>OV050032.1:35326672-36764877 GCA_920105625.2 Clusia tigrina | reverse complement strand
AGGGAGGGAGGGAGGGAGAGAGGGAGGGTGAGTGGGATGGAGAGAAGGAGGGAGAGAAGGAGGGAGGGTGGGATGGAGAGAGGGACGGAGAGAGGGAGGGAGAGCGGGAGGGATACAGGGAGTAAGAGAGGGAGGGAGATAAGTAGAGAGAGAGGGAAGGAGAGAAGGAGAGAGAGAGGGAGGGAGGGACGGAGAGACGGAGAGAGGGAGGGAGAGAGGGAGAAATATAGCATAGAGATTTCAAATCTCTACTGTATGGGAGCACATTGTTCCAACCGTGTGTTTCAGTGCATAATAATATTTTTGAGTCGAAAATCCACATCAAACACATGAAAATTATGAAAGTCCATTTTCCAGGATACGATATCGCCACGTACGGGAAGCAAATCCTTAACTTGCTTAATTGTATGATCATTCTGCTGATATGTTGCCGACCCGGTTTATTATGCAATATAAATATGGGTACTCCCAATCGATTCACAAGTGACTAAAAGCCAAATAGCGATCGCTTGGCATGTGCGTAACTCCCATCACGCGAATAGTTTCCCGAACGATTTGTAAGATTTGGCTTCAACAATTGGATTCGTAGACTTGAATCGTCGAGTCGCTCGCTCGCAGACGATTCTAGCTTGTACTCGAGGACAGAATGGCAATTGTCGATGCGTCCTATCTGCTCGACATGAAGAAGACGGAACGTTTCTTTTCCGTCTGGGAAGGTGCGAGCGATTATTGTGGCACCACTGACACACGCAACCGCACCAACGAAGTATCCTCCTGCGCTGGTTGTGCTGATTTAGCAGATTTAGCTGCTTTAGTGGGCTGAGTTGCGGCTGCTTGGAACTCCGATCTGCGGCAGATACAATTCAAAGTTGACTGGCGGCATTTTTGGTATTTATTACTATTATCATTGTTGTTGGGGCTGGTGCTGTTGCTGCGTTTATTGGTCTCTGCGCTTGCGTGCTGCGAGTGTGTTCGCCCGTTCATTTGTTTGTTTGTTTGAGGGATGTCATCGCTTTTAAAGTATTTGCACAAAATTTTATTTTGACATTTTTATATTTTATGGTCGAAATTAGTGTTGAGTTATTTCCATTTCATTTGCTTTTATTCTGCTTTTAAGGTGCTTGTGATTTTTAATTTTGTATTTTTCGCGTTGTTGTTCCAATTTTTGTTTTTTTGTTTTTCGTTCGTTTATTATTTATTTAGTTCGTTTATTTTTTGTTGGGTTAAGGCAAAACGCAAACGATGCGCGAGTAATGCAGAAGAATTTCCAAGGAAATGTGTCAATTTGGGTGGCTATTTGAAATATTTTCAAAAAATTCAAAATTGAGCAAAAAACTAACTTGAAAAAGAAACGAGAGGCGACAAATTCACGCGAAATGCGTTTTAATCATTCGCTTTTTGCTTGACCTGCGTTTGCCGTGTGCAATTTCAGCTGAATTTGTTGTTGATGAGCGAGGACGAGCAGGAGCCTTGACTTTCAGACACCACTCTTCAACTATCTGCATTGCCAGTTGAGCGACTAATTTTGATGCTGCACCATCGATTTGACTGAATGAATTTTCGGTTTCTATTCACTGGCTCTGAAACATGATTTTTGGTGACAATACCATTCACGGCCAAATGAGTAATCCCCGCTGCAAAAAATCGAAATTACGGTCATGTCACTGGCTTCGGTCAGTTGCGCATTTTCATGATTGAACTTCATCAGTAACTAATTTTAATCCCGCATCCTGACTGGACACCAGCTGTTCATCTGTTCTACTATGGTGGTGGATGCCTTGTTAGTTCTTCACCCAACTATTCCTTTTACTTGCCCTAATGTAGTGGTTTTTTAAGATTTAACACCACGCTATTATTAGTCTGTCATTTCTGGCGAAAACCATTTTTGGGTGGCCGTGAAACTCAGAATACCCTACAATAATCAGCGTGGAGTGGAGCCAGATTTGATCTGAATTGGGTTCAGCTGCTTCAGCATTGGCAGTCTAATGCTAAGAGTTTTCCATAAAGATGGATATCCTAAGCTTAATCTGAGGCGATCTAAGAATTTTGTTATTAGTCTGGACTATCTTCCACTATCAAAGAACTGCCGATAATCTATTGCAACACTGTTGAAGATCCCACATAGAGCTCCTTTTAGGATTCTTTGATGGTTTTTCCGTCGACAGCGATCTTTTTTACTAGTTCTGGAGAAACTATCCTTCAAATTTCTTTAGGAGGGGCTTATGTAGTGGATTTTTCTGTTCATCCGCAATATCAAATTCCCCCTCCTGTGCTCCCAATTTTGTTTCATTTGGAACACAAATTTGCTATATGTGTACCCTTATTTAGACAATGTGAAATGCTTTGCTTTGTATGCCCTTTTGCGGTTAATTCGCTACATTGCCTCATTACGCCATTCAATAGGCATAATTCGCGTGATACCTGGAATTGGCGAGTTCTTGGTAGCTGCTCCTCAATCTGCGCGCTGATTGTCACCACGACTCAAAAGTCTAAGCTGGAATAAAGCGCCTGTCCCACTTTTCTGCGCTTCTCTTCTGCAAATACACAATTAAAAAAAAAAAGAGTAGGGGAGGGAAACAGGGAAGAACTCTATAAATGTGGTGTATTATACATGCGTTGTTTATATCATAACAAGATTATTTAATCTGAAATTACATGTGCACGCCTATAATCTACTCTTCTTTTTATTGGTTCCAAGCGGCAGTCTATTAAATTATTATGTAATGTGTCATTCGCAGTGCAAAGTACCGCCGATGTTCATGGCAGCTCATAGAGAGGTCGCAATATGGGAGTTATAGTCAGAGTATACAGAGTAAAGAAACTTAAACGTCAAACGGCAAAGCAGCGAAATAAAGCAGACGGACGTTGCGTGCATGAATCCACTGAAAATCGTGTTGAATCCACTCAGAATTGTGGTGAATCCACTCAAAATCGTGGTGTGTCCGCTACGGACGCTGGCAGCGAAAAAGACTCTCTTTTCACTTGTGTTTTCTGGTTATAGTGTTCAGCATTTATGCCAGTCGGTATGACCGCCCATAAAAATACCGACCAAATCTTCTAAGAAATAAGTTCGTGCATTGGTCTCTTGCTAGACTGGCACCGTGGGTTCCATTCCTGTCAGCAGCGTAGGCATCCATCCAATTTCACACATTTATGAGTTATGCTGGAACCGGAATGTGGGTCCCCTCTAATTTCATACATTGCTGAGTTATGCTGGAACCGGAATGTAGGGCCCCGACTGACAAGTGAATACCGAGTGTTAATGAAAGTTTTCTTTGCCGGTTCCATTTATTCTCAAAGTTCTTCATAAGAGGCGCGTACACTTCCAAAAACCAAACTTGTCGAATTCCATATTTGTACTGCTTAGTGACTTAGACTTACTGACTCCCAACAGTGCTGCCAAGTCGGATTGTTTATGGTTTTCAATTTAAAAGATAAATATTGACAGGAAATATGTTCCCGGTGATGTCCAATTTCTACCAAGCGACTTCATTGTTTTTGGAAAACGAATTAAACGAGGCTAATATTTGAAATTAGAAACTGAAGTTAAGGAGCTCATATCTCACAGAATGTGAAATAATTCCAATCTTCCATATCGCGTTGCACACTAGGAAAATGTATGGTTATTTTATTGTTCAAGACCGCATCAACCTTACATATCGTACCGTTGGTGTGGACTCTCTTAAAGTTTATTTATGCCTTTATATGTTCATAAAGTACCTCGTTTATACTAAGGTATGTAAATGTGTGTGTGTGTGTGTGTGTGTCTGTGTTTATATGTTTATATGTAAATGGAGTGCGGCAATGTCAATGTTATCCTGTTTGCGGCCAAGTGGCACCGGTTCACCTTCATTACGGTCACTCTTGAGCCGCGTGAGGAGTGACTCCGCTTTCGTTTCTTTGCATTTCTGCGCTTTGTTTCTGTTTTCTTGCTTTTTCTTCCATTTGTGCGCACTTTGTACGCTTTTGCTTCGTCTGCGCGTAATGAACGCGGGCGTTAAAATTGCAATTTTTCACTTAATGCCGTCGGGCATCGGTATTAAGAATTTCTTGCACGTCCAACGACGTGCGAACATTACAAAAAAATATAAAAAACAAAAACAAAAACAAAAATAGCAACAACAAAAACACGATAGTGTCCTTGAAATAATTGTAAAATATGCGTAGAAGCCTGCTGCTGGGCGAGGGGAGAGGGCAGCGACGCAGTTGCACTCCAGTGCGGCACAGTGGCGTGATTGGTTGGCAAATGGCAGAGTGGAGCAACGCAAAGCCAGGCGAAAACTGGCTTGCAGGCTTAGAAATCTCTGCGAGCGTGCGTGCGTGAGTGAGTGCGTGTGTGTGTGTGTGTGTGTGTGTGAGTGCGTGCATATGTTCATAGGTACAGTCCTATTGGTATAATTTGCCTTCAAATGGTTTCAAAGTGCGCCTTAAATTTCGTTTCTAATTATTTCCGCTTAAGCAGCCAAATAAAGCATCGCCTCCTTGTGGTGAACGTCAATGAAAATTTCACATGTGCGCTCAAAATGAAAATAGCAACAATTATTATTATCGCCGCATTCCTCAGAACGTACGAAAGTGTCTGTATCTGTGTCCGTGTCCGGTATCTGTATCGGTGGCAGGCCACACATTTCTATCATAAAATGAATGTTTAAACTAGTTTCCCTCCAATATCGCCGCTGCCCGTGCTGCTTGTGCCGCTGCTTAATTTTCTACTAATTTCGATAATTTATTTTGCCGCAGAAATCGAACAAATATGCAACAACACCAACAGCACCAACAACAACTGCAACAAGCCCGAATACATTTTTGGCGTTCAACAATTTTGCAATTTTGATTAGTTGCGAAGCAAACGCCAGAAATGTACAGCAGCGGCAAGAGCAACAGCAACAACAACAACCACAACAACAAAAAGAACTGCGATATTTTCCAACAACTACTCAGTCACTCTACACACACATCCCCATTCACACGTATGCGCGCACGCACACAATCATGACCCACATGAATCCAATAACTCAAAAGTGCACCTAAACATGCCCACCGCCGCAATACACCTCCCTGCCGATCGAATGCAACAACTACAGCTCGCACAGCAACGACAGCAATAACAACAACAACAACAACAACAACAGCAGCAGCAACAACAACAACAGCCGAAGCTACGTGGCGGCAGTTTGCAAGTCTATTTGAAATGCTTACAAATTATTTAGCGAGTAATTTCACATTTGAAAAGTTGACGCATTTTCATTTTCCACCGCACGCGAAAAATCTTAATACAATTACAAAAGCAACAACAACACGAGGAACAACAGCCGCGACCGCCACGACCACCGCCACACGCTACAATTGCGCTCAAATGAAATTGTTTGGCATCTGCGGCAGCGACTGCGGCGGTAAAGCAATGCGCAAAAACGTTCGTTTCACGTCGTTTGCATGTGTGTGTCTGAGTGTGTCTGGCTGTGTGGCTATCAGAAGCGTTTATAGACATGTGACGTCACTGCGCCGCCACTGGCCACGAGAAGCGCGCTGGCTACGGCTGCATTTGACGCTTGAAATTGTTGAAATTTGTGTTGTGTAGAATTGAATTGAATTGAATTGAATTAATACAAAACTAAAAAGTTTTTCTGCTGCATTCATCTTGAGGACGGTGCGAAGCCCACGAAATTGCTGTGTGAATTTGCCAAATGGAAGACCAGAGCAGCATTAGCACATATGCAGACGCCCAGAAATGTTTATTACGAGTGGCAACGAGATTAACATCTTCATGAAAATCAGAATAGAATGTCAAGTGGTTATATATGCACGTGGCCGAGGGCTCTGAGAGCGGTTCCACACACAATCACTCGTATACACGATTAGGCAGACATAGATAGGGGTGAATTTGATGGGAAATATGGGAGGATTGAAGGTAGGTAAAAACGAAAGAAAGAGATGTTCAATCGATTGTTACTTATACGACAAGCTCAAATTCTTAGCTCCAATTCCAGAAAAAATGTTTTCAAAAGAACCTCATTTCAATAGTAGAGTGTGGGATATTTGGAAGGATGTGGCACTTCTAGTTCTATAAGAACAGTGTGGATTTCAAAAAAGCGTAATATTCCCGATGTAGCACCCAGTAAAACAATGGCTAGACCAAGATCGGAGCACTATTGAAATACATTCACAACCCTGTAGCCAAGTCCAAGCCACTATACGAGAATTCGAATGGCACACGGCATTTGCGTCTCTAACTCTTAACGTATTTATAAGTCCCTTTACTTATCTATCCATCTACATGATCTAAGTCATTTTTGGTTGCATGTGTACTCTACGCCAATTTCAACGCCTTTTGTGTTCGTAGCGGTTTTACCCGATAGATGAGTTACGGGCTCTCTAACTTAGCCTTTTCGGGTTGATAGACCCACAATACGTTGACATTTCTTCTTGATTTGTTTTGATCTCACATTTTCGACATCATATTCTCATTAAACTGTTTGACTGATTGCAATCAATTTTTGCAACTTGAACGAAATGTGAAAAGCAATGGTTAACGCTGAACAGTAGCTGCAAGGGTGTGGAGTCCTTAGCACAATTTCGGAGGCCATAAAAGCTGTGCTTTAAGCTTGGAGTCCTTGTGCTATTTAGCAGTGTAACACCACACTATAACACTGTACCATGGCTATATTTTATGCTAGAAATGTGACTTTCACTGTTGCTGTGCGCTGAGAGCTCATGTAATTTGAATATAGTTTTCTTACGTCTCCTTGCATCCATGTAGTGCTGGAAGAAGTATCGCTGAAAACATTGCTAAACGTAAATGTTACGAGCAAAAGCGAGCTCAACTAAGACTCCGCCAGTACTTCATTCCATGTTAAACCTTCGAGCCCATTAAGATAGCCAATATGGGAACCTATGAAAATAAATCCCAATCACGCTCGTATGTTTTACCAGGGACACCCTCACCATAGCCCGATTTTAATATAAGATTTATCAACAAATTGCTATAATGGTGAAAAATTTGATTATGAAACTTGTGATATTTTTGGGTATAATATTTAATTTACCATGCCCCAGTGCAGGTGGAATTCAACTGTATGAAAAACATTCCTACAGAATGTGAACTTTTATTTTAAATTATATGTATCCAATATCGCAATTATATTGAAGAATATATCTTAGATATGAGCAAGATCCCTCAACTTGATTCCTCCAAAATATATGAATTCGTGTCGGAAATGAACCTGACAGAAGATTTGTAGATGAGACTATCTTCATCTTTCAAATAAATAGGGGCATCCCAATAGATCTTTCAGGTCGCGGTGTATAACACCCTTAAATAAATCTAATCTAATCTAAGCTCTTTTATTTTATGGGTATTTCGAAGTCTTTCTGACCCGACTTAAACCTTAGTTACTGGTTTAGAAATATTTTAGTGTGATAGACGCATACTTGAAGTGTGTGCGATCATCAGAGGGCCATTACTTCTGACAACAAGTCCAAAACTTATTGTGGAATCGAACTATTGAGACTCCTTTTATTGTTGCATTCTTCGTTGAAGACTTCATAGATTACTAATAAATTTCGTCCCACTGCACTGGTGTGGAAGACATTTCCAACTGTGTTCCAATCCGTGAATTTACTCCTCACATTTCAGTTAAACAATGCATTGAATCAGAACTCCTCCGTCTCTACTGCGCTCATCTCTTGAAGAGTCAAATAAACATTTCAATTTGTTTAACTTTGGGATGAGTCGCTTTTCAATTTTCCAAAAGTTTATTATCTGCGATTCAGTTTATTATCAAAATAGTCAATAGTCATTTGCCTCCTTGATTCGTAGAGTAATTGCAATTCAAGAATTCTTCCATTTCCTGCGGACTCACATTCCTTACGAAATGGGAACAGAAATCCGACCCATGTAAAACAATGGGAAACTACGAATTTCTCCAAGAGATTTGTGCTGATTACTCAAAGACGATAGACGCTTTGGTAGCAAGTATTGTGCAAGTGATTCGTGGCCAAAACTGATTAAATATCATACTCTCAGAATGCTCTTCGTCAGGAACATGGCCTTCATGGCCACATGGGTACGATTGAGCCTCGTCTTGTATGCTTTTATTCGCATGTTATTTTGCTATTGATTCATATTTTGTGAAAATGGCAAATAAAGCTGAAAAAATATGTCACAGTCCCGCCCAGAAATCGGAGACCCCTCCTGTAGAGCTGCAAAAATTCAGGTCCTATGTTTTTTCAGTGTTCCTTAGAGAGCCATTTGAGAACCTATTTGTTTTTTTTTCAAATTGTATGTTTGCTTTGCTAGAGGCCAGAGTCGTACTAATCGGTTAAGTCCACCAAAAGAAACCCATCCCTCCTCCGTCTGCTGCTGATAACATGCGATACAGTAAACTTTCAGAATACAGTGAATGTTCTTCCACAACGATCTAAGTTGTTCTATTCGTTGGGAGTTGTAAAAAATACGGCACTCAAATTTATGGCGAGTAATTTTATTTAATTAAATGTTACGCATACGCCAAGTGAGCGTTGCAAGTCGCAATTACACAAATCGTAATCGCAAAAATTCAACCGAAAATCTAAAATTGCCAATGCGAGTTTCGCTAGGGAAAAACAATTTAAAAATCGTATGAGAACAATTTTGTATTTTTGATTTAGATTTTCCATAGCTGCAGGTACGAGAATGTCAGGTAAATAGTCAAATTGCGAGCATGACAGTTATCAAAATAATTTTCATATTCGCAAACTAAAAATAAGCACACACACACACACACACACATAGACACAAATTACATGCAACCAGGCATATGAGCAACGCAAACACTTCTGCTGAATTGGCTGTGCCCAACAATGCTACAACAATCCGCCCGAGCCGCCATTGCGCCCGTATCCGCGGCTCCTCGCCAGCGACGTGCGCAGCTACGGGTGTGTAGCCGCTTAAAACGCTGGCGGTGCCAAAGCAATTTGCGCGATTGAAATAAAACCGAAATTTATCATTTTTAATAATCATTTCAATTGGATTTTAGGTAGCCAGAATGAATTATGCCGCCTATGTGCGGCGCACTATTTGCTGCACGTATTTAGTTCATTGAATTTCCCCCTCCTCGTCGCTTCAAGTTGATTTACACATTTATACAGTATTTTTGGCTAATAATAACTTAAATATGAACAATTTGTTCATACTCTGTATTTGTGTTGTTCTTGCGATGCTGCAAATGTGTTGAAATTTTATTGAAAGCAGTATTTGCGATTATTTGGCTAGAAATGTTGGTGTTCATGTATGCGGGGATGTGTTCGGAATAGGAACGAATATTGGCAAAAGTTGTTTTATTATTAGAAAAATGAATTCAATCTTAAAATCTTTTCTGCTATATTTAATAATTTTAATAGAGTGGCGTTCGCCTGTGCGTATGAGTGATACTCGCAGTCGTTGGAATGAGAAAAATATCTGCGGATAGGTGCCAGTATAAAGCAAGGGGCAATTCGACACTTAACATTAATATGTTTGGCAGCTATAGCAAAGAAACTAAAACTGTATGCGAGTACTTTGTATAAGCCATTTATGGTCAAAAATACTGCTCACCGACGCCGCCAGTGCAAAATCCTTCTGCTAGATGCCTTTTTCTACTATACCAATTAGTAAGTGTAACACCGTCTCTGTCCATTATCTATTTTGCGTTAACACAAATAAGTGCATGCTTCATTCTAAAAAGGGTGCACACTACTCCTCTTCATTCACACTTGTCAGGACACAGGAGTTGAATAAATACATGGCGGCTCTATTGGTGATTTACTAGCATTAACCATAGTCACTTAAAGTAACTGGTTTTCTCTCATCAAGTGTACTGTAGTACTGTAGAGCATAGAGTGAACTTGCATCTTGACAAATAATGAAGTCAAACCGTACTATGAAGTGATGTGTCATGACTCAGTGGACATGTTTGTGGTGTTCCATGCTGATGTGCAAAATAACAAAAAAGGAAAATATGTATAAATTGTTTTTTATGCGGTTTCATTTCTCGGGATGAATTGGAAATTCTCCACGCGAATCCCGTGTTGAAAACAGCCTTTAACCCCGTTCGGATCTAGCTATTGAACAAATTTGTGATCCCGTTCATATTTGCTTAATATGGCACGAGCACAGATAATTTGAACCTGCGGAAGCTAAACCTGAAGAAACCTCCCCTCCTTTGTTAGGGGAAAAACATAATTTCTCCTGTTGTGTGTATTCTGAGCTGCTCAAACATGTGTTGTTGCATCAGAGCTGGTATCTGTACCTTCAACTTCGACATAGCGAAATATTTCCAAAACAAGTCCCATAGGCATATCTGTTTTCCAGAATACTCAGAGGGTGATCAATGCTCTAGGATGCAATTGTATATCTATGTCCCGAAGCCTTGTTAATTGATTCTCTTAGCTCACAACGTTTTCCTGATTTCAGTTTCCGACAATAGCTTGTATTATGGATGGTTAAATGGTCAGGGATGAACATGCTATTGAGACTTGCTTAGCGGAATCAATTCTAGTTTCGTCTCACATTTGAACAAAATTGTCAGTTAAACGTGGGAAAGGCAGCTGGTTGTATCTTCGTGCCTTCCTATTTTCTGATTTTAATTATTGATGTAGAAAGTCTGTGATATTCCACAGCATGTTTAATGGTAGTTCTTGAATTGTAATACCCCTCCTTCGAGGCATATGATCACTTCGAATTTAGCGACTTAACGAGCTACGAGTATCTGCTATGTAATCTTTTTGATCAGTTTTAGTACCTGTGAGAGGAGCGTGGAGTTGTTGGTGCTTGGGTACCATTAAGTATGTCGTCGTTTTTCTACAAGCATGGGCTCATGATGCCTTTCTGCCAAATCAATATGAACTGCAAATAAGCATCTGTCTTTGAGAATTTTCTTGCCGATTCGTAGTATGCCAAGGGAACAGGGAAATGTTTATTGTCGTATTGACGCAAATATATTTATGTTTGGACTCTTTCTCAATTCAAAAAATATTTGAAGCTGAAATTGCCTTTCGCTCGCCTAGCATGACAGAAGTTCTTTAAGTTGTATAGCGAGGAATTTTCGAAGGCACAAACTTAAAAGGATGAGTTCTAGATATTTTTGTTTTGTGGGAAAAATATGTGATTGAGTGTTCATTTCTGATCACTTATAGTAGCTTCTCTCTAAGTCCTGCATTAATCTTAACACATCCGCTAATCTGCAAATTACCCCCCAACAGTAAACAACTTTGTAACCGGAAGATTCGTAAAATACTTTTGCTCAGTTCAACTTTGATGAAGAGAGAGAGGGGAAATCCTGATTCGAAATGTGTTCCTTTGGCGTTGAGATTAACTTGCTCCGAACATATGGACGCAAAAGAGGTGGAAATAAAGCACATAAGGAAATGGCAATTAAACGCATCGCCACATGCGGCATGCAGTGGCACGAACTGTAATAAAGTCAATAAAAAATTTGCACTGGTCGGAAGTGAAGCTCCTCGCTACTCGTAATGTATTGAAAGACACAAATACCACCCGGCGAGGAGATCGCTCCCATGCGCAACCAAGCACTTTATTTCTTGACAAGTAACACAGCGTGGCACACTATATTCACATTGTAGAGGAGATTAGGTAGCACGCATGCTTGCGGAAACTTTCGAAAATACTTCCGAACAAGAAACCTCACGAGAAGAAAATCACAGCAGATTCGGCATTAGCTACACTGGACCGCTAGTATATCCAGTTTATAGCTTGTGATACCTCAACTGACGACTTTAATCCTTGCTTTGTGCTCTGTGCTTTGCTCTCTTCTATCTTCGATAGAGAAACTGTTCTAATACCTTGCGCGATTCGTCCTCCACAAGCTTTCTATCAGTTCAGTACATCCTTTCTCACAGCAAGGAATTGATTAATTTTATATTGACTTTCTCAAACCAGCCCATCCTCTCGACCCGCAAGTTAGGTAAGAACAGAACAGCTCAGCTCTAAAACCAATCCACATACTTATGTCTTGGTCATACGCAGTGGGGGCCAAGACTATATTTTCCAGGTCCGCAATATTTCACGCTATTGACGAAGCACACACAAATGTGAACTGTGAGGTTCTCAACAAAATATTCAGAATTTCCAGACAAAACTAGAATGAAATTGGGTCTTCAGAGATGCAAGAGACAATTTTCTAAATGTTTTCATAGCTTTTAAAACACGTGTATCTCAGTTTACATTGGTTCTAAAATGCATTTATCTGGGGAATGACATCCTTCATGTCGGGCACACACAATTGCAGGAACAATGTTCTGAAGCCAGTTCTGGGGCAAACAAAGGGTCCCTCGACACTTCACATAGTACTGAATTTTGAGCTTCCTGCTGATCACATGGTTTTAAATAACGATTAGGAATAGAGTTGGCGATGCCAGTAACCGAACTCTTATATACAAATAGGATCAGAATCACTTTCTGAACAATTCTGTCCTTCAGTCCGTCTGTGGCCACTTTTTCTACTCCGTTAGAGCTATCTTAATGAAACTTTTCAAAAGCATAGTCTGGACAAAGATACAGAACCAGATTGCTATATAGGCCGATTTAGACAGAGGCCACACCTAGCTCCCATATATGGAACTTTTTTAACTTGACTGTAACTTCGGTCCAATTTAAGGAATAGTGACATCAAATGTGGGCGTTATATATTAACTGCCACGCCCACTATTAACAAATATTCATAACTTTAGATTTTTTAGAGATTTACGGATGAAATTTTACGAGAAGCACCAAACTGCAGGAAATAAGGTAGATTAGAGAAAGGACACACCCACTTTTGATGAAAGGAACTTTCGGGTCTAAAATAAACATTAGCCTACCTATACTTGTATTGATGATGCGGAATAAAAATTTGCAGAAATATACATGGGGTCCATAATAGTGTGTGTGCAAAATATGGGGAACATAATACTACTGCCACGCTCACAATCAACCAAAGATCATTATTAGATTCCTATTAAAGATTTATATTAGTACGGATATTGACACTACCACGCCTCCCTCTATTATAATCAACTCAAGGTACCCTACCGAAAATTACCGCAGATATGCTCCAAATGATAATTTTTGAAAAAACAGCCCCATTGTTGCACCATCACGTACAGGGAAAGGTAAAGGGTATTTCGGAATCGGTTTAACCCGACTTCAGACTTCTTTACTCGTTTTTATATAATCGGTATATCAACCGTCTTTGATTTCCTAAACGAATTAAGCAGCTCATCAGGATAATGCGGGAACCCAAAGATGGTTGAACAATATCAAAGTTTGAAACCACCTATTCTAAGCTTTGCGGCTAACGAGGGAATTAACCATCATGACAGCTGTTCACAAATTTATTGAAATTTGTCAGGTTTTTATTCGACATTTTTGGTCGCCGTTGCTTTCTGGTTCCCAACCCGAATATACAAGTGTGAATTTACGGTCACTGTGCTCTAAAAGATCTGACATTAGTCCCTTTCACCGACAGAATACCAAAGTTTTGATATTCTTAGATCTTTCCTATTGTTGAGTCAGTGTCTACCAATCATTTTTCTTCCATAGAAGCAGAAGCAGAGCTCGAACTCTTTGGAATGGTACAATTGTTGCATTTTGAAACATCAGGCGACTTTGTGGAAAATAGTAGTTTTCTTAAGATCGTTTTCATGTTTTTCGACTTCCGGAGCAATTACAAAGGGGGTCCTAGAATGGTGCTGCAAAATTCATTGCCAATTCGAAGTGTTACGAGGATGGGGCAAATTTCTCATAGTCACAAAGATGTGGTGACTTTAATAAAGCCCAGTTTCGCGAAAATCATGGAATTTCTTATTTTTTCTGCCATACTTAATCGACAATCGTAGCTGGCGTATTTTCCCTTATAACTCCTTTCCATAGATATGTATATTTCCACACAAAATTCTTGGTGGAGGTTTCCAGTGCAGAGACGATCCAAAATTATCTTCCATGATAAATACTCCACTAGATCGCGGCTATGGAAACTATTGGGAATCAATTTGTTAAGGAAACAAGATCTGTTTGAATCCCATATCTCTGAAATTCGTCTGATAATAAATTGGCATCAGCCACATTCGGTAATGGGAGATGGCATAATAAAATCAAAGAAATCACTGCCAGAAGTCTGTCAGAACACTCTGAATCCAATGGGAATGGAAAAACAAACTCTCGCTTTTAAGTTGTGAGCTCTCAGTTGGGACCCCCCTCAACAAAAGTGCCTCTAATAAAAGAAACTTTAAAAATAATTTTCTATAAATCTCAAGATCTATACAAAATATTCGGGGAGCACCCAAATTCCAGATGGGATTTACTTCGAGAGGCTCGTTCCGCGTTCACACTTTATAAACATTTAATTATTTTACAGGGCTTTATGAAGACTTTATCAAGTTTTTATCTGAGCAAATTTAGTGAAAATCCGTGTAAATTCTATTTTAAAACGATTAAAATTAATTTCTGAACTATTAAAGCAGGCAGCTATTTTTACCACGCTTGCATTGAGTAGATAAATCTGCACAAGTACGAATACCACTCGGTGTCTGATTTCTTGAGAAACAACAGCCTAACTACACCAGCTTCCCGCTACCGCCTATCGCCTATCGCTATCAGGAACGTCCATCACAGTGCGAGCGAGCACAGAACATCAATTGGGACGGGATGGGATCCCCCTGCAAGTGTACCATACGAAATGATCATCATTTTATACAAATTTCGCCATCCATCAACGCACGCCTGAGCGAGCAAATGCGTACCCAGTTCATTACGCGCTCACGGATGTTTTGCATTGCGCACGACGGCGAAATTTAACACAGCAGTGCGTGCGGAGATGGCGAGGTGCAGATATGTGCATCTGCAACATAAGAGATACAACAGCACCAACAAAGTCAGATATCAACTACTTTGCACTTTGCCAGATACTTAACGCGCAGATATTTACAAGTCATGCTTGGTGCAAATTGCACGTCGCGGCGTTCATATGAGTGTGTGTGTGTCTGCGCGTGTGTGTGTGTCTGGCTGTGCTTCAACCACATGTCCGTGTCGCATAGTGCGCTGCGATGATGAGGCACTCCGCGTCTACACATGTACGGACACATGTCTGTGCTATACCTAAACAAGTGTAATGAATGCATGCAAATGCACGGCAGCAACAAAAACAACAACAACATGTAATATATTTAGCCAATTTTCAACGCTTGTTGACACAACTGTCAACAAAAGAGCAACAAAATTAAGAATGGCACGGAAGATGCATCAAATGTGCGGCAAGTAGTGAGACGAAGACACAGCAACGGGAAAACCGCGCGGAAAAGAAGGACCACGAGTGCAAAATGAACGATTTTCGCCACATGCGGCAAGTGCTGCACGCCTCGAACCGCAATTCGCATATGCCCGAAGAAGTGGAGGACTGGCGGCGCGGCTTGGTGCTGGAATCTAGCGTTGCACTCTCAAATTCAAAATGTCAGTTTTCCAAATATGACCTTAAAGTAGCAGACGAGCATAATTCATTGTTTTACACTCAAGCGAAAACTCGAGTAGAAACGAGTTGACACAGCACATTCCAGACAACTGAACTAGCCACGAATTCTCTACATCTGTGTAGAATATGTAATATACACTTCCTTATATTTAGAATAAATAGGTAGAAAATGTAGAATACCATGAAGGTGAACCTGAAAGCGCATATAAATAATAAAATAAATAAGGTAAATAAAATTCATGTTCTACAGAGATGCATTCCTAAATACTTCTGCGCCACGACTCCTCCACTATACTAAAACTATTTAGATCAATTATGGAAAATTTCTCGCATTGGTGATGAATTTTTGGAGATACTCAGTGTGTTTTATCACTCTAGAATGGCTTCCGTAGAATTATTCCCATAGATAGATAGATAGACATATGTAAGGGTGTTATACACTGCGACTTGAAAGATATATTGCAATGCCCCTATTTATTTGAAAGATGAGGATAGTCTCATCTGCAGATCTTCTGTCAGGTTAATTTCCGACAGGAATTCATATAATATGGAGGAAACGAGTTGAGGGATCTGGCTCATATCTAAGATATATTCTCCAAAACACCTGAGTCTCTTGTGTGCCATGGTCCGCAGTCTGTCATCAGGTGCAGTGAGGTTTGGTCACTTTCTCCACCGAATCGACAAGCAGTTATTGCTACCGACCACCATGGTCTAGTGGCAAACATTCTAGTCTCACAGTCTTAGATTGTTGTCCAGCTACGTTATTTGGTTTTGGTTAGGTCCGGCTTCAGGAGTTCAGCATATCATAGTTCCTTTTCATTTAAAAGCTGCAGTAAATGAACCAAGCATGATTGTGCTGGAGAAACTGTAACAGAACTCGGAACTAAAAACCTAAAACTGAATGAAAATGTCATTTTTGCCCGCTAAGCTGCAGAAAAGTTCTTTAAAGACCAAGGTAGAAATTGAAACTACAGCATAGTTGAGAGTAGAGATTAAGTTGCGAACAGACTCGGCCTTTTCCTTTTTAGAAATATCCTTTGCGGACGTTGTCACACACTGGACTTCGCAAATAGTGCTTCTGGGGATGGGCAAAATATTGGCATTGGCAGAACATGAACTGGATCCGGGGTCCGCTCACCACGTAGAAGCGAATGATAAGGAAGTGCTTCGAACATTTTTCTTGGGTGTAGCATCACTTTTGGAAATATGAAATGCCAATTGATGCTGGCAGAGACACTTGGTGCACATGGACGAATCCGCTGCCTGTGCTGACTGTGTTGATTGCAGCGATGGTGTGGTTGACACCCACTCAACTGCTGCGTTTCTTCGCCACTGCAGCAAATGCCGCACTACCTGGCTGGCAAGCGCTGGCAGCGGCAACATTTATTGATGGCTGCAGATGTCAATCATGCGAATGTGATTTGGCCATTGTTCACAATTATGACGTGGAAATCGATTCTGTTTTCCTGCTACTTTTATTGTTGTTGTTGCTGTTGGCTTTTTTACATCGTGATATTATACACTCGGATTTGTGTTCGCGGAATATTTGTTGCCACATTCCGCATATGCGCCATCAGTCAATGCGTTTGACAAGTTTTTCAGCCTTGAAATGAATCCGCTGCAGTGCAGTTGAATCGAAAAATTCAAAATAAAGCTTCGGGCAAAAGCAAACAAAACAACAAATTTCTCGCATAAAAACAGAAAAATTCATCATCATGCATCGCCACAGTTTTATTGACTTTTGTAGGATTCCCATTATGCTGTCATGTCCATCCGCTGCACATCAATATTTTCATATGTTTCCCTTCATTTACCCAAGAGGTGAAGTTTTGTTAGGCAATTAGAAAAAAGACAACGAACCGCGAATTTTTAGGTGCCTCTGTGTCCACTTGAAGGAATTCATGGTCATGTGACTTGCAAACGAACGAAATCTGTCTTAGTGCTGAGGTGACTTTTTTGGGGCCAAAAGAAACTCATGACTAATGACCTATGAGTGAGTAAAGGAGGACTCTTTTCAAGCCGCTCCTGATTTTAAGTAGGTTTCTTTTTTGTGGTCGACAACTTTGAATACACTCTGTTGCAAAGTCCTGGAGATGTCGCTGACGTGCTCCATATCGGTTATTTTGTTTCAATCGTCCAACAGTTAATGAAGTGATGTGGATTTCGTGGCTCGTACACCCCCGTGAACTTTAAGTTATTGTAGCGCAAACCTAAACAAATTAATCTGTTTGCAATTTAAAAGTGTTGAGTGTGCATCGAGAGCCCGTACCAGAAACGCGAGTATAATCCTTAAAAATCCCCATCAACACTCCACGCCTCATTCGGCAATTAAACGCCAAGATAGCGCGGCGGCGCTCGCTCTACACACGGCGAGCAGAAGGTGGTCGCACTGTCGCATTAGCGTAATTAATATGCATTAATAATAGGCGTGTCCACGAGCGCGCGCCCGATCGCGCTTGCCTCTGCCAACCACTCAGCCAGCCAGCCAGTCAGTCAGTCATTCAGCGTGCCAGCCCCAGTCCCAGCCAGCACCATGTTCCCAAGTAGCAGTTTGTTTTTTGTATAAGTTCAGCTTTTCGTTTGTGGTTGTTGTTGGGTTCGCGTTAATTTATGCCGCTTATAGATACTGTATCTGCGTTGGGGTCTGCCCGGTTCAAACGTTTCTTTGTTGCCTGCTGTTACTCTTGTTGCCGTCATTGTTGATGTTTATGTTCCACATACATATTCAAATTTATTAATTTGTTAATTCGTTGTTTGTCATTTTGTGGCGTAAACGTATCGCTTGTTCTGGTACAAAGCGCTCTAAATTTATGGCTTTGAGAATGCTGCGATTAGTATTTAAACGTATGTTCCTGTCTGTCTGCTGAGATCTCCTCTACACAAATCCACTCTGCTCTCCTCCTTGCAAAAGCCACCATAATTTTTCCAGTTTATTAGATACGATTTGTTACTACGTGGGAATTCCCATAGGGGCGCTTTGCATTTTAGGGCACGTTGGGCGTGGGTGCCAAAAGGAGGTCCGAAACAATTGACATAGTTTTGAATGTAACAGAATCCTATAAAACGATGTTGTGAAGATACCCTGCAATGCAAGAGGAAGTTTTAAACTAGGCGCTGACATATAAAATGAGCAAATACAGTTGTCCACAAACAACTTAACATTTACATAAGATTTTCACAATAATGTGGTCGGGGAAACTGCGATCCTTCGGATCCATTTAAAGCATTACGATGGGATGTTGTGTCCACTTTTCCAGATACTCGCAAATTTCACTTCATTCTAGTGTTGCTTGTATGAGTCGTATGAATAGTTAGCGTGCTTCAGTAGAGTTCTTGGTTGGTTCATATGAACAACTGTTCCAGGCTCCATTACCAGTTTATCGGAATCCACATTTCCGTTTTGCTTTTATTTAAATAAAATTTCGAATTACCTGAACGTTGTATATCGCAGTTGAATTTTGTGCTCAGTGATCCACAATGATGAGGTAAATTATTCGGAAGCTAAAATTATTGTAACACTTAATCGGGGAAAACAATTGCTTGTCCCTCACGAACAACGAAACAAACACGAAACACCCAAGGCAAACATTGTTCTCATTGGATGGTCGCCATTACACACACAAACAAGTTATTCCATGTATTTTAAATGGTTGTACCTTATTGTTCTATTCAGCCACCCACTCCAATTTCGATGCATAAAGTATTTACCCAAAACATTGCAGTGTGTGGGGCACTTGCACCCTCAACACAAGTCCCCCACTATTATTTCCCTCTAGTTGAAATTCGGTGAATTTATAATTCATTTCCCCAGAGTCTTTCAATGCATCTCAGCTCAGATTTACAGCCCACATATTTAACTCAAAAAAGCTTCAGTCACAATGACTTCTAGAAATTCACCTGAATATTAGGAGGAAACCGGGCCAAGCAACACTTCCATAGCGAAGCTTACACCCGCCCCACATAGCATTGGGTGGGCTGGCAGCTCCTGCAATCATGCTTCTGTGAGATTTTTATGTGAGCTACATAAGCATTTGCATGTGTGTGTGTGTGCACGTGTGTGTATTCTGCAATTATTTTCATGCACCGACTGAATTTTGTTTGCACAGTTCACCCACAAATTTATGCGAATGTTGCACGCACCCGCATTTGCACCACTCGCGTGTGAAAATGCCGCAATTTCGTTGTTAATAAAGCCTTTTGTTCCTCGCAAAGAGGTCAGCAGCATTCATTTAAAAATTACATTCAGCATGACAGGATACTTCACTTCGGTGCTTGGATAGGTGCACTACGGTTTAAGGAATAATCATGTACGACTATGCCGTGGTTGTGATAATTGCGAACCGTTTTGGAGCAATTTGCAGTCAAAAATGAAAACGTAAAAATGCTAAAGAAAAATATGTAAATAAGTAAAAAATAGCGCGCTACAAGCCAGGAAAAGGGAGAAATAAAATGAATTCTATATTTAAAGCAGTCCCTTTTCAGCGAAGAGACGCACTCACATACAGACATACATAGTTGCAAGTGGCATTTGAAATGCACCACAATCGAAGCCGATGGCAGCAGCATTTGCGCCTGTGTGCGGTAGCGACTTGTAAATATTTTACGGTTCATCCTCCTCATCATCATCATCATCACGCCACACTATTTCATCTTAATTGTCTGCTATGGTTAGACTGAAAAATTATGATTTCTTCATGCGGCTCATTGCGTTCGGGTTTTCGATATGAATTGAAGCGTTTACACTGCCGTGATTATTAACAGGAGCGGATCTCGACGCACACCGAAACCTAAAAACGCAACTTCAGCAGCAAACGTCTCTCACACAAAGTAGTGATCTGTCCACTCAGCTGCAAATAAAAGAACATGCATAAAAGCTCTGCCTCACTCATCTGCAAACGGGATTATTTGTCCTGAATTTGCCATATATCGGCAATCCTTCTTACATACCGCAGTTACAATATCTTCATTTTTCTTTTCGCCCCCAGTGAGGAACCTTCAAAGAATAAAATGTATCGAGAACATGGGTTCCAATTGCATTTTGTTAAGGCAGGTCGCCCACACATTTTTGATGCTAAAATGCTGAGTTCGTCTCGACAATAACTAAATTTCTGCGGAACAGTACAATTTCTCAAACAATATGCAATCAAATGAAAGAGGCACGCAGGCAGATACTATCCTATGCAATTTTGAATCCTTGAATAGCACTCTGTCGAATAAATACTCAGAAATACTGAGTTGGTTAGGATAGTCTGCCTGAAGTATGCTCAGCGTTATTTGAAATGTACAAATATAATAAGGAGTTTCACAGAATTTTTAGTTAACAAGAAGTCTTCTAGTGCACAATCGTTGAAAGGGAAGGAAATGGTGCTGGAAAATAGTAATTCAGACTTAAGAGAGATGGTTCAGGATCTAAACATGTCTCACAAATACGTAAACAACAGTTCAATTTATAGTTGCAGGCATGAGACACGTCGCAGAACGGCTTGTTCTGAAAGACATGAATTTTCTTCCAAAGGGAGAATCAAATCAAATGCCAGAAATATTCAATTCGGATCCTTCATTCATGAAATGCATAATAAAAGAGTGGATATATGAGTTTATGTGCGTGACCTGCAAACTAGCCAACAAGCTCCCCAGAGTCGTTACTACCACGAACCGAAACAAACCACTTTAATATGGCGTTGACTAACATGGTATTGTTGACTCCCAATTACTTCCGGAGGGACAATCCGCCAATAAACAGTTCTGAAGCGTTAAAAAGAGACTGCTAGCCGGGAAAGGAGAGATTTCCAGAATAACAATCATTGTAATTTGAGCCATGACCATGTGTCATTCCACACGAATATGTGACTAAAACCTCAACAAGTGAATGGAGCAGCCATCGCGTCGTTAACGAACTCATACGACCGACCACGCCCTGGGATATAAATAAGGTTCCTATATTTGTCTCCTTCTCTTTCTCTCGTACTCTCTCTATCGCTCTCTCTCTCTATCTATCTCTGTCTCTGTCTCTCAATCTCTAACTCTCTCTGTTTTTCTCTCTATCTCACTCTGTCTTTCTCTCTATCTCTCTCGGTCTCTCTCTATCTCACTCCCTCTCTCTCTCTCTCTCTCTCTCTCTCTGTTCCCAATGTTGTCGTACTGGCATCACATCAATAAACCACTACACGGAAACTCCCACGAAGATTTCCTTTCTAAGTCATGTCCCTCATGATGATGATCTTTTAAGATACTTAAACTCCACAAAGTGGATTTAGTGAACAATCCATCGTTTTCTCCGGCGAGGTTGTGGTATCAAAACGTCGCTAAGGCGATAATTGTGATCCATGTGAGGACTGACTTGGATCAGCCACTGAAACCAACCAACCAACCAACCATGTCCCTCATTTACGAGTAGGTGACAGATCCAATTGTATTGATCCACTTCATACTCATTCAATATTCTAGTTAACCTCTGTATGTGATAAGTTTCCCGATCATTTTATATGATAGATAAATGAGAGATGTTCAGATAACTTTATCAAGTCCGCTTCGTGCTGTGCTATATGGGTAGTTAGGACAAGTTCTGAATGATTCAATCTACATTGAGCTGCACGTGGCAATAGTTACGATTAACACTGCCCACAACAAAAGTTGGGTGATCATTTTTTTTGAAGGTTTAGCAAACATTGCCAGAGTGGGAATTGTAAGGGAATATTGTTGGATACACGTAGGTGAGTTGTGATTCGAGATAAGCATTAGATGTGTCTTGAGTAAATTGAGACGTGGTATCATGTGGAAATATTCATTAAGGAAACTCCACATCTTCCATTATACTTGTATTTTGAGCTTCTTTTATACACTTTATGAATTCTCCTGGAGTAAATTTGCTTGTCCTGTGGTTTTCTTCAGAACGAATCTTTTTGCATCCTCTTCTCAAAAATATGAATAATCTTTACAAACTACCCATACCTGCTGCTTCAGCATAATATTGTATGCGAAAATCATTTATCATCAATCAATTCAATGATTGTGGTGTTCTTGACTACAGATGTGTGGTTAGAAGTGGACGTTGACTTGGTTAGAAGTGGACGTTGACTTGGTTAGAAGTGGACGTTGACTTGGTTAGAAGTGGACGTTGACTTTCAATGAAATCGTTGGCTTGTAATGCAACAAAACAGAGAAGATACCAACAGAAAATTTCTGTATTGTGTCCATCGGAAAACTTATGGATCCCACAAGTATCTACGAGTATATAGCCCTAGGTGATGTTGTTTATATATTTACTGACTTCTAATGCACGGTTCTCTTGAGTGCCGTTCTTGATGTATGGTATTGTGATATGACAATGGCACCTACCATAACTGAATACTTGCACAACATAGTCTGAAAGGTTAGTGGGATACGTCTGTCGATCTAGCAACTGAGTAAGAGTGTTCATTAATTTGAGCAGTCCGGCTGTTTCTGGATAGTTGCATTCACAGCCAGCCAAGATCTTCATAAAAATTCTCCACAAGTGTGCATAATTTGGGTAATATCCGAAAGACTCAAAACCGAGTACGTAGTAAATTGAACCACAGCTTCTCCCGAGATAGTACCTAATTTTATCGATGTACAGTTGAGACGGTCTTGTGAATATGCTACAGCACCCAGCGCACAAGTGCGAATATGCCGTGGACTCGACTTCCCACAACATTCCCAAAGTGGGGGTTGCAGTTTTCCACAATTGATTCCATTTGCCAATTGTGAGCACCCCTAAAAAATCCCTTACACTGCTGGAAGTTTGTGGGCACAGGGTTCATTGCGGGTAGAAATTCGCTCCTGTACAGCCGTCAAGCGAACAGTTTCCATAGTATTTAACTCGACTCCTTGAACGTTCTGCGCAGCACCTACTTTACAAAGTACGCACACTTCTTCTCAAAATAATTCACAAATTGAATTATTTTTAAAGATACATGCGCAATTCTCTTTATTTGTTGTTTTATTCGCATACGAAAATAGAAAAATAATTCAAAATTGCAAGCAACTCTTGCTGCCGAACGCAAGGGGCGTACGGGCGACTGGACGGACGCACCGATGAAATCGCGTATAGATGGACGGACGGGTAGACAGACAGACAGACAGACAGACAGACAGACAGACACAGAAACAGACAAACAAATGGACTAGAAGACATTGAGCAGCAGCAGCGCTGCAAGTAGGGAATGCTGCCAATCTGGCATGCGGTGCAGAGATACGGATTCGATGCGAGTAACCGCGCAATGATATGGCTATGGGAGCGTTTCGAGACGTGCGTACATATCACGTTGGCGTGGCAACATGGCACGGGCATGGCAGAGGCAGTGGCAGTGGCCCAACGGGTCGGTAGGTACTCGTAGATAGATGCTCTATAGAAGCGCCTAATTTGTATGTAAGTGCTGCGATGATGGCGACGATTGCGGCGGCGGCAACGCGTGCACAATAAATGTTCAACTTTTTTCATTTCTCGTTGTTTCGCTCAACTCAAAATACAAAAATAAAAATCTCATTTGGTTGATTTTGTTGCTATAAAACCTGGTATATATGCACATATATAAATAGCGTTCATTTTGGTATTTTTTCCAAAAAATTCTTTTTTTCATGAGGAAAATTGAGGGAAAATTGATCACGGCGCAGCCACAAATTCGACACTTGGCATATGGGCATATGTAGGTATTTATGAGAGTGTTTATGCGTATGTGTGTGTATGTGTGTGTGGATATGGGTGTGTGTGTGTGTGTGTGTGTTTGAGGCGAATGTGCTCAACACTTTGGCAGATGTGCAGTTATTTTTGGATCGAAATATTTTCCACAAATTTTATGATTTTTCACTTTATCTTTTTTGGTTCTTTCACAAATGAATCTGGAAGCAGATCTGAAAAAGATATAATTAATTTTTAGTTTTCTTATTTAATAGTTTTTCATTCTGTGTTGGAATTTCCTTTTCCTTTTTTTTTAATCTGTTAATTTGTGCGATTTGTTTCTAATTCTTTTGTAGTGTTTTAATAAATGTTTTATGTAAAAAGCTATGAAATGAAAATTTGTTCACTGGCATGTGTGCTAAGTTCATATCGTTGATGTTTCTGTTTCTGGCGCTAGTGCCCTGCAGTGAATTTTGAACACAGTTCGACTAGTTTCCTGATTATTCTACAAATAACTAGTTGGAAACCAGTATGGAGGTGGGCAGTTGGGAGTATACTTTCAATCTGAGACTGACCTGAACTGAGAAACATTTGCCACTCGGGAGACGGAGCCGAATTTATGGAATCTTTCCAATTTAGCAACACCGGATCGCAGCCTTAATCAACCCAGAGCTTGATCTGCTTAATTGAAGTTATTGTTTCAAAGAAAAATGTTGGCATGGCTTCAGTCGTCCCCTGTTTATCTTCGTAAATCTGTGACTTCACGCCACCCCACCAAAAATTATCAAGAACTGTCAAATCGCACGATCTGAGAGGCCAGTGGACAGGTCTCTTTCTCAAACCTGATTCTCTCTGTCGTCATATGGCACATAACGCCATCCTTAGGAGACTATATCTTGTTCCAACCAATGTGATCACTAGTGAAAACAATGTGAATTGATCCTATAAATGATTCTATAATATGCACTTAATATGAGATCAGATTTCGCCAGAGCCTAGACCACGACTATAATATAGTCTAATAGAGTCTTTTGGATTGGTCTCACTTCATATGCGGGAATTTTACCAGAAACGAGACGCTGAAGATAATTTTCAAATACGAGATAAAATGAGGCAACTGCTCTCGAGTCCAATCGCTGAACGAGCAATAAAATCTTGAGCCCTTAATTCCTGCACCAGCTGTATTTTATATAGGTGTAGGCGCTGCCCTGCGCTGACTATCACCATCCCAAGTAAGGGGACTTTTTAGTCAGTGCTTGAACGGCGCCACACCGTGGTATCACAATGGGCCATTATGTGTGCTCAAGTGTGCTTTTGGCAAACTGGGCGGCCACTCCTACCTAACCTAACCTAACCTAGGCTAAGATAATGCTACAAAATTGTATACATGTTGTGGGCGGGAAGAACTCGAAATGCTGCTAATGACGACGAGTCCATAAATCTGAACCTTTTGCACACTTTCAACGGTGATAGTCTCTTCATTGCGCACATGTTTACTATACTTTGGTGTTACTGCATTTATGTAACGACTATTTTGTAGGGAATCTCTCCATAGTTCTGTGAATAGTAACTACAACTATTCAAGCTCCAGGTTACGCCCAGCTTTGTCCAGCAGTCGGTTACCGAACAATGTGTTTCAATGCGTCTTTTAGAATGTGTATAATTATGGTTCTTTCATACAAATAAATAACCTTCTTTAATTATTTACAAATTGGGTACAACGAACAACTTCAATTAGTCCCGTCGTTCATTGACCGAAATCCGTAGTTAGGTGTGCCTTTGGATAGAGTTTACTTCCCTATGCATCTGCATCGATTAAGGTCACAAATTCGTTAAGACGAGATGCATTATATTGCCTTGAGAGTAGCATGGCTAGTCCAGCGAGAGGAGTGAATCCTTGGAATGATTATAAGCTCTTTGACTCGGTCAACTATCCCAGCAAAATAGGGTTAGATCATTACTTGCTGCGTACGATTATAGAAAATTGAAGTAGAGTTTGGTGGAGCTAAGCGGGATATCGATGTTATCCGTAGGCAGTTTCAAGTGTCTAGTGTAACACCGTCTGCGTCGTGGTTCGTTCAGAGAGTCAGTACACATTTGCTGCCGCTTTTATTTACCTTTCCGTGTTGCCGGTTGTCACCTTCCTGACATTGAGCCACCTCCAAAACGTAGCAGAAGTGAACGAGTGTGTCTGCTGCCGCCGACGCTTTGTAGAGTTTTTACATGGCAGTGGTGCCGTTTTCATAAGTAGTGTACTTGTGGTAATATGTGTTGAAGTTGTTGGCTACCATTGTCCTGCGATCCCGCTGCCGCTGTGTTTTCTAATGGTGGTATCGGTAGTTGTTACTCTTAATGCTGTTCCTTGTGCAACGTGGAATAGTTTCGTATGCTAATTTGTAGTCCGTATCCTTGCATTTCAGTACATCAGGGTTGGGTGTATTAGTACAGTGTCAACAAGGATTTTGGAATCAAAGAAGAAAATACTTCGAAAGAAGCAATTCAAGACCATACTCTACCGGGATTCGAACCCGCGACACTATGACTGCACGACTAATATGACTACCATCAGATTACGGAGGCTGATAAATTAATAAATATTCAAAGTTTTTAAAACAATTTCCCACAGAATAAAATCAAATCAAAAGTTGATGTTGCCAATCTCAGAGAGAGATTTGTTCCAAATATATAACACAGCTGTTCAGGAAATATCCTTCCACTTTTCTCTGTCTCTCTCTATCTCTCACTTCATGTTAATCTGTCTAGATTGTCTAGTTAACTTACACAGTGATGTAAGCTTCAAGTGACGTCATGAAGTATTTGGCAGATGTTTGACACTGAAATTACTGCTTTTTTCCTCTGTACTTAGCAATTGGTGTTGGCGATGACACCAAAATAGAGCCACTCTGAGCTCACATCACCACATGGTTACACGACGGTCTTGTATAAAGACTTTGGGTGAGTGAGATGCAACCATATTGCATTGCCAACGATTAGTGCAGTGATCGAGTTGCCAAGTCTACGTGGAAGTCTAGTTTTAAGGGAATCGTAGGATGTAAATAAGAGAAAATGACATGTATAATATCATCTACCAAGCCCACTGTACAATTTCGTCTGCCAAGCCCACTGTACAAATTCCTCTACCAAGCCCACTGTACAAATAACGGTAGTGTGGAATGGACAGCTTCAGCTGACACCACCCACGAGTGGGAACATAGTTAAGTTAGTGTATGGCAACCAAGACGCATGTTAACTGAAGTAATGAGTGTAAAATTATAATATAGTAAAATTTAAATACCATGAAACAATAGAATAAAGAATTTAATGAAGTTAATTTAATAAAGTTAATTGAATTGTGTGCTAATTGAAATATTTCTAATATGATTAAAATAACCTGATAAGTAATACCAAGTTGTTGTGCACGTAGCGGTGTCTCCAGTGGTGGATACGAGTGCATTGAAGAAATTGGCTGATACCTTCAAATTGTTAATTACATAAAAAATCGAAAGCGAAAGAACCCCCGAGCCTGACGTAGGCTCTGCATTGAATGAATCAGGAACAAGACGTTAATATGTGAGTTTGTAACACACCAGAAATCGCGAAATATACACCTAAAGGAGCTGCGAGATGCAGATATCGCCTGAAGATTGAACTGAAATGCTTATATGGACGACACAATCTGGCTGGCTTTAAACTTTGTAGTGATTTGGATTTCAATTGAATAAAAGCCGAATGCCCTAAAGGTGATAATATTCTTATTCATTGTTGATTCCGATTAACTTATTAACTATTTAAACAATGTGTTACGGTCTTCTCTGTGTCAGCCAGCTTACCTATGATGAGTTTGTATTGATAAACTAGTTGAAAGTGAACTGGTGCTGAAGTAGTTGCCTGGGAAAGCGGTTCATACTACGAGTAGTTGGATCCTAATGTAATGCCAGGCAATGCTCGCTTCTTACCTAATTACTCGTAGCATTCGCAATTCGCCATTATGAATGCCTCACCCGGAACTCCTTACAGACGAGTACAAGATGTGCAACTGCTCGGATTCAATGCAGGGTGTTGCCGAAGCTTCTGCTGTTGTTGCTGCTGATGTTATTAATAAAAACAATGTTGTGCAAACAAGCTCGTTCAAATGCCTGCCAATTGTTTACAGAGCTTACAATGCCTCCCTCTGACTCTGCTGCGTTCTTGTATTGACTAAAGCGCCAGCGCTGTGCTTGCACCATTCATTTCAGCATGTGTGTGTGTCCGTGTATGCAAGGGAGTTTGAATCTATGACTCTGTGAGTGTGTGTGTGTGTGTGTGTTAGCCTGTCTAATACCAATTAATGTTTTAATGAACATTTTATTGTACAGCAGCGAACAGAAAAAAATTTGTTTATATGCGTGTACGCGGCAACATCGACAACAAATTCGAGAAAACAAACACAAATACAAATCCACAGAGCCAGCAAGCAGCCAGGCTAACATCAATTCTTATTTTATTTACTAATTTTCTCATTGAAAACAATTTGCAAGCGCGTCTTAGAACACGACTTCTGCGCTCAATCGTAAATGATTTATTACCGCTATATTTCGATACTTTGTGTTTGCTGCGGCTTTGCTGATGTTCCAATAGTTGTTGGTGTTGTTGCCTCGGTGCTACTATTGTTCAACATCAAAATCTTGATTGTGAAAATTATTGGCGTCATGTTGCGTATACGAATTAAAGGCAAAATCTTTGAAGAAATTGCCTGGCAGGTGGTCATGATCTGGGTTTTCACCTGAGCTCTGGTTCCGATTTCCTTCAAGACAAGAATAACAATTGAAGAAATCTAGAATATTGACTCCCGCCCCTTCCCTCTGAACTAATGCATGCTAAGTGCATTGAACACTACCACGGACCACAAAGCCACCAATTATTCAATGTTTTCAATGAAAACAGCGAATTAGCGAGTTGGGTGTCAGAAGATGCTGCCGCAAAGATATCAGCACAGTTTCACAAGAAGTGTGTGTGAATTATAAACATCGCAGTTGCTTTGCGATCACCAAAACAACGAATAAGGTCAAAGCCCGAGAGATTCAAATGTCCATGGAAAATGAATGAACTTAGGGTCACGAGTATTTCCAGAAAACCTTGCACAGTTACATTTACACAATCTCTGACAAATTTTAGTTCTATAGTCGATTTGCATAGTCGAAAAAGCAGGCACAAACAAACTAAAAAATAAACGAGTATTCCACAACATTCAGCAAGGTCAACAAGACATAGGCGGATCGTCAGTTCAAAAATGTTCGCGTGGTCCAACACACAAATACGAGTCTCATCCATAGCTTTGCTAGTATTGAAATTGGGCGTGGTTGCGTCATAGATAGTCGATTGTTAAGAGCTTCCAACAAACTGATTGACGGTTCGTGGTTCAATTCCCAGCCAGGTCCATACACAGAGGCAAATTTTAAAAATTCCAATAACTTCACTCTCCAGGTGTATAAAGGACACATGATGAAGGTACTGTGAGCGTTGTAAAATGCTACCGGGCCATTGTAAAACCCCCACATTACCTAAACATAACATCCAGCAAAAAATTTTCCTTTTCTATTTAGATTAAGTTTAACAATTCTATTAAGTATCCGTAATATTTTGTTTCGGAGTCTTTGAATAATTTACTCATTCATTTTTTGGAGTCTGCCGGGGTCAAGTGGTGGTCCGGTCATTCCGGATGGCCACTGATCATACAGACAACAAACTGAATGTATTGTTGGAGGAGTCAACAACCTCAGCCATGGTCAGAGAGATATTTAAGTCCACTGAAAATGAACTCCTGCAACCCTCGTACTCTGATGATGCCGACAGCAGCAACATCGCGAGGGACACAGATTGTCTTGCAGATTAATCTGCAACACTCCATACGCCGCACTCCATATACGCCACTCCCAGCGGGACAACGATATCATCCAAGAATATTCGATCTCTAAAGGTGGGGTTCGTGCTATGAACTCTCCGGAATACAGCGCGTAACGCAGCTAAATCCAGATCTTGTGTTCTTTTCAGGAATACACTTAATGCTTTCTTGCTATCTAATTTCAGTGACAGGGAAAACGAGGTGGTAGCAGTCGATACGCTCGGGGGAACCACATATGTGGCGTTTGATAATCGACTACCTATCACACCTCCATGGTGGTCGTGAGAAATCGTCACTTTGCAAAAAGAGAGCAGAAGACTCTTCAATAGGATCAAGAGGGCTAAGAAGGCCCCTGTAGCGGTAGACTCTTGCAAGCAGGCATTGGGGTTTCATGCGGGTTTCTATTTGTTTTAGTTATGACCTCATCCAAACTTCGGGTTTGGAAATTAACATAACTGATCCACGGCGACCTTTGTCATCTGGATGGTTTGTGTGGTTGATACACTGTATATATCGGGAGTTTAAAGTACCTCTTATTAGTAGATATGAGCAGCAGATCAATGAAGTTGTCATTGTTGAATTGTGTTAATCCTTTTATGCATTTTAGGAGCCTGTTTGCGTTTCACTGCAGCTGTATCAGTGAAAAGACCTCAAACAAGTCTATGACCGTACGGACCTTGAGTCCCGAATACACTTTCCGGTTGAAGCCGGAAGCAAGCTGTGATCCTTAGACCGGTAAATGTGTGAAACACCTGGAATCAAGCTGTGATCACGAGACCAGAACCTTCTTTGGGCATGAAATAGTCCTGTCACTATTGAAGAAAATTGGATACCTGCCCAACTCGGTGTAGTGCACTAAGCATACTCACCAATTAATTGTAAGCCAAACGTGAATGGCACACATGCCCATATTACTTTGATAGATGTCGTAATTGTGTCGCTATATTTGCTTTTAAGCATTGAATCATGTTTCCAATGTGGCTTGAATATCAAATATTTCAATGGCTGATTAAATAGAGGCAAAGATTTTATTATTAAATTCAATGAATTGGTCGTGTAAATAGAAAGAAAACACTTTAATGATATACTTATATTATATATATATATATATATATATATATATATATATATATATATATATATATATATATATATATATATATATATATATATATATCTATGGCGGTTTATACCAAAATAAAACTTTGTCGATCGTTGCGGAGGACACCGGCAAATCCTTTTTCAAACCAGACCAGAGTGGAAAACCTTTTGGAAGTTGTACGGGTTCATGGAGATGGACCCAGACTTCCATACAAACAAATTCTGGAGTGAGCAGTAAATAAAGTAAAAAGGACTCTGTAGGGCGCGGAAGTACGGATTTTATATCTAAGTATTCAAAAAACACGGATTAGCCCACCGCTGGTCTAGACCACGTCTGATGAGTTTCCCTTTCGTTTAAGTACTTTCCACTTTCGTTGCATTCGCTCTCAATGTGTGGTGTCAGTGGCTGACTGCCCAAATAAAAGAACGAAGACTCTTTGCAATGTGACTCTTTTCTACAGGCATGGCAGGCATTTCAATATGCAAAGCAAAACATTTTCATTTGGACATGAAACTAGCCTCGCAGCACCATGTAAGAGTGCGTTAACACCGAATACGAAGAGATTCTTTGGGGAACAGCGAAGATTTAAATATTCTATTCTTTCCTTCTAAATTATGAATGAACTATTCGATCTTTCACAAAACTGCTTGATGAGCAACTATGCAAGTATATGTATATGTATATAAGAGTATTTGTGGTTTATATAGGGAGGAATGGTCAGTGAAATGCGAGCACAGAAATGCGCATGTGTACCTAAAAATTCCACGCGCGGAGTTGCTAGAAAGACTTTGATATGGGATTTGATTTGCTGGCATAGTGAAAAAATAGACAAAGCTTTTGCAGAATTTATGTAAATTAATCAAGTGCGAGTAACTCGACGAATGCCGTCAACACGGAAAGAGTTCAAACTAAAATAAATTGAACAATGCCATGTAAAGACGAGTATATTGGCAGAAAGCTGGAGCAGAGCTGCTGCTTCGGCTGAGCTGCTGATGAATACGTAGACGCAGACACAGACGCAGCCATGGCTACCAGAAATCTATACCAGAAATCATGCAGCGGAGTCAAGTCGCCCAGCAATCACAACTGAAGGTGGGCAGGCGGCCGCTAGGCCAGCGGTGCCAGGCCAGCAAGTGCTGCCGACGCCAGAGCTGCTGGTGCTAGGCCAGCAACAACCAGACGAAGAAGCAGAAGTGGAAATAGCGTTAGAACGATAACCTTATTTTATTTACGGGCATAATCACACACGAACACCACCACCAGCGTGGTGTGAGCGCGCGTGTGTTTGTGTGTGTTTTGCTCTGTGCATAGTGGTCAGTCAGGCTGGCAGACAGAGTTTGGCTGCTTGCGCTCGCTTTGTGGGTCATCGATCTTGAAATATTTAAATTTGATTTTCAGTGGTCCGCGTTATTGTTGTATCGGTTGTTGTTGTTGTTGTTGTTGTTGTCGTTGTTCTTATTGTTGGTCGTTGATCTTCGTGTTAGTACACCACATTATAACTGATTTTTGTTAATTTCTGCCTTTCTTATTTTTCATTTTAATTTATTAATTTTTTTCACACATCCACGTAGAAATTTCCGATTTGAAAGCGTTCTGAACGCATTACACGCTGCTCAGCGTGTGGTTGGCTGGGATACTTTAGACTCACATTTGAACATGTTCATTTCGGTAATTTTCCCGTTGCGGGAATGGCTTTTAACTGGTCCTCCTTTATAATTAATGGTTAAAAGTTCGCCTTACATGAAAGAACTTTGAAAGCGTGGGAATAATTCGCACCGCATAATTGCTTTAATTAATTATTTGTGAGCGATTTTTCAATTGACAGGAAAAATTCGACAAGAAGCTATGCCAAGAATATGAGTGGTAAATTTCTGAACATAGATTTATCCGCACTTGATACCTAAATAATCGTGCAAATGAATTTGTTTGTGATTCTCAACTGTTCTTCAATCTCTCCCCAATGTAGCTAAAATTCCCTTGCGGAAGTATAATCTTACTAGTCATTGTATCCAAACCGTTCATTCAGTAATACAACATACTCCAGATCCTTGGTAGGGAAAATCTTAAATGTCACATACTGATCCCGTCAGCACAAAAATAAAACGTCGCCTTCACAGTAAGCAGAACGGAAATTCTCAAGATAAATGCTGCCGTTACCTTTTCAGAAACTGCAGCAGACCTATGAAACAGCTCCCAAATTAAATAGATTTAAACTGCGGGCACAGCGAATTCAACTTCAAAATGGACTCATTTTCATTTACTTTATTTTGGAAACTCTCTGAGAGTTCCGTTTCAGGAAGAGCAAAAATTGCGTTTATCACTAGATAGTAATGAAGCCGTGGATGAATTCAATAAAATCTGAAGTCTGTGATGAAATACTCATTAAGAGCTGGACTTATGGAATAACGTCCAAAGCAAGAAAAACACTTTTAAGCTACTTTATTCTACCTAAATATACTTAGTGCCTGAATACCTACCAACTACGTTTTAATCTGCTAAATATAGTTTTCTTATAGTGACTCCTCTGCTTGTCGCCACCTCCTTATAACTTCAACTAAAAACGGATATGATTCTTCTCTTTAAACATCACACATAACTAAGCAAGATACTTGGGAACATGAGGGTGCGTTTTAGGGAGTGTTCACTTGAAGTACATTGACGAAAAATTAGCAGATTGTTGCAGGAACACAATAAGAGTAAATCATTCTCTACGACTGCTACATACCCTACAGTTATTCGCACGGTATATTACAGGCATCGTGATGCTCAAACTGACTAAATCTTTAACGAGTCTGTAGAACTTAATCAAGATCTTGGTCACCTGGAAGATAGTTGTGGTAGTCACCGAGCTTGAAATAAAATTGCTGAAGGGAAAGTTCTTGTGTGCACTTTTTATAATTCCAAACTGTGACTCTTGCTATGTCCTTCTCATACAAACCATGTCTCGATTTGTGGAATAATGAAGTGATCAAAAAGTTTTCTTTTCATCCCAATGGTAGCGGAAAACAACAACAGGTTGCGTTCTGAATCTAAAATGCTGCCATTCGGCTGAAAAGAATCCCTGATCACCGCAGGAGCTCTGCTCGGTGGTAGGAGGTACTAGACTAGTGGTCTAGTGAGGAACATAGCAAACTTTTTATTGTACAGTCACTGGTAAGACTCCCATCCAGGATATGGTCTCCTAATATTTTCTTATGATGTCTTTCCCCTCGAATCGCAACCCTTAGTTCCGAATACTTATTGCCCTAAACCCCGGCACACATAATTAATTGCGATATGAAGTGTTATTAATAATGATGCTTTGTTCTGAGCACCTCATTTGTTCTACGAGGCACACGAGGACACCTCTGTCAGTTACTGGAAAGCTTATTTCTATGCAAATGAGCTCTCAACAAAACCGCAAAGAATTGGAGTGCGAAACTAAGTTGATTTGGGCAAAGCCAACAAGCAAACAGCTCGATGTGTGAATTAATTTTGAAAATTATTCGATGCCACTTGCCACATTTGATTTGCATTTCGTAGCACAAGTAGACAGAATTCCGCTAAATTGGTGCTCACATTCGAAACAGCAAAATTAATGCAGACGATATTCTGAACTCAGTCCGCATACGTACGAGTATCTGCGTATCCGTGCGCTCCCTCAGCGAAAAAATGACATACTGTGGCATTTTTATATCACAAACAAGCGAGCACGAGCGTAAATCTATGCCTCGGACGTATGAACTTGCGGACGGACGCAGCTATTCACGCAATAAATTATTAAAATGTTCAATGTTGTCGTGAGCACAGTGTTCCCTCCCATAGACAAATCCCAAGAAATGAATTGTTGTAAAATTAAACAAATTTAGCATAAAAAAACAGTGAATCAAAATCATCGGTATCAATCAATCGGTACAAAATTAGCATTTGAGCTCTTTACGTTGATTCCTCAACGATAAAAGTTTCAAAAAAGAGAAATGCAATATTCTCCCGATTCAGAACATATTTGGACCGCTTTCGCCAAACATTTCAGATAAGTAAACTTCGTCTGCAGACAGATGTAAACGACCCGTTGATCCATTGAATCATTGTCCGTATATTCGAGGGTTGCAAACTGCTTTATTGATCTAATCAATAACTACTCTTCTGGAGAAGGGTTCTTTTAAGTTTCGCTTTAAATGGGCGAGTTAACAATCTCTGAAAAGGAAGATGATTTCTTACAAGCATTCAGAAAATGCATCGTTGCAAGACAGGGAACAAAGCATAAGGACGATTTTGCGATCGACCGAAAGTTTGGATCACAAAAAGATATTGTTCAATATTTGTTGGCTGCGATACACGTATCAAATGATTTCTGTGATTAAACAGATAGGTTAAGGTAAAGCTTCCATGCAAGTCCAAAATGGCTGTTTACTCAACCATATTTCGTTATTCAGAAATCCTTCCCATACTCCTTCTGTTGCTATTGATAATTATTTGACACAACTGTGATTGATTTTTAGTGAAGTAATTGGTGGGGCTCCTTCTACAGTGAAACCTATTTCCATCGAAATGGCAGTTTCATTTTTTGTATCCTCTGTGACAGGGAACTATGTCACTCATATTTTCGTTATGCATGTGCCTCTGGTAGAAGCCCATGATATCCCTTGAATCCTGCAATAGTTGCTAAGAGTCTATAAATGAGTGGTTAATATAATTGTAAATTGGTTGTAAATTGATTGTAATTAATTGTTTCACAAGCATGCAACAATGTCATGGGTTGCCAGTTCGTCAGGGCTGCAAATTAATACCATTGATTCAATTGTCTTGAAGACAGATGCAAATACACATTGAAAGAAACAATCCATCAGCATATCTACCACTACCAAATGTACAGAATCGTCCGGGTGTCCAAAGTCACTTTGACAGCTCTTCAAAAACTTGGTAATGTAAAAACTTGAGACACATAAAATGACGAAATTCCGAGGCAGAGATAAAAGTAGCTCAACTTCTTTTATCAACAAATCTCCAGTTTCCAGCAGCATAAAACAAAGCAATTTACGAGCATTTTCAGTGATTCTGAGAACAAATATTTGGGATATATTAGAGTTGATAATGATATCAATGCGTTTTACCATCACAACAAGATCAGGGGAGTTACAAGTATTCTGCATGGCTGCGAAGAGGTGATGACGACACCATCAATATTGAAGGGCTGAGATGAAACTTAGCGCAAAGCATCGATGAAGTTTTCTGTGGAGAAAAGTCGTGTTCTCTCTCGTTGCCAAATGTTTTGTTGTCGCTTCCTTGGATGAGTACCTGGTTCCACATTTACTGCTTTTATTCTTCAGGGCCAAGTTTTCTTTTTTATTTGATTTTTATGACAAAGTTTCCTGTCAAATATTTGTAACATTGGTCCCCTCATTCAGTCGGATCGCAGCACTATGCCTGCCACCTTACCGACCGCAGCAAACTGTGCGCTTGCGCAAAAGCCATTCTACGCCTGTGGCAGAGGGAGGGGAGTGTGTGCGCACGACGTATCTCATCAAAGTGTCACACACACACACACACACGCATGCATGTTTTATAAGCACTTCAAGTCATATTTGCATGCGTGAAACTTTGCGCACATAAATTTTTAAATTTCGCTTGTTTTTGCATATTTTGTTTTTGATTTATTTTTTTCATTTGATTTTGTGTTTGATTTAAATGCTGTTGCCATTTTGATGAAATTGTTGCGTGTGGCTTTGATTTGCTTGAATATGGGCAGCAAATTTTTCCACTCTGTGACGTCACTAATGCCCAATTGTGCGTTAGCGTCGTTTGCAAACAACTATTAATTTTTTAGCTAATTTCAGGTCTCAGTGATCGGTGCTCTTCAGGGTATGCGAGTGTATATGAACGCACGCCCCCGCTATTCCCAAAATCGATAAACAAAAAGATGGCAAATGTAAACAATTTGTACAACAGCAACAACAACAACAAAGGTGATAATTAACATTAGTAAAATAATAAGAAAATGATTGCAGACGAACCAGACAAACATGAACGCGACCAAAAGTACCGAATAAGAACAATATGAACTCGGACTCATTGTGTACTGAGGAACAGCAGCAACAGCCACAACACCATCAGTAAATAATACAAAACAATCTAATATGGACTTATTATGGATCTGTGAACACTCCATTTCATTATTAGAATGAACACAAATTGTATGTATAGGAATTTATATGTAGGTGTGTAGTTGTATGCGTCTTTTTTGGCCTTATTATGCTTGAATTTTTTGTATCTACTCGTGTTAAACTGGCACGAGGTCAGACCATGCTAGACCCAGTCAGCCAGCAGACAGACGCACTCGCACGCATTTTGACATTTTCTTTGTTTTCTTTGGCCCGTGAGGCCAACCGAAATTTGATTTCATGTTAGGTACTCGCACTCCTAATGACGCTCGTGTATACAGCACGGCAGAAGTTTGGTTAATTTAGTGGCATGTTTACACAAATACATGGGCAGCACCCAAGTACACATATTTATATCAATAAACATTCATGGCAGCTTAGCGGAGAAACCAAAAGTGGCCGAAATATTTTTCTTTGGTATGTTCTTCAATCGATATTTGCCTCTGCCTCTGTGGTTCCCTCCAGAAAATGACACTACATGGAACGGGCCGCTACCAGTCGACTACAAGGGGCATTTAATGGACTGAGAAACTAATTTACGCAACGCACAATTTGCTAGAACGACATTAATCCGAATAACCAGAGAGCAAATCGGGAAATGAAGCACCTGTTTTCATACCGGGTCCCGACTTTCCCTGGTATGACGTGATTAAGCGGGGCAGCTTCTACCGAAAACCATCTAACACAACTGGAAACTTAGGGATCATGTTCGCAGTATGACCCTTAAGGACCTGACATACATTCCTCTTATTATCGACCACACTCTTCCCATACTCCCAGTTGAGGTAAACTGCTCGTTGTCCATACTCACAAGGGGGGCATGGGAACAAAACACTATATAGCAGGCAGCAGACATTGAAGTTTACGCAGGGGAGCTTTGGGGAGAGTTCTTCTCAGATAGTATTAACATGCATGAATCCTAGTGTGTTCCAGGCGGAGGTGCTAGCCTAACTACAAGCCCCTGTAGGGAATGTATCGACATATTTAGTGACAGCCAGGCTGCTACCACGTCCCTAACAAAAGCTGCCATCACCTCCAGAGTAGTGGCGACCTGTTGCTCAACTGTTAATGAACCAGCGAAGAGCTATTTTATCCGCATTACATGGGTTCCGTCGCAGACGAAGGCCAGCACTGACCTGGAGGAGGAATCTGGAAGCTGACGTATTCAAAACCAACAAAACCTGGAGCGAAATCAAGAGGTTGGCGCATGATAGAGGGAAATGGAGGAACCTTTTTGAGGCCCTTTGCTCCCCCGCGGAGCCATAGGACCATATATATAACATGGGTTCCAGGACACCGCGATATCGAGGGCTACTGCGTTGCTGATGAACTCCCAAGAGAAGGTACTACTAGGCAGGTAGCTAATATTCCGCAACTAACTTACAAATTCCTCAAGAGTGGCAAGTTCAAATCCAACAAAAGTTGTTCGTGGAAGAAGCAGAGCGAAGCAAATGGTCGCCTATTTCTTCGCTCGAATGGGTCATGTGGCCACTGTTCCGCTTGAGCAACGTAGGACGGTCAATTCTGAGTGGTACACGACCACTTGTTTGCCGGCAGTCTTCGGAGAAATTCGTAAAACCAACCGCCAAACACGAATCATTCTCCATCTTGACAATGCGAGCTCTTACTCATCTCGTGCAAAGATAAGACCAACAAAAGAGGCTAGAGGAAGGAACTCGGAACACTACTAAGCAACTCAGGCCAGAGTTCAATCCCAAGCGCACAGTCGGACTTATTTCCTAAGACAGAGCTTCTTTGCGCACCATAACTTCCACCCTCACAGTTCATTATCTATTTGGACTTCACTCCAGAAGACTTGGCCTAAATATACCAGACTTCTATGGGCTCTAGTACGACGAGGAGGAGGAGGAAACGATGATCCACCTCCTAAGTAACCGCCACGCTATCTCCAGACGCATATGGAGTAATCTCGACAGACAGTCCTTCGAAAGGCCCTTCTCAGATTTGTCCGGAGCGCTGGGGGGCTACTATACTAACTGGTGGCAGATGAGAGTCTCAGTCTTCCCTTTTTGTAATACCACAGCGGACCAATGCTCTCCTAAGTATGTCTGCTAGACAACCACGACTACCTAATGCAGGGAGAAGTATTAGGATAGTGTACGGGTGTATATAAATCTGTCCAAATCGTGGAGAGGAATGTAGGAGTAAACGAAAGGAATCTTTGTAATTTAATATGAGCGCAATTCAATCTCCGGAAACTAACATCATCATCCACTCGAAATATTCTTGCTTTTATCTGGGATTGTTTTCTTAGGGAACACAGAAGTCTTCAAAAGCCATATTAAGGGCAGTTGAATCACCTAATTCGAGTTTTTAATCCAGAAAAGGCAAATTAGTACAGAAGAATTACGAGTAATATAAAAAAAGGCAAAACACCACAACACCGTACAAATTTAGACTTAGTTCTTACACGGACCAGTGCAGCTAATCCTCAGCAGCCAGGATGTTAGATATGTAATCAATGAGTAGAGACAGAAACTGAAATCCGTTTAATCCAATTACAATTCTCAAAGAACAACTGTGTATGGAGGAGTTCAGTAATAGGCAGGCACAATGGCGAGATGGTAATTCGAATCCCCAATACAAGAACTAATTAGAAGCTTCCCTTCTAGAAAAATTGGTATAATTTTACCACAGAGTCATAAATAAAGTGAATGTTCACAGAAATTATATTCAGGACCTCAGACCTAAAATACAGGACCTATACTACAATCATAATGACAAGGAGCAATAATACAATAGTCCAATAAAAGAACTTCCAATGACAGTCACTAATACAACAAGTTGCTTAGAAAAGCCTCTGATATACGAAAGATGGCGAAAAAACCGTCACAACAGAGGTCATTTGGGAATACAGTTGAGACAACAACGATGGTGGCTGATCGTATACAATAACTTCACGATGATTCCTGCTGGCCTTCTACGATCGACAAATTAAACCCAAGACCTGAAGCACGTTGACAACTTCGAATTTGGACCATGAGTACTTGGCGTTTAATAGTTGTCTCATTATTTAGTCGCGCCCAATATTACTTCAATTTATTTAGTGCCGTTTAAGAAGCAACGAAACACGAATCTAGATTTGATCCCTCCATGAAATGTTTGGTGTTGATGGAGGCAATTGAGCCTTAATTCGGAAGCAATCGTCCTTTTAAAGAGTGGGGTTTGGTATGATAGTTATCAGCCCATCAAAATCGTTCCAAATCTCGATCACAATTTGCCTGCATCTTCTCCAAATAAGAAAGAGAAGTCCTTTGGATATGAATGATGAAATCGTTTTGGAAAACGTATTGAATTCATTAGCAGTAAATTTTGTACTGTTGTCTAAAAGGATCCAGAAACTCTTCTAGCCATATATACTTCTAGACACTCGGCAAATCAATCGACAATGATGAAAACTGTTTATTCCAAAAAGGACCGGCGTCATCGGTCAGCAGGTTTTCTGTCCATTATCTGCATAGTTCCGTTTAACTGGCAACTGTATTTGATGAGAAACAGTTGCTCTCCGTCCCACAGCGTTTCAAGAAGACAGCGATTCCACCAGATCAAGCATTCACCGCAATAAACCAATATGCAATGAGTTTTTTTGACTTGATTAGGGTTCTCCGAAGAGAGTTGCAACGCCAAATTTGGCGACAAGGATTTTCGTCATTCAAAACTTATTTAAAACGTCTAAAAAAGCGTATAATTGTGATGTTTGATGACGGTCGAATGTCGGTGTATTGAGGATAGCCTTTAAGTTCTGTATTGACTGCTTCATTCCTACAGAGTCCAGTTTGGCACCACCAAAAATTCCTTCTCTAACAAACTTGCTATAATGAAAGAACCAATTAGCGACAGATTTGTTTACTCAAACATTTTAGTCTGTTTGAATCACTTTTACTTCCGGCTGCGACGTGAACCCGTCGTATATTCTTAGGTAGCCTTCCCTTGAGCTTGTTCTTCCCATGACTTTTCTCTCTAAAAAATATTTTATATATAGTAGCGTTCCTCACGTTGAGAAGAAGTCCTTTATCTTACCTATTCATATAAATCTTCCAGCAAAACTTCAACATCGAAAATTCCTCCGAAGGTGCGAACTTCATTATTCGTCCATATTCGTGGTTTGTTGCCAAGCAAGTCAAATATCACTTCACTCTGCTATTTTCGTCCTGTATGATGGGTGACTTTGCCCAAAGAGGACAAAGCGATATCATTGACACTCACTTACTGAGGCGTATGATTTCGTAAGCGATATGTTTCACCTCACTGAACTCTCTGTGTTTAGCTTTTCAAATGATCGTCCTTGTCACAGCCTACTTAGCGTATGTCATTTTAAAGGTTGTTATCTGAGCCTTCTGACAAACCGTAGAATTCACCACCATGGCCCATTACTTACTTCAATATTCCTTATTGAATTCTCCCTCATCTATATATCACTGTATCCCAAGGGAACTTTTTAGTCAGTGCTTGAACGGCGCCACACCGTGGTATCACAATGGGCCATTATGTGTGCTCAAGTGTGCTTTTGGTAAACTGGGCGGGCACTCCTACCTAACCTAACATATATACTGTACTGTCTTATGGGTGTCGTAGACGTTAAGAATGTCGAGTTGCTAAGAAACCCCAATTAAACACTTTTAGTGACTGGTACCCGCCCACAAATGCATCTCAGCTACAAGAAAAGAGGCATGTGTTCTCTTGATAAAACCAATCTGGTTGCAACTATTCACTCATAACTATTCACTTCCATATGCGCTCCTTCTATTGTTAACTCTTCCGTGATCACCGACCCAAACTTTTGTTTCAATCACCACGTTGCGAGTGTCACTACCAAAGCTCATGCCACTCTAACCTTTGTTAGACAGTGATCAAAGGTTCAAATATCCCTTTAATACCAAACAGTTGTTCACTTCATTCCACCTTAGAATGCGCCAGTGCTGTTTGGCCTCCTCGTTCAACCTCTTATTCGGATGACATTGAATCAGTCCAAAATCAGTGCTTACTGTCCTGTCTGCGCTCTTTTCCTTGGCATTTCGATTTCCACCATCCCTCTTCCAAGCTTTGTTTTCGGGTTCTTAACTGGCGAAATAAGCATTCGACTTGTGGTCGGCAATGTGAACCTCCCCCTCCTTGTCCTCGAGGGCTTGCTGGAGTGTTTCCGTCAGCTGGTACAGAGCAGTTTCAGTAGATCTGCTTGCCCTATATGCATGTTGGTTCGGATGTGAGCAATGTGAACCTCAATGTTTGTACTAAAAGCAGAACGTCTTTCACCGCTTATTGGGAACTTTACAGAATATCTCACTACCCATCGGTGAATATTTGTGATGTTCCTCAAACCGCAGAATTTGCAATTTGCTCTGACGTAAATATAGACGACCTCATTAATTGTGTCCGGCGACTACTTGCAATGAGGTCGCAGGAACTCCAACCGTATTGTACGCTCTACTGACAAGAGATCTCTTATGCCGCACAAGCCAACAATGTTTTCCTAACTGTCATGTAAACACTCCTTCAGAATACCAAAAGGTCACAAGTCACAAATGCATGCTGTGAGTGTAATTAATCGATCTACTCATGTACTCCGCCACTGGCCCCTTACCAATTGCTACTTGCCGTTGACCAATTGGAAATTAAATGCCAATTAATTTTGTATTAATAGTCGTAGTCCGCCACCACACCAGCCAAGTCTGCTTTTTAGGCATTCGGGCAGCCACAAATTATCGCACACCAAAATAGCCGAATTTAACGCAGTTGGTGTGGAACATAATGTACGCGTCGAAACCGAAATAGAAAACAAAGAAGCAAAATGAGAATCCTAACCAAGCAGCAAAGAGAAACTTAATAAAGTGAATGAGGCCGTTGCCGGTGCGGCAGCTACGCCAATTTGACAGCCACTCTCGTTATTAACGCTGTCACTTTACTTGTCACACGCCGCAGAAGCGCTGCGTCGGCCTGGGGGCAGGCGCGCAGGCAGAACGGCGCACTGCAGCCGCGCCGCGCCACATGGCGAGTTCACGCTGCGTTGTCACAACAGTCTCCTAAATTCCGAGCGGCAGCACACACTTTAAAGATTTGTTAAGAACCTGTGAAATTGTTAATAACCGCCAATTAATAATGCCATCATTTTCTAAATTTCCCATGTTGTAGATTTATTTACGAGTCTGTATTTGTTTATTATCGCTTTAGTGGTTGTTTGTGTTCCTTTGTTTTGGTTTTTTGGTTTTTGTTTTCTGTTTTTTGTATTTGTTTTCATATTTTCGTGTCTTTGGTTTTGTTGTTTGGACATGCGTTTGTTTGCTTTGGTCTCTTTTTTGAAGCATTTTCATTATATATTGCCATATGTTAAGCTAACAGCGAAATAAAAAGTTTCAAAATATGTGTCAAAGGCTTTTATCATATTTTTATGCTTCGTGTTTTCAAATTATTTATTTTTGGGACTAATAAAGAGCGCGTAAATAACTCACTGCTTACAAATGGAATGCGGTGTATTACGAAAACAGTTGGGGAGACGTGTACTACACCTGCCCACATGTAATCCGCTAATGAACTCAGTTTGCACGGAGAGTCGAGTGATGGAAGCAGGACAACTTTCAGTCCGTCGTGCACTGCATTAACCATTGCCCCATTAAATATTTCTAACCAAATTTGTCATAGAATTAGCTCTACGTAGAGATCAGCCTGCGGAATACGAACACGAGAACTAATGTTATTTTTAATTCTAGCCGCACGAAAGAAAAACGGACGACTCCGTCCTTACACGCCTGATTCTCAAAGATGAGAACGTTTTACAAGCGTTGCACCCATATTTGCAGTGAAAGGTTCTGAACTGTGGATGTGTACAAATATGTGTCCCCAAGTCGCCTGAGTATTGAGTTCTGACTACGCCGCTGCCTTTCCGAATGATAAGATACATAATTGCCTTTCAGACAATTTATACCAAGCTCAATACTTGGATTCGTATCGCTGGATTGTATAATAAGCAAACAATTCCTTCTTCACATGGAACAATTGGCTTTATTAGTATTCGTCCAACTTACTCTTGGCTTTAAAAGTTTGCTCGCTTCTCACACTTCGTCTTCGTTTATAGTGTGCTTCAGTTAGTCAGTTGTTGCACCACACTTTTCTATTTAGATCGCTCTGCGACGATCACTTGTTAAATCTCGTTGCTAATACGATGCTCACACTGCTTGTGGCCACTCTCAGCATTCAGCTATGATCACTTTGCCACTGGGGGCTCGTCCTGGATTCGGCTATGATCACTGTTTCAGTGTCCTGGTTAACTGATCTGCTACTGCGATGTTCCCTTTCGGCTATGCTCACTATTTAACTACTGCTGCTACTACGATGGTCACTTTCGGCTACGCTCACTATTGCACTGCTGCTGCTACTATGATGTTCACTTTCGGCTACGCTCACTGTGTCACTGCTGCGCTGCTACTTGTTTCCTTGTTCACTTTCACTTATTTACTGATCCCGATGTCAATTGTGCAGTCGCTTATATACCTCTTGCACGAGAGAACCTCAACCAGCCTCCGGACGCAGCTTCGCATGCCTTCTCGCGTGTGCATTTTTGGGGGTTGAAATGGACGCTCATCCTAAAACCATCAACCAATCAGATGGCGTGTTTAGAGTCGCGTGAGAAAAGGTGCCATTGAATATCCTCAATTTTCCACCGGTGTTTCTGAAAATTATGCTATTATTATTATTATTATTATTATTATTAATATTATATCTGACACCATAATTAAGTATGAATGCAATAGTTTAGGGGAATGAGTACTAGCTACTGATGCCTTCGACTAGAAGAGAAAATAAGATATTTTAGAAAGAAGCATTTTTGAGATCAAGACTGGGCCATGATATGAACCTGTGACCCTCTGTGTGTAAGTCTAGCGTGCTTGCGACTGGGCCATAGAGGGCGGCAAGTATGCTGTTAGTTTGCAAAAGTATTTAGATATTTCAGAGCACATCATAATGGGTCAATCCACACTGCAACAATGTTCTCAAATCGTAGAAATTTACTATAAGAATCATGGGAAGCTAAACTCCCTAGGCAATATGAACAAGTTATCTCTAACCAGCTACCAGGTATCAGGCCACATAGCAGTAGAGGGAAATGAGAAGGCTGACAGCGTAGCTAGGAAGGCTACGGCCTCTCCTTTCAGCGGTCCTGAACCCTTCTGTGGACTATCATCCAATACCATTGGGGGTCTGCTGAAGAGTGTACAGATGCAAAAAGAAGTCAAACCTGGAAATCTCTTCTGGGATTAAGACTAAAAGAGCTAAGGAGTTGATAAATATGCCTCGGAGTAAATGAAGAATCATCACAAGCATTTTAAGTGGACATTGTAGACTCAACTACCATATGAAAAAGTTGGGTATATCTTCAGATGCCATCTACTATAAAATTATAGATATGCTTCCAGTGGTTTTTTAGTTAAGTCCTATCTGACTCATAGCAATTTTTACATCAAACATGGTGACGGAATCTCCTTGCTGCCAAAAATCAATTCCGTGGTTTCTCAAGGAAGTGTCCTAGACCCAATATTGTATCTGCTATTTACGTCGGACTTGTCTCCACCTAGTGACGACGTTATAGACAACTTCTGACGTCACACAAAAATCACTTATTGCTGCGAAAAAATTACAAGAAAGCCTCGACGACATCACGAAATGGATAAAGAACTGGAATATATCTCCAATTATAAGTGCAGGTGACTTTTACGCTAAGAATCGACAATAATACAATTCCCCAATCGTCCATATATATTGACCGGCGACTATCATCGCAGCCTCCCATACTTGCAAAAAGAAAAGTGCATGAATTAAATTTCGTGCTTTATTCCGGTTGCTCCAGTGTAAGTCAGCTCTAACAATTGAAAACAAGTTGCTGCTATATACGAGTATAAGAGTATCCTGAAACCGATTTGGACTAACCGTTTTGGGTAAAATGATATAGTGCCGGACTGGTTACGTGACATTAACCAAGCCTCCAAAATTTACAGAAAGTAACTATCAAATGAATCAGTGAATCCATCAAACTAATGAATCACTGCAGTGTTTTTCAAGCGGAAATAACCGCTATTCACGACGCCTTGAATTGGCTGAGGATAAACGAGGTAACCGTCAAGGATATCTGTATTTTATCCGACAGCCAAGCTGCACTAAGGGCTTTGAATGCATTCCAAATAACATTGTCTGAGATTGTCGCCGATCCCTAAATGAGATGGCTAAACAATTCCATATCCATTTGTGCTGGGTACCAGGCCATAGGGATATACCAGGGAACTGCAAGGCTGATCAACCAAGATGGCATTTGTATGCCAACTCTTACTAGGCATATGGGTATACCTCTCGCGACTTGTAAGCTTCTCATAAAGGAGACACTAATTAATTCTACCAATCAACGGTGGATCTGTGCCACTATCTGTGAAATCGCCAGGCAAACATGCCGATGTTAAATCTACGTCTATCTAGGAATATCATTAGACTCAATAGACTACAAATTAGCACTTTAATAGGAGCCCTGACGGGACCTTGTCTAATAGAAAATCATGCAAAAAAAATGGGAGTTTATACGCATGATTTCTGCCGCAGCTCCAGGAACGAGGAGGAACTGGAAACGATCCAGCATCTGTACATTCTGTACATGTCCAGCTTTTGCTAGAAATAGGGAACGTTTACTAGCCCCACGTTTACTAGATCCCACTTCTTAACAAGTATAGATGGTCTCTGCCAGTCAGGTGTTAACAACCCTCTTCGCTTTGTAAAAGTCTCAGGTTGGTTCAATCTGGAGGGGGAAGCGTAGCCATGACTCGCATCCGCGGCTCACAACGGACTCAACTGGTGGTCTAAGTAGCATCACTGGTATACGAGGTGTGTGTCAACAACTATCTTGTCCCCTTCAAAGTAATTCCCCTCAGATATAAAACACTTATGCCAGCGTTTTTTCCAATCCTTGAAACACTTCTGAAACGCTTTTTTTGGTATCGCCAACAGCTCCTGTTTCGATTTTTCTTTTATCTCCTCAATCGTAACAAAACGCTTTCCTTTCATCGGTGTCTTCAGTTTTGGAAAGAGGAAAAAGTCAGCGGGGGCCACGTCCGGTGAATATGGTGGTTGAGGCATGACCGTTATTATGCCTCAACCACCGTATTCACCGGATTTTTGGCCAAAAACAGCTCCTGAGCGATGTCCATGCGACGTTGGTTTTGCTCAAAATTTAGCAATTTTGGAATAATCTTCGCTGCCGCACGTTTCATGCCTAAAACATCCGTAAAAATTGCTTGGCATGAGCCGAACGATATGCCAACATCATCAGCAACCTCTCTGATAGTGATTCGACGATTATCCAAAATCATTTTCTTCACTGCGTCAATGGTTTCATCGGTTGTTGACGTGCTCGGGCGACCAGGACGAGCATCGTCATTGACATCTTCTCGGCCTTCCTTAAACCGGTTACACCACAATTGAACTTGTGTTCTGCTCATAGTAGAACCAAAGGCCACAGTCAACATTTCAAATGTCCTTGTGCATTTAATTTCATTTTTTACACAAAACTGAATACAGTTTCTTTGATCCATTTTTTCGAATAGTACAAAATCGAAGTGCACACCAAAACACGACTAACCTTTTTATCTGTCAAAAACAAAGTGACAATCCAAAATGGTTGGTATTGCCAACATATATAACAGACATGTGTACCAACATAACAGAAAAAAAAATGCGAACATCGAACATACGTAACTCACGAAAAGATGAAAATAAAGGTTATCTTTTGATCACACCTCGTATTAGTGAAACGCCTGCCCCACCTACCTAACTATCAAATGACTTGGAGCAGAAACATTGAACTTGAAATAACTAAACCTAACAAAAGCTGGAAGGTGACGAAGAGGTTGACGCTTGACAGAAGTGAATGGAGAAAACTTGTTGTGGCCGTTTGCTCCCCCCGGAACCACAGGAATTAATTAATTACTAACTATCAAAGAATAGTTTTCTGCTGCTGGATTGAAAACGGGACGGTCCGCGGGGTTAACAATTCTTATACTCCAATTTTTACGGTATATCTGTGAATATCGTTCCGAAAAGACACATCTTACATTTCCATTAGGTCATTTAGCAACCGAATTTCGGAGTTGTAATGTAATCGGTGTATGAATATTTCTACCTAGGAAACACGAATCACACTTCTGCGACGGCAGAAGAAAAGAAACGCGGATTTTGGCCAGAGAGGCAACCGATTAAATGGCCGCAGCCCATCGCAAATCAGTTTCGTGCATTTTCCTATTTAAGCCACAATTTCCCATCATTTAATCAAACATATTCGAAAATAGTGCATGTACACTTTCATAGGCAATGCTACGTCGGCATGTGGAAATCAGATCTAGGAATAATTATTCATGCCTCATTTGGACCTTCTGCATCATGGCAGATGAAAGTTGTGCGTTAGAAATGCACGCTTACCTGCTGGAGGACACATTTTGCCATCATTAGTAGCGGATATCGCTACGCAACAACAACTGCAGAATAGTAATAATTACAACAACAATTTTAAGCACTAATGAGGAAACAAAATATCACAATCAAAAGTTTACGCATATACGCCCAGTACTGTTGTGGGGGTTGTTGGGGGTTGGCGTGACTGCCTTAACGCCCACACATGCATTGCCTTTATGGCACACCCACACACATGCAATGGAGGCATTTCTCTCCAATAAATAGAAAGCAAACACAACACTAGAAATGCTTCAATAATTGCATGCAAATGGCATTTGACCACTGGGAGCATGCTCGCTGCTTATTATTGGTCAATTTGGTTCATTGTTTTCGTGTTTTTAAATTAATATGCTTTTCACAAGCAAAAATTGATCAATATTTCAGTGACATTACATGCAGGCAAGTAAATAAACGCGTGCATTTTAAAATCAAATCAGAGTGGGGAGCAAACAAACAAAGGACCGTCCACCACATCCATATAAAGTGTCACACATGAATTACTTTTAAGCTTATAGTTGGATCACTGGATTGTGTCAAGTCACTCAAATTCCTTTGTTTGATTATTTACGTTTAAGAAGATTGTTTCAAATTAACAGCAGTTCACTTAAACTATTCACAAATTTCTCATTTCCTGGAGCATTTTAACTAGCTTCACTTTTACTTATATTTCACTCGCATCGCTGCAGCTTGCAAGTCCCAACTGAACTGTTTCTAATCCATGTGTCAACCTTCATACATCTGAAACCCTCAGCAGTGTCTTCAAATTCCAACTCTATTCACCTGACAAATGGATGCACTGACTGGCTTAAATACAAAAAATGTATTAGTACTCACTTGAACTATAAAGCGTCCTTAAAAGATGATCGTGACATCGAAACTACCTTGAATGACCTGGTAAATGTTTTAAAGGAAGCCGCATATTTATCCACCACACCCGTAACATAAAATGCTTCACTATTGTACCGTTCTAGTAATGTGGAAAACCCGGTTAAAGAAAAGCGACGTCTTAGAAGGGAATGGGCAAAATCATCGGTCACCAAAATTGAAGAGTGAACTCGCGTGTTGGACCCGTAAACTAAAAAACATATTGAAGCAGAAACACCAAAAATCAGTTGCAGAATATTTTGGAAGCTTGAGTCCTCAATGAGTATTCAATGTGGCGTGCTACTAGGAAGTTCAAAGGACCAATACAACATAAGTCACCACTTCGTAAAGATAATGGCACTTGGGCTAAAAGCGATGATGAAAACTGCACTGCCTTCGCACATCACCTGAGTAATGTCTTCTGCCAAAATCCCCCTATTATATCGTTTGAACCTCGTGAAGCACAGAGTAGTGGAAATAGTGAGCGCCTGAAAACCTCAAGGAAGGAGGTAAATAACATCTTTAAATACTTAAATCTTTAAAAAAGCACCAGGAATGGATCACATAACAGCAAACATGGTAAAAGAATTACCTAATATAGCTGTAACTGACTTAGTCACAGTATTCACCGCAATTTTACGCACTGGGAACTATTCTCAATGCTGGAAGATTTCGAAAATATTAACGATCCCGAAGCCAGGAAAGGATGTTACACAGCTTTGTTCATATAGACCCATTAGTCTACTGCCCGAAAAAATAGTTGATCGGTAGGCTTTCCAGTATTTAAATGAAAACATTGTAATTCCCCAATACCAGTTCGGCTTCCGTGAAAAGCATGGAACGATAGAGCAAGTACATCGCATAGTAAGAGTAAAATTCTCAGCATTCGAACAAAAGAAATACTGCTCTGCCCCATTCCTTGACATTACTCAAGCCTTTGATAAGGTGTAGCACAAAGGGCTCATATATAAACTTAAAGAAATTCTTCCAAAGGAACTCCACAAACTATTTAAACCTACATTAAAAGCCGAAAATTAATGTTAAGCCAAGGTGGCTCTACCTCCGACTACTTTGATATCAAAGCAGGAGTCCCTCAAGGCAGTGTGCTTGGTCCACTGCTGGATTTGCTTTTTATAGCTGACATGCCAACTTCTGGTCACACGGCTATATTCACATTTGCCGATGATACCGCCATACTGAGTACAAACTGCTCCCATCTTGAATCCTCGCAATGGCTACAGAGCCACTTACTGTCTATTGAACAGTGGCTTAACAAATGGAGAATAAAGGTTAAGGAAGCTAAATGTGCATACCTAACATTTGCCTTAAGGAAGGACACTTGCCTCCTATTCGCATCAATGGTCAAAATATACCACAACGCTCTGACATAAAGTACCTGGGAATCTACTTGGACAGACGATTAACCTGGACTAAACACATTGACTCAAAGTGTGCTCAGATCAAATTGAAACTCCATTCCTTGAACTGGCTACTAAATAAGCTTTGAAACCTTGCCTTGGTACTAATTTATGCTAGTGTCACTATTTAGTAATGAATAACGATGTGGCTATTTCGTAGCAACATGAAACTAGTGCAGTTCAGGAATACCCCACATATCCCCACATATCCCAACATATCCCCACATATCCCAACATATCCCCACATATCCCAACATATCCCCACCTATCTACCCAGTGGATCCATAAAAAGCTGCTCTACATATCACCGCACTGTATCACGGACCATAAAATTGCAGTCAGAAGCAGATCTTATGGAGAAAGCTTTGAAAGTCCCTTGGCAAGCTTAAGTGGGATTCTACGAAACAGGCGTGCGGGTGGAACTGTTCCGTCAAACAGAATTGCTTGGAACTCTGCACACTCGTATATTATATAATTACGCAGTGTAAACATCCTCTGCTGAAGCCCATTCTATTTACTTGATATAATGGAGATAAATGAGTTGCTTAAGCTGATGACATTAACATAATCATCTGTGATCTCTTATTGAAAGCAGCCTATGTTTGCAGCGTATATTGGTTCACAAATGATCCGATCTTATTGAGGGAATGAGACTAATTATCTGTGCACCGATCAGGTTAACTGATTCAGTTTAGAAATGTGCGGGACCAGTTCATGCGAGAATTGGCAAGTTGTACCGTACTTACACCGCCAATTCCACCTTTACTACGGGTACTAATAAATATGACACAATAGTTCGCCCTTCAATATATTTAAAGTTACACTCTTTCTAATAAAGAAAAAGTTGAACACTCAGTTTGCTGCGAATACTTCGAGACTTCGATACTTGGAAACCTGTAACGAACTTGTTAATTATACGTCATTGAGCCGCCCGCTGTGGTAAGCATGCTAGACTGACACCCCGAGAGTAGCTGGTTCAAATCCTGCCACGGGCTTGGTCTCCAAAAATGCTTCTTTCTATAAAATCCTTTTCTCTTCGAGTCGAAAGCCTCTGTACTCGTACTCATTCCACCCCCAAACCTTGCACTCATAATTCATTATGGTGTAAGATATAATAATAATAATAATAATAATAATATACGTCATTGAACCTTGTAAATATACGCTCAGGCATATGCCGATGATGTAGCCTGCGTAATTGCAGGCAGCTCTCTTATCCATATCTGCAGGAAACTGCAGTTTACTCTGAATGAGATTGACACATGGTGTGAGGCAAATGGTCTTTCGGTTACGCGGTTAACCCAGCTAAAACGAATTTAGTTCTTTTTTCCAGAAAGAAGAAGGTCGAAGGTTTTGTTCCGCCAACACTAAAGGGGGTCACTATTCAGTTGTCCAGGGAGGTAAAATTTCTTGCGGTTGTTCTTGATAGTAAGCTTCTCTGGAAATCACACGTTGAACGAAAGGTAGCGAAAGCACTGTCATCTTTTTGGTAGTGCAAGAGAATCTTTGGCAAGACATGGGGTCTGGCTCCTTCGGAAGTCCATTGGATTTATAAGGCAATGATCAGGCCCATAATATGCTACGCATCTGTAGTCTGCGGGAAAATATTGTCTCTCAGGAATGTTAAATATTCTTTATCTAGACTACAGAGAACTGTGGCTATTTGTTGTACTGGAGCCCTTCCGACAACTTCTGGCCCTTCTCTTGATGCGTTGTTGAACCTACCCAACTTAGATGTTTTTGTTCAAGGAGAGGCCCTAAAGACCATCTGTAGATTGAAGCTCAATAGGTGCTCGTTGGTATATTGAAGATATTGTTGGCACTGACATGGATTTTGTTATCCCTTCTATGCCTATTAATTCGATGCCCGCGTATCCTATAACTGAAAGGCGGTACTGTATCAAAATTCCAGAGGCTCACTTATGGTTTGATCGTACGACTGAGCCTACCATTCGAGGGCGATGGAATACGTGGTGGAAAGCAGATGGCGTGGCAGAAATATTTGTGTCTGCAGTGACAGTCAGGCTACTCTGAAGGCCTCACTCAGCCCCCTAGTCGCTTCCAAGTTGGTGCTGCTGTGTAAATCCAAATTGAATTATGTTGTAAAGCATAATAGTCGGTTGCTAACATGGGTTCCATGACACATGGGTGTTATGGGGTATGAAGTCGCGGACAAGCTAGCGAATAAGGGATGTGAAACCAATTTTACTTGCCCGGAACCTGTTGTTCCCATACCTTTTGCTACCATTAGGGTCACTTTTAGTGATTGGGTTGCATGTGCACAGAATCGCGAATGGAGGGGCGTAAGAGGCAGCACCTGGGCAAAGGCAATGCTGCCTGTTATTGCTGATAGAACTTCAAGGTTTCTTCTGTCACTTAATATGAGAGACTGCAGACTTTTGGTAGGACTGATGACGGGTCATTTTGCATGGGCTAAACTTATGCAAAATATAGGCATTGCAGGCAGTGCACTTTTCCAGGCCTGCGAAGAGCAAGATGAGACGGTTGACCACTTTTTGTGCGTCTGCCCCGCTTACGCTAGAATCCGGTTCGAGGTGTTTGGCACTGACATCTTAAATAGTGCTAACTTTGGCTGCTTAGAGACGCAGGTTCTACGAAGGTTTGTTCACAAATCTGGCAGATTCAAAGAAGATTAAATTGGAACGTCACATATAGTACAATGGACTCTTGTGGTCTGAGTGATATATAGAACTAGTTGTTCCGTAAAAGAAAAGAGCCTTGTAAGGCACGATATTACATAATTTACAATGTCAAAGAGGAAAAAGCAGTTTTGAATTCAAAGTGAAGGACTGTCAGGAAAGTTCCAGAGGCTTCCAAGCATTTTTTTAATCCACACATAATTCTTGTATGATCATTGCACAAGTTGAATTCCTTCGAAAGTAAAAACGTTTAAAAGCAAATAAATTTATTGCGTTAAATCGCATGCCGAAAAACTATGGGAATTTTTATAGAACTCTTTTATCATTAAAGTTGTTGGTTTAAGAGCGCAAATGAAAAATAATAACAAAACAAAAAAAACTAATAAATAAATGAAATGCATGCGTGCTTAAACTATAAACTAAGTTTAATTTGTATAAAAGCGCTACTAATTTCAAATTATCTAACTTCCTATGTAAATGCTCTATAACAACAGCAGCGAAACAATAGAAACAACAACAGCACAATGGCACCAGCAAAGCACACACAACAATGGCTTGGAATAAGTAATGCGATCTTAATGCTAATGAGGACTTTTATTTTGACACAATATGCTCGTAATTAATAAATTAAACGAACTCGACTGAACCGAAAACAGCAACTACAACAACAAACAGAATTTAATTTAGCCCACAATCGGGCTCACAAACGCGCTCACTCACGCAAACGGCGGCACACTACGCGGCAATTGTTTTCATATTTATTAATTTATAACAGCAGCACTGCCAACAACAATAACACTGCGAACAACAACACTGCCAACAACAACAGCAGCCAACAATTAAAACACATTTGACAAATTGGCAGTTGTATTTTTGCATGCGATCTGATATGGCGACACGTGATACAAGACAAAATGACAGAGCCACATTTCAGCACCTATCGACACTTAGCTGAGTTGTTTGCGCTCCTTGCCTTGATTTCGTGCTTCGCAGCTGTTCCAATCAAACTAATGTGTCCGAGAATCGTCGAAAGATACCAGAGTAAGTGAAGCTTTGCCGACGTCACACCATCAATTTCCTTTCAGTTCCTTGCTTTCTTTCGGGGTGGTTACATGTCAATCAGTTGAAGGTTGACTCTAAAAATTGTGGCTATTCTTCCAACAATATTTTAAATGAATGTAAAGTGTAGGAGCGAATGAGCACAAAACAGTCGACAACACAACCATCAACTTTGATGTGGATCTGTTACTCAAGCCAGCAATCAAAGCCGTGTGCCTAGTGCGTATATGTGTGAATTTGCTCCGATTTCCTGTGATCTCCAACTTTTCTACGTGGAACCTCACAGCAATTGAGACAGTGAAATGAGCGAAAGAGTTAGGTAGGTAGGTAGGAGTGGCCGCCTAGTTTGCCAAAAGCACACTTGAGCACACCTAATGGACCATTGTGATACAACGGTGTGACGCCGTTCAAGCACTGGCTAAAAAATTCCCATACTTGGGATGGTGATAGTCAGCGCAGGGACAGCGCCTGGAAAGGCACGACTCCCACATTATGTTGCATTAAACCATCCTGATAGTTTGATGAACCTTGCTATGTCCCTAATATTAAAGGATGACAGCACTGTCAGGCTTCGAAGAAATGGGGCATCAAACGTGCGATTTCTTCTTCTGCTCAAGGATGGGCATACATAAGAAGTGGAGAACCGCCTCGTCCTCCTCTTCGTAACCACAGCCTCGGCAAAAATCGTTTGAGGGTAGGCCCAGTCTTTCTGCGTGCTTTCCCAGTATGCAGTGGCCTGTCAAAACCGACACAGTTGTCGACAGTGAAACGCGACCAAGTCTAAGAAGTTGATTGGTTCTGTGTTTGTCAATTCTTGCCCAAGTTAGTCTAGCCGTGTGGCAGGATTCCTCGTCAACCTAGGATTTGTAGATATTTCCGTTTGATGTCGAGCTTCGTTGTTGCCAGTGGGATGCCGATATATTCGGAGGGCTGAATTTCGTGCAGTAGCGTGCCTGCCTTGGCAAGCTCGTCCGCCTCGCAGTTGCCAGGGATGTCGCTATGTCCGGGAACCCAGGCTAGGTGCACCCGAGAGTATCTTTAGACCTCAATTAGAGATGTTCGACATTCATGAACGAGTCTTGAGGTGGCCGTGGAGCCAAAACAAGATTTAATGGCGGCTTGGCTGTATGAGAATATGGATACGTCGACTGCGCCGAGATCGCTACTCAGCAGCCGTTTAGCTGCGTGATAAATGGCCATGACCTCAGCCTGAAAGATGCTGCAATGGTCAGGGAGACGTAGGGAGATTTTTAAGTTCAGTTTGTCGGAACAGATACCGCTGCCGACTCAACCTCCAAGTTTGAAACCGTCGGTATAGATATCGACTTTTTCACCGACTATTATTCCTTTTAAATTTCATATATTTCTGCTTGGAATAGTGACGTCGAACTCCCTGTTCAAATCGGGATAGACCGACATACAATCGGTAAAGTTGGGAACAGGTGGATCCTGATTCAGAATAGAGGCATGGCCTGTCAGGGTCAAGCGCCAAAGAAAGTGAAGAGCGAAAGAGCGTTAAGTCCAATCGTTGTCAACTTGGCTTGTTGCTTAACCAGGACCCCCAAAGTGAGCCAGTGCAGCATGGCAAAAAGAGCTTTCGTAGGTGTGGTACGAAGAGCGCCAGTGAGCGAGAGAATTAAGAAAGAGAGAATTTTGACAGCATTCAATTGGTTGACGTAAATCCACCGCCTACGACAGTTTTTCTCAGCAACCCTTCTACAATCGTCGGTGATCATTGAATAGTCTTATAAGATTCTACGGGTACGAAATTTGTATGGATGGCAGAACTCAACTTTAGGCATAAATAGGAGCGAGCGAGTTAAACGATGGCGCTGTTGTCCGCATAAATCTTTGAACTAAACAATTCACAAGCACACACAAGCACTTCTGTACAATTATAGCTTTCGATATGTAGTTGGTCGGGCAGTTGAAATATTATATCCGTGTTTGGCTTGAAGATGTATAGTAGATATATGAACATTCATTATTATGATTTTAAATGCACGAACATGATTTTAAATGCTGTATTGCCAGTAGATGGCGTTGTGTGCGTCAACTTTTGACAGCTGCATGCATATGCACAGTTGGCAGCCCACGCAAGATGCAATGACATATGTGACTTGAGTTTAGTAACATAAATATCGGCATTTTCTTAAGCTTTTATCAGCTTTCGTTAGTTATTGTAATTCAATTTGATTTAATACATTATTTTGAAACGATTTATTGTGAAAATTGCCAGTGAAAAGTGATTTCATAGAGGTGAGTTTAGTTTGATGAAATGCACATTGTAAATGGTTATGTTCTTTGTTATTGCGTGCTCATCGATAATCAACCCAAACATTAATTTCGGATTGTCCAATTAATTTTTAGGTGGAATACTTTGAAAATCAATTCGAGTTCGCTGTTCATTTCATTCTGATTGATCATTTTGGTGTGGAATTCTATTTTCAAACGGTAAGTTGCCAAGAAAGATGTTTATTTTGTGAGGTTATGACATTTGAGCACATGTTTTGTGTGTTCATTTCTCAGTGTAATTCACAATGCCACGAGCCAGAAGATCTAATCTTTCGCGTCGAACGCGAAATGCAAATAGAATTCGGAATATTGCCTATCAATTGACGACGGATGAACAAGAAATCGCACGAGAACAGCGCCGTGTTAGTATGGCCCGACTTCGTGCATCACAAACACGAGAAGAAAGACAGGCGGCCAATGAAACGGCTCAGTTAACAATGAGAAATCGTCGGGCAAATGAAACAACTCAACAACGTGATAATGTAAATCAACGCATAAGAAGAACTGCTTCAAGTGTTGATTTGGATCGAGTAGCGTTTCATTACGATTGCAGAATTGACTACAGCTCGCATCCTTCCGTTCAAATTTACCCAATGGAGGTTGTGTGCAACCATTGCGGTGCATTGAAGTTCGCTGGAGAAACACCTGGATTGTGCTCAGTGGCAAGGTTAAATTACCACCATTGCCCTTGCCAACAGAGCCATTGCGTTCTTTGCTTACTGGTGAAACACCAGAATCACGTCATTTTCTATCGAACGCTCAGAAATACAACGGATGCTTTCAAATGACTTCATTTGGAGCAGATATTATTCATGAACGCGGATTCAATCCGACATTCAAGGTAATAAATTAACCGATCATTTTCTTTTGATGCACAAAAAATATTGAATCTAATTTCGTCATTGACTCTACAGATCCAAGGCCAAATTCACCATCGAATTGGATCATTGCTGCCACTTGAAGACGCACAACATAAATTCCTATAAATTTACTTCATGGGCAATGTGGAACATAAACTTGATCAGCGCCAAACAATCAATACGGCAATGAGAAGAGGAATTCTTCGCGATTTGCTGCAGCTGCTTCATGAACATCATGCATTGGTTCGGTTATTCAAAACTGCGTTGGATCGCATGCCAACTGATGACTATAAAGTCGTGATCAGAGCGGATAAACGACCTGCTGGAACGCACGAACGCCAATTTAACGCTCCAACAATAGATGAGGTTGCAGTTGTGATTGTTGGCGAAAACCGGGAATCACGCGATATTGTGCTCACACGTCGGGACTCTGGGCAATTGCAACGAATATCCGAAACACATCGTTCATACGATGCATTGCAATACCCACTGATGTTTTGGCAAGGAGAAGATGGATATTATATCAACATCAAGATGATAAATCCATCGACCGGTGAGAATAGATATCATAATAATTTTCATTTCAATATGATACTAATGTCACTGATATCATTTTAGGTGAGGAAACTACCAGGAAGGTCAGCGGAATGAATTTTTACGCGTATCGTTTGATGATTCGCCAAAATGTTGACAACTATTTGCTTCGATTTAGCCGATTGTTTCAGCAATTTTGCGTCGATATGTATGCCAAAATAGAAGCGGAGCGACTCCTTTTTATCACTTTAAATCAAATCAAACTACGTACGGAGCAGTACATTCATTTACGCGATGCAATTAGCACCGAAGGAAATGCATCTGATTTTGGTCGGTTGACCATTTTACCGGCGACGTTCGTTGGCAGTCCACGTCATATGCATGAATATACGCAAGATGCAATGACATATGTACGTCATTACGGCCGTCCAGACCTGTTCATCGCCTTCACGTGCAATCCTAAGTGGATAGAAATTGTTCAACTGCTGCTTCCTGGCCAAACATCAAGTGATCGGCACGATATCACCGCACGTGTATTCAGGCAAAAAATCCGGTCGCTCATGCACTATATTGTTTGGCATCGTGTCTTTGGGGATACTCGATGTTGGATGTATTCGATTGAATGGCAAAAAAGAGGCTTACCGCATGCGCACATTCTCATTTGGTTAGTCGAAAGAATACAGCCAGACCAAATTGATGACATCATATGTGTCGAGATTCCTGATCCCGAAACCGATCCAGACCTGCATGATGTCGTAATTACAAACATGATTCATGGACCGTGTGGCGCCATTAACCCACAATCACCGTGCATGGTCGACGGCAAGTGTTCCAAGCGTTATCCACGAAATTTGACTGCTGATACCATCACTGGCAACGATGGTTATCCACTGTATCGACGTCGATCATATGATGATGGCGGTAGAACAATCACAGTCAAAGTGAAAGGAAATGATTTCGTGGTCGACAACTCTTGGGTTGTTTCGTATTCGCCACTTCTTTCCAAAACATTCAGGGCGCATTGTAACGTGGAGTATTGCAATTCAGTGAAGTCCATCAAGTACATCTGCAAATATGTCACGAAGGGCAGTGACATGGCGGCTTTTGGTCTTCAAGCTCCTGACCCCAATGATGAAATCACGCGCTATCAAGTTGGTCGGTACGTATGCTGCAATGAGGCGATTTAGCGTATATTCTCATTTCCCATTCATGAACGCTATCCGAGTGTTACACATTTGGCAGTGCATCTGGAGAACGGTCAACGAGTTTATTTCACCGCAGCAAATGCCGCTCAACGTGCTCAAAACCCACCAGCGACAACATTGACCAGTTTCTTCTCGATTTGTCAAATTGATCCGTTTGCACGTGCGTTACTTTACTCAGAGATGCCGCGTTATTACACTTGGAATGCTTCATCGAAGAAATTTCAACGTCGAAAGCAAGGTAATGTAGTTCCTGGTCATCCGGATGTGCGTTCTACTGAAGCTCTTGGCCGTATTTATACAGTTCATCCGAAAAATGATGAATGATGATGATTCGTGGCCCGACATCATTTGAATCACTTCGACCTGTCAATGGTGTAGTGCTGCCAACATTTGCATGTCAGGAGCTCAATTTGCTGGAAAACGATACGCATTGGGACACGACAATCGCTGAAGCAACTGTTTCCGCATCTCCAAATCAGATACGCACATTATTTGCGATCATTATTTCCACATGTTTTCCATCGAATCCACGTGAATTGTGGGAGAAGTACAAGCATGACATGTCAGAAGACATTTTGCATCGACTTCGTGTCCATTCAGAGAATCCCCATTTTGAGATGAATGAAGAGATGCACAACCAGGCTTTGGTTTTGATAGAAGACATGTGTTACCTCATGTGCGGCAGTTTGTTAGTCAGGTTAGGAATGACATCGCCTGATCGTGGAGTAAACGACGCTTTCGAACGAGAATTGCAGCGTGAACGTGAATACGACACAAATGCATTAAGCCAATTGGTTCGAACGAATGTACCATTGTTGAATCCCCAACAAAAAGAAGTGTACGATACGGTGATGAAGGCAATTGATTATGGAAATGTCGGCATGATTTTCCTTGATGCGCCTGGTGGCACTGGCAAGACATTCCTCATATCATTGATTTTGGCTGCAGTTCGTGCAAGATCAGAAATTGCTGTAGAAGTTGCTTCTTCTGGAATAGCGGCAACGCTGTTGGAAGGTTGCCGAACCGCTCATTCTGCATTAAAATTGCCATTAAACCTGCAAGCGGTTGAAGAACCAACATGTAACATAGCGAAACATTCAGCAATGGCCAAAGTTTTGGTAGCAAGCAAAATCATTATCTGGGACGAATGCACAATGTCGCATAAACGCGCGTTAGAAGCTCTGAATCGCACTATGAAAGATCTGCGTAATGACGCAAGACGTTTTGGGGGTGCATTGATTTTACTCTCAGGCGATTTCCGGCAAACACTACCAGTAATACCACGATCGACCGCTGCCGATGAGATCAATGCTTGCCTCAAATCATCACCATTGTGGCGTTATGTGAAGAAACTTCAGCTGACGACAAACATGCGAGTTGCATTTCTAAACGATCCATCTGCCGAATTGTTCTCCAATCAACTGCTAACTATCGGTAATGGTCGTGCTCCTGTCGACGCATCGAATGGATTCATTTCGTTCCCGCCAAATTTTTGCAATTTCGTCTCAACGAAAGAGGAGCTCATCAACAAAGTGTTTCCGAACATCATTACTAACCACAAAAACTACGATTGGTTGAATGAAAGAGCAATTTTAGCAGCAAAGAACAAGGATGTGGATCACTTAAACTTCAAAATTCAAAATCAAATCGTTGGGACACTGCATTCCTTCAAATCTATCGACTGTGTAACAAACGAAGACGAAGCAACCAACTACCCAACTGAGTTCTTGAATTCATTGGATGTGTCTGGCTTGCCACCGCACAATTTACAATTGAAGGTTGGTTCAGTCGTCATCATGCTTCGCAATCTCAACCAACCCAAATTATGCAACGGAACGCGTTTAGCGGTCACAAAACTCATGGCCAATGTGATTCACGCAAGACTACTAAAAGGAAAATTCAAAGGTGAGGAAGTTCTCATTCCGAGAATTCCAATGATTCCAACCGATATGCCATTCGACTTTAAGCGAATCCAATTTCCAATTCGTCTCGCATTCGCCATGACAATTAATAAATCACATGTGAGTGTTTGTGGCCTGAATCTGGAAAATGCATGTTTTTGACACGGACAACTGTATGTCGCATGTTCCCGTGTCGGAAAACCATCTGCTTTGATCGCTTTCGCACCTGACAACAAAACGAAAAATATCGTTTATCACAGAGTGCTTCAATGAGGGGAAATACAATTCAATAAATGGAAAAATAATTTCATACGAGTAAGTACACATAAAGCACTGGCGATTAGGAGTATCAGTTTAAAGCCGGATTTTATTATTATTTTAGGTTCGTCAGCGGAGGGACGTGGCAAATGAGTTGTTTAGAGCAAGAAGGCTGAAGATATATAGTACTGACGGAGACAGTTATCAATTTATATCTGCATTTTTCATTTCAGTTTCATTGGTGGAGGGGTATGATCAATGTATGTTTTAGTCCTAAATACATATATGTACGTACATCTATAGTACAGATCATGGGACATTTTTAGGCAAAACAACGTTTGCCGGGTCAGCTAGTTATAATGATATATCTAACTTTTGACAAATGATTCCATGTACTAGGATTTACTCGTATGATCCTTTTAGCACCTTTCAAACAAAATTACGATGATTCTCGTACATTTGTTGCATGTCTCATGTTCCGATTATATGAGCACTGCGGTCATAGCAGTTTTATCAAAAAATCGGGGAAAGTTAAACCATTTTTATTCTGCATTTATTATTATTATTAACAGGCTAAAAGAACACCGCGACCTAAAAGATCTATTGTGCAGCCTCGTACCCAACTAAAACAGTCCTAGACTGTTTATAAATCTCGTAACTGCTGTGGGCTTAATTTTAACTAGGTGATTTGGAGATATGAACCCACTGCCTAGGTAATTATGTCTGCGTCTTGCCACCGCAAGTGCATAGAATGTGTTCTGCCGTTTCCTGCTCCTCTTGACAGAGTCGACAGGAATCGTCTTCTACCACGCCTATTTTTTTCAGATGGTAATTTAGTCTACTGTGTCCTGTTAAAAGTTCAGTGTAGAGTTTGATGTCATTTCTGCTGATGTTTAAAGCAGCATCTACCCTGATGTGTTCAGGATCAATGAGTAGTCTCGACTGCCGCATGCCTTTTTGGGCTCTCCAGTAGTTTAGCAGACCTCGTTTTTCCTGTTCGCACAACAAGTTATTTGTGAAGCTACTGTTTACCCCACAGAAGGGTTCTGGGCCTATAAAGGCAGTGTCTGCACCCCTTTTTGCTAAAGAATCTGCCATTTCGTTTACAGCATTCCCAGACCAGCTTTGATTGGAATGAGAAGTTTATTAATGATTTTAGAGCTGCCTGGCTATCTGAGAGTATGCATATTTTGGTGTTGCGTGTACCCCTGCGTAGACATTCTCTAGCACATAACTCTAAAGCGTGGACCTCCGCCTGAAAAATGGAAGCTGTTTTTCCCATTGTAATTGCTTTTTGGAAATTTGGCCCTACAATTCCAGCTCCTGCACTGCCATCTTCCATTTTGGACCCATCTGTATACCACAACTGTAAGTCCTGTTTTATTATTATTTCCTTGTTTCTCCAAGCTGAACGGTCACTGATGACCACTTTGAATTGCTTTGAGAAGTCTAATTTTCTGTCCATTTTGTCGAAGACCATGAGGCACGGAGAATTCCAGACAGTGTCCAGAATCTTTGCGTGCCCCGAAAGGTTGCCTTCTTTAAGATGGGCTAGATTAGGTAGCCTTAGGGCCGCGCTGGCCGCCATCCTTTTAACTACAAGGTGTAGAGGAGTCAGTCCAGTGATCACTCCCAAAGCTAGTGTGGGGCACGTTCTCATTGCTCCCGTCACACTCAAACAGGCTATACGGTGAATCTTGTTAAGAGTCACCTGAGCTCTTGTTTGGTTTACTTTTGGCCACCATACCAACGACGCGTAAGTAATCATTGGTACTATTATTGTTTTATATGACCACGCCATCATTTTTGGCCGTAGTCCCCATGTTTTACCGTACAACCTCTGGCAAGCATAGGTTGCTCTTAAGGCTTTACTAGTTATGTATGATAAGTGGTTTTTCCAAGTTAGAGTTTTGTCCAGGATTACTCCCAGATATTTCATTTCATTGGACATTGTTAAGTTTGTGGTCCCTAAACTTAAGGTCCCCAGATTCAGTTTCCTTCTTTTGGTGAAGGGTACCACGTTTGTTTTATCGATAGTCCTTTCTCCTGACACCAGTTTTGAGTGATGTCAAGAGCTAGTTGCATGCGATCTGTTATGGTAGAGTCAAGCTTGCCTCTGACCATAATTACCAAATCATCTGCAAAGCCCTGAACTTCGTATCCGAGGTCATTGAGAGTTTGTAAGAACTCGTCGATAACCAATAACCATAGGAGTGGCGATAGGACGCCCCCTTGGGGACATCCTTTGGTTGACCTGACAATTTGCTTTGCTGTCCCTATTTCAAAGATTGTTGTTCTGTTTTTCAGCATTCGGCATTAGAAATATGCATGAAGAAAATTGTGGATTCTGCTGGTGATTTCCTTTATTAGCTTTCTAAGAGGAGTAATAAACGGCATATTAAAGTTATCTGTAGAAACTGCCGAACATGAAGATTTGCTATGCATCGACTTAATCGGAGGAAATACGATGTTATTATACAAGACAAAGACTGGCCATCGATGTCAGAATTAGAAGTAGTTTTAAGTAAGGAAGGGCATCAATAATGTCTGTGTCAGTTAGCCTCGGAAACTGAAGATGCAATCAATGCACATACATGGGACGCGAGACATACTAAATCCTAATTTAGAGACAGAAAATCCCATTAGCCTGGTTGACAAGAATTCCGTCGATTAAGTATGAAGTTGATTTGGACTTCAACTCAAACCCGTGTCCATGATTCGCACCTTTTTGATCTTTTATTACCAATTCACTTCTTTTAGTATGTTGCGTCTTCTAGAATAGTTCATTGAAACTCTTCAGAAATTCGTGTCATACGATTGCAACTCCGAATACATCCCAATCAGAGCACACTGAGAGATGTCCCAGATATCGGGACCACGAACTATAGTAATATTTAAACTCCAAGAAAATGGGAGGCGGTCTGTGTTTTGATTATGTTTTCGTTCGCAAAGAAAGACATCATCTATAGGAAAGCTGTCAGCTTCACCGGGTATCCTGACCCCCCTTTACTTAATGCCAATCTTTCGTACAGGAAGAGGTTTTATTGTAATCCCTGTTGATGGCCTTAGACTAGCGTGCTTTCTGCGCGCTTGACATTGGAAGTGCCAATTTTAATCGTCTGCTATACCCACAAACTAGTTTTAGAACAACCGACGATTTATTCCACTGGTCCTTGTGGTGCCTACTGAAGAACTCCCTGTTCCACAAGTTTCTGTTTCATTAAATTGTTTATTTTTTATATTTTATTTCAAATGCATAATTAATTAGTCTAGTTTAAAACACAAAATCGTTAGTAGCTCCAAAACAGGAGAGTTTAGCATTTCAGACCCTACTTAGATTGGTTTCATCTGCGGTTATTTACGTTGTTGTCTGTTGATATACTGCAGTTTTTTTCGAATACCGCCTTCCTCAGTTGATCCTTGGCATCCATCAGTGCGAGTAGTGAGTAACTGGATAGCATCTGAAAACGAGAAAGTCACAATTTATAATTTTATTTATGAAATATTTTAAAAAATAACGAAACCAATGCATTTGCATATGAAATCAGAAGTTCTGCATTTCATCAATTTATCCTTTTTATGAGAGGGAAATTATTTCTAAATAATTCACATACTATATTTATTTTTAATATTGAATGCCAACTATATTTCTTCGCTAAGGACATATTTTGTACTTTTCCTAGTCTAAGAGAGCCCTTGAAGATTTCTGCTTTGAGGTTGCTTCGATATATTTACGATACAAATAAACATAATATATCTAATACATCAGTTTCCACCTATTATATGGATGTGTGTCCTCTTCACCCACACGTTGAAAGAAAATATTGGTCTCTTCTTCGCCGATCGTAATAATTATTAATTATAATACACGTTTCTAACTCCTACCTGTGTCCACTCATCATGCAGATTGCCATTTAAAAAGCAACCAAAACATATGAACTAGGTTCTGACCCACATCTACCAATCGACTCGCTATACGCAACCCAGCAGGAAATGGGATCATCCCAGGAGTACTCACCATAGTTTTCAAGAAGACATTTCATTGCTCACTTGAGTACTTCCTTTGGGCACCTTTTGAATAGGCATGTAATTGGAGGGGAGGTCAGAGCGAAAAGCTATTTTCTCTGACAGAAAAAGTTAGTTTCTCTGAGAGAAAAAGCTGCTTTGTATGAGAGAACACCCATTAACATCCTTTGGGAGTACAAAGAGAGTACTCCCTTTTATACTCCCTTTGGCCGTCTTTCTAAATAGGCATGTTATTGGAGGGGAGACCTCCCTTTAACATCTTTTGGGAACATTAAGGGAGTGCTCCTTCTCAACTAGCATGCGATTACAAATAGAATACTCCAATGAAAACTCTATTTTCAGACCGCTTCCAGTTTTCAGATTATACAAAAATTATAACAAAATGAAAAAAACTAAATCTATTTTGCAATTTATTGAAAAAAAAAAAATAATTGGGCAAAAAATCAATATAAAAAAATAAATATTGACCAGCCACTCGCGTTATCGAAGACACTCTAAGCTGAACAATAATGGAACACTGAGCAAATAGAAACTTTCAATCTTCAATTATACAGTGAGAGTAGAAGAGAAGGAATGTAGTTTCCATGCAAGAATGATAGAGAAGAAGATTACGCATTGCGCAAGTCCGTTATAATTTTCTTTGTGAGTTTGACATGCTGTGACGTCACCGTAGGAATAAATACATAATGCGGATAGGTATTTTTTGACATTTCTCTTTGCAACCATGCTACTGTGACGCAGATACGCAGAACGAAAAATTTTTGTACACCATTTTGCGCAATCTTTGTTTCTATTATTTTTGGCTTCCATGCACAAGAAGCTTCATATCAAAGGCAATACGGAATTGCTGTTGAGAGCAAAATAGTTTTCCACTCAAATGTGCATGGCAATATCAATACTCCCTTTGTACTCCCCAGGGGAGGTCTCCCAAAATTTTTGTTGGGAGGTGTCAAACCTCTACTTGCTTATGCACTGTGATATTTATGAGTTTTCTGTTGGCAACCTGTATTTGCTTTGACGGAACCCGTGGACTGATCAAAGAGGAATCTCCAAGATAGCACAACAATAGAAAGGAATGTTATGTTCAGTGATTGCTTTTGTTGATGACTTTGAGCACCTCTGATCTATACTGAAGTCCAGATCTAGAAAGTTTATTCGGCTGGTCCACTGTTGTTCTGCTGGGCAGTGATGTAATATCATCACTCCATCCAGCGATACCTTGAAAACTTAAAATACGAATGAAAGTCGTTATAGTAGATACGCTTAGTACGTGATTGTAATTAACACATTTAAAATTGAAATTCATGTTGACACAAACGCAGAATAGAACATTTGGAACACTATGTGGGAAACGACCAATGGACCCGCATCGTTTATGCGGCAACCCTACTAAACGGTGAAGTTGCGAAAAGGAAACTGAATGCTGCATTTTCTTCGAGGAGTTTCAATTTCAGGAGCAATTACCGTGCTCGCTTATTGATTGCTTAGTATCATGGTTGCAATTACAAATTCCGCCAAATAGGAGAAGGTTCCAGAAATGGCGATGCGTTGGTAGTTTCCAGTGGCAGCGACTCTGATTGCAATAGTTGCGACGCATTCAATAATTGTGAGACATCCGATAATTCTACAATCATATCATGTTTGTAGTGGGAAGGATTTTTTTAGACACTCTCATGCTATCAACCCTATGGAAGAATATAATCTTTATCATCCTAAAAAATTCACTGTCATTTCAAGAGCTAATTCTGATGATGCAGCCGACGGCAGTGATGACGCGATATTAACATTACGATGCGATACGGATACAAATGAAGATATTGATGTCAATATTCAAATTCATAGCAATATTAATGTTAGGAATAGCCGACGATAGTTCTAGAAATGTTCATGGTCATGGTTTCATTGGTGATAAGAATTGGACTAGCAGCTTGTCATAAGTGAATTCATCAGTAATACCCAGGAATATCTTGAAATACAACAATTCATTTAGAATCATCAGCATGATTTTTCCTGAACAGAACCCTGGGTTTTATTGATTTCAGACATAAATATTTATATTTGCTTATAAACAAATTCAAAACACATTTTCTTCTTTTACTCTACAGGTATTTTTCAATCCAATAATTTTCCAAAAAATTATGGGTGTCAATATATCCAACAAAAGATGTCCTTGAAGTAGTTATTACTGGTATGAGTTGCTCTTTAAGTATCTTTCAATATTCGGCACTTTCGTTGTAAAACCGCCCTTTCGCTGTAAAACCCCCCTTCGATTTAGTAGATACATTAGTAGCGACTTTCTGTTAACCGGTGATTTTAATATCACCCTAAGGCACTGATAACTTCAAACTCTCTAATCTAGATACTAAGCATAGTCAATACATAAACTCTATTTAGGGAGAGAAACTGTCTGTGGTCACCACAGATATTTCTGTGGTAACCTGAAACCAAACGTCCCAGTTAGTCATTCTAAAAAACATCAAAAAACTTGCATATATGGGAGCCTGGCGTGGTTGTTGCCCAAATGGGCTTATATAGCAATATGGTTTTATGTTGTCGTCCGTCTATAAAACGGCGGACGGACAAAATCAAAATTGGTCAGAAAGTGATGCTGATCATTTCTGTATATATCTGTCCATAGCTGCCACGCCTCCTTTGGCCCTTTTTAAGAGTATAAAAATGTGTGATGGAGCAACATTTTCCAATTGTAGAGTTAATGCCCAAAATAAGTGGGTGTGAGGTGAAAATGTTGTTCTGCTCATTTTTCTATATTTGCGTTGAAGACAATCCTCACTCAACTCGAGACACTTCGCTCAATCCAGAAAAATGCCATGATCGGCGCGCTCTATGAGCCTCATTATAGACAATGGCGTCTGGTTTTCTTATTGTCTCCAAAGTTCAGGGCAACCGTTGGCTTTAACAATGCGACGGGCCAAATGTTTTGAGGTACAAGGATTAATTCAAGGAAGAATTGAATGCAAGGCGACCTGTCAACTTGGCGTTTAGCACATGTGGTTTGACAACGTGTGGGTCTTGTCTTGTGGATAGCGGAAATCTCTGGTGGTTTGCATATAATTCAAACCCCATTAACGCTTTGAAAGTCAGCATTGTGAGCGTGATCAGCGGCCCTATTTGCTCGGAGAAGTGGCAGAAATTAGGACTTCGGTACGTTTGCTGAACTCAGTGCCACAGACAACTCATATATGCATTCAAGCAATGTATTTTTATACAGAGCAGGGCAGCTTTGGAATTTTACCGAACTACCAAACCTCACTTTGTGACATTTTTGAATGATGAAAGTGATTTCTAATAGTTTACAATGCGAATCGTCCACCTCTTCAACTAAGAAGCACTCAACTGTAGTCATTGCACAATCATTCTACAACAAAAATATTTTGAACCACTCTTTAGATTATGGTAGCAGAGATCGTCCAAATTGGCGAGGTGTTCTTAACTTAATAGCAACATTTTCAGGGACTTCACTCGTATATAAAAGGCAAATGCTGTAATATGGAAACAAATATTACCCTGTGTGGTAATAGTTCGCTTTATCAAGCAGCACACAACTTTTTGTTTGTTTAAAAATTTGCAAGTACACAGTTCAGGCCTCTTCACTCAACCTTCAATATTATTCGAAGCAATCAGCCGCAAATTCTGAAAACAGTCATAAAAACGGTCGTCAAAAAATCGTACCCCGCCCTCACAAAGCGTTGCGATTACTGTCGCAAAGGGACATCAACAAAACTGAAGTGAGCATGTCCAAGCAGAGCATTTATTGCCGGCATATTCTGCACGGTGTAGAGATGCCATTTTTTGTACTCATTCCTTCCTCTTATTTCCTTTTTCTCTTATTTTTATTAAATGCAAATGGAAACGCCGAAAGCACCCTCAAAAACGGAAGCGGCAAAAAATGCGCGTAAGTACAAAAGAAATGGCTGCAAAATGCTTAATTCATAAATTATTAAAATTAATTTTACAAGAAGGGGGAAAATAAATTATGGACATAAAAAAATGTGTAACTAAGGTGTAGTCAGGCAAGCACAGGAAGCACGCAGACAACGCTGAGGGGTGTTCATAAATGAGCAATCGTAAATTTTTCAAATCAAGTTAAATTAAATTAAAAAATAAATTGTCTGCTGCGTAAATAAAGTGAAGATATTATTTGAAGATGACTGTACTGTGAGGCCCCCAGTCATTGGAATACGAATATTAAACAGGCACATACTCGTGTGTGAAATGCCAAAAATCCTTTGGCAGAAACCGACTTTTGTATATGAGAAACCAACAACAAGTTTTAAAATACTTTAACTTAACTAACAAATGACCCTGACACGTTAACAAAACTATGTATATGCATGTACCGTAGGTAGGTAGGTAGGTAGGAGTGGCCCCCCAGTTTGCCAAAAGCACACTTGGGTACACATAATGGCCCATTGTGATACCACGGTGTGGCGCCGTTCAAGCACTGACTAAAAAGTTCCCATATTTGGGATGGTGATAGTCAGCGCAAGGACAGATGCATGTACCGTGGAGGCTCCATAATCTCACATACGTTAAGCCAACAAGATAATCCCACACGACCTGATTTTGGTGTCAATCCGATGACCCGTAATTCAGAGCTGGGAAATGTGGCAAGGCATTTATTGATATCACGGGCAACGAAGTAATATCTTGAATGCAGTCATTGCCTGATTTTTGGGCAGTTCAAATGTCAGATGAAATCAGTCGCGATTTGGCGTCCTTGCTTCATCAATCAATGAATTATGAAGTCATTTTCTAAAGGTGCTGGAATTATTGGAGTCATTCCTATCAGAGATGTCAGCTGTCAGCTGTTCCAGAGAATGATTCGCCAAATGAAATACTTTCAATTGACTGTAAACGTAGAGTAAAGAAATAATAGTCACAATCTGAAATGTCACTCATTTTTCGACATAGAAGAGATCGGTCGGGGGTAGTAAACATTGTGGCGGTGTGATATGAAAAGAAGACCTATTGAGAAATTGGCGCTATTAGCAGCGCCACCACACACTGTTGTTCGAGACTATGCTGTAAATCACTGGTACCACTAGGACCGAATCAAGGTTAGGCCGCAATCAATAAGAATTGCTTTTATATTTAAATAAACGCTTTCCCTGCAGCGAGGAACTAATTCAGGCTGAACTCTCATTTCGATATCCCTACTTTCCTTACCTCACTCACAGTGAAGTGGCACATAAATCCAGGATGAGTTCAAAAGCCGTACACGAAACTCGTAGTGGGGTGTGTTGGGATCAGAGTATAAAGAGTAAAGAAACTTAAACGTCAAACGGCAAAGCAGCGAAATAAAGCAGACGGGCGTTGTACATGAATCCACTGAAAATCGTGTTGAATCCACTCAGAAACGTGGTATGTCCGCTACGGACGCTGGCAGCGAAAAAGAGTCTCTTTTCTCTGTGTTCTCTGGTTGGGACAAGAAACTTTCAATTGGAAATAGATTTTCTGAAGAATCGTTTGGCAAGATCTGACCAAGTACCAATTATGGGAACTGCTGCTAATTATCCAAAAATTGTACTGTACTACTTATCTGCAAAGAGAGTTGATCGCATAACTATTCACTTACCACGTGGTGTAATGGTCATATCAAGTTATTCTCTAAAGGAAGTAAAGGAAGAACGCACTGAAATGCCTCTTTTCTGGGAAGCTGGACAAACATTACACCGGGCCTATTGAGTGTTCGTGTATTTGCTGTGTTCCTTACCACCAACATTCTGCCATGCCTGTAGTCTGCCTCTCTACTAGGGTGTCATATTCATTCACTAAAAGTAGTTGCACAAAATTTGCTCATCTTCGCAATTTCCTGACCATCCTGTACGAGTATCCTGCGCTGTACGAGTATGCAATTTATATCCAAATCAAATCAATATCAATGCATTTAACAGGGAAGTTCTAAACAAATTGTTGAGCAGGCAGTATACTTGAAACACGCCGTGCGCCTCTCTTCAGTCTCCTTCATACTCCAACAGAAAATCGTGCCGATTGTTATCAGTCCACAAGAGCAAAAACAACAATAGCAGCAATCATGACCGTCCACACTAATCTGCGAGAGCCGCCCATTAAAAATTGCAGTCAAATACACGAAGGCGCACGCACCAAATCCGACATTTCAGCTCATTCGCCATAATTTACGAGTCAATTCACACAATTATTGTTAAATATTAAGCAGTGTCAGCACTCTGTCAAAACAGCCAACGAAGACAATGATTTACAGTCGAAGCGTAGATGCCCGAGTGTCAAATGAACGGCGGCAGCAGCCACAACAACAGCACTGAGAACCGTAACAATAAAAATATTGCAAATGCTCGTACGAGTGATAATCAGAATCGGCATAAGACGCGCACTCAGCGCAAAGAATTGTCATTTACATCTCGTCGAAGTGAGCAACAGACTTCAAGTGGATAATCTACCATCCTGACTTGAATGAAAGACAGCCCCAGCGCGTAGCCACGGTGCGGCAGCATGGGGCAGGGGACGGTGGCTGCCTGACAAGCCACCGTCTAAGCCGTAGGCAAAGGCTGATGTGGCTACGGAAGTGGAGGCAGAGGTACTTTTATTCAACGGGAGGATTGTTAAAAAACAATAAGAACACAACAACAACAAGAACACGACCGATGAGGGGCAGCAGGCAGCCAAAGTGACAGCCAGTATACACTTGACAGCAGACAACGTGGTAGTGGCAGTAGCAATGAGAATGGCAGCCAACATCCTCCCCCGCAGTAGGAGTTACTCGTACCCAAATTAATGCCGTTGAAGAATGTGAAAGTTAATTAAGAAACATAATCACTTGGCAAATGAGATTTCACAAGAGACCTGAAGGCATCGGCATTTCTGTGAATTTATCACGGAAAAGAGCAATTGTAAAAATCAGCACATATGCCTGAAGTCTAGTTGGACTCATTTAGGGAGATCCGTTACCCTGGAAAAGCACATTAATAGCTGCCCATAATAATGAAGTCGCCCAGTGTGTTAACCGCTGATGATTGTGTCCACATATCGTTTAACACCGACACGTTTTCAAGCCCCTCCATATTTCTATTGTGAATATCTATGTACGAGTATGTATGGGAGTTGCAGATTAGATATTACACTGTTCTTCAGCTCACACAATCACTATGAACCATCAAGTGTATTGGTGGGTCACCGGATTTGTATCTCCAAAATTGAAGTGATATTGAATGAAATCTCGCCTGTTGTAAACATTGGAGGTGTCGTGTCCTTTGTACGATTTTGTGCCTTTGGGAATGTGGTTATGCCTCACGCTCCTGACAAAGCACTTACAAATTTCATTTGAACACCTCCTGGGCGCCTACTTGGGCACAGATAATGGAATCTGCAATTGAATTATGAGTAGTCTCTTAGAAATTGCAGAGCTAGTATGTCCAATTTAACTTTTTTATCCTTATGCTATTTAGACTTAGATTAATAAAACTAAAATACAAGTTCTTAGCTACGCCCTACAGTCAGCTGTCAAAATTTAGCTCCGACTTGTACACATTCATGACGAAACATTCTTAGACATTAATTGACATATGTCATTCGCGATGTCATTAGTAAAAGGTCAATAGTGCTTTTTTTCACCCATACTATCAGACATGAACGAAGAGGCTCCCAGAGATCGAACAATCAACAGGGCTTTACTCTGTGCTACTTTTTTTGGTGTATAAGCCACGTCATAAGAATATAAGGAAACAAATGTAGAGGATCCTCTTTATTAGTTCCTTATAATGGAACACCACAAAGAAAAACGAATGAGTTCATTTTATATTTCCCCACCAAATCGTCTTTCCCCATTTTCTTTTAGAATATGCATTACACCTTGTCAAACATTGCGAACACACCAATTTCAATAGGTCCAATTTGTCCAATCTCTTACTATATATAATTCACTCTTGAACACAATTTTTCGTAACTTCATTGCGTAATTATCAATGGAGCGATTTCAGTATTTGAACGAGAAATTTGTCATCTTTCATAGGAAGATCGACTCTTCAAATTGTGAGCTTTGTGGGGGGACCCTCAGCCTTGCCGTGCAATTTCGAATTATTATTATATTAAGAGTCCGTTTTATAAGAATTGCTCAGATTCGTTATAACTACGTTGTTGCTTCTGCAAATGCTACAAATTTTTCATTTCTATCCTTTTTGGTCCTCATATACGAGCTGTGACGCGCAGAACTTGCGCTTAATTGTTGGCCCATTTTTAGCAAATCCACGTATTCATTCAGACTTGCTGGTGACATTTATGTACACAGTGATACTGGTAAAGCATATGAACCTAAGTGAGAATCTATTCTACCTAGGACATGACCAATATATGCTAAATATCAATCTACACTCCAAGTGGTGTCACACATTCGAGTGCTACCTGAAAATCCAAATTAATGGCTTTCAATTAATTCAATTATGTCCGTTTAAATGCTTGCGTAACGAGGCGAACACATAGAAATGTGTGTAAAGACCTCAACAACCTCATGCATGGAACCCGGCAGTGCATCTGCTTCAGTGGTTGGTAATTCCTTCCTGTTGCATTACTCCTACACTGCTTGAAAATGACGATGTCCTAGCAGGCAGGCGAAGGCATCTGGAGTCTGTAATGTTTGATTGGTAATTGGTGCAAACCACACAATGCAATGAGTAGCTGGCTTGTTCTGCAAATGACTGCACTGGCAAAGCATGAACAGCTCGCTACTGGGGATCAAAAGTAGGCTGACAATTTGCAGGCCAATGCCAATTATGCTGGTTTCCTTATCAATTACAACATTGATTAGGTTTGTTTAAAGTTTGCCCTACTTCACTGAGCGGGTAAAATTGCGTAAATTAAACAAAATATTCTTGCCACAGCAATTTCACGACAACTTTGTTTTACTTCTATAGTTGGTATAATCGAAAAATGTTTTCATAAAATGATTTCAATTAGAATAGTTCACTAGGACACTACTCTGACTAAGTGATTTATCTGTGTAGTAGATCTGGATACAAATACTCCCATGCACTAAAGAGCCAAAGCACTAAAACAAACACTACTGGAAGTATAGTTCTTAAATCAAGAAGCAACTATTAAGCTTAAAACCGTATAATGCCTTTCACCACTCTTTCTTTTACAATATGTCAAACCATTTAAATAGAATTTCAGTTTGAATTTCCTCAATGACTAATCTGATATTTTCTTTGAGGTATCTAGTTACCGTCAGTTGTTTCGCCAAAGAATGATGTTGCGTAGCCCTAGAAGATGTATTCAAATAGCATCAGCATGTTGCACACTTCTCCAGGTGGAGGTCTATGCCTGCTTCGGCAAGTTGGCAAATTTCAGTTCTCACTTCCACTTGCGGCAACGGCGACGATGTTTTCTTTTGACTTTGCGTTACGGCATACGATGCGTTCTCTATGGAGACGGTTATTTAGAATTTTCCAACAATACCTCGGTCCACCTGGTCGATGCTGTGAAGCGAACAATTCAAGTAGATCAAGATGGGGTAGCTATCTCAGCATACGCTGGATAGGGAGCTAATGTGTGCAGCGAGCCTTCCCTGACACTAATAGGGTTGTTGTGTGCACAGTTTGGGGCCCGCCACTGAAAAAACAAGTCCAGTGAAGAATAAAACACAAGCCTCGGATGAGAATTCTCTTAACGTTGACGACCATCGCAAACGAAAAATGATTTAAGGATTTGCACTTGGAATGTCCGGACCCTCAATGGGGAAGGTGCCTCTATACAATTGGCGGACGCCCTCGAAAAAATAAAGGCTGACGTAACCGTCATCCAGGAAATAAGATGGACAGGACATGGTTGCTCTAAGCGAGCGAGCTATGATATCTACTATAGCTGCCATGCGGAGAGGCGCGAATTCGGACGCGGCAGGCTTCGAACAATGGAAAAGGACGATGCTGTCAAGGATGCATTCTACGCGAGACTCGAGGACACATATGGCCGCTGTCCGACCCACAGCGCGAAGATTATCCTCGGGGAATTTTGTCAAATAGAAGCGAATTTGCTAGGAAAAGGACGTTTGTCCAAAAACTGTGGCAAGTTTTGATGCAGATCCATCCCCAGACTGAACGAGATTGTTTGAAATAAAATTGTAAATGTTTGGGAATAGTTAAGAGGTCCTTCAGTGTGGAGTTTTAATTCAGAAAAATATATACGAGTAATAATAGAAAATATAGAATATGCATTGTCGCCTCCTGTTATGTTCGCTGTATATTCGAAACAGTATTACTCTGGCAAGATACGATGTAATAACTCACGGAAGAATAATTAGCATACAAAATCTTTGAGTTTCAACAATGAGTTCCTTAGGAACCTTCTGTAGACTCCTTCACAATATTTAAAGCAGTTTTGGCAGAGTACCAACTAAAATCATTCCAGGAGTTTAGAAGCAGTGACTGATAAAAATCCATATTATTCATATACAAAACAATCAAATTTAGTTCAAAGGAGAGTCGCAAGAGCAACCGATTTTCAGGGATGTAGTATAGGATATTGTTCTTTTTCCGACCGCAAATCAAATATTTGCCCACGAGTGCTCAGCGTCAACACCAAAGAGCCTAAATCGAAAAGCCTGAAAAGCTTCGTAAGGATTCTTCGTTTTGCAGATTTTGGTATCGAGCAACAAATTTAAAGACGTGTCTTCAGGTGCTCAAGGGTAATCCGCAATGGCTCCATACACACACTTCTGCTTCCTTTTTGCTCATAGCGATAAATTGATTTTATTGTACTCCTCCATGTCCAAAATACTCCACTGTGTTTAAGTCTCCTCGAGTCTCAAATGGAAATGTGAGAATATTTTTTATCAAAGTAGGAATCCAAGCTGTTGCTCACTGGGGGTCACTCATGTACGGAATATGAGTACTGCGCTACTTAACCGCGATTAAGGACTAAACTTACGAGTATCCTCGTAGTATTGGGGAGCGGTGAGAGAACACGTGCGTCCAGTTTTTCCATTTCATGTTAACGCCAAAAGCGGACGTTGGCGCTTGCCGCTTATCACAAAAGTTCATGCTTAAGTGCACCAATTTCCAATCGCTAAACTAACACGCTAAACTCACTGATAAAAACGCCATTAAAACGCTAATTAACAGCGGGCACACAGCGCCAAGACTCGACGGTGAGACGCCTGCAGGAAGGGAGCGGAAGAACCTGTTGTCCTCACTGCCTGCCTGGCTGCCACTCACCTGAAGAGCATGGACTAAATGACGTCAGTTGTGGTATGCTGCCTTTGCTGTTGTGTTTTTGTGCGGGCACAAGTCTGCGAGGCTTGTGGCATGTGGTTTGTTTACTTTGGAATCGCGTGAGCTGGCTGCGGTAAACAACAACAGCTGCTGTTAAGTTACCCTCTGGGATAATTGCTGTGACTGACACCGCTCCGCAAATGGAGTATTAAACATTATTTCCTTCAAAAATATGCGATCTTTGCAGCACACACCCTTCCGATTGACGTACGCACGCATGCGCAATTGTGTGATTTCACAAATATGGCAAACGGCCACATGTCAAAAATCCAGATCGGATGAGTGCCCGGTGTGCCATTAAATGTGACCAAATGGGCGCTCATACACAGGGCTGGTGGCAACAATGCTTACTGCCCCACATGCACCAGCGGCAATTGATCTGTCATTAATGATCTTTTGACTCGTATATGTGCAGTAAGATAGTGACTTCACTAATTTTTATGGTGGTAATCCCATACAAAGTTCAGAACAAGCGAAAGTGCGTTTCAGTGTCTGATATTTAGTAATTAATTTGTGGAAAGGCACAATTCAAGCTCAGAAATTGAGTGACTTAATTCTTGGTGAAGTTATCACTTCTACCAATACTGGTGAATAGAAGACATTCCACAATTTGGGAGCATTACGCTAGCATAGTCCCAACAATTAATTGGTGAATAGATTCCGTGTTGCCGTCAGCAATGTGTATATAAAAGCTAGGAATGAAGAGAGCATGATGCAGTGGCGATTGGTCGCAAAAAAGGCCTATCTCAAAGTGTGACAGATGCTGACTTATGTCCAGAAATTACCAAACTCTTTCTTATTTGAACTTCTGCATTGTTTTTGTTTTGTGGCAAATTCTTATTGGCGTTCAAAAGTCGAAGTTGCATTTGAAGAGTGGATTACTTGCGGTGAGATGCAGCAACCCAAGGTAGCTGACAAGAAAGGGTGACTTCTTCCATCAAATATCTGGCAGGCTTCAAAACTAGGTTTTGTTCGGCTCTCATTACCGTGACGGATTTCATGAGTGAGTCTGAAATATATTCTTAAAATTTCTATCAACGAGAGCAGTTCAATGAAGCTGGAATCTTTTAAAAGTTATAGAACATGAACGAAATCGGCATTTTCAGTCGAGGAATTAAGTGTAGAACTCATTAAGGGTACCTGTATAACAAGCCTCAACGAAATTGTATTAATCGTTCAGACCATCGGTGAAATTTCTTTTTTGATAACCCTTCATTTTAGACATTATCCTGATAACTCTTGCGTTGACTGCAATCATAGATTTTCTTTATGGAAACGACATTCTCGGTGTGAATAAAAGAGTTTTAGAGCAATTTTCATGAAATTATTTAATTGAATGCAAATATTACTTTGTTGAACATATTTACGGTTTCAACCTTATCTAACTCCTTGTCCTGCCTTTGAAAGAAGTCTTTCACATGAAGCCGAAGAAAGGTTTTCTTATGGGGTTGGCCTAGCTTTTATTTGAGGAGAGTAAAGCTTCTGATTGCCTTCAACTTCGTGATGGCCACAGCGATCTCTGTTTCAAACATTAGCAAGTTGACACACAAACTCCACGTGGCGTTACCTGGGTACCTATCTCAGCATCCACTGGATAGTGAGCTAATGTGTGCAGCGAGTCTTCCCTGACACTAATAGGGTTAGGGAGGACCTGCCACTCAAAAAACAAGTCCAGTGAAGAATAAAAAACAAGCCTCGGATGAGAATCCTCTTAACGTTGACGACCACCGCAAACGAAAAAAGGTCAATAATTTAAGGATATGGACTTGGAATGCCCGGACCCTCAATAAGGAAGGTGCCTCTATCCAATTGGCGGACGCCCTCGAAAAAATAAAGGCTGACGTAACCGTCATCCAGGAAATAAGATGGACAGGACATGGTTGCTCTAAGCGAGCGAGCTATGATATCTACTATAGCTGCCATGCGGAGAGGCGCGAATTCGGATGTGGATTCGTGGTACGCGGCAGGCTTCGAACAATGGAAAAGGACGATGCTGTCAAGGATGCATTCTACGCGAGACTCGAGGACAATGATCTAAGGATATCCACCAGGAATGTCCGGACCCTCAATAGGGAAGGTCCCTCTATTCAATTGGCGGACGACCTCGAAAAAATATAGGGTGATATAACCGCCATCCAGGAAATGAGATGGACAGGACATGGTTGCTCTAAGCGAGTGAGGTATGATATCTACTATAGCTGCCATGCGGAGAGACGAAAATTCGGATGTAGATTTGTGGTACGCGCCAGGCTTCGAATAATGGTCTCCAGGTTCAAGGCCGTCAAGCTTGTCAAGATCCACATCAAGGCTAAATTCTTCAGCATTAGCCTAATTTGCGCGCACGCCACGACGGAGGAAAAGGACGATGCTCTTAAGGATGCATTCTACGCGAGACTCGAGGCCACATATGACCGCTGCCCGACCCACAACGTGAAGATTATCCTCGGAAACTGCAGAGCAAAGGTCGGACGAGAAAGCATCTTTGGACCCACCGTCGGTCAGTTCAGCCTTCACGAGACCACATCGAACAATGGTCTAAGGCTGATCAACTTCGCCGCGGCGCGAAACATGGTAGTTAGTAGCACCAGATTCCGTCACCTCGATATCCACAAAGCCACATGGTTGTCCCCTGATCAACACACGCGCAACCAAATTGATCATGTGGAATTGACGGAAGGCATAATTCCAGCGTACTAGATGTTCGTACATTCCGGGTAGTCAATATAGACTCTTGTTGCAGCCAAAAGACGCATGCGATTATGCAATGCGAATAACGTACGATCTGGTACGCAAGGAAAGCTGGACGTCGCTAAGCTGCAATTACAACGGACAGCCGAGGTCTTTTTCTCTCAACTCTCGGAGCTCCACCAACCTGACTCTATACCCGACGATGCCAGCGGGCTCTGGACAAATATATCCCGCTCCATGCGTACCACCGCAGAGAAAACCATTGGCTTCAGACGCCCGCCACCACGCAAGTGTCGCGAAGCTTCTGCAGCGAAAAACGCCGCTTATAAACAAACGCTGCAGTCTGCTGCAACGCGAGCCGTGCGTGAAAATTACCGGGTGAAGAGAGGGGCTTTTTGAGACGAAAGAAATGCGAGTAGGAAAGGCGTGAGTGTGAGGAACTCGAGCTGTACCGGGACAGAAATGATGCTCGAAAATTCTACCAACAGGTCAGACGTGTGACCCAAGGTTTTAAGCCCGGAGCACCTGTACCTGTAGAGATGAAAAAGAAAATCTGGTTACGAATACGCAGTGCACACTGAGATTATGAAGGGAACATTTCTCTAAAATACTGCCAGGTGACGATGCCACCAATACCGCCTCTGGAGAACTCAACCCGATACCACCAATTTACGGTGTGGTTCTGCCACCACCTTGCGATGAGGTCAGAGTTGCTATTCAGCGACTAAAGAACAACAAAGCAGCTGGTGCCGGTGGACTGCCTGCTGAATTGTTCAAGGCCGGCGGTGATGAGCTGATAGGGTGCACGCATCAGGTCATCAGTTAAATATGGCTAAAAGAAAGCATGCCCGACATTTGGAATCTCAGTGTCCTATAATGAAGAAAGGTGACCCGCTGATATGCGCCAACTACCGGGGAATCAGTCTTGTTGCCGTCTCTTATAAAGTTCTGTCTAGAGTATTGTGTGAATGACTAAAACCATATCCCAACACACTGATTGGATCTTATCAGTGCGGTTTTAGGCCTGAAAAGTCCACCATTGACCATATCTTCACGATGCGCCAAATCCTGGAGAAAACCCATGAGAGACATATCGACACACCATCATCTATTTGTCGACTATAAAGCTGCTTTCGATAGCCCAATAAGGGATTGCCTATATACCACCTTGTCTGTGTTCGGTATTCTTACAGCTCTGTAGAATTGCAATGAGCAATCAGTCCAGCTCTGTCAAGGTAGGAAGTGACCTCTCCGAACCATTTTATACCGTGCGAGGTTTCAGACAGAGCGATCCACTGTCTTGCGACCTCTTCAATTTCACCATGGAAGGGGTACTGCGGAAGGCCGGTGTGCATCGGATTGGCACTATTTTCTACAAAAGTGTCCAGCTCTTCGCATATGCTGATGACATCGACATCATTGGATGTTACTGCTGCATTTTCTGCCATTGAAAAGAATCAGCGAAAGTGGGTATGACGTTGAGCAAGGACAAGACAATGTATATGCTGTCCACCAGCAGGGATCCCATGTTACAGCGGACAACTGCACTTTTGAAGTTCTCAAAGAATATATATATCTTGGCTCCGCCATTAACACGGAAAACAACGTTAGCCTGGAGATTAAACGAATAATCACGCTTGCTATTAAGTGTTACTATGGGCTCAGTAAGCAAATGTGCAGTAGAGCCCTCTCTCGCCCGACGAAACTGACACTCTACAAGAAGCTCATCCTACCCGTGCTGCTCTATGGTGCAGAGGCATGGGTCGTTACGCTCACCTGAAGTACATTACAATGTATGTCTATAGCTAAAGACATTCATAATTCTCGCATGAGTTCCTGTCAGACACACGCTGATCACTTTTGCTAATAGTGAGTTCTGTTCAGCAATTCGAGAGAACCGTGGTTATAATTATCAGAATTCTCAGTGCAGGAAAGTATTTTGTTGATACAAATAACTCCAGAACCAAAGTAAAATTACAAATACAAAGTGGGATCGAAAAGTTGCGAGGATTTTGTAACTGCTCTCACTGTGAGTAGTTTATCGAGATTAATCTAAATATATCAGAGACAAGTTCCGTCGTTCATTATGTTAATTGTCAAATTTTATGCCATTCTGTTTTTTTTAATTTCATTCACTAATTGCGAGAGTAACTCGGTAGTGTTAACAAAGAAGATTCTGTTCGTTGAGTCAATTATTTTATTTGAAACGGAAGACAGCTAAGTACATCAATGATCGAGTGCTTCCACATTGTTTGGGAACTGCCGTTCTTATAAAGCCTTTAGATTTTGATTACATGAGTTCAGAAGGGGCTCCTACACAGCGTGCCGGGAGGCCAAAAACAGCAGTGTGACAGTTCACATGGTAAGAGGAATGCAGTTAGCGACCGGTGATTGAAAGGGTTTAAGATACTGCCAGCTCCTTTCACCGGTATATCCAAGAAATGGAGCACGTGACTCCCTCCATCCAAAAGGAATGTACATCAGGCTGAGGCAGGCGTTGTAAATGTGCACTTCTTCTTCTTAGCTGGCCAACAACCTTAGTGGGCCAATGCCGCATAATTAGCCTTCACCAGTCGTCTCTGCTAAGCGCACGCTGACGCCAGTTGGAAATGCCGCATCCAGCCGGGTCCTCCTGACCTTAGTCTTTCCATCTCAGTGATGGTCTTCCCCTCCTGCGTCGCCCACCTTGGGCACCGAATCGACGACTTTCCTAGTTGGAGCCATTTCATTCATCCGCACGACGTGACCTATCCAATGTAGCCGCTGGGTTTTGATTCGCTCGACTATGTCAATATCGGCGTATAGCTCCTACAACTCATCGTTCCATCTAATCCGATACTCGCCGCAAACGCATATAGGTCCAAAGATTTTACGCAGAATTTTTCTTTCAAACGCGCCTAACACCTGCTCGTCACTGTTTGTCAGCGTCCAGCTCTCTGCCCCATATCGCAGGACGGGAATGATGAGGGACTTATACAGAGTTAGCTTTGTTCGTCGAGAAAGGCCTCTACTCTTTAGCTGCCTACTAAGCTCAAAAGTAGCACCTGTTAGCTAGAGTCAAATCTCTCTCCGTAGAATTTCCAAACTGATGTTGTTGATGGTGTTGATACTGGTCCCTAGGTAGTCGAAATCCTTTACAACGTCAAAGTTGCAGTCGCCAATAGCAATGTGATGTCCAAGACGATGGGACTCCTCATATGCTGCCAGCATGTATTTCGTCTTACCTTCGTTCACTTGCAGATCCACTCGCTTGCTTCTCTTTCCAGGCCGGTATACGCAGCACTCACTGCTCGGGCGTTATTGCCAATGATGTCGATATCATCAGCATACGCCAAAAGCATGACACTCTTATTAAAGATAGTGCCAGTGTGATTCAATTTCGTTGCGCGGATGATTTTTTTCAGCATTAGGTTGAACAAGTCGCACGACAGGGCGTCACCCTGTCTGAAGCCTCACTTTGTGTCAAATGGGTCGGAGAGCTATTCTCCAATTTTCACTGACTTGCAGGTTGCGTTTAGCGTCATCCTGCACAGTCTGATTAGCTTTGCAGGGATGCCTAATTCAGACATAGCGGCATATAGTTGGCATATAGTTGGTGCCATCAAAAGCGGCCTCGAAATCGACAAAGTGATGGTTGAAGGCACTCAGACGCTTTACTCTATTCAAATAAAAACTTGCACACTAGCCATGGTAAAATTATATAGGCTCCCTTTTATATGTCCCCAGGGATGATACCATCCGGACCCAGCGACTTAAAAGTATCGATAGTGTGGGTGGCCCACGTAAGTTGTGGGTCGGTCACGCAGAAGCTACCAGGGACAGTTTGATTGAACTGGTGATCTGCTTGACCAGCGAAAGCTACACTGCTTGGAAAATGGGTGTCCAGTAGGACTTCGAGAGTCTCGGCACAGTGACCATCATGTCTCTGAATACAGTCTAGTGCTTTGTGCGGAGAATTGAGGATCCGTCGTAGCTGACTTGTTTCGAAGGAGGATTCCATTTGTTCACAGAAGTACTTGATTTCGGATTGTTTTCTTCACATAAGTACTTGAGTTCGTATTGTTTTCTTTTAAACGGAACCCAGTCATTTGTGATTTTGGCTTTATTAACGAGCTTTCTGTGAGCTAGACCTGGATCGTCAATAGCCCTCCTCCACCATGAAGAATTTGGTTTACCTCGGGGATGCCAGACGTTGTGAGAGGGCTGCTGTAATTGTGTCGACGCCTGGTCAACATCGAGCAGGTTCTCGATGCGATGGGGAGTCGGTGACAAGCTAGATTGGAATAGGGATCAGTTTGTACACTTTCTATTGATTGGTTTGGCTGATCGAATGCCAGTTGTGGCTGCTGCATCAATTGCGAAAGTTAAGTACCTATGATCCGAAATGCTACACTCCTGTAACGGTAATCACATAATGGAAAGACTTTCACGAACATCTGCTACACGAGTATGTGTATTTTTGATCAACATCCCATCCTTGGTGGGTTCCGCCATCACATCCTGTAGAGAACAAATCCTGCTAGACGAAATATCGAGAGATAGCTGGCTGCAAAAATCATCACACACGTATCACAATCTGATATTTCTTCAATGTTTAATATGAAAAAGCTCCACTGACACAACCCCCTACTATAGCATCGCCCACATCTATATTAAACAGCAGAGGCTGAAAACATTTCCAGGCATTGTGGGTTATAGTTATATATAAGTATAGGTTATAGTAGCATTGGCCAGATCTCTGCCACATCTAACGAGGAGTTTTAACGAAGCATGCATAAGGCGTTGTAACACATGGCATAGTGCATTGGGCATAGTCGGTACGGCCGACTCTAACCAGTGTTACTAGTTTTTCTACATTTGCTGCCTCTGAACTCTATTTTAATTTTCTCTTCATTTATTTTCGTTTAAATACTCGCATATCCTTTTTTCTTTCGCTGATTTCATTTGTTGGGTTTTTTTTACTTTGCTCCTTTTTTTTAATTCAATTTTTTGCTTATAATAATTGAATTTTTATAAACAAAGTTTTGCAAACATTTTGTCACTTTTTCATGTTTTGTCACAAGCGTGGTCGAGAGCCAGGTAGGAACTGTTTCCGATAGTGCCAGCACTGTTCATTGCCGGGCCGGATTTTGGTTGTATGTACGGGATAAAATCTTTCGCAACAGCAATACAGGCAAATCCTGAAAAAATTCACTTCCTTCCAGTACCCTCCTTTCTATTGGTTTTTGATGGAATATAAGGATATAAGGCAAGAGAGACTCTCTTTATATGTTTTATAGGAGCTTTCTGAGGTCAATACAGTGCTCATAAAAGGTGGGTTTTAAAAACTATCCCTGAGAAATAATGAAATTCCGTTTTACGGTGGAAAGAAACTGTTGCTACCGTGATAAGACCCCTCTCTTGATATTTGTATACTTTCTATCAATCGAGTTCTGTACCGTTTTTCCTCAGAGTTTCCTTCTGTTGGACGGGTTTTCTCAAAAGAGAGTAATGGATTTAATTAAAGGTTCATGCTAACATGTTTGGAGAGTTCCACAGCGGAGTTTTGGTTCAGGATGTTGTCGTTTAATTTAGGGAACCAAAAGTCTACTTAAGATCGAGAATTAAAAATTTCAATTTGGTCGAAAACGATTCATTCGATCTTTGATTAGGCATTAATGAACCGACTGATCCCAACAATTCGTTTTCCTGAAACATAGAATAACGAAAATAACCTATAAAAATTAGGGCATGTCCACCCACATCTTCCCACAGATATTGCCAACTGTGTCTCACCGATGTGGCTTCATTTCTTGTTGAATAACTAAACGGCACTTTCTTTCGCGAGTGTAGTTCCAGGCAGGAGTTGAGCATGGAATTTTATTCGGGAGTGCAATTCATTCCCTCTGCAATATTTGGGTGGAAATGCAGCTTTCGTGCAATAAACTGAACTGCCAGTATCATCGATGAGCTCGCATTCCTGCGGCTGCGTGTGCTGTAATTGGCTGCAATGCGTGTGTCAGTGACTTTATTGTGTGTGGTTCCAGCTGCATAAATGGACAAATTTCCTGCACGCCAGCTCGCAAATATTTCTGCGCTGGAAGCAATTCGTTTTTTCGATTTATTTGGTTTTGGTTTTTCCTTTTTCTTTTATTTATTTATTTATTTCTCTCTTTTACTCATATTTAATGTATATTTCTTTTTTGTTGCTGTGCTTTTGTGTTTTTTGTACATTTATGACCCCGTCACCGTCCCATCAGTTCGTTGACGTTGGTTGCTTTGCGGTGCACAACAAACACGCGTCGAGACAGTCACTCCGCACTTGGTTGGTTTGTTCGTTGGCTGACTGGCTGGCTTGCTGGCTTGCTGGCTGTGGAACTGTGGAGCTGTGGAGCTGTGGAGCTGGTGAGCGCGCGAGTCAGCGACTGAGTTCCAGCAATGACTGTTGTTGTATGAGCATAATGTTGGCTGAACGATGGGCAGCAGGCAGAGGACGTACTGGTCATTTTGTGATTTTCTGCTTTTTGTTATTTTTCCAATTTTGCTGCTGCCACTGTTGTTATTATTATTGTTGTTGCTGCCGCTGTGCAAAATTTATTATTGTAAATGTTTTGTGAATATTTAGCCTTATTTGCTTTAGCTCATTTTTCGCTTATTTAGCTTAGCTTGTTTCGTTGTTGTTGTTGCTGTTAGTGCCGCTGCCTTAGCTGCTGCCGTTGTCGTTGTCGTTGTCGTTGTATTTTTGTGTCAATGACTGTGTAAACCCATCTATGTATCTGCTGCCCCTGCTGCTGCTGCCGTAGATTAAACTGTTAAGTATATCACACAGCCACGGGCGACGCACACCGAGCACTCACACAGCCACAAGCGGACAAGTATCCCTCCAGGAAAGGGGCCTCTATCTCCGGAATGTTTGTGGACTGCTTCCCAAATCATGGACGAGCAAGTACTAACAAAATATTTTCCTTTGAACTAACTGGATTCCTTTAATTGATACGAAATCTTTAATGAAATTAATCCTAATTAACAGCAGTCAGCTTCACAGGAAGTCGGCAAAGGTTAATTTAAGACAATCATTTTGGGTTTGGTTCTAATTCACTTCTTGTTACTGAAGCTGCCAAGTCACAACTGCACCCTCTGTCGCTCAACGACGCCTTCTGCTAGACAGTCTTTCCTTTCTAATATGTTCAAGCGTATTCGAGAATGTTGTTAATTATTGCACAGGAAATATCAAAACCCCTGATGATACTAGTGTCGCTTATAACAGAACTAATAAACAGACTAAACAAATTTCAACGAAAACGCATATGGACTCATCCACAGATATGTACTTACTGTTGCTTTTTGAACATCCATCACAATATGTTCATTTTCTCCCAAGTATTCCAAAAATTCAAGTATGAATTTAAAGGGCAAATTTTTCTAAAAGCCACAGAGACAACAAAAATAAATTGAAAAAGGAATAATGGGAAATCAAATGAAAAGCAACGCGACATATTCTAAACACTTTAAGGTTAGTTTAAGAAAATTCCCTCTTATGGTATACTGACGGTTATAAGATAATGGACGGAACTGGGGCAAGAGTATCTGGGCCTAGAACCAACTACTGGGAACCAATGGGCTTCGAAATGGTTCGACGAGTGAATGGGAGGTGCGTTGTTACGCGGTGGTACCACAATGGATCTATACTGGTCTGAGTGAGCTGGTCGTTAGACTGGCTGCCACGTTAACCTAACCTAATGGGTTTTATCCCAAGCAATTTTGAACCGGAAATTCACGCCCATTGAAAGATGTGCCCAGATCAACATTGACAGAAAATATCGGGGGAAAAACATCATGATACTATCTGATACTGAAGCAGTACTCAAGAGTCTGAGCTCACCCTTGCTGAGATATAAACTTGTATGGAACTCTATTGGGAAGTTAAACTCCTCCGGCCGTATCAACAAGTTATCTCTAATGTGGGTTCCAGGTTGATAGCTTAGTTAGAAAGGCTGCGGTCTCTCCTTTCAACGGCCCTGAACCATTCTGTGGACTATCATCCAATACCATTGGGGGTCTGCTGAAGAGTGTACAGATGCAAAAAGAAGTCAAACCTGGAAAACTCTTCCGTGCTTAAGACAGTCCAAAGCTCTTCTGGGAGATTTTAATCCTAACCTGGAAATCTCTTCCGGGATTAAAACAGTCCAAACCTCTTCTGGGAGATTTCCATCCAAAAAGAGCTAAGGAGCTAATAAATATGCCTCGGAGTAAATTAAGAATCCTTACAGGCATTTTAAGCGGACACTGTAGACTCAACTACCATATGAACAAGTTGGGTATATCTTCAGATGCCATCTGTCGATTCTGTGGAGAAAGTGACGAAACCTCATAGCACCTGATCACAGACTGCGGATCATTGGCACATAATAGACTCTGGTGTTGTGGAGAATACATGTTAGATATGAGCAAGATCCCTCAATTTGATTCCTCCTAAATATAAGAATTCCTGTCGAAAATTAACCTGACGAAAGATTGGTAGAGGAGACTATTATCATCTTTCAAATAAATAGGGGCATCACAATAGATCTTTCTGGTCGCAGTGTATAACACCCTCAAATAAATCTAATCTAATCTAAAGTTAGTTTATGAATTACGTTAAATTTAGTAATTTAAGTGATTCCAGCAACTGAAAGCGACTAATGTGGTGCACAAATGAGAGGAAAGAGGAACTTCCATTATGCTTCCACTCTGCCTCCACTGCCGCAATTGGGAACTGCTGAAACACCCTCTACTGCAGTTTTTCTACCAAAATACAGAAGCTTTCTTTCAAACAAGAAAATTCCATGTTGTTTAAATTGAAATTTTGTTCCATTCAACTGTTATAATTTCAGAAAGAACAGCAATTTGTTAGGAGAGTGTGCAGGATACCGTTTTAAGTGAACTCTGCTCCATTGACATGTGGTCCAATCTAAATTCAGTGTGTCGTCTTGCTTCTGTGTAGTCGGATTAACTTTCAGCCATCGTAAGCTTGAAGCCTTCAACTGCTTGAATTGCAACTGAACTCAACTCGCAAGTGCGCAGTTTCCTACAAGGATGCAGCCACGTACATGAGTATGTATATCGTACCACATTATCGCGTTCACTATGTGTCCAACCAGCCATTCCATTTCGGTTCTTCCCATCCTGCCACACATCTGCAGCTCACTTTGCGGACACACTTGCTGCAGTATTTTGTTAAATGAAAGTTGTTGTTGTTGTTGTTATTGTTGTTGTTGTTGTTGTTGTGCTTGTTGTTACAGTATTTGTGTTGTGCAGCTTCAGTTGCAGTCGGAGTTGGTGTTGCAGTTGCAGTTGGAGTGTGTGCTGCCCGCTCCTCAACTGCCGCAGCGACCACCGCTGGCTGATGTTGTTGTTGTTGTTGTTGTTGTTGTTGTTGGTGGTGTTTTTGTGTCTCTGATTCTGCATTTCGGTTTTACTTAAATCCTAGCCGCGCATATGCAGTGCACACAACATTCAAAATGAATTAATAAAAAATATGCACATTATGCAAACCCCCCCCCCCCCCTGCATCCTTCCTCCTTCACACACAGCACTTCAACCGCACACTGCTTTCAACCCAATCCACTTTGCCGTGCATTAAAGGTACGCATTTTGTGACCGTTGCTGCTGCTGTTGCTGGTGGTGCTGGTGCTGGTGCTGGTGCTGTTGCTGTTGCTGCTGTTTGCGTTTGCAGTGATTGTTATTGTAGTTGTTGTTGTTGTTAATTTAGCCTTTTCTCGGTTTTAATAAATTTGTTTGCGCTTTTATGCTGAAAGCAACAAATCCGCATAAAAAATGTTTAAATAAAAAATGAAGCAAAGCAACAACGTACTCGCTTGTAATAAAAGTTTTTAAAAATATGATTTTTACGCTTCACTCACTTGTTGGTGTTGTCGCTGTTGTTGTTGTTGTCGCTGCTGTTGCTGTTGTTGCTGTGGCTGTTGCTGTGGCTGTTCTGTTGCTCTTTCTGGTGGTGTTGTTGCTGTTGTTGTTATTGCTCTACTAACATATGCAGATACTTTTGGCTCTTGTGTTTCGGCGCTTTGCGTCTCTTGGTATGCGACTGGTTTCTGCGTGCGTTCCGCCTCTGACGCGCTCATTTTGTAGGAGGATATGTGAGTGCGTACTTTTCATGAATTTTGCCGATTTTTGTTCGGTGTCTGTTGTTGCACAGAGTTTTTGCTATTTTTATGACGCGCATTGATCTGTCCTCATACGCGAGATTTGATTGTCGTTAGAAAGTTTTGTGCGTTCGCCTTCATAAGCACACATCCACAAATACCCATATGTGTGCATGAGGCTTTATTTGTGTGTGTGCGTGTGTGTGTGTGTGTGTGTGTGTGTGAGTGTGTTGTGCTTGCTTTGCGTTTCAGAGGGGACGCCAAATTAATGACAATTGCTGCTAATTAAATTTTTTTATGCGCATTTTCATATGATATTCTGCGGCTAATTTATGCGCAAAATAAAATTCGCTGCGACCATTGCTGGCGTTAGGATCAAATTAATTTCCACTCTGGCATCACATTACATTTAAATTTTAAGGCCTGGTGCAATTTTATCTCATTTTTATTCGCCTGCTTGTAATTGTAAAGAGCTTTCGAATTTTAGATGCGCAATCTAACCAATAATAATCAGCGATCTGAACTATGTCTATTAACGGAACAAGAGACGCTAATGACTGCTGATGACATCAACGCACTCCGGGGATTACTTGTGAAACAAAGCAGTGCACCCAAATTTAAACACGGGGCCACACGAAAAGTTCGGCCCGCTGCAATTCTGTAACGAATTTCCTTCCCCCTCTACTAAACTACTCTTCTCTGCACTGCACACAATTTGAGTACAGAGAAACCAATCACTAGAACACTGGATGTAACGATCCTTTGATCATAACCACCGCTTCTGCGCTGGTGATAACTAATTCGAGTAGCTTAGCTATGAGAAAACAGTTAAAGGTCCTGGATCATTAGTCGCAACGAGCACATTTTAAAACGCAGGAGGAATGTTTTTATTAAGATCGTCTCAGGGTCTAGGTTGAGTAGCAAAATCTGTTGCGTACAGAATCATTCAAGAAATTGTGTTACAGCCGTCACTGTGGACTCTGACAGAGTCACAGAGTCGACTGAAAATAAAGTCGACTATGTTCTTGCAGGCTATTAATATTTGATGATTGTTCTCGTACCGAAGCGGTTTAGAAGGATTGACCGCATCGAATATAGTTTACTTTCGTGTCAGTAACAGCAAATCCATACTTCTCACATCGTTGTATTTCCTCAGCACCTCCTCACACCGTACGACATAAGAGCTCACCTTTCTGACCACCAAATACTATTGAACCACATTCTGTGCTTGACTCATGCCAATACCCACAGATCCGTGAATCGCCTGGTATATGACTCATCATTCCTCTCAATGATCTGACCGTACAAAGAAGAGCAACCTTTCTATACTCCTAATCTTTTTATTATTATTATAATTATTATTACACTTTATTCTAATTAATTAATTATTACAATAAATACAATTAATGAGTACTGGCTGCCAGGGCCTTCGACTCGATCTTAATCTATTTTATTTTAAATTTTATTTTTGAAATTAATACAACTTAAAAAGGTTTCTATTGATTTTATACTATCTAGAGTCACATTTTTTAAAAGATTACTAGGGACTTCCGTACCAAATACATTCCTTCTAATTGCACTGAAAGCTCTGCATTCGTTCAATAAATGAGTTATTGGAGCTCTGTGTCCGGTGCAATAATCACAATTTGGCGCTGGATCTCGACGCAGTAAGTGTTCGTTCGAAAATGTGGCATGTCCCAACCGAAGTCGAACAAAAATTTTTATTTGGTTTACTGTGCATGATCCTGGATAGGTGGGTTTGATTCCTTCTCGATTATACGATTTATAATTATGTGTATAGATGTTCCACTCTTCCATTTTTCGTATATACAAGGATTTCTCAATTAATTTACGTATATCTGTATTTTCTCGTGTATGGAATTACAATAGGGGATGCCTTACTGCTGTGACAGTGGTTGAATCAGCGAATTCGTTGCCGTCAATCCCAACATGGCTGGGTACCCACATGATTTTTAATTTATTAGCGCATTTTATGCATGCTTCTCTTATATCTGAAGCAAGGATGCCCTCATTGCTTATATTTCGAATCGCCTCTATGGAAGATTTGCTATCAGAGCATATAAGAAATCTGCCTTTGTGCAAACGAGCATAGTCCGTGGCTTTTTTTATTGCCAAAATTTCGGCTGTGAAGATTGAACAATGTTGCTGAATAAGGCCAGTGGATATTACTATTCCGGTAGAGGATACTACCGCGAAGGTAGTGCATTCGGTTTGTTTTGAGCCATCAGTTAATAAAAGGGTTTAGTTCTTATTAGTGTATTTGCTTGTATGTTCTGCAAAAAGTTGTCGGTAGGCTTCAGGATTTGTGGTAGATTTAGAGTACGAAATGAGATCTAGGACAACTGATGAGTCTTTGAGATGCCAAGGAGGGTCGCTTTTCTGCTTGATTAGCCGAGGAGCTGTGTCAGGCATAAGACATTTAGCTACCTCAATACAGCTGCGAATTACGGATTTTATAGTATATCTTTTGGTGTGTTTGAAGGCACACTGGACGTCTTTGAGAAGCGTTGCATTTCTGCCTAATCTTTTTACACACACTTCCGTTACTGTTCTACTATTCATAGTTCACTTCCTTGATTAATGTTGAATATAAAAGCTTTTTTGCATACCGGAAGCTTCGATCCAATTTCTATCGGCTCAGCTACGAGTTCATGTTTGAATAACCTTCTTTTGTCGCGAAATTCGTGGCTCCAACATAACAGGATTTCTTCACGCCCGCATATATCTATCAAACAAGGACTTCTTGGTCTAAACCATAGGTCGCCAAACTCTTTTGATCATCGACCCCTATATAATTTTTCGAAATCTCCATCGACCCCCATAAAAGTAATTTTCTCTTAATTAAAGCAAAATTTGTATTCTTTTACGAAAATCGCAAAATCCCCTGGCTCAGATCGACCCCCGCTTTTGTTAAATAGACCCCTGGGGGTCTATATAGACCGTTTTGGCGACTTTGGTCTAAACGAACAGAATCTTGCCTACTTTCAGATTTTGTAATTCTTGCTTGCTTAGGAGAATTCTGTTAAAATAAATATAGAACTAAGAACCCTCCTATCCTCGTATATGCAAGGACTCATTTTATACATATCTTGATAATATTCGAAATTGATATATACCTATATAATATTCAATTTCAGACATTGATAAATAAGGTACATTTTCTTTGTTACTCTTAGATCGGCATATAAACGAACACGCCAGATTTTTGATACATTGTTCATACTTTGGGTTGTGTGTACAACACAGTCAAGAGGTGTGCCAGATCTGAATGTGTATATATGCTTGCTTAACGCCGCTTTTGTGAATAAATTGGCAGCTCAGTTTGTGTCTAAGTCTATTTTAGCTCCAAGTGAAGACCGTAGCAAAAGAGATGCTGAGATGAAATTGTATATGGAACTGCAGACTTTTTGTACCTGTCCGATTTCCTAATGAAGAACTATGTACAGCACCGAACAGTAGAGACACTAATTTTCCTTGCCATTTTACCATATCCGTATATAATTCAGTGGGGTTCCACACTTTAATCAATCAAGTTTGAAATGCTTTCGAGGCGATTCTTTTATTCGAAATGCATTCGATACAAAAGTGTTCAAGTACTACGTCTTCATTTCTGTCCACATATTTTGATACTGCAAGAGGACCTATGACCATAGTATCCAATATGCTACTGCTTAGAGATTTCCGATCATCCGAAATTTGTTGGTTATTTCACTGTATTTTGAAAGACCTGCAGCCTATTTTTATATATTCTAGAATAAAAGACCTTTCGTCATCTTTATTTTTTCAATCAAAGGCACATTTTTGTCATAACAATCTCGTATTATGCAATCTCTCAGTGCAGGTGAAGTGTGGAATAATTGCAATGACTGAAATCACAACATTTTGAAACCTGAACCACGTGCTCAAACCCACAAAGCAAAAAATCAAAGAAAGAAGCTCATTGTAAAACTTTGTTTTTGCACTGCAAATCATCGGTGACCTGTAAACGACAGAACGAAGACCGCACTCATTACGCAAGCATGGTCATAATAAGAACTATTTCGACAGAAGCATTCCTTTCTCTGGCTGAGCCCTCATTCTTTAATTTGTTATATTACGTAAAAATCTCCACAGATCGATGTGCTGTGGTATTGGTTTTGCATAAAAGAGCAAATTTCTTTATTGCCATTCTAACATTTATCAACACTGACGTTCTATTACAAGAGCAGTTTTCACAATAAAAAGGTTTGAATTGATTAAATATTATGACAGGCCCCATAAATGTCATCAAGAAAAACAAAACCATTCCAATTGCCATTAAAATTTTGACATTTGTACTGACAAGCATACAAGCCGAACAACAACAATAACCACTGCCAGCAGAAAGGACCAACAATTTATAAAGCTGACAACAATAACAATGAAAGCAGCAACAGAAAAGGCAAAAAGCATAACTGCAGCTCCGACGACGACCGGCATAAGAATGGAATACTCTCCGTGTGCTGAGAGCGGCTGCTGAAGCTGCTGCTGGTGCTGCATGAAATGTTTGCGCTAGAAACGAACGACCCTTAGAGCAAAGCGGGGCGAAAAAGCGGCAATAAAAACGGTTCATGGAAGCTCACTCCATCTTCTGGCGATGTCCTTAAGCGCGCGCCATAGCCTTCATTATCAAGTTGGTAGCAAACAATTCGCCATTATTTCCCCTGATTTCTCGCGGAAAGCATCCACGATGGCTGTCAACTGAGCTGCTGCTGCATTACATTCAAATGTCAATAAAAGCATTGCAGCTCAATGTACAGAGGCACACACACACACGTATATATATATATATATATATATATATATATATATATATATATATATATATATATATATATATATATATATATATCACATAAACCCTCACACACGTAGAAAAATAGAGACGCACGGCCTGGCTGGCTGGTGGTGATAGCGTGAAAGCGCGAAAGCGATATGTTTCACATCGCCTAAGCGATAATCAGGCAGGCAACAACAGCAACAATAGCAACAACATCGGCAACAAAACATAAGGGCATGGCTGGGCACTGTATTGGTTTGGGTGCACCAGTGAAGAGCGATGCACAATGGCACACAACAGTAAGCCTCAAGTGGACTACCTTTAAGCGAAACCTGTTCACTCGGTTATCCTGCATGGAATCTGTGCGCACGGGCGGGCGGGTTGGCGACCGGAGTGGTGCCGCCGTCGGTGGTGGCACTGGCATTGGCACCAGCCACAACGAATGCTTTTTCTAAGCCATTGCAAGAAGGTATGCCTCTGTGTGGGTATACAAAATTTGCCTACGGTAGTGGGGAAGGGGCAGGAGGAGGGGTGGAGCGCGACATTTGGAGGGAACGGCAACTTTATTATTGTCATGTACTAATATTGCCTGATTTTACGACGTTAGGGTAACCAACCAACCAACCAAACAACCAATCGAGCTAGTCTGCTAGGAGAGGAATTTCGCAAGTAGGAGCATATTTTACAGGGTGTTCTCCAACTGACTGGTAGAGCCTTTATGTTTGTGAACACTTGCATAAACGTAAGTGGAATATTTGTACCGCTGGCCTAGGCAAGGACAGCCGTAGTGTCCCCGTTAAAGAAACAAAAAATTTAAATAAAATAAATCTACAAAGAAAAGTTGATTCATTTTATTGAATGCAAAACAGCCCTCCAGGAATTCAACAGCCCAAATTGAGAATGTGCCTATTTCCTGGGCACCACCGTTTCCGGAGGGTCGTATCGATATTGTACTTGACTAAAAGGTATCAATCTGAGGTAAAAGAAATGGGTATAATTTGGTAGTCCTGAATTTGAAGTGGGGCAGGGAGACCACTGGCCACCCATAGCACTCAGTCACACATTTCGTATTATGGTTGAGCAATATAAGCAGCGATTATTTTTACATAAAAATTCCGACATATCTCTTGATTTTGGTTTGATAGCCCCATCTTCCAACGTTATTTTACTCGCCTTATATAATGGGATGATAGTCATGAAGAACACATGCACAGGACATATTTTTTACCATAATTACTGAAATGATGCAGCGTAATCATGTGATACTTCTTTAGAACTGCCGCTGGAATCTAGCCTTAGAATAGAATCCTGGTTTTCGACGGACAGAATAAATGAAGAGCGAACAGCACAAGTGACAGTCCAGTATTCAGTGTTAGTTAACGATCATTTTATGGCTCCATGGCGAGTAGACAACAGCTCAACTCTTAACATTAGGAAATGGTCAATTGTGATTTTCAAACATTTCAGTATATTGCCAAGGATATTCCAATTAATCAATATTCACAATTTCCAATATTTCTTCATCGTTATTCGGGATACAAATAAATGTACTAAGCGATTCATTTTTTCCCCATCCCTTTTATTATAATAATAATAAACGAACGATTTGTATTAGGGCAGGTATTCCACGATTCTTAAGATTTAAATCTGATATGATCTCTTCTCGATTTTATATTTTTCCGAGTGTTTTCCATGATGTCGTTCAGATATGAAATCGCTATTGATCGTCGCGAATTATGAACTCTTGTATTGTAGTCAAATTGTTACCCTCACCTGCGCTGTTTAAACACACTTGGGACTTGGCAATTATTGCAAAATAAGTGTATGGAAGTGTAAGCAGATTTTCAGGAATTTCTGCGCAGAATTTGGGAAAAGTTCCAATACGTTTACCTGAGTAATTAACGCAACTGAGAAATGTCTGTAATCGAGGATCTATTGAAGAAATCGTAATGAAAGGTATTGAAGTACTCATTGCCGAAAAGTATATTCAGTTGAGGCCCGTTTAAGTAGATGCACACTTCTATGAATTGCAACAGTTTTTAAACTATTCAATCACCCTGTTTTCACTATTACATACAGTGTATATATTGCATAGACATACATACACAGTTAGCACTTCGTGCAACACGCTGCCACCAATGATGACTGGCGCTCGCGGTAAAAGCGACGATGGCATTCTGCATTCTAAAATGCAAACGAAGAATAACAAAAATAAAAACGCTGACTGAAGCTTAGGCAGTCAAGTTACCCAAATCACACCGCACATACCAATCCCACTTGCTGGCCATAATGACAGTCAAACAGCGACAATAACAACAACAGCAATGACAAAAACAAAGCAATAACAATAACAAGAACAACAGCATTGGCAACAATAACAAAAAGAGCAGTCACAGCCAAAGGCAATAGCAGCGAGAATAGAAGCAGAACGAATGAAAAAGTCCTTCGCACATTACCAAACAACGCGTTTTGATGGTTTCCTATGCGAGGCGAGTAAACATCCTTTTTGGCTCATCCAATCCACTCACTCACTCACTCGCGCTTGCAGCAATGTGCGAGCATACTCTTGCGCTCCATCCACAGTAGCGGCTGGTTGCCTGCTAACTCCTGTTTCTGTGCTCAATGCGGAGAAGCGATACGAGTGTGATAGGAGATATCACAGCCCAGCCAAACCATCAAAACCAGAAATTAAATGCGCGAGTGGCGTTTGGACAGTAATGGGAGCGAGCTCAAAAGGTGTTAACCGAACTAAGAACCGCGGGCAACCTCATTCAACGGCACACACCATTCACCCATTCAACACTCACTCATTCGCTCACTCACTCACTCTCTCGAGGGTAAGTGTTTGTGTTTGCTGCTTCTGCCGTTCCACTCGTTCAATCTTACGCTCAACGCTCCATACGCTGGCCTTTCGCTTCACACGCTGCCTTGCTGTTAACTTATTCTCCCTAGTAATGAGAATATTTAATATCTTAATACGAAGCTTAAACGGTATGAAATTAAACGGCAGCGAGCATGAAGAAAATAGCTTGAATTAAATTAAACAGCATTCATTAAACGCGAGTTCAGACGGAATGATCGCTCAATTACAGCAGATTGCAATTGAATTGTTGTTGAATTATGCATTATTGTGAATAGCTGTGTTTAGTCTGACGCAGTTCGCACTTCCTTGAAAACTTCGTTGTTTAATTACCTGTGCGCCCATTCTAATTAGACATTATGCATATCACTCATACGACGTGCAGTGCTTGATGAGAACAGCGACAAGGAAGCAATACAAGCGGCCCCCTCAGTGGTTCCGAGATCTGAGTTTGGAGCATTATTTACACAACACCAGAGGGATCCAACAATATTGAAAATAATGCAATTTTCCTATACCCTTTTGTCAGAGAACCAAATTGACAGGACTATGTACACTATTTATTACCATTAGCTTATTTAAGGAAAGCTTTATAACACTAGACACTGTAAAATTATATACATATATATTAGAAATAAACCCTTAAAGACTCATAATGTATTGTGTATGAAACTGCAATTTATAAAACTAATCAAGCCTTCTAGTGGATCCAAAGCATTCTCAACTTTATAAACATCTTTACTCAGTAACGAGTTTTCTAACTTCTCATATTAAGTTATTGCAAATAAAATAAGAAAAACAACAACAAAAATTCTACGTAACACATGTATTATAAAGTAATATAACACATATATAACCACCACCCTCTGTGGCCTCGTGGTAAGTATGCTAGCATGTTCAAATCCTGCTCCGGGTTTGGCCTCAAATGCTTGTTTCTAACAAATCTAGTTGGTAACTAGTATCCATTCCCCTAAACCCTTGCGGCCATAATTTTAATTATGGTGTTTTTTTTTTGTGGGGTAAGTGGGTAACAAAATGCCTACCGCATCGTCAAAGGGGTCGTCAAAGGGGTCGTCAAACCGATGGTATGTGGAGTTCGCATCCACTAAAAATCTTCCCCCTCCTTGGACTTTCTCCGCTGTAATAATTATACTAATTGCATATATAAGCATTATAACCACCCTATAACTGGATTTCAGTATCCTCTAGAATCTAAAAAGTTTCCTAAAATCACTCGATAAGTTATAAAAAAAAACTCTTTATTAAAAACAATTTTTTTCCAGCAAGTCTTTAAAATTTAAAATGGTGCTTCAGAGTTCATGCGGATTGGATTACGTCAATCGTTGAAAGCTTGCTCTTATGTTCTGCAGCATGCCTTCCCACTCTATATTTACACATTTCAACAAAGTTTCATATTAGGTTTAGAATGCAATCAGTAGACTGGGAGATCCAATCCAAAAATTAAACACAATCACTGTACAGGACCATTTCTGTGTATTAAACATATTGCAATTTAGTAGCATCCCTTCTTCAACATATGACACCACAGCCAAGTTGCAGGGAAATATCCAGAAATTATTGCATCCACATGAGCTCACTCACTTCCGTATGCTTAGAAGTAACCCCAGACTAAACGATACCTTCTTCTTACTTTCCAAATGGTAAAGAAGATTACTCTTTGGCACATTGCATGTGCTCATGCCTGTGTAGAAGGAGAGGAAAGATATAATTGAAAGCGCCAAAGTTTTCTGCAGCGTCCGGAAATGAACCAGACTGCATTGTGTTCTGGTAAATTGATGTGCCATTTAAGAGACTCGCGTGTGTCCATGAGAATGTGTTGTGACAAAAACAGAAATAAACACATCAAACATACTTCTAAACCCCTCCAGCTTCCTTGCTATTGTTATGTTTTTCGCGCTAAAACTAAAAGTTGTTAATGGCGCTGTTCCTTTCCACTTACGTGGCACTGGTATTGTGCTGTAACGAATTTCAAATCATTAATAATTATTATTTGTGTTATTTATTTCAATTAACTAACTGCACAGTGATAGCAATGAACTCTTCAAGTACATTAGCTATCTTAAATCATGGCAAATAATACGATTTAGCAATCAATAATAATAAATTAAAGTAAATTTAAAATGAAATGAAGGGCGAACTAATAAAGTTCAGAGAACTAAAGAAGAAAATAGAACAATTAGAACATAACTAAACATAATAATCAGCACAATGCATTAATTAGAAAAGAAAGGCAGATTAAGAATAGGAAGACAATCGGTTACAAGGCTTCAAAGAAGTAACTAAGCGCTTAAAGCCGCTCCTTCAAGGAGTGGCCTGAATGGACTTTTGTAAGGAACCACTTAAGCTTATGGTGGCAATGAAGAATAATCGAGTAGAGTTGCGGTAGTGAAACTCAGGAACAATGACAGCCAGCAGATTGACTGAACTACAGAGTATAGTAGAAATGTCTGGGAGACTTACAGTGCTGCTAGACAGAGTTCCGAGCCTTCAGGTAAACACCACAACTACAAAGAAGAAGACATTTGTTCCAAGCTGTTAAACTATAAAATCTCCGCAAGCCATACACATACCTCATGGCACTATTGAACGAATGAGAGTCCAGTCTACTGTATGCCAACTCAGAATATGTTCTAGAGAGAATAAGCTGAACAACTAGCCGACGTCTATGGTCAACGGTAGTGAAATCTGCACACATTCTTAGATAACGGAGTGTATAATAAAATTTTCTGACCACATTGTTAAAGAGATCAACACAGCTTAAGCTGTAATTGACAGTAACAACCAAGCTGGAGATCTTTGGTACGAACGCCAACTGGACACCGTGAACTCGCACTGGAGGAATGTGATCAAAACGTAGTTCGTTTAAATATGGGTATCACATATGACTTCAGTGGATTGAAATGCACTGTCCATCGACCACCATTAACACTACAGCACTGGGAACCAATAGCCCAATGCGTGAAGAAATATAAATTTGGATGTCATCTGCATTATGCATGAATTGCACTCTTATTACAAATTGTGAAAATTTCATGAATGAACAATTAGAAGAGCAGAGGGGTCAAGAAAAGATCCCTGCATCAAATATCTTGAAATGAGAGAAATTATCACCGACTTTAACTCTCTGCATTCGACCTCCAAGCTAGCGGAGCATAGGGCCCACAGCACAGTCACTAAAACCAAACTATGCTCTCAGCTTATCACACTGTAGACAGTGATTAACAATCTCAAAAGCCTTAGAAAAGTAAAGAAAACATAATAATGTAAGAAATTCCTTATCATACTCAATCAAGACATCATCCAAACCCTTAAATGAGTAGTAGTGGAGCAGCTATGTCCAACTCTAAATTCGGTCTGAAATGGAGATAACGGATTGTTATCTTCCAGGTACTTTGACATACAAACAAATGCCAATTGGACAACACTCAGGGTGGACTTTTTAGCGATAGGAACAATTGGTGTAGCCTTATATGGACTAGGGAAACAGCTACTAGTGAAGTAGTGATTGATAATATAGGTAATTGGGCAATATAAGCTTAACAAACCGAGTCTCCCACAGCGTTAGACCTAATATTCGTGATGCGTTTTACAAAATCAAATGCGTGTACAGCATTAAATTGAAAGGAATATTGAATCTTAGTAGAGTGAAGTAAGTTTTGTGTGGCATTAATATTATGATTATGCAAAAGTATTCATTAAGGATATTTCGGTTAAGCGAACATTCAGATACCCTCCAACTATATTCTTTGAGCTTTCTCAAATTATACCAAAGTACCCTCGTGGGTACCGACATATTTAGTTTAGATTGGTAACATCTCACAGCCTGTATTGCACTAAATACACCCGCATTGGCTTCTACCTGGAACATATCTCAGTTGAGACTACTAGAATTCATTTTCCACTTATTCTTTTTCCATGACATATTACTTATTACGGTTTGATATAGCCTTCTTATATGACTAATATACCAAGGGTAGGAATTACTTTTAACCCAGATGGTCCTGAAACATTGACTGTATTTCTTTTATAAATATTTGTAATTTATCGTCAACAGTGCAAACAGTACCAGCAGTCATTCCCATCAATAGAGAACAATGCTCTATATAAACAGTTAAATTCGCAGAATTGCAATCACGAAAGGAAAATGATGTCGGGATCTGATTATTGCTTAAATGTATATCCAAACAATAAAAGATGAGATCATGGTCAGCTATCACAGAAATTATTTCCAATAGTCACACAGTAGATAAGTCCGAAACAATGAAGAAATAATTCTATCGCTGTCTCTCCTACATGAATGAATACTAGTATTGTCTCTTTCCCAACAATCGACCGCATTGCAAAATGTTCTGGAACCATAATTGAGTAGAGAGCACAGAGCCGAAAGCTTGCAAATACACTTTTACATAATGAATTCAAGATCGCGTACTCTTCCGAAATATTTTGATTTTATGTGAATGAAAATTGGGAATTTCTGTAACTGGAGGGTTTTATAGTCAGGGACTACTAGGAAAAGTAAGAGTAATGTTTTAAAGGGAACATATAATCCTGGTCGTACGCTGCGTATGAGCAATTTTTATAATTTCGTAAATAATAAAAGTGCTTGATACCCCTGTGTTTTCTTATACTGAATTGATTCGATCATGTGACACTTGGGAGGAACTGGAAGTTCCATTTACAATTTCAGTCTTCCCGTGTAATTAGTGGCTCACTTTTTATTAGAACTCATAATTTGTTTCCCTCTGCTATGATCTTTGTACTCGTTTTAAGCTAACGTAAAGTATCAATGATTGATTTTATTATGGTTATTTCTATTCAAACTGATATACTCCTGAAAGTGCGCTCATACACTATAAACATTATTTGGTGAAGTATTGTTTTCCTATCAATATGTCTGTGATCGTATCAAAGTGGGCGTTCTCTGTGTCCTTGTGAATTGCCCATTGAAATATTCATATTTGTACCAGAGAAAGGAGGAGAAAGACCAATGATGTAAACCTGTATTGTCTCTGCGAGGCATTCGCTGCCTTACACTTGGGCAACTGCGAAGTCCTCGAATTCCATTGGAGTTGCCCATTGTTTGTATTCGCTGTTTGCATTTAGGCATACAAATTGAATTGCCCCATATGCTTCAGAATTTGATCGACCGTCAGCGGACCATAGCTAAATACACTCATCCGCACTTGCCTCATTCACCACCAGCCTAGTGCAACTGCTTTCGGTCGCTTCAGCCAATTGGCGTGCACTGCAATTTGCAGCCAAAAAAGTTCAAAACAAATTTACAACTGTTGCAGCCCATTTTCAGCGAACATGTTCGAGTTCGTTATTCTTCTGTCGAACTCCTGCGCTGCTTCTCCGGCACTCTCACACCAGCACTGCTGCTCTCTCGACCGATTATATGTTTACTACTCTGGTCAAATACAGCTCCACCTTGCCTGCTCCCATTTACTTAGTGCACAACATGTTTCAATCGGCCGACCCAACATGCGCGCAACAACACTCAACAGCCAACTGCCGAGAGCCAACACCGACACGGTTGCTGGCCACGCGCGCTTTTAATATTAACATATCAAACTGTTCTCATTTCGCTTATTGAATTTTCAAATTGACTTTAATTTTTTGTTGTTATCACCTTAAAATGATGTTGCGCTGCGCAGTGAGTGCCTGTGTGTGTTTGTGTTTGTGTTTGTGTTTGTGTGCGCCAGTAAGTTTGCGAGAGCGTCAGGGTTGCCGTGCTGTTGCTGAGACTGAAGCATGCAGCAAAGTGTACTGAGTGTATGTGGATAACAGCGCGAAGGCAACACTGGCCCGTGTTCGCTTGAGTGCGTCCGTGAGCCGCTTAAACTGTTTGTATGATTATGAAAAGAAGGATTTGCAGGTAATGTGATTAAAAAATGATTCCTTTTTATTAATTACTGCTTCGTAGGTTCTGGGAGAAAAGGAAAAGGAAAATATTCAGAATATGATTTCATCACCTCCGTTAAGCGCATTAACTCGGAAATACGCATAATTATTAAAAGAGAAGCCAACAAACGTAATTTTCTTCTTTAATATTTTACAATGTAGTTTATTTTTATCAATGAAGGTGGAATTCTTGGAAATGCGTTGTATGTACTCAGTAGGCATTTAAGGGGAATATCAGAATGCCACAAAATCAAGGATCCGCCAGGTAGGTAGGTAGGTAGGAGTGGCCGCCCAGTTTGCCAAAAGCACACTTGAGCAAACATAATGGCCCATTGTGATACCACGGTGTGGCGCCGTTCAAGCACTGACTAAAAAATTCCCATACTTGGGATGGTGATAGTCAGCGCAGGGACAGCGCCTGGAAAGGCACGACTCCCCCGACATGTTTCAGGAAACCATCCTGATACTTTGATGAACCTGGCTATGTCCCTAATATTAATGGATGACAGCTCTGTCAGGCTTGTAAGAAATGGGGCACCAAAGGTGCGAATTCTTCTTCTGCTCAAGGATGGGCAGTGGCATAAGAGGTGGAGAACCGTCTAATCCTCCTCCTCAGAAGCGCAGCCTCGTCAGAAATCGTTTGAGGGTAGGCCCAGTTTTTCTGCGTGCTTTCCAAGTCTGCAGTGGCCGGTCAAAACCGACACAGTTGTCGACAGTGATACGCGATCAAGTCGAAGAAGTTGATTGGTTCTGCTTTTGTCCATTCTTGCCCAAGTTAGTCTAGTGTGGCAGGATGAATATTTTGTTAAAAATTCACAAATGTCCAATATCAACACCGACTGTTCGACGTAGCTGACTGACCACACTGCAGCCTTAAGTAAACTTTGTGTTTAACTGGAATGAAGTAAGTTTTTGCTTTTTTTCGATTAATCATTCACAAATGAAAGTACAGGTATTTGCATGGTGTGGTAAAACCCCAGTTGGATGTGTAAATAACACTAAAATAAGCTAGAACCGCACCTTTTATTGACATTTAAAACTGCCCTCAAAGAGTAAATTTAATGTTTTTTGTTTCCGACATTGAGATTGTGGTGGGTTTAATGAAGAAATACCAGGTAGCAAGGGTCCCTCGAACACCATTTATGCGCTGTCTCAAAGGAGGAGCACTTTCCTACGAGACTACTTTCTGGACTCTTTGGGGGATATTCCAAATAAGAAAATTAGCTCCATCAACTGCTTTATAAGAAGCTCCAAATGGCGACACCTTTAAAAGGGATTGGGACTTGCGTCTCATGCGGGCAATCCTGACCTAAGTGTGCCTTTCTGATGGTCGCTAAACCCACCTACCTACCTAATGAACATATACGGCTAGAATTGTGAAAATGAAAAACTAACGCCCGTTTCTCATGTAGATACTAGGGAGGCATACGTTGTACAACTTTAGGGAAAAAGTTCAATATCTGATCTTCAAGTAATCGTGGAAATTGCAGTCAAGACCGATAACAATTCAATCGATTGTGTGAGCAGATTGTATACTCTTATATGTGACTTCCATGAGTGCCCAAAATACAGGATTCCTTGATATTCATCGATTTGCGGACCGTTAATTGACGATCCAGTGGAATAATCTGTTTAAATCCTGTATATTAAATATTCAATGATGGTCAAATACGGCACCTCTTGGATAAAATTTGATAAAAAGGCTGCTTATTCCGTGAGATGTTGTTGCAGACTGACAGTGGCAAGCCCAATGCAAATGTGGAATGTATCTAGCAGTAACCATATATCGCTTAGGATGTAAATAAGATTTAACATCGGTCTGTATTGAATGTTTAGGGTTTATTTTGTGTGTGGAACTTTCCTATTCATAAGGATAACTGCAGTTTTGCGATGGTCTTTGATGATATGCAGTAAGAATGATGCTTGGCCACTATAATATCCGGAAACAGTTTTGATATAGACCAATTTCATAACAATCAGTCCTTAGAACAAAATTTTGTAGAGTAAATTGTTTCCACTGATCGATTTTTTGGCCAATCATTTGGCACTTGTAGCAATTAATCGAGAGGTAATGAGGATTGTAAAATTTATAATAGTGGATTCTTGACTAAACCGACTTCATCGATCCACTTCAAAGAATGGACATTCTGATTTTATAAAATAAATTTCTCCAACGATAGTTTTATTAGAATACGAGTATACTTACTTACTTATCGAACATGTCGTTTAAATTCCCGGTGATTATTATGCAAGTCGTTAATATGGCGTTAAAAGAAATTGTAATGGGATTACAGTAGTAATAGTCACAGCAGGATTGGAGCTTCTGGGTCCTGTATGACAAATGAAAGTATAATACGCCGCTTAAGGTATGGTATGATATATATACTAACTCCAAATATGTTGGATATAGTTCTGATTTCTCTCATAAAAATACCTTTGTTGAAAGAGGAATACTTATTACAAAACTGGTGAATATCTGAGATTTCAAATTAGAATTTGATTTGCAGAGATCACTTTAGAAGACATCATTTCCATTATTTCCGCAATAATTGTGTGATGATCCTCAATATCAATGGGTTCGTGGAAGTGTTTTCGAACTCTATCTTCAATAGTTTGGAGTTCTTCTTCCATATTCAACTCTATAAGCTGTAAATCGTTTCGAGAACTGTCAGGAACTTTCGAGAATATCGTTAAGAAACGAAAGATTTTAAACTATATACTCGGCAATAATTTATATGGTGTGCTACGTCACTTAGAGTCAAATAAAAATATAAGCAGTTGGATGAATTTTACACAAATTTCCTACAAAATTGCTCATGTTTTTGTCTAGATCGTCAAAAGTCCTTCCTTGTGTAACAACCAGATTACAACAAGTAAACAATAAATTGAAACATAGTTGAAAAAAGCCATTTTCATACTCGAAATAATAAAACCCAAAAAAAAGAGCAACAATTAAATTGAAAATCAGGTCAATCTGTCAAACTCTTTTTTTGTAGTACACAACCGCAAACAAATTTAATGCAGCGGCAACAGCAACAACAACAACGAAACAGCAGCAAAGCAACAGCAACAGCAACAACAACAACACAAAGCAATACAAACACAAAAACAAAAACAACAACTACGAAAACACAAATCTAAACGCTCATTATTAAAGCCCACAAGAAGAAAAAATCACTTTTTGTTAACGCTTCACAAAACCACAAAACGCAAAGCAAGCAGCAAGCAGCAGGCAGGCAGGCAGCAGGCAACCCTGACGCAATTTAAGCAAAGCATATCAATTGTTAAACGATGAGAGATGAGAACCTAATAAGAAACCGAATACAAAAGATAAACACAGCGTAAACGTAACAAAATTGGCTTTTTGTCATGCCACATGCTGCCAGCTCCTACATCCTGCCCAACTGAGTGTGCCGAGTGCTGACGACAACGACAACAACAACGCCACCGACAACGACGACGATGACGGCGCTGCAGGCGAGAGCAGGAGTCGCACCAAATGCGACATCAAGAGCGAGCTAACAGGTCGTCAAGGTGCTTTGCTAAGAGAGCGCAGTGTGGGAGGAGGCAGAGCGTGACATGTGTTTGGAATTGCCAAGAAATTGAACAACAAATACAACGGCCGCAACTACCATAACTAGAGAAAAGAGCTCAAAATCTGACTGTTCTCTCGAAAACTTGGAGAAATAAGCAAACATCAAAATCACGCTCTTTCGAACTCTCTTAACAGTTGCTCTGCAACAAACCACTCTAAACAGTAAACAACAAAGGCAACCCCAACCACAGTGGCTCTCTTAAGTGGCTCTGAGTGGAAGAGAGCGTGTGAGCAATTACAATTGCTTGCTTTAGTGGGACAAATTGGCTACTGTGTCTGTGGCTGTTGTGTGCTGTGTTGTTGTTGCCTCTGCTGCTGCTGCTGCTGCTGCTGCTACTGCTGATATGGTCGTTATGTTGTTGTTGTGTTGAATTTGCCAACAGAGCACACAACCGCAACTTGAACATGTGTTGATGCGCGTTTGCTACCAACATCAGGCATCGACGGCAGCAGTGGCAGCGACGGCGTCAGCAGAGGCTGTAATGACTATGCCGCTGAGCTTGATTAAATGCCACATGAGATTTACACAAACTCACTCGCGTGCACTCTCGCACACTTACTCACTTACGCTTCCACTCACACACCCATTCCCCAGAAAGCGGCATCCCCAGCAGTGTTGCCACATGGAGGATCAAAATGTTTGAAAATTAAGCGACATAATCCAGGAATCGAACAAAATTTCGCAACAATACATTAGCTTGATCGAAAGTAGCATACACAAAGGGCATTGCTTAGAAAACCTTCCAGAAAAGCAAGTAGAAATTCAAATAATTGTCAACATAAGTGAGGGTCATGAGTACCAACATAACCCCACAAAAAGATCGACCATCGAACATCCGTAGCCCGCGAAAATTCAAAATTCGCGATACGTTTTGAACAGACCTCGTATATGGACAAAAAACTATCTCGGCTTCAATCCAAACAATCTTAGTGGGCCAAACGAAGGTATGGCTCACTTTAAGAAGCCACAGGAAGTGCAGCTCGTCCTCTTGATCAATCATATATTGTCTGAAGAAGCATCTATGGCGAGTAGTTTTTGAGGACATTAAAAAAAATTGTATTCAAAGTTAGCACAGAACTTTCGCGTTTTACTCACACGCATGGTCTGACTGAAATACATGCAATTTTTCATTCATTCTCTCAGAAAAAAAAGTCCTTTCTCGCGCAACTGCTTCTTGTTCCTTACGGTTCTGTCCCCGTACCCCTGTGCCTGGCCGGTCAAATTGCATATGCGATTGTGACCAGGCGCAGTGACATATACACATATATAGCAAATGTTCATTCAACATTTCGGTATGTATGAATTGGTAAATTTACTGGAAGTCTGGCAACGCCATCGACGAGTAGGCGGCCATCCCGCCACCCAGCCTCAGCCAGTTCCATATGTTGTTTACAAAGTTGCTAATATGTTTGTAAAATGAAATTCATTTGGAATTGTTAAGAAGGAGCTTTGCAGGCGCTGCCTCTCCGAACGACCATTCGTCCGTCCGTCCGCGCGTCCGTCGGCCCACTCGAGTGCTCACCAGTGTGCGGGCTGCACTGTGGGTGTGTTTGTGCGGTGCATGTGTTGCATGAGGCCAAACTTTTTACGCTCTTTTTGTTGCTGCTTCCTTTTTATTTCACTTAAATTTTGTTGTTGTTTGGTTGTTGTTGCTTTTTTGTCCTGATTTTATGCTACGAGTACGTTGCAAATGTGTTGTAATTTTGTTGTTGCTGCTGGTGCTGCCGCTGTTTGTTGTTGTCACTTGGATTTTATTGCAGCTTGTCTCGTTGGCTGGTTTGGCTGGCTGCCTGGCTCGAGTACATTGTTAGCTGTACGCGGGTGGTGGTTGGCAGCGTAGCCAGTCAGCAAGCGGCTGGGGACTGGCAATATGAGTAGGGTGGACAACAACAATGTTTATCGATAAATAGAAGCGCACACGAGCGTATTTTAACACATTATTAAATGACTTTTTCGCTATGATTTTCATGATGGCTGTCATTCGATGGGGTTTCAGGCTTGATTGGGTTGGGGCTGATTGAGCGTGTGTACAGTGTGGTGTGCTCGTGTGTGGGCTTAATAGGGAGATACTATGAATTAATTATGGAAATATATAATTACATTTTCAACTGTAATATGACAGGAATTTTTTATGTTGAAACAATAATTTATGCAAGAGTCACTTGAAGAGAATATTATTGAAAAATATGCTCCATAATGCAATTATAATTAAATTCCTTTTCACTTGAGTTATTGAGTTTCTACGTTTGTGAAATATCAACAAATTAATTCATCGGCCTTAAAGGTTTAACTGGAATTGCTTAATTTGCATTTAGCCGAAATCAGAGACATCCTTGACAGCTTCAAAAGCGCTCCAAAGTGACACCAATAGCATAACAACAATGAGATGTTGTCTCAAATGGCATAATAGCAAAGAAGGCTAGTCAAGTGATGCCAATACCTACAACAACAACCAAGCAGCAGCACAACAAAAGCGACAGGATTTCAGGGTGTCCCCCAAGAAACCCGAAACGAGTGGTGAGAGCGAGTGAAAGGAGGGCCGAAACTTTGTTCTCCTCTTTTACGCACGCACACAAACACACTCGCTGCACACATATTTGTGTTTTTGAACGAATGTGAGCGAGAATGTGAGCGTTGAGTGTGATGCTTGAGATAGCAGCTAAACTAGGAAATGTGCGCTAATAACATCGAAGCGACGTTGTTCGCTGGCTGGGAATTTACCTGCTGTGCGGTGCTGTTATCCTGGTAAAAATACAAATGGAATGATAATGATGTAGCTGTACTTACGCGTGTATTGGTGTGAATTGCGCAAATAAGATGGAGAGAGAACTGCCTCGAAGCGCCGCACACGGAGATGGAGGTGGAGCGATGGATACAAGGCAAACAAAGTGAAAAATACATGAAAATAGCGAAACGTACAAACACAAAATACACAAATACTTACTTAATTAACTAAAATTTAAAAAGTTCAACATTTCGACTTACGAGCATATTAAATATTAGCTTAAACTGAACGCACACACACACGCACACATACACACACATACACACACGAACAATCGCAAATTACATTTATGTAGAATGCGTGGTGCTTACCGACACAGAGAAAGTAGCACAACACAACAGCACAAACAACCCGCGGCGCTACACTAAAAGTTACTTTGTGCTTGCCGCTTTCACTCCGTCAACCACCCGCACGGCTCCCACGACCCACACACATACACACGCAGAGCTACCGGTACGGTACGTGTACACTTCCGCTTGCGTTTACAATACAAACACCGCCTGTTCACACACAACAAAAGCAACAGCACAAGCAACACCAACACAAACAACAGCAACAACACCAACAACAATAACAGCGCCAACAGCACCAACAGCGCCAACAGCAGCAGCAGCAACAACTACAAATGGATATCAATTTATTTCTCGTGCTACAGCTCAAAGGAGGTAATGTGAAAGGACGAACGCATAATTAAGCAGAAATTGCTAGAAACAGTTATTAAATGTTCTCTTTGTTGTTGTTGTTTTTGTTGCTATTATTATTGCTCCAACCATTCTTGAGGGTTTTGCTGTTGTACTTGCTGTTTTTGTTGTTGTTATTGTAGTTGTTGTTGTTGTTATTGTAGTTGTTATTGTTGTTATATGAGTAGATGTCGCCCACTTTAATTTGAGTTTAGCGATTGCCCCGCAATTATCTTAATTAGAAACGCATTCAATGGCAAAATCCAGACACCCACCCACTGGCAGCCATATGGCCACGGTTGTCCGAGTGCATAACCGCATGCATACCCACACATACTCAGACATTTATAATTCTCAATTATCCCACACACAATCGGACATGCGTCAAAGCAGGAGCACACCACATACCGGAGGCGGTCCAGGTGTGGGGACATAATTCAACATCAATTCCACGTATTAGATACGTGGCAGTCCTGCTGTATCATCAGGTGAATGTCAAGGAATACTTGAGATTTGCTAGTGACAAAGGCATGAGAGTGAGGGTGCCTCAGGCAGCCGAGCTGCTAATCAGTGGAAAATCCTCCATCATCATGTACGGCACACACACATAAGGATCCTGGCAATAAGCTGCAGAAACGTATACTAAGGGACCTGCAAAGGCGTGCATGCACAAGCAAGCATGAATGCATCGATTGCTACGAATTGAAAGATGGTACTTCGGGCAAAATTGATGTGGCCGCAACAGAGCCGCTCTCAGAACTGGTGGCAGTAAAGGTACGATATATATCCCCAGGGGTGGTGGAGCCGTGGAGTCATGAGCTGAAGCAGAATCACAACCTTCGATCGCCCGAAAACACAAAGAAGTTTGCCATAGAAAAATACCATTTAATATGCCTACTGGAACATTGTATAGGAGATTCACTGACTGCGACTGTTCTTCTCTGCCACATGCCTAGGCCACAAGAGGCATGGGAAGTAGAAGGATATATAGTGGTCAGTACGACTTCGAGATTATGGGAAAGATATTCAAAACATATGGGCGACCAAAGAAGGAGTGCGTTTAAACTGTGGCCATCCCTTATAAGGACTCCCTTAACAAGGGTACTGTGGCGACTGAAGCCAAAAAAGGCTTATCATACCACCATGGAAGTAAATGCAACTACAAAGCACTTTAGCAAAAAATCAACATAGAAAGTAGATGGCTGGAATCTCTCACATAGTTTCCCGATAAGAAAAGGATGCGGAGTAGGTAAAATTTTTATCAACTCAACAGGCGCAGCCAAGCTATGTTTGATCCGAAGCTGAGCAGTTCTCCGATTACGAATGCATACTTTTACCTTTCGTTTTACAAAATTAGATATTGCTACGTAATTGCCTTTCAGACAATTTATACCAAGCTCAATACTTGGATTCGTATCGCTGGATTGTGTAATAAGCAACCAATTCCTTCTTCACATGGAACAATTGGCTTTATTAGTATTCGTCCAACTTACTCTTGGCTTTAAAAGTTTGCTCGCTTCTCACACTTCGTCTTCGTTTATAGTGCGCTCCAGTTAGTCAGTTGTTGCACCACACTTTTCTATTTACATCGCTCTGCGACGATCACTTGTTAAAATTCCGTTGCTAACACGACGCTCACGCTGCTTGCTGCCACTCTCAGATTAGGCTATGATCCTTTTGCCACTGTCACTGGCTCACTGATCTGCTACTACTATGTTCACTTTCGGCTACGCTCACTGTTTCACAGCTGCTGCTACTACGATCTTCACTTGGTCACTTTCACTTGTTCACTAGCTCCAATGTCTCGTGTGCAGTCGCTTATATACCTCTTGCACACGGGAACCTCAGCCAGCCTCTGAACCAGAGAACATAGAGAAAAGAGACTTAAACGTCAAACGGCAAAGCAGCGAAATAAAGCAGACGGATGTTGTACACGAGTCCACTCAGAATCGTGGTGAATCCACTCAGAATCGTGGTGAATCCACTCAAAATCGTGGTGTGTCCGCTACGGGCGCTGGCAGCGAAAAAGACTTTCGTTTCTCTGTGTTCTCTGCTCCGAACGCAGCTTCGCATGCCTTCTAGCATGTACAGTTTTAGGGGTTGAAAACGACGCTCACCCTAAAACCATCAACCAATCCGATGGTGTTGATTTCGTAACAATATTATAACGAAATAGCTTTTTCGTCATTTATAAACTGACGATATAAGCGCTATAAATTTAATAAATCCAGTTCGCGAATAATTAGAAGTTATTACTGAGAAGTCATTAGAGGAAGGTCACAAACCACAGGTCATAAATAACAATTCCCATCACTTGTGATCTGTTTTATCCTGTTTTAGTGTGTTTGAATTACCTCGAAGGCAGATGAAATGAATATAACGGAGATGCAAGGGATTGTTATCGATGTAGAGTGTATCTTATTAAAATGTGCTTAGAGTGTTCGGCAAATGAAGTTTCTTTTTACCTGTCCCTGAAGTGAATTAAAATCAGAGATTTCTTTAGGAGATTTGTCCGCAATATCTGAAGGTTCTAGGAAATGGTTACCTAAGTAACGAAGCCGGGCCCATATTAGACCATTACAGTGACAAAGCAGATGTTCAGCTGTTTCCTCCTCTTTGATACACAACCTTCAGAGGTCAGTTTGGGCGATTCTCATGTTCATTATTCTACAGTGTCCTGTCAAAAGACCCGTGATAATGGGAATGTTTGACCGAGACAAGCTCAGTACCTCATTAGTTCTCTTGAGAGAATGGAATGGCATGAAAGTTTTAGCTACCCAAAAATCTTTTGCTTCCATCCAATATTGGTGCCATTTTTTTCCTAGTCTTTCCCTAATTTCGTATATTGCGGAGCTCCAAGGTAAACCACTGAATGGTTCACATCCAGCAAAGCTACTGACTGCCCCTTTTCCAGTTAGTTGCCTCTTCGATTCCCACGTGCCCACTATGCCCTGGCACCCATATCAGATGGACTCTGTATGTTTATGCTAGTCTCTTCAGTAGAATCTGCCACTAATACAGTACCGAAACCGTCTCTACCTATTTGATTCCCTACGTTACCGTGCTTAATTTCAGCTTCAACTTCTAAATTATTACTACATTGGGATCGGTCGTATCTCTAAAAAGCACTTCCCTACTTCATATGCCATTAATTTCACGAATCGTATGGTAAGGTATGGAGTTATGGAAACCCACAAAACCAATGAACTTATTCCAACAATTTCCAGCTGGATCCAATAATCCCATCAGATTAGCCTATCTACTGCCTCAGAACTTATGTACTAAATATCCTGTCAACATTATTTGAATACTCCCGGCGAAGGGGGACTATTCGTAAATCGATCCAAGCCCATACAATTTGAAAGGCTGATTTCGCGTCTCGAATCTTTTTGAATACAGTGTTTAAAATCTCACTTAGAAAAAGACTGAATTGTGAATGAATGCGTCAAAGAAATGTGACAGGGTGGAAGAGAGAGAGAGAGAGAGAGAGAGAGAGAGAGACAAAGAAAAAACAAGCGATAATAATAAAAGGAAACGTTATAATTAATAACGTCAACAACAAAACCAGTAACTGTGAGCGACCAGCAACCGGGTCCAAATCACACCACAATTTGGCAAAACCATGCAATGCCAACCAAAAAAAAAAAACAATAATAACAACAACAGCGGCAACAGCAGCAACGACCGAACCGAAAGAAACAAGTTTGCCACTTACAAAACGACCAAAATAGCAAACGCTAAAAATAACGAAAAAGCAATAAATAAATTACATAATAAGTTTGTGAGTACAACAACGGGCCAACAACAACGGGCCAACAACAACGGGCCAGCAACAACTGCAGATCCGAACCTACAAAGCAGCAACAATAGCAAACGAACTAAACACCGTTGCCGCGACAGCTTCAAATGCTGTTACGCTACTCAGGCTTCCAGCGCAAAACAAAACAGAAAGCTCAACCACACTCCCTCACGCACACACACCCATACGCACACACACATACGGACACATACGCACTTACACAAATATTCAAATCACATACGCCAAATTGTAGCAGGTAGACAAAGCCCATGGGGAAAGTGGAAGAAAGGGCGAAGGAAATCCGTACAATCGCTTGGAAGTGCCCTGAGCAGTTGGTGTGCTCCCGCTTAGCCAAAAGCGCTGCGCATCCTCGCGGTGACGGAAACGGCATCGTGGAACCACCAACATGACAACAACACACAACTTAGTTCGTCTTCGATGGGCTTTCCATTTAGTCGGCTGTGTAAATCATAGATTAGATAGATGATCTATGGTGTACAGCTGTGAGAGCCTGTTCCTGTTCTGGGCAAGAGAGTTCGATTTAGTCATAAATCGATCAAACCTGCGAACGCTGTTTCACCGAAACCAACCTTGATTACTCTGTTATGCTTTTGGGTTCTGTGATTTACATTTTGTGCGAGTTGGTATACGAAGGTATGCTGGGGACCGAATGCGGTGTGTCAAACACACCCCATAAAGTTATTATTTTGACACATTACTCCGATCATTAGGATATACTAAGTTCAAGTATCACTGACGCCTGTCGAGACCTACAGGGTTAAATGTGGTCAAACACCACTTCATACAGCCTATGCCCAAGAACGAGATAAAGTTCCATTTACGGAACACTGCGTTAATGTCTGAGGTTGCAAACCAAATCAAAAATGAGTCTGAGAATCATGGAACAGTTATTATAGAAAGGAAACTCGAAGCAGCTGCAGACAGTGGGGGAAAAAATTATACAGAATAAGTTCGAAATAGGTATTTTGAGGAATGATAATGCACATTTCCACTTTGTGCACTCATGGAACATTCCTGGTCAATATCATTATATAGTACTTATCTGTAGTCTATTTGTGAAAGGAATAAAAATCAATTATAATAGTCAAAGACACTTAAGGCCCAACTCTCGAATATTTGACACTGGGTCTTGATTGCCATTACGAGTGTTGTTTTTGAGATTGTGCACTGAGGTCCTACATGGAGATTTCCATCCCAGTTCATTTCCCATACAAAGAGGAGCAGGCCGAGGAACCAGTCTTAATAAAACATAGAGCAAAAAAGGATATAGAAAGCAAAGTTGGATCGCCGTATAAACAGTGAGTGTAGAATCAGCGTCGGTTTAAGGGATCTCTTTAAAGATGGAATTAGTTGCTCTTAGCAGAGAGAAATATATTAATTGGACCTCGGTTTTTTAACAATAGAACTTCAAAAGCAGCTTGGAAAGCCAGTTGGGATGGAAGATTATTGGACTCTTCAACCTCACTGATATAAAGTTTCTCACTGATTTTGATACGTTTTATGCTGGTCTGTCCTGTCAATTGCTTCCGGAATTACCCCGTCGAGGCTAAAAAGTGTACTAATAACCTGTTCCAGCAGCAACTGAGGCATGTGATTATTTATGTTACCCCCGATGACCTGCCTAAGCTGTTAAAAGAAGCGGTGAATCTAAGCATCGTCAATGGATTGCACTATGATCAAGTGACGGCCAATTTCCTAAGGGATCTTCTACCGGATATCTTTCTGTCGGTTAGGTTCTGCCGTTGCAAAGGTATGGTCAGAGACTTAACCAATGAACAACTGGAAATCTTGACACTGGATCACCATAGGAACCACCCTTCAGGTATTGCGTACTGCTTATTGCCCCAGGTTGAAGAGTTGGATTAAGAAAGTGATTTCTGCCTGCAGTATGTGCCGCGAAGCTAAGTATAACCGGAGATCTAAGACGGTTATAGGAAAAACACACACTCCCTCCCACCCCGGAGCGGTCCTGGAAAATTTACTCCACTGCAGACCATCATTTCTTGGCACTCTTCGATAAATTTAAAATCTTTTTTTTTATTTCATACCAATAAAATTTACGATCTTGATCGGGTAGTGAGAGTGTTTACATATCATATATATGCATATGTATGTAAACACTCTTCCTGCCCAATCCAGATCTGGTATATTTTGTAGCTGGTCAATTTTTTTGGTATGAGACTCGGTGTGTCTCATTTTTATTTCTCAAAGCGGAGTGCGATGATTGAATTGAGATTGAAACGCTCTTGGCGTAGTTTTCTCGATTGTTGTCGATGGACATGTTTCAATAAACTTCAACAGATCTGCCTCTGCTTATGGAGAAAGAAGTGCCTATCCATATCTGAGTCAGCAAATTGATAGTTATGTATGCATGCGTGTCTGGGTTCAGTATCGGAGGGGGTGAACAGTTTATGGTCGCAAACTTCAAGTCCGCCAAACTTCTCTGAGGGCCTTAAGGATTCTGTCGCGATGCAGAAAATCTCAGCCATTGTACCGGATTGCCGGATTGCATGAACTCATCATAGCTACTATATAAAGCTCCACTGTTTCTCGTGTTATCTGGTATTGCAAAAACAGGGTGCAGTTGCTTGATTTACATATACGAGTAGGATCCTCAAGTATTGCATCAATAACTTGAATTGAACCATCTTCACAAAGAGCTAATGTCACCATTGTCGATCAAATCATTCAATACCGTTAATTTGGACTGCTCATTTAGAATCCTGTTAAAGTGTTCGTTCAGAGCCTGTTCAGAGTTTAATAACGCAGTTTGTTGGAGGCAACATCATCCATCTGAAGTTTATTATGATACTTGCACGTTCTGATCAATAACTGTATTGAAGGTTACATGATGAGGAAGGTGAAAGAACGGTGGAGTATTGCCACATGTAAGATCGCAATGCTCATGTACGGCACTCAGACCAAATCGATATTGGCACTTCTTACGGCGGTACACGCTGAATGGATGGTACTCATAAACAACAATGAATGCAGGAAATGTGGGGAGCAAGGCAAAAGAGAAACTCTGGATCATCTACTATGCCTATGCCCCGCGATATATAAGACGCGCCTATCACATCTGGGAGCCCCCTGGTTTGAAGGACTGAAAGAGGTCGCACAACTAGTTTCTGTCTTGAGATTTGCTAAGAGCGTCTCCTTGTTCTACGATATATATTAGAACTCTTAAACGGATATCCATCTGGCACTGCAAAGGACCTTGTAGGTCTATGTGTGGCCTTCACGGCCGGCCAGTCTAACCAAAGCTAACCTAACCTTACACATTCTGGCGAGTTTTTCTGTCTACCCGTCAGATCAGATCCTGCCATTTAGCCCAAAGTGTATGCCAAAAACTGTAGTCTTCCATTAGGGCCGATACGGTAAACGATACTCCCAACGCCATTGCATTAATACTCGTACGTGTTGCTCTGAACTTTTCTGTTTAAAGAGATCCACTTCGTATACTCTTACTAACTGTTATTTCAGGGCCTCTAATATATGCCAGAATTGGCGAGTTTTGAAAGCTTGCATTTTATTTTACCTCTCCATCGAACGCAGTAACTTCGTATCAAGCATTAATAGTGACAGTCCCCATAGAGTAAGATCTGAGGTACTCGATCCTCTGAAGTTTCCTTTTCGGGATTTCATGGATATCCGGGAATCCGGAAGAGGTCTTCGGACTCAATTTGGACGTGCTCTGAAATGAGCCGCCATCTGCCCTATCAACCAGCCACTGCGGCCCTTTTAAGGGGTCCACAGAAACGCACAACTCCAATAGCCACAGCCACAAGGCGGCAGGAACAACAACCAAAGCCACCAAACCAACAAAAGCAACCATAACAACAACACCTGCTACCGCCGTAGAAGAATTATGTGGGAAGCTGCCGTGTCGAATGGTTTTAATTTCAGACATTAGCATAAATATGCAACATAAATTCGAAACCTTATGAAGTGTTGCTGTATCTATTGAAATACTGCTATGCTGGTGCTGTTGTTGTTGTTGTGTTTATTGGTGGTGTCTGGGTTTTAGTTGTTATCGACGCTATTGTGGCTCTTCTGGGGACCCTTCACTTTTCGACTTGCTTAAAATTTCTGAATTTATGAATTCTCCGCTGTTGGCTGTTGTAGGAAGCGCTGTTGCCTGTCGCTGCTGTGCTAATTGATATTTTGTTTATTCGGTCGTGTTTTGTCTTGACTGCCTTCTGCGTATCTCTGTTGTGAGGGGCTTCGTGGGTATGTGCTTGTCTTTGCTTGTTATGTTAAGTCGATTAAACAAATTAATTGATTTGCATACATATTTCATGTGTTGTTATTGCCGCTGCGGCTCTTGTTGTTGCTATTTAGTTCAACATTTTTTGGGGCGCCTTTTGTGGCACTTTCTCATCAATTTATTTTATTTTGTAATTTCTGCCGACGTTATTTATGAAAATTTTATGCTAAGTTTTTGTTAATCTCCGGGAAATACGAGTATGTATCTGCCCGAAATAGTGTAGGAAATTTATCAAACCAATAAAATTAGTCAGCCACCGCTGAGTTATGGGGCAAGCTGAATTTTACAGCTTTCAAAATGTGTTAATTCGAATATTTTGATTAGAAAAAAGGCAAATAAACATTTTAATTGACTCACCTGTGACTGACTTCACTGCCAGCTGCCGCCACTTGCATGGGAGCTAATAAGAACGAGGTTACATTCATGTGTTTGTGTGTGTGTCTATCACAGTTTCATGAACAGTTCCACTACCTACACAACTTGCAATACGAGTACTACACCGGAAACGTATCATGTCTTGGTAATGCCCACAAAAGACATCTTCCAGGACCCATTCCGTGACCACAAACTGAGTTGTTGCTTGAGAAACTCAGCTCTACTAATCCCTTTGCCGCCGCAATTCTTCACCACTGGTTAGGTGCGCCTTTCGTTACTAGATGCTGCACTCTGAGCCAGTAATTTTAAAGTTTGGCCACTGCACTCCAATGCAAATTGCAATTAAACTTAGTTCGTTGCCAGGCACTTAGATTCCTTGACTTGTCACATGGCGGTGCGGTCAGGGCTGGGTACCAGGCTTGTCTATAGATATCAGGTTGGCAATTTCCATACCGATAAAGGGCGATGAGAGTAGAGGAGATGAGAGCAGAGGGGATGAGAGCAGAGGGGATGAGAGTGGCGATGAAGACAATTGCGCAAACAATTTCGAGCTTCCCACTGAATTTCTTGCATAATTTTATTATAACAACTTTCACATTATTTTGGCTTACACAAGAGGCAGGTATTTTCATTGAGAGATTCGATATAAGAGTAGCAGTCGTGGCCAGCTACAGCAACGATTTTCAAACTGAACTCTAATTCGATGTTATTGAAGAGATTTCCGAAGTAAAACCAAAAATTAGGTTTCAAAAGTAAGCATTGTATCAACTGAGTAAGCTGCCACTATTATACAAGCAAACAAAGAAATGTGTAAGTTTTGCAAAAAGAGCTTCTATAAAGTTAGATTAATATTTCCTTGAGTAGCTCTGTGAAATATCCTTGTATTGGCTATAATGAACCGTTTCGTTAATTATGCAACGCCTCTTCATTTTTCCCAGACTGGACTCTTCTTCACGTTCTATAACCAGAACTACTACTGCTCTGGTACAATGGTTATGAATAGCAAATTGTGCCTGATCAGTTTATACTAGGATCTCTATAAATCTTTGATTGGATTTCGAGAATTTTTGCTGTGGGTAAGGACCCAACGGAGGTAGTTTCTATGGCAAATGTTATGAACAGAAAAACACAAACAAAGTGTCTACTTTTTATTGCTGAAACTGCATATGAGAGTGTGTCTTGGCATACTTACATCACACAGACATGCTTTGTGAGAAGGTAATATCCTGTGGGACATCTGCTCATATCTTTGAGGGTTCTCCGGTAAAGAATTAGGGTCGCTCGCAATAGGAAACTATCCTCACTACATCAGTATGAAAATGAACTCATTTACAGAAGATGGTGTGACAAAAGGACGATAATTGAATTGGTGCCCACTATTAAAACAATCAAACCTGAATGTACTGACTCAATTCTAGTGCAACGATTAACTGGAATATAGAAATCCTTGGAGATGCTGAATATTAAATTTTGATACTCAATAATAGTGCGCCGAAAGGGTATGCGAAATGTTCATGACTATACATTAATAAACGTTAAATACTATGATCATCATCGATACGAGGATTTTGGGAAAAGTACGGAATTTTGATCAAGAATTGAACTCTTCGTAAAGAAGTGATAATCGCCGGAAGACGTGACGCACATCGCTAAGTTTGTTCAAATCGATTTGAAAACATTCCCGGCGATTCAGTGCGAAATTTTCCGGTTGTCACGAATAGAACTGAAGGGTAATGCCAAGAAACATCCATAGCATGAAATTGGTTTGAAGCGATTCCAGTTTACAAACCGATAATTCATTGACAAAAAACCGAATGTCTGACAATTCTCTGCTAGATTTTAGCCCTTAGGCTTCGGGATCCCTTCATGAATATTTAAATTTTATTATTAATTGCGATATGCATTCTGATGTACTTCAATATATATGTATATATATAGACCTATTAAAGGAACTGTAATGTAATTGCATGTTGCGCATACGCAGCGTGGTCTGCAATGTCATCTGCGCCAACTAAAAGAACTTCAGTAACCAACGCCAACTGCAGCCTATTTATCGGAAAATGTGCACCGAGTTTTGCCTCCCTGCATTGCATATTTCATAAGGGTCGCTGGACGTAAACAAAAGAGCCTTCTTTATTTATTCATTTAAATGCGTGCCTTCTACATGCAACTATATTCAGCACTTGATAAATTGTAAATTAACTAACTTGAGTCCGCGGGGGGAAGTCGCATTCATAGAAGAATTGTACACCAAGTTTTGCACAAGTAAAGTACAAAAAAAAAGCAACGAAAGCAAGTAATAAGAACAAATTCGAAACTAAAAGGCAAACTTGAACGAAATTGTGCAAACGAAGTAGAGAGAGAAGGAACCGTGCGGAGAACGAAGAGTGCACCACAGGACATCCACATAATTCCAGCATTAAACCGCCACACTGCACAAAACGGACGCCAGCTTGGAGACGGAGACAGAGACAGAGGCGCAGCACACTTTGGCGCTGCTGCTTTGCTACACTTGCCGTTTGGATGTCCTTATTACAAATACAAAGCGAATTGCGACACAAAGCGGGCAGCAAATTATTTCAATCGATGTTGAGTACATTTCAATCCACACACAAACCGAAAGTTATCCAAGTGAACACACACACACACTCTCACTCACACACATACGTATGCATGCAGGTACATAGGAGAAAATGCACGTTTTTGCTCTATTTGTGTCTTAAGTTTTTCAACGCAATAAACAAACAAAATGCCTGGCAAGGATAATGCAAGCCAACAACAAGGAACAGCATGCACACACACACGCACACACACGCACACACACACGCGCGCGCACACGTCCTCTTAGAAGCAAAATAAACAAACCATGAAAACCTAAAAGTTTCAAAAACTTTTGTAATACGTACGGTCGTCGCCTTGTTGCGTCCTTTATTTTTATAGTTGGCGTTAGTCCGTGTGTGTGTGTGTGTGCGCAAGCAAATGTGCATATGTACAGATGTGTGTGTTCGGTTCAGTATGCCAGAGTGAAACTTTATTTTAACACAGCCACACACGCTCGAACTCAGCAAGAAGACACAAATACTAAAAATTATACGAAATTGCAATTGCAGCTTAAGCTGCTCTGCTTCTGCTGCTGCTGCTTATGTTGCTGCTGCTGATGTTGCTGCTGCTGCTGCCCTTTTGCTCCGATATCCTGCTGCACGCTCGTGCCATGTGCGCCCTCACTTTACGCTCGAAAGCATGTAAATCCTTTGGTATAAAATCAAAAGCGTATTTTTGGCAAAAAGGAAAACATATTTACACGCACACGCACACAGTCACAAGCACACACACTCACAGCCAGTCACACTTATATAGGAGTAGTTAGAATAAAGTAAAAGTCTTTGGCATCACTGCCACCTTTGGCCCACTCTAGCGTAAGTGGCGCGTACTTGACTTGGCCTGCTGCACCCCTCATGCAATATTACTGTCATCCCTGTCGCCTCTGCTGCGCCACCACTGCACCGCCTGCTTTTTCCTTTAAGTTTTGCTTTTTCGGCATTTGCCGTCTATTTTGTTTTTTTTTTTTTTGTTTTCCTTCTTCAAGGAAGCAAGTCCTTCAATTCTGCCACTACCGCAGACCATAAGACAAACTTCTTTTCTCCATACTCTCGTGGCCGGAGTATTTCTTGTTTCTTCTACTATTGTTGTTGTTGTAAGTTAGTATACGATATGCTATCCTTAGCTTTGTTGTTCTCTGTATTCCACACAAGTTTTGCTGCAATTGCTGCTTTGTATCTTTCCTGATCCTTCTGGTCCGCCTTCCCGCTATCTGCCCCGCTATCCGTGTGGCTGTCTAGCTGTCTGTCTGTATGTCTGTATGTCTGTCTGTCTGTCTGTCTGTCCGTCTGTTTTGGCTATGTATTTTATTTTCCGCTATGCTACTCCTCTACTCATCACTGATGTTTCATACTTTTCTTTACTTTCAAGTCCTTTTCATTTCGCTTATTTTTATCTTGCGCATATTTCCATTTTACGGACATTCTTCTACTTTCCTTGCTGGAGAAGATTCGATTCATGTTGGGGGCAAAGTGTGCTTCCAAATGTATAGAAAATCATGAGCGTATCCAATTTTTGTACCACTTCTCGCGTTGGCAAATCTCTGTGAAATATTTTTCACCCAGAGTTGCGGCATATAATCGCCTCAAACGTGTAACTCATATACAAGAGCAGACAACTATTATTCTTGCAAGGGTACTCGAATCAAATTTGTCATCATCCACGGCATTATTCCGCTCGTTCCGAAAACTGGAACATTTACACATATGTCGTGAAACTGAGCACAGAACTTTTTTTTGGAATTTGGAAAATGCTCAAAATACAGGACCTGAGTTTGCTGGTCCTTTTTCTAGTGGAGAATGAGAGCTATGAAACTAGAGTCTTCAAATTTGTTGTGACAGAAGGAATAATTGGTGGCATCTTGGATGATATTGTAATGGTGTGAATCCCGGTGAACTACGAATGGTAACGACCTTGGTGCGCAACCACATTAAATTTAGCTTGAGCGACTGAGTTGACTCCACTACATTGCCCTGACAACAAAAACTATACTGGCCCTGAAAAACTCACTGCAATGGCCGTTTACTCAGTTTGTACAATGACGACTGAAATCTTCAGAGATGTGAAGCAAGTACCATTACCTAATCTCTTCCTTAACGGTATATATTAAAGACCTACGAGATGTTATGGGCTGCAGTTCAACAATGGCATGGAAAATGCAGGAATATGCAACAACTTTGCTGGTTAGATCCTGTCCAGAGTAGATCTGATAAAACGATATTAAAGCCTACTCAGCATTCGATGATGGACAGCACTGAAGTCTACTGCGGAGACGCCAATGTCGCAACCACTTGAGTGAGAGTAAGGTCACCAATTCGCTGGTCCTCCACCAGCTAAGCGCTAAATTCGAATATGACAAACCGAGAAACAGAGCAATTTCTTACTCTTATTCCAGTTATCGCATGTAATCTGCTGTGACGTCATCAAGCAACGCTCAATGAGAAATCGCCGGAATTCATGGGAAAATCAACAAAACTAGCCTCAAAGTATTTCATTATAAAACGCAACCGCAGAGGAAAACTGGTCTAAGAGTACGCTGCAAAACAAGGGTTTACATAACGATGCCCTCACATTTCAACTCTAGTTGAACTTGAGTGATTTGAGCCGACCTCAGCTGCGTTGTGAACTTGTACCTCATTAACTAGGCATTTGTTGACTGGTCTGTTTGCTTTCCATCGATATGTTTTGCTTCGACATATGAAATGAACCCGAAACGCTGAGCGTCCGATTAGGTCTGAATATGGAAATTCACTATGAACCAGATTGGGAAAAACTGGTTTGCATCGAACTTATTTACAATAGAATATGTTTCTATTTATATTTATTTCAAATCATTTTGTAGCCACTTCAGTCTGAATTCGTCATTCGATTCTTGGACCAGCGAAAATAATGCGAATCAGCCCCGGTCGAGTTTTCCAAAAGAAGTATTTCTCATCGGATTTTATTCTCCTGGTCTCTCGCATTCTTTTGCATTGGTCATGCATTGTAGTCCGTATATATAGAGAAGGTAAAGACTTGTAATTAGTCCTGGATTGATACTTTCAAAGAGTTAGTATCACAAATGCCTACGCAGTGATTGGTGTCTATCACAGTGTGCGGGTGGACATTCGAAGACAACAAAAGTTAATATTACAATAACATATTTTCCAGTTCAGCCACGGTAACTATAACAATAACCATATAAATAGTGTAGGGGGGGATATATTTCAAACGGTTGATTAGCTCACGAAGACACTAACCGCACAATATGGTCCTTAATATGATCTTTAATTATATGTGTATTTGGATTTGTATTTATCTCTTCAAAAACTGAACACGTATTTTGACAAAGGGCCTCTTCCATATCCCTGAGTATAAAACATCTGGCATTCAAAAAATTATGCAGACGTAACTGAGCTTTGAGGTTGATGAATTATGTACCATATAATATAATACCACAGAAACTCTTATGGTTCAGCTCTTATTTCAAGAGATTCTTTGCATTTTTTCCTCCATTGTCTCGCAGTAAATCATATTGAGAGATCCATAAAGCGATGCAAGTGGAGCCAAGTGTATAGATTTCTTGCATTTATGTGGACATGCTCAATACGCTTTTAACTGTAACTATTCAGGTCTGGGAAATATTGCAGAAAAGTGTTCTAAACACTTGACTAAATACTCTTATATGGACGACTAAATACTCCTGCATGGACTCAGTGCATATAAAATGCGAAAAACACGACGTAACTGCCATATTCATTCATTATGTCACTCATCAAAGTGAACGACTCTGCTAATCGCACCATGATTTTGATGTATGTTAACCAATGTACTAAGCCACTCACAGTTTTAGTGGTACTTTCCGTTAATTCAGACGTTTCCATTATATTCACAGGAGAATATGAAAACAATAAAATGAAGAAATGATGATTCAAACGCACATTTGGCTGTTGTGCTTCATCCAAATCGCCTTCAAGCTGTGCGGTTACGAAAATCCAGGCTTGTGTCCCCTCTTTCCACATTTGTTCTGGTTCAGGCCATCAACTGGAAACCCTATTCAATCAGCTTTGCAAGCGAAAAATCAATGAAGTGGTTTCATACCCCTACCGAAATGTATCGGATAAAATACCCGTACTAAAAGACGTCGTTGACTATCCAATAAACTTACTTTGCTATCTCAATTTTATCGGATTACGGCTATGAAAACGGGACATCATGTGAAGCGTTTAAGGCTAATCTCCCAAAGCGGACCCTTTGAAAAGTTCCAATCTGCAAATTTCGTTATAGCTCGCATTCCAATGGCGGAAGTGCAATAGGAATTTGCACTTTCCACAATTACCCAGTACCGAAAACTTCAATTTTTCTGTAATTGGACTCCTCGTTGGCCGATATTCTTACCGCCTTTCACTCTACTTGGTCGATTTACAAAAGAGCCTATTAAGTTCAGTGAACAAAATGTGATCTCCATCTGTGCTGACCTCAACTGTAGCCTTTCTGCATTGATTGGTAGTGCTGTTCTGGATTCCATATACTGGAAATTCCCATTTTCTTCACATGCATCGGACAGCAGGACAGCAGAATTTTGAGTTGTGACGTCAACCGCTTTGACCTATTCTCAAAACTCAACTTTCATTCAAACACCCCTTACTTAATCATGGTTTTATCCACAAAGAATCAACACAAAGCCAACAAACAATGTAAAAGAGGCGAACTAGCGGCGAGTTACGTATACGACACGTAAGCTTCTTCCGCGCTCGTTTTTGTTCTAAGTTCAATTTTTGTCCTTTTGTTTTCGGCTAACATTGTTCATTTTTGCCCACTGTGCAAATGAATTTTAAATAAGAGTCAATTTAACTTAAAAATTCTCAACGGCAAACTAAAACTGCATAAAAAGTGCACAAAAATGTAAGAAAGCATTTTTATACTTAAGTACAAGCAGAGCAAAGCAGAACACGTCCGTCCGTCCGCGGGTGCCAGCATATAGCGGTACTTATGTACAGAGTTGCTGTATATAGAAATCAGTGGCAGTGGCTGTGGCTGTGGCAGTAACGGTGATGGTGACGGTGACGGTGACAGTGGCGATGACTGCGGAATACGCTCGCTCGCTCGCATATTGAAATTGTGATAAAAAAATAGTGAAACATTAAATTGCATGTTGCATGCAGCATTCTATATAGCCATACATACATATCTATATATATACACACACAGTCATATCTATACATATATATATGTGTGTGTGATTGCTATTAAGAGCTGGTATGGGTAAAACGTATTAAAAAATATACAAGGAAAATGATGGGACGGCGTTATGCTTAAGTGAGAGCGTGGCTGGCGAGAGTGGGGCTGGTGGGAGCGAGGTAAATGCATAAAAGCAGTTAAAAGCAAAGTTTGTGCTTTTATTTTAAATACGTGCAGAAGCTAGAAAATGGCGAAGAGCACAAAAGGCAGCAACATCGTGCAGAAACTTTTTGAGGCCCACCCACACCCACACTTGACACCCACACATGCACCTTCGCATTTGCCTTTTCCGTTCACAGGCAACAAAGTGAATTACAAATAGTAATTGTCACGCCCACCGTCCTCCGTTCTCCGGCCATAGCCCACCGCACATCGGCACGAGTGTGTGCCTGAAAGCTTTGGCACCTTAAGAGCGCCCGCTTCAACGTTAAATTAAATAACACACCAGGCGTTGGCGACACGTCCCACGACTTCCTGCTGCAAGTGGCGATGCGCTTCCACACCTCTGCGACTGCCTTTTGAAGTTGGTGGCTTTGCTGACTGGGTGTTATGTCTGCCCGCCCATGAAGAGGCTACGAGAAAGTGCATTCGCAAGTTCGCCTCGCTTTTTGCTGGTGCTTTTAACTTGTTGTCCTAGCTCATAATCCTTCATTCCTGCTGTTGGCACTGCCGCTGCGGACGTTTTTTTGTCGCTGCTTTTTTATATATTCAATAAGTGCAAACTTGTAAAGCAGTAACTGAATTCGTGAATTGTTTCGGAAGGAAAACAGAAAAAAGACTCGCAGCAAAAAGGACGAAAATCAGAAAGTAGCAGAAGGAAAGGAAATCATAAGCCATCCAATGAAGTGGAGCGACGGCTTTGCAGAAAAAGATGTGTACAAGTGCAGCACAAATGGAGTGCATGAAATATTGATGATGCAACTAGGATGAAGGTGGATGCTGAGTCGGGGTGCACGCAAGAGTGGTACAACAACGGCCCGAGTAATGCGGGCTGAGTGCTTCGGCGTCTGTCGTCCGTCCATATTGGGCTGTGCAAATGTGTGCCTGTTCTTAGCAAGTGTGAATGTCCTTTCAGCGTTTCCGTTGTGCCTGAGACTGAGGACTGAGTTATTTTAATGTATTTTGAGAATGTGGGCACCAAGAGCAAAACGGAAATGTTTACAAATTATGCGCATTTTTCCATATTCGAAAAACATGGAGCAAACAACTAAATGAGCATAGCCACAATCGGAGCAAGCCAACGAGGTAGCGAGGAAGTGGGTGTTGGTGCTGCAGTATCAGTACTAATCCTTGAAATGCCACGATGAAGTAATGCGGCGGCGGCACGAGAATAGTCTCGAGCTGAGTGCATTCGCAGCTTTATTTACGCTATCGATTTGTATGTCTGTCACTTCAGCAGGAATTTCAACGCAAGTGGATTTTAAAGATTTAAGGCGTGAGCACCGCATGAAACATCTGAATAAATGGATGCGAGCATGGAAAGAGAGTATGGATGGTGCTCGGAACTTAAGCCAGAGTCACTTTTAACGAAAGCATTCTGTAGAGGAGCAACACACTTAGTACTAAGTACAATTATATCTTGTGTGTATAGTTATTAGTTGGATTAGTTGGGAACAGATCATCAATGTTTGCAGACCCATAAAATAGAACAGAATTCTTATAGAAATCATTGAGATACTGAACAAACTGGCAACTGCGGCCTGCGACTCGAAGAAAAAAAGATTTAGAAAGAAGCATTTCTGTGACCCTGCTCGGGGCAGTATTCTAACCCCGATTGTGAGTCTAGCATGCTTACCACCACCAACCACAGGGGCTGGGTTTTTATATAAAAAGATTCATTTTAGCATCAGAGTCCCTCAATTTTAGCACTCACTAATATAGATAATTTGTTTATTTTTCAGACAAATGGCTGATCGGATAACACATCGAACACGGCTGTGGAATACATAAGAAAATTCATAGTTGAATTTATACCCCAACCTCACACCAGATTACTTCAAACTATATAAACTATTACTACACTTTTGGTAGGAAAGTACTTTAAAACGGAGAAACTGTTACTGTTAATACGAATAACTTCAAAGAGGACCTTGAATTCAGAATGGGATTTTTCTTTACCCAGTCCTGTAGAAGAGAAAGTAGTGATGACATTAGCTGAATAACGTTCTTAGAAATGGCATTTTACTGAAATTGTTAAATACGAATTATAGTGAGTAATTCCGTAGATTTCAACATGTTAGGCTTGTGTTATTTTTCACTCTCGTAACGTCCCCCTTAATCTCCTAAAAGTCTCTAGAAGAGTCAATGATTAATACTGTTTTATATAGCTCGATTTTCACTGGTGTGCTCTTCTACCGAAGATGCTTTTGCGTTCTCAAGGTAATGTTGTTCTATAGCACACATTACTGAAGCTACAACAACGGTGAAAAGATAGTAAGATGTCATTATCCAGCGCGCTCAATCTAGCTAATTCATTGGCCTCACAACTGCCTAACATAGTTCCATGACCAGTGAAGGTATACTTGAAAATTGCCAGCCAAAATGAGCGACAGTCAAGAACAAACTGGAATGTAGTGGAGACATTGATTTTTGATTATTTTATAGGGGATGTAATTGCACCGCGACCTTAGGATCTATTGTGCCCCCATCAGAGGTTCAAAGTACAACTTTGAGCCCTATCTGCTAGATAAACCTGATGACGAACTTTGACTCCAGTGGCTTCACATCACTAACAGAGCATTGGAAGAATCCCAAGTGTTTCCTGCGGGTGTGCATGAGAGCCGGACATTGTTTCAGCACTTGCAATAACGTCTCTTCTTCCTCCATACAGAATCTTCTGAGGTGATCCCCATCCTCACCACATGTGAGTTCAATTTACAGTGTCCTGTTAGTAGTCATCATCCTAAGGTTATCCCTGGAGAGCTTGATGAGTGATTCGAACCCTTTTAGATGGTAAGTCCCTAGAAGACACTTTGATACCCTTAGACCCGGTATATCAAGCCAATACTTGTGTACTTCGTCAATCCTCAGCTGGTTGAACAGTTTGCGTTTTCCTACACCACAGAAAGGTTCTGGTCCAATAAAGAATGCTGCAGCCCCCTTCCTTGCAAGTTCGTCGGCAATCACGTTCCCTTCTACGCCAGTATGCCCTGGAACCCATAGTAAACTTGTTGCGTGAGCCAAGAGTATTGAGTTTGTTGATGCACTCCATACCAGTTTTGAGTTTACAGGATAGGAGGTAAGTGCTTCCAATGGTCGCTTGGCTATCCAATAGGATGAACATTTTCTTGGGGTCGTAGCCTTTCTCAATATTGAACTGTGCTCATATCTCAATAGTGTAAATGCTAGTATGATTGCCTAGTGGAAGATGCTAGTATGATTGCCTAGTGATTCATAGTAGCTATGTTTTGGACCAAATATCCCGTGCCAGATCACTCCTCTGTGGGAGATCTGTCGGTATACCAGGTGATCGTGGACTGACACAATCTGTGGATATCGCTGACACCTCTCCATATGCTTTTGCAGCTCCACTCTGTTTGAAAAAGCTTAGTCAGCGTATCGCTGACAGCATAGACCCAAGTTGGTTAGGTCCCAGAGGAGTTCGTCCACCACAAGCCACCACAGCAGGAGAGATAATACACCATCCTACGGACATCCTCAAACAGTATTGGCCACTGTGGCTGTTGAGGTGACGAGTAATTCGTCTGTTCTTGTGTTCAGCATTTGCTCTATCCAATTTGAGAGAGTAGAATCGACCCCTTTGCGAACAAGGGGCTATCCTTCGATAGCCTAAGTACATCTACCCTGAGATTTGAAAGCTTATCAGTCCACCAAGACAAGTCCTTGAATGATTTGACTTTGTTCGTAGGGAAGCTAGCTTCAGATGAGTTCATTATAACTCTATTAAGTTCCTCAACCGCTATTTCCAGTTCCAGTGAGTTTTTTATGGACTTGCCCAGATTTGCGTGATTGATGCTGCGCATTAAGGTCCTATAAAAGGATTCCCAGTTGGTTTTCCTAGGAGTTCTTGTATTAATGTCTCTGGGCCGATGGACTCCAATCTCGAACCTAATAATTAGGTGATCGGACATTGAAGACTCATCAGACACAGTCCGGTTTGTGACTAAATCCTTCAAGTGCGAGTTCCCCACAGTAATTTCCAATACCTCCTCACTAGTTCTTGTTATAACTAAGTATGAATTCAAATAGGCTATCACCACTGGTGTTGTTCTTAGAACTACCTCAAAGTTCGTTGGCATCAAATCCAATCAGCAGCGGTAGTCATTGGAGTTGCAGTACTCCACCAGCTTCATAACTGCGTCCGGAGGAGCGCAGGGTTCATCACCTGGGAAGATTATTGATGCCACCACCAGTTCCTTCGTTCTTCAATTGACGGGTACTGGTAGCTGAAGAGCGACCAAGTCTCCGGAGAGGTATTCTGAAAGATATAAAAAGTTAGAGGTACTTCGTAGGATGATACAAGCCCTAGGGCAAATGGATCGCCCATCGTACGTTACCAGTATGTTTTTGCCTGTTAGGCCCTTGAATTGACACCTGTGCACCAAGGGTTCCTGGAACAGTCCAAATTGTTGTTTGCTAAAGCAATTACCGTGGATGTGGCCTTAGCGTGATGCAGGTTTATTTGTGATACTCTTGTGCTGGCGATTCCGCAGTGCATAAGATCGTCCTCCTCCGTCAGAGTTTGATAGTCCTCTGACGCAGTGCCCACAGACACCCAGCTCTATCCGTGCTAAACCCTCCTCATCACCTTCACGTTCGTAAGGTAGAAGGCTAATTTCTTCGGTGACATTAGCTACCGCCATCTCATCAGCCACCTTGGTTGCGACATCCTCTGGTATAACTGGTTGTACCGGCCCAGTAGGAGCGGTAATTGTTGTCGTTGCAGCCCTGCTTGTTCGAGACTTATGGAGGTGCACAGGCACACGACCAAACCTGTAGTGTAGAAAGCTGCCGCGCTTCTTTCTCGCGTCTAGGGATCTGTCGTCGATCCCTTTTCTCAGCAGCTTGCCGTTGGTTTCCTCCTTGCTACTAAATATTCTCCACAACGGGGTATGGAATCCCCCGATCTGAATCACGAGGATCGTGCTGTTGTCCCTGCCATTAACCTTGGGAAAGTAGACCGTCATAAGGTGTATACCTGGTAAATTCCAGATCGTCGTCTCCCACTCCCTTCCAACCAGATAGTTTAGGGACTACTTCCTGCAGCCACTTCGCAATTTGTTTGCCGAGGCAATCTACCAGTATATGTCCTGGGCGAAAGTAGATTTCTTCAAAGGCTATCGACGTTTTCCAGCCCTTCGTTAAGGCATCCACGAGTGCTTCCTCGGTTACACCGAGTTGTTTTCGAGGGAAGACCTGCTCGGGAAACGTCTTGGATAGAGCATCCATTCTGATAGTCCTTGCAGCACTAGCATAGCTGGCACCGGACCCCCTGGCTATGATACTTTCCGGAGTGCACTTGTACTCCTTCTACTTTTTAGCCACTTTGTCCACCAGAGGAGAGACCTATTTTGCATTCCTCTTTCGAACTGCATAGGGAGGTATAGTTTTGGCACGATTCAAGGTTTTGTTTTTTGTCGCATCTTGTGTCAAGCCCTCAAGTACCACTTCGCGCCAGCGACGCTTAAGTCCGTCGCCTTGCTAATGTCTCCAAACCGCAACGTGATCGACGGTAGAATAGAGGCTAGGCTATATCAACGCTGTATCTGGTTAGCCCAATGGCCAGACCAGTACTTGAGGATGCCGGTGGTGGTGTAATTCTAGATCCAACTCTGCCACCGGCAACGGCAATTTTCCCTTTAAGTCCAGGTTTTTGCCCCTGTAGACCCCGTCGGTACGTGTCCTTGTATCCGTCTGTTCTTTTAGACGTTTTCTCCTAGGGTTCGGTATCTTGGAAGTACCTCCACCCGATTCGTCAATTGCGATGCAGTGTAATCTCTCGCTAGTTCCTTTAATGTTTTTTGTTATGTTTTTGTCCATGTGTTTCCAGGAGTGTGGGGGTTATTAGGTTCGTCGTGTCATGTGATCCTCTTGAATACCAGCGAGATGACTTTTGCCAGAGGAGATGCCAGTTCTGCCAGAGGCCCATCGTTCGTGAGTAACAGGCTGGGGAGGGGCGCAAAATGGCTGGCGAGTGACATATACATCCACTGCGATATCGAAGCTATCATCTGCGAACTGGAGAAACCCTGGAAACTGCAGCGGATAGGTCCGACATTGAATGGCTGGAGGATAAACAGCCTTCAGGAAGACGTTCTAGCAATGATACTTGAGGATTTCGTCCTGGAAGGCAATGCATAAGAAATGGCGCACCAGCTGGCATGAAAGGCAAAACGCCTGCGACGCGGCAATGCCCAGGAGAACATATGCTGGGAGGCATAAACCTGTCTACTGGTGGACGGATGCTATAGCCGAACTCCGCAAAGCATGCCATGCTGCGAGGAGAAGGTATCAACGTTCTATACGAAATCCAGATTTCTTGCAGAAGCACCAGGCCTTGAAGGAAGCTTGGAATGTACTAAATAAGGCCATTAAAAAGAGCAACAGGTTCACTGAACTATGCGCACAGGTTGAGGATGACCCATGGGGCGTGGCACATAGAATTGTCATGCGAAAATTTCCCTGCTGCAGACACCCGGCTCCAATCTGTCCAATGTTCCTCAGGTGCATAGTGACACAGCTCTTCCCAGTACAGAACTATGTTCCATACGAGCTCCCTCTCGAGCAAACGGAGGAATGCATACCCAGTGTGACTATTGAGAGGTGTTGCGGACAGTTGGGAAATTTGGGGACCAGAAGTCACCTGGCAAAGATGGAATCCCCAACCGAATGCTCAAATCCGCAACTACACTGAACCCAGAACCACTGAGGAAAATGTACGATGCCTGCTTGAGAGAAGGCATTTTCAAAAAGCGATGGAAGAGGCAACGGCTGGTCCTGGCGCTGCAAGCCAACAAACCAACAGTGGAACCTACAGCGTACCGCCAACTCTGCATGTTAGATAGGGCGGGAAAAATTCTGGGGCGAATAATCTGTGACAGGATTGATGAGGCCATTACAAAATGTGGAGGGCTCTCAAAACGGCATTATGGCGTCCGGAAGGCTAGATCCACCATAGCCGCCATCAACGAACTTGTACAGACGGCAAAAAACCCATACAGGGGAAACGATGGAGGGGTGGAACCAAGAGGTATTGCCTGGTGGTCACCCTAGATGTCAAAAATGCTTTCGACTCAGCCAGCGCGTTAGCAGAGTTTGGGGTATCCGTCTACCTGAGGCGAACGATTCCCAGCTACTTCAGCAACAGGATCCTGCTCTACGAGTCCAAAAAAGGTGTGGAGACACAAGGTTATCGGAGGAGTTCCCCAGGGATCGGTTCTTGGAACGCTACTCTGGAAAGCTATGTACGACGACATCCTCCTCGTACAGGTCCTCGATGGTGTCAAAATCATCAGATACGAGGACGACATAGCATTGGTAATCACAGCGAAATACTTGGAGGAAGTAGTAGCAGAGGCCAACTGAACTGTGGCTACCGTCGGAAGATGGCTGGCAAACGTTGGCCTTAACTTGGCTAAACACAAACCGAGGCAATCCTGATTTCGAGTCGCAAGATATTGGAGGTATTGGCAATAAGAGTTGGTAGATGTATCATAACCACGATTCCACACCTCAAGAACCTAGGCGTGTGTATAGACACAAGGCTTACCTTCAAAGAACATCTGAGGCGAGTAGCAGATAAGGCAGCACACTCGTGTGCTCTCCTGTATAGAATAATGCCCAACGTGGGAGGACCCAGACAGCGGAAAAGCGCTCTCAGCGCTGGGGTTGCCAGGTCCTTTATTCTCTGTGGGCCGAAGATGCGGGTGTGAAGGCTTACGACCGCACCATTGAGGCAGCATACAGAAGAAGTGCACTGCGAAAAATCTGCGCAAACCGCTCCGTGTCCACAGATGCCACCTTGGTGATAGCCGTTATGACCCCCGTGAACCTGCTGGCGAAAGAAGCGGTGAATCTCTACCACAGCAAAGGGACACTAGCAACAATTGAAGAAGAGCTCTTGGCAATTGTAAAGTGGAGGACCCTTCAAGAGTGGCAAGCCCAGCGCATCTTCAAAAGGGCGCTGGACAAGGAGGCTGATCCCTGATGGGTAAGCATGTCACATGGTGATGTGAATTATTACGTCATACAAACTACTGACCGGGCATGGAGGTTTTCGGGCATACCTGCACAGATTCCACTTGAAGGAATCCCCCTACTGCCCAAACAGTGGAGATACGGAGATATAAAATGCCAAATATGTCTTCTTCTATTGCCGAGGGGTGCTAAAGAGACACTACAGGGAGTGTGTGGAGAGCCCGTGATGCCCGACAACATAGTGCAGCGTATGCTTGAGAGCCCGGAGAAATGGGCTGCGGCGTGTGACACCACCACCGCCATTATGAAAGACCTCCGCCACCAGGAGTGACAACCTATGGAAAACACGGACCATACTACTACTAGAATCTAAGTAGATCCTTACTCCAGCAAATTTGAGACTAGGACGAATCTCAACAGGTGTTTTACATTGATTGATTTGAGACCGTGCAGGTCATTGAAGAGGGCCGGGCAATGCCAGAGTATGTGGACTACTGTGTTTTCCTCATTTTGACAGGTGCAACAGGCATCCCGGCGAAGTCCAGTCGGATGGTGGTCAAATTGACAGTGTCCTATCAAGTCACAATAGCGCTAATCTGTTGTTAAAGAGATAAGCTCTTTAGTGCATTTAAAATTAAAAGGACAGAGCTGTCTAGTCGTATTACAGGTGATATCCTCCCGCGACCCTTTGTAAGGCTGTTCGAGGAAGCTAGAAGTAATGTAGTATTTGCATGTAGCGATAGGTATTCCCGCTATATGGGTTAATGTTGTGTCATATCTACGGAGCTCATCGGCAATACATTTGGGTGTACATGCTCCAGCTCTTTGAGCAGAGAGCGACAGAGGGAAACCACCTTCGGGGAGGTGGATTCTTTGCTTAGGGCCTTAATGTCCGCCTGACTGTCAGTAAAGATTTGAACATGGCAATGAAGATTTGTACATGCTTCAGTAATCACACGGCTCCGACGGCTGATAGACACTACACGAGCTTGGGAGTCGAAAGCTTTCAGTTAGTTGGAGGCTGTCACATAATACACCATCCTCACACAACCCACCTCTCCAGCTTGGAACCATCAGTATAGAAACATACGCTTTGTTCCGGCACCTCTTCTGGTTCCCATTCTCATCTACTTTATCATATGGATGGATAATTTGGTGTCGAAGAGGAGGAAGGGAGTAGAAAATATGGTTGGAAATGAACACCCATAAGGTGTTCAGCAATGGTGGAAACCTAGCCGAATCCATCTAATTAATGTATTTGTAATCGTAGATGAGAGGGAATTTATCTGCTTCCCAAAGAGCTCCACAGGGAGATGGTGTGGAATGGTTGATGTGAAAGCGCCAGTTGTCATAAGAGCCGCCAATCTTTGTATAGAGTATATTGGCTTAATGTGAACACCATTGTTGAGGGCCGTTCACCAGACGCAACTACAGACTACACTATAAAAGATTATGGGTCTGATAACCAACAATAAGATCCAAATCATAATCTTTGGTTCCAATCCGCATTTCGTACCAATGACTCTGTTGCATCAATACAGCGCTACTGTGGCTTTTCCAACTATTTCGAGCATGTCAGCGTACCAGTTTACCAAGTCCCAGGTATATCACCTATGCTTTAATGTCCAGCCTTGTGCAATTCAACCTGAGTTCATTGAAGGAGGGAATTTTGTACTTCCTAGTAAAGAAAAGGTCAGACTTTGAAGGGTTAACATCCCGACCTCTAAAGTTACACAGTGATGAAAGCTTGTTAAGGGTCCCATGGATTATATCGAGTAAGGCCGTGTTATAATTCCCTGATGCCACAATAGCTACATCGTTGCCATATGCCACTACTTCACACTCGATGGTGTTAACTTTTAAGAGCAGATCGTTCAAGGCCGGGTTCCAGAGAAGAGGAGAGAGCACGCCCTCCTGTTATGTGGTTTTCGTTACCCATCTTACTCTGGAAGTTCCTGATTCTGTTTACCAATAGGTTTTTGTAAGTGAGGTCAATCTGCAAAGGGTGCAATGATAGCCGTCTGGCTAATGCTGTTAGAAGCTCCCTCTGTATATAGAAAGGCAACTAAGTTGAACTCCTTGTTTGCATGTCAATTTATTGGACAAAAGAGTGGAGAACTGTTTCCCCTAATGTGGATGTCAATTAGTCTCTCAAGCGTATTTATCAAGAAAGAGGATAAACTAATAGGCATATAGTCCTTAGGCTTACAATGTGAAGCTTTTCCTTGGGTGTAAAGACCACAGTCACCTCAGTCCAAAGGACTTATATATCTCCGACCAGAAATGCGGCTTCGAAAATTCGCAATAGTCATCGAATCTTCATGTCCAATAAGTTCTTCGGATCGGCCGAAATTATGCTATCATGGGTAGGAGATTTGAAGGGTAAGAAACTATCTATGCCATTTTAGTCTGTCATTACTTATGATGTAATGTCCTATATCCCTATAGGAGTGGTTTGCGTTGCTTCTAATGTCTCGGTCAGTGTTGCTGTAGCTACTACTGTCCGGAAAATGTGTGTCAGTTAAAAAATCAAAGGTCTCTAAACTAGAACTCAAAGGTCTCTAAACTAGACATCCAACTGCGTCCTTCTGGAGAAAGCTAGGAATCGTGGGACATGTTGCGAGGATCTTGCGAAATATGTATAGCAGATTAAAAATCTATAAATTTTTGAATTGCAGGTACAAAGTCGTGGGGTAGAACCATCTTCAAATTTCGAAGCAGCAAAATAAATCAAAACAACAACAATAAATCAAACAAACAAAAATGACCACTTAATCCAACTTTGACACCAGTGCTGATATTAGAAATGATCCTCAGCTGGTTCTACAATCCTCGTGAAATAAGCATGCGTTTGTGAAAACGTTGAACTACTTTCCCCAATCTTTACATACTCGTAAATTTGTCTTGATGAGGCGTTTGGCAATCCCTGGAGCTACCTATTGACCTCCAAGGCTTAGAATAAAGCTACAAGAAAACAACAATATCTTCAAAAGCCTTGGACTTAGTTGCAGGAGACTACAACGGAAAGCAGACGCACTGAAGGTCGAAACATCTTACTCCTGAAGGTGGGTTAAAAAGGTTGTTTAACACATTCAAAATGGTAAGAGTAAATGACCATAGTTTCTTCGGGAAAACTTACATTGTGACTGCAGTAAAGTCAGATCGAGTAGATTATCAATAATATGGTTCGTGAAATAGTACACACCAATGTTCACAGTTCAAGAACTCTGAATCGATATATGAAAAAACATACGAGTATTCAACCACGTAATGAATATGTCCAGTAATGCTTTCAAAGTTCAGGGACCTCATAAACATAGGCACTGATCCGACGGAAATGAGAGAAGCACTTATATGGGGAGGATGATATGTACAAACACATTCCGAGTGTTTGCGGGGCTGAGGCAGTTGATCAGCCCAACTGAGTTGCATTTGTATAACTATGCAACACACTGCACTATGGGCAAAATAGCGATATTTTTGGCATTAATTGTAGTTTTAAAGCTAGACCTTTAAAATTTTGCGCGAATTTAACTAACACCAAAATGGAATTTTGGTTTTTTTTTTATTTGGACCACGCCTTCTTCCGCCTACCCATTAAAACATTAGGTCAGGTTTTGGCATAAATTCGGCATAGGGTGCACCTCTGCTTTTTATTTTCGTTATTTGAAATATATATCACTAGAAAGCTGTTTCAAGAATCTGTAAATTTGCATCTAAAAATATTTTATTTTATTAACCCATTAGGGGCCAGTACTAAAAAAACAATTTCTTAACCTCACTTTTTGGAAAAACCACTTAAGTTTAATGTGTTTGTTTTTTTTGGTAGACTCAGATGATAGACAAGGCTTCAGCCTTTTTTTTAAGGTATAAAACTGCTCATTAACCCTTCAAAGACCTGAGATATTTAAATTAGGCTTACATTTTATTTTCCAGAAACTTTGTTAAAGTTTAAATTATTGAATAAGATAGTTGAATAAAGGTAAGTTGAATTAAAGTAAGGGTGGTTCAACCGGATCCCTGAAAAAAAATCATATGAGACAAATTCTAATATGCCTTTGTCATTTTACAAACCATATATGAATATAGATTTTCTAACTTAATCGTCTTCATTTTCTTCTTCCAACTCAATATTCTCCAGTCCAAAACTGTCAATTTCGTCGGCCGCATCGTCTTCTGCTTCATTTTCATTTTCATCACCTTCTAATGTGTCTGAAAAGTCAATACCAGGTGTTTCGAAAAGGGCAATGACTTCTCTGGGCAGGCTCTTCTTTTTGTTGGTATTTTTTCGTTTTGTTAAACTTAGGGTGGACATTAATGGGTCTGAAGAATCAAATGCTCTATTAAAAACGTCTGTCATGTTATCCAATCGGCTACATTTCCTTGCATGCGATCTCCTGTCGCTTTTATACAGCTTGTTTCTCGCTTCTGATGCATTTTCTCCTAGAACTCCAAGAGGAAGTATGCAAGTATCCATTATTTGGTGCCCATGTACCAAATTTTGTGCACAGTTGGAGACATTGGATACCAAGAATACTTTTCAAAATACATATTGAATGTTTGGCCACAAAAGTTTTTGAATTTTTCTGTATCAATCTTATATTCACAAGAGATGGCAATCAATATAATGTAAAAGTGTTTGAGAATATTTAAATCGAAATTTAAAATGCAAGATAAAAGCTCAACATTTCTAAATGCTCTTCTTGCAGTATTTCCATCGTTGCTATTTCCACTGCCATTTTGTTTGGGTTTGTCTACCTACATTGAGACCCATTTCCATCCACAACCTTTCTTGAAGGTACTGTTTTCGCAAAGAGACTTTGACTTTGTCATCATTTTTAACACGCCATATCTTTAATTCCATTCTATACGAGATTTTTAATACAAATTCAAAAAATCTTATCCATGCATGTAAAGGGCTTACGCCATATTTAAGATTATTTGGTTTAACGCCAAAGATTTTCGAGTTGAAGTCGCGGGTTTTTAACAGTTGATTTGGCTTAGCACCACATAGTGGGCAGGATTGACATGAGTTGGTACCAGTTAAAATATTCAGAACTTTACCATCTATAAGAGTCATATGTGCTTCAAATTTAACAAGAATGTTTTTGCCCTTGTGTACATAGATGTGTTCTTGGATGTTTTTAATTTGAATATCTAACTTGCTATTTTCACTTAAAATAAGTTCAGTAGTTTCTTTTATAAATTCCATTTTTAGAGGCCGACAGAATCTGACAGACTGTGGAGAGTTAATTAGCCAAATAACTCTATTTAGCTCATCTATTAATTTCAATGGAACTATGGTTGTCACAAAGAGTGAATGGTCTAGTCCAATATGTTCATCCAATTCACAACGTTGTTTATATGAACTCTGTCCTGTCGAACCATCGAACCCATAACTTACAATTAATTTGCAATGTGTTGGTGCAGCAACATCAAGGATGTCCTTCTGCATTTCAAGTATGCGATCAGCTGTATGGTCCAGTAAATTTTGCATTGTTACTTCTGTTTTAGTATCACAATAGCTGATTTCCTTAGGTCTGCATTTCCATTTTGATTTTACTCACATCCGTGCTGCTTATTTAATGCTTTCATGTTAATGTATTGCTGCTTTGTAAAGCCATTTTCAATTAAAAAAGCTAATGCTTCATCAGCACTTATTGGCAACGGATAACTCCTTTCCAGTTTCCTTATAATTCCTGTTATGTTCTCGTTGCTAACAGCTTTTTTCAACACAAATGCAGTTTGTTTTTCGTTTGATTTTTTAGCTGAAACGGAAGCAGCGGGCAATAAAAGAGGTGTTGAATGTTTTTGTTCTGCGGCAAGCTCAGATGCTAACTTTCTCTTGAAGCGAGGCCCTGCATCAGTATAGTCTAAATGCCTCCGACCTCGTTTATTGCCGGGCAAGCCGCAATCACTTATTTTAATAGTTATATTGGATGCAAGCCAACGCGAGTGTTTTTTTTAAATCGGTCAAGTATTCGATTGCATTTTGGCTAATTTAATTTAATGAAAGCAATAAATTGCTTGACTTTTTCTGTAATTAACTGATGTTGCTCATCTGATAAGTTTTGCTGTTTAATGTTCTCCAAAATAAATTCTTTTACACTATCTGCTTGTCAATTTTTGCTGCTCCAAACTTCAAGCAGTGTTGAATGGCAAAACTCGTATGAAACTACAAAATGAAGTTTTTTCCCAAATGGAACAAAAAGGAGCAAAACGTGTTAATGATGTTTGATTATATACAGTTTGATTAATAACTTTTAAAAGAAATATTGCAAATACCTTTCTATACACAGAAGTGATATTCCACACAACACACGTATGTTTGTTAGTTTCGACCTATAATAACACACCAACAAAACACTGAATTACTAGACAATAACACACAACTATTTTTTAAACTATATCACAAATTGTTTTACATACCTTGTCTAACTTCTTCCATATTTAAACTTTTTCACAATGTTTACAATTAATGTTTTACTCACGATCAAAGTTAGTAAAAGTTTCGCGCGCATTTTCTGTTCATAATGCAACCTTGCCACAGCTGACTTTTTCCTTTCATAAAATAACAGGGTGCAACATAAAAATTATAAAAAAAAACGTTTATATAACCGTTAGAGTATACGAATTAAAAAAAACGAAAGCAGATTTTAAATTTTAAACAAAAAAAAATTGAATTTATGCCAAAAATAGCCATTTTTTACCCACCGTGCACTGGCAATAAGCCGAAAGTATCTGCAAATGTGTTCCGTTAATACGGTCAGCCAATGTTTCGAGAAGATCAAGAATCAAATCTAGTTATAAAAATAGCAGAAATAAAAGCAGTTCTTATGAAAGCAAAAGTATAGAGGACGGCAGCTAAGGACAGACGGATTCATTTTGGTAAACTGTTGTTCATATTTTAGAACCGTTCTGGCACAGATCATCAAACAAAACAAGGAATTGCTGAACCTCTGCAACGGCGAAGACATCGTGAAATTCATCATATCGCAACGCATCCGCTGGGCAGGCCACATCTTCCTCATGGACGATGGCTGGCCACAGAAACTTTTGTTAGACTACAAACCACCAAGCGTGAGGCATCGCGGGAGGTCGTAAACAAGCCAGTTGGATGGCGTCACCGGAGACCTGAAAAAACTTGGAGTGAGAAACTGGAAGTCAGTGTCTGTAGATCGTGCTGAATGGAGGAAGATTGGTGAAGCAGCTAAAGCCCACCGCGGGCTGTGGTGCTATAAGATGATGATGATGACTGGCAGAGATCTTCCCTCGAGACTAATACATTATAAAGTCATAATTCATGACAGCCTCCATTCAAGTTTAAGTTACCCTGTATTTTAGAGAATTGTGATATTGATAAACATACTAAATGCCGAGGTTCTCGTATATCATTTTAATGTAGTACAAAAATAATGAAGGGAATCATGAATGAACGATGTTAGAGATGGGACGAAGCCCACAATATGTTGGAGGGGGGAAGAACCCCACAATATATTGGAGGAGTATCAAGGTGGATTCCAAAAGTGCTACAAGTGTGCATAGGCAGGTAGTATTTGCAAATTGGCGTCTCTCGTGCAAAGTGTCCAATGGAACGCAAAGTGCCCATTTTCTTTGCTGAGTTTAACGGGATCTTTGATGAAGTTAATGGGAGTTTCCACCAAAATGTTACGTTTTATAGAGAATAGACTCGAGAGAGTTGTCAGACAGGAGAAAGGAAGTTTGCGAGGTACATTGAGGAGAAGAATATTGAACAATTCTGAACAGACCAGTATAAATGCTGCATGGAACGATCTAAACTGAAATTGTTGCAGAAAGTATCTATATACATATAAAGAGCAGAGATTCTTCGAAGAGAGATCGCCCGTCTTATGAACTGTTTAAACTTCTGGCTTAAAAGAGAACCTGCTCGGTGTTAAGGATCGAAGCTGTCTCGGTAGGGAACCTCGAACACCAAATCTATTATTATTGAGTGACTCTTTACTATATTTAGCTATACTCTGTGCTTCAGTCAACATCCCACCATCCCGACATTAATGTTCAGGTTGATTTATATGCTTTATACTCGTAATAGTAAATAAAACAATGTGTCTACGAGTATCTTTACTGGAAACAGCAGTGCTCTCCAAGAAGAAACCATGTCATTCGCCATTAGAGCTCATCTTACTTAATGGCAAGCCACTGTATTGAATGGTGAAATCGCTTATTTGCGTTGCTCAGGAAATTGCCGTAATTTCTATATCCGAATAGTGATATCCCTGACTCTGTTCAGTGTGAGGACGGTCGTTATGCCCGACCACTTAGCTCAGTTTAATTTTCGTGGAAGCTTCCTTGGCGCAGGAATAGCAAAATTCATGCGCTCTTCAATTGAGGTTGCTAGGAGCATTACTTAACAACAACAGCAAGAAGAAGAAGAAGAAGAACAGCAACAACAAGAACAGCAACAACAAGAACAGCAACAATACAACATGTACGGAAATTTATCAATTTAATTTTGTTTCATTTTTGCCTCTATTGCCGTATTGTTGTTGCTTTTGTTGTTGTTGCTGGTGCTCCGTTACATAAGCTCACATAAACTCTGCTGTCTTTGATGGCACTGCCACAGCGGCTGCTTTTGGTGTTGTTGCTGTTGCTGTTGCTGTTGCTGCTACTGCTGTTGCGTCTGTTGTCTGCCTTCGTGTGAAAAATCAACGTTCAACAAAATTTCGCGTTCCTTGTTGTTGCTGCTGGTAGTAGAAGTGGTGGTGTTGGTGGTGGTGGCAGTGTTGGCGCTGCCGTCGTTTGTATGTAGACAATATTCATATGAAGGAAAACGTATCCATCCAACCATTCATCCCATACCCCACCCCACCCCACTCTCTTTATTCCGGCAACACATTCGACACAGTGTGTTGCCATTGCGAAAGTTGGCAAATTTTTCTCTTTTTTTTTTGGCTTGTTTGTGTTCCTTTTTTATTATACTCCCCAACAACGTTGTGCAGGAATTTTGTGTGGAAATTTAACGCCGTAACTCATGCCCGCCATTCATTTGGCTGCTGTTGCTGCTGCTGACTGCCGTATTCCATCACGGCTTATGCTGCTGCGCCCGCCGCCGGTGTTCCACGTTGCGCAGGGCAGAACGGGCGCAGTGGTTGGGTGGACACAAAACGGCTGCTTTCGGTTTGTTCAATGTGAAAAGTTTCTTTTCTTTGCATTTTTTAGGAATGAGTCGATATAAGAGAGTGTGTGTATGGATGTTTGTGTGTGTGTGTGTGTGTGTGTGTGTATGATTTTGCTCAGTGCAATTTATTTTATTCGTCCTTTTTGTTCCTTTTCCATTTTTTGTTCGTTGCGAAACTTTTACTACACTTCGATTCAGTGCTGTTTGGAGCAGACATTTTTTCTCACAGTAAGAATGTCCTTCTTGCTGCGCTTACTTTTTTCCTTTCTTAGAATGCCTGAGCAGCGGATGCGGTGTGAATTTCTGATAAGTTCTTGCTTTTCATTTTCCGGGCAGGACTTTGGCAACATTTTAAATGAGCTTGATGGGTTTATAGAGAAAATTATTTTTTTTGAATTATTGCGTCTTAAGTGGATGATGGCACGAGGGATGAGAGATGAGGGATGAGCGATCTGTGGCGAGCCACTAAATAGCGAATTTTCCTCTTTCATTATGGAAATGAAATTCAGCGCTGATAAAGAAAATAAAATATTAAAGAAAAGTTTCGAATTAGCAAGTCTAATTTAAAATGCATTTACAAGAATGGCATGAGGAACGCTCACCATAAATACTCTGAGAATATTGCTTATTCCACTTATTCCCTGCAATGCGTATGTCTCTCCTATCAAGCAGCCCCACCAACGTCATCCACGGCCCCCCAGCGCGGCCACGCTGCTACATCAGCACAATTCTTCATGCTTCTCTACTTCTGATTTGTTGACTCTGTCGTTGAAGTAATTTCAACCGATTCGCACCTACCCCACTCCCCCACTCCCCCACCCATACACTCTCACATGCGCGCTGCACACAACAGCTATGCCATGTCCTTACGGCGTACTCTGCCCTTGTCTTCACGCAGCAGCAGTATTTGTGAGCAACTTTCTACCAGAACATGCTCAGAGCCATTGTGCCGAGAGAAGCAGTTAGCGGCTGCATTTGCTGTACGCCTGTTAACTAGGGCCACCTTCGTCGACGCGAGCTTCACTTCGTAGCTGGAGCCCCCCTATGGCGGGTGGCTGTGGGCTGTCCGTGGACAACCGAGTGCCGGCAAGGTGGAAGAGCCATTTCACTTTGTCACTCAAAAGTGTTGCGATGCCAACCAAGCGCGAGAAGCACGTATTTAACACTTGCAAATTCTGGGCCAGTTCGCAAGTGTGCGTTCGCACGTGTATGTGTGAGTATGTATTTGTGCATAGGTGTGTGCAGGTAACGCTGCTATGTTTGTTTGGCATATGCACCATGTTGCATTCATCGAAGGTTTCTGCAATTCCCCCTCCTTAGCAGCCACGCACGGTATTCGAGGCATGCGCTGCCTCAGCATACTTGGTTTCAATGCGTCTGCGAAGGATACGGTTTGTTTCTTTATTGCTGCAACGTGCAGCCAGTTATACGCAATATGCCAAGCGTAATGGAGCACACAGTTTAGTATGTCGGTATAAGGCTCACTCGCATTTCGGCTCGTCTTATAAGCATGCGTCACATGTGTACCTCATATTGTGGGGAGTGACCCAGTAATTCAGCCTATATCCAAAGATTTACAGCCGACATTGTACAGGACTTCACTTATTTTGCTCTCTTAACCAAATACTCCTTCTTCTTCTATTAATGGTATCACCTTGAACTTCAGTGTAGTTATAGACACTGCATCTTCGATACTTGCGCCTGTCCGAACTGACATGTACAACGTGTTTACCATGTCAGATCCGGATAATGTAACAAGTTTGCTGGTTCACTGATGTTCAAAACAGAATGGATTTCGATGTAAAAATAAATCAACATTTAATATCCCCACAAAGTTTCAGAACGCAAATCGTATAAAAGCAAAAAACTTCTCTCAGCTAACCACGTTCTACATCCGTTCCGTGCAGATAGGTAGTTAACCTCCCAAAACGAAGTATCCACGTTGTTCTGTGCACTGCTCTCTGGACTTAAAAGAAAGATAATTTTGGAAATTGTGGGCTTAGAAAATATGAAAATTTGGCATAACTACTGACAACACGGAACGGAAGTAGTCACTAAGATTGAAGGAGATATAATACTCAAACTAAGAAATTATCTTTCTTGGTATATTTAAGTTACGAGTAATATAAGCTATTTCGAGATCCCGAGTGTGGAGCCATTGTCCCCACAGACAAACTCCACATACTGGAGACTGATTATTATGTCCCCACATACAGACAAACTCCACATACTGGAGACTGCTCATGGGTCTCCAGTATATGGAGTTTGCCTGTATGTGGGGACAAAATAATCAGTCTCCAGTATGTGGAGTTTGTCTTTGGGGACATAATAATATAATGTAAAGCTCAGTGCCAATCTGTCAGTGAGGCTCCCTTCACACCCTGAAGATTTCTAGTAAATTGCTCATATGAATAAATGAAGTGGTTTAGCTGAGATCTCGCCCGTGATGCCAAACATTCTCTTTCTAAATCATTTTCCCTTCCCGCCTTAATTGCTGTGAATAATACTCAATTTTCAAACCCTGGCAGATAAAATCCATTATAATCTAAGATACTCTTTTAATAGATAAATAAAAAAATAAATCAATGAACAGTTGAAATATGAAATCAAGTCATTTGGTGCCACTAAATTCAAACAAATGTAAACTTGCGGCGTTGTTGTGAAAACATTCCTCAGCTGTTTTATCTTTATGGATCTGGGCGTTCCTATGCCCCACTCGTCTAAGCTGAACTGTCGGCAGTCACAATTACTTAACTTGACCAATTGTGGAATTTGTGTGACATCCCCAGTGTGCTGAGCTTTCGTGACGAGCAGAAGCAGTTTGGTAGGGAATTAACATTGGTGTCCGCAACACACAACATGCCCCCTCATGTGAGTGATGACCTTCTCAACTCGAGTAGGCTCACATCATTCAGCAGTATTTGTGACAAATTTTAGATCTCTGAATCATCCAAGATCAATTCAATTAAACTCCCTAAAACTATATAAAATCATGCATCTAACCGTATCTCCATCAGTGAGTATAACTTTAGTTCTACCAGCTCCTCATTTTGTCTTTAATCCGCTCGAAGATCCAGGACCTTTTGCGTCTGATGCTCCGGGCACACGTCAGAAGCTCTATTCAAAACAGGCGATTCCTCTCTAAATGCTGGGGTTAGTTCTCTGAACAGCCTTGGAAGCTCACACAACACGTCAAAATTATTCAATCATCCCCAAAGTTCGCTTGTCATTCTACAAAGATTTTAGGGTATACGTGAAATGTTGGCTCAATAAGGTCGTCCAACTGAGGCCACTAACCGGGATATTGCTGGAAATAGTTTTACTCTATGCTTGAAGACAAAAACCGAATTATTTTTGCTCAATAAAACTTGCCTGCGGATCATAAATTACTATAAACGTGAACACCAAAGAGCAAAAACACAAATTAACGTAGAATATGACGAAAGCTTCCAGAGATCTCCGCAATTTGTTGGTTTCTGCAAGCCAGGATCACAATAAGATTAATAGCATTTTCAGAAGGCTTTTACTACACTTTCAGTGAAGAAATTAATGTAATTTCTGAATATCCTTTTAGTAATTCGGTCGCGTTGGCCCACTGTGCACTGCCTGCGGAGCCGTATAATCTGAAATGTTTGTATGTGTTGGGAACTTTCCAACTTTTTGAAAATTTTCCGAAATAACTTAACAATGAAGCTAAAACTTATACGAATTCTACATAGCGAACAAACCCACTCACACGCACACACACGCATGTCGTATGCACACATTCACACAGTTCGATAATAAAGCAGCACACACACACACTCACAAATACGCAGCAGCAGAAAAACAGACGAAGGAATACATGAGCGAAGACTATAAATATAATAACGAATCTGCACACTTACGAACAGAAGGACACTGGGGCATTATAACATTATCCTTCTGGTTCTGTTTCCGCTACTGTCACTGCGAGCGCACACAATCGCATGAATACGCATACACGCATACACGCACACACTTCCACATGCCAAGCACGCAGCACTCTCGCACAGAGCCACACACACAAATTCATACGAAATTATGGCATACAGCGCAGAAGGACATAAATGAGAGTATCATAAAATAAAGAGCGAGCAACAGAGCACCATAGCGCAGGCACAGATAGGGTGGTGGAGGGGGGCCAGCTGCCTCTGTTGTGGGACCCACACTCGCTGCGCTCAACTACTCCGCTGCACTCATAAAATTTATACCACAACGTCCTTGTGCTTTGTTTTCATGGCGTGTAGTTTCGTGAATTATCGTGGTATGGGTATGTGTGTGTGTGTATGCGTGCGCTCCAGCGTTTGTATGTATGCTTGGGTTTATTTGTTGGTTTTATTCTTTTATGTTTTGCTGTTCGTTAATATTTTCATTCAGCTAACAACGCTCTTACGCTCGGCTCAATTCAAAAGGAAGAAAAAACTAAAACGAGGCAGAAGGAAGCGAGCGCCAGGGGGCGAGTTTGGGGGTGCCAGGGCACAATTCTCCCACACTGGCGCCTATTTTAAGTGGCGTATTATGGCGAAAGGTGTGCTTTAAGTGGGTGTGCCTTTAGTGTGGCCCTGTATGTGTGTGTGGGAGTGTGGGTGTGTGTGGGTGTGTGTGTGCGAGGCGTCTGTACGCTGCATACGCGGATGGTGCTGGCTGTTGGGTGCTGGGAGCTGAGTGCTTCGTGTTCGTTTTTCGTTTCATAAAAAGTTCTTTAAAGTTGTTGGAGAGCTTGTCAGTTTTTGTTCTTCGTTTGCTGCTCTCAGCCACTCGCTGGCTGCACAATAATGCCCTGAAGTGGGTGTTGAACGGGTGTTCAAGGATAATGGTAGACAAAACAGCAAAAACTTTTGCTTTATGTGTGCAAGCCGGGCGCGTACGTACGAATCTATGTGTTTGAATTTGTGTATATATGCATGGATGTGTGTGCAAGTGTGTGTGTGTGTTTGTGTGTGTGTGTGTTTGTAGCTGTTAATGTGGATGTGCGCGCATCATATGTACCTCTTAGGAGTTCTGTTTTTGTTTTTGTTTTTATATTCGTTTTCAGTTTGTTCTTTCGTTTTATTTGATTTTTTCTGCCTTTTTGGTAAATTTTTTCTTTGCGCCATATTTACACAAACATCGCTGGAAATGCCATTAAGGATATTTTACGACGAAGCTGTGTGTTCTGTGTAAATATAATTGAAAAATACAGTAGAAGTGACGACTGTGCCACAGAAAATGTATGGATTTACCTTATTTGCTGCAAATAGTTGGATCTACTACTCACTTAGACATCACTTCGAATCTTCTTTATTGTCAGAGAATAGTGTTTGAAGGGGTTTCAGTGAAAAAATGTTCCATTCTCTGGCAACTAAGTCAGAATGCGAACTTCTGTTTTGGAGATGATGATTGAAAACTTAAACCATATTTGCAGATGCTAACAGAGTTAAGCAGGAGGCCCTTCATTGCTGTATGATATTTGTTTTAATTCTAGCCGTTATATGGAATCAAAGAGTAGCCAAATTGTGTAACTTTTCCCCTGGCACCATCAGAGAAAGTTCTTCATGCAGTTGTAGTTTTGTGATATTTCCTATGAACTACTTCACTGATGCAGCAACTGTCTCGGAGAATTATGGAGACAATTCCTGTCTTCAAATTAGTGCGTATCATTTAGTTGCTCATCCCCAGTTTTGATTCGTCGCTCTCATATCAGCTTAGGAAAATATGCCAAAACTCATCCTGCGGATCACAGATTCTGGAACTAATTTGAGTTACTTCGATTTTCGTTTGTTCTCTTTGATCTGTTGAAAGATCACAGGTATATGGTCAAGTCCAGAAAGAAGTGTCAATGATTGTCAATTGTGTAGCATGGAGTATCCTGGGGAGGAACTTTGTTTGAAAGCAACTTGAAATGGATATTGAGTTGAAGAAAAGCAACAGATAGAGAGAGAGAGGGAGGCTGCAATTTACCACAGTTGTCATACTCATTTCCGTGTCCTGTTTTGTTTTTCGAGGTGAAAGGCAGTCAAAACCCCTTGTAGTGTGGGGCCTTAACCCACTAAATTTACCCCGATGTCCCGACGGATTATCCTCTCGGGACCTCACCTTTAGGTAATACGTCGAGAGGCCGTTCCGAGCGTTACCGCTCAATCGTCAGTCCGTGGCCTGTGTAGCCAACTATTTGTATAGGAATTACAGTTAGTTAATAATTTCGTTGAGAATTGGTATTGAAGGTGCGCAACAGTGGCTTCAGTCCACGGTATGGCTTACACCAACTGCCAACACGCTCCAGTTAAATCGTCAGAATTTTTTCCAGTCGCAATTGTTGCAATTTTTGTTGTTGTTCCACGAGGGAAATTCAGTACGAAAATAGAGCATACCACGCTATATATATATATATATATATATATATATATATATATATATATATATATATAATATATATATATATATATATATATATATATATATATATATATATATATATATATATATATATATATTATATATATATATATATATATATATATATATATATATATATATATATATATATTTATCTATATGTATTTATATGTCTATATACTTGCAAGCGCACATAGCGGCATACACACACACACACACGTGGCGACAGTCCCAGCAAGTGGCAGCACAAATGCACACACACACACTCTCACGCACAAGTAAATATAAATGACAGAAATTACCGTAACATTTCAACGGGAGGTGTAAGCTGCCAACTACAACTATGTAAAGAACAGTGACAGCAGCAACAAAAACATCAGCAACTCCAAAGACAGCAACGGCGACAACAGCAGCCACGGCAGCAGCAGCAAGTGACATAAGTTTGAGTCGCAAACATTTGGGCAAATGTGGATTTCGTGCGTAGCAAAACGATGCCTAACCGAAATGAAGCGATGTCAGGCGCTGCTTCAGTGCAACCAGTAGGAGCAGCAACAGCAACAACAACAACTGTCATACTCTATGTGACTGCGATTACAATCGCGGCAGTCAACAGCAGCAACGGCAGCAAAACGAGTAGCACTGGCAAAGGTTTCAGGACTTAGCCGGAAAATGAGAATTTGTTAAATTTCAATCAGGCTCGCAGCAAAACGCAGCAAGGCTTCGAGTGCGCAAATCTCTACAGTGGGGTTGCAGCCGCGCCGGCATGGAGGAGATGGGCTTGTGTGTGTGTTTTGAGCGTGCCTGTATGTGTGGGAGTGTGAGTGAGTGTGTCGAGTAGGAGGAGCTCAGGGGTTTGCAGCCAACATTGCATGCTGTGCATGGATGAGCGCAAACTGTAAAGCGGCAGCTGAGGGTGTGCAGCGCTCATATTTTCACAATGCTTGCACACCAACAACCAGCACCACAGCCTCACGGCGAATGTACATTTGAGCTGGAATGACAGACTTATATCAGTGCACTTACTGCAGTTGCCACATTTCGCCACTGATAATGTACGAGCATAATGTTGAGGTCGCTTTCAGAAAGTTACTTATCGAAACGGATATAATTGTTGAAATCTGGACCCACCTTACTAGCCCTGTTGGCAAATACCAAGTGGGATAATACAAGGATTTTTCTCACGGTGTGGCAGCACTGTTGGCAGCCATTTCATAATCCCACTGAAGTTGATTGTGACTGAATTGAGTTTATTGTTTTATGCTGTTTGTGTCTTTGTTGATTGTTGATATTGTTTCAATGAGCACACATGTATATACACATATGTATATGAGCGCCCATTCACACACACACACACACAGAGACCCACAGCCACATATAGGTGGATGCCTATTATGACATATGAATACATGTATGTCGGCTTATTGAATTTTTTATGGCGTATATAAAAAAACTAACACACGCACAGCTATTGCCATAAATGCAATGAAATGACTGTATTAGTATTCAAACACTCACACACACACTCACGTTATGCATGCGCAGCTTTGATATTAAGCTCTTATAAACTCATATATGTGAATGTATCTACATATATATATGTACTTATTTTTAACACTTAGCTGGAGTGATACCAACTTACAAAAACACAGAATTTCTGCTGGTGTTAATATACAAATTACAGCATTGCACACACACAAACTCACGCCCAGTCATACATATATACACACTTATATTCGTACATAGGTGCATGCACATATATACAGAGCCGCATACGCTCAGAGACCCAGCCAGCATATGCATAGACGCACGAACTTAAATCCGTGGGCATGCTCGTAGTAGGTGTGTGGCAGCAAAGTGGGACGCCACCCACCATCGCAGTCGACACCGTGGGGTACTGACAGAGTCCGAGGGGTGGCTAAGCGCTGCAAAGCGTGTCCTCATTCACTTCATAAATTTTCTCAGCGTTGTTTCTGTGTAATCTTTTTGGAAAATGTTTTTGTTGGAGAAAAGTTTTGGCATTTTCTGTTTTTTCTTTTCGTTTTCAATTTTGTTAGTGTATCTGTGTGTGTGTGTGTGTTTTTAGCTCCTTCGGCTGCTTTTATACTCGTACGTTTATTTTGCATGTAAAAGAGGATAAATGCTTTCTGGCAGCTTGAACAGTAGCGGATTCATAGATACTCGCACATGCCAGTCTGCTTGAATTTCCGTGGGAAACCTACATATAATAAAATGAGCAAAATTTTTGGCAGACACATGTCTTAATTAATGATCCAGCTTACTTGGAGTGTGGGCAGTACACTGAAATAACAGGCCTCAACTGCAGTCTTTGCTTTGATCACTCTACAACTGAAGAAGCGAATTACAGTATCAACATCTGAATCGGATTGCTATGATTGAGGGACTCTTCTAGCTGCGGTTAGAATGAGGCCTGTATGGGGTAGAAGTAGATGGATCAGTACGGTGGAAGTGGAGATAATGCATCCAAGGATAAAATTTTGCAGAGATTTCCTACCTAGTCACTTGTATGGATCTGCTTAGTTTATTGCTTGGCACCAAATGAGCGGAATAATATTTACTCTGTCCAGTCCGTGGTCATGCTTCAAGTGCCTCGTGGCGTATGATTAACATTTTTGAATTTTCGTCGCCGCCACTGTTGCCGCCGTCGTTTGGCACGGCCCTCAGCGCAGAGCGCACTGCTAAATTCATGTTCCATTTGTAGTCTTTTTATTTTATTACATTAGGCAGCACAGTCGCTTGGCATATTTAATTTCTCAACTTGATGCTGCCACATTTTCAAGATAATTTTTGTTTGTTTACTGCTTGCGAAACTTTTTAAGGTTTAATTCTATTTTTTTGTTTTGTTTTTTGTTCTGCGCTTTTTTCGTGTTTTTGCGTGGGTTCTTTTCTCCTGTTTTTTTAATTTTTTATTTTATTTTATTCTTTTGTTGTTCGTATGGCTTCGACGAGCAACTTAACAATATAATATTTGCAGCGCAACTTTTTGTTAATGATGCAAAAGTTTCAAAATATTGTGCCAAGTCCATGAAAAAGGAATAAAAAGGAACGCACCGCCAGGCTCATAAATATGCTCATGCAATATGAACGAAGCGGTTTTATATCGCTTCAATTTTTATATTGCGTATAAATTAATTAACTGAACCGATACAGACAACCGATTCGAATGATTGGGGAAGGACAGAGCCTGTATGTGCATAACTAAGTCTCACAAATGGCAAAGCGAACTCCATCAGAACTTAGAATATCCTGTAGCTGTTTCATTGAAAAGCCCAAACAGTAAGGGGCCTTACACAGTTTTTACAGCTGGTTAGCCTGGTACTCCCCCACAAGGAGGAGTGCTCTCCCCGCTTCTGTGGTTACTTGTAGAAAATGAACTACATTTAGGGAATTTGATGGGAAGGCACCTAAACTAGTGGCATACGCAGATTACAGAGCAATGGTATTAGCGGGAAAGTACCGAGATACCATCAGTAAAGTAATGAACAACACTCTTAAAGCGATCCATCAGTGGGCGTATCGAGCAGGCTTGCAGATAAACGCGGATAAAACGGACTTTTTACCAGAAAATACAAGATGCCCTCGTGGAACTTTCCGAAGCTAGGTGACAGTGAACTTAATCTCAAAGACCACACCTTGGAGTAATTTTGGACAATAAGCTTATATGGAGGCGCAATGTTGAGGAAAGGGCGAAAAAGCCAGTATCGCAGAGTACGCATGCAAAAGAATGCTAGGAGTTACTTGGGGTCTTTTTGCCTCGCTGATGCACTGGTGCTACACCGCAATAGTTATACTAATCAACACATAGGTTAGGTTAAACTGGCTGGCCTTGAAGGCCACACATAGACCTGCAAGGTCCTTTGCGGTGCCAGATGGATGTCCGTTTAAGTGTAGTAGTATAGATCGTTAGGCAGAGAGACGCTCTTAGCATATCTTAGGAGCGAAACTGTCCCTAATTGTACGACCTCTTCTAGACCTTCAAATCAATGGGCTCCCAGGTATGTTAGGCGCGTTTCCGATATTGCCGGGTATGGGCATAGTATATGCTCCAAAGTTTCCCTTGTGCCCTGCCCCACATTTCCTGCATTCATTGTTGTTTGTGAGTCCCATCCTCTCAAGCGTGTACCGCCGCTACACAGTGACCTGTGAGTATTCCTACTTCCGTTCTGCAATCCGTCCTCGGAAGAGCCAGTATCGATTTGGTCTGAGTCCGTACGGTTTGCACATGAGCTTTGCGTTTTTACATGTGGTAATACTCCAACCCTTCTTCCACCTTTCATAATTCCACACATAGTTGCAAAATAAATTATTTATGACGATTGGTTTTTTTCTTTGCTTCCGCCAAGTAGTCTACTCTCGCCGACTACAGCTTTAGAATTTGCCAAAAGCGAGGGCTGATATAGTAGGTAATTCTTCCTTGTATTCATTGTAGTTGGTTCGTTGGTTCAGGTGGCGGATCCACGGCATCCTCTCATGAATCACTATTAGCGCCTTAGCGCCGTTTTTAACCCACTGCCCCTCCTAAACGCTGGAAAAAGATGGTTTGTTATCTCCATCCACTTTGTGGAATTTAGGTATTTTAGAAGATCCTTCGGTTTTACAGCCGAGAGGTCGGATAGACCTGCTAGAAAACAGTTTCCCCGGGCACTATTTTTTGCGCCCGCCAGAGCTGGGCATTTGCAAAGAAAGTGAGTTACTGTTTCTCTCTCGTCCGAGTCTTTACAACTTCTACAATGGGTATCGAAATATCTCTGTATTTTCTCCGCATGCGTACGTACTAGCCAATGTCATATAAAAACCGCCGTGAGTCGGCTGGTGTCTTCACGGTCCCTGTTTATAAGATCCCTTGACCTAGCTATATTGTAGACTGGCCAGATCACCCGACATGTATTGCACGTAGTAAGTAACCGCCATCTTCTGCCCATTGTAGAAAAGTCTAGATGTTTAATGAACTCATAGTGTGGTATGAAGGAGGCAACACGAAGCAACGGTACTCCAAAGCCAATCATCGAAGGCTTCCACAAAATGAAATTCAACATCAAAAGTGAGGTGGTGATTGATTTATTTCACATCATATTCCGATTCAAATTCATTCGTCTATCTGTTTCTTTACACTCTCCTGTAATATCAGTATACAGGACTTAACCGTGCAAGATACGAATATAACCAGCGAGGTTTCGCCTTTTATTCTGCTGAAGCAAAAGTGCTTCTAATATCAAATATACATCTGCATGCTACGAGATGAAGCAAGCAAACAAACACAATTACTGTGATTCGCTTCGTTCGCAACAAAATAAAATTATGCTTACAAGGACCAGAAAAACTGAATTGAAAGGGTGAATTGATTGGCTTGCAGTCATTGGAAGGCAAAATGTTTCCCCTATTTTGTGTTTTTTGTAAAATTAGACTCATGATTTAGGCGACATCCGCTTCTCTATAGCTGTATATATGCATACAGAATAAATTATGTTTCAAATGAATCTAGCTACAATCCGAACATGGATAGTTCCAATTCTAACTGGAATAACCAAGAATGTGTACACGATACATAGCTCTGTCTCATATCCTTGCTGAGTCTATGATACTTATCTGTCTTTGATATGTCCCTCCGTCTGCCTTACAACGTCTGATCGCTCGTTGAAGAAAAGCAGATTCCTTAAACTGAACAGGCCATTGTGCTCTTGTTTTGTCATTAGCATCCGTATAAAAACAAAACATAAAATTGAAATCGCATATCAGTCAATACCGACGGGTATTTAAACTAGACTGAACCAAAGTTGATCCCCAGGATCAATGGAGCGTTCACATGACACTCTCAGAATACTTTATCTTCATTGAGTTCTTTGAAAGAAATGAGGTATCCAGCAAGCTCCGCTATTTTGTGTTTAAAATCTGCGCCGTGAAGCAAAACCGACGGATATTTAAACTAGACTGAACCAAAGTTGATCCCCAGGATCAATGGAGCGTTCACATAACACTCTCAGAATACTTTATCTTCATTGAGTTCTTCGAAAGAAATGAGGTATCCAGCAAGCTCCGCTATTTTGTGTTTAAATTCTGTTGGCTTATCTATCTAGGATCTCATCAGTTTGAGTTATCTGATTTCAGAACACTGAGTGTAAATCCTCAGACCTCCAATGAGCACACACACACACACACACTCTTTTTGCGTATAATGTGAGGGCTAGAATGGAGGGCGGCGTGTTGCTGAAAACTTCTGCAGCACAGTACGGATTCCCTGCATTCATTCATTTATTTAGAGCATTGTACGTGAATGCTACTCCTTTGAAGTTGTTGAACTTTCATATTGGACATTTAAAACGTTCCTTGAACTTTTCATGCGTTTTATTGAGAAGCTCTTTGCGCTGAAGTTTCTTAGCATTTTGCTTCCACGAACTGAATGGCAAAAGTTGTGAAATCCTTCCGCTTCACATAGACAGCAGCCACACACTCTACACACGCTCATGCTGGATGCTTGCACTCACACTTTAAGTTCATCGATTTACTTTGCAGGATAAATTTAAAATATCTATCGTAGAGAAAACTTGTGGCACACTCTCTGCCCCGCGGACTTTGCTCTTAGTTCATCTTGCTGCTGACAGCAAAGTGCTCGTGCTTTGACAATCGCTGATGATGGTCTGGTGAAGTGGAGAATGAAAACAGAATTGCAAAGTTGTTATGTTGGCAAGTTGGAAAGCTCCAGAGTTGGTGGAACGGAAGTGCAAACTTCACTTTTACACATTCATGAAAGTTGAGAATACGCCTTTTGACCAAACGACATCAAGCCATAAAATGTAATTTCAATTAGCTTCGAAATTAATGAAGAATTTCACAAATACATTATGGAGCAGCGAAAGAGAGAGGCAGATAGGTGGGGAGATAGAGACAGAGACAATGACTGAAATTTAATTGGAATTTTTTCCCGCACACACAGACACAACCACATGCAGATTGTCACCTTTCTGCCCAGCTCAGTTCTGCTTGCCGCTCGCTTTAGTGAAACGTGTAGTTGTGCCACCCACAGACACCGCCTCCACTCTCGCCCGGCGAGTCTGCTGATTTTAATTAAGTATGCTCGGGTTTATTTTTACGTGCGCCTTCTTCTGTAACTTCTCCGTTGATGCTCGCCCAACTAGCATTGAAGACAACATGCTACTGCGCTTTAAAAAGCCAGCAACAATCAAGCCACGACAAAAAAAGCAACCACGAGAAATGGGGGAAAAAGACAAGCTTTCACCTTGCATCCTTTTTGCTGTTTATAAGCGTATTACGCTCCATAATAAACACCAATAAAAAAGCGCCACCCCCACCAGTCACTGCACCCTTTGTTGCTATTATGTAATTACATATTGTGCGCTGTCACTTTTGCTGTTGTTGCTGCCGCTGCTGCTCTTATTATTATTTCCCATTATAGCAGCCGTCTTTTTATACCCTGTGCCCTAAAAAGTTAAAATGGTACATTAGCAGGATGTATATGTTTGATACTCCAGAAAGTGGGCGTGAAATACACGGTTATTTATACAAATTATGGATCATTGTCGCTTCTAGCCTCAATTAACACGTGGCTACCAAATAAATTACGCTTGAACTTATTCGAATGAACCTTGGCAGATCGTCATGTGAACAAACGAATTTTTAGTTCGTGAGATATGCGGGTCTATGGTCATATACTCGTATATACATAATTTGAAGTGCCTGTCAGATACATAGAAGACTTTATCAATTGGTGGGCTAAATATGGAAGTACTTAATTGGCATCAAAGCTTACCTACTTTAACAAGGCGTGTCAAAACGTTCAGTTTCTTGAGATCGCAATTTGGCTGCTGGATAATTTCGATATTGGCTTCCGAGATCGTGCGATTCGACACCTGTTGCTTGTTCCCTGTCCGATTACATCCAATCACAGATCAGCCCAGTTATTGCTTTGGGCGGCTATTTTGTTGTAACTACTTCTCACACATTCTGGAAAGAATGGTCGAAATTTGTCTTCCAGTGTGAGGATGCGCTTTATCTCGCTCAGCCTCTCAATTTGTAGGTAAGTGGCTTAAAGAACTCACCTGGAATCTAGGGTATTTCGTAGTCGGTCTCAGCCGACTGCAGCCTGCTTTGTTAGTTCTATATACACACATTTATATATATACATATAAATATATATATATATATATATATATATATATATATATATATATATATATATATATATATATATATATATATATATATATATACGAGTATATTTACATGTATATATACATGTATATGTAATTATTAATGTTTTGCTTTTATTACTACGGTTGTTACTCTTATTGTTGTTCCTGCTGCTGCTGCTGTTGCTAGTCCTGCTGTATGGAGGAGTCTCTCCACGCTGTTATATTCACGCCTGCACTGCTTGCTATTTGCGATGTGGTGTGGTTGTTTGTTGCCGTCGCTGCTCCTGCTTACCATCTTGTCAGTCCCGCCCGCCCTTCTTAGCAGGGGGTGTATATGAGTGTAATAATTCCATTGTGTTCTCTCACTCCACACCGGAAATGTTGTCATGTGCCTCATTTCCTATTTTCACGCTCAAAATGTAAAAAACATAATTTTACATAATTTCTTTTTGAATAATATTTAAATTTTCGCATGAATGTTGTAATTTACTTGTGTGCGAATGTATGAGTGGGGGCGAATGTGAGTGGGCGTATGTTAGTGGGCGTATGTGAGTGGGCGTATGTGGGTGGGCGTATGTGAGTGGGCGTATGTGAGTGGGCCTATGTGGGTGTGTGTGTGTGGCTGTGTAGGTGAAAGTGGCAGCTGCGCAGGCAGAGCAGCCAGTGTCACTCTGGTACGGACGGAGCACACATTCATTTTTAATAAGGTTCTTAGTTAGCTGGCGTTTAAGACGGGCTTAGAGGCAAATTCATGGGACAATTGAAATTTATGGTAAGCAGGCTGCACAACTTTTCCTGTCTCACGTACAGCTTGTAAACCTGTCTCGGCGTATTCACATGCGCGCTGTTGCCTCGTGTGTGTGACTAATAAATTCTGTGTCTAATGGTAAAGTCTCCAAAAAGTACTCTTAAGGAATAAAGGAATATTGGTTGCTTAAACAACCGTGAATTGAGCTGCACCCTCTGTGGTCTAGTCGTAACTATGCTAGACTGACACCCCGACGGTCGCAGGTTCAAATCCTGCCATGGGCTTGGTCTCCAAAATGCTTCCTTCTATAAAATCCTTTTCTCTTCGAGTCGAAGGTCTCTGTAGTTAGTACTCATTCGTCCAACTCCTTGCACTCATAATTAATTATGGCGGTAGAGATAATAATAATAATAATAATAATAATAATAATAACAACAATAATCTGCAAGCTAATATCCCTCATATTCTCAGTTGGATAATTGGTGACTCTAATAAGTCGGGCTCTGAGTTAGTACCCAATGTTAATAGGCAGGCGACGAAAGGATCATGTAATGAAACTCAAAACTACTCATTCCGCAGTTTCTCTTTAAAAGTTCTGCTCTCACAGTCTAGTTGCGTGTCTTTCACTATTTTACTCTTTCAACTATAATTACCTCAATTGCAATACACGGTCGTGTGTTGCCCAAGGTTGGACTTCACTTTTCTTGAGCTGTGCACACACCTCATTATGATAATTTTGTTCCATTGTATCCTGATTTTAGTCTTCAGACTTCGTAGTTGCTAATGGGGTCACAATTCTAAGAATTTGCGGCTCATAACTCCACATTTGTTGCTGAAATATATCACTAAATCCAAGTTCCGCTGCGCAGAGGCGTTACGGGAGCAATTAGAGTGAAGGAGCTCAAACAGATCATTAGTTTACAATTGTGATTTTACATTTTACTATATAGATTGATATATGGAGAAGCGGTATATGTATATATATATATATATATATATATATATATATATATATATATATATATATATATATATAGTCCTATGGCTCCGCGGGGGAGCGTAGCGTTAGTAGCAATAAAATGGATAAATACATTGAAACCGAAATGAATTATGGATCTCGGTACGCATCGATTGGAAGGAATCGGTCTACTGTAGTAACGAAGTTGTAGCGAATGTGGTACCAATTCCCATTTAATGGGGGATAGAATATTTGATTAGATTGATATTTGAATAATATTGATCAATTGGACAGAACTAATTCCGGATTACATTAAAAATATACTTCCAGGAACACATTAAAAGTATACTTCGAGGTATGATAACTAAAATTTTGGATGACTTGTGTCACTTATGAACAAATATAGCGACACACAAAGCCGTCCTTAGTGGGTTTGACATGAAACACCTCGCATAGTGTACAAATCAAAGCTAAAACAACATAAATTGTGTTATAAACTCCACAAGTTGAAGTAGTTGAAGATAACTGGGTTACAATGAGCATCCAAATCCTATAAAAGCACGAGGATCGTATAGAAATTGCACATGATATGAACATAAATGTTGATGCCTCTTGCCGAATTTTTCGAATCGGTGCATGGGGCACACGAGCGTATTACCCAGGAGCTCCACTAAATATAATCAGAAATTCTAAAGCATCTTAAGCTCATTACATCAGTGTATGTTCACGCAACTGTTTCACAATTGGAGAATTGAGTATCAATCGGAGACTTCAGTATCAATCGGAGAATGCAGTATCTTCTGCAATAGGTTAATAAGTGCCTGTTTCCTGGGTATAAGTACGAGAACGACATGTGTTCGACCAATCCTCAGTACTTCTTTTGTTCTGGTCAAAATGGCGATACTGGGAAACTTGGTGTGATTAATTTATTCTGATATTGCGGCCAACTTTTACCACAGATGAGAGTCTAATTGAATTTTCTATAATAATATTAATTCACTCAAGTTAGTGTCACAATTGACTCCTATGCCACTACGAGTATTTTGCGCCGCCATTCACAAGGACCACCGTGACAAAAATTATTCCAACCTACACGCAAAGGTTCACGAAAAGAACAACACAATAAAATTGATTCGTTTTTGAATGGTAGCAAAACGTTTACCGCTAAAAGTGAGACACACTCGCACGCTCCCATAGTGGTGGCAAATAGCTTTTCTATTCGTTACTAGATACTCGTCGTACTTTCGTTTGCTCTATTCGTTACTTTGTATTCGTCACTGAGGAACTCCCATAGTAGTGTATCTATTCGTTACTAGATACTCGTCGTACTTTCGTTTGCTCTATTCGTTACTTTGTATTCGTCACTGAGGAACTCCCATAGTAGTGTATCTATTCGTTACTAGATACTCGTCGTACTTTCGGTGCTCTATTCGTTACTTTGTATTCGTCACTGAGGAACTCCCATAGTAGTGTATCTATTCGTTACTAGATACTCGTCGTACTTTCGTTGCTCTATTCGTTACTTTGTATTCGTCACTGAGGAACTCCCATAGTAGTGTATCTATTCGTTACTAGATACTCGTCGTACTTTCGTTGCTCTATTCGTTACTTTGTATTCGTCACTGAGGAACTCCCATAGTAGTGTATCTATTCGTTACTAGATACTCGTCGTACTTTCGGTGCTCTATTCGTTACTTTGTATTCGTCACTGAGGAACTCCCATAGTAGTGTATCTATTCGTTACTAGATACTCGTCGTACTTTCGTTGCTCTATTCGTTACTTTGTATTCGTCACTGAGGAACTCCCATAGTAGTGTATCTATTCGTTACTAGATACTCGTCGTACTTTCGTTGCTCTATTCGTTACTTTGTATTCGTCACTGAAGAACTGTGGCTTGCAATACGAAGGAAGCAGCGAGTGCCGTCGAATGTGATCGAACAGTTTGAATAGGAGTATCATTGAATTCTGTTCAAGTGCCACACTCGTTACTTAACTGGGTCGGCAGTGACGACTACTCTAGTAAGGACACATCAGCTTTTGGGCGTCTCTAGCACACATGCGAGTTCGTACACACATGTCTGTCGCTGCTCACGCACAATTCTATTGAATACCAAACTGAGCAGAAAATTCAAGCACGAGTGTGAAAGGGAATACGAATAAGGCTTCAACCGTCGAAATGTCCTTGACTACCCTACCGCCAATGCTGCGCAAGGACTTTTGGGGTCGTGGTTTTTATTTGGTATTTAGTTCAAAGTTATATTTACACTTGTATTACCCACAGCACGACACTCGTAGGAAAATATTTATGGGTCGAGGCTATTTCGCTGACATTGTTTGACTTCCACTGAGATGGTTCGTTGACTGCGACCGAGGTAACTACTTGTGGGAGTGTGTATGCGGACTGCCGGCGGTGCGGGTTTGCTGGTCGCAGATTCACTGTGTGCGAGTTGATAGCTATTTTAAGGAGAAAGAAAATACTAATTGGCGCAAACTTGAAGGTTTATTATATGAGCACAAGGCAAGAGGAAATTGTGGTACACTTTTTGCGCTGCGCTCCGCTGGAGGGCACATATTCATAGAAAGGAGCATTTCATAAGAGCTACAGGAGAAGAGTTCCATTGAAATAAATATCTGCTTTCTCGCGTCCAAACTAAAATTTTATTTATGAAAATTATTGCACTAAAATATTTCAAAACATAAATCCTCCGTATCCTATTTTTATACGAGTCCTTTCGGAGATTTGATCAAATATGACTGCTTAAACACTTGCAGTATTGACGGGCAACTCTGAGTATAAAATCACAATCACAAACTGGCAACTATTGCCAGACGCAGCCATAGCAGTGTAAAAGAAGGACAGAAGCAAAAGAAGGACGAAAATGAGCGACGTGCTGATCTGAGAATAGATCAAGGAACAAATAGCGGCGACGAAGCATTTAGTCTTTGGGAGAAGAAGCCGATTCAACAAATCTTGCCTTTATATATAGAATATATAATATTAGAATAAAGATTAAAGGACACTTGCCACACGCTGAAGTTTTATCTTTCCACTCGAACTACCCCAGCAGTGTTTATTGACTGAACCACACTTCAACGTTATATCTGCCTTGTTGTTATGGGAGCATTTCCAACTACTCCGGGGGCCCTAAATCGGTTTTATCGATTTAACTCCTCTAGACTTATTCTTAATTGGATGCCTCTTTATGCGGCCATCTCTGAGACTTGAACAGGAATACATTGCCTCGCTTAATTACTTTCCTAGTCTTGTATACTGAAAATTAAAGTCTGAGGTTTCATTTCCACTAAGTACCCTCAAGATCCGAGGGGCTGGGTTGTTCCAAAATGTCCACAGATGACTTCAAATCTGAGATTTGTGGTAGAGCGGGGATATTCGTTGTGCGAAACTATGTCAAACTCTTTTATCCTCTATGAAGGTACGCAATATAGATGATATTTATATAGAAGTGTTTGTCTTACTTAACGCCATGGTTTATGTCAGGGACATCAAATGGTTTGTTTAGTTGTGTAGTAACATACCAACTACTCTCAATCCTATTGTGAACTCTGGTATTGTGAGTGAATGTAAGAATATCATAAACAATATTAGTTTATATAACAAGGCAATACTCTTTTGGGTACCGGAACACAAGGCCCTTGTGGCGAACGAGTTCCTATGCAAAGGCTCTACAGACAAACTTATGGCAACCGTACCAGCGCTTGGTGTGTCTGTGACATCAGCGAAAACTTGCACCCGCGGATGGGTTTTCACTTTCCATAGGCGCAGATGGCAAATCAATCCTAGTGTTAATCAAGCTACCGCCACAGTTCCTAGTAATGACAAGAAGTCCTCGATATTTAGCAGTTCCATCAGTCGGTGGGACAGCTAGTTACATATTGATATTCTGACTGGTCACTACGCTTCAGTTAAGCATAGGATAGGTTGATCAGTAGACCGTATCTGGAAGACGAGGACACAGCTTTACACTTTCCAGACATCGGTTATAGGTGCTATACTCTTATTTGGTGGAAGCTAGTGTCAGTAGTTCTCTGCCACTACCTTGAATCATTCACTTGGCGCTGCCGATTTCCGTAAATGGAAGTTCGCCATTAAGCAGTCTCTTAAAAAAACAATATATTGTTACGAAATCAACACGCCATCTTTTTGGTTGATGGTTTTAGCATGAACGTCGATTTCAACACAGATGCACACGAGAGAAGGCATGCGAAGTTGCGTTCGGAGGCTTTGTGAGGTTCAAGAAGTATATAAGCGACTGCACACTAGACATCGGGACCAGTGAAAGTGACCAAGTGAACATCGTAGTAGCAGCAGCAGTGAAACAGTGAACGTAGTTGAAAGTGAACATCGTAGTAGCAGCAGCAGTGAAACAGTACACGTAGTTGAAAGTGAACATCGTAGTAGCAGCAGCAGTGAAACAGTGAACGTAGTTGAAAGTGAACATCGTAGTAGCAGCAGCAGTGAAACAGTGAACGTAGTTGAAAGTGAACATCGTAGTAGCAGCAGCAGTGAAACAGTACACGTAGCTGAAAGTGCACATCGTAGTAGCAGATCGGTTAACCAGTGACAGTGGCAAAAGGATCATAGCCGAATCCTGAGAGTGGCAGCAAGCAGCGTGAGCGTCGTGTGAGCTACGGAGAGTTAACAAATGATCGTCGCAGAGCAATGTAAATAGAAAAGTGTGGTGCAATAACTGACTAACTGAAGCACATTATAAGCGAAGACGAAGTGTGAGAAGCGAGCAAACTTTTAAAGCCAATAATAAGTTGGACGAATACTAATAAAGCCAATTGTTCCAACTTAAGAAGAGGGAATTGTTTGCTTATTACACAATCCAACGATACGAATCCAAGTATTGAGCTTGGTATAAATTGTCTGAAAGGCAATTATGTTACAGTATTTTCTTAACTCAATACATGGAGGAGCGTCAAAGTCCCGCATAGGCTCATTAGAAACATGCAGTAGTCAGGTTTTCGTAGAATCAAATATTTAAGATGGGCGAAGCGGTGATGTAAGCAGGTGAGAAAAGTTTAAGCAACAATTAGAATAAGTAAAACAGTAAAATATGGTTTAGGTAATGGTCTGGCAGGGAATACACAAGTGTACACTTTTGTAGCTGATACAACAAGATTTCATCCACATGTCAAGAGTCAACTAGATATTGATCAAACAGTTGGTGCTCTACAGCCGTATCCTTTCTCGCGTAGAGAAAGAGTGGCCTCAGAAACCATTCTAAAACCCGACATGAATGAGTAATCAACATAAAAGTGTAGAACATTGTATATCTTTTGAAGTGATACTTGTGTTACTCCTTCTGGGATCTATCTAGATTCGGACCGATGTTAAGTTGTTACTCCCTGTGCCATTAAAACGGAATCTCTATGGTGCACATCTCAGGATTGGTACAGTTTAAGTATTCTGTGATGAAATATGCTCAGTGGCGCCTCTCATCAGGTAAACTCGTTAGACACCATAGCAATACAATTCGTAATACGCCGCAATAATGTAATTTGTTTTGGGAACATTCTCACTAACAACCAATCACTAAAAATTGATTAGCTGAAGTGAACCTTTGTATTGCCTTCACATTCCTGCACCTCATGTCTGTTTAACGAGTTAATTAAGGTGGAGGAGGCACACCCACATACATTTCCAAAACTGTTCATTACAAATAATGCCATTAACTGACCGTACACTATAATTTAAATGCCCCCCTCAAAATAGCTTTGATGCACAGCGCCTTGGGGTATGCTACGAAGCGCAGAGGCAAATTGGCATTTATGACGACGAATGAAAACAAAAGCAGAATCCGCCACATTTGTCAAGTTCGATTTAATACAATTGAGTGCTCATATTGTTATTGCTCATATCACAGTGGGTCTTGTGGCGTGACGCAACAATGCCAATGTGCACAAAGAACCCAAGTACACGACCAGAAGCCACTGACGTCAGTGAAGTCAACACTTGCGCGACGCAATTGTCGTGCGGCCCACATGCAAGCGTGCACACACGCCGATGGTGGGATGTCACCACGGGTACTAGCACCAGCACCAACACGTCCGGGCGCACACGGATCCCTGTGACCTTTCGCATTTCTATGGATGTACGTCAAGCTACTTCGAGCGGAAATGTACGGCCGCATGCCGAAGTGTAGGTGTTAACCGCCTGGCTTTTGTGTCATTACACAGCGTGCCCGTCCCTCCAGTCCGGGGAGATAGCTTCACGGGACTAGCTATGCGCGCCTTTGTTTGTAGATGATGGAAATGCCGTAGTTGAGTCGCTGGATCGGCGTGGACGAAATGGCTGACATGCCGTAAACACCTGCAACAAGCGAAGCGTTCTGGATTGATTACATTTTCTTTGGTTGCGTTCGGTTGGGTTTGGTTTTGTTTTCTTTTGTTTTGCTCTGCTTTGCTGCGTTCTGTTTGGCTTTAGGGGAATTGACATTTACGGAGAATTGTTAAGACGTCTGATTACGTCGAAGGAGACAATTGTGCGAGTAATTGATTAATTGCGCGCATTATTTATTGAAACAATGGGAATCAGACCGCATTCAATGCAGAAATCTTGAAGGAGCCGAAGCACAGCGGATCAATAAAAGCCTTTTTAATTTTGCCTTTTTGTGTTTTTATTATTGCAATTTTCCATTTATTTATTTATTTAATTTTTATTATTTTCCGTTTGTTTTGTTTTTCCACATTGAAAGCCTGTTTGGCGCAGCGCGTAGCAAGCAAAAGTGCTGGGAAAATAATTTCGCTGCGAATGCAAAACGTAACCTGGCAGCCGCTTGGGTAGAAAAATTATATGAAGATGTGCACAACAGCAGCTTAGCGGCTGGCTTGGGCTCCAGCTCCGTTGGTTAGAAGGAATTTTGCATTTTATGTGCTTGAGCAGCAGGAATAAAACAAGAGTAAAACGTTTGCAAACAGGTTCACTTCACATGGCATTGTACTTTATTTGTTGAATAAACGTCAAAAACGTTCGTACACGTACATACGAAATTAAAATACAGGGTCTCTCCATACGCAGTTCCAGCCGCGCAAAAGTCAAGCAGGAATTGAAAACTGAAGCTGCAGAAATCATTCTCACCATGGCTTGGTACTCTAAGTTCCTGACGTGCACAAAGTCGAGGCAAATTTTGTCTACTCATCGAGTGATGGAAATCGTGCTCCTATCAATTTGAATAGATCAACTATGCCAAGTGTGTACAAATGCTCCCTGTTCCTAGAAATGAACCTGCTAAGCACTCTGATGATCATATGGCGAATATAGGTATGTGTTCCGGCCGTCCAGCAATATTGACAAATCGAGAAACACCTGAGAGATTGCCATTCAGATCAAAGTAAATCCAGAGAACACAGAGAAAAGAAACTTAAAGTCAAACGGCAAAGCAGCGAAATATAGCAGTCGGACGTTGTACATGAATCCACTGAAAATCGTGGTGAATCCACTCAGAATCGTGGTGAATCCATTCAAAATCGTGGTGTGTCCGCTACGTACGTTGGCAGCGAAGTAGACTTTCCTTTCTCTGTGTTCTCTGCTAAATCCACGAATGCTGCTCAGTAGATCTCTCAAGTCGCGGTGCTCTTATAAACTATTAAAATATCCCCGAATCACAGCATTCAATATAGTTCGAGAACTTTCAGACAAATGTAAGGACGGAATATGAGCTGACACTCTGCGGAAAAAACTAGAGAAAAGAAGGCATTCACATCGAGAGTCCATAGAGTGAAACGAATGAATTTTGCAAAAGAACACTTAATAATACTGAAGAAGACTATTTTAATCGGACATCAAAAATTTGCTTATTTGAGATGAAGATAGGACCTACCCTACCCTACCCTACTCAGCTAACGACAAACGAATTTGCTCATCAACGGTGGTGAAGGAGTAATGGTTTGGGGATGTACGGCTTCTTTTGGAGTGGACATTCAAAGAAGATACAATGAACACATTTGGTTATCTTCAAATTAAAAGAAAAAAGTTTGAAAGAAAGTCTCCCACAACTGGCGTCAACTTGTTTGTTTCCACTTGATAACGATCCGAAATATAGTGAAGAGTTCATATGGCAATAGCTGCTGTACTATGCACCTGGAACACTCCGCACGCCAACACAATCTCCAGACCATAATCCCATAGAAAAATGATGAGAGTTATTAGAAAAGAAGATACTTCAGCACTCAATTTCGAGCAAGGATATGCAAATGGACCGAGATTATTGCACAGGATACATCAAAATTAGTTGAGTCAATCAAAAATCGCTTCAAAAAGGTTATACAGCACCAAAGATATCCTATTAGTATAAGTATATACTATAAATCAAAAACTAAATGCGAAAGCAAAAGTAAACAGGAACGATCAGGTGAACTCATGAGTAGAGGGATCATCTAAATTGTCCTAGCTTATATCTAGGACTCAAGAAGCTGTTCATGACTGTAGCTACCAGTGGCAACTTTTTGAACTTTGTTTTTGTACCATGACTATGGAGTTACTAGACGAGAGGACAGCACAAAGTTAACGCTGCTTCCTACGACAATCGATCATATCATATCAGAACCAAACATAAGTATAGAGTAGCTCAATACAGATTTTATAATGCTTTTGTGAGACAACTCGACAAGACTTGGTTATCTCAAGTATCTGCAATATGGTGTAAGTGTTGATTATGATGTTCTGTGTTCAATCACAAAAGATCTGAGCAATGTCGAAGCGATAAGTCTACCGAGAATATTGCTGTCGCCCTCAATACCTCGTCTAAACAATTTCTGGCCAGGCCCATGGCCTGAAAATACTCTGGAGGAAATAACGAAGTATCAGATCAGCAGAGAATAGGAGATAATCCCTTTGTGAAAACTGAATCCGGAAGCATAAAACCGCTGGCATGCTGACCACACTGCAGACACTACAACGTTCTTGTATTCATAAGGTGTCGACGTTCATTTTTGGCAAATCATTCGCCACGCCAAATAGTACTGTTCTGAGTGAGACACCCCCTGTATGCATCATAACCAATAATAAACTTGAGGAATTTTTATAAACTGCTAAAATAAAAGAATTAAAACAAACAAAAAAATTAGCTTGAGAAAGAAAAATGCAAAACACAGCAGCATCACCCAGCAAATGAAGCAAATAAAGATGCGCAAAAGACTCACAAACATGCACACACAACACAGCAACAGCAACAGCAACAGCAACAACAACAACAGCAACAACAACAATGAAAGCAACAGCAGCAAGTCAAACCAAAGATTAAATTCAAATAAATCGACATGGTCGTTGGAAATGAAAACATTCACATAAACCCAGCACGCTGGCAACGTAGCCGGACGGTTGGCGGGGGGCGTGTGGCTGGGCAGGCAGGAAGAGTACGAAGGAATACCCATACCACACTCACTGATGCTGGCTGCGCTGCAGCGTGGTACGAGTAAACCCACCCAAACCAACTGGGCAGCGTATGGATGAGCGAACGAGCGAACGAGCGATCGCATCGCATCGGATCGAATCGAATCGCACTGCATTTGAGTGCAGCAACCAACTCGCTGCTGGCAGAACTCCAGAAGGAAGATCATCGCGCAAAGCATTCAAATGCCGCAACTCCGCAACTCTTCGGCTCCACAGCTTCTCGACTCCCTGCGCTGAGCAACTGGATGGCAATTCAGTTTTCGGTGCTGCTAAATGTACTCGCCGGCCGTGTGAGTTTGTACGTCTGTCTGCCTATGTGTCCCTTTGTCTGTCTGTCTTTCTGTTACACTGTCTTTCGATCTTTCGTACGTCTAATCCCCCCAGACGGCGCACTTCAGCGCTTACATATCCTCACTTGTGACTACGCGATTTGCGCCTGTGAGACCAATTTGCGAATATTTTCATTTCAATTGCCATGGTTGGAGCTTTTTATTTCAATGTTTTCATTTCTGTTCGGTGCTGCCAGTGATGTTGTTCTTGCTGCTGCTGGTGTTGTTGTTGTTATTGTAGTTGTTGCCGCTGCTGCTGATACTGCTGCAGTGATCATGTAAATATATTTGCGGCCATTGACACAGGTCAACTGTAGTCAAGACCAATCGCAGCCAGCCGTAACAAGAAGAGCAACAACAACCACAACAAAAACAACAACAACAATAATAATAATAATAATAATAATAATAATAACAGCAGCAGCAGCAACAACAACAACAACAGAAGCAAAGACGACAACTGACTGCTCGCTGCTCGCTCTCTGCAACTCTCGATGGAGCGGTGCGCGCACATTCGTCGCCATTATACGCGCCATATTGTTAAATTTGTTTTTAAAAGGCGCGCAAATGCATGTTGCCCTGGTCTTTTTGATCGCTGCTGCTGTTGCTGTCGTTGCGGCTGTCGTTGCTGCTGCTGCTGCTGCCGTTGCTGTGTGGTTATCCTCTACAGGTGTTTGTCCTTATGAGCTCCAATTTAAAATAAATTTTTGTATCTGTTGCTCTTGCATTTTTTCTTCATTCCTACTTTTGGTTTTGCTTTTTGCTTTTTGTTTTTATCTTTATTTATATTTTTCTTTTATTTCATTTATTTTTCTACTTCATTTTAATGCGAATGTGTTTGCTCGCCTGCGGTATCAGCGCAGATCATCTTTCTTCCAGACAAGCTCAAACTCCGCCAACTGAACCCGGTCGGTCGCAAAAGGGTATCATTAGTATTTTAGCTTAAGCGTCGCCTTTTTTGATAAACTTTCGACAAGGCACAAAGCAGCAGCAATAAAGCAACAACAAAACTGGAGAGTGCACACACAACAACAAACAGCACAACAACAACAAACAGCAACAACGCGACACAACGACAAGGACAGGCACAACTGCAGCGAAAATAAAATAAAAGTTATTTCGGATCGTTTTGTCAGCGCAGGTTTCAAGACTTTTTGTCCGCATAAATTCAGTGCGTAAAGGATATCTCTCTTCTTCTTCTTCTTCTTCTTCTTCTACGTCGTCTTCTTGTTTATTGCTGTTGTTTCCTGTTCTTTTCACATTTATGTTTTCTATCTGCTGCTGTTGTGGGTTGCTATACTAACAGCGTCTTGACAACGCCAGACATTATCAGAGAATTATACACAACCAGTGCCTGCCATTCCCACAAATGAACTGTTGCCTGGACAGCCTTATGTCAATAAGTAACGGTATTGAACCCCAGTTGAGAGTGGAGTTCTTTATAGATGTGCGCGTACATTTTCTAGACTGGCTACGCTTAGTCTATCTGGACTAAGAAACAGTCAAACAGAGCACCTAATCAGTACTCTTGGGAGTACAGAACTAGTGGGAGATAAAGTTGTCCGGAAAGGGCGCAATTCTGGTTTTTGAAAGTAGCGAAGTACATGAGCAAAATTGGACCACTCTTCATATAATGTAAATACCATCTATGCAGATGTAATATTTGAGCTTTCAAGTCACAGATCCGAGCAGGACTTTCCCACTTTTTATATTGCCAGCAGAAGGTAGATAGGTATAGCGGCCGCCAGAAGGGTGCACTTAGTCCATCATTGACCCCTTGTGGTACCACATGAAACACAAGTCCCAAACCATTTCAAAGGTCCAGCCATTTGGAGCTTTTAATGAAGCCAGTGATGGAATTTATCTTCTTATTTGGAATGTCAAGCAGCACTCAAGATTCTAACTCACCCTTAGTGAGGTCTAAACTTGTGTGGGACTGTATTGGGAAGCTAAACTCCCTAGGCAGTATGAACAAGTTATCTCTAATGTGGGTACCAGGCCACCTAGGAGTAGAAGGAAATGAGAAAGCTGATAGCTTGGAAGAAAGGCTGCGGCATCTCCTTTCAACGGCCCTGATCCCTTATGTGGACTATCATCCAATACCACTAGAGGTCTGCTGAAGAAGTGTACAGATTCAAAAAGATGTCAAACCTGGAAATCTGGTATTAAGACAGTCCAAAGCTCTTCTGGGAGATTTTAATCCTAAAAGAGCTAAGGAGCTAATAAATATGCCTCGGAGTAAATTAAGAATCCTTACAGGCATTTTAAGCGGACACTGTAGACTCAACTACCATATGAACAAGTTGGGTATATCTTCAGATGCCATCTGTCGATTCTGTGGAGAAAGTGACGAAACCTCATAGCACCTGATCACAGACTGCGGACCATTGGCACACAATACACTCAGGTGTTTTGGAGAATATATCTCAGATATGGGCAAGATCCCTCAACTTGATTCCTCCAAAATATGTGAATAGAAAATGAACCTGACAGAAGATTTATAGATGAGACTGTCTTCATCTTTCAAATAAATAGGGGCATCACAATAGATCTTTCAGGTCGCAGTGTATAACACCCTTAAATATATCTATCTATATATCTATTTGGAATGTCTCACAAAGAGTCGAGAAAGTTGTCACCGAGGAAAGTGTCCCTCCTTCTTGACAACGCGGTACACGTGCATTGCAGATGTTCAATGGACTCTTCCTCCTCCTCGTCCATGGAACTCCTGCAGAAGGCGTTAGAGGCAATCCCCAGCCTACTACCGTGAGTACCCAGGGTCCAGTGTCCCGTTAGGACACTAACTACTGACTAGTGTCGCGTTAGGACACTAACTACTGAACCTATACTTGGTCTAGCTATTTTGCATCCTGTACTTTCAGACCAGCGCGTACCCGCAGTGCCTAAGGATATTGTATTTATTATAAGCTTACATGTGGCAATAGGAATACCGAGATTTGCCCAATCTGGCTGAATCGGTATGGTAGTACCCTCTCGGGCAAGCTCATTCGCTTTACAGTTTCCTGGAATATCTCTGGAGTCGGGAACCCAATTCAGATGCAGACGAGTATGCTTAGCTATCTCGTGTAGAGATTTGCGGCAGCTCTTGATGACTTTTGAGGTGATGATAGCCGATTCCAGAAGAGAGGAGAGAAATATTTGAAGAGAGAACATCAATAATCTGATTGAAAGACTGAAAAAACCAACTAAAATGAAGTTTATGGAGAGAAAAGAAATAAAAGAAAGAGTATTGAAAAAACGGCTACTGAAAATATTCGAAAACCGTCGTTCCCAGTTATTCGCGATGATAACATCAACGGTACAAAAATATCGCTCTTCACTAATTCAAATGTCTCAAAGATGTATGCGAATTTCTAAGCAGAAGGCACTCTTATTTGGCGTATGAATAGCAGGGGCCTTGTTTAAGTTCAAGTGTGTTTTCACATGGACTTCTCAACACTTGAATCAGGAGCCCAACACCATTAACGGTCTTAATCGAATTTGTTTATATTGTTTTCGCGTTATGAACTCCATCATTCACACTGTAGGAGGCTCACTGGCTTTGTGTTCATAAGAGAATTGGAAACAGCACTAAAAGGGCGTGAAACCAGATGAAGAAGTTACTTTAATTCTGGCCGTGCGCTAATGTATCAATGAAATAAGGGGACACTGCCCTAAAGTGAAAATTATAACCAGTCTTCAAAATGTTCTGGTCAATTTAATAGTAAAAAATCAAGTGGTTAATTACTAGTTCCAAACTTATCTAAGTGAGCCAGTAACTAGCAAACACCCTTGCCATGCAGAAGGGGGACAACTGAATTTCTACACCGACGGATCCAAGCTTGACGATAGAGTCGGCTTTGGAGTTTTCTCAAAATAACTGGGACTGGATCTGTCGTTATGCCTCCCCGATCACTGCAGTGTTTATTAATCAGAGGTCCTAGCCATAAAGGAAGTAGCCTAAGTTAACCAGTAACTTGCAAACACCCTTGCCATGGAGAAGGGGTGAACTGAAATTCTCAAAAGAACTGGGACTGAATCTGTCGTTCCGTCTCCCCGATCACTGCAGTGTTTATCAGGCAGAGGTCCTAGCCATACAGGAGGTAGCCGTCTACTTAAGTAGACACACGCCGTAACAAAAACCTTCATAAATATCTACTCGAAAAACCAGGCGGCCATCAAGTCAATGAACTCAGTAGCATTGAAATCAAAGATTGCCCAGGACTGCCTGGCAGCCCGAAATGATATTAGCCCCGTTTTCACGGTACGCCTAATATGGGCTCCGGGACATAGGGAATTTGAAAGGAACTTTAGGGCTGATGAAGTAGCTGGATGGGGTACTAACTATCCTCTGTGTATGGACAGATGCGAGGTAGCAATACCAATTCCCACCTGTAAACTAATGTTGTGGGATAGCGTCGTGCGTGAGGCCAATAGGTCTTGGGCACTTGCTTAACGACTAGACTAATGTGGCTGGAACTTGATAGGAAAAAATCGATAGACTTCCCTGGCCTGTCGAGAGAAGATCTGTCTAAGGTCATGACTTGTATAACCGTTCTTCGGCTGTTCGGCAGATATGCTCTCAGGCTGAGAGTCTTCTCTGATGAGTTCTGCAGAAACTGTGGGGATGAAGAAGAGGAGGAGACTGTGGAACATCTCTGCTGTGGGTACCCGGCTCTCCCTAAAAGGAGAGCGGGCCCTTTAGGCAAATACGCTTTCAGCTCTCTTACGGAAGTGTCCGGCTCGAAGGTCGAAGAAATCCTGCGCTTTCAGGATCAGTCTTCTGTTCGCCTAACTTTTACAGTTATTTGATGGCAATATTGTGATGAGCGATAAGGCTCAAATCCTGCTAACAAGGAAAATGGCCCCATTTTATATCGGGTCCATTCATAAGCGATTGAAGAGTGTTCACTGTAATCACTAAAAATCACCCTTTTTCAGAAATATAGACGGCACTGACATGACGGTCAATGACGAACGTCACCGGAGCGTGGTCAATGCACATTTTTCACCAAATATCGATGAAAATGATCCTGAACGAGATGTGGTTTCATCAAAATAGCGTACGCAGCGTCAGGAACGAGTGACTTATTCAAATCATAGTTTGGCTACAAAGTCGCTTTCGATTTCGGCAATTGAACCTGATGATTGGCTTCCAAAGACATGCTGTGAGACCTTCCTGTGACTCTACGTAAAGTCACAGGATTATGCTGCTAAATCTGAGTTTTTTTGATGCTTGGGATGCCAACACTGCTCGTTATACTGGTGGCATACTTCTTAAGTTGCTCGAAAGGGAGATCGAAAAGTGTACTTCTTGAATGAGCCTCATTAGAAACCGTCGCAGTGGCAATATACTCGCAAGTGAAGTTGTCCAATTGTAAATTGATATTTCCAACAAAAATTAAGTGTCATTAAAGACTGAATTTAATTAAAATTTATGTTATTTCACGGTTAAAAATGAATCCGCCACTCCCGAACAATATCCACATACGCTTTCGTAATTAAATTTTTTCGGATGATCAGAAAAATATGTTTTCAAAACATTCGCTCAGATGTTGAACACACTTCCTTATAGGATTCAATCAATTCTAAGAACACCACATGCACCGTTTCCAAGTTTTCTCAGGAACATAAGTCTCATACACTGCCTGCACCTCTTCAGAGTTTGGAGGCTTGGAACCCTATTACATGCTAGTATCCTAGCTAGATGATTTGGATGCTCTTTGATTTTTTGCGCATACGAGTATTTTAAGTGGGCGTCAAAGATTTCCTTTTTTACGGGCGGAATGTTCAGATCTTTGTGAATGTTTGTATTCTTTATAAACCAAGGAGCCCCAGTAATGGTTCTTAGAATTTTGGACTGCGCTCTTTGAATCAGTTCTATGTTAGAGTTGCTTGCGCCGCCCCACAACTGGCTACCGTAAGTCCAAATTGGTTTTATGATGGCTTTGTACAGGAGTGTTTTGTATTCTAGGCTCAACCTGGAATTTTTGTGCATGAGCCAGTGCAGGCTATTTGCTTTCAAATTCATTTGTTTTTTTTTGGCTTCGATGTGGCGCTTCCACGTCAAACGTGAGTCAAGATGAATTCCTAGGTGCTTCACCTCCTTTGCTTGAGGACTAGGAACGTTGTTGTGTTTTATGGCTGGACATGTACCTTTTTTTATAGTAAAGGTAATATGCGTACTTTTCGATTCATTAACGTTAATTCGCCAGTCAGCCAACCAACTTGTTACTAGGACCAGATGATCTTCTAAGTCACGGGATGCGATTTTGGAATTCGGATGAATGCAAAGGATAGCTGTATCGTCTGCGAGAGTTGCTGTTGTTAAGTATTTATAGGTAGGTCTGAGGTATATAGTAGATACAACACCGGACCTAGCACGCTTCCTTGTGGTACGCCAGCTTTGATGTCAAAGCATTTAGAGTAAGCATTATTGTACCTTACCTTGAACTTTCTGCCCCTCAGATACGATTCCAATATTTGGTGTACTTTTGTCGGGCAACAGTTTTTTTATTTTGTAAATAGGCCCCTCGTGCCAGACCTTGTCAAAAGCCTGCGCCACATCTAAAAAGATGGCTGAACAATATTGCTTTTTGTCGAATGCGTTTTTTATATCGTTCACTATTCGATGAACCTGCTCTATTGTACTATGGTGTTCGCGGAAGCCAAATTGGTGAGTGGGAATAGTGCGTTTTTCGTTTATATGCGGCATTAGTTTTGCAAGAAAAAGCCTTTCTAGGAATTTTGATAAGATAGGCAGGAGGCTAATCGGTTTATATGATGACGATTGGGAGGGGCCTTTTCCTGGTTTCGGGATCATTGTGATTACTCAAACTTTCCAGGCATTAGGAAAGTATCCTAAGCGCAACAAGCCATTAAATAGTGAAGTAAGTAAGATGATGGCCATTAGGGGCAACTCGTTGATAATTTTTCCAGTAATGAGGTCGTGTCCTGGGACTTTGTTAAGAGCAAGGTTACTAATCGCATTACTTTCTTCTGTTGTTTTTAATTTAATAGGCGAGCATGTAGTATCTGGCGTGGGGGTTAATATTAGGTTATTGGTATTGCGAGGTGGGTTGGGGGTAAAAACATCTCTTAAGTGTTCGGCGAAAACAGCAGACTTTTCATCATCGCTTCTTGCCCAGTTTCCGTTTTTTGTACGAATCGGTGGAATTCCGCGTGTAGGTGCTTTCATTTCTCTGACAGCTTTCCACAGAGAGTAATTGGTGACGTCAGTCGGAGAAAGGTTTTGGATATATTGGTCCCGGCAGCGATCTGATTCTAGACGCAAGGCTTTTCTCAAATTTTCACTGGCAATAAATAACTTCCGTTTTAGGAAAGGGGACCTGGATTTTTGCCATTCACGACGTGTCCTCCTTTTTTCAGTAAGGAGAATATCGATTTGGGTTGAGGTTTGTGGGCGCCGGATGCTGTTGCAGTTGTTGTGACGCTTGTCCGCATTGTGGAGCACTGCTGAACTTAGGGTCGAGGTAAATTGTTCCAGAAATGTTTCAATGTCCTCATTAGTTTTGAGACGTGGGTTTGGGCTGAGATGACTACTGATGTATTTTCTGTATTTCAGCCAGTTAGTTTCAGTGGGTGTGAATTCGTAGGTAGGGCGTAACTTTTTATTCAGATGTATTATAATAGGAGAGTGATCTGAAGAGAGGTCGTTAAGGTGTTCTTGTTTGAGTTGCTCTCGTTTTAGGTTTCTAGCAACTCCAAAATCAATAAGGTCAGGTATCTTACGTGGGTCTGTCGGCCAGTACGATGGTTGTCCTGAAGAGATTATATCAATCTTGGTGTCAGAGGGCATGAAGTTATATAATTGTTTTCCTTTTGGTGTTGTTAGCCATGAGCCACAGTGAGTGTGCTTGGCATTGTAGTTCGCATTTTGACGGTCTTTTCTGTCTGTGATTGTAGAGTGTGACTGCAAAGATGCCTTATAAGGCAACTCCCTCACATGTGTGTATGCTCACTGCGTAAATAAATATGAAGATTATACTACTTTGCTTCCGATTTTCAGGAGCTTTCTGCCCCACTGGGGCACTTGTAGGAGTTTATGAAAAGTTCTCACTTGCACTTCCTTTTCGCACATGAGTGCAGAATTTTGATCAACTTCGTTTTCGATTCACTTCTTATGTTTCTAAATTGAAGTCTGGCTTGAGTGTTGGGACCGGATGCCGCCTTGCACAACAAACCTTCTCCGCCGCGGCAGCTTGCTTGGGGTCATTGTCTCACCACCACAAACCGAAAGCTGGTGGCTAATTTTGATCGTTCGACCCTCTCACGTAAGTTTCGTTTCGAGTTATCCGCGTATCGTCATTATCACCTCAATAAATGCCATACATGCCCCGGTTCCACGTGCTGCCCATAGAGCCCCACACGCATCTTCGGCTTCCAGTGTGTTTTATCGTATTCAAATTGTTCGGCGAAGGGCTGCGGAGTGGCGGGCAGGGCATGGTGTGTGTGTGTGTGTGTGTGTGTGTTTGTGTGTGAGTGCGGATGCCTGTGTAATTTTGATGTTTTTAGGGCATTTTATGACTCCAGGTGAAATACTGGCACGATGCTGCACACAATCAGAGACTGCATTTTGCCATCCGTCTTCGGTGCACGGCGTAGTAAGTGGGATGCCTCCCTCCAGGCATATGCAGCGCCTTAAATCCCACGACTGACTGCAATAACAACAACCGCAACAATAACAACAACATTATCAACTTTGTTGTAAACTTTGCTGTGCATTTTTTGCATCCGCAATAAAAAATAAAAAATAAATAAGTGAAAAAAAAGGTTCAAAAAACGAAATTTTGGTAAGAAATGCGACAAAAACGCACTCTTTGATGTTTGCAGGACTTGTGTTTACTTTTGCCTGTTGTTGTTGTTGTTGTTGTTATTGTTGTTGTTGTTGCCGGTTTAGTATTATAATTTTTCTTTTTGTGGGTCTTATTTTTTGTTCTTGTAGTTTCGTGCCTTTGAATTTTGCGGTGGATTTCTTTGGCAGGGTGTGTTTTGCACCAATTTCTGCAAATTCTGGCAACTGAAAAAACGTTTTCCTTTTCTTTTTTTGCTCAGTTCGTTTTTCAGAAGACATTTTCGCAGTTTGTTGCTGTTGTTGTTGTGCTGTCGATGGCATTGCTGGCGTTGTTGCTGTTGTTGTGGATATTGTTGCTGCTGCTGTTGCTTTTGATCGTTAAAGAATTTTAATTGAAACGAGTTTAAGTTTGAGCAACTGCAATTTTTGCGAATTTCATTTTTTGAGTTTATTTTCTGTTTTGGCTTTGTTTTTGGCGTATTTTGAAGACACATTTGGTTCTGTTTGTTGTTGTGGTTATTGCTGGTGGTGGCTATGGTGGTGCTGTTGTTGTTGTTTCTTTTGCTGTTGCTGCCGCTGCAGTCCTGTCTTCATTTTTTTCGGGCATTTTGTTTTCAATGCGTCGTCGCCTTCACTACTCTCACATATTGTGTGTGGCTGTTGCTCTCTGTGTTGTTGGTGTTGCTGTTGTTGTTGTTGCATATTAACATTTTTATATTATATTATATTGCAGTCGTGCGTACGTGTGTAAGCTTGTGCGCCTTTGAAGATGATTTCATCATAAAAATTCAATTTGTATTTAAAGCACACGGAGGCAGACAGCCAGAGATACCCATGCAAGTGTATCTCTGGAGTGCAAGGAAGGAAGCAGCTGCTGTAATTCTTGGAAATGCAATTTTTTGTTCCTTCGCTTATATGCTTTTGTTTTGTTTTTACTTTTCTCGCTCTTATTGTTGTATCATCTTTTTACGTGCAATTTGCGAACTGCATTTACAGTTAACCTCTTCCGAGCAACATGTGTATTCATAAATTTAATTAAACGAATTCGAAACGAGGCTGGTGGCTGCGCGCAGAACTGCACACAAGTCACTTCCTAATACCAGCACACTTTTCAACATCATCATTAGAGAATTTCGCTCATGGTCATTACACTTGCGCACACGAGGTCAATACAACTCATGGAATTCGATACTTTTGCATTTGACTTGCGAAAAAAAGCATAAAATGAAAATAGAAATAAAAGAATAAATGAACGAGTCAGCGACGTACCAGCAGCGGAGTGAGTATCTATGTAGCTATAGCTGCCTGAACAGTTTAAGTATCTAAGCTGGCGCAACCGCAGAATCGAGCAGACACACCAACGGCAGCAGCAGCAGCAGCAGCAGCAGAATCAGCAGAAGCAGCAGAAGCAGCAGAAGATGTGGAAGCTCGCTCAAATGCCAAAACAAACGCCAAACTCCACTCAACCGTGCCAACCAGTGTGGATGATCGTACGCCGAAGCGATTTGTCCTGTAGCTAAACTACAGCACTAACCACAGCAGCTACAACAACAAAGGCAACAACAGCAGCAGCAACAACTGCACCAGCATCTTGCAGGAACTTCCCCAGCCAACTCGTATGCACATGGTACCACGAGTATGTGACTATGTATGTGTCATTACTGCATAGAGAAGTGAGCACTTCTACACACACACGCACACACACACACACACATCCTCTCATAGATTATTGCATATTCGTTCATACGCTTGTTTCGGTCAGTTAGCTTCATTTTCTTCTTAATTTCAGCTTTTTCTCAACTTTTTCTGCTTATACCAAAAAAAAAGAGAAAATATTATAAAAAAATGCAATCCACGCCATTCCATTCGAATCCAATCCAATCCAATCTAATGCAAAGCAAAGCAATTCATGGCACTGCAAAACCATGCCACGCAGCAAGCTCTTTGCCATTGGCCTTCAAAATGCATTTCAGCTCTTCCGCACGCCTCAACACTCGCCGTCCTAGATCGGCTCCAAACATGATCATTCAACTTCGCTCTTTCAACGCCAAATAAAATAAATCAAAATCCTACAAAGTGCAAAAAGCATAAATAAAACGAAATATAAATATCAGCACAAGTGGAGTGGCGGGTACCGCCAGGGTTGCCAGCTGTAGCGGTCTGGACTACGTTTGGAAATTTCTTCGACTAGAACAACAAAAGCAACAACAGCAGTAACAACTGCTGGTCTCCGTTGGGAAATTTCTTCGGCTCAGAACACTTGAAATGGCAGATCATCAAGATCTGCACAGCTACTTATTTCGACTTCCTTGATAAGTTTTTTACCTGCAATCTGTCGCTGACTTGGATTCGATGGAGCCAGTTTCAGATCTCACCAAGCGTCGGTTTTTGAGGTTGATGAAGTGGATATATTGCACTAGGCCGCCCTCTGTGGTCTAGTGGTAAGCATGCTAGACTGACACCCCGAGGGTCGCAAGTTCAAATCCTGCCACGGGCTTGGTCTTCAAAAATGCTTCTTTCTATAAAATCATTTTCTCTTCAAGTCGAAAGCCTCTGTAGCTAGTACTCATTCCCCCAACACCTTGCACCCATAATTAATTATGGTGTAAGATATAATAATAATAATAATATTGCATAAAATGTAAGCATGTCTCTGTGGATGTTATGCGAGTAGTCGAAACTTGTGACATCCTCGTAAACAAATCGAAGTGCACTTGAAGACCTAATAATATTGCTCCTTATCTCGAGGAAGGTTTTCAACATCCATATCTGTGACTTGGATTATGTGCAATCGTAATTTTGGTATGTTACTGGCCTACTTGAACCTTGCAGGGAGTTCGTATTCAAGAGAAAAGTAAATTTTGTCGCACAGCTCTATTTGTATACCTCGTTGAGTCAAAGGAGACGGGCACACACGTCAAACTTACACACAACAAGTACGACAGCCTCATTATTCAGTGGAGAAGGAAGGAGGGTGAATACACATACCCTTATTCAAAATCATTGGACCTGCCGATTACGTGTGCTTAGAATGGTGTTACGAGTATTACGGACTTCTCCAAAGTCTGGCAACACTCAACTTAACTCCGCTCAACTCACTGCGTGCGCTGCATGCACGGCAACGTTTATTGCCCGGGCACTCTACCGCGGTCGGTGTGGAAATACCACAGAGCAATATGTGTACACTTCACTTTTAGGCAGCCAGCCAATAAGCCAGAATTCTATGAGTGGTATTAAACTCAGCCAGAATGCCACCCAGTCGGAAACCTGTTCGCGTAGTTGGGTGAAGGCAGATTCATAAAAATGTGGAAAATGTCGACGATGCTGCCAAGTGGTGCCAGTTCAGCGTAAGCAGATGCATTCGACTCTTGGCTCAACACCCTTTTCTATTGTCTGTGCTTACCAACTGGACTATGATCATACATCCTTTCCAAACCGGCTGCTTGCCATACTTCACTAACATCATAAGCTGAAAATATTCCGCTCATATCGCATCTTGTTTCTATCTGTACACACGCAGGCTTAAAGACGCCACATCGGACAGTGTCACCAATGGCACTGACCGACCACTTTCCGACTGGGATATAGTCGAGATCGCCACATTGCACTGCGCACACATGCACACTCGTAAATGCATCATGCATCCGCGTGAGTAAGTTCCCGGCTCAGATGATCGTCGTTGCATGGATATGAGCGAGCGGCTTTGTTGGCTTTTCACTTGAGCTGGCTGCAAATCGCCTGCGGTAGTGTGTGCTGCTTTCGTTAGTAGGCAGAACTGTTAAAATAGTTGCCGCAACCTTGCAATTATTTTAGATCAACATGCTTGTGAAATTCAAGCTGCTCTTTGTATGCATGTGTACGTGTGCGTATGTGTGCGTTTGCGTGTCCGTTTGCATGTGTGGCACTGCCTTGCCGATTGGCTTAGTGAAAGAATTGGAGCTTGATTTTCTAGGCAAGCGCGGCACGAGCGGTTGAGTGGTGCCTGTGTAGGGTTATCACTTTAGATAGAGAGGGGTTTCACCTCATTTGAGAACAGTGGTCTAGCGTTTCCGGAAAACTCTGAACATTCATTTTGAATAAATACAAAAAGTCCTTTCAATGCAATTTTCAAATACCATTTCAGAGCGGCGCCATACTCCAGTTCACACATTTCAGAGATATTCCCCAAAAGCAACTTCCAACATAGTGCAACTGTTCATATCGTCTTGGTAGAAGACAACAACAATAGATTCAAATGGAGGATTCATGGTTCAAATGAATCAATTATAGTCACTGAAGTCAGAGAGATGAACCACTATCCAAGGTTTATCTCGCTGGAAAGTAGTGGTTTTTCCACATTTTCACAATTTGCATTTGTTTTCCCATAACTGCAGGACTGAATTCATAGCTGAACTACTCAGTGATATGAGGATAGTTCAGTAGCTGTTCAGTATCATTCTAGAACATTCCATAATCACATCCATATACAAGTACGTAAGTACGTCAAACATGTAAGTACGACAAAAGATCCCTCACCATCAGTGATTCACAATACCAATGAGAAGGGGGCCACAATAGTAGGTAGGTAGGTAGGTAAGGCGGCCACCCGAAGGGAGCACTTGGGCCATCATTGACCTTTTGTGATGCCGCATGAGACAGCAGGTCAACATCCCTTTCAAAGCTCCAGCCATTTGGAGCTTTTAATGAAGCAGTTGATGGAGCTAATCTTTTTTTTGAGATATCTCCCAAGGAGTCCAGAAAGTAGTCGCCTAGGAAAGTGCGCCTCCTTCTGGACAGCGCTGGACACGTGCACAACAGGTGAGCAATGGACTCTTCCTCCTCCTCGTCGCCACAATAGTAACATGTATGTTTAATGTTTAGTACTGAATTTTGAGCTCACATTCATTACATTTCATCCAAATTGGCAAAAGAACAGTACGTGGAACACTGGACATGCTATGAAGCAGGTTAATATATATAAACCCCACTGGACCATGGTACGCCACATGTTGGCTGTAGTCGTATATGTTTAAGTGTCCTCATACAATCATATCCCAAGGAGATCCGAAAGTTCATAGTTTGTCTAATTAAGTCTATGACGGTTCTTGCGAAAGTCGAGCCAGTCTGTAAAAGAGATTGCGGATTCCCATAATTAGTTGGCCAGTCAAAGTTAGCATTAGTCTAATGGTAATCGAACTAGAGGGTTCTTGTTCTAAATCTAAGTAGAAAGTAAATCAATATCTAGAGCAGACACAAGCTACTAAACTGTTAACGACCTTATTAAATTTCTTGGAGTAAATCTGCTGATATTGTCACTTGACCTGAAGTACTCTGCGCACTCAAGAACTGTGGGACGTACACTGAATTCTGGAATTACTGGAAACTAAAATGTAATATTTAGAAGACCAATCTGATCTTATACCAGACGTAAGCCTCCGCCTTTATCTAGCCCCACTTCGCACATCCGCATTCGTGTAAGGGAACCAAAATTAGCATAGCAACTTCGCTTTTGCCACTGGCCGTCGTTTAAAGTGTTGCTGTTGTTTGACCCAACCTCCTCTTTGTTCATGCAGCTAATGTGAGCCCATTAACCCATTTACATACCCACACTTTTAATGAAATCTCCCTTCGCCAGCAACTCGTAGGCTTGCGCAAAATCCCAATATTTAAGTTTGCTAAGTGCGCTCCTCCTCCCTTCCGACCAGCATTAACTTGTTTGTCCACGCGTTCATAACTCCAATTCCTGAACGTGATACCATTTTGCTCCATGCCGTCTATCTGCGTACTGCACGTGCAACGTCCCACCACCACCACCACAACAGCAACAACAACAACACAAAATGGGAAAGCTGAATCACCTCGCGGCCAATGAATAATTTTTGCAAATAAATTTATCTGTGTGTTTCGTACAAGTTCTTTCTCCACCATTCAGCGATGAAAACGATGCGCTACAATAATTCATCGTCCGCACGTCCGTCCGTCCGGCCGTCCGTGCGTCCATTCAACCGCCCGTCCTTCTAAACCAGCCGCCAGAGCATCCAGCAACAGAAACAAACAAGCGGAAAGTTAAGCGCAAATAATGCTGACAAAATACACGACACCTGATGGCGGTATGCAGCAACAGCAAGAGCAACAGCAGCAGCAGCAGCAGCAACAGCAGCAGGAGCAGGAGCAGCTGTAGCAGGAAAGGTGAGCAGCGGCGGCAAGAAAGACAAAGCCATCGATGCATTCGCGAGAGAGATGATGTGTGGACAGTAGTGCAGTCCAACGACGTCACTTGTCGGCACTTACTACCATTCGTTACTTTCGAGCGCAGTACTCGTTACTTTGAACTCGTTAACTGGGACAAAGTTCGGGCAAAGAGTGAAGTTATCATGAAATTCGCAAATGACGTCTGTCGACATCAGAGCAAACTCGGCAAAGTTTTTCAAATATTTCCAACATTTTTGCCACGAAATTTGTGGTTTTTGAGCACTTTTGAGGACATTCTCCTTCACAAAAATGCAGCCTTCTCGTTCCTTTCCATACTATGAACAAGCTACGAGTGTCGCCATATTCAGCAAACAAAGCTGAAAAGAGTTGTCCGATGATTTGTCAGTTATTTAGTGTAGAAGTTACACTGCATACGGAAACACCAGCAATGAGTAGCACATACTTGCGCACACCACCCACTCAGGTACAAAAATTCTGCTATTAGTCCTCTTCCAAATAGATGTAGTATTCACCTCTGGCCATGGAGGCATCCCGGGTAACTGTTTAGGATAGGAAACTGCTGCAAATACCCCTGAACACATGAGGTGCTTGCCTCAGAAGGTGACGCTTAAGAGAACTGGACTGAACACTACCAGATACATGGCTCTTAAACAGGTGCCTAACTTCACACAATATGTTACCGAAACACACTTTCTTCTGGTGAATAATCTGGAACTGGACCCAACTGTTTCCTGCAAATGTTGGGCACAATTAAGAGTATGAAATTCATTCTCATTCATTCTTTATGCACTTTCCCTCGATGTGTCTGGGAAGCTAAACTTGGCCAAGTTAAGGGAATTTCTGACGCCAGAAAGTTATTAGTTTCCCCAGAGTTCCAACTGATTTTTTCAGCTGGTGGTTACTCACACACGTCCATTTGCTCCCAGGCAGCATAGAAAGTGTGCTTTTGCTCAGTATACGATTCTTTAGGGGGGTACAACCACATAAATCTTCCCTGACCTAAGATGTTGGAGAGAGTAACCACTACTATAGTAAGGAAGCCTAAATTTTTCACCACCTCTAATGTGGGCATTGTGCATCACACATGGGACCAGTGCCGATGCGCATATCATCGTACGCCTGGAAGGGCAACTTAAGGAGCACGCTCTTGATTGTTGGTTGTTGGTTAGTGCATGCTGCTGTCACTTTGCGCAGGCAGCCAGACAGGCAATGCTAAAGCAGCAACAGCGACAACAACAACAACAACAAAGAGAATAGCAACAAAGAGTCGTTAAAACAACTGCCGCAGTCGACAAATGTTTGGCAAGTATTTGTGGCATGTTGACTTCCTCCGCTTCGGTTTTCCGTTTCTTCATCTTCATCTTCGTCTTCGTCTTCGTCTTCGCCGTCTGCTTGTGCAATTCTGTTGTTGTTGTTGCAGTTGTTGCAGTTCCTGCTGCCGCTACTATTGCTATTGCACTCACTTTGCTAATGATGCACAAAACGATGCTACGCTGCGTTCTCCTTTGCCCGAGTTCGAGTATTTGTGAATCGTTAAACGATCGCTGCTCTATGGCAAAGCCTGCTGATGGGTTTATTTGGTTTCTTGGCGGGCTGGCCTCAACTGGGCCGCTGGGCTGCATTGAGGCTATTTTTCCATTTAAAGCGAGGCTCAAATTTATTGTTCAATTCAATACCTCAGCGCTGTCCTAGAACAATTGAAGCAATGCCATTCTACAGGGTGTGTACGAATATTGTCTCAGAGAATAGTTCGAGACTCAACTTGTTGAAGGCAATTAGAAGGAATTATTCACAAGAACAGCACAACAAGGATAAATAATTGAGTAAATACCAAATGAATGCTAGAAAATCCTTCATTCGAATGTTATAGAACTGATCGCAGTGATCCACAAACCATGGTAGAAGGACCGACTGGAAAAAGCGTACGAATTAAAAGAGTACTGAAGAGATGGCATAGACAATATGATAGAGTGAGAAAGAGAGCAAGTTAGAAAGAGTGAGAAAGAGAGCAAGTTAGAAAGAGTGAGAAAGAGAGCAAGTTATAAAGAGTGAGAAAGAGAGCAAGTTAAAGAGTGAGAAAGAGAGCAAGTTAGAAAGAGTGAGAAAGAGAGAGAGAGAGAAGAAGAAAGAAAGATATAGAGAGAAAGGGGAAAAAAAGAGTACGAGTAAGTGAGTGAGGGTGACTTAGAGAGATAGATATATATATAAAAAGATAGAGAGAGTGAGAGAAAGAGGAAGAGGAAGAAATAGAGATAGCATTAGTGAGAGAGAAAGAGGAAGAAGTAGAGATAGCATTAGTGAGAGAGAATGATAAAGATAACAGGAAAGTTAAAGAATAGAGTGTGAGTTGAAGGAGAGTTATAGAGAAAAAGAAAGAGTGACAGTATACTCGTATATATATGGAGAGGGAGAGAAAGAGAGATAGAAAGAGAGGCAGAAAGAGGGCCAGAATTAGAGAGAGGGAGAGAGAGAGAGCGATAAAGAGAAAAAGAAAGAATAGGGTGTGTATATATCAGAGAAGAAAACTTTATCTCAGATATAATGAGAAATTTGTGGAGATCTGGTGGCCAGTGACTTATAGTCAATTAATATGTGGTGCTATACCAGAAGTACCCCTTTAGTCTTCTTCCGATGTTAAAAAAAAAACTGTGGTGGAATAGTGAACAGGACTCACAGAACGCTTCCCACTGCTGTCACAAACTGAGAAATGTCAGTTGGCCTCTGTGCACGCCTCCAACATGAAAGAACATTTTACATTAACGGGTCTTGCTTAGAATCTTAAATCGACCTACGCCACAGATATATCGACAACCTTCTCAAGGCATATTTGGCCACTGTTGCCAGTTCCTACTCCTAATTTGAATCCACTTTGAAACACAAACAAGACATCTATGGTTTCAGATTTGGCTTCTTGTGGGTAAGGGTTAGAATATACCCGAGATAGAATGCCTGGTGTAAGAGGGAGCTAGAATCTACCCTCCATATATCGGGTGTAAAGTGTATACAAATGATACAATGCATGAAACGAAAAGATTTTATAGTTTTGGTCACTGGAAAATCCATCTTCTCCATAGGTAGGCTCTGTGGATTCTGGGGAGAGCCATTTATTGCAGTTAGTGTATCCCTTTTCAAGGGTATTTCAGTCTCCACAATCAATACTGAATGTACTCGTGAAAAGAGAACCCCGGAATCGCAGGCGTGAGATACAAGGGACTCTGTGAAATGTAGAGACTTAGGGGAGGAAAACAAGGAGCTCCGTAATAAGCCTAGGGAAATGGATTTACTTTACAAAGAGAGAAGTAGATATAGTAAGAGAGAAAAACAAGGTTTTAAGGAACTGGCGTTTTCAAAAAGAACACGAATTTACTCCTACCAGCGCAGATAGTCCCGAACATCACACTGAAGAAGAAGAGCTGGGATGCGAAAGAATTGAGTCTCAAAGAAATGACTTGGAAAAAACCGAATTCGAGCAATATAATGTAAACAAGCAACATGAGTCGAACGAAAAAACACTCAAGTTGAGCTACAAAAGTTGAGCTAGGACAGGCCACAATCTTCAGGGACGCTATCATATGCTCCAACCACGCCGCAAGAAAACAAACACACCGGGGAAGATCCAATCTCCCAAGTCTTCGTACAATTCTTCGGAAGCTTGAGGACAAACCAAGATCAATTGCATCTTATTTGATAAAATGAGGAAGCTCGAGCTGAAGCCTCACAAAAAACAACTCTTATATGAATATGAAGCAGTTCAATAAAAAATCCAAACGGGCTTCCACAAAAAATCACCGAACTATAAATATAACAACATTGACATTTTTTTGATCTCTCAAACACATTTGAGAAAATAATCTGTAGTAAAAATAAGTGGATATCGGGTTTATCACACAGACCACCCTTCCGGAAGAGCTAAGGGCAGATCTTCTCTATTCAGTAAAGACTGCATTGAGCACTCCATGAATACAACTATTGCCATCGATATAATGCAAAGAAAGTCAGTCGGAGTTAGAATAAGCATGAGTCAGAAAAGACAATGGGGAATGGGCAAAAGGTAACCAAGAAACGGCCGATCGTTTTGCCGATCACTTAGAAGACACATTTAAGCCATTTGAGAGACGATCCTAGGGATACGAGAACGACATATGCCAGCTTTGGAATAAGAAGCGTGTCGCGTACCGAACTTTGCCAGCCAATAAAATATCTGAATAATAATAAAGCCCTGGGCTATGATTTACTAACTGGACAAATTCTCGAAGAATTGTCTGAAGAAAGAGCTAATTAAGCTCTTCTCTTTCCTTTAGATTATTACACGTGCCAAATCAATGGAAAGCCGCAGAGGTTATAATGGTTTTGAAACCGGGAAAATCTGAAAGTGACAAAAATCGGAAAGAGCAATATCACTACTGCCAATAATATCAAATGTGGTTGAAAAACTTCTATTGAAATTCATTCATCCGGTCTATGAAGAAGGACACCTATTACTTGACCACCAATTCGAGGTCAGAATCAAGCATTCTAAAATTGACCAGGTTTATAGGATAGTCAATGAAATTGAAAAGAAACTTTGAAGAGGAAAGTTTGCTCTACCGCTTGCTTGATGTATCTCAAGCCTTCGACCGGGTTTGGCACTATGGCTTGAAGTATAAGCTAAGGGTGGCTCTTCCGGAAAACCTAAGATCATAAAATCTGGCGTTGAAACAGACTCCTTCGCATTAACTACGGAAATTAATACTCCGAATTGAATTAAATCACCGCCGAAGTTACGCAAGGAAGGTTTCTTGGACCTATCTTGCTCTTGCTCTACACTCGGCACATACCCACAAACTGAAGGCACCGTTGGAGCTACATTTGCGGACGATACGGATGTACTAGAAACGGAAAGTGCGATCGAGTCAGCAACTGAAAAACTCCAACGAACTTTGAAGACCATCTGCGAGTGGGCAACAATTTGGAGCATTCTCAACAGAACCAAATCGACGGATATTAACTCCAATCATAAGAAACAACCAAGCTACTCGTAATCATTAGCTTGGTTCAGATACCGTATACAAACGATGCCAAATATCTGGGATTGACACTAGACGCGAAACTTAAGTGGAAGCCGGGGACGTTGAAAAGGACCAAAACGAACTTGAAAATCGACTTGGAAGATATCCCAAGTTACGTATATAAACCAAAATGCTCTTCTACGAGCAACTGCATAAACCTGTGTGGACGTACCGTGTACAACTCTGGGAACCTATTCAACCAACGAACATTTTATACAATCATTCCAAAATAAAGTGAGAAGAGCAATCGTGGATGCTCCCTGGAATATTTGAAAGACTGAGCTACCAAGGAAGACGCCTGGTGTATTTGAAAGAGTGAGCTACCAAGGAAGACGCAATAACAAACATCGCTCGCCAGCTCCATATTCGCCTTCATGGTCATTGCAATCACACCATAATCGAAACTCTGGATGTGACCCACTCTGTGCCCCGACGTCAAAGAACAAAACCGTTCTTTGAGGAATATAATGACGCTATCAGCAGGTACTCTCGCTGGACATCTACCTGCCTCACGCGAACTTATGTTGGAGGCTTGAAATGATTGATAAGGTTGTTATAGTAAACAAGAAGAAGGGTGTTTTTAGTCCAAAGATATCTGACCCACTATGAGTACACGGTGTCTCATTCTGTATATGAAGATTTTCACTTACCCACGGGAAAAAAGCTTCGGCAAGGTACCAAATTACTGTGCTCTCTAATTCTATGAGTATCTGGGCATATTTTTCATGTTTGACGTACGCTGTGATAATCTCACTGCCAGTTGAAAGGCTAAATTGCGGAAAAGAAGCTGTCGCTATCTTTCCATCGAAATAACGCTAATGTGCGATTAAAAGTCGGGAGCACGCAACACGTTCACCAAGTGCACAGCCAACATAGTGGCAACATTTTATAGCGCTTCACGGGCCCTCCAACGGTGTGTGCTCCTCTTTATGCTCGTAACATTTTACAATTTTTTTGTGGCCATGATTGTTACCCTTCGGAGCACACAAATCTAGATTATCATTCGCTGAGCTTCGAGCGCTGCTAGCCACTTGCCACTGCGGGGCATGTTGAACAATCCCTACATTGTTACTAATTAGCAGTAATTTCGTTCTGTGCGTGCAGCTTTCTTCCGGCTGCCGCGTGCAGTATTGCTTGCGTTCTGTGCCGCACATGCAAAACCCGTGTCATTCGCGCTGCCATATCATTACTTCGCACCCAAATAATGTTGTCGTAATGTGTTGTGGTAATTACACAGTTTTGCTAGCCGACTGACTTAATGCGCATGTGCAGCAACCACGTCAATGCAAACTGTACAATTAAATTATCAACAACCGGGCAAAAATGCCAAACAACGCGCCGCTCATGCACGGGAAAGGCTATCAGAAGCACCTTGGTATCTCGAAATTTAAATGACAATTACGGGCATACTTGAAAGCGATCGCACCGTGTATTGACCAGTTTAATGCGGACGATCCAATCGGAAGTGGCGTTCGATGCGTTGGCATTGCAGCCGCCGCAGGAAGGCAGCTGGCCGTGTGCCCCTCAAAGGCGCAGGTGATGCAAACAGAATTCGCTTGTGTGCTTGCCTTCTGCTCACCTTTCGTTTATCATATTTAGATAATTCAAAAAAGAACAAAAAATTAAGATATTAATGTCAAACGCACGAGTTGCACTGTTCGCATTGCGTACTTGCCTGCTTGCGTACTATCCACCTCAACTCAAGGTTGTCGCCTGCCCAATATGGCCACATTCCACAATTCATATGCCAGACACGAAGAAATTCGTGTACTCGCTGCTTTGGTTCTAGAAGCATCATCGTCACCATCGCCTTCAACACCTTGGCACGCATGACAAACAGCTACGCATGCGCACTTGCTGTCACATACACACATGCGCATGCACACTCGTACATATGCCAGCCCCTTATGCCTGTGTTACACCTGCAGCAGCGACGAGGAGAGACACTCGCACATTTCTCATGTTAGTCCTACAAATTGAAGACAGTTGCGAATTCCGTGCAGTGCTGTCAAAAGTGCCGGAATTTGAATCAAAATGGGCGTGTCTGCTCTCCAATCTATATGTATATAATTCCACCTCTTGCAACTTCCACTCTTTAAAACAATTCTCCTGATTCTGCAACTTTACTGACCACCAGAAACAAGGACAGGAGGGGACGATCCAGTCGATTCAGAATGGTATCCTAATAAGGAATGAATGGATGTCGATACCTTCAACACCTGCTCTTTCGCGTTGCACACTTTCGGTTAAAGCCAACAAACAGTACTTTGAGGGCATTCGAATAATCGGAGAGAGCCAACCCGGAAGCATCGTATCTCAGAAAGGAATTATGTCACAGACTTCAAATTAATTTTTATAATAAATTTTAACTATCGAGGATGTGATCCTCGAGCTGAGCTTAAGCTGGACTATTGTGAACGGCTTGATGTTCACAATACTCCAGCTTACGCACAGCTCAAGGATCACATCCTCGATAGTTAAAATTTATTATAAAAATTAATTTGAAGTCTGTGGCATAATTCCTTTCTGAGATACGATGCTTCCAGAGTTGGCTCTCACTCGTACAAAGTTAGGGTACACAATTCTTCAAACTGTTCAAGCTGTGAATGAATGAATGAATCACATAAAGAGGGAAAATGTACCTCGACCAATTTGATCGATTGCACTCGTCCTGCATGATCCTGTTAAGGGTATTCTATTAGTCCAACAGTTCTAAGGAAACTTAGCACTGAGTTGGGGTTCATTGCTCTAAGGTCTCTGCCCTCGGGCCAGTAATGTTTCTTCCTACTGCAAGGTATCGCAGTTCATAAGAAAGGACTCTGGTGTTTCTTCCGCCTCCGTGCAGAACCTACACTTGTTTACTAGTGACAGTCCCAGTTTCATGGTGTCTTCTTAAACGACAGTGGCCTGTGAGGTGGCCTGTGAGGTGGCCTGTGAGGTGGCCTGTCAGAGTTCTTAAATTGTTTCTATTAGATAGAGAGCTTCACGTTTTGAGTTGTGGTCCCCAATCATGAGCTTGGATTGTCTAAGTTTTGGTAGTGAGGCCCAGTAGCGTGATCTTCTGGATGTTTCCTCCTGTCTTAATTTACCAGTTATGCTATTTAACTGAAGCTGTTCTTTTATACCTAGTCTACTAACCAAACCATCTCCCGTGGGGAACAATCATTTGAAATTTTAGTGTTCCGCCTGCTGAAGAAGAAGGTGGTTCCACTTTTCAGTTCACTGACTGATCCTTGCATTGCTGAGAGTGTCTCGCAGTCGCTAAAGAATTTCTGAATTGTTTGCAGTATTTGTGGACTGGTGCCCCGATTTGATAACTTCGTCTTACCTAAAGTTATTCTATTTATGAGAGTATTTTGAAAATCCACTAAGACTGGTCTGATCTTTTTAGTTGAATTTTGTGTCATGCCTTTTTATTATTATTATTATTATTATTATTATTATTATTATTATTATATCTTACACCATAATTAATTGTGAGTGCAAGGTGTTGGGGGAATGAGTACTAGCTACAGAGGCTTTCGACTCGAAGAGAAAAGGATTTTAAAGAAAGAAGCATTTTGGAGACCACATCCGTGGCAGGATTTGAACCTGCATCCCCCGGTCATGTCTTTTTATAGTATAATTCCAAGATCTATGGGTGGGTCTGAGAAAATACGAGTATCACTCACTCATACGCAAACTCTGAATAGTCATATAAGTAGAAATGAGCAACTCGCCAAACACATTAGAAATGAGACTTCTTAGCAGCTCCTTCGAAAATTCTAGTTGCTGGTGTGACATACGCATTACGAGTCCGTCGCAGTCGCGGTCGCTGCCGTCGCCGTAACTGCAGCAGCACTAATTTGGTATGCAGCTCGTAAACTCTAATTAAAAACTTTAATACAAGTTTACGTGTGTATGCGAAAAAAAGGTAAAATAAGATACGAAAACAGCAACAAAAATGCTGCAAAGCCAGCGAAGTGGGCAGTTGTGGCGTTTCTGTATTTTTCCCTGTTTAGTTGCTGCCTTCATCTGGCATAGTTTGTTGCATAGCACGGCGTAGCAGGCAGCGCAGTACAGCGTGCAGCGTTGAACGTGTAACGTATCGCTACGCATGCGCATCTCTGGAAGCCAGCAGTAGTGCTCGTTGTCGGCAGTACTTGTTCCTCTGCCGCTGGTGCTCCGCTGCCGCTAATTGAAATTGCAATAGGACATGGATACTAATTAGTAAAACTAATTAATTAAATGGCATACAAGCGCTGTAAACAGAGGTTTCTGTTGTTGTTGTTGTTGTTGTTGTTGCCTGCCCGCCTGCCTGCCCGCTCGCCTGGCCGCCCATGGCAGCAATTATTAAAATGACAATTGTGTCGCGATTGCAAGGTACAATTATGCGTCGAAAATGTCAACACCGCCGCAGATTATTTATGACTTTAATGCGTTGTTCTGATAATAAAACATTAAGCAGAACCTGCGTGCATGTGTGGCTGTCGGTGTTTGTGTGTGTGTGCCCATGCTCCCATGTGTGTGTGTGTGATGCATTAAGGTGTTTGAACCACTTCACTTCTTCGGCGACTACTCCGACTAGTGCTGCACTTGTGGCTATTCTGGTTGTTGTTGTTGTCGTTGTTACGGTTAGTGTTGCCGCCGCTACTGTTGCTGGTTCTGTTGGCGTGGCCGCTCCTCTTTGCTGCTTCTATTGCCGCAATTTTTCTTCGTTAAACTCGTTTAGTGCTGCACTTGCCGCTTGAATGATTGATTGATTTTCGATGCTGCCGTTCTTGCAGTTCTTTCTCTCTTACGATACGTGTTGTTGTTGTTGTTGCGAGTACTTTGGTTGTTGTCGGTGCGCCGTTGGTTTAAGTGACTGTTGACATGATTGTTGGTTTAGTGTTAATTACGCTTGTCGTTCGTTTAGTTTAGTAAATTATGAACGCTTGCCATATATCGTAATTGAATATAGTGCATCGCACCAAGCTGGAATACTAGGTGCCGGACAATGCGAGAGAGTGCGGTTGATTCCATTTGAGGCTTTAACAGTCACGTTGGAGACGCAGGAAAACAGACACCGCATAAATTGACTGATACATTTCCGAAAAGGTTCCAAGTTAATGAATATCAGCTGAATAACTGCCCTACATAGATCATATCTCGCATTCTGGTCTGTGCGATGTGAAACGATTCGGTTGGAAAAGCTCTATCGATATTGTCCAAGAATGTGTCTTTACGCGACGCTATGATGAAGTTCTTGGGTCTAATAATAACAATGCTTGCCATTCATTTATCCACTTGTTTATATGCAGGAACAATCAGTTATCGACGCTAAGCGGTTCCATTATTCGTTACTGAAATGTAGTTATTGAAGATGATAGATTAGTGATATGCCTTCATGACGTGGAAAGCCTTAATAACTTGGGTGAAATTTCATCAGCTCAAATTCTCATTTGCTGGAGGGATCACACAAATCCATTTGATGATGTGGAACAACGTTTGGAAGGATATCAGACCAACTTAGCAAAAATTGCATCATGGGAGAATAGAATGGTACGAAAAGAATAAAAAGCCCGATTCCTGGAACCCATGTTAGCATTAGACTAACATAATTCAATCTGGATTTGCACAACAGCACCAACTAGGAAGTGAAAAGGGGGGTAAATAAGGCCCCAGATTCAAAATCAATACCACAGTTGTCTTACTCGGATTAATAGGGTTGAAGCATCAGTTTTCGTTGAAGCGTAAGTTTCGTTGAAACGTAAATTTTCGCAGGATGGGAATATGCGATTATAGTTCTAGGAACATTAGCCTCTATTCCATCTAGACCGATAGTGCGTGGCGAAGAGTCACATCCTGCCCGAGGTAACCCTGCTATTTATAACAGAACACTACGGATCTAGACTGAGGAGTCAATAAACACCTCCCCGGATACAGGGTGTGGAGGAGCAAACCTCTATAAAAAACCTCTGGGATGGAGTAAGATGTCATACGACCCGTGTCGATGCTCAGCCTGGCTGGGAACCCAGGTCAAAAAATAGCCCAGTCTCTAACGGAGTGCTCCGGATACTTGGCTTCCTCCGGTTCTATCCAGCTCTGCTCTACCTCTGCGCGAGCGGACCTCTCTTGTCCGATACTCGTGGGACCACATATGTCATTAAAATTAAATCCAAAACCAAAACCAAAGGAGGGCGGTCCTCCCAAAAAACCGACAGAGGCGATCCTGTCTACCGCTAATATAAGGGTGGCAGACAGATCGATAGCAGCAGGAGGCAGAAGGGGCTTAAGCGTTAGAGCTGGTCCCAGCACGAGTGCTGGTAGTAGGGGACGGGGAGGCTTGGGAAACCGGTCTCTCGTCTCTTTCAGAGGGGTGCTGAAGGAAGAAACCCGGAGGAGGTGGTAAACACCCAAACGCTGACTGCGGTCAGGGGGCGGGGGGCTACCCCGGGGATCTTTCGGCAGCAGACAGTAGAGGGGCCCAGCAGCTCAAAGAAGGTTGCTGGGGTAGGCCAGGGGAGGTCGTTTAAACCCGTCCGTCCGTCAAAGCAGGCCTATTATGATAGGAAGGCGGCCATGAGGGTCATGGCTAAACATGATACTCACAGACCAGCTCACTGAGGAGCAGGCCAAATCGGTAGAGTGGGCAAGGGGGGTGCTATCCGGCTTGGGCAAACCGGCCGGTACAGCCCCAAAGAGACAACGTTCGGCTGAAGAGGCGGGTGAGGTCGCTAAAAGACCAAAAGTCGGCTGCCAGAAATACCCATCCTACAGCGATGTTGTCAAAGGTGGGGGTGAGATGCTGGCCATCATTGACCGGAAGGAGCAGGCAGGGGTCATACCCAAAGAGAAGTGGAGGTGGGTGGAGCAAGCGATTGCCGAAGTCTACCTCCAAGTCTTAGAGGAAACCCCTGGACCTCCCCCTTTCTGTCATGATGCGGGCTGGTATCAGGGCAGGGCCAAGCTTATCGCATGCGATGACAGCAGGTCAGCCAACCTCTACAAGATCGCGGTAAGCAAGGTTGGCGAGATCTGCCCGGGAGCCAAGCTAGAGGCCGTCAGCAGGGAAAAAGTTCCCAGCAGACCCAGAGCCCGGGTCTGGATCCCGGCTAAGCCAGCTGAACCGGATGAATAGTTCACTGACAGCCGGGTGCCCGGTTGTAAAACTGAGAGGCAAGGACAAACCACCTTGGTGGTCAATGGATCTAGGCCTTCTCCGGAAGTCCAACAGACGGTTATCTAACAGGGCTAAAACTTCGGGTCTGCCCGCGGACTGCGAAGCCTACAAGGCTGAGCTAAAAATATACAAGAAAGCAACCAGAACTGCGCAGCGACAGTCTTGGCAAAATTATTGTAGGGATGTGGAAGAAACATCTGAATCAGCTAGACTAAGATGAATCCTAGCGAGGACACCACACAACCTGGGCTACCTTAAAGGTCCGGGTGATGTGTGGAGTGAATCGAGCGAGGAATCTTTGGCTCTTCTCTTAGATACGCATTTTCCAGGCAGTAGCACAGTGGAGGGTGATAACCCGACACCTAGGGGCAGGCAGTCTGAGATAGGGAATGCGATAGTTACAGTCGAGAAAGTTCAGTGGGCCATTAACACCTTTGGTCCATATAAATCTCCGGGTCCGGATGGAATTTATCCAGCTGAACTGCAACAATCACGGGACATAATTACGCCCTGGGTTGTGAGTGCAATTAGAAGCTGTCTTAACATGGGCTATATTCCGCTGAGATGGAGAGAAACGAAGGTTTCCTTCATACCCAAGGCAGGCAGGTCCTCTCATGTAAATCCTAAAGACTTCAGACCAATCAGACTCACGTCTTTCCTCCTAAAAACACTGGAGATATTGATGGATGCACACTTACGGGAAGCTATACCAACTGGTAGAATCTCCTCGGCACAACATGCATACACGAAGGGCAAATCGACAGAGACGGCGTTACACGTACTTATTGGTATAGTGGAAAAAGCCATCCAGCAGAAATATTTCGCACTAGCGGCGTTCATTGACATATGTAGAAGATGCTTTCAACAACATAAATGCGAACGCCATTACGGGAGCGTTAGAAGCTCTGGGCGTCGATCCTAATATGGTAGCGATGGTAGAGATGATACTCGTCAGTAGAGAGGTAACTGCCAGCTTAGGTTCCCACACCTTAAGCAGACAGGTCTGCAGAGGCACTCCTCAGGGAGGAGTCCTCTCCCCCCTGCTCTGGAATTTGGCGGTAAATTCAATACTGCTAGCCATAGAGAGGGAGGGTTGCCATGTCGTCGCCTATGCTGATGACTTGGCAATTGTGATTAGCGGGAAATATCCAAACACTCTTATGGATATTTTGCGCTCTAGCATGGCCACGCTTACTGGTTGGACGGGAAGAAGGGGATTAGGGTTAAACCCTGATAAAATGGAATTAATCCTCTTTTCTAAGAAAAATAGATCTCCTGAGGTCTCCCCGCTAACATACAAATGTGTGGAAATTCCGATGAAGGAGACAGTTAGATATTTGGGACTAGTACTAGATAGAAAACTTACCTGGAAACCCAATATTGAAGAAAGAGTCAGGAAGGCCAATATTGCTTTGTACACATGTAAAAAAGCGGTCGGAATCAGGTGGCGGCTATCCCCACGAATTAGGCACTGGCTATTCATTTCGGTGGTCAGACCCATATTGCTATATGGAATACTGGTATGGTGGCCAGCCACTCAGAAACAAAGCTATTTGAAGCTTCTGAGCAAGGTCCAAAGAACGGCTCTTTATGCATCTCTGGTGCCTTAAGGACGCCTACTAAAGCTTTAGAAGTAATACTCAACCTACCTACATTAGAGCTAGCACGGAAACAAGTTGGCCGCCGCATCAGCGCTAAAGCTGAAATGTGCGGCGTTATGGCATGATCAGCAGATTGGTCATTCGACTATTGCGCATCCCTGGAGTAGTTCTATCCAACACATTGACCACTCAATACCTAATCTCAACTTCGATAGGCACTTCCAGACATATATTCCGTCTAGAAGAGAGTGGCAAACACCAATGCCATGGAGAAGGGGGGAACTTAATTTCTACACTGACGGATCCAAACTTGACGATAGAATCGGTTTTGGAGTTTTCTCACAAGAATTGGGACTGGAACTTTCTTTCCGTCTCCCCGACCACTGCAGTGTTTATCAAGCATAGGTCCTAGCCATAAAGGAGGTAGCCGTCTACTTAAATAGACATGCCGTAACAAAAAATATTATAAATATCTACTCGGATAGCAAGGCGGCCATCTTGTCATTGAATTCGGTGGCACTGAAATCAATCTGCCGAGCAGCCCTAAATGATATCAGTACCGTTTTCAAGGTACGCTTTATATGGGTTCCGGGGCATAGAGATATTGCGGGAAACTGTAGGGCTGATGACTTAGCCAGACGGGGTACCAACCTTCCTTTAGGCACGGACAGATGTGAGATTGGAATACCAATTGCCACCTGTAAACTGATGCTGAAGGATAGGGTCGTGAGTGAGACCAATGGGTCTTGGGCACAAGAGGGCACTTGCTTAACGACTAGGCTAATGTGGCCGGAACTTAATAGTAGGAAAACTAGAGACTTGCTTGCCCTGCCGAGAGAGAATATCTCTAAGGTCGTGGCATGTATAACTGGTCACTGGCTTTTCGGCAGACATGCTCTCAGGCTGGGAGTATTCTCTCATGAATACTGCAGAAGCTGTGGGGATGAGGAGGAGGAGGAGACTGTGGAACATCTCTTCTGTAGTTGCCCCGCTCTCGCTAGAAGCAGAGCGGGCTCTTTAGGCAAATACGCTTTTAGCTCTCTTACAGAGGTGTCTAGCGCGGAGATCAAACAAATCCTGCGCTTTATTAGGGCTTCAAAATGGTTCGACGAGTGAATCGGAGGTGCGCTGTGGCGCGGTGGTATCACAATGGACCCATGGTGGTCTGAGTGAGCTGGTCCTTTGGACTGGCTGCCACATTAACCTAACCTAACCTACTCGGATTAATAGTAAGTCCCTGGAAGGTGCACCACTCAGCAATCTTGTCCAGAATTCTCTGTACGTTTGCGCACACAATCCTAAGGAAATTTCCTGATACCAGTTCACAAACATCATCCGCATATACTCCGTGTTCCGCGGATTTGTAACTCCGTCAAAAGAGAGTCCACCACAAAACGCCACAGAAAAGGAGAAAGTATCCCAGCCTGAGGGCATCCTCGAGCAACTTCTACGCGGTGCAATCGTTTGTCTCTCCAACGGTTAACATCCTCGTTGATAACATGAAACGTATTCCCTTTACAGCGGTTTCGGCCACCCCATTTCTTCTAGCAATCACTTTGGAAGCTTCTATAAGAGTTCACTTCGACTTACCGAATATTCTGCTTAAAGATTCGCATTTTGATATTCAGTCCACTCTTCTTCTTTTGGGATTTTTGAATCCCTATTCAGAAGTCTTCTGGACCTTTTACATAGCTTTGAAAGTTCAGCATTCCACCCTGGAACTGCCTTTCCCTGCCTACTCAACTTAACGGACACACTTCCTCAGAGCATTCTATCAAAATACTCGTTACCCGGGTTGCCTCTTCGATTGTCGGTTCTGTGTTTAGGAAATCTGAGGGCCTCAAACTTGTCCCAGTTCGCTCTTAGTGGATTTCGACCTTTCGGCACTATCATTTTGTCAACGTCAAGTCGAAATTCAATCAAACAGTGATCCGCGAGAGATACCTTTTCCAGGAGATTCCACTCTCTGCCAGAAACCTATTTGTTAGTATTAGATCAATCACTTCTTTCTTTCTGTGTATCAGAAATCTCGGGTTTTTAGCTCCATTGTGTATCACCAAATCTGAAGATAGAATAATATCCAACATCCTGTTACCCCGGAAGTTGCAATTAGTGATATCCCACACTGTGTTCTGTGAATTTGTGTCACAGCCCCCAATCAGGCCCATTGGATTCTGCATACTCTCTCACTTCACTTGATGATGGGGCCTTGTTCCCTCCCGTTTTGTACTTTAGATTTGCTGCAACAACATCTGAGGACCAGAATTGTCCAAGCATCGTGCATCAACCGTGGCCTGATAGTAGATGCACGCGACCTATCATTCCCTTCGCACTGAAGAATATTTCCGTATCTCGAGCTTAGGATTTTCAGCCAATACCAAAAGTAGCTCGTTGCATCGCTGGAATCAGATTCCCCCCCTTGGTATACGGATATATCCTCCAGAGTTTCAAGTTCAGTCACTCTTTCTGATCACAGACACGTGCGAGTGTTTCGCTTGATTTGCAGGAAGTGCCCGATATCCAAGGACTTGCTCTTACCAGCCTTCTACTGCAACCACAACAACAAAAGGATGAACTTACCGTTCTTGCAAGCTTCCGGCCAATACTTGGATCAGCCATTCTCGGAAAGATGCTTAAGAACACTGCACCTTAATAATTCCGTTCCCCAAGCACATCCCCACCAACTTCGGCTTGTCCTTCGACTCACCGATGGCCTTCTAAAGGTAGCTGTGGACATAGTCTAGCTGCCCATTCAACAGCAGACCACCCCGTTTATCGGTATGTATCTGTACCATATAAGTAGCCACTCTTACAAATGAGTAATTCGAGGTAGACGGACGAGTAGCATTTACTTTCTTCGTAGTCCCCCTTTTTCAGGAAGGGGCTGACATTCAGGCACTTGGGTCGAGCATACAGGTAGATCAGAAACGGGTCTTGCGATCTTCCTCCTCTTTGCCCTTCTGCTCTTCTCATCTGATTGCATAGACCCCAGATTGAAGCTGGAGGAGTGTCCCATGGCAGACGAGTTATCGTCTGTTCTGTCACGGTTCCCCGTTGCCGTGACAGGCATCGAAATGGACGGAGTTCGAGTATTCGCCGCAGCTATTGCTGCGACATTCTTCTCCCTGTACCTTCTTCTTCGTTGCTGTCGTACATACAGCTTTTTGCCTGACCATCCGTTTCCTTACCGATGAGCCAAGCAATGCCACTTGCTGAGGTAGTGTCGCAAAACCGAGGCCCAAGAAGGTTTCTAAAGAAAGGAGGTCTGCTCTCCGGACAGAGTAGAACACTTGTCGCGTGTTCCGGAGAAGGAGAGGACGGTGAAGCTGAAAGCTTCCCTCGGGTAGGTGACGAAAGTCGTGAAGGACTCTCAAGCTCCCTCACAGCAGGGTTTAAAGCGTCAGCGGTCCGTAGAGGAGACCACCCAACCGGATCCCAAAAAATTTAAATGCGCGGTGCTGTCACCATGAAGTCCTTCAGCGAAGTGCTGAAAGAACATGAGGTAATGGCGGTCATAGACCGGACCGACCCTGATGGCAGTATTTCGCCTGAGCTTTGGAAGAACGTAGAGGTCATCCTCTGAAAATTCTATCTCCAGCTTATTAAGGATATCCCTGGTAGTTTTCCTTCCTTTCGCGACAGTGGATGTCATCAGGGCCATGTGAAGCTGATCGCGTGCGCAGGTCAAAGTTTAATAGACCTATATAAAAGTGCGATCTCCAGGATCGGCGAGGCATGGCCAGGCGCTAAGTTTGAACTACCTAGGGAGCTGATCCCAAATAAACCTAGAGCGCTCGCATGGATCCCAGCCAAACCATCTGACTCAAAGCCTTTCCTGGCGATTTTGAGAAAGGAACCAGCAGCTCCCGATTAAAAATTGGAAGGTTACTAAAATAGAGAACACAAGAGGGGATTATAAGTCAGTAACCCTTGTGGTGAATGCCGAATCTCTGGCGGCTTTAGCCGAAGTCAATTGGGTCGTGGGCAATGGATTCTCGTCCAGAAATCTTAAGGTCTTTAAGAAGGACGGGCAACCGTCTGACATGGATCAAGAGGGAGCGACTCTGTGTGAACTGTGGGGTTTGGAGAGTCTCCTGGGGACAACCACCCTTAGTGAGGAGGATGTTCTTCTGGAGTCATACACGAAGGAGTCTGATGCGGACGTCACTGTGCTGGAGGCGACCAGCGCTACAAGTAGCAGAGATGCTACTAATAGTACAGATTAACCTCCATCACTCGAAGGCTGCTTCTGCCACCCTTCTGCTCCGTCTTGCAAAAACCCAAATTGACGTTGTCCTGATCCAGTAACCTTGGACATACCGGGACTTGATTTCAGGTTTCAGGACTAATAATTACATGTTGCTGTATACCGTAAGTGAAGGAAGACACAGGTCTTGCATCCTCATAAATAAAAATGCTAGCTCATTTATTCTCCCCAATTACAGCAATAAGGATTTGACGGGCGTCTGCCTGGAAACTGGCAAGAGACGATACTGGCTGGTCTCGGCCTATATGGCACATGACCATGAAATCCTTCCAGAAGCCAATCTACGGAAGATTGTTGTGGATGCAAAGGCTCAAGGGCTGGCAGCTATCATTGGATCCGATGCCAATGCTCACCATGGAATTTGGGGCAGCACAGATGTCAATGCGCGCGGTGAGTCATTATATGAATATATTGTAACGACTAACCCTCTTATATGTAATAAGCGGTCAGAACCTACTTGCATTACTGCTATCAGGCAGGAGGTCCTTGACATAACTCTTGCCTCCGAATTATTTAATGACCGGATCTCAAATTGGAGAGTTCTAGAGGAACACACCTTTTCAGATCATCGGCTAATCCAGTTCGATATTTTAGATAGTCTACCTTGCCCTACGGCTATAAGAAATATCAGGAAGATAAACTGGAGCCTCTACAGGGTAGCCCTAGCTAGACCACCTCAGAACCCTATAATCAAAAGCACGTGTGAGGAAATTGATAGGTCTTTGGAGGCTCTTACGGATGCTCTTAATAAAGCTCTATCAGTCCCATATCTATCTTATCCCCTCAATTGAGCCAAGGGAAAACAAAAACCCACGTGGTGGGGGGAGGAAATTAGGGGACTCAGGAACAACTGTAGGAGACTTTTTAAAATGCAAAAAAGTCTAGAGATAGTGCAGCCTGGGTATTATACAAAGCAGCACTTAGAACCTTCAAAGGTAAGCTTAGGAAGGCGCAAAAAGGATCGTGGAGAAACTTTTGCGGTGACATAGAAGACATCTCTGAGACGTCTAGGCTTAGGAATATCCTATCAACTGCTCCAATGGTACCTGATTATCTTTAGAGACCGACTTCCCTAGTTGCTCGAACACCATTCGGCGGGGAACGATGCCCAGCGATGTAGTCAAGGTCAACTCAGATATAATCTCGGAGCCAAAATTGAAATAAGCTATCCATAGCTTCAAATCATATAAAGCATCTGGTGCACATGGCGTAGCTCCCATTGAGATTCAGCAGTCAGAGAATCTTATAATCGAATGACTGCTCAAGATCTACAAAAGTTGCCTTGAATTAACATATGTTCCAGAGCCATGGAAGCGTGTGAGGGTAATTTTCATACGCACACAACTCCAGGGGACTAAAAATTCTGGAAAGGTTGTTACACATTCACTTGGAGGTGGACCCCGCTATTAGCAGCTGGATTGTAAATATGATTATGGGTAGGATAATCAATTCACAACTGGGAATGGCGTCGGCCAAAAAGTCCGTGTGCAGAGGCACACCTCAAGGTGGAGTTGTTTCACCCCTACTCTGGAATCTTGCAGTAAATGAGCTGCTTGTGCGACTGGTGCTATGTAATAGGAACTGGTCCTATGTATAGGAATTGTAGTAAGCGTAACGCTTTGAAGCCTGGTCCATTGTCTACAATTATTGTGGTAAAATACCTGCTGTGCTGATATAGTCCGAGAGAGCTCTTTTAAACTTGATCCAATATCGGTTCGAAATCTTAGTTGCTTGAGCATGATTGTAGTTTTGCTTCTAACTCCAATAGATACATTCTTTGTCTTTTTAGTATCGTTTTCGGTTTCCAACAAAACTTCGTTTTGTGCTTTTTCTTGTGTAGGATCGCAGGGAATTCCTCTCATCATCCAGCTGTAGTCAGCTAACATGTCAATCTTCCACCTTCCTTAATATCACTTTTCTATTTCTTTAATGTGTTGATGAAATCTTTCATCTTGTTTCTCGCTGACACCACAAGTCCTTCTGGAGAATAATCAGGGTGCGAGTGGAAAACATATAGTTTTAGGCTCATGTTAGAGCCTAAATTCTTGAAGCTTTCCAACATATCTGCTACCATGGCAGGATGCATTTTGTTGCCTAGAAATCCGATTACAACAAGTTTAAAATATACCCATACTGGTTTTTATTTTGGTTCCATTATTATCTAAAATTTTTCATCCTTCATAAGTTTTCAGATGTCAGATCCAACAAATACTCCTCCTTTTAACTTTGCCTCAGATAAACTAGGAAACTGACAAAGCTATCTAATTTAATTAGGCCTTAACAAACTGCTTCTTTAGACCCAATTTGATGTGTAGTGAAGGAAGCAACCCTTTTTTGGATCTGCAAGACTTGCCATTGTCTCTTAATGTAATTTTGTTTTCTGTCGCGGCTATCCCGTTCACAAAGATACTTGGGTATCCACTCTTTTGCCCATACATCCAGGGCGACCTGGCCGGTCTACAATATAGCTAGGTCAAGGGATCTTTTAAATAGGGACCGTAGAGACACCAGCCGACTCATGGCGGTTGTTACAGGAAACTGGCTAGTAGGTACGCATGCGGTGAACATGCAGAGACCTTGCAATACCCATTGTTGAAGTTGTAAAGACTCGGGCGAGAGGGAAACAATAACTCACTTTCTTTGCAAATACCCAGCTCTGGCGGCCGCAAGAAATATAGTCCTGGGAAACTATTTTCTAGCGAGACTATCCGACCTCTCGGCTGTAAAACCGAAGGAACTTCGAAAATACCTAAATTCCACAAAGTGGATCTAGCAAACAACCCATCTTTTTCCAGCGTTTAGGAAGGGTAGTGATTTTATGAATGGACAGCCTCGTTTGTAGCGCTCTCAAGAACATATTCTTTTTTCTGCATCCAAAGCTCTTCTCTCTCTCGCGCCAGCAGATCTACTGGTATCGTTCCGATAGTCAGTAGCACAATGGCTTCTGACACTGTGCGGTACGCCGAAGCTACGCGAAGGGAAGCAGTTCTTTGTGTCTTAGCGAATATGTTTCGTCTGTGCTCGGTTTTCAGTGTGTCGGCCCACACTTCGCTCCCATACAGCTGTACCGATTCCGTCGTGTCCATCAGGAGCTTCCTTCTGCTTGCGAGGGGTCCTCCGATATTGGCCTTTAGTTTAGCCAGCGCCGAGGTTATTTTGACTGATTTTTCCGCTGCATGTTGTATTTGCGCCTAATAGGTCAGTTTGTTGTCGATTCTGATTCCTAGGTATTTCAGGGTGTTCGAGGTCTTTATGGTTTCAGAATGGACCCGCCAATCTACTTTCAACGATATATGCTTCCTCGTGAATAGAATAAGCTCCGTTTTCTCAGTAGCCAGACTGAGACCGTGCGAGTCGAGCCATTTTTTCGTTTTAATCATCACCTGTGTCAATTTTCGTCTGGCCGCATCGAGATCGCGTGCGGTTATGACAGCTGCGATGTCGTCTGCGTATCCCACGAAATAGCAGTCGTCAGGCATATCCATTTCCAGTATTTCATCGTAGCTGACGTTCCAGAGTTTTGGGCAGAGGACTGAGCCTTGTGCCGCACCTGAGGTTATTAACAGCTTCGTTCGCTGTACCTTGCTTGTGTCATAAATAAGCACACGATATTTTAGACAGCTGCGTACTATTTTCATCAGATAAGCGGGTGTCCTGAAACTCTTCTCAAGGGCCTCAATGATGTTTGTCCATTTTGCGCTGTTAAAGGCGTTTTTTATGTCAATCGTAGCAAGGAGCACCACCGGTCTGGAAAAACGGTTTATGTTCCGAGCGATTTCTACGCTCCTCACCACATCCATCACTACTCCGATTGTCGACCTACCCGGTCTAAAACCGTGTTGTCTATCGGAGAGTCCTCCTATAATCAACTTTGCTTATAGTCCATATAACTGCCAATTGCATCACTATACCATCAATTGGACCGAAGTTATAGTAAATTTAACATACGTGCCTACAGTTACATATATGGGAGATGGTTGGTTGGTTGGTTGATTCAGGTGGCTGATCCACGGCATCCTCGCATGAAGCACAATTAGCGCCTTAGCGCCCTTTAATAACCACTACCCCTCCTAACCGCTGGAAAAAGATGGGGTGTCATCTCGATCCACTTTGTGGAATTTAGGTATTTTTGAAGATCCTTCTGTTTTACAGCCGAGAGGTCGGATAGTCCTGCCAGAAAATAGTTTCCCAGGACTCTATTTCTTGCGGCCGCCAGAGCTGGGCATTTGCAAAGAAAGTGACTTCTTGTTTCCCTCTCGTCCGAGTCCTTACAACTTTTACAATGGGTGTTGAAAGCTCTCTGCATGTTCACCGCATGCGTACCTACTAGCCAGTGACCTGTAACAACCGCCATTAGTCGGCTGGTGTCTCCACGCTCCCTGGTTATAAGATCCCTTGACCTAGCTATATTGTAGACTGGCCAGGTCGCCCGGGATGTATTACAGGTTGTAAGTGCCCTCCATCTTCTTCATACCCGCCAAGGAGAGACAGTGCAGGTAGATGCCCCTCTTGATCGCACCCAGAGAAACAGATACTAGTTCCGCATAGGTTAGGTCGAGAGAGGCCCCCCTGCGCGCTAATTCATCAGCCTTCTCATTCCCATCGATATTCCTATGGCCTGGAACCCAGATGATTGTGATGTCAGCATGAAGACTTTGCGCCCTAAGTTCATCCCTATACTATCTGACCAACCTGGAGTTGATGGTGTTTGACTGTAGAGCTCTTATAGCAGCCTGGTTGTCCACAAAAATGGCAACCTTATTTCTATGTCCTTCTCAAATGTATTGGGTAATTTGGCGACACGCCTCTCTGACTGCGAGTACTTCCGCCTAGAAGACTGTAGCCTCATCAGGTAGGCGTGTTTAGTAATTGATTCTAGCGTGTGTTGAAAATACCCCAACGCCTACCCCAAGATCCATTTTGGACCCGTCTGTATAAATGGGTATATCGTATTCCCTTTCAAATGTTCGCCTTGACCACTCTTCTCTTGAAGGAAATCCAACCGTGAAGTCCCTTTTAAGGTCTATGTAGTCTGTTGTTATTTGTGTTAGTTCCCTCGGCATTGCGTATAGCACCCTACCATGACCATACGGTCGCTCAGCAACCTGTCGCTTTCAACCTTAGTGCACTATTGCAGGCCAAATTTTTAATGTAAAGATCAATGGGGAGAAGATGTTGCATTACATTGAATGCCTCCGAAGGACATGTTCGGAGGCACCCCGCAATGCCGGCGCCAACTGCTCTTTGAACTCTACTAAGTCTCTGAACAATAAAGCCTTTATCTAGCACCGGCCACCAAACTATTGAGCCGTAAGTGAGTATTGGAAGCACGATTGATTCGTACATTCAATGCGTGATATGGGGACTTAGTCCCCATTTTGTCCCGAACATTATTTTGCATGAGTAGAAGGCTACATAGGCCTTCTGGACCCATAACTCTATATTGGTACTCCAATTTAGCTTGGAATCCAATATAATACCTAAGTATTTGGCCTTCTCTGCAAGCTTTAGCTGTCGTCCATTAAGAGTCGGAAGCTTAAAGATCGGAATTTTGGTCTTGTTAGTGAAGAGTATCAATTCTGACTTTTCCGGATTCACACCTAGTCCACATCCTGTGGCCCACGAATTCAGTCTGACCAGCCCATTTTGCATAAAATCACTTATTACTGCCTGATACAGCTATCACCACATCGTCCGCGTATGCTACCGTCTTAACCCCCATTGAATCTAGTATGCCGAGGATGTTGTCAATGACCAGTAGCCACAATAGTGGTGAAAGCACCCCGCCTTGTGGTGTTCTTCTACTGACATGTTTTGTGAGAACTGTAGCTCTGACTGAATCATCCTAGTCTTAAGCAATGAAACTATCCAGTCCCCTTAGAGCTTCATCTATAACTACCCTGTTAAGAGAGTTCAGGATTGCGTTATTGTTAAAAGCCCCTTTTATGTCTAGGAAGGCTGCTTAAGTATACTGTTTATGGTGAATAGTTTTTTCCACTGATCGAATCACCTCATGTAAAGCTGTTTCAATATATTTCCCCTTGAGGTACGCATGTTCTGATTTCGAAAGGGGAAGCTGGTCCACTGTATGCCTAAAGTGGATTTCTAAAACCCTCTCCATCGCTTTGAGGAGAATCAAATTAAGACTAATTGGTCTGAAGTCCTTTACTGACTCGTGCCCAATTTTTCCTGCCTTTGGGATGAAGACCACGTTTACTTTCCTCCAACTATATATATATATATATATATATACGAGATAGTCTTCGTCTTTGTACAAATGTGTTCACATAGCTACGAGGGCGGATTGATATTGAAGCTACCTAGCGCTAGGTGGCAGCACAAACACAAAAACTTTTGCGAAATTGCGATCTGTCAAACGTCAGCTGTTAAAATGTCACCCAAATTCATCGATTAGTTTATTTGTTGTAGTCGTTTGAAGTAAGCAACTTTTGTGTTTTTTGAAAAATGGAAAAAAGCGAATTTCGTGCAGTGATTAAACACTATTATTTGAAAGGGAAAACAGCGAAAGAGACAAAAGAAAAGCTCGATAAACATTACGGTGAGTCTGCTCCGTCAGATTACATGGTAAAATATTGGATTGCTGAATTTAAACGCGGCCGAACAAGCACTGCAACAATACCATCAACAGGAAGGCCAAAAGAGGTGGTTACTGAAGAAAATGTCAAGAAAATCCTCGATATCGTTATGAATGATCGCCGAGTCAAGTTGCGTGAGATTGTTGAAATGGTAAACATATCATATGAACGTGTGTTCAACATTTTGCATGAACATTTGCATATGAAGAAGCTATCGGTAAGAGGGGTGCCGCGTTTGCTCAGTGTCGAACAAAAACGAGTTCGACAGACCACTTCACAGCGGTGTTTGGACATGATAAAGCGTAATCCTGTTGATTTTTGGCGTCGATTAATAACTGTTGATGAAACGTGGGTCCACCACTACACACCTGAAACCAAAAATCAATCGAAACAATGGGTGGAAGCTGGTGGAAGTTCTCCGAAGAAGGCGAAGGCAGTGAAATCGGCTGGCAAGGTTATGGCCACTGTATTTTGGGATGCACACGGAATATTGCTCATCGATTATCTTGAAAAAGGATCCACAATCACAGGAAAGTATTATCGTGCATTATTGGATCAATTGATTGATGCAATCAAGGAAAAACGACCACATTTAAAGAAGAAAAAAATGCTCTTTCTTCAAGACAACGCATCGGTTCACACAGCATTAGATACGATGCTAAAATTACGTGAAATACAATTCGAATTGGTTAATCATCCACCTTATAGTCCAGATTTAGCTCCTAGTGACTGTTTCCTGTTTCCAAACTTGAAAAAATGGCTCGCAGGAAAAAGATTCATCTCAAACGAAGAAGTGATTACCGAAACTAACGCGTATTTTGAGGGGTTCCCGAAATCGTATTATTCAGATGGTATAAAAATGTTGGAATATCGTCTTACTAAGTGTGTCGAAGTAAAAGGAGACTATGTTGAGGAATAAACGGTTTTAAAAAAAAAAATTTTTTTTTCCTACTTAGGTAGCTTCAATATCAATCCGCCCTCGTATACGGTTCTGCTTTAAGGTCCAGGCTGCACTTTCGCAAGGTTTCATAAAGATGTATCTACCGGTGTGGAGAATGTTGGCCACAGACGGGAAGACGGGTGGACAAAATCAACATTACTTAGAAAGTGATTTGATCATTTGTATATACATGCATAGATATGTCCATACCTACCACGCCTCCTTCTGGTTTCTGTAGATTTATATATGTAATCAATATTGGGTTGCATCTGTATTTGTATTAAGAGAATTCCCAATATTCTTAAATTCCTCACTTCTCCAAACCTAGTTACGGAACAGTTGTGTTTAAGGCAGAAATGTTTGTGTTTCCACTTTGTGAGGGATTCCATTGCTCCAGAGTATTTGCACCAATCAGGAACAGCCTCGAAAAGTTCGAGTTAGTTTATACTTTTCTTTTTTTTATTTAAGTTGATCATGAAGTGGACTTAGTCGGCGTTTTCACAGTAATGTAATCTTTGTGTATTGTAATTATATCAAAGAGTTTATTGTAAGGTATAAGAAACAAGATGACAGAAAGTGGAGATCCTTGTGAAGTCACTTTCTAATGGGCGTTTCCCTGAATAATGTTTACTGATTCTTACAAATATTTTAGTTTTAATCATAAAATTTAGTATGTAATTGATGGTTTTTGTATCCATGTGTGTTCGTTTTTTATGGTTTCTAAGCAAATTTTGTCGATTGCTTTTTCCAAAGAGATCGTCTATATGGTATATATGATTGTTGATTTGAGATAAACAGACTTGTTTTATATATTAGAGGGGTGTAACTGTTCAATATATTGTTACGAAATCAACACGCCATCTGATTGGTTGATGGTTTTAGGATGAGCGTCAATTTCAACCCATACAAATGCACACGCGAGAAGGCATGCGAAGCTGCGTTCGGAGGCTGGTTGAGGTTCTCGTGTGCAAGAAGTAGATAAGCGACTGCACACGAGACATTGGGATCAGTAAATAAGTGAAAGTGAACAAGTGAACATCATAGTAGCAGCAGCAGTGAAACAGTGAACGTAGCCGATAGTGAACATCGTAGTAGCAGCAGCAGTGAAACAGTGAACGTAGCCGAAAGTGAACATCGAAGTAGCAGATCAGTTATCCAGTGACAGTGGCAAAAGGATCATAGCCGAATCCTGAGAGTGGCAGCAAGCAGCGTGAGCATCGTGTGATCGAACCAGTGATCGTCGCAGAGCGGACATCGTTTTAGCAACGGGCAGTTGAGCAGTGATCGTCGTAGAGCGGACATCATTTTAGCAACGGGCAGTTGAGCAGTGATCGTCGTAGAGCGGACATCGTTTTAGCAACGGGCATTTGAAGCAGATGTACGTAAAACATTGTAGTGCAACAACTGACGAACTGAAGCAAACGTTAGTGAAGACGAAGTGTGAGACGCGAGCAAACTTTTAAAGCCAATAGTAAGTTGGACGAATACTAATACTGCCAATTGTTCTAACTGAAGCAGGAATTGTTTGCTTATTACACAATCCAGCGATACGAATTCAAGTATTGATCTTAGTAAAAATTGTCCGAAAGGCAATTACGTAACAGTATTTTTGAAGTGACATGGTGTAAGGCTTTTGTTTAGTTGAATTGGAAAGATTTTTAATCATGGTCCCTGATATTCTGTCAAATCATGGGGTATTGCTTTTTCGTTTCGCTATAGTTGAGGCTATAGTAAAGTCATTATTATCTGTTTCTTATTGATCGTTAGGCTTTAAGAGTTAAGTTGATTATTTTTGTTTTGCTATATTGGAAATTTCTTGGGAAGTTGTGGTTTAATAAATTCGCGTACCAGAATTTCCAATATGCTTTTGCTTCGTTAGTAGAAGTCCAGAAAAGTTGGTCGGAATTACACAATGCATACCATGAGAAGAGTTACAGCCACAAAGTCTTCTAAAATTGTACCACATTTGTCTGGTAATGATGAGGTATTTATTTCGGAAGTGAAATGAATACTGGATTTTGTTTTTGCAGTTTTTATTTCACATTTAAGTATGAGATTTGCTTTTTGAAAGTCCCGTAAGTTTTCTTGTATCAGAGTTTCTTTTGAAAGCGTCCCGTTTATTTAACTGGTTGTTCCACCATGGGCAGTGGATGATATTCGGTGATGTTTGAGGAATTGTGCTTATACAGGATACTGCTTACTGTAGACTGACTCTGTTTATATTCACTGTTTCGTTCTTTATGATTGTCCTTATGGGTTATTCCTTGTTGAGTTGGATAGTATTTAGTGATCGAGTTTAATCTGGAAATTTGGTTAATGTTTCAGATTTTTATGATAGTGATATTATGATGGAAAAGTGGTCACTTTCAGAAATTTCGTAAACTGTTTTCCATTTGGATTTCAATGTGCAACATGTAATACTTGGGGATCAACAGGTAATGTTTATGTACGTAAAGGTGCGGTGAGTCGTAAAATCTGTCGGTGATCCATCATTAATAATAATGTTTTTAGGTTGACTTATACATGTATTAAGAATTGCACCCTTACAATTGTCACCTGCAGAGCCCCACGAATTGCCCCAATTGTTGAAATCATCAGCGGTTATAGTTGAGTTGCATGTACAGATTAGTTCATTATTTAAGTTATTGGAGTTAGAACTGCTTTGGAGAAGGAATGTGTATTGAAATGATGATGAATTTTACTTTGGAGTGTCTTTCGCAAGGTATTGCTTTGAAATCAGTGTTAAGTGGAATTTGCTAATGTTGCAGTGAGTTAGGAGTAGGGGATGTATAAAGTAAAGGGATGCTTTTAGGGAGTATAGGGAGATGCTAATAGGAATTGGGATGGGGAGCAGACGTGACTCTTGGATAGTTTTTGTAACGCTTTATTGTACTTATGTACTAATTTGTTGTAGTTGGTTTTATATCCTTTTATATTCCATTGTAGAATAGTAAATGGCATTGCTATTCATAAGAAACCCTGTTTACCAGGCTGATATCAAATATTACAATTAATAGTAAATAATCGGTGACAGCTTTTTGATTAAGAAGTTATGAATTTTCATTCCAAAGAGTCGTCGAAATCAAATTGATTATTTAAAGATGCCGGTTGTGAGATTGAGGGTTTTTTGTGTTGTTGGGTATATTGACTTTTCTTTTCGTTAGTTGCGATTTGTGTCTTCTCTTGATATGTTTTTGGGGAATGTTTTTATGTTAGTATCATACTCGTAGATCTGTTGTCATGTGAGTTTTGTGACTGGTTGGAAAGTTTGAGGTGTTGGTTCGGTGTCTGAGAGTATGTTGGAGTAATTCATAACTTCCTTGCCGTTGTAGATGGAATCGTACACGTGATGAATGTCCTTATTGTGTTGTTTTATGTAACAGCAGAGTATGACGAGTATAGGTGGCAATTGCAGTTTTCTAGCCTTATTCACTGTAATGATGGCTTGGATACCTTTTTCTTTGATAAATACTGGGCTCTTGTTATCAAATGCGTTCTTGTTCCTATTGTATTTATTGTACCTATTTTGATTTCTTTGCAGTGAATACAAGTTATCCAACTATCATTGGCACAGTTGAAGCATATTTTATTGTTGTTGTTTTTGTACATCTTCCCAATGTGTCCGAACTGAAGTACTTACTGCATCTTAGCTGGAGGAGGATGTAAAGGCGAATGTTTCGTCCCAATTGGAAGGCATAAGAACTTGTCATATGATTGAGAAACTCTCTCAAGCTATTGTTATTTCATATTCGCTAAAGCTCTATGTCAGTAATGTCAGGAAACATTAGTTATATTGGCGGTCTCTTAGATCTAACGATATCGACGGGCAAGCTATGCAGAAAAGGAATTTAAGAAGCCAATGGCAACAATTCCGATTGCCAAAAATTAAAAGTAGCTGGCATACTACCTATTCCCTACTTTTTCTAATGGCCAGCAGCGGAACGCACGACCCGCCACATCCTTACAAATCCGCCCCTATTATTATGTGATGGTAATTGTGCTAGGAGTGACAGTGAAAGGAATATGTATCTCATGAATCCGCCACCAACGAACCTCAAATTCTGACAGTGACTACGAGACCTACTCGATTTTCGCTTGTACTCAAAAAGAAGCGGTGTACCGGTTGATTTGAAGCGGTGCACCAACACTTAAACAGTAGAAACTCCCCAGAGCTATACTAGGATAGAATGATAAAAGAACTAACACATTCAACTGTGGTTCAACTGATGCATATTTTCAATGATATCCTTCGCGTTGGTAATTACCCAACAGACTTGAACACATCCAAAATCATGGTCATACATGGCGGAACCAGGTAAGTACCATACACACGTGTCATCCTACATGCCAATTAGCCTTCTACCCATGCTTTCAAAAATATTTGAAAAATTACTTCTAAACGCAATTAACCCAATAATAACTATTGGCCAAATGATGCCCCGACACCAATTCGGATCCAGGAAATAACATCGCACGATAAACCAAGTTCATCGCATCGTCACTAGTAATAGAAAATCATGTGAAAATAAAAAAATTTTGTCCAGATATTTTCTTGGATATAACTCAGGCTATTGATAAAGTATATCGTGAAGGCTTATAGCAAGGGCAGAAGAGAATGACAAGGGTTTTATACAAACTTGGAAAACTAATGCCAAGAAACGTGCATAATTTATGTGGAAGAAACATATTTGTCACAGAGGAAATTTGTGGTAAACATAAAGGATTCACGACAAGCCCAAGTGATATCTATGCCAGAGTGCCTCAGGCAACATATTAGATATGCCCACCAGCAGGCACACCTTCACTTCAATGTTTGCTAACGATACGGTTATATTATGCTGTAACGGAAGTCCCTCAATAGCTCCAAGGCACATCAGATCCACCTTAACTCTCTAGAAATTTGTCCAGTAAATCTGAGAATTAAGAGCAATGAATCCAAATATGCACACATCATGTTCACTTTAAGATTTGGAACTTGCCCCTGTCTTACAATAAATAAAGAAACCATGCCCCAAACCGGTAACAACAATTATTTAGTCATTCATCGTGCCCGAAGGCTCACATGGAACAAGCAAAGAAGCCAAGGAAAATCAAATGAAGATCAAAATAAATCTGTTTTATTGGCTTGTAAACAAAAACTCCAATCTAAGCCTTGAATATAAACGTCTTCTATATAATGCCATTGTGAAGCAATATGAAATTACGTTATCCCATTGTGGGGCACTGCATCATAGTGATAAATGCAGTCAATCCGAATGTTTACGGATCATCACGGGTGCTCCCTGGTACATAAAAAACGAAAATATCCACAGAGATGTAAAAGTACCCATGATAAGAGAAGAAATAAGGAAAGAGGCAGCAGATTTTTACAGAATCTGGGACTCCACCCGAAGGCATTGGCAGCGGACTTATTGTCAAATGAAAATCAGGCGCGTTTAAGGACGAAAGATACTATAAACTTGTAGCAGTTATAATAAACACACATTTTGAAATGCTTTGTAAAATGTCTCCTAATGAAATGTATTTGAGATCAATATAACACTTTGATAGTTCTGTTATGTTCGGACCTCGGGCAAAGAACTAATGTATATATATTTAGTGGTTAAGATCTGAAAACTTATATATAACGAAGTGAAAATGATGTATATCCCCGATTTCTCTCACACTTGGGGCATAAACGGTGAGTCATCACTGGATATTATTTCATTTGTCCTCTTAAAGAGCTTATTTGGCTACCAAAAAACCCCCTTTCATCCCTATTCAATGATCTCTACTTCCGCAAGTCCTAAGCAAACACTCTTCTGGTATCGCTAAGGACCTAACAGGTCTATACGTGGCGTATTCGGTCAGCCAGTCTACCCTAACCTTACCTAATGCAGAACTTTCCCGTATGTACCGGAACATTACCGAAAGCAGACTTTAGCGATAAGCGGGAAACATAACACCACAGACCATTGCACCACAGTTCAGTTGTGACTTAAAGGTATCAATGATAACAGTGAACTAAAAGCAGTAGTGAAACCCCTGTTTAATAGGACCTTTCTAACTTCTTTTTAAATAAATTTCCTTTAAAATCAACTGTTTCTAAACTATATTGAATTATTTCAAACTTTCTTGTGAAACAATCATTTTGAAATCCTGGGAACAACTCAATCATCTGAATTATTAGCACAACTGACATCCGTGAAGCACTAAAGTGTGTGTAGTTCATGACACGACTGACAATTCTGAAGCGAATATATTGTGTCAACACATGGATAAACTATGTCTAAATATGAATAAGCTCCGAAATTACTGATAAGTCAATAGTAAAAGTGCATCAGGGAAGAGTGAAAAAGCACAAATGATTCTATATCTTTGGTACTAATGGACTTAGTTCGGGAATGTATTGAAAAGCAATAAGTAAATCAAAAGCAGGATGGATCCTTGGCGTGTGCCTGCTGTTGAGAACGTGAAAATACTGTTTCACTGTGTAATAATAAGTTAAGTTGTTAACTGTTTCTTAAATTAATTGTTGTTGAATTACACATTTGAATGAAAGTTAATTATCAAAGAAGTGTTTTTCAATCCACACAATTCACAAAACTAATTAAAGTAACACTTAAAACTTCCATAAACTCACGGACATTTTGTGTCACCATATTTCACAGAAGTACACCATTTTATATTTGCAATTTTAATACTCACATCACTGCCGAACCAATTTCGCGAAGATTTTTTTTAATTTATTTTGAATGTTTCAATTGAATGTTGATTTACTCAGATATATGCATACCCAGACATTCACATCCATGAATATAAATGCCACTTCAACGAACCAAATTCGCAAGGACTCTTATTTGGTGAGTGTCCAGAGCGTCAGGTTAAACAATTTTTAAGCTGTAGAGGGATAAATCACTTAAAATGTGATTGCGTGTGGCGCAATTTGTAGGTAGCGCAATAGCCGTGCAAAGTGGCTCCCAAACTCTGCTATGGAAAGGACACACAGGACGCTTTGCAGTGCATTGATGTGACATCTGCGCAAGGTAATTCCGCAAAACACAAAATTATAGTACATCAGAGATGGTCGGAAAATAAAAAGGAAAACAATTTGCTTAAGCGTTCGCATGTTCGTAGTTCCGCATTAATCGAGATACGTTCAATAAACTCATATTCGTTTTTAGGACTCTTTCCTATTACCCCCTACTGGTGGATCAAAACATACTAGTTCCGAGGTTATAGTCTCTGATAGTGAGATGCCGGAGTTGTGACATAGCAGCAACACCCGACCAGTTGTAAGGCTGAACAACTGCATCCCTGGTGTGTGCAGATCAGAAATTGCGGTTTTTGTTTGCTGGGAATTTACGCATAAATATGTACACTTATGTACATGTGCATATGATTAACTGCAATGCAGTATGCAAGTCGCAAAATTGACATGAGGAATATAATAGGCACACACACACACACATGCACACACAGCCACAATCCACTCCCCAACTGTTACGCTAACGTGCGCGCTTGGACGAGAGCTCTTGGCAGTTGTTGTTGCATAACAGTATTTATAAATTGTGTACAAATACCGTAGTGCGAGCACATACAGGCCCAACACATGCACATGCCTTTACGCATACACCCTCACCCACATCCGCACACTCCCACCCACACCCGTATATGTATTGTAAACATGTTGTACTTTTATGTACTTCAGTACTGCTAAAAATCCTTTCATTATGATGATATGCGGCGTACACATCCACTGCCGTGCTCAAAACTCACTCACACATGCACACACAAGCTTGGCTGGCGATAAACCTGCAACACTTGGCCACAGAGTATGTGCAGTCGTAGTTTGTCATTTAAATTTACATAATATTTACAATTGACGCCCTTTATTGCTTAATACCGAAACTATCTAAAATATTTACTCGCAATTTCATGCGTGTTCACACACACGCACACACACGCACCGTTTCCAGTATGTGTTTGTAAGTGGATGTAAGTTTCTTCTGGCTTTATTCAAGGATTTCAGGATTATGTGTTCTACCCCAAAACTCACAATTAGTTGTTTTGACTGAAAACAACTTTAAGTAATTGTGTGTTTTTTGATTTTCGGTTGCAGTCGATGAGGCGTATGAGTGCCATGGAATTGTAACCCAATATCTTCGTAGGCATTTACAATTATTCGTAATACAGTTATGATTGTATTTGTTCAGTTTATCGTACTTTAGGTATTAATTATTATGTGTTTTATGCGTGTGGGAGGAATCAGTGCGGGCTGAACAAAGCGTAGAATGAACCATTGTAGACGGATAAGCAGAGCCTCTGGTCTGCGGAGATTTATTTATCTTAATAGCATCTAATTAGGAATTTTCTGTTCAAATTTAGCTACCTTGCTTTCTCTTCGTCACATACCAGTGCACATATGTATGGGAATCAATAAGAGGATTAAATGAATCGGAGGGTTTTAAAATGTGTACTCACCATCTCGTTTGTTCTTAGAAACCTCCTTAAATACAATAATTATTGAGTTGGCTTCACCACTTTTTCGGCTTTATTTACGGAAAATTAATTTTAGCACACCTACGCCTGTCAAAAGAGTACACTATCAAAACCATGAATTTCTGCAGCAAGGTTTCTTCAGTTCTGAAAATGTCATGTCTTCGACACTGTATTCAATACTTCAAGCATCCAATACTGTTCAACATCTTGATTTACACACAGTTAAACATCGTATTAGTAAAGGGTTTTCCAACAAGAGGTGTTTTTTTTAATCATCCGGTATTTCGGTAGCTGTCACTTCTGAAGCTTTTATTCTTTGACATTTGACAAGTAGAAACTACGCCATTACCAAAAATAGAACGAGACACGCTTCAACAACGCATTGAAATTATTAAAATTCACTACAAAAATGGTGAAAATCTTGCAGTCACAGTTCGCAAAACTAAAGCATTTTTGGGTCGTCGTGAAGCACCTTCTCGGACCGCAATACAGAAATTGGTGGAAAAATTCGAGCTGTTGGGACAAGTTAGTGATGTGAAGAATAAAACCCGTGCACGTCGCTCAAGAACACCTGAGAATATTGCTGCTGTATCCCAAAGTGTTGAAGAAAACCCAGGTTTGTCCATTCCTCGTCGTTCTTTGGAATTGGGCCTTCCACAAACGTCATTACACCGTATTTTGCATAAAGACTTGGGTCTTAAGGCTTATTAAGTTCAGTTAACTCAAGAACTCAAGCTGGCCGATCATCAACAACGTCGTGTCTTTGCTGATTGGGGCCTTGAAATGAATGAAAATGATCCGGAATTCCATCGAAAAATCATCTTGACTGATGAGGCCCATTTCCACCTCGGTGGCTACGTCAACAAGCAAAATTGTCGCATCTGGGGCTCGGAAAACCCAAGAGTTATTGTTGAGAAACCTCTCCATCCTCAACGTGTGACTGTTTGGTGCGGTTTATGGTCCAGCGGGGTCACTGGACCTTACTTTTTCGAAAATGAGGTTGGATCAACAGTTACGGTGAATGGATTGCGCTATTGAGAGATGATTAATGATTTTTTATAGTCGGAATTGGATGGTATTGATCTGGACAACGTTTACTTTCAACAAGACGGCGCTACGTGTCACACAAGCAACGAAACCATTGCTGTTTTACGGGAAAAGTTTCCGGACCGTGTTATCTCTCGAAGAGGTGATCAATTGGCCACCGAGATCTTGTGATTTAACACCTTGCGACTTCTTCCTTTGGGGCCACGTGAAAGATAAGGTCTACGCCAACAGCTCAGCGTCGATTCAAGACATCAAAGATAGAATTCGTGAGGCTATCGAGGACATAGGGCAGCCACTTTGAGATTTGGTTATGGAAAATTTCATGAAAAGGATATGGTTCTGTAAGCGTGGTCATGGTGGCCATTTGGCTGATGTTTTTCATTATTAACGGCATACCTTCCTCTTTATTATGAAATAAACATCCGATCATTTATCTCAAAAAATGGCATTTTTCTTTGAATACCAAAATAACACCTCTTATTGGAAAACCTGGTATATTCCCAGTCTTCAAGTTCCCAGTCAAACTGTTTTCCAAATGAATTTAAAACAAAAAAATTTCTGGGAGAATACTTCGGTTGAAAGCAGAAAGAATATCGCGACAAATATTACCACCATCTTATCGGCACATATCGAGTGGTCCGAAGGACAATCGACCTGAGATTCGTAGTTGGGTTTGGTTTCCTACTCAAGTCAATCAATAAAGTGTTCCCCTAAGTTTGAAGTACTGCTGCATGTAACAGAAATCATTGAAAGGCTGTTGGAAAAGCATCGATCTGAAGACTATCAACACGACGCATGAGATGTTAGATTCCTCATCCAAAATTGGTGTCAACATATCGCTGAAAATTACTTGCTCCTAACTCTAGAATACTTTGATCGACAAATAGCCACGGAGTCAGATGAAGAACGAGAACGTTATCACAGTTGCTGTGCTATTTGAAATGAGATAATTTGCTTAATAGAAGTTTTGTTGGTCAACATCTGCATCCTAATGCTACTAGGGTTGGACTTGCTCGTTCAGCTGACTGATCCGCTCATTCTCCTTCACTGCGCATATTGAACTACTCGTATGTCGTTCACATCAGAGAATACAGAGAAAAGAAACTTAAACGTCAAACGGCAAAGCAGCGAAATAAAGCAGACGAACGTTGTACATGAATCCACTCAAAATCGTGGTGAATCCCCTCAAAATCGTGGTGAATCCACTCAAAATCGTGGTGAATCCCCTCAAAATCGTGGTGTGTCCGCTACGGACGATGGCAGCGAAAAACACTTTCTTTTCTCTGTATTCTGTGGTTCACATCGTTCAGTTGCTCAGTTAGTTCAGTTGCGCTCAGCATGTTATGATCATTAAAACATGTCACTTGCTCACTTGCCCGATTTTCTCTTTCGTTCGCTCATTCATAAAAGATGGTAAGAAGAGCCTGTGCTCTCGCTCATCCAAAACTTTGTATGTAAGTACTCGTATATCAGCTAAAATTAGTGAATAAACGGTTGAACCATATGAGCAAGTGAGGAAGTGAGCAAGTGAGCTATTTCGCTTAACAGATCTGAACTAGTTCAGTTAGGTCAGTTAAGTGAAATAGATCAGTTAGTTCGTTCGGTCGTTCACTACCCAAGCCTAAACGCTATCAACATAAAACACTTTCCAGGTAACACCTACTTGTCCGTTTCTTTGGAAGCAACTTAATCTTGTCAAGAGACCTTCAAAGCCTTCTCCATTACACCTGCTGTCAACTGCAATTGTATGAACTAAGATACAGTGCGGTGAGATTTCGAGAAACATCCTTATCATGCCCCTTAGTAGTTATATGGGGTTACTGGCACTTAGCTTGAAATTGTGACGAAATAGTCATAAAATAGCTCGTAAAAAAATGGAATAAACGTTGAATTCAAATTATATCTAGAACATTTGTGAGTCCTTCTGCATGTCCTCATGCATCTGATTCCGACAGATCTCTTCATTGACCAAACAGCAACCATGAGTGCTCAAGAGTTAATAGAACTCTGGACCCTGTACTGAAAAAGCCGAAGGTCATCGAAATCTGCTAATGTCGAAAGGGCGAGAAACCATTTGGAAACCCGACTACACGGTGACCTTTCGCACGAACTTCACAGCACTCCTACCATCTCGGACGAATGGAATAATGGTACGACACTCAGCAACTACAGTACTACAGTTTTCACGAATGATTCTAAAATGAGCGTTGTATTAGGAGAACTAAGCATAAATCAATATATTCGCCTCCCTAACTCAGCCATTGTATTTCCGACGGAAGCTTTAGCTATTAGGAGAGGGAGTTAGAGTTGCTATGTTGTCAAATCATGGCACTTGATTCGGCCACCACAACCTTAAATAATGTTGAACAACGCAGAGAAAGCCTCGTAGCCACAGCTCGTGAGCACAGTGTTACCCTAATCTGGATCCTGAGACATAGGATCATATAGGGTAACGAAAAGGCTGATCAATTGGCCCATCTTCAATGCAAGAGTAGCAGGCTGTCCTTGAATTAACACCACCGAATACAGTCAGAGCGAAATCGCCTAACTTACGTGAGGAAAGCTAACAACAGGTGGAAAAGGACAACGAAATCCAGGGCTAGCAAATCGTTAGGGCCGAATTAGAAGAAATCTTAACAACTCAAACAAAGGAATGTATCAAGACTGACGGCAGTCACATCCGGTTTCTGGCCTCTTGGAGTGCTGTGGGCATCCCTTACAACTGCAGAGTATGTAAACAACCCGAGGAAAAAGAAACTGTAATTCACTTCCTCTGCAAATACGCAGCCCTATGAAGGGCAAGGCTGAACACGCTGGGTAAACATTCGATACCTTGAAGAAACATTCGATATCTTGAAGAAACATTCGATATCTTGAAGAATTATCCGAGGCAAATCCGAGGCTTGTATTAATGCGTATTTCGTTTAGTCACACAAGAATCCCTACCAGACAGTATCTGAAGAGGTGGGTGGCATTAAAACACCGCTCAAGCCCTAAATGGGTTCGTGCCAGTAACAACCACTCAAACCAACCAACCAGGAGCATTCAATTTCACTCCTGTTGCCTTCTCGATTTCACTCTTGGTATAAGTGTGTGGTGATAAGTAATTAATAAGCTTTCCTCTGTCATACCATGAGGCGTAATCTTTCGCACTAATGGACAACATATTTTATAATGTCCTAGAAAGCAGTGTATAAACCCACATACACAGGGAACAGTGTATAAACCCACACACACAGAGAAACAATTGTATAAACCCACACACTCAGAGAAGCAAGAGTTCAGTTGGGCCTTGTAAGCTGCAGCGACGCGAGTGAAGTAAAAGTAAAAGTGAATCTTGTTAATATGCTCCAGGAAATTTTTCAATTATATTTTAAGTGAACTGCGTAAAATTTAGAATAATGTTCTTAAACTTAAATAGTCAAACAAAGGAATTTGAGTGACTTGACACAATCCAGTGATCCAACTATCAGCATATAACTAATTCATGTGTGACGGATGTGGTGGTCGGTCCTTTGTTTGTTTGCTCCCCACGCATTTATTTACTTGCCTGCATGTATTGTCACTGAAATATTGAAGAGTTTTGCTTGTGAAAAGCATATTAAATTAAAAACACGAAAACAATGAACCAAATTGACCAATAATAAGCAGCGTGCATGCTCCCAGTGGTGAAATGCCAGTTGCATGCAATTATTGAAGCATTGCTAGTGTTGTGTTTGCTTTCTATTTATTGCAGAGAAATGCCTCCATTGCATGTGTGTGTGTGTATGTACGTGTGTGTGTGTGAGCGTGTGTGTCTGTTCCATGTGTGGGCGTTGAGGCAAGCCCCACAACAAAACTGGGCGTATATTCAGTCAACTTTTGACTGTGATATTGTGTTTCCTCATTAATTGTGCTTAAAATTGTTGTTGTAATTATTACTATTTTGCAGTTGTTGTTGTTGGCGTGGCGATATGCGATACTCGCACATAATTAAATCTAATTATAGAGAAATCGTTTTTTCCAGCAGAAATGCCATTTTTTTCCAGTACAAAAGGTTCATCTGGAGGATGTAAAAAGTGATTTTAATATTCAGCTGAAATTTTCTTTTTGTGGAACCGGCCCAAAATCGCAGCCGACCACATTCAACAAACTGCCCATTGCTGTCTAACCATGGGAGTGCAGTTATCGTTGCTACTATTTGTGCTTCCTCTGTGCATGCCAGGTCACAGGTTGTTCGTGCGGTAGAATCACATAAACTATTCTCGCTTTAAAAACAGTACCGGGCAAATGTCCAGCAAGTCAGTATCGATTCCTTCTCCTTTCTACTTCCGCCAATTCTTCAGAAGGCATCATTTAAGTGGACAGCATATTGGTCAAACAAAATATGTTTCGCAGACAATGGGACGTGAATTTATCATCCAATATGTCGACAGTTGTATCTGGGGGGCCCAGTAGTCTATCCCGGAATACATCAGGAAGGGCCTCTTTTCTAAGAATATATATTTGGTGTTAAGTCTTTCCGGCTTTCTGTCCATCACTACTAATAGTGAGATATAATTTAGCACCTTAAGAAGTGTAGAGCCCTGCTTAAGATTCACAATGATAACGCCAACCTAATGGTATGCTGCAAAATCATCATTTGCTGACTAATAAAAACCAGTTAAACCCATTATGACCGCCTATAACCACTGTGATTGGGCACTACTTTCGCCAACAATGCGCATACAGTTGACTTACAACGAGGCACTTGTCGACCAGCGACTTACCACATCCCCACAAAAAATCCAGTGCAATCAATTTATATGACCTTCGGGAGTGGCACACTTCGTGAGATGATGTTATCGCCTATCGGCTACGCCACTTACTCCACTGTTTGGGTGGCAGTATGCCATATTGCGTCAGTTTGTTGAACAGCGTTTGAAGCAGTTAATTGCTGATCATCTCTCAGTAAAGGCCTCCATTGATGGTAATGCGGTACCCTGCCTCAAGTTAAAGAGATACGGTGCAGTCATGCCGCCACCATATAAAGCACATCGGATAGAGTATAGAGCAGATATTCACTGGTATGAAGAAAAAGTGCTCTAGAAACATTTCCGACTGACATTTCAGTCATGTTGCTGATTTAATTTGGGGTTCTGCAGGGCTCTGGTTTTGCCTACTCGTACAAAGCCAAATCAAGTGAGTGATGTCTCAACTTTGTTCGTTTTTGGCTGCCGTCTGCACGTTGTTCATAATGTCCTTGTGCTCGAGTTTGATATGAACTTTCCTCTAACTTTCACTGGCCATCGAATTTATATGCCCAGCTTGAGGATGTCCGCTGATGTTGCTCCTAAACTTGTTTATATTATTAAAGTTTATTCACTTAACAAAGTCTGAGAACAAACAACATGGAAGAAACTTGGGCACTTATATCTGAGACCATCAGCTCAATATTATTAATAATTATTTTAATTAAGTAAGTCTTTAATAATAATTCATGAAACAAATAATAAGCATGAATATATATTACTTGGATACAAATCAATCTACATTGATGTATAAATTGAATACTTATTGGTGTATAAATTGAATACTTATATTATGAAAAGGTTCATCATGTTCACATTAAAAAGAAAAATAAGTATTTGAACTAGATTTAAATCATAGCTGTACAAGGACTATTTACATGAGGTTGCTGTATAATTGCTTTAAATAAGCGAAGACTCCTCTCCAGTCGCTGCACAGAAATAAAATCGATAATTTGTGAAATAAGTTGGAAGGACTTTAATTACTGGCTTTAGGCTGGAATGCTGCTTTATGGACGCGGTTTCCAAGTAATTGATACTGCTCGTTGCTGATCTATACATTTACCACTCAAATTGGCCTAAAAATTAGCATACTAACACCAAAATTATTGTATTCTTTCAATTCCCATCACTGGAGTCTGACTTGTTGTACAAAAGCATCGTTTTGCATTATTGAAAGTCGTTGAATTGCACAAAAACCTGCTGCAGAAACATTTCGCAACATGTAATTTAATAAAAAGTTTCAAAGGGTTTTATTTGTGAGTCACTCCTTTCACTACAGTAGCCAAATCACAAACGATTTCATACTTGGAAGCCACAGGTACCTGATTTCGACAACATTCCAACGTTCTTGAAATTAAAATGGTGCTAAAGGGACATAACCACTATTTATTCATGTATTATAGAAAGCGATGTCATCAGTGATGATTCAAAGCCGATGTCTAATTGTATGGGTGAAAGGATCAGCATCACTCTTTCTTCCCGTCCAAATTTTATAAAATTAAAGCAGTCAATTATAAAACCGAATTTGCCACAACTTTGAGCCAAAGTTTTTCAGCTTTCAAATCGCTCAAGCGCTAATGTTTCATTAGTCACATACTCTCACATATTAATCATTCGCCTAATTGAACAATTCCAATAAATACCACTCTCACAATCTCACGCATCGAACATTGACAATTTCAGTGCTAATCAATATTCTAGTAACGCCACCAAACAAACGAAGGAGCGAAGCATCGTCATCTGCTGCTGCTGCTGCTGCTCCTGCTGCTGGCTGGCACCCAAAGTAATCACAAATTTAACTTTGCCCAAACCTTAAGTGTCGCAACACCGAGACCTTGATTACTTATGGAAACAATGACTCCATGCCATGCTCGAAGAGGTTTCATGTTCGGCATAAACATTGACTGCCAGCCACACCAGCCAGCACGAGGAGGACTGCTGAGAAGGAGGAAGAGTCATGCCGGCTCAGTGGAACGAGTGCAATAAAATCAAAATGTGTTTAAAGTGTAAAGTTGGTTGGTGGGTCACGACGACCATGCGGGGAGCAGTAGGGCTTGCATACAGCCTGAAATTATTATCACTGCTATTCACCGTGCCGGATGCTGCATGGTGTCCCAAGTGCAAAAGTAGCTTTCAGAACAGATGTGTGAGGGAAGGTATATTTGTGTGCGTGTGTGTGTGTGTGTGAGTGAGCAAGGATGTGTATACAAGTGCTAGCGTGTGTATACAAGTGTGAGCGTGTGTATGTCAAGATGCCACTGCCACCTCCTTTACCTTTTTATGCATATCCTAAAATGAAAACTGTCGAGCTGGCAACAATTTTATGGTTTTTTCTGTTTTTGTGTTTTTGTTCCTTTTTTTTTGGCCCTTCTGGTTTTTGTCCTTCCACCACCCAACATCCAAGTTTGCCAAATTGGTTTCTTAAACTTTTTGTGCTATGTACGCGGTTCCTGTGTATGTGTGTGGCTTACATGCTACACTAATACAGACATATGTGCACGTCTACATACGTACGGCACTTTTATGGGCGAGTGTAGTGCTAGTTGCATAGTATGCGGTCATTTCTGGCATGCCATCGCACACAAGCCCAACCAAACGATTTGTTGTAATTTTTTGTGTGTCTTTTATTTCTGTCATTGTTGTTGTTGTTGTTCTTGATCCTACCATTTCCATCGTTGTGTATTTTATTTTGTTATTTTACTTTCTCGTGGTAGCACTGACGAAAGTGTGTATTAAAATCATGCTTCTTACTATAGGAATGGAAGATTTATGGGCATGTCTGAGAGTGTGCGTATACGAGTACGTCGAGTGTACTATGTGTGTGTGTGCGGTGGCAATTCATTAAATGCAAGTTAAATGCATGTTGCAGTAGTTGGACTGCACAGTCACTGGCTACCAGCATCATTTAAATGGCAGCAAACATAGCCTCTTTTTTGTGCTTTATGTAAATGTTCTATGCAAAAGTTAGCACATCTGACCCCCTTCACCCGTCTCGCAAGCCACTTGTTTGCTCATATGTTGCCTGTATAGCAGAGATGCTTTCTATTTGTGGAAATTCTTTTTTACATTTGAAGCGTTGAGGAGGTGTTAGTTCTCATAATAAATTGCATGTTACTCATACGCACCGTTGCCATGCTGCTGGACTTATTCAATTTATATTGCTTGCGAGGCGAATAATACAAATCTCATTTGATTAATTGATAAGGAAACTGAGATTTTTGTTGGAAATAATCATTAACTTAAGTAAGCAGGCACGGTTATAGCTGGTCGAATATGTTATTGGCAATTGTCTGTAGGACTTTTCTATATCTGGAAATTAATTTGAGGAGGTTATTTGTCAATATTTGTGAAAATAGAAATGAGCCAACCTAATCCTCAGAGGAGGAAGAGTAATCATATACTGGCGCGATTTGCAGGAAAACACCCACGAAATAATTCATTTAAAAAGATATATCGGGACAATGTGTAAGAACGCATCAAAGGGGACTTGACTCGGTGCAGAATATTTGTATATCTAACAGAAATCTCTCATCTTGATTCCTCCAAAATATATGAATTCCTGTCGGAAATTAACCTGACAGAAGATTTATAGATGAGACTATCCCCATCTTTCAAATAAATAGGGGCATTACAATAGATCTTTCAGGTCACAGTGTATAACACCCTTATATAAATCTATAAATCTAATCTAACAGAAACTAATGAGTCTACTGCAGCTGCCTTATAAAGCTCACTTTTAGCTTCAGGGGACAGACAACTATTTGCCCACACTTATTGTATACACAAATCCTCCAGAACACCACTATTCGCCTAACAGAGACTTCAAAAACTTCAAAAGATCTTTTAATTCAGTATCAACAGAATTTGAAATCTTAAAAAGAGTGAACCATGTGCAGAAGTGGAAGCACAAAAGTTTCTAAAGAAATTTTCAAGTTACTAGTTTGTTTCTAACTTCTTATGAACCACTTCTATTTTGAAATATAACAGATAGGTAGGTAGGTAGGTAGGAGTGGCCGCCTAGTTTGCCAAAAGCACACTTGAGCACACCTAATGGCCCATTGTGGTACCACGGTGTGGCGCCGTTCAAGCACTGACTAAAAAGTTCCCTTACTTGGGATGGTGATAGTCAGCGCAAGGACAGCGCCAGGAAAGGCACAACTCCAGGGAAGTATAACAGGGAACTTTGTGCTTTTCTATTGTCACATTTCTACCTTTGACTGGACTTTAAAAAGTGCTCAATACTAAATATGTTTGAAACATTTTTAAGACCAAGCATTCGAAACTAGCAGATGGAAAAGTTATCCGTCTTTCATCCACCCTATTCCGCCGAAATAATATTCATTCGCTCACCAGATGTGCTCTGTTATGAGGTGTTCTCAATTGGTGAGCTTGGGATTATCCTGATAATAACAGTTCGAAAAGTGTGGAATCCATTTTACTAGAGAAATTTCCAACTTACATAGGGACTTGCAAAAAGTTCTGACCTCAGGTTCTAGAAGACTTCGGGGAACAATCAACAAACACATCTGGTGAAAGGTTGTTGAATCCCCTTCTATAGCAGTGGAACCTCTATATACTGGCATTAATATTCCTTCATACTATATAGATTGGATTCAAACTCCCAGGTAGAGACTAGACCAGAGTAAAGTATCCAGAGTTTGTTGGAAAGAAGTCATTTCAAAATTCTGCTGTAAAGGAGTGTATTCGGTTATTACTGAAAATGAATCTTAAATGAATATTTCATTTGTCAATTAACGCCAGGCCGGGGAAGCAGCCAACCACAGGCAACCAGCACCTTATTTGTTTGATTTTTAATCTGTAATTAAATTGGTCAATGCAGCTTTTTGTCACAGACATTCCATTTTAATTTGTGTTTTTGGAATTTCAAAATGCCAATGTAATTTGGTTGCTCGTACATTAAATTAGTTCAAATGAATATTATTCAAATTGAGTTAAAACCAAAGTGGTTCAGCGAATTTTTAGGAATGGTAGTCAACGCGGTTGTGGTTCTATAACACCTAACACAACATCGACAACAACAAGCACAGCAACATCAATAACAACACCACACTTGCCCAATTGTAGCAACGAATGTTTTGCAAGCGTCTGAGCGCAGTAGCAGCGCTATAGCAAAGCTGTTGTGATGTGCTCTACACTGGAAACAGCCCGCAAACTTCAACTCCGATAATGCATTTGAAATTATTCAAAAGTTGGAGTGACGAAAGTGTATATCTGTCTCGGAGTTGCAGATTGGCAACTATAACCAAATAACGTATGAAACTTCCTAGCAACAAGTAAAGCAGAAAGAGAATCTAAGATGCCAATGACAGAAATTCGAATAAGAAAGCTTCAGGCATGTTGTTCCGGAAGACTCAGGCATGTTGTTCCTGAAGACTCAGGCATGTTGTTCCGGAAGACTCAGGCATGTTGTTCCTGAAGACTCAGGAATGTTGTTCCTGAAGACTCAGGCATGTTGTTCCTGAAGACTCAGGCATGTTGTTGCTCAAGTCTCCCAACGATCCTGCAAATGGAATATGTGAGAGAATTATAGCAGTACATACCTTGAAAACCTATCCCACACTGTATCTTCTGAGGGCGAGCAGTGACAAACTTGGAGCACCCCTTCCATTAATTAAAGTTAAAACATAAAAAAGCCCCAGGACCACATCAAAAAACAAGTAGAATGATTACAGAATTCGAGTACCTCATTCTGCTGTGATTCAATCAATGCATATTTTCAATAATCTCCTTCGCAATGAACAGCAAAATGTCCAAAATAACAATGATCCCGAATTCTGGTACGGACCTTCTTCTACTTCTGCCTTCAGAAATATTTTATAAACTATTTGTGAAGAAGGTAAACTCAATAGCACTCTTAACTGATGGTCAACTGATCCCTCAACACCAAATCTGATGAAACCTCAAAGGATTCACTGCAAGTGAGATGTGTCCTAGGATCCTTACTATACATACCGATCAGCAGTCCCACTTTTACCTCACCTTTTGCTGTGGATAGATCATAGTATGACCTAGTCTAAGCCTACAATAGCTACAAGCAACCTTCAGATCCACTCTTTAACTCTCTTCCTAAATCCACACTTTAATCCAACTGTGCGCATTTTGGAATCTGCTGGTCCCAAATATAAATACACAAACCAACCCCCTGACCGATGACAATAAGTGTGTAGTGTATATTCATCTTAACCGAAGACTCACTTGGGGTGGTTCTACGCCCAAAAAAAACGAGTGAAACTCAAAATACTTGTTAATCAACTTTATTGGCTTGCACGCAACAATTCAAAGCTAATCCTTGAGCATGCAATCCTTCTACAAATGGCTATAAGGGCTTAGGGACTGCAAAAGTGAGTCTAATTGCGTGTGTTGCCGAAATATGATGAAGAAGTTTCAAATGTTGATGAAGAACAGGATGCATATGTACAGAGGCTGAGTATTTTAGCAGTCTTAAATGTTTCTGATTCTTCGTGATCTCAGCGAAGAATTCAGACTCTTCTTGCCGCTTAGATATGAGAGCTATGCCCAGCAATAGTTGAATAACTCTAAACAGCGTTTGCAATGAATTGAATCCAGACTGAAAAGACGAGAGTAATCACTTCCGTGAATGAGTCGATATCCGGCAATAGAGGCTGCGACGCTTTTGCGCCAACCACTGCAGTGTAGGGTATCCTACAAGCCAGCACTGACGCCTCTAGTGCAACGGCACTGATTGTGTTGTGAAATGGCGTACTGCCACTTTTTAACAGTTTGGCAGTTTTATTTTTTTGTTGTTGTTTATTCCTGCCACACGGTCATAGGGCATTGCATGCAGGGCTCGGTCTCGATCTCACACCACCCCCAGCAGCAGGTGGCGAGCATTGATTTGCAGTGCAACACTGTAACCATTCTGACCGCACTCGCCACAGGCACTGAGTGCATTTCGTAGTTCGCATGGCAGGATAATGATGGGGAGCTTCGACACACAAACGCGAGTGCGCGTACTACAAAAACAATTGCTTAATTTTGCTTAAAAGAAAAACGCTGTGAGCGTATTGACACTCCAGCTGTCGGTGGACGTGGGCCCGGACGTGTGCTCCATTGTCCACGTGTTTTTGCCTGAGTGCGAGTGGGGGTGGCTGTTGCAGTGTGTTTGTGTAAACAAGTGAAATGTAATTATTGTGGAATTTATTATTTAATTAATTTTTATTGTGATAATGCGCTTGTAACAACCCCGCCCGAAGAGTGTGAACCAGCAAGCATACAGGGTGGTTTTGCGGTTTCATGGAATTTAATTTGTTCTTTTTGTTTTTCGGTTTTTTGTTGATTGTTTTTGTGCCGCCCGTTCATTGTAGTCCTGTGTTTTTCGCCTCGTTTTCCGTGCATTAAAATATGTGCGCATGTCCTGCCGTATATCCCTGCAATAATTTGCAATAATAATATGTGGCTTTCATAATTGGATGTGTGTACAAAGAGGCAAGCGATGCGCTACAATTATTGATTTACGAGCACTTCGTTGTTAAAATTATAATTGAATAACAAAACAAGAGTGTAATTGAAGGTGGAGAACAATGCACTGCCAATCAATTGCATACAAATATTTCATATGTCCTTGGAATGCGGAGTACGAAGCTTGTGGCGGTTATTCGTGCAGAGGGCTACAATGTACACCTTATGAACTGCTCGAGTAATTGTGTTATAGTTATTAGCAGTTCTTAAGGCCGTAGTCCCTGATGTGTGCATGGATGTGGCGGCAGTATTACTGGCAAATAAAGCCCAAGTAAACTTTAAACAAGAAGCATTAAAAGGCTGCGCACTGGACGTGTTTCGAGATACACTGCACGCCTACTCTCTCTATACTATAGAGCCTCCCGTATCAAAACATACAATTATTGGAGTTATCAGTCAGCATTTTATTTAAAGCCAACAACAATCAAGTTTATCGTTGAACTTAGCGAGTTTGGAATCAACTTTCTTGATGGTGCGATTTCGAAAGCATCTTTGGCTGCACAATCGGTCAGTTCAGACCCCACGAAACCACTTCAAACTGAGACTGATCGACTTCGCCGCGGTTCGAAACATGGTGATTTCCTGTACCAAGTTCGCCGCGGCTCGGAACATGGTAATTTCTAGTGCCAAAGTCTAGGATATCGACATCCACAAGGCTACCTGGCTGTTCCAGGATTAAAAGGCGCAAAACCAGATTGATCATGTTGGTATCGGTGGAAGGCATGCTTCTCGCATTCTCGATGTACGTACGAAGTCAGTGCGGCCTTAGACCTGGTGAGTTCACCATTGACCAGATCTTCACGCCACGCAAAATCCTGAAGAATCCCTATGGTAATCAGATCGACACCCATCATATCTTCGTCGATTATAAAGCTGCTTATGATAGCCCGATACAGGATTGCCTATATACCACTATGTCTGAATTCAGTATTCCTGTGAAGCTTGTGCGGCTTTGCAGAATCGCATTGAGCAGGCAATCTAGCTCTATCAAAATAGGACGGACCTCTCTGGACCATTGCATAGCGTGCGAGGTTTCAGATAAGGCGATCCGGTGTCGCGCAACCTCTCCAACTTTGTCATGGAAGCATGGAAGGGATGTTGCGAAAAGTCGGTTTCCATCGAAATGGCACTATGTACTATAAAAGTGTTCAGCTGCTTGCCTACGCTGATGACATTGGCATTATCGTCCATAACAAGAGGGTCTTTGCTGCATTTGCTGGTATTGAAAAAGAATCAGCTAAAATGGATTTTGCTGTATACGAGGGTAAAACGAGGAATATGCTGTCTACTAGCAAATGAGGACGGCGTATTGACTCGCATGTTACACTGGAATACTATAACTTCGAGATTGTCAAGAAATTTGTATGTTTACAGATAAAGATGATCGCCTGCGACGATGAGAGATCGGCAGAGCTGTACAAGGCTGCCATCTCAGAAGTGGGGGAGGTGTACCCGGGGGCCAAGCTGGCAGCGGTCGATAGGGACGAAATTCCATCTCGTCCGAGAGCTTGGATTCCGGCTACACCGGACGACTCCGAGAAAATAATGAGGATCTTCAGAGCAAGTAACGCGGAACTCCCGGTAAATGAATGGAGATTCATAAAAATTGAAAGCGGTAGCGGCAATACAGAAGCGGTGGAGACGAAACGTGCCACGATGCAGGTGCTACTGCTGCTAAACAAAGAAACAGTAGAGTCGTTGGCGAAATGCGACGGCTTTATACGTTATGGATTCGGCAAGGTGAAGGTGAAAGCTTATAAAGCTGACACCGAAGCCGTTGATTGTCTCGTGTCAATAGCCGAATCGGAAATAAATGACGAGACCGACAATGAGCTAGAGACAGAGAGGAACGTCGACAGCCAAAAGGATGGAAATATATCTTCAGATACTGAGCTTAGCAGGACCCTGGAGAGAATTTACTCGGAGGAGTTTCTTAGCGACTCGCAGGATGACGCTGATGCGATGCTGGTAGCTAATGAAGCTCCTGCAAATAAACCTCCACCACAGTAAAGCAGCTTCGGCTGCACTCCTGAACAGACTGGCAGAACACCAGCCAGACTTTGTCCTCATTCAGGAGCCGTGGGTGAGTGGAGGTAGAGTGTGTGGACCGAGGACTCCAGGCTATAAAGTTTACACAGCCAATAGTGTAAGTGACATCAGGGCGCGTATACAAGCTAAGTCACAACTTAATGTTTTTAGAATTCCTAATTACAGTAATGAGGACCATGTAACGGTCAGCTGGGAAATAAACGGAAATATCTACCGGCTGACCTCCATGTACCTCGCCCATGATGACCCAGGGCCACCACCATCGGTCATACTAAGGAAGTTAATAGCGAATTGCGACGCTTCCGGAGTGGGTCTTATACTGGGGGGTGAGGCAAATGCCCACCATATGGTATGGGGTAGCTCCGACATCAACAAACGTGGTGAGCCTCTCTTGAAATACATTATGAGTGGAAAGTTATTACTTTGTAACAGGGGTAATGAACCCACGTTTATCACCCGCAATCGTCAAGAAGTGCTAGATATTACGTTGGTATCGGAGGTATTATTCGAAAAGATGATACAATGGAAGGTTCTATCGGCACACTCGTTTTCACACCATCGCTATATTGAGGTCATATTCCAAGAAGAAACGTCCCTACCAATCACTCACAGGAATTATAGAAGGACTAACTGGCAGAAGTATAATCGTATGCTAGAGAAAGTTCTTACTAAATATTCACCACAAATTCCTGACAATGCTGAGTCCCTAGATAATCTTGTCAGATCTTTCAACAACTCTTGCATGAAGGCACTAAATAGAGCGTGTCCTAAAAGCTATAATAGAGGTAAGAGGCAACTCCCCTGGTGATCCTCAACAAACTAAGAAGGGAGTCTAGAGACCAATTCAATAAAGCGAAGTCCTCTAGGATCGAAAGTGACTGGGGCTGTTATAGTGACAAGTTAAAGCAAAAAAGAAATGAGAAAAGCGAAAAGAAAATATTGGAGGTCCCTCTGTGGTGATATTGAGGGCGCCACAGAGACATCTCGACTATCTCCAGAAACCCGACCAGAGGTTACCTTCAGAAACCCGACAAGAGCTGGACAGAATCACGTGAGGAGTCTCTAAATCTGTTATTAAATGCACACTTTCCTGATAACCCTACAACGGGTAGAATGGAAACTGAGCATAATACTAGGGCAAAGTCCGAATTCTAAATATCATTTCGGAGGCTAGTATCACATGGGCCGACAACACCTTTAAAGCCTTTAAGTCGCCGGGGCCAGACGGGATCTTCCCAGCTCAACTACAGTATTCAATAAGCCACAATGTGGAATGGTTAATAACTATTTTCAAAAGTGCGCTGAGTTTAAATCATATCCCCTCGCCTTGGAGGGAAGTGAAAGTGGTTTTTATCCCAAAGGTGGGGCAAAGTACGGATGTTAGTCCAAAGGATTTCAGGCCTATCAGTCTTTCTTCTTTTTTATTGAAAACTCTAGAGAGATTAATAGAAACATATATCAGGGAAATAATAACCCCATCTCAAATGGCGACTTCACAACACGCGTACTGTAAAAGTAAATCTAGAGAAACAGCTTTGAATTCGCTGGTGACGGTAATTGAGAAATCAATGGAAGACAAAGAATACACATCGGTAGCTTTCCTAGACATTGAGAGTGCTTTAATAATATCCTACCCAAAGCTATAACCGGTGCACTGACGGAGTTGAGTGTCCCCGGAGCGCTGGTTGGTTTCATCGAACAAATGCTTATATGCAGATTTGTGAACTCAACAATGGGAGCCTCGAGGTTACGCAGATCCGTCAGCAGGCGTACTCCTCAAGGCGGCGTGCTGTCTCCTCTCCTTTGGGTACTGACAATGAATAAACCGTTAAAGGGCTTAGAGGAGGGAAGAGTGCACGTTGTTGCTTATGCAGACGATATTGCGATCTCGGTAAAAATCAAATTCCCCAACACGCTTTGTGAAGTCATGCAAAGCATATTAGATGAGCTAAATCTATGGTCAGAATCATGTGGTTTGGCCATAAGCTGGTACTATTTAGTAGAACTGGAAAACATAGAATACCAGTGGTAAATTTCCCAATAAATGAAATCACCTTGACTTTTAAAGATAAAGCACGGTACCTGGGACTGATGTTCGACAGAAGGCTTAATTGTAAATTAAATGTAGAGGATAGAGTAAGAAAGGCTCAACAGCACTCTATTCGTGTAGGAAGACAGTAGGACTAAAATGGGATATGGCCCCCCGTATAGTACATTGGTTATACACAGCTTAGACCGATTTTGCTGTACGGCATACTGGTATGGTGGCCGGCAGTTCATAAAAGCTACGTTGTGAAAAACTTAGGCCGTATTCAGAGAGCAGCTAGTTTATGTATAAGCGGAGCTCTTAAAACTACTCCCACGGCAGCATTGAACATTATGCTAGACCTTTTGCCAATTGATTTGCTTGGAAAACAACTTGCAATGAAATCGGCTCTTAGACTCAGGGAACTCTCCCTTTCAACTACAAGCAGCAGTGGTCATACGACTACTGTAGAAAAATTTCCTAATATTCCCGATACTACAGATGACCGTACCTCATTAGAACGGAAATTAAGAAAACCCTTTAACACCATATTCCCCACAAAGGAAAATTGGGACAATGGAATCATGAGCACGAAATTAGCATTTACACTGACGGTTCAAAATTTAATGATCGAGTGGGTGGAGGTGTATTTTCTGAAAAGCTGATCGTCAGTCTATCCTTCCGCTGCCGGACCATTGTAGTGTGTTCCAGGCAGAGGTAATAGCAACAAGAGAGGAGAGAAGTATGCTGCATATGAAGAATATTCCTCTATCCACGAGAGATATATATATCTACAGCCAAGCGGCAATAAAATCACTGGAAGCAGTAAAACAGTCGTCGAAAACCGTGGTACAATGCCATAAAGTATTAATTGAATTATCTGAATCTGGTCTGGGTGCCGGACCATAGGGATATTGAGGGCAATTGCAGGACTGATGAGCTGGCTAGGGAGGGGACAACAGTAACTATTCTTCCGTATAAAGTTCCATTACCAATGTCCTTAGCAACATGCAAATTGCTAATAGATAGAAACACTGTCGATATGGCAAATGTTAGATGGGGGCAATTATCATCCTGCCTTACAAGTCGACGAACTTGGCCGGAATGGAATCGCGGCCGTTCAAAACTGCTATTGGCATTCAATAGGCAGGATATTAAATTTGTAATAGAGGTACTGACGGGTCACTGTTTGGTTGGTAGACACGCAAGTAGAGTAGGGGTACCCCACCATGACTTTTGTAGGAGCTGTCAAGATGTCGAAGAAGAGGAAACAGTGGAACACTTCCTGTGTGGGTGCGTTGCTCTACACAGGAAAAGGTTCTCCACTCTTGGATTTGCATTTCTTAACAGCATTGAGGAGATTTCCCGAATGAAGCTAACGAAAGTGGCGACTTTTATTAAAACCACTGGATGGTTTAAGGAGGATACGGAGGTGTGGGGGAAAAACTCTAGTGGCCACAATGAGCCTTGAAAAGGCCTAAAAGAGTCTTAGGGCAGCCATATAACCTACCCTAACCTACATGCTGTGGCACCACCGTAAACGCCAACAATGGTCTCAGCCTGGATATAGAGCAGAGAATAACAATTGCTGATAGGCACTAATATGGGCTCCGTAAGCAATTAGGTAGCAGAGCCACCTCTCGATCGACAAAACTGACGTTATATAAGACGCTCAGAATATGAGGTCGAAAGCAAGAGAGTTCGGATGTGTTTTTCGGTTGCTCCTCAATTATATTGTGATTTAAAGTGAAATAATTTAATGTTTCGAGTTTTAAGCCTAGCGAAATAGACGCATAATAAAAGTCAGTGAGTGAAATTGGCAAAAGGAGTTTGTGCGAAATATCAAATATCAGTTTTTAAACTTAAAATTTAAATTTGTGTTAGCTTCTAATAAAGAAGCGGAACTATAGCGGTCAGTGGATGAGCGTATTGCGCTCTCCCACTCACCCAGAGCGCTCTCCTGTTCAGCGCATGTGCTCTCAAAGTGTGCCTGCACTTGCACCAACACCTGATCTGCCTCAGTCGCTTTCCCAGCAGCGTCCGATAATCGCGCAACTGAGTGAGTGCAGTATGTTACCTTCTCTCCCCAATGCAAGGTCGGATGTTCTCGGCATGAGTGTCGATAGCGGTTTGACGACGAATGTGGTTCGCTCAACACCTTTGCCTGCAAAACAGAGACAAGCGAGCGGAGGTAGCATGTCCCACAACGGCGAGCGGCCTGGCAGCGGCCCTCATGCGACTGCAACTCCACGGCGATCAATTGCGACTGCACTTAACAATGCAAGTGCAAGTACACCCAGTTCGCACTCAAACCAGAACCAATGTCCAAAAGTGTCTCTGGCACTCTCTGCGCATGCGCCCTCTTGGAGCGCTCAATGTTCAACACCCAGCCCAACGGCGTCCATAACTAAGGAGTGCAAACAGGTTCCGTCCACTTCTCTCTCTCTCACTCGTCCGATCGTGCTAGAACAAATTCGCCAACAGTCGCTGAGCGCACTGAAAATGCACTCACACCAACCATCAATGCAAACCACTCAACCAAAAATTTTTCAAGCAAGCCAGCAGGGAAAAGTGGATCATCACAAACTGGTTTAGATAGGTATATCCTTATAAACAAGCGCAAGCGAAGCCCAAAATCGAGTGCAATCAAAACTAAAATCGCAAAAATGAGCAAAACTAGCGAGAGCCTGGTTGGTTGGTTGGTTTGGTTGGTTTCAGTGGCTGATCCAAGTCGGTCCTCACATGGATCACAATTATCGCCTTAGCGACGTTTTGATACCACAACCTCTCCTAACGCCGGAGAAAACGATGGGTTGTTCACTAAATCCACTTTGTGGAGTTTAGGTATCTTAAAAGATTTTTCGGTTTTACACCCGAGAGATCGGATAAACTCGCTAGGAAATAGTTTCCTAGTGTTCTATTTCTTGCGGCCGCCAGAGCCGGGCATTCGCAAAGAAAATGGATTAAGGTTTCCTTCTCTTCTGAATTTCCACAACTTCTACAATGGGTATTGTACGGTCTCTGCAATTTCTCTGCATGAGTACCCACGAGCCAGTGACCCGTAAAGGCCGCCGTGAGGCGCCTGGTGTCCATGCGGTCCCTGTTTATGAGATCCCTAGATCTCGCTGTGTTAAAGACTGGCCAGGTCGCCCGGGATGTATTACATGTTGTAAGTGTCCTCCACCTATTGCCCGCTAAGGTAAGACAGTACATGTAGATGCCCCTCTTAATCGCACCCATGGAAACAGGTACTAGTTCCACATGGGTTAGATCGAGAGAGGCTCCTCTGCGCGCCAATTCATCAGCCTTCTCATTTCCATCTATATTCCTGTGTCCGGGGACCCAGATGATTGTAATGTCAGCATGGTGACCTAGCGCCCTAAGTTCCTCCCTCCACTGTCTGACCAGTTTGGAGTTGATGGTGTTTGATTGTAGGGCTTTTATGGCAGCCTGGCTGTCCACAAAAATAGCAACCGTGCTCCTCTGCCCTTCTCTAATGTAGTGGACGTTCGCTCAGACCAGCAGTTTGTCGCTTTTAACCTTAGCGCACTGGTACTCAATATTTGTAACGGCCGTCATCAAAGCACAACCTAGGCTGAAACTGTCAGTAGAAACATTCCCATCCCAACAATTACTCAGCTCAACAAAATTCTAGATCAAACTTCAGACACATCTCTGCACCGAACTCAACAACAAATACAACATCCACAGCAGCAGAAACAACAACACATCCACAAAATACCAACAGCAACAATGCACCGGGCAAATCTCTGCAGCACAACACCGACTTACTAATCCTCGAGACTTCCCCTCATCATCCAAAAGTAGACTGGACTCCAAGGACCTTACCTCAATATTATTGGACCACAGCAAAATAAAAATTATCCACCGTAATGCTCCAAGAAGGTTTTTATCCTGGCTGAAAAACAAAAACTAAGAACAACTAAAACGGAATCCTACTCAGATGATGATCCGATGGATGACGCAATGGACGATTTTTAAACTATTTAAACCTATCTTAAACATCATTTTTCACATGGCACTAACAACACTCCAGTGGAATATTCGAGGTTACGTAAAGAATTATAATGAACTTAATCTGCTAATCAAACAGCACAATCCAAAAAGCATCTGCCTACAGGAAACCCACTTCCATGCTACTACTAACATACCAATCGCAACTAACTTTTCCATATACAGTTGCAATTCTTCAACAACAAGACAAGGAGGAGTTGGCGTACTCGCCCATAATTCAATACAACACTCCTCAATAACAAACCACTCTGATTTTGACGCAATAACCCTCAATATTCTCTCAAAACAACAAATTAACATTACTTCACCACAACGAAACTTCAATTTAAACCACTCCACACTAAAAACGGGAGATTTCAACAGTCACCATAAGAATTGGGTCTCACCCTTTAATAACAATAAAGGAATAACCCTTGCTTAATGATGGCAGCCCTACACACTTCAGCTCACAAAATTCCTTTATGAATATTGCCTTATCACTTTGCTCAGCACCGATTCTACCGCACACTGAATGGAACATTTTAACCGAACTACACGGCAGTGATCACTTCCCTATTCTCATACTCGTATCTCTCTTCTGCTCCACTCCTCAAATATCCCTACTCTCTCGACCCAATTTCAAATTACATCAAGCAAACTGGACTAAATTCGCCACTAACTCCATAACCATCAACAAGCAATATCCAGCCTCAATTAATACGAACGCGGAAGCAGCAAATTAGAAGAATCCTTCTCAAAACAGCAAACTCCTCAATCCCCATGTCGTCATCTCACTTCACACCTCATAATACCCCATGGTGTCAACAACAACCGCAGCACCTTCACATTTACATCAACTCACTATTTATATCTAAAATCTGATGCTGCCCCCAACCACCATTACCCTCATTACTACCAACAACAAAAACCAGCGAGATGTCAACTAATCAATAAAAACACATCACCAAGACATATTCAAAACCCTATTCCATTATACTTCATCGTGGTACAAACAAATCAATAACAACAGTAATCCTGGATCCGAATTCGCCACACGAAACTCACCCATGGACACTCGATGAACAATAGCACTGCACCACTCTGCCTCTGTACCCAAAACCCCCACCTAACCATTAATCACCTCCTGACCGACACTACACACATGAAAGATCCAAAATTTACAGAAACATAGATCCTTCGTTCACGATTGCCGACCCAAACCCAGCTAAAATTACATTGTTAATAAATTGCCTTCACCAAACTAACAACTACCACCTAAGAATATTAGCATTAATTGCTTCTGCACAGGTAAGGAAAATGATGGCCAATCCGTATCGTATGTGGCGATTTGTACCCATTTCGTTACTCACATATTGCCACACATCTTTTGTATACCTTATTCGAAGTTTTTGCAATAACTCTGTCGCTTCTTTATATATGCATAGGAAGAGTTTGTTGCAGCGTCTGCCCAATTCAGTCCTCCACCAAGTTCCAGCTGATACAATACATCAATCGATCAATCAATACACTTCCTCATACTATTAACGAACCCGTCAGTAATGCAGCGATCTAAGGTCGCTTCCACAAACTGAGGTGGTGCAAAATCCTCTAGGCACATTTGAACACTGCGTTAAATAATGCTTCGGTGTAATGGAACAATCAACACCAATTAATCGGCAATATACGAGGGCAGTTCGAAATGTTCTTAGCCTAACAATGAAAAACAAGAGCTAGATTTTTAAAATTATTTTATTTTTCAACATAATCTCCTGAAACTTCAATACACTTAGTCCAAAGTTTTGTAACAATTCTACCCCTTGATTAAAATAATTTTCCGGAAGCTCCTCAAAATAATCGTTTACAGCTGCCATTGCATCTTCATTGTAGGTAAAACGTTTGCCAGCAAGGAATTTTTTTAGATTTGGGAACAGGTAGAAATCAGAGGGAGCTAAATCAGGAGAATAAGGTGGGTGGTCAAGCAATTCGTACTTCAATTCGTTCAATTTTGCCATTGTTAAAACACTCTTGTGGCATGGTGCGTTGTCCTGATGAAAAATATTTTTCTTGTAGTAAACCAGGTCGTTTTTCTCGAATTTTCAAATTCAATTGTTACAAAAGGTTACAATAATATTCAGATTTTATTGTTTTACCTTTTTGAAGATAGTCGATTAATAAAATTCCTTTGAAATCCCAGAAAACCGTTGCCATGACCTTACCAGCCGATTGAACTGTTTTTGCCTTCTTTGGTGCACTTCCACCAGCTTCAGTCCATTGTTTAGATTGTTCTTTTGTTTCTGGTGTGAAGTGATGGATCCATGTTTCATCAACAGTTATGAAACGACCCTTAAAATCCATTTTATTTCGCTTAAAACGATCCAAACAAGCTTGAGAAATTTTCATTCGAATACGTTTTTTGTCAACTGTTAACAAATGCGGCACCCATCTTGCAGAAAGCTTTTTCATATGTAATTCTTGTTGCAAAATAAAATGTACTCGATCATTTGAGATGCCTATGGCATTACCTATTTCAGGCACTTTCACTCGTCGATCGTCTAATACCATATCTATGATTTCTGGCGTTGTTGCAGTTTTTGGACGTTCACTTCGGGGTTCATCTTGAGTGCTTGTACGACCACGTTTAAATTCAGCAATCCAATTTTTTACTGTTGCATATGAAGGAGCACTTTCACCTAACACATTCACCATATCATTATGAATTTCTTGTCCCGATAAACCTTTCTTATATAAATATTTAATCACACAACGCGAATTTCTAATTTTTCCATTATAAAAAAATCACTGAAGCGTCTTTTTTGAACACGTGTTACTATACGAATGAGTTGCCAGATCTCAATGAAATTTAACAGGTGTTCATATGACGGATGGAAGTTTCCATTATAGAAAGCTTTTTGCTGTTTATACCGCCATATATATGTCAGGCTAAGAACATTTCGAATAGCCCTCGTAATAATGAAGGAAGCCGTAATTGTCGAAAACGACTGAATGACACTGCTCCAAGGAAAGTGTCCAAGACCAGAAGCGTTGTAATTACAAATTTTCGAATGTAGAATGACAAAAGTATTCGTAATATGAATCACACTAGAATACGCGGAAGATGGAGTTTCCAGAATAAGTGAATGGTGGCTATTCCAGGTCACATTATAACTAAACGACAGTTTAGAACATGTTCAACTTTAAACGAACATTTCATTAATAAACACGATTAGCAACGACTAAAATTGTTGCTGGAGGGTTAAAGAAACACTTGGTCTGAACCAATATTGTGTACTATAATAAGTGGCATGGAGACTTGGGCTTAGATGGGCGAGGTAGTTGGCACTGTTCGCGCAGGCGATATGGCCTTCCAATAAGAGTTTTATAAACTAGCATGAGCGTTCATTTGGACCTTGACGTGGGACTAAAGGCAATTCTTGACGAAGGACTAAAGGCAATCCTTTGAGTTGGTATACAATAAATTATGCAACATCTTCCAGAGCTACAAAGGAGTGACCAGAAGCAGATTAAGCTTGGTAAAGTAAGTACAAATAGGAGCAAAGCCCAGCGCGTGAAATAACAAAGGCCACGCAGAGCTCATGGCTACTTTGAACTGTCTTCAACGTCACTAAATACGAGTAGTACCCAACTGAAATGTAAACGAAACTTACATTTACCAAAATTACCAATTGTGCATCCTTCCACCCATCAGCCTGTCCTTTGGTTTCTTCCACCCAATGATTTGTAAAGCAGTGTCCATTGTCATTAAACGCAGTCTATAGTCCTCATCTTCGCACCTCATTAAAATTTGATTACCTAATGACATGCTTAGTTGCCTGCGGACCGAGAGACCATCACATGAAAGCCGTATCAATGCACCCACAATAGTAGACAGGAGAAAGCATGAAGCGGTTGATAAAGTTTCCGCACTTGCAGATGCATTAAACAAATCAAAACAGCCATCAAGCCGGAAAATCAAACCTAATACAACTGCCGAGTGCGCTGCAGGAGGGATTTGTGATGCCACGCGTTGCATTATCCCTGAGATCTGCTACATGTGGGCTCTAATGGTGTCATATTTCGTACTATTCGGTATTTGCTCATCTTCGGTACTTTCATTTGCAGTTACATTTGGTGTGATTATTGAAATTAATTTCATCTTCACCATTCTCGTAGATTTTCTTAGGTGCCCAGATGTATGAACTTGAGTGTGTGTTGTTTCTATGATATATGTTTATATGCAGCTATGATCTTATGAAATTCAACCGTAAACTAACATTGAACGATATTTACAGATTTGTATGCAACTGATGCAAGTGATGTGAGGGAAGTCGCAACATATTCTGAACAATAGGATCCACACCTGATTGCGGTGGCCAGCTATCAGTTTGTCAAGATACTCCATCACCAGTTTGATTGTCATCTGGTGGGAGTCTAGAGCCTTAATTGTTGCCTGGTTGCCAGTTAGGATGGCTATTGTTTTGCTCCGATAGTTACATTCAAGGTTGAAGTAAGCATATTCTGAACAATATCCCGATTAAAGTCATATTACGAACTGTGTGGCAGAAGTCATTGCGATGTCGGATCTTATGGAGTTAGTCAATATTCCCTCCAAAATCGATGTGAAATGTCTCTGTCATATTTGTAAACTGACTTTCAGAGTAGAGGAGGCACAACACGTAGAATGCTCTTAAGTTACCATAGCCACACTCCATTCGACATTTCCGATATTCGCTGCACAACGAATCGCTAAGTCCCTGCTTTTTAGAAAGTTGGCACCACTCACCACGAATGTTGAGTTGATGTTGATATTTGTTTACGTACGAAATCTTATTCGAGGCACAAACTACACACATTTTTACTGGCAGCACAGTTTGAAGTCGTTAAGTCGTCTAAGAGCACCGCTCCGCACTCGCTTAAGATGGCGACTTCGCTAAGTTCTGAGGTGCTGAAGCGAAGGAGCTTAGTATTAAAAATAATAATTCATTTAAATAAAAAACAATAGAAGACACAAGTGGGAGGGTGAAATGGATACCAGCAAACCTTCCTACAAATTTGAATTTAAATATAGTTCTGAACTATACATCAAAATAGAAATGTCCAAAACCTTTTCTGGGAAAACCCCAGTTTTGGTCCAACTTTTCATAGCCTACCTCTGCACTAGCTACCAGTTCGCCTTGCAGTGCATCCTCCAATATTTTGATAAGCTTCCGAGTGAACTGAGTATTCGTTATGCCAACGAGAGTAACGAGTACTCAATCAATGAACCGTAATCCGACATTAACACATCTCTAGTGTGTGGCAGGAGTTGTGGTTGCAGAGAGGATAAATTACCTCATTACAAGCTCACACAGCAAGACGCTTGGAAGATGCACAAAAGAATCTTCAATTTATGCAATATGCACTGAATTTACATAATGCGGCAATATGCGTGCGAATATGTATGTGTGTGTGTGTCTGAGAGTTTGTGTGCGTGAGTGTGTGCAACTCTGTGGTCATATGCAACCAAGCATCCTTGCGCACTTACACCGCATTTTCACGCACACACGCATAAGTACATGTAACGTATAATTAAAATATTATCGTTGTAGGCCAGTTGAGCCCGGCTGGATAGCTGGGTTGGCTCAGCTGGAGTACGCTTGTTGACATACTCCTGCCAGCAGTTGATCTTATGACCAACCGCAGGCATGTGAATAATCTGAAAGCAATACAATTGCAGGTAATATTGCAAATGAGTGTGTATGGGCGTTATATGTTTGCTCTCGATGAGTGGGCGTGTGCTTGTGTGTGTTCCTGTGGTAGGTTGTGGTCAGCATGCCTATAATTAGGCGCTACTGAGGTCCCTGAGGTTTGTGTGAGCATGTGTTCTGCATTCACATGTGTTTAAGGGTGTGTGTGTGTGTGTATGTGGGCGCGCGTGTGTGTGTGTGTGTGGATGCGTAAGTTGCTCGTATCATGTTTAAAATGTTTCAAAGCGTTTGTACAATTTAATATGCTCTTTAAATGGGAACTCCAGATTGACGAAAGAGGGTTTAAATTTGTAAATTCCCATTAATTGAACTTTGTTTAAGCACATACTAAACTTTAAGAGAGCATCAAATCGGAGCAAGGACACGCCTACCTCCCTTATATGAAGCCACATTTAAGTTAGACAGATTATTATTCTAATTCTTGGTATAATGAAAATATTTACTGGCAATGTACATTTCATCTCTGGGCTACCACGATCACTATTCACACACATTCATGACTTCATATAACACAATGAAGCCATGTGGAAGAGAGAACGCATATAACAGCATTCTCTGGGTTATAATAACGACTTCTAATACCGATTAGTGATTAATAACGATTGGTGTCGTTACTTTTGTGCCAAAATGGGCTAATTATTTCAGCAGCCATGCCCATAATTTACATATTTCCATAACTAGAGCCTCATAGAAGATTTATGAACGAATTTTTACCAGATGACTAAACTATAAATGGGCGAGATCAGTCCAGTGCCATGCCCAGCATTGACATATATGCGTGTCAATAGATCTAAACACGTTTTATCAGCAAAATTTTGGCATAATGTCAGATAATTGGGGAATGAAAATTCATGTGGGCGTAATATATCAGCTACCACGCCCAACTGCTTCCTTGTGGAGTTAAACCATATAAAAAATATTCATACAAAGAGTAATATTTAATATTTATTTATATGCATCCCAAAGCGCAAAGGTCGCCCATTTTATTTCCAGGGGCGTAGTTTGATAAAGTAAATCAAAGTGGTTGAGTATGCTGACGAGGTAGCGGTCCTGGTCCCCGGAGCCTTCCCAACAGTGTCTAGTAAATTATCAAGAGTCAGGCAGGACAGTGTACGTTAGTGAGGTACACTACAAGTGACATCATGGCAAACTTAGTTAGAGGCTCTAAGTTCTGGTAGCATATGGGTCTTAGCGAGAAAACGATTGAAAACCAGATGTTCTCACTGAGTTCGTAGCGTATGTGTCTAGTAGAATAGGTCTTGTCCAGTCGGCGGTATGTAGAAAAATCGATTTAATCTCGTCGACGGTATGTAGCAAAAGAGAGCAGGTCTGATGTCGTCGGCGGTATGCAGCAAAAGAGAGCAGGTCTGATGTCGTCGGCGGTATGCAGCAAAAGAGACCTACTCCTCGAACGACACGGCTTATATAGTCTTAAACGACCACCACTGCCAGTGTATAGTGTTGTTGGCGGGCCGTTGTTTGAAGTTCCACTCCCGTTGGTCGCGTCGCTTGTTGCTAAGCCATGCTCGTTGTTGTTGTAGTGGTTTGTCCTTTGATCACCTTCGCCGCTTTGTTGTTGTTCTTCTGTTTGTTGCTGTCCTGAGTATTTGTCCTTTGATCACCTTCATCGCTTTGTTGTTGTTCTTCTGTTTGTTGTTGTCCTGATCATTTGTCCTTTGGCAACCTTCAATAGTGTTTTGTTATTGTGGACATTTGCCCTTCGTTCCCCTTTGCAGCTTTGTCGATTTTTCCCATCACTCAATTATTTTATGTATAATTTTCTTCTTTTCTCTTTGTGTTTTGTCCGTACTGGTGGCATGCGTAGTGATCGTTCTGTCGTGCTACTTTTGTGTTTTGTATTCATTTCTACATGTCGTTGATATATTCTTTAGTGAACGAACGTATTCGTCAAACTCGGTTCCTACTGGGTACTCAACTTCTTGGCTTTACGTGTATTTGTTGTAATAGTCCATATGTATTAATTCAATATTGCGTTGCATTAGTCGGGTAGACTTTTGCTATTTTCTTAAATGCCATACTTGGGTTTGTTACTAATGGCGTGTGTGTGTCTATAGGTTCCTAAACTGCACTCGTTGGTTTTGTTGTGAGGCAAAATTTGTAAATTTTGGTCCTCACATACCAAAACGCCACTATTGCCATTTTGGGTGACCCGAGGGTTCTCAGCCATTTTACCTAGCCACCTCCCCATAAAAGTCCATTATAAATCTTTGTTATACACCTTTTTATACACCTTTGTTATACACCATACTTGTGAAGGTAACACACCATACGGGTAACACTTGGACACAATGTGGAGCGGTATTTGCCGCAGCACTGCTTCCAGGACCTCTCTAAATTGTTATTCAATCCTAACTTAATTTATTTTATTCCACTCTTTATTTTGAGTATGTTTAAATGTTCGATGTCCGGAAATTTGAGATGAGGTACGATTTTCGAGCAGTGCAACATTATCCTTATTATTGCTTGGAGTGGCGTCGACCCAAGTAGAGGTATACATGGCGGGTCAAGTTCGAAGGCAAATGGGGCTCTAAATGACTGCAATGTAAAGATGTAGGCAGACACATTTTTAAAGACTTCTTCAGCATTGAATATGCTGGCAAAAATCTTCTGTTTTACTCCTTTCTAAATACTCCCAGGAGAAAATTTTCGTTGCACGAAGTTTTCTTCTGTATGAATACAGAACTTGTATTACTTAAATTCAGTTATTTAAATGGCAGCTTAAATACATAATTAATACACGTAATTAATACTGATATCACTGACCCAGTGACGACCCATTTTCAGCTTCAAACCGGACTGAGACTCGCATTTTGCCCAATTTCGTTCCGATTGCTTTATTTTGAATGGACATGCACAGTAAATACCATTAAAGCGGTCGGCAATGAAAGGCAGCAATCTGTTTTACTAAGTGCTCCCAATTTCTTCCAATTTGCACCTAAACAATAAATGAAATGCCAGAGACCGCAACGCCACAGGCAATACGATTATAATAATCTGGAGCCGGAGTGTGTTTCAATTTTCGAAATAGTTGCAACATAGAATTGCAACAATTTGCACTGCCCTGATAAACAACAAGCAAAGCATGACTGCACACGCACACACGCACATTCGGACACACGCACATTCGTACGTACGCACACAGAAATCCTGCTGGAAATGAAGATAAAGCATGATTGCTTCCATGGAATGTACGAGTCGGACTGCTGAAGCGTTTTATTATTCAATGTTTATTTAATTAGAATGAATGACCACTTAAGAAAGCTCAAACGCACTTTGTCTACTCACACACACACACACTCACACAAGTTGCACACTAGGCATCTACACCACTGGCAAACACACACGGACACACACGCACATACACACACACACACACAGCCGCCACATTGTTTGCTGAGCTTGCAATATGCACAGTTTCTGACTACCTCAAAAACATTTTATCACAATGGTCAACGGGATTTGCAGGGATTAGTGTAAAGGAAATACACGCCCTTCACCACCCACACGCCCAATAGCATCCATTCCTGGCAATTTGTTGTGCATTATTAAATAACTTTTGTGAAGTGAAATGCATTGCCAGGATTCCGCTTCTAAGTAGCCATGCAGAAGTAGGATTATGGCTCTTCCGTCACGGACTGCCCGGATTTTCTGCTCCAGAAATTTCCTAATAAAATGAGACAGGCGTTGCAACTACCGCAGGCTTATGCGGGTCCATAAAACTTATCAGCGTGCAGATTTCAATTGCAAGTCCTTCGTGCTAGTCCAGGGCAGATGACGTTGGTGAATGTGGCAGTTTTCAGGTATCCTTTGTGAGTCTTCAGCATTGCCAGATTAAGCGACTTGCGATGTGACTTTTGAAGGTAACCGGGTCAGTAGATATATTTAAGGGTGTTATATACTGCAACCCGAAAGATCTATTGTGATGCCCCTATTTATTTGAGAGATGAGGATAGTCCCCAACCAGGTCAGTAACTTTCACAGAATTTGTATACCCTTTACCTTTAAAAAAGGTCAAGAGGGAGGCGTGGCAGTTATGGACATATATGTACAGATATGATCAGAATCACTTTCTGAACAATTTTTATGTTGTCTGTCCGTCCGTCTATCCGTCCGTCTGTCCGTCCATCTATCCGTCCGTCTGTCCATCCATCTATCCCTCCGTCTGTCCGTCCGTCTGTCTGTCCGTCTGTCCATCCGTCTGTCCGTCCGTCTGTCCGTCCGTCTGTCGATCCATCTATCCATCCATCCATCTATCCGTCCGTCTGTCCGTCCATCTATCCGTCCGTCTGTCCGTGCGTCTGTCCGTCCATCTGTCCATCCATCTATCCGTTCGTCTGTCCATCCATCTATCCGTCCGTCTGTCCGTCCATCTATCCGTCCGTCTGTCCGTCCGTCTGTCCATCCATCTATCCGTCCGTCTGTCCGTCCGTCTGTCCGTCCGTCTGTCCGTCCGTCTGTCCGTCCGTCTGTCCATCCAACTATCCGTCCGTCTGTCCGTCCGTCTGTCCATCCATCTATCCGTCCGTCCGTCCGTCTGTCCATCCATCTATCCGTCCGTCTGTCCGTCCGTCTGTCCGTCCGTCTGTCCGTCCGTATGCCTGTCCGTCTGTCCGTCCGTCTGTCCATCCATCTATCCGTCCGTCTGTCCGACCGTCTGTCCATCCATCTATCCGTCCGTCTGTCCGTCCATCTATCCGTCCGTCTGTCCGTGCGTCTGTCCGTCCATCTATCCGTCCGTCTGCCCGTCCATCTGTCCGTCCATCTGTCCGTCCGTGGCCACTTTTTTCCTACCCCGTTGGAGTTATCTTAATGAAGCTTTTCAAATGTATAGTCTGGACAAAGTTATAGAACCAGAATGCCTTATGAGCCGATTTGGACAAAGACCACGCCTACCTCCCACATATGGAACTTTGTTCACCTTTCTTAAAATGACTATAACTTCGGTCCAATCGATGGAATAGTGTTATGGGAGATATGTAGATATGAGTCCTACTAAACACTATGCAAAATGTGGGCGGTATATAATAACTGCCACACCCATTATTAACAGATATTCATAACTTAAGATCTATTAGAGAGTTATGGACGATGGAATTTTACGAGAAGCGCAATGGACATTATAAAGCTAACTCCTGGAAATGAGGTTGAACAGAGAAAGGATCTGCCCACTTTTGATAGAAGGAACTTTCGGGTCTAAAATTGACATTAGCCTACCTATGCTCGTATTGATGCTGTGGAATAAAAATTAGCTAATATGTACATTGGGTCCACAATAGTGTGTGCACAAAATATGGGGATCTTAATACTACTGCCACGCCCACAATTAAACAAAAATTATTACCAGTTTCCTATTCAAGATTTGTCAACGAAATTGGACATGAAGATTGGGGGTACTAACATTAAACACCACCCAAAAACTGGGCGGGTGATTTTTACAACCACGCCCAACTATTGATATATACTTATAACTGACGACCTATACAATATTTTAGGGCGAAATTTTATATTAGTACGTATATTGACACTACAAAGCTATACCCAAGAAATGGAGTCAATCAGATAAAGGTCACGCCTAGGCCTTTGAGCATCCCTTCGTAGGCGCACCTCCCTCTATTATAATCAATTCAGGGCACCCTACCGAACATTACCGTAGATTACCATAGATTATAATTTATGAAAAACCTTCCCCAATGCTGAACTCGCACGCACAAGGAAAGGTGTAAAGGGTGTTTCGAAGTCGGTCTAACCCGACTTCAGATTTCATTACTCGGTTATACTAACACCGTTTTTTAAATAGGGGATACGTTATGAATATATGTGAATTGGGGGCGTGCTAGAGCTGCTCATTTATTGTGACGTGGCTGTCTATGAATACCGCACATTTTCCTCCAAATTTGGGCCTTATATGGAGCTAGGCTGCGATCTTTCTGATGAGAAGTCTACAGTTCCATATAAGGAAGTGAAACGTATCCTTTGTTCAATAGATTTTAATTATATATCATACTATGACTCAAGGTCCAGGCTATAATTTGGCAAAATTTCATTCAGATACCTCCTAGCGCGGTATAGATAGCTAGATAGAAGTGGGGTAGGCCGGAGAGCCGCCGAAGAGAAGGAGTCTCCAAGCACTAAAGTATTGATGCCCCTTGTACTGTAAGCCTGGAAAAATATTTGGGGAAAGGGGGAGATAGAGGATTTTGGAAAGGAAGTTACACCTTTTCCAACTTCTTTGACTCTTTTATTCAGAAGTATGTCCAGGGATTAGGAATGTACGTTATCCATTCCCAAAACCTGTAACCCTAATATGCACCTCCTCATTCTGGAAGAGGCAGGACAAGCATAGAGAAAATGATCTGTGCCGTACTGTTCTTCCTCCAGACAAGAGACGCAATTCGGATTTTCGATGGTCGCCATATGATGGCCTCGTGATTACCCCAACCAATGATTGAAGATCTTTCCCTCGTAATATTAGAAGGAAATCTGAAACTCTCTTGTTTGGGCTTTCTTCGGAAGCACTTGGTTGTTTTGCAGGCAACTAAACTGCACCATCGATCCTTGTGAATATTAATCACATGGCTCTTGATCCAATCAATACCCTCCGCTAAACTTATACTGATAAATGACTCTGATCGCATTGGAGCTCCCTAAATCCACAGTTGGCCAATTCATCAGCTAATTCGTTCCCCCGAATACCGCAGTGTCAAGTTAATTCTATCTGGCAATGGAGTTAAGTCTTGAGTTACATTCTTCGATAATTTTTGAAGTGGTTAACGCGTTTTCCAGGACCTTCAGTATAGTGTGAATGTCACTACAGACTCTAATCTCTTTACCGCGACATTTCTTCTCAATTATCCATTCCACTACCTTCAGTATAGCAAGCACTTTCGATTGAAATACCGTTGCCATACTTCCAATAGCCGAGAAACATCTGACATTTTCATTCACATCCCAGTCAGCCCCAATTCCCTTTTCAGTTTTGGAGCCGACAGTGAAGAAAGTTTTCACCGGGTTCCCTACAAGTAGTTCTGGATCTCTCCATTGCTCCCTTGTCGGGAAGCTGACTTTATACTTTCTTTCAGAAGAAACTCCAGATATGAGTTTATCCTTTGGTGCCAGAAACAACGGGTATTGACAGCCTCTTGAACATCACTGTATGCCCCAGTTCTTGTCGTCATGCCAATATCCATATGAATATAGCCAAAATATCGTTTTAATCGTCTCCTGTTGAATCATAAAATCCAGTGGTGGCAAGTTCAACAGAGCATTCAGAGCGTCACCAGAAGTAGTACTCATGGTACCCGTAATGCTCAGGCACACACTTCTCTGCAGTCTGTTTAACCCCAAATATGTGGACTTAACCCCAGTCCTGCGCAACCAGACTGCAGCAGCATGCAAGATTGTTGGTCTGATCAGTGCTGTGTACCGCCAAGATACAGCAGACCACAAGTTTAACCAAGTGCTCTTCGGCACTGCCTACTTTATGTGTCCAAATAACCTTCAGCTCAACATGCGTCTTCCAAGTGAGCTTCCTATCAAGAACGACACCTAAATATTTCACTTCCCTGGAAAGACTAATACACCATTTAGTACTGGGAGTTTACCAGATTTCTTTTTCGTGCTAACGATACCACAGTTGTCTTACTTTAATTAATAGTAACTCCCTGGAAAGTGCACCACTCACCCATCCTGTCCAGAGTTCTCTGTACGTTTGCACATACAGCCCTAAGGAACATTGCTGATGCCAGTGCACATACTCTTACATCCCCCGCATATGCTTGGGTGGGTATTTTCCTGGTTCAGTAACTCAGTCAGAAGAGAATCCACCACAAAACACCACAGAAGAGGAAAGAGTACCCCACCCTGAAGGCATCCTCAAGCAACTTCGGTGCTATTGTTGTTTGTCTCCCCAACGGTTAACAGCCTTTTTGATAACATGAAATGGATCCACTTGACAGCAGTTTCGTCCACCCCATGTCTTCTAGCACCCGAGCACATAGAGTCAAAGGTAGCATTATCAAACGCCCCCTCAATACCCACAAATACCTCCATTAGGTATTCACCAGTTTCCAGCCCTGTTTCAATCTTACACTAGATCGTGCAGAGCTGATTCGCCTGACTTTCCACTCTGGTATACATATTAAAGGATACTAAGGGGTCTATTCAACATTAAACCCGCCCTAATGTACATCTCCACCACACGCTCCAGACCTTTCAACATGAACGATTTCAAACTAATCCGACTAATTCCGACTATTCCGAATTAATTATTGTTATATGACATTACCAAGTAGAATTTATACGTTTGGAATGCCAACGAATGATCGCATAGAAATCCTTACGCATACGATTCAGTTAATACGAGTATAAGAGATCTAGATTAGAGCAATCCCCAATCGCCCACGAAGACAGCAACTCGAAGTAGAACCGAAATTTAAACAAAAGCTGATTCTTAGCGATGAGCCGATGATTTCTGACTGAAAGGCTTAAGCGAAGGTGTACTAAATTTGTGCCAGTGGAGCTGAGTTCTACCTCTCATGACATCTTTGGTCTTTCCGCCCAGTTTTGCTCGCTCGCTTAACCAAGCATGATTTTTGTACTGTTGTGCTATGTTTGGGAGCACGCTATCAATCAGTTCTTCTTTTGATTGAGTGAAACGGTAAAGATCGTTGGGTAGTGTTATCATTCCTGTACTCCTGTCGTCTCGCATTGTGCCATCCCCAATTTTCAACCATTCCGTTGAAATATCAGCTGCTGATGGATCGTTTTCCAATTGAACGCGTACCTTTGTTTTTAGTGTGAGTATTCTTACATTTTTCCACAGAAGTGACGATTTCAAGCATGCGTTTATTTCATCGACAGCAGTAGATTTGAGAATGACTGGTAACGTTTGTCTAAAGTCTCCAGCGAACAGTATCAAAGCGCCGGCAGGTAAATCTTGATTTCCTCGTAGATCATTCATTATTCTACCCCAATGCTTCTATTGATTTTTTGTTAGCCCTTGGACATTCATCCCAAAAGATTATCGCACATTGTTTTAGTTATGCTACATGTAGGATTGTCATTTGCCTGCATAGTCAGGGGAAGCTTAAGTATAGAGTGTGCTGTTCGACCGCCATCCAATAAAGTAGCAGCAATCCCAGAAGAAGCCAATGTCAGTGCTATTTTACGTTGCGATCGTATTATTGCTAGTAGCAACGAGATCATGAATGTTTTACCAGTTCCTCCAGGCGCGTCCAAAAAATTCATTCCCCCACTTTCATCGTTAACAACATGCATAAATGTGTCGTATGCATGCTTCTGATCATTGTTCAATTTTGGAATATTTGCTTGAGCCAATCTCGTTCACGCTGCAAATCTCGGTTCAACAGATCATACATTGAGTGATTTGATGACACCACGCCAAGATGTGGCAATGCTTTGTTTCCAATTGTTAAGCAAGTGTCTTCAATCACGATCAATGCTTCATTATGCATTTCCGGTGTGTTCGGCAAGTGTGGATTTGACGTACTACGGCGAAGTCTGTTCAAAATGTCTTCCGTCTTGAAATCTTGATAAATTCTCCATTGTCCAAATGGATTTGATGGGAAACATGATGATTATTATTTATTATTATCGTTGAGGGGATGTTGCACTGCGACCTATAAGATTTATTGTGCCTAGAGTATTTCTCTTAGCCCAATTCCCTCGATGAATCGCAGTATTGGTCCTACTTCACAGAGTCTGAGTTCGTCATCGAGTATGATAAATACGCCAAGGTGTTTCCTTATCTTGTGCATCAGGGCGGAGCAAGTTCCTAACACATGTTGTGCGGTCTCGTCCTCTTCCTTGCAGAACCTACAGAGAGCAGCAGGGAAAATTCCCAGTTTTGTTAGGTGATAATTCAACCTACAATGTCCTGTTAACAGTCCCGTAATGATTCTCAAGTTGTTCCTCGTTAGATTCATACAGTCCTCGTAGCGTTTTGGGTTGTATGTCCCTAGCGCTAATTTGGAATGTGATAACCCCGGTAATTTTTCCCAGTATAATCTTCTTTGTCTATCCTCTTCTTCCCAGATAATACGGGAGATGTTACCCGATCCTAATCCACAGAATGGTTCGGGTCCTACAAATGGAGATGATGCTCCTTTCCTGGCAAGTTTGTCTGCCATCTCGTTTCCATTAATCCCTACATGCCCCGGAACCCATAGAATCCACACCTGATTGAGTTGGCCTAGAATGTTCAGCTTATCAATACACTCCATCACCAGTTTTGATGTAACTTGGTGAGATTTAAGTGCTTTGATAGCTGCCTGGCTGTCAGTCAGTATTGCTATTCTGCGGTTCCGATAGTTTCGTTCGAGATTAAAGTGCGCACATCTAACTATTGCGTATACTTCCGCTTGAAAAATAGAGGTGTTCTTACCTAAAGGTTCAGAGAATCTTTTCCCTGATCCAAATACACCCGCCCCGGCTCCATCGTCAGTGAGCGAGCCGTTAGTGTACCATGTCATCATGTACTGGTCTACCTTGTATGTTTCTGACATACCTTCCCAATCTTTTTTATTACTAAGCTCAGTTTTAAAATGTTTCTTAAAGCTGGACGTTGGGAGTATGGAGCCCTTTGGCATCGAGATTTCAGGAAGTTGCTTCATGAGAAGTTCTGTCTTCCTTTGATTAAGGAAGACAGAACTTTCCTTGCTTACCTGTGCTGGTGTTGTTTCCAGCCACCCTCAAAATCGCCCTCCTCGCTTGGGACTGGATATAAATATGAACAGGAGTGAGATCCAAGAGTACCTCCATTGATGTCGTTGGACATGTTCGCATAGCTCCCGTAATACATACACATGCAAGTCTTTGTATCTTGCTAAGAGTGTTAATTACTGTCTGCTGATTCGTGCAATTTTCCCAGACTAATGCCCCATAGGTTATCATTGTCCTGACAATTGCTGTGTATATCCATCGCAGGATTTTTGGTGTACAGCCCCAACTTTTGGCCGCAATAGTTCTACACGTCATGAAAGTTTTGATAGCTTTCTGTTTAATTTGCTCAAAGTGGGTTTTCCACAGTAATTTTTGGTCTAAGAGGATACCCAAGAATGTTGCTTCTTTCTGAAGTTCTATCTCTATACCGTCTAAACGGATAGGTTTAAGATGCGCGAGTTTATACTTTCTTGCGAATGGTACTAACGTTGTTTTTGCTGGATTAATATTCAGCCCAACCTTGGGGCACCATTTCTTCGTCAGTTTAAGTTCTAGCTGAATTTTATCACATAGAGTATCCTCAAATTTACCTCTACAGATGATGACTATGTCGTCCGCATAGCCCTGAAATGACAAACCATTGTTTTCTAATTCTGCCAATAGCTCGTCTACTACAATACTCCACATAAGTGGTGATAGCACACCTCCTTGGGGGCAACCCCGTGTGGTGTTAGCGATTATACTCCCTGTACTAGTTGGTATTTCTACCTTCCTGGTGAGAAGCATATTGCTCATCCAAGAAGCTAGAGTATTGTCAACCCCTCTTCTTGTAAGAGCTCTTCTGATAGCGTCATGTGAAGTATTGTCAAAAGCAGCTTCTATGTCAAGGAACGCACATAGCGCCGTTTCCTTCTTTTCTAAGCTATCCTGCAGTAAGTTCGTCAGTTGGTATAGTGCAGTTTCAGATGATGATACAATTATTGCAAATAGTGTTCTTTTTTGGCGAGGAGTAGATGAAACTGCAGCATCGGCAGGGGTAGCCTCCCAGTGTGCACACAATAGTCTATCAAGTGATTCAAGACTTTGAAATGATGTTGGACCACGAACATTAACCAACAATAAACGGTAAAAGACACACACAGCATTGTTGGGGTGAACTGTGTAAATACGTCCACAAGCATCTGTCGAGAACACATTTGGATAGCCATGGATTGGTTTTCCTTGCTTACGCCTTTGAAACGTTTTTTTTCGATTTATCCCAATTATAATATTGCGGTACTTCTGAGTATAACAACGTGCTGGCGAATGTATCTGATGCACACAATTCAAAAGTTCAGTTGATGTTGAGGATGGTGGTGTCGCTGCTCTTTGCTGTGCGTTTTCAGCAGCAAAATAAACGCGTTGACCATTATCAAGATAAATAGCTAAAAGAACTACGGTTGGATGTCTCTCATGAATTGGGAATGTAAAAATCCTCCACACAGCCTCATTACTGCTGACATAACGCCCTTATTGAAATTAAGTGATATCATCGTTGGATCAGGAACACCAAACACAGCCATGTCGCTACCTTGTAACGACTCTTTCTTTCGCCTGGGTAAGCTCGCCAGGTTTGCTAGGAGACGTTTACAGAAAATAACTAAATAAATCACCTCTTTGCTTCTACCTTTTGGTGGGATTCAATACTTTATTTATTTTATTAAGTTAAACCTTTGAATTTGGTCAATAAGCTGGACTACTCTACTGGGTGCAGTCAATAAGCTGGACTACTCTACTGGGTGCAGTAACTAAGTCTCGGTACTCGTTGGTAATTCTGGGTATTAGTGGAGTACCGATTATAAACCTTGTAGGCCACTAATTCAGAATGGTCTCAGTAAGCGGTTGTTCTTCTGGGTATTAATGGAGTACCGATTATAAATCATATAATCCACTAATTCAGAGTAGACTCAGTACAGTTGCTTCGACTGCTGGAGTCAAAAAGTCTTTGTACGTCTTTGTAGATGGGTCGTCTAGAAAAGAGCTGTGCGTCGATGCGTCTTCGTCTATGGCTCGTCTAGAAAAGAGCTGTGCGTCGATGCGTCTTTGTAGATGGCTCGTCTAGAGAAGAGCTGTGCGTCGATGTGTCTTCGTTGCTGGCTGGTCAGGAAAAGATATGTGTGTCGATGTGTCTTCCTCGATGGCTGTTCGGGAAAAGAAAGCGAGTCCCTCGGCTGCTGCTGCTTTTATAGCCCAGCTTCAGTCGCAAGGCTTCCAGGAAGTACTGTCGTCATTTAATCGCTGTCCGCTTCTTCCATGTCCATCCTCTGTTGCACCAATTCGATTCAAACGCAACCGTCACTATCGCAACAGATACCGGCTTGTTGTCAACCACGTGGCATTGTTTGTTGTTGCACGCTCTGTTGTTGTTGTTGTTGATGTCATGCGCGTCGATCATACTGTTTATTAGGGGTGGGTTTTGCCAATTACTTATGATAGTTAAATTCTTCTAGAACAATCTACGTCGTGTGAGGTCCGTGGCTTCGTTTGCTCACAGTACGTGGACTAATGAAATTCTTCTAGAACAATCTACGTCGTGTGATGTCCGTGGTTTCGTTTGAAAAATGGTGGTGTGGCAGAAGAATTGTGTTGGAGTAAAATTGATGGGGAAATTTTGTTCCTTACAACCTTTATTTTTATACGTATTTGCAGATGTACTTTCTGGACTTCACCGAATTCCAATGCTCCACGTTAATGTGAGCTTTGTAGGTTTTGGACAAAATCGGTGAATACGGCACGATCCAACGATTATCAACTTCAATGTATTGATCTCTCATTTTGATTGCTGACTTTTTGTTATCCTCTGTCGACTGGCGACGATATAACGGGTATCCGTCATTGCTTGTAACTGTGTCTGAAATCAATGCTCTGGGATAACGTTTCGAACATTTACCATCAACCATGCATGGAGAGCTCACAGGCCATGCATCATGCTCTTTGTGATCACTTCAAATAATTCTGGATCGGTGGTTTCATCTGGAATTTCCGCAAATATGATGTCATCAATTTGATCCGCTCTTATTTTGTCAACCAACCATATTAATATGTGTGGGTGAAGGAGAACAAATAGCACTTGTACATCAACACGTTGTGAGTACGTTTATGCTAAAAAATGTCAAACTTTATTATGGTGTTGCCAGATTTTAGCTATTGACATTAGTGTTGCCAGTTCCCTAAATATAAATAGTACCCCTCGTATCATCAATTGAAGTATAACTAGGGTAATTTTAAGTGAATGCGCGAGAATTGCTAATATTGGAGAGAGGGCCCTTTATCTCCTGTACCTCATTTTCTGCATATGGTTTAGTGATGTCTTTATGATTATTTACACCAAATTTCGTCCGTAAAGTTTCTATAAATCTTAAGTACTGAGCTTGTGTGAATAGTGGTCGTGGCAAAAAATACATAGAATCTGCTAATTATACCATCAACTGGATATACTCGTACCTTATAATAAGTTTGAAAAAGTTGTCTGCAACGGGATGTGAGCGTGGTCACTCCTCAATTGCTGTTATATAGTTATCTGATTCTGTGCTATGGTCAAGGACATATTTTCGTAAAGTTTCCTAAAACATCTCTAATGTAGTCGGGGAGATGGAAGGACTGATAGACGGATAATAGCCAAATCGACCGCTAACGTACGTCACCAATTGCTAGAGCAGCTGCTTGAAAGTGCACTTTCAGAATGAGCTCCATCAGCTTCGTCGTGTTTCTTTGTTTGAGTTGTGTTTTTTTTTTCGATTTGTAGTTCTTAAGTTCTATCACCCTACATACACCATTCAGTAGAAACGGCCACTGGTGTCACTCCATGCCTCCATTATGTCCTTTTGTGACGTCCTCGCATATGGCTTTGAAAACGCAATTAAACACAGAAGCTAATCTGGGAGTGAATTAGGGTCCTGTTTAGCTTTGCGCGGAAAACACAATTCAATTATGACCACTAATGCGGGAGGAGAATACTTAATGCGCGTCTACATACGAGGGCGGATTGATATTGAAGCTACCTAAGTAGGAAAAAAAAATTTCTTTTTTTCAAAAACCATTTCAACATAGTCTCCTTTTACTTCGACACACTTAGTAAGACGATATTCCAACTTTTTTATACCATCTGAATAATACGATTTCGGGAACCCCTCAAAATACGCGTTAGTTTCGGTAATCACTTCTTCGTTTGAGATGAATCTTTTTCCTGCGAGCCATTTTTTCAAGTTTGGAAACAGGAAAAGTCACTAGGAGCTAAATCTGGACTATAAGGTGGATGATTAACCAATTCGAAGTGTATTTCACGTAATTTTAGCATCATATCTAATGCTGTGTGAACCGGTGCGTTGTCTTGAAGAAAGAGCATTTTTTTCTTCTTTAAATGTGGTCGTTTTTCCTTGATTGCATCAATCAATTGATCCAATAATGCACGATAATACTTTCCTGTGATTGTGGATCCTTTTTCAAGATAATCGATGAGCAATATTCCGTGTGCATCCCAAAATACAGTGGCCATAACCTTGCCAGCCGATTTCACTGCCTTCGCCTTCTTCGGAGAACTTCCACCAGCTTCCACCCATTGTTTCGATTGATTTTTGGTTTCAGGTGTGTAGTGGTGGACCCACGTTTGATCAACAGTTATTAATCGACGCCAAAAATCAACAGGATTACGCTTTATCATGTCCAAACACCGCTGTGAAGTGGTCTGTCGAACTCGTTTTTGTTCGACACTCAGCAAACGCGGCACCCATCTTACCGATAGCTTCTTCATATGCAAATGTTCATGCAAAATGTTGAACACACGTTCATATGATATGTTTACCATTTCAACAATCTCGCGCAACTTGACTCGGCGATCATTCATAACGATATCAAGGATTTTCTTGATATTTTCTTCAGTAACCACCTCTTTTGGCCTTCCTGTTGATGGTATTGTTGCAGTGCTTGTTCGGCCGCGTTTAAATTCAGCAATCCAATATTTTACCATGTAATCTGACGGAGCAGACTCACCGTAATGTTTATCGAGCTTTTCTTTTGTCTCTTTCGCCGTTTTCCCTTTCGAATAATAGTGTTTAATCACTGCACGAAATTCGCTTTTTTCCATTTTTCAAGAAACACAAAAGTTGCTTACTTCAAACGACTATAACAAATAAACTAATCGATGAATTTGGGTGAAATTTTAACAGCTGACGTTTGACAGATCGCAGTTTCTAGAAAAAAAAGTTTTTGTGTTTGTGCTGCCATCTAGCGCTAGGTAGCTTCAATATCAATCCGCCCTCGTATATACTCATGTTTAAATTACGAACAACTTTTTTGTTTGTGGTTGTTGCAGGGCTCAACTCAACTGGCTTCCGACGGATTTTTGCACTCGTAGCTGTGAGGCCGACCAATACATGCCACATGTAATGAGTGTGTCTGTGTTGGCTTATATGCTGTGTACATATGTACAGAGGTGTGAGCTTATCACAGCAAAAGTTAATATTAAACATGCCCGAACACATTCGCGTACGTCCTCGCACAAGAGGAGACAAAATGACAACAGCGGCAACAACAACTCAATTTCCTCTAATTGAAAATCGAATATTGACAGCAAAGAGTTTAATTAAACCCACGCTGCTGCATTGTCACCACCAACAACAACAACAGCAGCAGCAGCAGCAGCAGCAATAAAAACAAAAACAAAACAACCCCGGCAACTGCAACAACAATAATAAAAATAACACCAGCAAAAACAATAACAATATAATGTAATATCGTGCTATTAAAATTAATCACACCCAAACCGCACACACGCCCACGCACTCATGCGTTCACATGCACAAACGACAATTGCGAATGTGTATGTCCATATTCACACACACACACACACATGCACACACACAGACGGTGTTGCAGCATGCACACGCAGTACAAATCAGTTAATGGAGAGTCGTTAAACAGATAATGGACGAGCGTTCTACCATAAGACCACAAACCGAGAGTGGTGCTGCGTATTGAAGGTGCTGGTCACTGGGATCATGTGCTGAAACGGCCGGGAGCGACGATGTCAATGCTAATGGCACCAATGATGTTGGGGATGAAGGCGACGATGACTACGACGACAACGACGACTATGACGAGGTCGATAACAATGACGACCATGGTGATGATGGTGATGTTGCTGCTGCTTTGTTGCCGTCGCCGTAGCGGCAATCCACTCTGCCAACATGGCGTGGCATTGTGAGGCACTGAATTGTAATTGCTGGAAATATCGATCGACTCCAGCAATCTCACACTTTGAATTGGTATTAGAATATTTGTGAAGGATTTCGCAGTCTACTCTCTCTTCCAGGCAGTAGACTCTGTACATGAGAAGGGATTGAGTATTGCACATTTGTGCTGCTTTGTAAATGTACACAGAAATGTCCTATCTATATAACTATATATACTGATATTCAGGTATCTACGGATCTCTTGTTTTTTCGGTGGTATTTTAGGAGATGACGAGTTAGTGCCCGATTGAAAATATGACGAAACTGAGTATCTCTACAATAATAAATTACTTGTTCCAATCGAAAGAAAAACGTTGGCTTTTAAAGTCGTCATAACTTGAAAACGATGATAATTTATTTGCAATCTTATAATAGGATAAAAGCGAGAAAATTTCATCATTCTACTAATTGGGATTACAGACCAATAAGTCTCTCATCGTTTATTCTTAAAACACTTGAGAGACTTATCGATTTGTATATTAGAAGGGTTACCAATATTCGCACAATGGATATCGCACAACACGCATCCCGTAAGGGTAGATCAGTAGATAGCGCACTTAATGAAGTTGTTGGTATCATTGAGAGGTCAATGAACTATAAGGAATACACGTTGGTAGGTTTTCTGGGCATTGAGGGGGCCTTCAGCAATGTAAACACAGAGGCGATATGTAAGGCGCTGAGAGATCACGGAGTGAAGGAAATAGTACATGGATTAACACAATGCTAGTAAGCAGAGTCATCAACGCCACTATGGGGACGGCCTCGGTGAGTAGGAGGACTACAAGGGGTACGCCGCAGGGGGGAGAGCTATCGCCTCTGCTATGGCTTCTAGTAATAAATGAGATTCTAGGAACCTTCAAAGCAAAGAGAACAAAGGTTGTAGCCTACGCTGATGACGTTGCCACACTAATCCCGGACAAGGCCTTGTCAACGATTAGCGAACTCATGGAATCAGCACTGAGTGAGATTTCCGGATGAGCTCAGCGCAACGACTTAGAAGTTAACCCTACTAAGACGAAACTAGTTTTGTTCACCAGGAAAACAAAAATCCCTGAGTTCCCTTTGCCAAAGTTAGGTAAAGTAACATTGAATCTCTCTTCAGAAGCGAGATACTTAGGTATCATTCTGGACTCCAAGTTAAATTGGAGAAAGAATATTGAGGAAAGAAGAAAAAAGGGTTAGTTACGGCTGACTTAGAAACGGCTACAGACTACATGACTTCTACTCTAGACTTTACAGCGAGAATTCCAACTCTCTATCCAACCAGGGAAGACTGGGAGTCAGGCTCTGTGACGGGTATTTCCGACATTACCATCTACACTGACGGCTCAAAGATGGAGTGTGGAACGGGGGCGGGTGTTTTCTCGGAAAGCCTGAAGGCAAGACAGTCATATCGATCACAGCGTCTTTCAGGCCGAAGTCTATGCAATTGAGAAAGCAGCCAGACTGACACAAAGTAGTACAATTCGACGCTCGAATATCACTATCTGTGTGGATGGTCAGGCGGCGCTTAAGGCAATAGAATCCAAGAGAGTTAAATCGAAGTTGGTAATGAAATGTCGTACCTCACTACTGAACATGGGACCCCACAAGGTCTGACTTTGCTGAGTTCCCGGACATGGCAATATAGAAGGGAATGAATTAGCGGACGAGATGGCCAGAAGGGGCTCTGAAATGGACATTAACGAAGCAGATACCTCAATACAAATCCCGTTATGTCAACTGTTTAGGATCACACATGAATTCACTATTGCAGTGAAGAACAACTTATGGACTAATCATGACGACTGTGAAGTCTCAAGGGCCTTGTGGCCTAGGTTAGACATGAAGAGAACGAAGGGCTTAACAGACCTGCAGTAAGGGTGCTTACGGAGGTCATTACCAGGCATTGTGCTATCGCGCCAATGCTTCAACGTTGGCGTATTCCGTCGAGCGGGCTATGCAGGAGTTGCCATGATGAAGAAGAGATAGAATCGACTCATCACTTTTTATGTCAATGTCCAAGACTACAGTTGAAACGACTTCAATTTTTGGAGTCGCGCTTCTTCACAAGCTTGTCAAAGGTAACGAAGGTGGACTTATCGGATCTTCTCAATTTTGTCTGGAAAACCAAATGGTTTAATAGGGATGGTACTGCCAATGTTTAAGGAAATCGAGGGTAAGGACGAGTATGCCTCCTCTAGGCATTTTTGAAGGCAGTCACAATGGATATAGATGTCTCCGAGTGGAAGTGCGGATACTTCGTATACGAACATGCCTTCCCAACCTAACCTAACCTATAATAGGATGTTTTATGGTATGTTTTTCGACTTCGTATTTTATCACTAAAGGAAAAGGAAGTCGGAGCAGATAGAAGCATCACTCCCAAGTAATGTAATATATACATCAGAAACACATTCAAGCAGCTGGTTTTATGGAAGCCAAACTGTTGATCTGGACGGACATTTTTTTCTCTGTGACTGTTTTTATCCTCCTTATTAACCAATTTTGCGAAGAGCTTTGAAAATATCGATAGTAAACTCATAGGCCTCCGTGTGGACTTGCCTGTCATCCCATCCGACGCGTCCCCGGGTGGCGGATACGGGGGCCCCTTTTGTAGGCACATGGGCGTCATTTCGGTGACTCCTTATAGCTACAGGAATTATGCCTGGTGTCTATAAAAAATTAGAGGTTATAGAGTTACAGAGTATAGTAGTACCACTCGCAGACCAGTCTGGCTATAGAGGAGTCCCGAATTAAAACCAAAAAAGTAATGGATACGGTTAATACTCCAGATGGAATCCACGTAGGTGGCAATCCTCCCTCTTCGGCGGCAGGGACACGGATTCTGGAGGTCCCAACCATAACGTCTGTCGCTTCCTGGCTTGTAAGGGAGCGTATTCTGGGCGAAAGCGGTTGGATTATTCCGGTCGTTTCCCCTTCACCATCTTCATGCGGGGACATCGTGGATCCAGAGGATCTGCGTCGCGAAGCTGTTTCGGCAGTGAAACGACCTCCAAGTGGTTCTGCAAGTAAGCTGACATGTACCCAGAAGAGGAGAAAAAGAAGGAACAGGCAAATTATGCTCTACAGGGTGAAACTATTTTAGCGGCAATGCCAGTCGGTTGAGGTCACTCCAACCAATGCCACCGGGACTTCGAAAGACAAGGCTTCTCCAACCACTTCTTTTTCTTCTTCTAGAAGAAAGCACAGGAGGGCTGCGAATAAAAGTGCTGCCACAATGTGCTCCTCAGTCGGTGCAACGGGAGGCGCTACGAGCGTATCCTTTCTGCCGAAGCGGGTGGTGCCTGGTGGAGGTGCTTAAGCTGCCACAAGAAGCCCTGAGGCTGTAGCAAAGGGTTCGAGTACTGCTAAAGCAACAGTCAATTGGCACTTGGAGGTGGTTGCAAGAAGTCTCCACCCTCTAAGCTTTCTTCCATAAATCCAACTGCCTGCCCGGCAATAGCTGCTTCTGTGGCCTGGTATAAAGTTGGATGAGCGGCCAAGCACATGCGGGATTTCTGTGGACATACCCAGCTATAGGGAGAAGGTTATCGGCCCTCAACCCCTGGCTGTGATTGGACGGATCGTAGCATGGTTGATGCAGAATTTAAACACTGCAAAAGCCATCTTATGAAACGGGTGATCGCCTCGGGTCCGGAGGCAAACGCAGGGGGCTTTGAGATGAAGGGCGGAACCTGAAGGGTGAAGTGCTCATCTCCAATGGATCCGAACAGAGGTTGAAAGCATCCCCGCTCTGGATAAAACTCTTTTCTCTTTATACAGGGAAGATAAGAAACCCCCAAGGAAGGCTATCGGATGGTTTCAGGATTCAGACCTGAAGACAGACGATGTGCCTCGGGCTTTAAGTGCCTAGAACCTAGGCATTGGCACATCGGGATTGCATATGCTGTGGGGGAAAGAACTGGTAAAACAAAGAAGGTTCGACTCTTGTTGGTCGACTGGATCAAAAGTCTGTGGATGTTCTGGGGTACGGTAATCGCCTAAACCTGTTCTTTGGGAAGATTATTTTTCATGTCTTCCCAAAGCAATAATCTAGGGGCGTCCACTTGTGTTACTAGAACAGAGATCAATTTGCAGCATTCAAAAGCCACTAATACTCTCCTAAGTAGATGGCTTTCCCGGCTGCAGACATTCCCTTTCATAATTACCATTCAGGAACCATGGGTCCATAAAGAATGTCTATATGGACTTGGAGGTTAATGGGTGTAAAGATCCTATATGACAAGAGTTCCAGTAGGCCAGTCCATCAGAACCAGTCTTATAGTGTCTCCTCATCTTGAAGTACCCGGGTTAAACCGGGTGCCAAGACCTGGTGGCCGCTAGAGCTACAGAAGAATTCATGGATAGTCGGACTTCGTCATTGCTTCTGCTAATTTTCCTTCGCCCTTCTGCCACCGCCCCCTAGGGGAGAGACATCTGGGGCTTGTAGTCTGCTAATCCCCTGCATACCATCTGGGGAAGTAGTAAATAGGCGCGGTCTCCTGCTTTTCGACTGTGTCGTTTCCTCTGCCCAAAATATTCAAAACAAGGGCCATCGACCTACCTTTATCACAGCTAGGAAGCAGGAGGTAATAGACATTACTTTATCCAACAACTGGGTGGGATGGTCGATTTTAAACTGGAAGGTCCACAGGTACATTGAGATCAGGTGCATAATTAAAACGGACTGGAATAAATTTAGGAAAGTATTGCGAGGTAACCGTGAAATACCAACAAAATTACGAAACGAACGAGGTGTCGAGACGGCGGTTGAGAAACTCAACACATCTCTCGATGTCAGCTTTGCTGCTTCCTGTCCGTCTCGTAGTCCTCTCAAGCGGACTCCGGTAACCTGGTGGATACAAGACCATAATGAGTTGAGGAAAGAATCTCGATGGAGACTGTGACCGATGTCGAAAAACGCAGAGGGAATTTAAGAAAACCATTCGGACATCGAAGAGGTCTCCTTTTTGAAGATTTTTGCAGCAATATCGAATCACTGGCTAACAAGGCTAGATTAGTTAAGGTTCTTCAGAAGGATCGCTCTCTAGATTTGGGGTCTCTTAGGAAGCCTGATGGTACCTTTACCGAAAAGCGGAGTGAGACGGTTTGCTTATTATTGGAGTCCCACTTCCCTGGAAATCAGGTTACAGGTTCTCTGCAGCCACTAAAAATTCAGCCGGAACTGCATAGAGCGTCTGTCTCTAGGTATGATTGGTTTATGGCAAAAACTGTGGCGAATGAAGATTTATACATTTGTTATCCTAAGCCCTCAAAGTAGCTATCCCGACATAGAAACTGGTATCTCATTAAGAATGTACTCCAAAAGATATTCAAGCGCTTCTATTAAAAACGATAAATCGCAGAAGAAAGGGTAGGTAGGTAAGTTCAGAGGGTGCCAAAAAGCACATTTAGGGGTGTATTGACCCTTTGTGGTACCGCATAAGACACAACTCCCAATTCCTCTCAAATGTCCAGCAATTCGGAGTTTTTGTTAAAGCCATTGATGGGGCTTATGTTTTCATCTGAAATGTCCCTAGGGAGTCCAGAAATTAGTCGTCTAGGAAAGTGTCTCTCTTTTTGGACAGAGCTGGCCACGTGAAGATTAGGTGTTCGAAGGGCTCTTGCTCCTCCTCATCCATGCAACTCCTACAAACGTCATTTGAGCGATTCCCAACCTCCTGCCATCATTACCTAGGGTCCAGTGTCCCATTAGAACGCTTATGACGGTATCTATATTTGACTACTTAGAGATAGTAGACCTTTTCAGCACTTGACATTTATTTCAGATCAGTTTTGCCTAGCTATTTTGTATCCTGCTGCACCTGCTCCGTACTTACATGTAGCAATGGTGGTTTTGCCAATAAAAGAATGCATCTTCAGATGGAGCATTTGTAGGCCAAGTATTCAGTACCCTTGGCGGCAGTAATGATGGACTTCCTCCTCCTGCAAGGACCGGCTATGGAGTGGTATTGTTTGAGCGTAAGGACGTCGGAGGTCGGGAATTGCCGACCTGCGAAATGCAATGCTGCGGCAGTTGAGCTCGCATCAAGCCGAATTCGAACTACTAAGGGAGCTGACGGACAGGGAGCAGCTATCCGGAGAAAGTTTAAACTCATTTTTTTGAGGTGCTTAAGCTGCGGGCCCGGTTAGCCTACCCGATGTCCGAATTTGAGCTCATAAAGATATTGAAAAGAAACCTGAGAGAGGGGCTGGGTAAGATAGTGTACCCCATAGCTGTCTATAATGTGGAACAGCTACGTTATGAGTGTCACGAGGCGGAAAGGCATTTTCAAAAGAGAGAGAACAGGCTGCAGCACTTTGGCAGGTACGAAGCGGGGCATAGAGTAAGCGAGGCGATTGAACCAATGGTAAATGAGGGATCGAACATTAAGGGGAAACCAGCCAGGAGGCGGAGAGAAATAGAGGAAGTAGGTAGAAGGAAGGAGCCAGGAAGGAGAGCTCCATTGACATGTTGGGACTACAAGAGCGAAGGGCATACGTTTGGAGAGTGCATGGCAAGGAGACGATTGGTCTTCTGCTACAAGTGTGGGGAGAAAAATGTTGAGACTCCCGAATGTCCAAATTGTGGGGAGGAAAATGCAAATAGGGATGTGACACTAGCGGGACAACCACGTTCCAGGCAGGTTTCCGGAGTAAATCCCTTCCGTGGGAAGAGCCTGTAGGTTGTATTGATAAAATCTCTGGTAGCAGAGGAAGGATTGGTCGTGTTGGAGATACGCTGGAAAAAGGTGAAGAAAACCTGTGGACGGTACCAGCAACGAAAGACTCTAAAAACACAAATCGCTGCCGCCGTGAATATCCTGACAGGTAAGGACCGTAGAGTGTACGCGGAGGTTCTCGTGGAAGGCAGAGTTGTGAGGGATTTATGGGATAAGGGCGCTTCAGTGAGAATCATTGGGAAAAGAATTAGGGAGCTGGTTCAAAAAGATTCGGAATAAATGTACAAAAGTACTTTACCCTGATTAAAACTGCAGGAGAAAGGGAGCGAGTATCTTCTTGTGCCCGGCACTAAATAGCGGATGTATTTAGGGATTAACTTCTGACGTGGCTTTAGCTTGGCGCCAAACGTTTTAGGAGCAGATGAGGTTAAGATTGAGGACGCAAAACCTGAAAAGTCACCAACATATAACTGGAGTCTGAGCCTGAGGAGAGCGTGCTAACAAGAACAGCAAGAAGTTTTAGAAAAAGCAGAAAGGGAATTCTTTACGTTTGAAGAGCGTGGGTTAGGGATGACTCATTTGGAGAAGCACAAGATACATAGAGTTGACGGAAGCGGCAGTTCCAGTCAAAGATAGGCATTACCCTCAATTACCCGCGATGCAAGAAGTAGTATATTGCGAAATTGATAAGATGCGAGCCTTAGGAGTGATAGAGGAGAGAGAATGTGCCTGGAGCAATCGAACGACGGTCGTAAGGAAGCCGAGGTAGAATCGGTTTTGTTTGCATGCAAGAAAGCTGACCAAAACACGGTTAGGGTTGCGTAGCCATGGCAGAACTTAGAAGGGATCCTGAGTCGAGTCGATATTATTAGCAGTGTAGAACTGAAGTTCGCTGTCTGGCAGGTGGATCTGAGTGAGGAAAGCAAAGCATATACAGCTTTTATCGCTCCTGGTGGGCTACTTTGGATTGTGCAATGCAGGGCAACGGTTGTGCAGGTTGATGGACAAGGTGATACCACAGAGGCTGAGGGACGACGTGTTCTTGTACCTGGATGACCTGGATGCTGTTAATAGCGGATGACTTTGATACCCGTCTTAAAAGAGCTAGCAAGTTGCTTAAAAGAGGCTAATTTGACATTAGGATTGCAAAAGTCAAGGTTCTGCTTCAAGGAGTTACAGTGTTTAGGGTTTCTGCTGGGGGGTGGAGTGCTAAGAGCGACCCTAATAAAGTGATGGCAATTAAAATAATTCCAGTACCCAGGTATCCTAAAGAAGTACGCAGGAACTGCGGGATCGTATCGTCGGTTTATTAGAGACTTTGCAGAACTGGCAGCCCCAATTAACGTACTTCTGATGTAGGTTCAGAAGTTCAGAGTAACATCAAAAGCAGTTCAAGCATTCGAGAAACTGAAAGAGGCTTTGACGACCGCGACAGTTTTGCGAAATCCAAGCTTTCCAAAGGATTTTGGATACAATGCGACGCTTCCGACGTCGTAATCGGAGCAATATTATATCAGAAGGATGAGGAGGGGAATGAAAGTCTCATTACGGTCTTCTCGCAAAAGATGAATAGTTGTCAAAGGAACTATACTGTATCTGAGAAAGAATGCCTGGCACCAGAGCTCGCAGTCAAACGATATAGACCCTATATGGAAATGATGCCTTTTACCATTGTGACCGATCATGCCAGTCTGAAGTGGTTCATGTCAAAAATGTGAGTGGACGGTTAGCAGAATGGTCACTGCAACTGCTATCCTTTGAATTCGAGATTGAACACGGAAAACGCTCTGAGATTGTCATGGCAGACACTTTGTCCCGAGCCGCGGAAGCAATTAGTTTGGAAGAAGCCCGATTTATGGGGTTCGAAACTACTGAATTTGAGTCGGAAGATTATTTGGATAGAGAGAGACTCTTAGAGGGACAGCCCGAAGTATACACAGACTTGAAAGTAGGTGATGGTATGATTTATAAGCATATAAGCTTCCCTCGGCCATCTATTATCATTGACATATCGACGTATATACAACACAACGCGCATCGTGTGCGGAAAGTTCAGCAAAAAGTCTGGAAAAAACAGACATTCGATGCAGAACTCTTTAACTTGGCTTGGCAATACGGCACCGCTCAAGTGAGCCCCTTGGAGATGAATGCAGAAAGCATGACGGACATCACAGCCTGCCTTAGTAAAACATGCGACGCAACCATGCCTAGGTCATCAGGAAGACCTGACAGAAAGCCAGTCTACTGGTGATCGTGACCACTAGAAGAAACTCTCATCATGCACGAAGAAAGCTTAAGAAATCACGCGCTACGCCAGCGACAGATGCACTTTTCGCAGACTACAAGGCCTCTAAAGCGGTACTCAAAAAAGCCATACAAGATAGCAAAAACCGATGCTTTAAGGAGCTTCGCGACAGCGTAGACGTTGATCCCTGGAGAATTGGTTGTATAACTGTTTTGAGGAAGCTCAAAGGCCCGAGAGCACCACAGCCCACAAGCCCGACTCTAATTTGAGAGATGGTCTCCACACTATTCCCTCGCCAAGAAGAAGCCACATTTTACCAGAGACACCAATTGCGCATGGACGACATCCCTGAAATCACCACACATTGTGGCAAAGACCTTGCACCGATTGAGAACGATGTACTACTGGCCGGGCATGGCGGTGCAAGTAAGGAATCATGTGAGGGCTTGTAGATTGTGCAAGGAAGCTAAAAGTAGCAATCAGATCCTGGGGTCAGTAATGAGGAACTTAAAACGGAAGGGCCTTTCCAGAGGCTGTATGTGGATTTCATGGGGAAATACCCTCGGTCCAAGGGGGGAAACACCTATGTGTTAATGGTACTAGACTAATTCTCGAAGCACGTGTTCCTTAAAGCTATGCGGAAGGCCACAGCAGTGACTGTGCTAAATTATAAGACTGGAGAGATATTCCATAAGTTCGGAGTAACCGGAAATTGATACTCTCTGACAATGGGAGGCAGTTTGTAGGAATAGAATTTAGGAAGTGGACTGAGGGCTACAAAGTGCAGCATGTGAGGACCCCGGATACTCGCCCCAGGCTAATGCTTTTGAGAGAGCCAACTAGTCAGTGTTGGGTGCTATTAGGGCGTACCTAGAAGATGATCATTGGGAAGGAGACAAATATATAACAGAAATCGGGTGAGCGTTGAGGAGCTCGGTCCACTCAGTAACGGGAGTGTCGCCTTATTTTGCCCTATTTGGCCAGCATATATTCACGAGTGGCACTGAATCTGAATTGGTATGGAAGTTAGGAGTTTTATAGGAAGGGGAAATAGGTGGTATGCTGCGGGAGGACCAGATTCGGCTGATTCGCGATAGGTTGCAGAGCGAGTTCCATACGGCATATGAAATGGGAGCCCGTCAATACATTAAACTGGCTCGAGACGTTATTTGTATCCCGGGGCAGGACGTGTACAAGCCCAATTTCCTACAAAATGATTTTCTCGCGAAATGTTTTTTTTTTTTTTTAAATCCAAGTTTTGCTGAAAGTGCCAGGTGGTGAAGGCCTTGGGCAACTGCGAGTACCTACTGGAGGATTTGCACTCTAAGGACTTAAAACAGTAATGGGATTAGTATAGGACGATGGGATAGATGTATAAGTTAAAAGTGGGTTAGGGGGAAACTAGTTTTATTAGCTTACAAAAGTCCTGAGCTGCCTTGCACAGGTAAAGGATCCTTAATTGCTGGATGGAGGTTACTGCCAAGATGAAACTGTGAGAATCTGAAATCACAAAGTATTACTAAATGTTTCATATAAAGAAATAAGGATATTCCTTCTATTATGATACGTATCCAGGTTATCGTTTAGTAAGTGTTGCGATGTTTAGCTAGTGCACTTCGAGTTTTAGTGCAGAGAGAAAATAATTATACGTATTATAGGTGAGTGTTAAGATGGTTGAAAGAACTTTAGTAACTCGGCTAGCTCAGGGTGGAGCTTAGGGTCCAACTCTCAGGTGTTCATCTGCGGTGCTAGGAGTAAGAGGGTTCGAAGAAAGGGGACATAATTTAGCGATGAAGATATTAGGATAGTAAATTTGGTTTTTGTTGTAGTTACGGTGTATGTACGTAGATAGTTGGATGTTTACACTCGGAGTTTGTTTATTTGGTAATGGTGGTGGTTCTGAAAACGAAAAGATAAATTATAGAGGTAGATAGATAGGTAGATAGAAGTGGGGTAGGCCGGAGAGCCGCCGAAAAAGAAGACCTCCAAGCACTCAGACATTGATGCCAATTGTACTAAGCCTGGAAAAATATTTAGGGAAGGGGGGGATATAGAGGATTTTGCAAAGGAAGTTACACCTTCTCAAACTTCTTTGACTCTTTTATGAACCTCAGAAGTCTGTCCAGGGATAAGGAATGAACATTATATAATAATGGAGATAGTGATTTAGGAAGTAAAGTAAATAGCTCGGCTGGCTCAGTTGGTAGAGCACGAGACTCTTAATCTCGGGGTGAAGTGTGTGGTCGGTGGCCTACGTTGGACGCTGTTCGAATTGTAGAGATGTACATGGAGATGCTTTCACCCATGTTCTGGCAGAGGTGGTAATCTTCCTGGTAACCTGGGTGTGTTTTTGCAGGTGTCCGTAATCGTGAGTATTTGTCGTCTTTTGGTAAAATACGCAGTGGTCGGGAAGCCTAAGGAACACGTTAGTGTCCAACTCATCTGATAATACAACACCTCCCACCCTTCTCTGTAGCTTGAATGCATCTGTGTAAATATGGTTATATTCTGCATGTGGGGGAGGGGTGTTGCGCTTCCATTCGTCCCAGGAGGGAATGGATATTTTGCATGTGCCGGGTGTCCGGGTGTCCGTAATTGTGAGTATTTGTCGTCTTTTGGTGTTTGTTTTGGTAGACGAACTATCAGGACTAGCTCCTATATATCCCTGTCCAGAGCTTTGAACGGAAATTGGCCACCAATGGAACGATAGAGATCTTTTGATATCCGTTGTTGGTATTTAAACCAGAGCTTTCGGTCGAAAGCTGTCTAACAAGTGTTTGAATCATGGTGAGTGGGCGTGGATGTTTGTGGGTAAATGAGGGAAAAGTGAGTGAATGTGTTTGGAGAATAAGAATGGGAAGTGATAAAGTAGGTCAATGGTAGATTGTAGGGAGGTTGTTGAACTACTTAGCATAGCTGTTGCTATGGCTGCTGTTGTGTGGGCACACAAGAATGGAGGAGTAGAGTCTGGATGGGTGATATGAGTAATAGGAGTAGAAGCGAGACCACTGAGGTGAAGTAGCGGGAGTTTCGAAAAACGGAAAATAATATAAAAGAGTCGGAAAGGTGGACAAAGGAGAAAAAATATTGTCAACCGTGTTTAGTCATAGTTGGTTCTTCGTGGTGCGCGGTTAAATTTAAATTAACTAAATAAATGTCAAACGAGTTGGATAGATAGATAGATTTATTTAAGGGTGTTACACACCGCGACCTGAAAGATCTATTAAGATGCCCCTATTTATTTGAAAGATGAGGATAGTCTCATCTATACATCTTCTATCAGGTTAACGGAGTGATATTGCAATACTAAAGTGAATACAAAGAAAATATTCAAGCAACTGAGGTAAAAGAACGTTTATGCTGAAGAAAGACGAACTGCGGAGTGGCAATACCGGTAGCGGCGGCATCCAGTACCCATCCCGTAGGGCAGAGGATCATCCTGATCCAAGTATATAAGACAACTAGATAAGTTGTATTTATGTATGTCAAAGTAACAGGTAAGTAATTAGGTTAAGGTATATACGAGGTGTGATCAAAAGATAACCGTTATTTTCATCTTTTCGTGAGTTACGTATGTTCGATGTTCGCTTTTTTTCTGTTATGTTGGTACACATGTCTGTTATATATGTTGGCAATACCAACCATTTTGGATTGTCAGTTTGTTTTTGACAGATAAAAAGGTTAGTCGTGTTTTGGTGTGCTCTTCGATTTTGTACTATTCGAAAAAATGGATCAAAGAAACTGTATTCAGTTTTGTGTAAAAAATGAAATTAAATGCGCAAGGACATTTGAAATGTTGACTGTGGCCTTTGGCGAGTCTACTATGAGCAGAACACAAGTTTAATTGTGGTATAACCGGTTTAAGGAAGGAAGAGAAGATGTTAATGACGATGCTCGTCCTGGTCGCCCGAGCACGTCAACAACCGATGAAAACATTGACGCAGTGAAGAAAATGAGTTTGGATAATCGTCGAATCACTATCAGAGAGGTTGCTGATGATGTTGGCATATCGTTCGGCTCATGCCAAGCAATTTTTACGGATGTTTTAGGCATGAAACGTGCGGCAGCGAAGATTATTCCAAAATTGCTAAATTTTGAGCAAAAACAACGTCACATGGACATCGCTAAGGAGCTGTTTTTGGCCAAAAACAAAACCGTTATCATGCCTCAACCATCGTATTCACTGGACTTGGCCCCCGCTGACTTTTTCCTCCTTCCAAAACTGAAGACACCGATGAAAGGAAAGCGTTTTGCTACGATTGAGGAGATAAAAGAAAAATCGAAACAGGAGCTGTTGGCGATACCAAAAAAAGCGTTTCAGAAGTGTTTCGAGGATTGAAAAAAATGCTGGCATAAGTGTATTATATCTGAGGGGAATTACTTTAAAGGGGACAAGATAGTTGTTGATGAATAAATAAATACTTTATTTTTTGATCACACAATAACGGTTCTTTTTTGATCACATCTCGTATGTGAATAACTAGTACTTGAGTTCATAATAATGAAGCATAAATGGTTGCATACTTTTAGGATATAATCTATTAGGCTTTCTCACGGCAAATATACATGCGTGGAGGCATGCTCCTCTACGAAACTTCTTTCGAAGTGTAGTAAATATACGAGAGGTTTGAAAGCCACCACAGAATTGAGGTCGAGGCATTTGAACAGTGATCGTAGCAGTGTGTGATAGTAACAGTAACAGTATATAGTGCTGAAATGCATAAGTAAATAAAGTCCAAAATTGTTAAAGGAGAAGTTAGTTGGGGTAGTTAATTAGATTGTTCCGCTCTTCAAGCAGTGTGGCGGGTTAAGAACCATGACCACGTGCGTGAGCTGGCCGTGACCACCACACTGCTTACAATGAAATATACGAGTACATACAAATACAAAGTAATTGCTTACTTCCCTTTCGACCTCCGCTGACTTGAATGATAAAATTGCAAGCGAAAACGAGGTTCACTTAACTTGGCACCCAGTTGTCTGTCCCAAAGGTCAAACTACACATAAGTCTACGTTAGGGTTATTATTATTATTATTATTATTATTATTATTATATCTTACAACTTAATCAATTAAGACTGCAAAGGGGTTGGGGAATGAGTACTAAGTACTGAGGCTTTCGACTGGAAGAGAAAAAGAGGTTAATATAAGGGCGAATGCATTGCGCATCGTTCACAATAATATTTGTTTGTTTAAATTTAAGTTTAGATTCTTAAAATTATTATTAATCAATTAACAACACAAAATTTTCCCTGGAATCCTATTGACGTAGAAGCCTTATTTCGTGTTTTCCACTTATCCACACTTTAGCAGTGAAAATGCTCCAGTGACGCACTTATACGAGTAAAATGTGCCCAATCATTGGCGTTGAAGTCGATATTTTAGTCCAGAATCAAGTGGAACAATTTGCTCATGCCGCTAATTTTCCATAACCCTCAAAGTGACAATGTTTTCAATCTATTTATATGTATATTATTCACTAAAATTATTTGTGTTTAAAAATGACAATTGCTGAAGAGCCTTCGAATATGCCTTAAACACGTTTCTGTAGTGGGGTCAGCATGACTCGTTAGCTTCTTCATCGGTCTGTAATCACTTCTTGTGGGGCAAGTAAATAATTGGAGGTGAGGTCCATCACATACATGAGCTGTATAGTTTTTAGAGCAATCAGTATACCAAACACGCCCACTTCTCGTGCACCTACATTCTTCCAAAGAGCATAACTCAAAAACCGAACAAACTATTTGGATGAAATTGTATATGAAGTCGCACTTGAACACCCGGATACGGTTAAACAAATTTTATGCTCATAGAACCACACCCACTTTCTAAACGCCTTTTTCCGTGAAAATAACATATCTCAAGGAATACGAGAGGTGGAGAGCAATGTTTTCTTATGGACACTAACCTTGCACATAATTTTAAATCTTATTCAACTATGATGGGGTTAATAAATGAGACAACTGACTGTGCATAGAAAGCAGAGTGTTCGGTACAACCGGCTGTTAACATTCTTTACTTACGCTAATGCTCTACTGTAAGAGCTAATTACGCCTCACGTTCGAGTTCGATTGAGACCTTGTTCGACCGACCAGCATCTTTGCCACTACTAGGGATGCCACTAAACCAACTGGTTCCACGGACACGTAAACATCCGCACATCCATTGGAATGATTCGATGCCTATATTCCCAGTCTCAGTTGCAAATTGCTGTCAAACTGATAATTGAAAACCCGTCCTCAAATAAAGCAAACTCCGGAGTACTCGTTTTAGCTTTGTTTTAACCATTTATTTTCATAATTCTCTATACATGTTACGTTTATTTATCCATATTCATGACATTCAGATGGGAAAGTGAATCCGAAATTTTAAATTAGTTGTCACAATTCTTATTATATATTATAATGCTTTACGAAATAATTAATTTGACTTTATTTTTAATGCATTTTTGTTTCTGTTTTACATTTACTTTTAATATAATAATTCTCTATCGCTCTCGCAGTTTAAAATCCCACACTCTGTCGCTTGCCATCGCAATTATTGTAGACAAACATCGTATTTAGTCGCCTTGGCCTTGATGTTTGGGTTAAAATACATTTAAGCGTTTAAAATATGCGGATCTGTTTAAGACTTTTCTAGTCATTTGTTCATTTATTTATTATATTATCCATATTTGTTTAGTTTCATATATTTTTACAAATTGTTTACAATAAATTTGTTCGATTTTATATAATTTATGCTATAATTGGAAATAGGTGACTCCTGCTTCCTTTTTGTCTAATGCACAAAACGAAAAATAGCAGCGGTGTACGTCCTAAAATGCAGTTGTGCCTAACACCCTCGCTCTATGCTGCTCTTGACTCGCTGTCCATGCCCGCCCAGCTACGTCAAGCCTTGTATACGGATGGTAATAGTGCTTCGGAACATGCCAAAGCACCGTGTCAACTAAGTGTAAATTTGTGTGTTTTTCTTATTTTTTATACTTTTTCAATAATTCGATTTTGGATTATTGCCTATTTAAATTGTTTCTGTTTGTTATTTTATCATCTTATGCATATTTATTATGTACTTTGTTTGTGTTTTTACGATCTAATGTAACGCTATATTTTTAAAATTTATTTAAAATACACGCATTTTCTTGTAGATATCTAAAAAACATTTTCGGACAATTTCGTTTGAATTGCATATTTCAATTTTGTAAAAGAAGCCTTTCAAATATCGACGGCAGGAAGTTTCTGCAAATTTGTTTTTCTTTCTCTACTTTCATTTGGTTTATTTGTTTAGCTATAATTTTATTTAAAAAAAAAACAAATACTCGCCATAAATCAATTATGCAAAAAAAAAAAGAAATTAAAATGAATGAACAAAACTTTCCTAATAATTCTGAAACTATTCATGAGGCCAATATTCAAAACAGAACCACACATGATAGTATATAAACAAAGTCCAGAAATGTTAGCACCTATTTTGGTATCCCCATACTCAGCAGGCAGGTATACGGCGTATTCACTTTGTCAGCGTTCGTTGACATGGAAACATGGAAGCGTTGTTCACTATCTATGTCAGCCACATTGATACCACTTGGTAAAAACACAGGAATCAAGTACGCGCTCACTCATCGACAATGGGCATCGCCTTTTCGAATTCGTTGCATTGCAAGCAGGTCTTAAGGGCCAACCAAAATAGACGAGACGTAACGATAGCGATTAGACGAACGTATGCACTCGTTACATCTATTTTGACATTTAACCCAAAATGTGACGCTATCAAACGCATCGATGGATGGGGATGGCTTTTTACATAAATTCCGAACTCATCCCTCACAGCGACGATTAAATTGTAGCAAAATTCCGTCATTTTAATTTGAATTTTTTTTAAATAACAATCGTGTCAACAAAGTAGCTGCTGTGACGAGTAGCAGACATTTGCAGTTCGGTTCCTACGGAACCGATCGTCACGTCTAAATGTTTCGTTCAGTTTCGATCAAATAGGTACGACCATTTTGGCTATTAACATTGATACACTTATGCTTGAACTTACTCGTTACGTCTCGTCTCGTCTATTTTGGTTAGCCCTATACTTGAACTTAATCGTTACGTCTCGTCTCTTTTGATTGGCCCTTTATATGTAAACTGAGCTTAACATGGCATATCATAGCAGCGCAAGACGGAGCAATGTGCTGATTGCCGAAACTTACCATATGCATCCCCATACAGCAGTAGATCTTTTGTTTATTTTTATAGAAATATTATTAATGCACAATAAATAATATTTACTTTTTCCCCTCCCCTCACTGAAAGTCAACTCATCTCTCGAAATGAAAGCGAAGTAAATGGTTTCTGAAGTATCACTTAACAGAGAAATCGAATATTAACAGACTTCTGTGTTCAGTGAAGGTCTGTAAAGTCTACAGAGCAGATCTGCAAGTGATGTTAAGCTATACCGCTATGTTATGCTCTGTTAAGTTCATGGAGTGAAACCTTGCGACTGCGCGAACTTTTCCCTGCGTACACATCCAATTTAGGCAATGCCGGTACGAAGAATGTGGTGCGTGCTGATGAGGCCATTTTCCAGCATGTTTTCTCTTATTTGTGTTTGTGAAGTTAATTAAATATACTGCCATGCGCAATGCAAATTAGTTTTAATTGCGTCCTTTTTATGTCAAAATCTTCATGTACGTTGAAGCGATGCGTACATTGCTGATAGATGAGGCCATATATTTAGGCCAGCACAAATAGCTGAAAGTAGGCAGCTTTTTGTGGATTTTTTGAGTCAAAAACACAACAAACTTGTCTTTCGGGCATTGGAAAAACGCGTTAATTCATCGTCCTAAAGAAACTTCATACAATGCAGGAGGTCATGTGATATACAAGTACATTAAAGTGTCCACTTTTTAGGTCAAAATTTGTAATATTTTGACGCTATATTTTATAATCAACAAACGCCTGATACAAAATGTTCTCAGTGCCTAGTATTAGTACCTACGATAGCCAGAGACGCGCTCAGGCGGTTGCGGATGGTGACGTTGCATAAAAAACCTCTTTTGGCCTGCTTGCTAACATGGACGTAGCATAATTCGGGTGCTGATAAATTGTGCTTACAAAAGGAATCTTGTAGTTCGGTCTAAAGTGGACGAAATTTGTTTTGCTTATATGTACAAAAGTGAGTAAGATTTAGGCTTATTCTTAATTGAATATAGTGCACAAATCTCATGTAGATCATAGGAGCAGTATGTGCCCATAAACATTATCAGTTATATATTAATTTTTCCATTAAAACCCTTGAGTACATTTTGTCCTATAGTGACATCTTAACTTATAGTTCCTTAATCAATAAATTTGTCAAGAGATCGGAAAAGAAAGGATGTGCGTAGGATGAATGATAATTTTTAGACCAGTGAACTGTTGGCTTAATGCCAAAATGTGTTCTATTAGCATGTTTTATTCGGAAAATAGCACCTGCAGAGATTGGAACCGAAGGGAAACATATTTGTAGATAGTACGGATGGATGAGGGCGTAAAAACCAAGCAATGCCGAAAGCGGCGATGGCACTGCTAATGAAGAGGCAAACAACTGTAGTAGTAAATTGCAGAAGGCCGAAACTGAGTCAATTGTTCGTCTTTTCTGGCAATTGTCTGAGGTACAATGGAGTTATGTGTATCAGTATAAGAATTGGGAGACCTTATTCTCAGGGGCTATTATATTTTTTATATTCTTACTTCTCGTCTCTTTTCTCCCCTTTTTTGATTTGATGGACGATTTTCATCTTGGTTTGGCCATATTTCTTTAGACGTTTTTGGATAAAATCGGGAAAATAATAATTATATGTGATTGGATCGTTTATTTTTATTTTTTGGATTTTTGGCGATTGACACTCGCACCAGAAATCCTCCATTGACTTCTACCAGATAAAAAATTGTCCATTTCTTTAGTGATGAATATTTGAAGAGAATTTCTCCCTGGAAATTTAAATGGGATTATTCTACAAATCATATACCCCAGATAAGAATCTAATTGAAATCCCAAGAGAAAATTTCCACTCGAATACTCACGACCGGCCAGTATTTTTGAAGAATTTGGTGTCAACACGAGTATTTAATTTCACTTGAATTTGCGCCACACTCTGAATAGATCCTCACCTGCCCTCTGCTAACGTACTGGCGCTTATTAGCGACAATACACTATAAGGATTGTGGGCCTCCTCGACTTAACTGCACTTAAAATTCTTAATTTTTTTACATTGTCACGATTTACGAGGGTGTTTTGAAAAGTTCGCGTTCTGTGCCATGTGTGGCTTCATGCTTATCACACCACTTAACACGCTCTGGGCACAACGAGAAATGCACAGATGCGATTGGAATGTAACGGTGCGTTTGGCACAGTGTCTCTCCCTTTAGAATACGGTATTGTGTATAATACACCACTGTGTTTCTAGCTTAAGTATGCTGGAAAAGGTCCCTGGTGGATTCTCCGCAGCTTTCTAAACTTGGTCGATGTTTATCTTCTCTAAAAAAACTCACCTAGAATTAAAAAATATCATCTCTGATGTCTCATACAAAAGTTTGTTGGAAAAATTCTCCGAGAATGTCTGAAAAATGTATTTTCTCCCATCATTATAACCCACCGAACGTAAATCTCAAATCACAAATCGGCGATAATCCCTTCAGTATCAAGTAAACTGTGGAATTAGCGAATGTTTTTTATGTTGTTTGTGTTTGCATCTGAATACGTTTACAGAACTCTGTTAGCCCAGCTGGCGAAAGCAGGCTCTGTAAAGTCACTGTTATGTAGTTACGGCGCAAACTAAATTTGCGTTGACTTCCTTTCCTGTTCTGCGCATATTCCCCAAAACATGATAAACTGATTTGTGGAATATTTCTGGTAAGTGCTGCTCAGCAACAGCTTCAAGAGCTCAGGTACGCCAATTTGACATGAATTTATTCTTGTTTTGAAGGCTAAATGTGATTAGTGTATTTGTAACTAAAACAAAGAAACAGAAAATTCTCAAAAATCTATTTCTCATGGTTTGAAAAATAATCAGATAATATTACTCATGTACCCCCGTAAACATTAAAAGAAGGTATAGTATCCTTTCACGAAACCCCCCACTAGACAACGCTGGTGCACATACATACATACGTCTGCCAATTAATCAGCCATATCATTAATAATTGACCAGGATTCGTGTCGTATACATATTCACATGTGAATCTCATACAAATCCGAGGAAAGGGTCGATAGCGAATATGACCTATGTCATAGCTGCTTTGATGTGTGGACTGATTTCCAGCTCCATACTATATGAATGTCGATTTGACTCGACCAGTATTGCCTGCAAATGTAGCAAGGCCAGGTGAGACAAAGAGGTGGGCCCTACAATGGAAACGTGCGAAACAAGGGCGCTTCGCGGATAAAGCCACTAATTATGTGACACATCTGTCGCCGGAGAGGCAGGAACAAGTGCACTATGATAATGTACTTAACTTACGCGGTATTTATAGATCCGTCTATCTCTCCGGATCATATCAACGTCTTAACATGCATATGCATGTGATACCAGCTGAGTCACATAATTAACAGTGTTGCCACACGGAGATGTCTGCATGGACCTGTTATACCAGCAGTTTAGTATATATAACTATTATACATGCATTGTGTATCCTCCTAATTACTTCCGGCATTCAGGCCCCCTCCCTCCCTCCTCAAATGCTTACTTTTTCAAATTCCTAAGACCTTCCCATGCAGCGTGGTGGCTGGCGAGGCACGAGGTGAATGCGTAGATCTCGAACTTTTCAAAACAACCTCGTAATTGGTATTTGTTTAAATATGTACTTGCATTACGCCCATAGTCGTTTAATGCGTTACCGTTAATTAAATTGTCTAAAAATACATCTGAAAATAAGTTCAACTTACAGAGTACATAACTAAAAATGGGTCTTGCAAATAGGTGTCTTAGCAATAAGGAAGACTCCTCTTATTTGTTTGTTTGCTCGTATTGTACAGCGCAGGGTTTTCCTTTGAAATGAGACCAACAAAAACAAAGAAAACAACAACTAAAAAGGTAAAAACAGCGGAAAACGCAGCGTCGAAAATGGACGCCAACGTCCAAACAACAGGCCACGAATAACAAACAATAACAAATCTGGAATCTACTGGTACTCGTCATCACTGCTCAGCAACATGGTCTTCTCATTGTAGTTCTGGCTTATTGTGGCCACGCGTTGTCCGCCGGGCATGAACTTGCGCTGATTGCCCAAAGTCTTCGAGGCCACACACCCGAGCCCGCCGCTGCCGGTCGTTGCGCCGCCCCCACCACCCTGCTGCGTGGCGACGCTGGGATCGTCGGGATCATATGAGGACACGCGAATGCCGCGCGAGTTCTTGCCACCTGAGAAATGCGAAAAATACGAGACACGTGTAAATAACGTAGTTGCTTCTCTCTCACTATGCTCCAGCGCGAGCTAAACACGACGCCCAGTTGCGATTCAGTGTATTTAATTATATAATGTATTTTGGTTTCATTTATTAAACGCAAATAACAAAATATTTCTTATTTTTAAGCGGAAAAAGTTGTCATGCTAATGATAATTTTACTTAGATTTTGTTTATGCAACACAAAATGCAGTTAATTAATTACGAAAGAAAATGCACATAACAAAGTATTATTAAAATGTTTATATTTTTATTATTATAAATGTTTACTCAACATAAAATTAATTGTATTCATTCAAAATTATATAAAAAGTTCATAAAAATTATTTCGAAAAATTAGAAAAATTCAAATTTATTATCAACTTATTTAAACTATCACACATAGAATGTTAAATGGTAGCTGTGGAGGAAGTTAGGAGTTAGTTTAAGAGGAAAAGAGGAAAACACAAAAGCAAAAACAAACCAAAATATGCCATTTACAGCACAAAAAATATCCAAAATAGCAGCAAACCACACCGTCCAACGCCAGAGTAAGAGCAAATATATTGTTACTATCAGAAGTGATTATGAAAGACGCGAAGATGGGCCCGAAAATTAAGTATATTTTTCTCAAATAAGACTGTGTAATGCCACAAATCTCTCAAGGACGAAACCCTCTTAGATGTAATGTTTCGCGTCAACGCTATGAATCACAAACGCTTCAGGCATCCACTTCCACGAAAGTGTGGCTTCCCAAAGAGTCTCTTTTCCAAATACTGTACAGCTAAAATGTCCAAGTTAGTCGATTGATTACTAGTACGGAGTGGTCTTTATATCCTGTCGACCTCGAAGGTTAAAAAGTCCCGACGAGGTTAGCAGGGGACTTCAATATTTGCTAAGAAGTCGATTTTCTTTGTTACAAGATACTGAGAGTTTCATTTGTATGTCCATCGAAATTGAGAATTTGCAGATATCGTTATTAATATTAATTTCATGTTACGAAAGTAGATCTAAATTTATTCAATTATTATTATTAAAGCCCACAAATTTTAATAAAGTCCACCCAAATTAAATGTGTTTTGCATCGCACATATTTCTTTCATATATTTGAAGTTCATCATCATCATCATGTTGTTGTTGTTGTTGTTGTTGTTGTTGTTGTTGTTGTTGTGTATAATTTAGATAATCTAATATATGAAGGCATGGTTACACGTCACTCAATTGAACGCTGACACTCAAAACGGTTCATGTTTACACAACAAAATCAGAAATGAATGTGGAAGGAGAGAACGAAATGGCTCTCTCAACGCAGTCCACAACCTTAACGAATTCAGTTTGTCCTCTTCTGAGCACAATCGAGCGCTCAAATCAGGTCTTTTCGCGAATATGAGATCTTACAAATCATTGATTTGATTTGAGCTCGTGATAACACTCATAATTAAAATCTCGAAATGAGCGTACAAAATTGAGGACGAAACAGATTAGATATCGTTCAATTGAACGACGTGGCAAAAGTAGTTGCAAAAGTCTTCGTTTGAAGATGAAATACGAGTTCCTCAGAGGACGACAACACTCACCTCAAGACACACTTGTTCGCCCATCATCTTTGAAGCACAATGCACTCAATGAAGAATAGGTGTGAGGGAGAGGGGAAGCACTGGTTATGTTGCAGCATAGAGTAAAGAAATAAGTCACAATCTGAAATGTCACTCGGTTTTGTTCACTTGATATGCATGTCTTCATTTAAACACAAAGCTCTATTGGGTCAACTGTAAATACGAAGCACACAGTAGAGTTAAAGACGGGCCGGGCAGGCCTTTGGTGTTGGGCAAAACTACCGCAGTTTTGTTTAAATTATTTCTTTTTGGGCCGTCGCCTGGAAACTAAGCTACGAAGCTTACCTGCCACAGAAGTAAGTTCGTGTTCTAATAATTCTCACAACAACCACATCGCAGTCGGTATCGGCGTCGGCGTCGGCGTTTGTTAATTAAGGCACGAACTTGGCATGTATGGCACGCTTATAGTAGTGGTGGCGTTGTCCATGTATGCATTGCTGTACAGGTAAGCAAGATGGTAATAAATTCCACATGCCGCCTACTCCCAATTGAGAGGAAGTTCGTATACGAATGTGTGTAGAGGGGATTCTAAGCTATTTCCTTAACTCAACAACAACAACAACAACAAGTCTGAAACTAAAATACACTCGTGCATCGGAAATATTGAATAATCAAATAGCAGACAGTAAGTCAAATAAATATAGTTTACAAAATTTCAAGTTTCATTGTCGATATTATAAGTATTCGCAAACTGCAATTCCTGCTGAAATTCGGCTCCAAAGTTCCCCAAGTAGGGTTTAGAATGGTTCAATACAAAAAGAGGAAGAGAATTGTCTTTGGCATCCTTATTGGTTCAGCAGCATAAGCAAAACTGATAGTTAGTTGCCGGGAAGCGGAAACTGCACCTTTGACTTACACACACACACTCAGTGCGTGGGTCTATAAATGAATACGCACTGGAATTTAATTTTCTGGACGGAACGGAATAGAGTGGAACGTTGTGATCTGCTAAATGCGAAACTGTTAAATATACGCGACTACACCAAATACAACGGAACATAACATAAATATCAATACACTTTGGATTTCTACGTCATGTTCCGATAGGTCTCTTGTAAATATCAGAGGCTTGAGACTGTAAATGAGCACTAAATACATACACGCACATCAGTGTCTTCTATTATGTTCGATACTGTTTATTGCATTTATAGTTTAATGATTTTTTCGCTAATTCCTGTTATGATTCTATACAATTAGATACTTATTAGAGCTGGATGGATTGGCATATATAAATTAAGGAATATTTTGAAAATACTTTCTCCCCTTAGAATAGTTGTAAATGCATTTGCATAACTCAAGCAATAAGACGGCTTTATTTGTATGTTTGTGTGTGTGTGTATGCATGTGTCTGGAGTGTACACAGGAGCTTTGAGTTGCTCATAAAAGAACGATTGCAAAAATAGTTAACTTTTCTGTGTGATTTGATTGGTATCATCATATATTTTCTGTTATCCTTATTCTCTTTAGTATACTCAAATAAAATATTGTGCAAAATACATATACTAAATTATAAAATTATACGTCTGTATATAATTAATTTAGATAGTAGAATTGAGGAACTTATTTCCAAGAACAGATATTTTCTGACATCTTTTGTGTTAATTTGGGCAAGCAATTTTTAAATATGTAGAAATAATGCGGAAAATTGCAATTGTGTATAAAATAAGATTTGTCTGCATTTGCATGGCTCCGTTCGCATAATTGTCACGCCGTCGAATTCAAACTTGAAATTGCTTATTTCAGAAGTCTTATAACTTGGGTTTTGAGCGTGTATAAATCAGCGATGCACAAAACTTATCCATTGGCATTATTTCAGCTGCATGCGTGTTCAGTTTCGCAGCATAGTGAAGGCAAAGGACATCCACACGCGTGCGGAGCTTTGTGCATTGCTGTGTAAGCTCAAACGAGCGAACTAATTATACAATGAAACTGCAACCTTATTTAAATAGGACATGTACTTAGTTTAACTACGTATTTAATTACAGATACATCTGCTGTGTTCCATTTAGATCGTAAGATGTCTTATCACAGTTTCTTACTAGCTGCTCGGAAAGAAACGGGACGGCAGAGTTGCAGACTGCAATTATTTTCGTATACAACAATTTTGTCAGTGTATAAGTTTCCAACTTTGCAAATATCTGGTATTGAAAATGGGCTCCTCAATATCAATCAGATCAAAAATCTTGAACTTATATTAAATTTTCTTTTTTTAGTTTCAATATACATATGGATAAAACATAAACTGTTTATATTTAATAATAATAGTAATAATAATAATATATAAAAAAAAAAAACTAACTCTCAGATCACTTCAATACAAAATTATTTAGTTAAGTACTTAAAATGAAGTCGATCAAAAGTAAAATCAAACAAAAACAATTGAAAGAAATCATTAAATTAGGATAAATGTTTAAATGTTTCTTGAACTGCACATTACTAAATTAGTCTATACACACAAAAATCAAATTGAACTGAACTTTATTTAATACATATATTTATATGTATATGTATGCGATTATTCCAAAGATACGCCTTGTCAAATGGACACAGTTGAAAATAATTGGACGCACCAGCTCGGCGTAGTGAAGCGCTTTGAACCCGATTGAAAATGGTCCTTGGGACTTCCGTCGCGGCTTGATGTCGCATCTTGTTCTTGGTCGACTGAGGGTGAGTGTGTGCATTTATACATAGTTTCCACTAAATTAGCAAATTAGTGAGCTCAATGGTCATTCAATTCAATTGTAGAACATTGTAGAACAGAAGTGAAATCGAAATAAAAATATAATTTAAATTTAAGGCAATTTTGGTGTAAGCTTAGGCAGCTCGCTCGTATTGTTTACGTTAACGTTTACAATCAAGTAAAATATGTTCACTAAAGTGTTCCTCTCTGGTTTATGGTAGTATAATATATTCAATATTATTGATATTGTTTCAATGTGTTTGTGTTTGTTGTCGTATTTATAGATTCGGAGGAATCAGTGTTATCAGATATCTTTATATTTGTCTTTTCTTTGCTATTTAGAGTTTCTCATAACGCTGAGATGAAGTGACTTCTGCAAAAAAGTAAGTAAAGTAAATGAACAAAATAAATATATAAATGAATAAATAAGGACTAAACAGAAGATCAACCAAAACCGAAAATTGTCTTTGTGTGTGTTTGTGCGCTGCTCGTAAACACTCTTCTCACTTCACAATGGAACTACCGCAATGTGAATAATAGGGAGTGGGAGAGGGTATGATGACGTCAGAAGCTAATATGTATTTGTTGGAATTAAAATTGTTATTTCGTTTTAAGCAATTTATTTATTTACATATTAAAAAATCCATCCTAATGCTACAATGCACAAAATCTTACACATTTTTAGCTTTCGTCGTTCCTGATAATTGGCATTGAAATGTTACAGGCACCAATCACTTTTTGGAAGAAAAACCCCAACAATGTGCGACAGAATGCTCATAGGTATGCTCCTATATTACATCTATGAGTTGGTTGAAGATTTCAGTTCAAGCAGAGACAAGTTGCAACCGGTTCAAAATGTCCAAAGAGCACAAGAAACAAGAAAGAGAAAAAATGGAAACATTTCCCGTAAAAGACGCATATATCTATGAGGACAATACGCGCATAGGGAGAGAAGTCTGTGATCGTAGGAATCTGTAGCACTAAGGAAGAATAATACAGTGTTCACACTCAATCAGTAGTCGAGTCGCCTGTCCGACCCGTGACCGAACAAAGCACCACGTAAAAGCTCTTTTTTCCCATGCTAAATTTGTTTATAATAAGCTTTTACAGAAACAAAAAAGGAGCTTTTATGTGACGAGTCATTCAATCGCGGATCAGACAATTCGAACCCAGGCATATTTCACCTGAAAACCAGTCTATACGAATTGAACTGAGTGCAGTTAAACAATCCAATCCAATCAAAGTCCAGAAAGTAAACGGTTACATTAGTTGTATTCCAATGGCACTGTATCGGATCCAATTTAATGCAATGCAACAACAAATTTGGATCCAGCTTCATTTGCAGATCCAATTATTGGATCCGGAAGTGTTCGGAAATTGGCGCTGTCCTTGCGCTGACTATCACCATCCCAAGTATGGGAACCTTTTTAGTTAGTGCTTGAACGGCGCCACACCGTGGTATCACAATGGGCCATTATGTGTGCTCAAGTGTGCTTTTGGCAAACTGGGCGGCCACTCCTACCTACCTACCTACCTAAGTGTTCGGAAAGTAGTGCTTGTATTTGGCACTATTGGCAAAAGTTTACAATCAATCAGCTAATGCCGATTATTGTTGTTTTTTGTTGTTTTAAATTTTTATTTTAATATATTGTTTTTAATTTCATTAATTCAACAATGTCTCAAAACTTTAAACACATATATTTGTATATTTTTCATGTTTTTTTTTTTTGACAACTAAACAAAAGTGCAGCCAAGTTTAACGTGGAACCATTCCAATGAGATTGGATCCGATCCAGTACCATTGGAATACGGCTATCGATTTTCCCATGATAAAAATCCACGCATTTTCTGGTTTCCTTCTTATTGAAAAATTTTGAGTATTTTAATATAGTACCTACCTATTGGATTTGAACGTTCCAAATAGGTAGCGGCAAATATGAAGACCGACTGCCCTCGTACTTCTTGCAGAGAACTTATCTCAAGACCAATAGATACTGGACTAACACATGTCACATGCATTAGAGTCTGAATCAAAATTCAACAAGGAGAGAAATTCTCTGTGAAGAGAATATCTCAAGAACCAAGACAAAACAAAGTAAGTCTTAGATGCGTGAGCACTGAGGCTGTTCATTCGTGATTATGTGATCACTCGACCATGTGGTCACTAGAATATGTGATCAATAGAATATGTGATCACTCGACCATGTGACCTTTAGAATATGTGATCCTGCGGAAATGTGTTTCCTCGAGCATGTGATCGCTCGATCACTGGATCACTCGAACAACTAACCAACCGACTTTGTTCAAGCAAAGTGCAATATCAACCGCTCAAATGCACAACCTCAGGAAGCGCCCTCAGGAAGAATGGTCAAATATATTTGTTCATTTTTTATGTGATAATTTAACACATGTCAATGTACATTTAAATAAATTTTATAGTTTCAGTTTCACTTCAATCAATTTCGATTCAGTGTGAACATTGTATTAGACTACAAATATGAATGGGAGAATCTTTCACTAGATAAACTGGGAAGCATTCTTAATACTAAAATAAATCAAAATATGTTAAACAGTGAACACAAATAAACTAAAATTAAAGGTGAAAGGTTCCTGGTATGATTCTGGTACTGTGACTGATACCACAGATAGTTTGGAACTATGAAAGTTGTCTAGCCTACTTTAGACACATAAATGAATAAGGGAATTAATGACCACACCTACGTGCACTACTAATATTCACTTGGCCTGAATCCCATTCTACCATCTTTGACTGTTGGTCGCAATTGAACTCATGGAGAGACCCACTGTTCATATCATAATAATAGAATTGCGAACAGACACCAAAGAGAATCAAGCGGCATAATAGAATCTATTTCAGTTTCGCACATCCGCGGTAGTTCCAATGTTGAAGTTTCTATTGATATCGTGTTCTTTATGAAGGTGCATCACCACTCCCATTCAAAAAACTGGAAGATTACTGAAAAGGTTTACAACTGTTGTGTGGGGAAGCAAACGATCAAAAAAATGTTCAGAATTGAATGCGCTGAACAAAAGAAAGCATAACAAAAAACGGCGGAAATGCTGAATCAAATATAAATGTAAAAAGAAGCAAATGCGTAGGACATTATAATGCGGAATGTGTCTACTCAACTAGATTACAGCAACAACAAAATATGCTTGCAGGATAATAGGACTACAGAAATAGCAATACACATGCCACAACAGCAAACAACAATGCAGCCTCTTACTGGCACATGGACATATTTTCAGTTCAGACTTACCGGAGCTGTATTGGGTATATTGTTGATATTGTGGGTGGAAATTGTGTATAGCATCCGTCATAATATCCTTGGGATTCATGGTTTCCTGTGCAAAGAGACAAGACAAATTAGAAACGATTCATTTTTATGCACATCAATGCAAATGGAATTTTTGTGATATGTAGTTTACTTTTAGACTGCTTGAAATCGATTGCATTGTTACGGAGCGTCCATGACCATCGCCAATACAACTGCGTGCATAAACCTAGAAATTGTAAAAATAAATGTTAATATTGAATTTAGAAAGAGTGCAAATATTCCTCATATCTAAGTGCATTCGTGCGGAGCTTCTCGCCTGCCGCATTGCGCATTCAACAAGTAGTGCAAGGAATGACAATCGATGAGTGGATACTGGATCTACCAAGTGCGAGTTTGATATCGGTGATATTGTTGTGGTTATGATGGAGAGTCAACTATGTTTTGGAAATACTCGTAGGAACCGCTAACAAACATGTTCTGTGGGTGTGGAACAGAACTCAGCATGATTTGATTCGATTTCCGGTTTTGAGACACTCATTTCAAAACTAGCAATGAGCTTGCGGATACCCAATTATAAAACACGAAGAACATTGCTTCCTGTTCGCTTTTATCACTGATTCCTAACAGATGCATACGAGGCGAACATATCAAGAACGAAGTGAAACACATTTATGAAGTGCTTGTACACTGCCGTTGTTTTCTAACCCGAACACATCCTACCTACGTACATACTCATAGCTGCCACTCAATTTGTAGTATTCCATTATAAACTGTGATGGAAGCCGGCGTTGAAGCAACCATTTTTGAACCGAACCAGTCGTTTAAGAATCCCAACCAATTACAACCATTTTGGAACATCGCTTCCTCTGCTGTGATGCAGATATATATATATATATACACCAATCGGCCCAGCTAAAGAGATTATTAATAATCCTCCAGACGAAATTAAATGGGCGTTGTCACTTATAGCTATAGGGGACAAAGCTGTCCTAGGCATGATAACAAAAGCATTCACAAAACTTACAATAGAAAATACATTTGAAGAAGTTCTGTTTGGTAAATTATTTTGTGTATAGTGATTTATCCTGAAGTTTCATTAAATCTAGAGGGGAGTTTTGATACCGCATATTCTTGCACCACCGTCGAGGTGTCTGGTGCTGTTTTAGCATACCAATCAAGGGTAATTTCATAGTGAGGAACTAAAATGTCCTCTGTTTGCTTGAAGAAGTTGGTAAGGTACCGAATTGAGAAGCCCTGGAGTCCTGTATGTTGAGTTTGATTCTAAAAACAAGCTTGGCAGTTAGAGAGGCCGTTTTAATATGGAGACAACTACTTGTATTTTGAATACATAAAATCGTTGGACGTTCTTCATTGCACCCACGGTAGAGCAGAATTACTGTTACTAATACTGTGGTATCTGGATAATATTAATAATGTGGTATCTGAACAATATCTATCAAGTCTCTGCCCCAACAAATCTGTAAAAGTTGCGGAGATGAGTAGTGTTAACGCCGTTCAGCGGTTCTTCTCTTCTCTTCATTAAGTTTTATTATATACGAGGTGTGATCAAAAAAGAACCGTTATTGTGTGATCAAAAAATAAAGTATTTATTTATTCATCAACAACTATATTGTCCCCTTTAAAGTAATTCCCCTCAGATATAATACACTTATGCCAGCATTTTTTTCAATCCTCGAAACACTTCTGAAACGCTTTTTTTGGTATCGCCTACAGCTCCTATTTCGATTTTTCTTTTATCTCCTCAATCGTAGCAAAACGCTTTCCTTTCATCGGTGTCTTCAGTTTTGGAAAGAGGAAAAAGTCAGCGGGGGCCACGTCCGGTGAATATGGTGGTTGAGGCATGACCGTTATCATGCCTCAACCACCGTATTCACCGGATTTTTGGCCAAAAACAGCTCCTGAGCGATGTCCATGCGACGTTGTTTTTGCTCAAAATTTAGCAATTTTGGAACAATCTTCGCTGCCGCACGTTTCATGCCTAAAACATCCGTAAAAATTGCTTGGCATGAGCCGAACGATATGCCAACATCATCGGCAACCTCTCTGATAGTGATTCGACGATTATCCAAAATCATTTTCTTCACTGCGTCAATGTTTTCATCGGTTGTTGACGTGCTCGGGCGACCAGGACGAGCATCGTCATTGACATCTTCTCGGCCTTCCTTAAACCGGTTATACCACAATTGAACTTGTGTTCTGCTCATAGTAGACTCGCCAAAGGCCATAGTCAACATTTCAAATGTCCTTGCGCATTTAATTTCATTTTTTACACAAAACTGAATACAGTTTCTTTGATCCATTTTTTCGAATAGTACAAAATCGAAGAGCACACCAAAACACGACTAACCTTTTTATCTGTCAAAAACAAACTGACAATTCAAAATGGTTGGTATTGCCAACATATATAACAGACATGTGTACCAACATAACAGAAAAAAAATGCGAACATCGAACATATGTAACTCACGAAAAGATTAAAATAACGGTTATCTTTTGATCACACCTCGTATATAGTTTTTAGTAATAAATGAACCAGCGACTAACACGAATGTGTTTATTATTTTCTTGACTCCGCCGCTAACTCATCAAGTAGAAGTATGAAAATGGAGGACTCCGAATCCTCTGTGATTGCTACTATGTGAGTGTGTGTAAGTTGACACCAGCGGGTGAAACTTTCCTACAGCTGGACTAAATAATGTAAACATAAAAAGGAATAGAAGCGTCCACAAAGAAGATTGTTTGTCTCTGCCTGTTTCACAAAATGATGAGATGCGGCTAAACTCGTCAATTCTGCAGCTTTTGTTTTGGTCTTTGCACACATGGGCATACATACACATGCATCCATGCAAAAACTGGCATAACTCGATCAGTTTTGTAGTTCTTTGACCGGATTATGGACTGGAAAATGTCTTCAACCTCCGTTCGCATTGGGACCAAACACTCATTCCTCACGATGAACTCTTAAGATATAATCGCCTGTCTCATACCAATGATAACATTGAGGTTCAAAATTCAGAATAGAATGAGGAATGGTGTCAGGAGGATATAATGTTAATATTGGGTCTTGAAAAAGTATTGCATTTAAAAAAGCAAACCAATCCAATGAATTCAATATATGATATTTGACAATCGTTATTAAAATATTGAAATATGTATGATATCAATAATTACATCAAATAGCAAAAAACCTTCTCGAATTTATAGTTTTAGAGCCTAAGAGACCAAAAGCCAATTACAAAGCAACACATTCATACAAAATTTATAAACTATAATTTACTACTATCTTTAATGTCGTATTTCAAGTCGTAAACGAATCAAATAAAAGCCCCATTTAGAAATGTGTGTGCCCAGACCAACCCATTACCAGCTGTATTTGTATTTCGCATATGATCATGCATACACACACACATACGTATGTACGCCCATGTGTATAAAAACCAAAAGAAAACCGCAGTATCAGCAATTTTCTTCGCATCTCAAAATTTTTCTGAAATGTAGTTTTGCCACCAACTCAAACTGAACATCAACCAACCGTCTCTGCCCCTGCTGCAACTTCTTTAAATTTACATTATTTGACTAGACTACCCTCCTAGTTCCTCGATCTAGCAATGGACACAGAAGTATCCCCATTTGCTCACACTTGGTGCGGTCAGATGATATATAAAGCCATTCTTTTGAATTTTGACGTGTCTCTTATAGTCTGATGGATTTTGTTGGTTGGAATTGTGTATAGGCAAGACACCGAAGTTGTGCAAACCTAATACATCTGCATGTCGAACGCTGCTCAAACGGCAATTTCAGCAAATTTTAAATGGCAAGTTTTACTGAAAGAGTCTTGAAGCACATTCGAACGATAGTTGAGGTCCAATTTCGAAAGCACATTCGTGACATACGTAACAGAGCAAGGCACATTTGAAGATAAGTTCACAAATTAACTAAAAAGCAATTTGCAAATAGTTGCGAAGCGACGTCACGTAAACAGACGAAAGCAAAAGAAATCGCCCATTGCGCTCGGACTCCACGTTTGTTAAACATTTTTGCGGCGTTTCTTCACAAATGCCCCTGCCTATGTGTTAATTACTTGAAAAATATGTACTCACATGGCGCTATCTTATCTCACATGAATACATGACATGAGCAATTCGCTGTGCAACACTCGCATGTCGCCAGGTACACGCCACTGCACCCACAAATCTCAAAGCTACTCACATATTTTGTGCAGAGTGAAGGAATATGAGAGAGAGAAATATTGAACGCACCTGATATGGAAATGCATAGCGCAGAGCGACCGCGGCGAACAGCATTTCAATGCAAATAAAGAAGTTCTGATATCCTGCCGACACTGTACCGGCCGATGTCACAGTGCCAGCACTGTCAACAATGGGCGAGATGACTTTGGCCTTTTCCAGTATGGCCAAGCCGACACCTGTTGTAAAAACAATATAAACATTTAGTGTTTGAGGACTTCGAACATTCACTGACACTGACTCACCTTGCCAGAACGATAGGAAAATAACTGATTTTATAGTGCAGAATTTCAAAACTGGCTCAAACGGTGTCAGCAAATCGCGTGTTGCAAAGTAGAACAAATACAGACCGTACAAAGCCAGCGAAACCGAAATATTGTAGATGACTGTGATGTAAATGTAACCACCATCGGCGCTGGAAGTGCAAAAGCGGGAAATTTCGTTAAGTAATGCCTAAATCAATGTCGCGTAACTGACCTCCAATCACCGTCATGGTAATGTCCAAAGGCCTGTAGGAATATTATGATGAATGCCACCAATGGTTTCACCAAGCAGAACTGCAATGTGGCCTGCTTGCAAAAGCGCAAGAATCCGATGGTGTATGTTTTGCCCTTCAGACAGCAGGTGCCATAGAGGCAGGAGGTCTTGATCGGCTTGCCACGTATTTCAGACATAATATTACCCTCTCCGCCGAGATATTCATAGCACAGCGACAAGAAATTATATATTACAAATGCTGAAATCGGTGGAACGTATTTAATCACTGCTGAACTTTGCTGGCTGAATCTATAAACGTACCTTCATAGCAATCGCGCACGGTAAAGAAATACACGTAAACATTGTCAGAATTGAAGAACAGCAAACTGATCCACGAGTAAGTGGCATAGATCGGCACAATGAATAATATGCGAACAATCCAGCGCTGTTCCTGTGGATTTGTATACCAGCGCAAATGTTGATAAATCTGCAAGAACAAAGACGGTATTGAGGAGGTGCTAAACTAAATTAACACTAGAACGTACCTGTTGGCATGTGATGAAGAGCGCCGCCCAAACGAAGATGCCAGCTAGGCCTTGTGCGGTTTTTGTCTGTAGAAATATGCCATCGCCAACGTGGCTCAAAGGGTCCATCGGTAAGGACATCTGTTTCGCTGGCGCCATTTGTACAATGTAGTTGGGCTTCAGTGTCGTAGTTCCATTCGGATCAATGAAACTTGAAGTAGTTGTGCTCATGCTGTGTAGAAGGGTTCATAGAAAGGAGAAATAAGTTAGTAGACGCTTAGATTATGTTTGTAGTTTGTTTTCTTTTCACTTCATCAATTCCGAGTGAAAAAATCAACTCAGACAGCACAGAATAAATGATGAAATCAATAAAACTAATCAAGTACAGAATGACAAAGTTTGAGCGATTTTATGGTTGTTATTTTTGTGTAGTAAGTAGTAATTATTGTTGTCGAGTCGATGAGGTTGTTGTTGTTGTTGTTGTTGTTGCTGTTGTTGTTGTTGTTGTTGTTGTTGTTGTTGTTGTTGTTGTTGTTGTTGTTGTTGTTGTTGTTGTTGGCGGTAATGTGGTGTTGAAGTGTGTGTATTGAGGAGAGTGTATGTGTGTGTGTGTGTGCGTGAGTGTTTGTGTTTCACATAAAAAGTTGTTACTAATTCGTGTGCACTTCCAAGGTGAAGCGGTTCCAAAAGTGAGCAGGTGTTCCCTTTTCCGAGCGATTTACGACTAACCGTACTGCCTGACACAAGAGGAAAATCAATTTTTACTTTTCCGCACTGAAATATGCGTGTGACAAAGAAAATGCTCACATTAATCCGGCCCAAAGCGAGTACTAAATGAGCACTTCTCTTTTTTAGCTTTTTATTTTATTCAGTTTCTTAACACGAAATTATCTAAAAATGATAAGCGAGCATTTCACCGCAGACGCGTATCTGTCCCACATGAATTTCAGGTTAGAGTGCTTGGGCTAAGTGACAAGTGCCACCACCAGCACAGCGCTCACTGCCTGCATAAGTCAACGTCACAAAAGCGCAGAGCTGAGCAAAAGTGACAGCAAACCAGATTTAGCACTGCGACCACCAAACAACAACAACAACAACCAGAATCACAACAACAAGCGTGTGTGCATTCGCAACAAATACTGGAATGCAAGCAAGCAAGTGTGTATGGACACATACACACACACACACACACACATCGAAAAATGCGTGTGTGGGATAATAACAATAGAGTCCATTAGATCATCGTAAAATGTGCTTAGTAGAATCCTACCCGCTTCCGCTCCAACGTCCTGAAATTGAGTTTCCCCATCATCCCTTGAAATGTTTACAAAAGACATTTTCTATTAAATTACATCACCACTTTCAATACTGCTGTGAGGACATAGCAGGCTGGCAGGACGGTAGCTGCCTTCTAAACAGCGCAGGCGGTACTTTGAATCAGACAAAAGAGAAAGCAGAATTGTTGGTCATGGCCATTTCAGCTTAACTGGTAGGAGTAGGATTTCATTTCATGAATTTCCCATTTTAATAGAGTTGTGCAACGGAATATATGTATGTCCATCAATCTAGTGCCATCGCACGTGGCAGGGAGCAAGAGCTTTGTTTAAAACGAACGTAAAGCAACTGAAACCCTATAAAACAATTCAATCCGATGGAAATTTACGAGTAGTGCGGCGCAAATTGCATTCCATACCGTCGTCACCAACTTCCGCACCAGGCAGCAAGAACAACGCTTGCATCGCACCGAGTAAATTGGAGGAAGCCATTTGCGCGGATAGCGGCGCAGCTGGAAGGATGATTTACGCAAGCGAATTCGCTTGTGCCAATAGAGCATAGATATGGACATTTTATATTTTCATTTACCCATCGACCGCAAACCCGGCTGTAGCAGGAACACACAACTACACAAGTGGCTCAGAATAGTAAAAATGTGTCAGGTTGTACCATTGCGTGTCAGGTGAACAGTTTGTTATATTTGCAATGCAAGAGGTTCTCTTAGCATATCGTGAAAGCAAGATGCCAGACAGAGCACAAAAAACCAAAGATCAGCTGGCCAAGCACAATCATTAACACACTTACCAAAGCTCAGAGACGGGTAATATATACATTGGACCATAAAACTACTTATTCGATACGTTATAATAATAAGACAGAACAACGTACGGAGACCAAGTGATATATTTCAATATTCCTATCAGTACGAATTGTTTTGTGAACATGTGAAATGATTAGACCCAATTTGGTTTTCTATAGTCCCAGTTCCTCTTTAGTGGCACGTGAAAAGTTTACTGATACAAACTTCTAAAGAGAGCAAAAGAGAGGGATTCGGATGTTTCTGCTCTCACTCCTGAGCTAGCCTAATCAAATAAACTAAACGACACTCGGAAATGAAAAGGTGTGGCAACAAAATCCTTGAACACAAAAGTATGTTCGAACATGCAATGACACTCAGAAGGAAAACTACCTATGACACATGCGAGCGGACAAAAGAGGGGATGATGCGTAAGTGGCTGTTAAATATAAAAAGGGCGCCTCAATTTCTAAATATGAAGAGATAATCGTGAAAAGTTTTGACTGACATAAACATATATAACCGCAACACCAGCAACAGTTCATTAAACTGCGGAAATGAACCAATGACGCCCGGTTATAAAGGAGGCATCGACAGAGACGCAGAAGAGAGCGGTTGAGCAGAAAATATAATGTATGAAAAATGGTAAATTATTCTAAACAAGAACGTAAACATGCGCTGCCCCCAGCAGACTTGAATAATAGACGCAATCATCAAAATAGACGCGACTTGGGGAGGTGCGTGGTATTAGTGCGTTGCGCAGTTCCACCAAACTAGGCGAGCAAAGAAGAAAAACTGTAAAAACACAAAAATGTGCGCCCGTAACGCAAGTGCCACGAAGTTACCGAAGCAGGAAGCTGCTCATTGGGAATCCATGTGGAAGTTCGCTTCAGCACTGACGCTCAGCGAGTTGAAATTTGCGAACCATAAATTGAGCAGCAGCAACCAACTGAGCAATCAGACTGGGAACGGAACAAATTTTACCAAAACAGTTTAAATATAAAAAATACGCTTTCGATGACTCAAGTCGACATGCGTAAGAGTACGAATTTAAACCAAATGCCAACAAGCCAATGACAACGGCCATCGGCCAACGGCAGCAGCAGCACCACACCAGTTACCAAACAAAAAGCAAAAAAACAATGGGAAAAAACCAGAAATTTAACAAATGCAGGTAAACACCAACGAAAACTACAACAACAACAGAAGCAGCAACAATGCCACATGACTTTTTGGCAATGAACAACAAGCTAGATTGGTGGGGGGGAGAGTTGCTGTGTTGACAGCAAGCCAAAGAAACAGCCAAAAAGTCACCAGCAGCTACAATGGCACTACCTAACAATGCTGAGACGAAATACTTCACATCGGGTATCCCGTTAACCGGAATCCAAGCGGCAGAGCTGGAGCCCACATGGGTTACTTAGCCAACCTTTAACTGACGTCACTGACGAAGCCAGCAGAACTGTATCAAACGGAGTGGTCAGTTGAACAACGGAAACGGGGTGTAACAACTGGATCGACCGTACAATCGCACGTACGAATAAAGTCACGTAATTTGCCCGTAGAGTGAGTGATTGGCCAACAATGAGTCCAGTGAGCGAGTTCCAACGTCTTGAGTTATACGAGACAGCCTTTGTACACCACCAGAGAGAGTGAGGAGAGATGGCAGCTTATTTTGATATGCACTTTAGATATTAGAAAAGTGAGCGACTGCCTATCAGCACTTGGAGACGGCTCCTGTCTGACCTGGGCGGGCAAAGTGCGTCTTGTATGCATCATGCATCATTACACTAAAAAGGGATTCAGTTTCGTTGCAGACACCTGCCGGGCTAGCAAACCGCTACACAAAACTTTTACCGTTCCACAGTCCGTGAATGCATGAAACTACTCCCGTAGTCAGCCAAATGCACAAAAGATCGCTTTGCATACATCATCTTCGGCACGTTTATGGAGTGGAAAAAAGTAAGCTTGTTGATGTGGCCATATCGCTTCCTCATTATATGCAATTAAAACTGATTCTCAACTCCGAAAGCAGCAACGAAATTAAATAAATACAACAGCAAAAAGAAAACAATTAGCATATGGCTTCCATGAATTAATTATTGCTCAAAGAGCGTAGAAAACAGAAAGAAAAACAAAAGTTAAAAAAGCAACAAATTCTTTTTAAATTGATTGCATTAACAAATGAAACAAGCGTCAGAAATGAAAGGCATAACGGAGCAACATGCAAGCTCTGCGATACGCCAGCAAACAATTTTGTGAAAAACGGGGTAAAAACGATGCCCGACTGGTTCACACTCTGTAGTAAAATTACCCATTATATGTAAAAGTTCTTACTCATCCACCGACAATGACCCGAATAACCCAACTCCGGTGTCGTCTGACCCTGCTTATGGAATAGTTGAGGAATTAGTGAAGTGAAGCGACCATTACGAGTTCTATCATTTATACTTGGATAGCGGGGAATACCTATAAAGACTCTGGCTAAGTAACGGAGACTTTTTGAATGAACTATAAAATAACTAGTTCAGTACTAGTTTCGTACCAATTAGTATCGAACTAGATTAAAAGTAAGCAAATCTGCAACAGATCAATATATGCAGATAAAAATACTATTGCGCAATACCAGGAGATCTTGAATGCCAGTGAATTTCAGGAAATGAGACACGCCTCTTTGAGAGTTGTTTATTGGAAGGTACCCTACAACAAGTGTTCCTACCGCAAGGAGTTTGTACAAATTAATAGTGCTCCCCCCTTCAAAACAAAAACTGACGATAAATGTACAATTTATGATCCAAAATTTATGTACCGAAATAAGAAGTAGCCTTTTTTGTTGAAAAATTAAATTTTTGTGCAATGTGTAAACTCATTCTTGACATACTGTATGAAGTCTCGAAGTGAGGCAATGAAGTATGAGACCTCATATTTCCTGTAAGGTTTCTGATGTCTCAATTCTAGGTTGACTGTCTGAATAAGTTACGTGGGTTCAATATTATTTTGCCATTATTTACTTTCCAGAAGGCAGTGTTGTTTTAGGTGCGCCTCCAACTCTGACGCGAAAGTAACTCTGCATGTATCTACATATATGTAGATGACAAAATAGTTACTCAATATACCTAAAAGCCACGACAGACAAACAATTCGGCGGAATATGCTTGAAGTCAACAAGAAAAGGACATGTTAGTTACCACAAACACGACACCATGAATGCGCAAAAGTATCCTTGCTAGCTCTTTAATAGGCGTTGGCGTTTTGTTGTTATTAGGCTAAGATAGAAATACACATACTTAAATACATGTTTATCTTTTAATCATAAAGGACGCAGTGACAGAGAGCCCACCAGGACAAAACGACGCAAACGAACGTCTTAGCCTCATTATCGCCTACTCTGTTTTGCCCGCTTTTGTTATGGAGGTCTTTGTAAATATTGTTATTGTTTTTTCTACAAACTGAGCTTCAATTTGGTGGCCCCCCTAGAGCTTATTTATTTACTGGAGCAGTGGTTATAATTGGTTTTTGTGCATATACGCCTATATAAGCAACATACAAAATGTGGGATGACAACAAACTCCTAAAGACATTACTGCAAAATTAGTCCAGCAGTCAGTACAGAAAGCTAAAATGAGCACTGAAATGGACACTAAGAGAGACCTTGAATTCTGAAGGATGTGGGAAACTGTCCAGATATAAAATGTTCGTACGACAATCCCCATACTCCTGTTTGAAGCACCAATATGTATATTCTTATGCGAATTAGTCCCCGTATATATGACGCAGTAGCGGAATATTACGCCAATATTCAGACCAACAGGATGTTAGTTTACTGCATCAAATCATATTTTATTAACACGAGTAAATCTTACACATATGCGAGTATGTCTCAAATTCTGCGCGTATGTTACCAGCGTGCCCGACAGTGAACTAGTTATGCCCACTTTTTTCATATAAAAAACCATCATTAATGATCAAGCAATTCTTTGTGTGGATATCCTACAAACACTTGGAGTGCCGCCCCTGCTTCCAATGCTCCGCAACCGTACGCATTTTTACTATCCCTGTCGGAAAAGAACTGCCCTTTGTATGTAATCGTTAAAGCAACAAATAATCAATAATTACTAAGTAATATGCGTTGAAAATTACAACTTTTATGAGGCCTTAGTGGTCCATTACTAGGCCCGTTGTGGCAGCGACCGATGTCACGTCTTCTCGATTGCGTTCATGTGCTTAATAATCGGTCGAATCAGCTAGAATACTCTGCTTTTAACAGAACTTGCGCGATTGATGCAAAGATCTTTAAATATAAAGAGTAGTATTTGATTTGTTTATTTAAAAATTTTACTCTAAAACCATGCGTACGAAGCCTAAATAAACAATAACTTCATATAATTGCCCATGCTGTCATAGACCACATCCTCAATAACTTCGATCAACTAAACATCAGATCAAAAATATTCCCAAATTTAATACCCCCAAATTCTTTAAAATCCGCGAATTCCGATACCATCTGTGAATTTTACAATTTTTGTCATCAAACAAATGTTTTAAATACAATATACGCTTTAATTAGTATAAGCGAGCTGAGGGGCCTGGCAGCTAGGGCTCGTCTTTCATTCGGCGCATTCGATTCGTAACTTGCATCGAGCTCGTATCGAGTTGTGCGAATAAAGCAGCACACGAGTAAGTGGTTCAATTGGCAGCACTGCTTCAACTGCTTTTCTAAACATTTACTTTTCTTGTACTTTTTATACAAACTCATCATTTTAATATAATTTAATTCAACACAAAAATAATATTAAAAATCAAAAAACTAAATCCAAAGATTAATTTTTGTTTTCTTAAAATTCAATCGACTAAAATATAAAAATTCCCAGGGAAATTTTCATGGGTAATTTTTAATCTCGCTGGTTTTCAAGCAAATTTCAATTTGGAAGCAATTTTCTATCGAGGATGGAAAAATTCGCTCGTTTCATCAGAGTATAATTTACTCGATAACTTTTTTCACTCAAAAGTGTGTCCTATCATCGATCGAGTGGCGAACCGAATGCGCCTATTGTAAGATAATGCTTCAGTCATTATTTTTCATGTTATAATAATAATAACCTCGCATAAAGCAAAGTTTTCACGGACCCTTTATTATGAACTTTAAATATGATACAGTTTAAGACATGTACTAAATAACTGAAATACTATTTATGTTAAATATGCAAATATTATAAATATTGAGCTTAGTTTTAAATAACTGGATTTTCACATATCTCAACAGAATTGCAGAGAGAAGGTTTCAATACAATTAATTTAGTTAAATTCTTTCAAGCTCAAGGAAAGATAAGATAAACATTTTTCAATTTTACATATTTCTTTGAATCAGCAATATTCATAGCAACTATAAAATCCTTCATCTATTTGTTTTTTGCAAACTTTATTGGTAAAAAAAAAGAACCGCTTAACCCATTACATACTCATTTATAATAAAAATATGTAAACAAAAATTAAACGGACGTACGAAATTTCAGCGAAAAAAATGTTAAGCCAGAAGGTAGGCACTACATTAGAAATTACAATTGCAAGTAGCAAGAAAGCAAAGAGAGAAGTTATTGACACAACTCTTTTAATGTGTCTGGCGGTCTACAATACTCGTAATTATGTTAAAAGCACCCAGTCTAAATTATTTACACATGTTGAAGTTGTACTGGACATAACAACGGCGAATTCAATTATGACGATATTCTTATATTTCCGACGGGGATGTGAATACGCCACGCTTGCTCACCTATGCACTGCATATAAATGCTTCCGCATACGGATCAATACCCACGGAAAGAGTACATTATTTTTGCAACTTTATATAGGATAAAATGCCCCCAGTGCGTTCCTAGTCTAATTGAAGAGAACATATTAGTAAACAACTGAAACCGAGAAGACGAACACCAGACCCCAGTTGCACATTTGTTTTGATTTATTGCAATGCGAACATAATCACACATTAGCAATAATTCTGATGACCAATGGGAAATGGGGTATCGCGATTTTTCAGTGTAATTCAAAATAAAACACCTGAATTTACGCAACTACGCTCTTTTAGCAACAACCACGCAAAACACCTTTCCGTCAAGCAAATAGGTAGCTACTTTTCAGCTTATACTAGATATGTTGCAATATAGATACGCGTAAATACGTGCATATGCTACGGAAAGTAAATAAAATAAGTTAGTTTTCTTCTTTTTGTTGCTGTTGGCTGTTTGGAAAGCGAACGACGCACCTCAAAATCAAAAACATGAAAATAGCAACAAAACAGGTCGATATTTAGCATTTTCCATAATTTTCACATGACGACTTTTCATTGCATTGCCCGCCAGCTGTTTGGGCCAAAACAAACGGCAGACACAGAATAATTATAAGATTTTGGGAACTGAATCTGAAATTCGAGCACTAACCTTTCAGCGGCTGCTTCTCAATTCCAAATTGTAATTTTGCCAGCAAATAAGGAGCAAATATGCGAGGGCGAAAAGCGGTGGAAAAGTTCAGATTTTTTGTGTTGGAATTCCCTCCCTATGAAAGGGGCTCTTGCGGGCTGCTCGGCTAACAACACCACTGAAAACTGCGCTGCCGAATTGTGTGGCAGTCGGTGGCTGGCTGACTGACTGACGTCGTTTTTCCAATTTGTGTAGAAATTTGCTTAAATTCTTGCAGCTTCACTTCACTTTACAAAAATTCTTAGGGATTCTGCTGCAAGCTATTTATTTATCAAATTTCTTAAACCGCACACTTTCTCCACACTTTAATTTCTAATTTTCGCAACGCAAACTTGCTATGAAAACATTTTTAAATGAAAATTCATATATTGAAATAGTTTTTTTGCGAACGAACGAACGACAGAAACTGAACTACGAACAGATCAAAAGCGACCCCAAAAATAAGAAAACGTCGTTTTAAAATATATTTCCCCTGGAAAATTTGATCAGCGCCATCTGCAGACTGCAATTGAAAAAAAAAAATTAAAAAGAAACCTTGTTTTCAATGAAATGATTATTACAGTTTAACGGGTAATTTTATTTAATATAAATTATTAAATTAGACAGATTTGATTAAAATGCCTTTAGCAATATTTATTTCCTTAAGTGGGAAATTTAATCAAAATATCAGAGAGTTGCCATTCTTGTATTTCAATCAAGCGCTTGCAAGAATCTTAAGCAGAGTCTACATGGGCATACTTGTATGCATACCCGGTATGGTGCGAAGTGTTGCCGGTTCGTGTATAGTCAGGTATGCAGACCAAATTTCATGCATACATACAAGTATGTAGAAAATTTAAAATGTTCAAATTTTTATTTGGTCGTTGCGAGAGGTTTGACGTGTATAGAGCGGTATGCATACTAAAGCTCGTACTTTAAATATGTTCAACGAGGGAACAAGGGCAGAATGTTTCTTATAGATTCTGAGTTTAGCGCGATTTTATTAAAACTTTTCGCAGGGAAACCGTTTTGTGGGAAATAAAAATAGACTCCTACAAAAAAAAAATTTTAAAAATTTGTTTCACATTTTCATCTTGTCACACACACCAATGCCAATCAAAGCTATTTTTTCGCTTTCAGATGTCATGATGTCCGCTTTCAATGAAATTGTCTCCACAATGATGTATGTACGACATGTCGAAGCAGTGTATAGCAACTCAGTGTGCTTCCTGGTATGCATACAAGTATGCCCGTGTATACTCTGCTTTAGTGGCATATCACACCTTCGTTGTTTGTACCGTTTGTACCCTCGAGGAAATATTTTGGTTGCTTTCACAACTAAATTAAAAAAGACTGTGTGATTTTAGATGACACCTGCACATAGCCGAATTTAACTAAGAGGAAAACTCAGCCTGAGCGCTTGTTCGCTATTACGCATCCCATTTTCATAATAGCTAGTAAATATTGTCTCGGTCTTATATGTTATCTAAGACCATTAGTGTACTAATTTTGATATAACCGGAACATATGTACGCGACGATCAAAGAAACCAATAGCTAAGGAGCTTATTATTTTAATTATATTTCTAATAAATAAATGAAAATAAACTATATTTTAACAAACTTATGATGCCGGCCATAGACGGTTTATCATTTGACGTCAAATAATGTAGATGTATCAGTTCACGTCACAAGGACACATATTTCACTGATCATCTACGTGATTGAGCGTCTAAACTTTACTTAACGATTGTTAATACCCTCATGTTGAACGATGTTGCAAAGCAGAATATACACATACAGAGTTGTGAGCATACTTGGTCGCATGTCAGTTCGCTATATACTTTTGTGACACGTTGTTCAAACATCATTTCGCTGTGATCGTTGAAGTGAGCGGACGTAAAGAGAGCGGATATCGTGCGGATCTACTTCTTTGTACTTTTCTAAAAGTATTTGCCAACACTTTTTCGCTCCTAAAGGCTTCAATGATGAATCGCGCCAAAGTTCATTGTCAATGATAGCCAAGATGCGCACAATACCTTCCGCGTTGAAATCTATTCAAGTATGAAGTTCTGTCTGCATTGCATACTATAAACATTCATACCTGTCGGACAACCAACAAAAAATTTAAACTTTCAATTTTCTTCATGCATGTATGCCGACCTTGAATTTGCTGTGCACACCCGCCGGTATGTCATACTTGACATGTAATACAAATACCTCTGCATGTGTATATTATGCTTAAATGATTTTCTAATATTAATTCAAAATAGAATATGAATCTCAGTATTGGAAAATGTTAGCGCGAACAGAAAAGTGGAAATGAACTTAACTACGCGAACACAGTTCAGGGCAGTTAGTTAAATTTATATCGTAACCAAAATAGCTGGCTGTGTGAAAACGGCAGCAACATAGACCGTAAAAAAATTGAGCGCAACGAGCAAGTATAACAGCTAAATCGTATATTTTGAGCTAAGTTATTTTGTTTGGCGTATCCGCGACATAAACCGACCTGGAATCGATTGATCCGCTTAAACCAAATACTCTCTATAAAGTTCATCAGTTCTCATGTTTCCTTCGTAATCCTCAAATCCATCGATTTGGTCAGTGTGGTTATTATATGACAGATCCGAACGAATCTGCATTTCATCTAGCAAAAGAACAATAATTCATTCTGTTGCTGTCATTGTATCCACCTGCTTTTGGAGGTTTTCCATAACAATTGGATATATGCCAGCCTGAACAATATTTATAGGTCTCCACCGTTGTAGTGTTCTAACAGCTGGCATTTGAAATCCAAGGTCATCTCGCATTACATTATATGCGGCATTGGACCGATAGTGGATAGTTTGTACCACTTTTTGAGCATTTTCAGTATAGCACTAGCTCCCAGACACTATCATTTCTGCAAATGACAATGCAGCAGGAGAGGGATTACTGTTTGGAATAATGCTCTTCGTTAAGGCTTCTTTTGTTATTTACAGCTCTTTCTGAGTATTTTGTAATTTATATTCTAAATTTCTTACTTCTTTCATGTAGTATGCTTGATTCTTTGCATACTTCATGTCGCAATTGCATTTCTTATTTAATCCTTCCTCTTCCTTGACTTCGCAGCGCTTCCTGGTATATTCCATATTAGAATATAAATCAAACTCTTGCAGAGTTATATCGTCATCACCTTCCTTTAAGCTTGTTCTTGCTTCGGAAGGTTCCTTTCCTTCTGCTAGTCTTGATGTTTTTGTCATCTCTGGTCCAGCATATGGTAATCGAGTAATTTCCAGAGTTCCTTTCTTCGTTGTTTTCACCGGACCTATATAAATTATTTCTTTTGTAATTTATTGAAAAAAACTTGTATATAAATATATACAGTGATTGAAAAGAATAATTGTAAATTATGTAATAAAAATAATATAATATAATTTATGGAAAATAAAAAAAATTAATTATTAAATACACCTGCAAAAAAACGAAATACGCGAAAGCATTACAAACCTAACTTCAACAAAGCAATTGAAATCGCACAGACACTAACACAAGCTTATGCGCGCGTGACTTTATGTACATATACGAGTTAAGAATCACTAGTTCAGTATTTTGCTATAGCAGCAGCAATAAAATATGGTTCAGCAAAATTATTTAATACTGGATAATTTAATATTAATAATTATATTAATTTACTAATTATATATACTATGGTATATACACAATTTATTGAATAGGTTCACGTACTCATAAGCATGAAATTTAAAATTTCTTGGATATTTAAATACGCCGCACATCAGGAAAGAAAAACTCCAATCGAGACATGAAGGCGCTTTATTTTAATTAATATATAATATCAATTTTATTTAATTAATATATAATATAAATTTTGTTATTTTATTAATAAAAATATAACAAAACGAGTATAGAAGTGTGAAGTCGGGTTAGACCGATTTCGTAATACATTTTGCACTTAGTTAGGTAGCTTTGTGTTCTTTACATGGGAGGTAGGCGTGGTATTTGTCCAAATCGGCCAATATAGCAATCTGGCTCCATATGTTTGTCCAGACTACACTTTTGCATACTTACCAACCCCCTTCATAAAGTTGAAGCACCTTCACAAATGCACAAAATTAGTATACAATTTTATTACATTTGCTACCAATACGAGCAAAGTAAACTCCAAGCACTTTACTGTTTTATAACTAATTAATTAACGAAATTTGTTGGTGTGAACACACCCTTTTTTCCACGGAAATACTAAATAATTAAAGAAATTTAATTTAAAATTTTTAAATTTTTTGAAGAGTTACATTTTGTACGAAATTGCAACAGTTGATACCAGAAACACAATGGTTATATTCAATGACTGAATAAGCTTTGTTTATTATAGAAATAAATAAATATTTATTTATTTATTCATACTTGTGTTAAAATTAAAATTTTAATACAATAAGACTTACAGCTATGACATCTATGGTCTTAAGCTAGAAATAAATATATTTTATTTTCTTATATGTATAGTCATGAATATAAGAAAATAAAAGCATTAATATTGAGTAAGGTCGCGGCTCATACCAAACACACAGAATAAACGCAACGACATTACTTTACTTAGATACACATGCATACGTACGTATGTATGTCTGCTCTGTAGGAAATAAAAATCCCAATTTCATACCATTAAATATGTATGTATGGATATAAATGAAATTGCAACTTTTATGCCTTATTCTAATGTGCTGCTTTTTTATATGCAAACATTTAATAACATATTATATGTAATATATTATATAATATATTGGAATACTGCAGGTTTCAACCACTGTATAATATTTGGTTATTTATTTAATTCTAATATATTCCAATTTGCAAAAATTATAATATTTAAATAACTTACCCAGATTCAGTTCAGGAATTGCATTTTTCTTTAATCTCGCTACACCGATAACTTCGGACCTGAAATGGCGGTCGCAAACAAAAAATTATTTACATTTATTTCACTCGAAATTTTTAAAATTTTGCGCCATTTCAGTTCCTCAGTCGAATCTCTTGGAAAACTAAAATGTTTCCTCCACTTAATTGTTGGAGGAACACAATCAATTATGCAATAAGTACGCGTCGGCATACTTAAATCTTTTAATTTCTAATTTATATATTTAAATGATTACACAAATTATTTTTTTTAATTTTTTTGGATTTTTTTTAAATTTTTTTGCAATATTTTAAAAAATTTTTTTTTGGAATTTTTTAAAAAATTCGTTTTTAAAATTAAATTTAATTTTTTTTAATATTTTTAAAAAAATTAAATTAAAATTTTTTTCACTTATTTTTATCTCTTAAATTTAATATTTTGCACTTATAATTAATTTAAAATTTTTTTTTCACTTATATACATATAATTCTTACACTTATTTATTTAGAATCCTTTTTTAAAATTTTTTATTAACTTATATTTATAGAATTCTTCTATATATTTACACATTCACTTATATTTATATATTAAATAATAATTTTTTACACTTAATTTAAAATTATATATATTTTAAAATTAAACACCTTCACCAATTTATTCAATTTAAATTGACTATCAACTTTTTTCAAAATTTAATTGATTTAATTTGTAATTTAGATTTCCATTTAAATTTTTCAGTAATTTATTAATATTTCGATATTTTTCACTATTTCACAAATTCAATTTAGCCACGAATTTTTTTTAATTTATATTTTTTGATAAATTATCAATTTAAATTGAATTTTTTACTTATTTTATTAAAGTTTTAACTTTATCAATATTTTAATAACTTTAAGTTTTCATTTTTTAAAATTTTTCATCTTGTCTTTTTTAAAATATGTATTTAAAGCTTACATATTTTAAAAATTTCGACTGATTTTGTTCTTTTCGGTTTAGAATGCAATTGCTTTCTGATTACGCGAAGCTTCCTTTTTGAATTTTACGCGGATTTTTCTCAATTTTCCCACAATTTTTTACTTTATACCAACTTAACTATTCTATATTTTACCACCAAAAAAAAAGCGTGGGAACTTACAATAAAAGCTAGTCAATAACGAAAGTTGCATTGTTACGTGCGCGTTAAAATCAACATTGTACAGTGCAAGTCAGGCAGGTACTCCACATTATTTATATTTCCAACTTATCGAGATCATTTATTAGATTAATCGAAATATTTTAATTTTACAGATTTCTTTAAATAATAATTTTTAAATTATTTACATATATTGCAGTGACTCGTATAATTACTGATAAAAATAGATTATATCGTTCAATAGAAAATCATCCACCAAATGAAAGATATAAAACTTCAACATTAATTTAAAATAAAACTTATTGTTATATATTTTAAAATTGTAATATTGAAGTTAAATAAATAATTAAAAACATACTTCAGATTTGAATACTTACCCTTATTTATGCTGTTGTTCAATTGAAATTAGATAATATACAAATTGAATCTTTTCAATTTGATTTTTTTTTTTCAATATTAACAAAACATCCCCGTGTGCGGTATAAAGTTTCATATATTGCAAAATTTCCCAAAAAAATTTATTCCATTTACATTCCCAAAATAATAAGATATTGTTTTTGTTAAAATTTTTTGTGAATTATTTATTGAAGTTATAAATATAAAAATTAATTATTATTTATTATTTATTTTTTATTTACAAAAGAAGGATAAGAATCAATTCTTATCATACAAAATTTAGGAGCACTAGCTGCCAGGGCTTTCAGCTCGCTAAAAAAATTAATTTATTTCAGTATTATACATAAATAAATGTTATTATATAATAACTGTTAATATAATACAACAATAGCTGTATATATATTATTATCTAAAGTATAAAATTGATATTCAATGATTTTAATAATTGATTACCAAAAATAGATACTATACGACATATACAATGATTTTCGAATATAAATTATAAATGATGAATTAAAAATGTACTTCTATAAATATAAATGTATTTATATGTCAATATTTAAAAAAAAAAATTTTTTTATGGACTTTTCCTAATTTTTATAAAAGTATAAAAAAATCAAATACAAAGCATTTCAATTGATGATATGTGTTCACAATCATTTTAATATACCATAATATAAATCCAACCGAACAAGTGTATAAGATGCATATGTAAATAATAAACATATGTTCGTACGTATAAAATTGCGCTTTAATTGCTTTCATATCATATGAAATCAATATAAAGCACAACGAATGATAAGAAAACGATCAAGATAATAATAATCAAAATGAAGAAATCCACTTGATAAATTCGGTCCACAAGACACAAAGCTCTTAATAAAAGCTGTAAATAAAAATTGACAGCCCCGAATTAAAGCAACATTTCAAGATTTTGTACTAACTGGAAGGTTGTCGCATATTCTTTATGGAGAGTATTTGCAGAAACATATATCAGAAACATATATTATAATTTATTATAATATATGTTTCTGCTTCAACAATCATGGAAACAATGAAATTTGTTTGCTCTCAGTTTAGCGGAAATGACCCGCTAAGAGTGACAACTGGTGCTGCCACTCAAAAATTTCATGCATAAAATGGTACCACCCGAAATTGAACGGCGTGCGTAAAAACCCAACTGCATTTCCCATTCTTATTGTTCGTGACTTTTAAATTTGCCGTTAATTTCAATGCGACGTTTATCTACCTATTCTATCTAATTTTATTTTTGAGAATGGCAAATGTGTTTTTATTATTTAATTGATATTTTAAAAGTACAGAAATAACTAATTTCAAATTACTTCAATGATTTTTATTTCGTTTTAATGGTTAAACATCAGACTTGCAACTCTGGGAAAAGCACGCACGCAACACAAATTTCGCATTGACACGCGTATAAAATTTCACTCCTTGCGCAAAATACTTACACTGCCAGGGAGCACTAATAACGTGTCCGAAAGGCTACAACAACAATTTCATTAAATTTGATTCTCAGTTGAATTGGCAATTAAGTGAAAAACTCTGATCACTAAAAACTTAAGAAAATTAACGAACGTAAAAATCGATCAAGAAGAAGAAATATTTTCTATTGCGACCACCTATTAAGTGCGTCCTGCACATTGCGTTTGTATTGGGTAGTACTAATAAATTATAATGGAGGCTGCTATCATTGAATTTCACCTTTCACTTCAGAAAGAGGAGATTTTACACAGAATTACTGATTTATAACAAGTTGTCACGTTAATCACAATAACAGCACAATATGATAATATTTAATATAATATAATAATTTCTATATAATTTATTTAAACGTTAGCACAGTTATAATCTTTCGTGAATATTTTTAGTAATAATTTAATTTCCTAATAAAGCACCAAAAACTTTTGTTGATAGACTTTCAGAATTAAGTGAAGTACTAACAACGTGCGCTGAATAAATGTTGGGCTAAATTCAGTTTCTGGAGTTATGAGCTTGAAGAAGTATACTCCTTTTTCATCTTCGATTCAATATCATCTAATTCGTTCCTCGAAAAATTACCTAATATAACAACGGCATTATTTTACAGTTGTCTTGCAGAAGAACAAAAGTCAATCAGTTCTTTTTAATTTTCTTTCTAAACTGATCCTTAATATAAAAATATTTTATATGCTCTATTTTTCTTCAGAAATGTGCAGAATAAACCAAACAATTCTTGTGTTGGCAACGAATAAATGAGTAAATGCCTAAAAACAACATTTGTGGATCATAAATTCGAGAAAAATGTGGTTGCGATAGTTAACAGCGAATAACTTTTTTTTCGTTTTGCACCAGAGTTGTATTGTGGCAAACTAATTAAACTAAAAATACAGTTTTTAATAATATAGCCCTTTAAAGTTCATGATTGGATAAATTCAGAGTGGTAAAATATATATTTATAAATAAAAACAGTTCATAGTCATGTGCTATTTCTCTCCAGTGCAATGTGGCCGTCACTCGGATACACAAATATTTTAATATATATACTCATATATATATATATATATATATATATATATATATATATATATATATATATATATATATATATATATATATATATATATATATATATATATATATATATATATATATATATATATATATATATATTTTGTACTGATTTTGATTACTCAAACGAGCCTAGTAAAGTGTTTATTTTGTTGTACTAGCTTGTAAAAGAATAACTATATTTGCAATTTTTCAGATTCTCGAATTTCTACAAGCTATTTTCGCGATGGATTTAAAGTTTCGACAATAGCGCTTACAAAATGCAGCTACAAGCCCCTTAATGGTTAAGTTACGTTTTATAAGGCGTCGTGTGAATTGCCTCTAAGAGTGCGTGTAATATTTTTCACACGTTACTTTAGATGAAAATTGTACTCGTTACCAGAAGTGTCAGTAAACTCGGTACTTGTGTAGTAATTTCGTAGGAAAATCGAAAAATCGAGAGCGACGCAGATAGTCAACGTGTAGGAAGAAATTTATTAGCACTGGAAAAAAACAAATATCATTGGATTAAGGAGATTTTATTGCCAAATAAATAGATATATTGCTCAAGCAAATTCAGCCCCCGCTCTGTGGATTATATTTAAATATTTTGATTTGAATTTTTCTTGGTTTTTTGGTGAGTAAAGTTCGTTAACAATTTCTTGAGACATTCTTTCATAATACGGCTGCACAACTGACACCAACCCTCGCCAGGTGCACGACTATTCCAGCGAAGCCCGAATTTGCGCTGTTGTTGCTTTATCTTTTGTGTGCTACGGGCTGGAAGCAGTCATTTTACTTTTAATAACTAATTGTTTAGTGTAAGAAATATTGGCAAGTCGTTTTTTCACATACAACCAGTTTTAATTAGTGTATTTGTGCTGTGAACATTTTATCGATTTTTCAAAATTAAAGGACGTCGCAATATGTCATACAAGAAAATTTGTCTAAAACATCAATACTTTTTATATGCAGCAACAATATTATTAAAGGGATAGCTACAAAAAACTAAGCAGCTCTCCGCATTTTAAACGATTTTTAAAGAATATCCAACTTTAATTGTATACAAATTCGTGCTTACATTTCTGTACTGTGAGAATAGACATCTTTTTATTCAATGGAAGCAAATTTGCTTAAAGTAATGAAAACTGTACAACAAAGAAAAAGTGCATTATTTGTGTTGTTATTTACTAATCTTTAAAATGAGAATTACATACCAATGGAAACTATTTCAGAAATTGATGTTTGTATTATTGTTACAATGCGTATTTTGAATGCATTATTCACATATTGCGTTCACTGAGAAACTAAGGTATTCACATCCAGAGACTCCAATGCATAATAAGACATCCGTTTAGTAAATACAAGTTAATCGTCTGAGTGGGACTGCAACTAGCAGATATTACACCAGGTATTAAGTGCAGATTTTTAGAAAGACTTAATAATATACTAAATAAAGCCTACCTTTTTACATAATTTTCTTTTACAACTAATTCAGCAAAAGAAGGGGGGATAGCATCATAATTTCCTGTTGAATTTGGGCCAGTACTAACACATTTATACAACAAGTATAATACATTTGTACTGGCTCATGAGATTGTAACGAGAGTCCATAGCATTTATTTTTTTATGTTCGTAGTCAAGTTGATTTCTGCGTTCCATCTTTCAAGCAAACCCTTGATTCTATGAAAGTCAAATTCATTTAAGGGGATAGCGGGAATTGATGTGAGGTATAATGTAAAAGTGTAGGGTGGGAGGTGAGTATAAGCTAAATTAGTACGTTGACATCTTCATTCGAGAACTTTCTACATTTACATTTTGAGCAGTATAGGATTTTTCAATGAAACGTCCGGACTCATCTAGTTTGTCAATCAATTCAAACATGAATAATTTATAGTTCATACCCAGAGGACTGATGCAAAAACGAATGTTTTGTTATTGTTTATCATGTCTCCGGGGGAGCCTAAATATCGCACTGCCGCCTTACTTGGCAGAGTTTTTGCAATTACCAGTTGAATGTTGCGACGCTATTCATCGAGTACTCAAATGTCTGCAGTGGATTCAGATTGCTTCAAGTGTTATTGATTTAATTGGCACAGGACCAGTATTTACTAAAAGATTTTAGTTCAGTTCACCACAGCAGAAGGGCTATCAAAGATGCGCTCGTAGACAGTGTTTTCCTCAACATAAGCAGCAGTGCAATACAGCAAATGCACGCTAGTCACCTTTGTTAAAACCCAGAAATTAATTGAACTCTTGTCTTGGTAGAGGAAATGTGCTTAGTGCTTTATTGCTGTACTTGTGCCGAAAGTAAAGAGTAAATAGAAATTATATTAAATTCTTATTCTAAAAGGAAATTTTCCCTGTGGTTTTCACCATGATTTTTATTAGAATGTTCACTCCAACAGGCTGAATTTCTTTTACGCAATAACTTCTCGATGTAGCATAAACTTAAATGTTGTTTTACACCAATTTAAATTACTGCTCTTAATTAATTGATTAAATTGTAGTTGTTGAGTAAAATTCGTCGAAATCAATTCAAATGGCAGAGATTTTTTTGCAGATTTAGTATTTCAAACCACGGGATCTTGCAGAGTTCGGTCTGTTTGCGCCCAGGCCAAAGACGTTTGTGCGAAAGTTGGTGGGGCTGTTACGGTAAGCGGTGACTGCAGGTGGTGGACCGCGATTTATTCCTAAGCCATTGCGAAGACTTGGCGCTACATACGGCCGCTGGCTGGTGGAGTACGCTCCTTGTTGGGAAGCATTCTGCGATGTTGGGGCAGTCGTAATCGAAACAGAGCTCCCTGATGCTTGTAATGGCGGCACAATTGAGTTCACCGAGTAAGTTGGTTGATTCGCAGCTGGAGCCTTTTGTGTTTGAGGATTATCCTTGGCCGGTACTTGCGGTTTCTTTGCAATTGCTGGTGCGATATACGGATTGGTCCCGCCACCTGTACCTCCTGCTGGTATGTCATATGTGCGCCCAGAGGGACTAGTGACACTAGCACTGTTCGGCAACGGATGAACACCAGGTTTCACGTAATTGTAACCTTTGGCATTTTTTTGTATATAATTTTCGAAATATTGACGCACAGTGTGCTGTGGTGTGGAGTAATTTACATCGATCAGCGATTCCCGGTCATGTGGTTTATTCAATGACAACGATTGTGATTGAACGTGTATCTGCTGCTTGCTACTGCTAGAAACAATTTCGGCATCGCCTTTTATTTTCTCTGCGGAAGTATCATCTACTGCAGCAATAGACTTCACCGTCGTCGTGGATTCCACAACTGATGGTTTTTTCTCTTCTTCCGCCGATGGTTTCTTTGAGTTTGGCGCTTCGGGTTTAGCGTCGTCCTTCTCCTCCTTCCGTTGCTCTTTCTTTTTATTCACGAACTCGAACAGATCATCGACATCAGGCACATCTGGTATTGTGCCGTACGAATCAAAGTTTTCGCGAAATGCGGTTGCCCACTCATCATTTTTATGTAATTCGGGATTAATGGCTAACTTGTCATTTTTATTGCCAAGATTTTTAATGACTGTAATCGTTTTTACACGTGTCCCTTCTTTGGAATCAATATTAGTTGCAGCGTAACTGAGGCTGATGTCTCTTTTACTCTGATGCACATTATTGGACGTCTTCGAATCGAGATTTCCTAATACATCTGGCAGTACAGAGCTTCGTTTACTGGTATTACTAATAGTGAACGTACGGCCAGATGTAAATATAAGTATAAAAGTAGTAAACACCTGAGGAAAATAACAAAACCATTAATTTAATATTCTGAATGCCTTAAGATATTCTGTCATTTTGAAAAGGTAAGTTTCAAGACACCTCTGTCAGCGCCGACAGCGAAGTGTACAAAAGTAGAGTAAGGTTTAAGTATAGGTACAGGTTTCTGTTAAAATACAACAAAACTACAAAAATCAATCGAAATTATATCCTTTGCTTGCGAAAAATTTTATTATGTGATTTGCTTCTGTTTTTATTTTTATTGTTACAAAATGCACAAATCCCAAGTAGCAAGTCAATATTAATATTATTTTTTTGTTTTATTTTTACCAGACTGAACACTCAACTCTGTAGGTTGTAAAAAAAGGAAAACACAAACTTTTTTCGTCCCGCTTTTCTTTTAAAGTAGAACGACTTGACTGCGTGCTGTACTTGCATTTGGCAGAGTGCACAATACACACACACTTGATAACTCTCCTGCTGGATTGCTTTCCAAGGGAGTTGTTGTATTGCAGTTTTGTCTTATTCACAATAGTATTTTTTCTCTTAATTTTGTGTTCTTATTAAAGCACCACACCACACATACAAAGCAGCTTTTCTTTGTTTATTAAAAATGTTTTTACTTACAATATAAAATTTCATGTTTATTCGAGGACGTGATTGATAACTGCTAAAGCCGCGTGCGTCTAACTCAACTGAATTGTCAACGTAATCCAACCATTTCAAATGGTGTGGTGATCGTTTTTATACGAAAACGCGAAGGTTTCCTGTAATACCTGTAATTGACTCTTTAAAGTGTCCGGCACGAACTGTTTAAGGAGGGGGTATTCACGGTGCAAAATGTCCCATCATAATCCAGTTAATTTATGTTTTCTTCTGTTTACTTTTTTGATTCAATTTAAATGGCATCACTCATTCGTGTTGGTTCAAAAAACAATCCATGGTATGCGTACGTGCAAAAATGGAAACTTGGTTCGCATTTTATTGGAAAGTTTCTCTCATTTTCCAAAGGTTGTTTGGCGAACAGCGTTCGTTTACATCCAAGTCTGCTTTGATAATGATTTAATTGCTTATAGTTAATAAGGAAATCAACACCGACAGCAAATCCTGTGGTGAATTCAAACTTCGTTGCTATGTCCAGCGCACGCGAAACTGGAGTATGTGGAGGCAATTGATGGGACCCAGTGGCATACATGTATTGTGTTGGCATAAGAGCACAAGTCATTTTGGCATTGACAAGTAAAAGTGTAAATTGACTATCGCGACTTGTGACTGGAAGATAAATAAATACAACTGATATTTTTTCATTGTGCTGTTGATTGCACAACCAATTATTTTCAAATCGCCTTTTCAAAGAGAGGAGGGAGCAAGAGTGCGCCTCTTCCGTCTTATTAAATGTAGCGGTCATTAAAGTGGCATCCAAAGAAATTATTTAATAAATAAAGAAAATAAAACTAACACGTATTGCACTGTCCAAAAACGAATATACATTTTGTAATAGGGAAGCAGATAAAGGGGGAGTAAAGCAAGTTTTCCTTGTTTGCACGTATGCCATGGATTTCAAATACTGGGACATATTAGTAAGTAGTAGGGTCATGTATCAACGTCTTATTAAAAACCTACCAGTGGATGAAATTTCAATACCCAAATTTTTAATTAGATTTCTGCATAGAATCCAGCAAACTGCTAAACCTTCATAAGAGAATGTGGTGCTGTCGACAAGGAGTGTCCTTGTAATTTCAAAGCTTCAGTTTTCTACTGGGCTGCTAAAACTGCTCTTTCCCTTTCCTGTCCAGATTTTTACTGAAACCAATGAATTATGGAGTGTTAAAGATAGTCATTATATTCAAAAGTTAACCGATCTGAAATTGTAGATGAATGAAACTGCTAGTATATAGAAAATCTTCAAAAGCTATGACCAGAAGCCGGAAAATTAATGTTTTTTGTGCGTTTTTTCCTAATTCCGAAAACTGCTTTTTGTAAATATCATTAACAGCTCGTCCCAATACGTATGATCAATCCCTAGTTATTCAAACTGGTGTTCGGGCTTAGGACCCTAACAAACTAATAAGCTCCAAAATACATTAATAACTATATATGAGATTTAATATTGATTGTTTTAGTATTTAGTGTTTATTTTATTTCATTTCATTGGTCACAAGAACAAAGTCTTAATGCACAAATACAACCATAATTAGTCTGTATATAATTTACATTTAATTTAATATGAACTAAGCTGTAAACTAAGATTTTAATAAAGTAAATATTAAAAATTTACTAAAAGAATGTCCTACATATAGTGGCCGCTCCCTGCGCCGAACTTAATTATAGTTTGAGTGGAGAGTAGTGGAATAGATATGGTTATCCTAGCTTTGTTCAGAGCCTAGAAACAATGACGATATACCAAATGCGGTAATTGTGGATGTATATAGGGGAACATGTACTATTTTGACACTTTTAATACTAGTCGATTGCTAGTCACCCATTCTATTTCAATATCGAAATCTTCGTACTCCAGAGCAACCGATTTCTCCACAAGCCTTAACTACCCGTTCACAGGCGATGGTTTGTTGGTAACAAGTATACCGGTGGCATATCTCCAGAAACTAACAAAGCTCAAATAGTTAAGCAGTGGGTAACGATTTGGGTTATGGGGCTAAGTACAAAAGCCGTAATAGTCTTAGTCAGTTGACAGTAATTTATTCTCACCTACTGCAATAGATTATATTTGCACTATACCGGAGTATACCTCCTAGTCACTAATCGATCTGCAACAACATTGTTTTCAATTATATAATCATTCATAAATATTAGAATGTACATTAACAAATGGCTTAACAGTCAATCCCCAAATTCATAATATTCTACAGTTGCTGAGAAGGCAGCTTGGAGCCACATTTTGAACAAAAATTATATAACTTCGACTGCCTTATTATATTTTATTTGAGCGCCGGTAAATATTCCATTATCAAGTGTTAGGTATCGCTACCACTTAAGATACATCCTGTTTCCATCTGTAATCACCTAGCTACTTGGATCAGGACATCATTTGTATGGGTGCATTATATTATTATGTAATAAAAACTTTCGGTACCTTTTTTCCAAACAATCTCAATAAACAGAGCTCAAGTACCCAAAATAATTCCATTGATATCGTGAATCACATGATACCGTACAATAGTCAATGAGGTGTCACGATTTAACATATTTACGATAATAATGTATCCAGAAATAATTACCCAAACACCATTTTTATTAGGATTATCGCAATGTGCAATATGCGAAATGTGTAATAGAAACATTTATGAATACAATCTCTCTCTTGTACGACTTAATTCACAATAGACGCATGCAAGTACTATTGTAATAAACAGTCACGCGTTCACATTTTCCTTCGTATTACACCTGAGCATTTTATAGATTTGAAGATTGTGATGATCAGGATTGTGGAGTCGGAATATTTATGGCGACTTCCACTCGGTAAAATTTTATATACAAATAGAATATATATAATATACACTTAGCAGAAAACTCTACGTACAAAATATGAAAATATCAAATTGAAGTTATTTATTCAATTTCGGGATGATTTTTTAAAATTTTGTCGATGCAGTATCATAGTCTTTTAGATTTACTGTATTTTTGCAAAAAAAAAAAAATTGGCAAAAACAACAAACGAATATTAACTGAACTTAAATCCAAAAAAAGTGAAATCAATGTTTTGTTTTTATCGAGGGGCAAAGCTTTAAGCCAATTCGTCAGTGTGGGACATGAACCCACTAAAACCTCCTCACTGTCGTGGCGGGCAACCCTCCCGGTACCACTTATGTATGTGATTACGTCGGGAGGCCGTCATGAGCATTATTGCGCTCAATCGTCTGTAATTGTCAGTCTAAATCAAGTCCGCTGCTGGTTGTCGCTCCGTGGCGAAATTTCTGCTACGTTTGCTAGCTGCTGCGTGTGTATGTACAGTTTTACGTTATTCTTGCACAAGTATTTATTCATGGTACGAGCTGTGTTGCTACTAATTTATTTCCACAATGTTCCACAGAGAAATCAAATTAAATACATTTTTCGTTCAGCGAATTTTGAAAATTTCGCTCGCAAAATAAAGAAAAGTAAAAGTCCAATAAAACTGTAATGTAGTAGAAGCTAAATAATTTATATACATATGCTATATATTCATTTATAATTGAATATAAAATAACAATGGTATTCGAAGAAACTTGCAACGTTTTTTTCATATGTTAATAGCTTCTAGGATGGTTGAGATAATCAAGAATCTCTCAGCAAAATTTCTTAGCCCATATCTGACTTTTTTTCGTGATCAATTTGAATTTTGTCATACAATACCACACCTCCCCCAAGCGGTGTTGTGTTGCATTAAGTATTTTTAAATTTATATGGGATTCTTCGTATTCTAAAAACATTGTCAGTGGTAAGTGGCGTAGTTGGAGTACATTTTTAATGACTCCGCACTCCTCTGAATCGTTAACGTAACGTAGCATATTCATGTCTTAAATATTTGACTATACCTATTACACGTTAATATTTAATGTAGCTGTACAAACCATAAAGAAAATAATATTTATATATGTAACTACGCCCTCATCTCTACATTCACACGTTTACCTCTTGTTTGCCTTGGTTTACTAATATCTTTGACCACTTCTCCTCCTTGCAATCTTACATAAATCACTGCATGAATAGAAAATACAAAGGAGAGTAACTTCTCCTCTTTTCAGTTGCGTAGCATAATGCATAAGCTGATGTTTGGGTTTCGTAAGATGCTCATGTACAAAGTGTTGTTGCTTTCCATTTGCAGCCAACAACTCGTAAAGTGGATGACAGTCTGTTTGCTCTGCAAAACCAGGGTTCGAAAGTTCTGCAGAGCATGGTGCAGTCATAAACAGAGCGCTATTTGTAAATAATAAGAGCTACGTTGCGTTCGTTGCGTTTTTTGTGACACGGCGATTTGGTCACTGAAGTAAGTTCGATACGCTTGGTTTGGCAGAGTAGCGAAGAAAGCGACTCCGTGTTTTCACCTCCAGGATAAGGTATTTCATGCGCTGTGAGGTCAATCGCAATTGCAGTTCTACAACTTATTAAATTACAATTTTAATTGTCAATCGTTCATATTCATGAGAGTGTGTTTATGTCACACGTGGTGCCGTAGGCCAACACCAACAACCCAATATTTTTGGTTTCGCCTGTGCCGCTGGCGATGACAGCTGGGAAGTTTTCCATGCTGCTGCTATTGTTATTGGTGTTGCCGCTGACATTTTCACAACTCAAATCGTAAATACCCGAAGAGAAACAGAGGGAAAAGAAGGAGGGAGGAGAATTCATAAGGTGACCATTTCATTTCATTTTTAATAATTGCACATTTTAAAACTGCTAGAACCCAGATTGTGCTACGCGGAGTGTGAAGTGTAGTGAGATCATAAAACTTGCTTATAAGGCAGTGTTAGTTCGTTCATAGGAAACATATTTTCACAGCGGTTTTCATGGCTCCTACAGCTCTGAATGCAGCGGATTTTAAAAAAATCTAAGCCTAGAAATTTGAAAGGAAACTACAATATGTGCGTTTCAAAAAATTAAATGTAGGAAATATCATGATAATGCGGGTGAATTTTCAAAATGAACATCGTCAATGAAAATCGAGAATTACTGGATTGTTATCCATTTAATTGCATAAAGTCAAGCAAATTTATGCCTAATCAAAAATGGAAAATTTAGCATTCATGCCTTCTGTCCGCCACTTTGTCATCTGCCACGGTATCTCACATAAGATATTTACTTTTTGTAGTACAATCTATATCGACGCGTGCAAATTGTCAGCTTACCCAGTGGATTTGACTGATAACCATTAGGAAGTGTATTGATAGTATACTTATTTACTTCCGTCGTACTGACGCAATTACTTCTGTGTGTAACATAAATCAATCAATGAGCACTCGAAAGAAAGATTATATTCTCTTAACCGAAAATAAGGCGCAATACTGAAGAAGCCCCAGCCCCATGTACATTGAAGTTTGTCCGTTATAAATAAATATAAATAAATAAATAAATAAATATATATATATATATATATATATATATATATATATATTTATTTATATATATATATATATATATATATATATATATATATATATATATATATATTTATTTATTTATTTATTTATTATTTGGATAATATTAACTGCAAATAATAAAGAAATAATGTATTGCATTGAATCCCACAAGTTTATTATGAGAGAATATATTGCCAGAGTGTGTATTAGTCAGTCCTTGGGATTTGACTATGATTATAAGATAATGGAAGAAATGTGTATATTGCAACTCGCATTCGTTTACATCCTAATAAACAAATTTTTTTTTTTTTATAATAAAAATAATTTGTTTGAAATGGCAGCGGTTGCTTGCCTAATTCAGAATGAACCAGGTGTATATCTAATAGAAACGCTGCTGTGCTGATGAGACAGAAGTCTATTTCCCCAGTGGTGATTTGGAATATATTTGGTTTCTCCTCCTATTTCCATGAGGCATTTTCCATGGCAAGCTACTCACATACTGGAACTGGCTGATTCTTTGTATTCTTTGTATGCTTTCTCATATGAAAAACTGGTTAGAAAAAAGTCAAATTTCTGTGACATCATCGCTGCTTTTCTGAAGGAGTTCGAATCTTTTACCACTGGGTTGTCCTACTTGCCGAACTTCGGGCAACCTGCTCGTAGCAGCTGATTATGCCATACTGTGATGTATTCGTGTTGTTCTGTAAATTCGCAGTGTTAGTAATACATAAACAATATTCCAAGCAATCGTTTATGTTCATTATTTGTTGTTTTATTATTAATTTTTTTTTTTTATAAAAATGCCGACATTGGTGAGTATGGATAAATTAGTGAATGTGCATGCTTGAATTTTCTCGAAGGAATGAATTATGTTTTAAGTGCTGGAACGTTGGAATTTATTTATTTCTCATGTTTAAGTTAAGATAGAACAGTGCTTATTAACTTCGTTGTGGTCTCGATATTGCCTATTTTTCCAAAGAAGAATACTCGTACATAGTAGCGTAAAGATTTTCAAAACTGATGGTAAAATTATAGTAGGTCTACCCCACTGAATAAGACACTTATGGCTCACAATGCGATTTCTTTTTAAAAGCTACGGATTTTTAGAACAGCTGGATAAGAATAACCAAATAATTGTAGTAGCAAGGATTGACGTACCACTCCGCTGGCTACAGACACGATCCATAGCCCTAATGCAAAATTTTATAAATCTAGTATATTATTTGTGTTACGTACAATAGGGATACCTCTGTCATTCATATAAGTTCCAGGCCTGTAACAGTGTCTGCAGTATAGTGAATCATCAATAAACAAAAGAATTTGGCGTCATTAAAGATAAACGCACACAATGGTGAACTGGCCATAAAGGAAATTTCATCAACATGGAGTAATGTTCCTGAAAACAACTCACTTCATACCGAATTCGGAGTTCTCTTCTAAAAATATCAACCTTGGACATAACGTGTCGTATTGCAGAGTATGTATACTCGAAGTTAATGGAGAAACTTATTGCAACCGATTGTCTTATCAATTGATAAATATAAAATGATATGTTTTATAAATGTAATAAATTTAAATATGAAAGAACTTTTTTCATGAAATATTGTGTATTACAATAAAATCCAAACTACCTCATAATGATCAATACTAACAATGTTTCTTAGTTAATTTCAGTTGTAAATAATAATAAATAAAATTACAAAAACACTTACATTAGAGTTTAAGTTTGTGACTTTTCCACTTATTCTAAAATAGACTACATTGTAATGTGCAATGTGCTCTATTCTATCCATCCCGCTTGTTAGTCGATTAATAAAATGTAGCTTAGCTTTCTTGATACCTCCATATAACCGCCATTTCTCAGGTCATCATCCGTAGGAAATGAGAAAGCAACAACTCTTCTGTATTACTGCAACATATCTGCAATATATATCAATTTTTGGCTTTCTCTCCAATCAAGTGTACAATAGTTGGACAACTGAGAAAGGAGGTGAGTTACTGCTTCCGTATTGTACCAATAAGTTTTCCATGTGTACTTTTTATCTAGATTAATGAATATTATGTTTTAGTGACATTTAAAATCCCAAAAGCGATTCAAATACGTGTAATTACGAGTATATACAAAATATTTCACGCAAAACATAACAAAAATGAACATTGAATGGGTTATTTTAACATAATCACAAAGTATACCTTCAATTTAGATATTCATCAATGGAGGATTCGCTGTATTCTTCAAGAATTTCTGAAGTTTCCGTTTTGTTGTAAACCTTAAAATTTGTTTTTTATCGTACCACGTGGAAAATGGATTTCCTTATTTTTATATTTGTTTTATAAAGGAACAATGGTGCAATGTATGCCTTGGTTCGTAAACGAGTATATGGTAGGTACATTACTAGATGGCCAATTCGAATTATTAAAATATTTATAAGATCTTGAAAGTGAAACTTCAACATGCGAGTTTCATGAAGTCAAAACTTCAAAATTCCGATAATAAATAAATAATTGTATTCCATAGAAAATCGATGAGTTCAAATGTGTTTTTCCTAAATAATTGTTGTGGAAAATATGAGTTTTATCAGCTACTTTTAACCAAGTGCCTTCCATTCTTGCCGCTCATCGGCCATTTTCTACACTCGGTAGCTTCAAGTGCACGTAATGCAGATGCATGGAAAGTAGCTGATGAAATTAGATGGTGAGGTGAGTGTTTGTCCCTCATAATTTATGCACGAGCTTAGGTTAAGCTGACTAGCTCAGCGACGCACAATGTGCTTTGTCTAATTAAGTTATGGAATTTCCAGCCGAAGGTATGAACCAGGGCGAAATTATATAAAAGGTGATGTTGTCTCGCAGAATCGCTCTTTTCCTTTGGAAAAAAACTAGCGACTATCAGAAATGGGGATACTAGAAGAAAAACATTTTTTTGTTGTTGGTTTATGATGGAAGGACCCTTTTATAATTTCACTATTGCCTACGATTTCATCGAATACAACAACACACTGTAGAGATAGCATAGAACATTTTTGAGAATCAGTGTGATAAAAAAAACTGAATCTGTGCTGTAATTGTAAACAGTAAAATTTTTTATCAGATAGAAGGGAGACTTGTTGCCAAACAAAAATATTCATGTTATTAAGAAATCCAATCTAGTTCCATTTCATCATATCACATTTTTATGTTCCATACTAATTTTGTTTTCTATATCAAGTGGATTTCACATATATCCGAGTTTACCTGGAAATAATTTTGCAATGTTAACGGACTTTTAATATAAGATCGTTCCAAACTTTGTTTTTGATGTGTTATCGCAATGGACGGATTCTAAGGACTAGAGCAACAACCGCTTAGAACAAAATGTGACTTTTTGACAACAGTATGAAAATCGAAAAATTAACACTGGACTATTTCGCACATTTTGGCTACTAGACCACCAAAATATTACGGCACGCAAACGACTTGGAAATGTAACATCATGGCTTCCGGTTTCGAGAAGGTAAGCTATGATAAGCAGTGTTCCGTACGATGTAACATCTGATACAATTGGATCCACAACTTTCAAATACTGGTGCTCTTTACGGACTGCTCTCACTGCATTTTATTCTCCGTTTTCCTGTTCAACTTAGCGCACACACACATGCCAATGCCTGTACTTGTGCCTTTGTGACTACACAAAAGTCCGCCCCTGTAATATATTAAGGACTGAAGGAGACCTCGAAAAATCTACACACTTCTTATGAAACATGAACTTTTTCAACTGTTACCAGCATCTAGTGCCTGTCGCGCTTTCGCCAGCACTTAACGGAGACAATGTTTGTGGAGTTTTATACGATGAAAAGGGTGGAATTATCCTATTATTATTTATGCGTATATGTCTTAACACATTAATTGATTTCACACTAAAGTAACCCTTGGTATAGAAATGTTTGTTGTATCGACCGACCCCTGTCCGACACAGTATCAAAACCAAAGGAAGTTATTCAATATACCAAACCAAATAATTTCCAGAACATCTTTCTCCACCGTTTGGATCAGTCAGGCAGTCGATTTTGTTTGTGAGTAGTCACAATGAAGCTATCAATATAGTTTTTTTAATAATTCTGGGGATGCCGGAGAGAACTTTTGGCAAAGACGGCATTAGCAAACACACAAATTATTGTTGCTTCCAATAATATCGCTAAAATATAATTCTTATGGATGTATCCAGTAAGTCTCACGGTAGGTAGCAAATAAACTGGATGGTGGCGATGTTTCACTCCTCGCAAAATATGAAAGTGCTGAGATCACACCAAAATATGTATTTGCTGACCATGGTATGAATAAAATACTCTGACGACTATTGCTGAGAAAACAAGCATACCTCAGTGCACGAACCCCGTTTTTTTGTTACTCATATTGGTGGACTGATTGATTACCCGCCCAATTTTTTCATTACCGGATCTGGGGCCATTCGAAATTTCTATTTGCATGTAATTTAGTATTCTATTTCCCAACTTTTGACCACAATAAATTGAGATCAGTTTTTAATGTGGTTTAGGGGTAATTATATGTCGAATGCTCTGTAAAAACCTTTAAGATTTAAGTATCCAAAAAATTCCGAATGCAATATTGACGAACGTACTTTTATTGTTATTATTTTAGTGATTCGTATTATTGTTAATACCTTACACCGTAATTAATAATGTGTGCAAGGATTTGGGGAATGAACTAAGTGTTCGAATGAATCGATCGCAGAGAGTGAAGCGTTAGAAGAACTTGCCCTGGAAGAGGTTTGTATCAGAAATCTGAAGAGCGTCATTCCTTTAATAATTCCAGTCAAAGTGTACCGGTAGAAGCGTCAATTTGTTGGTCTTAATTTCCTGTCTGGCGTTAGTGCCAACATTAATTTTAAGCTTTAGAGTTTCAACCAAGTCTGTACTCCTCTTATTTGGCTCCCTTTTTTCGTTTCGATTTCAACCGTAAATATGGCAGATAGACGGCTTGCCAGCATTTGAACTGTTAAACTGTGATCCCAGTCATTTTGGCTTCCCATCTCATTCAAAATAAAATAAAGAGCGGCAACCGCCTCCGAATAGATCAGTCTCAGTCTCACACCTCCCTCGCCCTAACTTCAATTTAGTAATTAGCAAACTGCCTCTTCACCTCGCATTTGGTAAGATTTTTGGTACCCTTTCACCCATTACATAATGACCTCATACGGGAAATACAAAAATGTGCTTTTTACCAAACATGGTATGGAGTTTCGGATCCTAAACTCGTGATGTTTTTAACATCCTTCAGAAATTGTTCTGGTTTGTATTTCGGATGACTTGGGAAAGTTTTCTGAATAAACATTTTGTGCGTTAAATTGTATCAAGTTAATGATAAACTTTTTTTATATTTTAACCTTTTCTAGTGTATGAAAAGTGAATTTCATTTTTTAATGCCATCACAGCAGATATGTCCATATATCGGACAGGAGACCAGTTGCAGGTCAAAACTACAGTAAGCAACAGTTTCTCACCGCGTTATACTGCCGAGTAGCAAGACTGATTGAGAAGAAGTTTACGCATTGCGCAGGTCCTTTATTATTTTCTCACCGAGTTTGACAATAAGCTGATAAGCTCTGACGTCACGGCAGCCCCAAAAATTATAAATACACAGCAGAAAAAGTCGACATACAACATATCAAAGCAACAAAATGAAGTTATTTGTGCAATATCGGGATGATTTTTTACAATTTTTTTAATGCAGTATCATAGTCGTTTAGGTTTGTTGTATAATTGAGCGAAAAGAGCGAAATTCAATTCAGAAAAAGTCTACGTACAACAAAGGTACTTATCGAGACAAATAAACACAATTACTCCGAAATATCAAGGCTGTTACTTCAGCAGTGGCATTCTTATTGCGAAATACTTGGAAATTTTAAGAAAAAATCAATTTCAAATAGCTCAACGAAAGGAATTCAACGAAGTCAGTGAACGAAGATCATGATGCATCTTTGGCAAAGAGGGCGCAATTGTAGACCGAGCACGTTCTTCTTTAAAAAAGACGGGTAAATTAACGTCAAAACCACACTCTGGTCCTGGTCGTCCATTAATGCTAAGCACAAGGGAAACCCAGGGCAAATGAAAGTCAATCCACGACTAATAGCAGCGGAACTGGAAAAGGGTGTTGAGGAGAAGCACACAAAAAAATTATGTGCCGATACTGTGCGAAAAATTAAAGAAACACCACTACCATGGCCGTATCGCTCGCAAAAAAACGAATGTTTCAAAAGTTAAAAAACTAAAACGACAAGAATTTGCCAAAAAGTATTTAAATGAAGGTGAGAACTTCTGACGAAAGCAAATTTTGCATTTTTGGCTTTAAAGGATCTAAGATAGTCTGGCGGAGGCCTGGTACAGCCTTCCATAAAAATCCTTTAACTGGCACAGTTAAACACGGCGGTGGAGCAATGATGATCTGGGCTGTATGGTAGCTTCAGGAATGGGGAAATTGGAGTTTATTGAGAATAAAATGGACTAACTAAATATCTTGAAACGGAAGATCCAGACCAGCGCACAAAATCTTTCCTTAGATTCATCATTTTACTTCCAGCAGCACAATGACCCAAAGCTTACAGCACTTGCTGTGAAGCTTTGCCTCCTCCATAATGCACCCCGTCGGTTGCGCACGCCCCCAAAATCACCCGACTTAAAGCCAATTGCACATTTATGGGATTGGAACGGCGTATTCGAAATCACCATATTTCCTTGAAGGCTATGCTCCAGGGTGTAATTCGGGCGGAGTGAGCAAACATTAGTACCACAGAGAACATTTAGCAGGGATGGCTAAGAGAGGGGGTTGCCCAACCAGTTATTCAATATATATATATTTTTTATATTAATTTTACAAATTTTTGTTCATTTATATTTTGTACTTTTTCTGCTTTGAATTTCACTGTTTTTGGATTTAAGTTCAGTTTTTTTCGTTTGTTGTTTTTGCCAAATTTTTTTTTAAAATTATACCACAAACCTAAAAGATTATGATACTGCATCAACAGAATTTAAAAAAATCATCCCGATATTGCATAAATAACTTCAATTTGTTGTTTTCACATGCTGTACGTGGACTTTTTCTGCTCAGTTATTTACACAGTTTATTTCTTCAATTGAGCGTTTATGATGGTCGGTTTTCCAATAGAAACAATTGCAATTTAAACTAAATATTTTCGTCAATATATTTGTAATATGTTCTTGTATTTATTTCGCCGAAAAATGTTTCATATAAACTAATAATTGTGGCAATTTTTAATATTTCACAGTAATGTCCGCTTTTTCGTTTACAAAATGTATGCTAGTTTGAAATTCCGGTTTATAACCAGGCTACTGTGACGTAGATGCGCAGAACGATACATTTTTGTACACCGTTTTACCAAAGAGTATAGAAACATAGAGATTAAATCAATAAAAATTTTGTGAAATGGAAGTGATGGCGATTTCACAAAAATCGGTGAGCGGCAAGGGGAAGCCAGATGCAATGAGTGTATTCTTGTTGGAGGGGTTTGTTAGCAAAAAAAATGTTTGCTACAATAAATTGGTTCGTCATGCGAGCTCTATATATGTATGCTCTTTGGTTTTACGCAATCTTTGTTTGTATCACTTTTGGACGAGTAGTATAAAAACTCGCTCACGCAACCTGTCGTTGGCTTGCCGCTGCACGTTGCATCTCACTCGCTCAGTTCGACAATAATGTGAGTATGAGTATAAGGGAGCCCATACACGATATGCAGCATGCTGGCGCAATCAAGTGATGGTACCAGCCGATTGACCGTGTGTGAGCTTGTGGTGTGATTGTACCAGCTGCTGGTGCAATATCAAAAAGGGTTTGATATGTTTATGATTGTACCAGCATCCTGGTATCATGTATTGTGAAATTAGCATTTAAGTAGAAGTTGTGCGGCAGTAAACATAGTGCGACCATGAATTCAAAGTAAACGAATATTTTGGGAAGAATTATAAGAGCCACTGCCGTGTTTCTTCTTTTTCTGGCGAAATATTAATTGTTTTCAATAATATTCTGAACCTTGATGCTAAAAAGCCAGACGTTTCCAACTATTCTTCTAGCACGCGATACTATATAGTTGAATATTATTTTGAATTCTCGTAGTAGTGTGACTATATGGCTTCGTTAAATTCTTCATCAACGGAAAGACATCATCGCTTACAAACATATATGGCACGTTTGGAGCAGTGGTTCCAGGTCAGGAACGTATAACTCATCTTCAATTACTTTTCAAAAAATGCCTATTAAAAATTTATAGTTTGCATTAACAACTGCCATCAAAATTATAAAGGATTTTTTCTTATAATTACAAAAATAGGAGCCAGATCCAGTGTTTTGTAATGCTGGCATGCTTTCCGACAAACTTTGTCACTATCCATGTAAATAAATGAATATTGTACCATGCTGTACATGCTGGTGTGTTATATGCTTCAAGCTTGATTGCGCCATCATGCTGGAATCGTGTATGGGCCCCTTAAGGGGACGATCATTTACCTGGGCAACGATAAGTCCACTGAGTGAGTGCCGCAAATGTTTATATTAGACATTCTTTATTTTTACCTGGTGAGTGACCCTCACTAATATTATTGAGAGGTTGCGTGCTTGCGGGTATGGTACAATTCTGTTTACTTTTGTTAACACGGAGCCGTGGCAAGAGGAAGGAGTGAAACTGAAAAGACACTCGTTGTGAGATTTGTATTAAACGAAGGCTCTTACATAGTTGGTGCGCGTGCATGCTTAGCCCGAGCTACATTTGGTATCAGCTTGGCACGCGATGTGTTTCTGCCAGGGGTTTGCTCTGAAGTTAACAATATGCATTTTTGTGATAATTAGCTGATATTGTGTTTGCTAAAATTTTCTTGTTTTGCTGATGCTGCGCAGTGAAATCACACTAAGAGAAGCATATTAAGTGCTTGTGTCATTTCCAACCCGGCTGGTGCCCGATACGCACTTTGGCGCTCAGTACGTTCCCATGACTAGGTTAGCAGTAACGGACCGAATACTCGAATAAAATAATCCGATCAAGGTGTTCAATAGATCAATATTTAATTCTATACTATATAAGATTCCTTAACTTTTTTTGGTTCATTGAGTTCTTATTTATTTATGCTCTGTTTTAGTCTAAAAAATGGACTTAAATGCAAAAAATCGTTAATGAAAAAGCGATGAATTTAGGGTACCAATACTTATAAAACATACCACACACGACACACAAATCCATAAACTTCATTTCATGCTTGAGCGTCGTTGAGCAAACATGGTTAAAAAAGTTGCAGATGATGCATCAGCTCTATTAGTTGTTAAATTGTATACAAACAAAAAAGCAAAGTGGATGGAAGGGTGGCTAGATAAAATAAATAATCGTTTTCATGTACATTTTTTAAATAATTGCTGTTTTGCTTATTAATTCCATAAATTGTTCTAAAAACTCTCCGCTGTTTTTATCCCATGAAATTTAAACACGAAATGAGCAAATGTGCGCACACCACGCCATAAACGACAAACTTGTGCGCGAACAACTCAACAAAAACGTTTTTATAAACTTGGATTTGTGCGCGCACCACGCCACAGACGAGTAAAATTCATTCCAACTCACGTCGATCCAACGAGCATGTGTGCCGTTTGTAGCCAGCTTTGAAATGTTTGCCTCGATCATATTAAGTTTAATTTATACCTTTTAAACTTATCCCTCTACGTTTTTTTCCATATCTCTAATTCTGATCCTGATAGAGAAAAACCGAAAAGCACCAAATTGTATGTTAAAAATGTATTTTCGAAAAATATTTAAACTAGTTTTATTATTTTTGTACAAAGAAAATAACCAAAAACATCGTTGCATGGCTAGAAAGGGTAAACAAAATGTGGAATGATACGATTTTCCAATTCATGATGTGCCCTGATATCATCCATACTCATTATAAAATTAAGAAACCGTTCCAATTTTGTTCATCTGTACTGGAGATTTGGCCACTGCACTATATAATTTGGTCAATATTAATCAAAATAATCCGTAATGACTCATATTTTATGCTACAAAAATACTTGCTGCATCGCTTTGATCTACTGGCGGAACAAAGTTCACATGTGGTAAAATTTGCTCCGCAGTCGTAATGTGTGTCCAGAAGAGAGTTGTCATTGAAGTCATGATTAAGTCTGTCTCAAATATAACAACATAATAAACAAATAGCATAATAAATAACATAACATAATAAACAACATAACAACATAATAAACAAATAACATAATAAATAACATAACAAAATTATAAACAAATAACATAATAACATTATAAACAAATAACATAATAAACAAATAACATAATAAATAACATAACAACATAATAAACAAATAACATAACAAATAACATAACAACATAATAAACAAATAACATAACAAATAACATAACAACATAATAAACAAATAACATAACATATAACATAACAACATAAACAAAAAACATGTGATCCCACTTTTCATCAAAGGAACAGTAGTGGAATATTCACATTTGAACAAGAGGTTACAAGAGGTAAGATGCGATAAAAGGAAAACATGATACAGCACTTTGTCTTAGCGTAAAAACGATAGGAACCAACTGCTCGAGGCACTGGACCTCACAGCGTGTACCTCCATATGGCATACTGAGCAGTTTCAAATTGAATTTTGTGTGAGTTTTCTTTAAATTCTTACAGAAAATTGAACGTTAAATCTCGTCAATGAGGCGACTGGTTGGTGGAGAATGAGGGAATGTGTCAGAGAAGTTTTTTTGTGTTTTGTGTCTTAACTCGTATCTGACCAACTCTACAAGCAATTCCGAACTTTTTGTAATGTGATATTTTCGGCATAGCGACACTCTTATCAGATGAAGTCCAAAGGAAGATTTCTGTGTTGGAGGCGTCAAAAGCGAAAATATAATACAGTATCCGAATGGTACACACTTTTATTGTTCCAATTATAATATTTTGTTCATATGGTTCAGACAAAATTATGCAGCTCTTTGGGAGGAGCCTACCTAGTAATAATTTTGCCACGGCTTTCACTTAATGTACTTTGGATAATATTATTAATTATTTGTTTAATACAATAAGGAATGGATTTTAATACCAATTGCTTTGAATAGAGAGGTTTTAGCTTATAAAAAGGGCAGTGAGAGAGAAAGAGCACAACATCTAAGTAACGGTCGTCGACTTTTTCTATATTCAACACCGACATGTATATTTATTCGAGTATAGCTCGAGAAGTATCAGGTTTTAGATCTACAAGAATTAGTTTCTAAATTTTCTAAATATGTCATCTTAATTTATCAATACTTTATTAAGAGATTGTTAAGTAAATAAAACGCACACAGAAACGCTACAAAAATTATGAGGTTTTTCTATTTCTAATCTTCTTTTCAGAGTTCACGGATTAATCATTCTACCGTCGTGTGCATGCATGTGGGATGTGAATTGGAGGTCAACGGCGACAGCGACAACGAAATTCCAATCAAGCCACTTTTCAGTCTTTAAGATTTTTATCAGAATTTAATTAAAAGAGAAGAAATATAAAGATGAGTGTAATAATTCGTTTGCAAAATTTGCCATGGTCGGCGAATGCGCTGGATATACGCCAATTCTTCAAAGGTCTGTCGATACCAGAAGGAGGAGTTCACATAGTCGGTGGTGAAATGGGAGATGCTTTTATTGCATTCAGGTAGTTATACAACGTTTTGGTAAAGAATACAAACATTTTGGTAAAGAAGGGTAATACGCATCCAATAGTAACTGCCAAAAAGATAACGCATAAGTGAATATTTATGAAATACACATCCATAAATGTATGTAATGTGATTTTTCTATTCTAAATGCTACAGTCCAATAATTTGATCATGTGCAGTATTAATTACCTTTTGGGTGCACTTTTGTGAGATCTCCCTTTTCAGTGATTAAAAAACATAGTAAAATTTAAATAAGAATTTAATAATGGTATGAATAAACGTTAACGGCCTCACTATTCCTCACTCAACTTTAATAAGCAATTTGATTTAAAAAGGAATAAGTATTAGAAATAATTTCAGTCTGCCCATATCAAACGCCATAAAACTATAGAAAAGTTCCAACTCCAAATTGAATCCTTAGGAATATCGTTACAACTTTTACTAATCCGCCACACACACGTACGTTAAAATTGTATTAATATGCCAACCGACTCGTTGCCGGTTCGTCACAGAATGTGCTAATTGGGTGACTGACGCGATCCGACAACGACGACTCGGGTATACATTCATCCGATTATGCGGGTCGTGTGAATCATCTCGATTGGCTGTGCGTAAGGTCGATTCACACTTCAAGGTGCTCCAGATTGCTTCAGTCACCGACCATAATGTGGCACATACCAGTTTAGTGCATATTTAAGTTAATTATTATAGTAAATTATTGCCAATATTCTATTAACAAATAAGTCGCTTTAGTATACAATTATGATCCCTACGATTTCAGATGTTTGTACTGTTGATGCTATGTTGCACCATATTTTGTGTTTAAATTGTAGGTCACTATACTATCAACAACATTGTCCTAGGCAAGTTGAACCTAATCAATTTCCCTGGATCCCCAATCTTACCTTAGTTCTAAATCGATTGACAGTTTTAATTGTGAGTATTCAGCAATACACAGACAGGCCAGACAAAATAATGTTCAACGTTAGAGTACCGAATTTTCAATTTTTTATATAGATTGAAGATTGTAGGGCCACATTTCATTAACATGAGAGCCGAGAACTATCTTCTGATATATACTTAAAAATCACACACATTATGCGGCCCATAGACGATGCATCATGATCATACTCACTCGTGTACGTGTTGAATGAAGCTCCGCCACAGACGAGTGATCAAAATCGAAGATCATCATTTTTTCATAGTCGTCGTTGAGTGAGGTTGTCATGTCTCTGTCGGATGACGAAGTTTTGTGTGCGCTAGCGCTTGTACTGTGCAAGGAAAAATTGTAAAAAAAAATAAAAGAAAACAATTTTGGATAAAAGAAAGGCACAAAAATATAGTACAATAGCATTCAAGGGCCTCCAGCAGAAACACACATCTTCACACGTTGGCAGTCAAACTCAAATGAGCCAAATTTGCATATAAATTCCCACAAACGATGATCATCCACATACATCATGATCAACATCGTAATAAAAATTCCCCTCAAAATCAAAATGATTTGGATTTTCGACGATCAGTCAGTGATCACAGCGAGATCATTTCTGTGTGACACGTACATGCATATTTTCTCTCTTTTTCACACATACTTTTATATATGAGTATGATCATGATGTATCGTCTATGGGCCGGGCCGCATTACAGTCATCCTCAGAGAAACTGTTCATAGTATAATCACAAGAAACTCGTCCACTTTTACGTCCAAAAATACCACCGGCCGCATACGACCCATAAACCAGTTGCAAAAGGAATAACTGTGTTGGGTTAAAGAGTTGTGGCAAACCCTTAAAAAATCGTAAAACTTCAATGGTGATTTCATGAATAAAAATGTGTTCCTCAAGTCAATGGCAAAATACGCTTCCAGTTGCAAGGAACATGGCGTACGTGGCTGGATTCTTGCTTTTGTTTGCATGCATTACTCTTTCGTGAATGAATAGAACAGGAATATGGCGACTGGCATATCAAGGAGGGAACACCCTACTTCCACAACTAAATTACAATTGCAAGAAACAAAAGTTAAGAAATAAAGCTGATTTTTAGTGTGGCTTTCTTCGCTTTTTGCTCAGAGAGCGGATGATGCGATCGCCAATACATTAGAACAAAGTTTGAATCGACAACCAGTTTGGTTTAAATACATCCGTAGATCACGCGCCGTCTCTCGCGATTTTCTCGTGCTTTCCCCAGAATCTTAAGTGCCATAATAAAGCTCATCAACCCATTTAGATTAGTCTATAGAACAAGCAACTATTAAGTCACATGCTGTAAAACACATAATACAGATACCGATAATACAGAGAGTTATAATGATATGCTGCAGATCGATTAATTTTTATTTTTTGTTATTTGTACAAAGTTTAGAATGTAGTTTTCGAAACCCCCCCTTCTCCCCATAAAATTCGCCCTCTGAAATTTTAAAGTGAGAAGACCACATATTACAGAAACCCCCCAATACTACCACAGTACTCTTATACACAAGTTAAACTTAGGAAACCTCGGCCTAGCCCGCTTGAGACCTGTTGATGCAAACATCCAAGGACATACATAGATCATCTGTGCAAAGCTGAGTTCAAAACTGTACACTGCTTTTGATTAACGGAATTCTGCATTGCCTCATGCAGATAAACGAGAGAGGGAGAGTGAGAGAGAGAGAGAGAGAGAGAGTAGTTATTCGCTATGTAATCGCCAATTGTTGTAATTGTGTCGCGGTTAAACGACTGAAATTACAAGTGATTCATTACATCCGAAGCCTGGCATTTGGACTTAGACGTTTTGCCGATTCGTGTTATTGTGCACTACAGTAATACCTCGATTTACATCTTAGTTCGTTCCGGAAAATGGCGACGTAAATCGAAAACACCTGTTTCATCCTCATATCATCTTTGAAAGAAAGAGTATATGTTTACATACCCATTTAGGTGTGCAATGTATTGATTGCATGTTTCATATTAAAGAAAAATATATAATTCAGTTGTGGAACAATTAAATAAATGAACACATTAAAAATTATATTATAAATACACAAAATATTTAATGCATATTTTTAAATAATTAAATAAATAAAGAAATATGTAAATAAAAAAATAAAGCAATGTTTTGACGACGTAAATAGAGATACGAAACATTTTGTATACTAAGTTAATCGAGGTGACGTAAATCGAGGCATTACTGTATTTATTTGCATAACTACCGCAACTACACAGGGAAACCGTCGCAGCCCCACTCTCTCCCACCCACAGCACTGGTTGTTGTAAGCTGCAAAATGACTACCGTACGCACCATGGGTCTTTTGCGAAGCTACTCTTTGTAGGAACCACAGCAAACGGCGCCGAAGAGTTCGCAATCCGCCCACTTTACGCCCCACTTGCAGTGAGTGAAAGGCGGACGGTAGGTGGCCAATATTGAGTGTTGTGAGCTAGTTTCAAAGATTGTGGCGCTGTTTGCTGTGCGTTGCTTGTCTGTGCCGGAATCTGTGCATAAGTGCAACTATAGCTGCGACGGTTCTCCGCATGCGTTATGAGTTCCTTTAGTAAAAATCAGAGTTATGAAAGAATGCAGTCATTTGCTGTAATTAGGTAATCAAATTATTGCAGTCTTTTGATTATTCTTGCTTTCTGTTTGAAAAATCGAACACCAATTCGAATGCAGTGAATAACTGTATGCAATGGGAATACAGTCCTTCAGATGGCAGTCTGGCGGCAATTACTCATTGATTGGACCTGCTTGAATCAGTGGCGATCACCGAAATGAATGAAATCATTTCAGTGACTTCAGGTAATATTAAGTCCTTTACACTTATTAAAGATAAACAAACAACAGACGCACTAACTTTCATCACTGGATCATATATATAAATAGGATTTACCCATATAATTGTTTTTTGTTGTATTATATTAAATAGTATTCGGTTTGGTATTCCAGATTTTCGGAGAAAATCCCATGAAGAGTTTTTGTTAGGGCATTTATAGCAACACTTCCATCAAATCGTAATTCTCGAACTAACCTAGCATTATCTTTGGCTGTAGGGAAAAAATTACTTTGCGGAACCCCCTAAAAACCCTTTAAATGAAAACTTGGTTCACATCCACTTTACGGTCAAAATTCGTGAAAGTCTCGAATCTTATTTATTTTGTTTCTCAAATGTAAGAAAAGTACATAAAGTAAAAGCTAAAGTCGGCTGAGATCGACTACCAGGCACCATATATTCTAGAACATTTTTAACTGTACACACCGATATAAACTGAACTTAATTAAATTAGAATCCTAATTTGTAAATTTAGATGGGCGTACTTCAAATAGGACTAAAAGGAAGGTTTGTACTCTTAATATGCGGCATCATGGCCAACTTTGTTGATCTTGAATTATGCATATACGTTAATAGTAGATTACAGTGGAGTTATCCCTCCCACTTCTACTGGTAATACTTTTGCTTAAACTCGTACGAGGTGCTCAGGACATTCTGCGCAAAATAGTGCAACACGGGGATGTTAATGCCAGTAGTCTCTTAAGTTCATTCTAAGATCACATCGCATCAAAGTCACCTGTTTATTGTAGATAATATGGTGAACCAAACGAAATTAGAAGTGTTTGGCCGCATAATTTCCACTCCAGTATTATGGGGATGCTGCCATGGTTGAACCGTGCACAAATCTGAGCGCGAACGGGAACGAATATGCTGATATGGATGTGTGAGCGCGGCGGCACGAATGCCATCGATGTGTTTGTCACACGACTGAAAACCAGCCAATCCCAGTCTATACAGTTGAGGGAATATGTTGCCAGCTTCGTCCTTCCGTCCGTCCGAACTCACGTGAGTACGCAGACGTGTTGTGTGATTACAATATCTCGTTCGTGTCCATGTCCACGTGCGTACGCGGCTTGAAATTGTGATTGGATATAGGTGAATTATCTATCTATCACGCGGAGATGTGGGCACAAGGGTTCATCGCAATGAACTCGATAGATTGGGTCAATATATGTAATTGATTCAAAAAATTGCACACATCATGGTCGTCATACCAAACAGGAGTGTGTACTCATTGTTTCAGCTGAACTTGCATTCTCAAGTCCCTGCTTCCAGAGTTCATTTAGTGTTTAAGACGAGAAGTCGAAGAAAAAAGGTGAAAGTATATTCAATCAATTGAGTGAGCGGGAATACCAAAATGGAAGAGTGAAACGGAACTATTGCAATCGGTATGCTTTTCCATTTCTGAGATAGTTCATATTCCGCATATATCTGAGCCGAGTCAGTGAAACGCATTGTTCGAACGTTTTGTCCGTGAAGAAAGAAATAGATAGAACCGATTACCAGAAAAAAATAACTTGCCATAATGGTTATTGATAACCAAAAACTCTTTCAGTGGTTGTAATGGTTATTCAAAACCAAAAACAATATCGCTCATTATATTGGTTGCGTTGAACAAAATAAAATATCTCTTACGATAATGATTAAAAATTCCCTAATGAAAAAAAAACACTTTTTCGATCCCTGGATCTGATCGATCGTAAACGACATAACTCTTATCCCAAGTTGAGTTGCTTGTGGAGGTTGGAGGTACATCCATGAACGAAGTTTTTTTAGATTCCAATTGTTATTCATATTAAATGATGATCCATTCACTTTTGAGAATCGTCCTGCCATTGCATAATTGCATGATCATTGAATATCAATTAGCATAGAATCTCTTCCCACCTTGTCTCGATGAATACGTATTGTTAAACTATTTTAGCAAGGATATTACAAATTTATTAATTTTAAGTGCTAATGTACTCAGCAAATGCAAAGCCGTTCAAATGCATATTCATGTGGAGCTTTTAACGTATCGGTTTGCGGAGCTGGCATTCCACTATATTAATTCAAAATTGATTATTGTAAGTATCCGTATGAGTGAGGCTGGGGCTGCATCTGCGACGTTCACAAACGATTCCGTCTCACGCAGTGACCCAGTGAAATGAACTAAATAACTCTCCGTCTCCATTCAGTTTAGAAATGTGCGGAGCATGAACTTGCACAGAAAACGTCAAATCTCACCGTTCCACTCGCAATCGTTCCGGTTTTTTCTTATTGTGTAGTCTACTGAAGCAGTGAGTGCACAGACACACACACATACATGTGTATGTGGATACTGAGATGAGAGTGCATACATTAAGCAGAGATTTCCATTGGCTGCCTTGAACTGGTTTTGAAGAAATTATAAATGAGCAGATCATTTGCTGGGGCGCTGCTTTCTAGCAAACCATTTTAATTGCAATCGTTCTGTTTCTCCTCTCCTCTTTCTGTGCTGAAAGCCAAATTTACAGCATGCACGATGCTTTTGAGTAACTGAAATTTATGAATTGAACGGATCATTGTTAATGTCAGTTTTAATAAAATATTCCAAATAGAGTGTGGGGAAGATGAATGGAGACGGACCGCTTTAATTCCACCCAAGAGGTGAAGCCAAACAGTAGTGCCCTGCCACAACTTCTTTCGCTTATTACAAATAATATATACATACGAGGTGTGATCAAAAGATAACCGTTATTTTCATCTTTTCGTGAGTTACGTATGTTCGATGTTCGCATTTTTTTTTTTTTAATGTTGGTACACATGTCTGTTATATATGTTGGCAATACCAACCATTTTGGATTGTCAGTTTGTTTTTGACAGATAAAAAGGTTAGTCGTGTTTTGGTGTGCTCTTCGATTTTGTACTATTCGAAAAAATGGATCAAAGAAACTGTATTCAGTTTTGTGTAAAAAATGAAATTAAATGCGCAAGGACATTTGAAATGTTGACTGTGGCCTTTGGCGAGTCTACTATGAGCAGAACACAAGTTCAATTGTGGTATAACCGGTTTAAGGAAGGCCGAGAAGATGTCAGTGACGATGCTCGACCTGGTCGCCCGAGCACGTCAACAACCGATGAAAACATTGACGCAGTGAAGAAAATGATTTTGGATAATCGTCGAATCACTATCAGATGGGTTGCTGATGATGTTGGCATATCGTTCGGCTCATGCCAAGCAATTTTTACGGATGTTTTAGGCATGAAACGTGCGGCAGCGAAGATTGTTCCAAAATTGCTAAATTTTGAGCAAAAACAACGTCGCATGGACATCGCTCAGGAGCTGTTTTTGCCAAAAACAAAACCGTTATCGTGCCTCAACCACTGTATTCACCGGACTTGGCCCCCGCTGCCTTTTTCCTCTTTCCAAAACTGAAGACACCGATGAAAGGAAAGCGTTTTGCTACGATTGAGGAGATAAAAGAAAAATCGAAATAGGAGCTGTAGGCGATACCAAAAAAAGCGTTTCAGAAGTGTTTCGAGGATTGAAAAAAATGCTGGCATAAGTGTATTGTATCTGAGGGGAATTACTTTAAAGGGGACAAGATAGTTGTTGATGAATAAATAAATACTTTATTTTTTGATCACACAATAACGGTTCTTCTTTGATCACACCTCGTGCATACATATGTAGTTAGTATACTTTTTTTAGAGTAATGGATGTCTTTATGGCACTACTTCAGATAACTTGCGAAAACTGATGTTAAATTCCTTATTCGCTTTATGGAAGTGGCTCATAAGCGCATTTCGTCACAACCAAGTTTGTTCGTAAATAAGACGTGAGTCCTGACACAAATGCCTATTTGAGTTCCGAGCTTTAAGAGTACCAAGAAAAATTTGTCAGAACAAAGAAATTATCCAATCATTTCATTAGAAAATGACAACACGAATAATTGAGGTGTTATTTGTTTTTGTAGCTTGACCTTTAGGTTAGGTAAGGTTATCGTTGCAGCCGGTCTACAGAGCAACTCACTCGGACCACAATGGGTCCATTGCGATACCACCGCGTACCACCGCACCTCTACTTTACTCGTCAAACCATTTTGAAGGACAGGATTTCTTTGACCTTCGCTCCGGACATTTCCGTAAGAGAGCTGAAAGCGTATTTGCGTAAAGTGCCTGCTCTCCTTCTGGGGAGAGTCGGGTACCCACAGCAGAGATGTCCCACAGTCTCCTCATCCTCTTCATCCCCACAGCTTCTGCAGTATTCATGAGAGAATACTCTCAGCCTGAGAGTATATCTGCCGAACAGCCAATGATCGGTTATATAAGCCACGACCTTAGAGATATCTTCTCTCGACAGGCCAAGCAAGTCTATAAATTTTCTCCTGTCAAGTTTCGGTCACGTTAGCCTAGTCGTTAAGCAAGTGCCTTCGTCTGCCCAAGACCTATTGGCCTCACGCACGACCCTCCCTATCCCTCAACATTAGTTTACAGGTGGCAATTGGTATTCCCACCTCGCATCTGTCCATACACAGAGGCTGGTTGGTACCCCGTCTGGCTAGCTCCTCAGCCCTATGGCCTTTAAAATTTTGACTATTGTTTATAAAGGGTGTTTCTTGAAGAACTTGTGAATATGAAATTGCAATAAATCACATACAAATCTGATATAAAGGCGCCAATTTTGTACGTCGTTGGTAGATCATTTAATGACATTGAATATCCAAATACGACTGCGGGCATTTCTGTATAACGGTAACCTCTTATAGAGCGCATTCGAGGAGCTTACAACTTTTTCGAACAACTTGTGTCATATATCGCCCATAACGCGCGTAATGTTGGCCTCCAGAGCATCAATGATTTTTGGTTTAGGTGCATAAACCAGAAATCCGCCAAAGAAATTATTCAGAGGTGTCAAACAACATGATCTTATTTACACGTAACTCCATCCTGTTGGAACGAAATGTTGCGTCATTCAAAATCTCGAAATTTTTGAAACGAAATGTCGCTGGTCATTAACGGTGGAGAACTGTTCTGTCTCATTTTTGAAGAAATAAGAGTCGATGATACCGCCAATCCATGGAGCGCTCTAAACAGTGTGTTTTTCTGGATGTAATGGTGTCTCTTGACTGCCCTGAGGTTTATCCAAACTTCAAATACGGGGTTCTGCTTACATACTGAGTTATTCAGCCGGCAATTAGCTTAGCCGCTGCAAAAATTGGTGCTCTGAAAACATTTACGACTGAACGCAAATTTTGAAAAGAATTTTCCATAATTTCTACGTGTGTTTCTGGCATCGATCTTCGTCGAAAAACTTTCATGCAGAAGAATTATTGCTGCTAATATCCTCAGAACTTGTACGAGAGAGGAAGATGATTGCACCCGAGGTAAGGTTTAAATGAAACATTTTAGGAAAACTAACTAAATAAAAGGTTATAACTCGAGATCGGATGATTCCTAGCCGTGTCAGTGGAAGTATGCTCCTCATTTACCGCAAACGCATCTTAGTTTGGATTAAATGAGCATTCCCACCAAATTTTATTTTTATGGGGTGATTTTAAAGGAAGTCGCTATAATTGCTGATATGGACGGTAGGCGTCTCATTTATCGGACCCCCAGGTTTTTATAGTGCCTTTGAGGTTCTAAGCATGTGTTAATAGTGGACGTTAAATCAGCAATCAATCATCATTCCAATCGAAAGAATTCATTGACCGCCCCTTCAAAGGATCCTGCGCCAAATTAGTGCATAATTTTATAGCTTTGGTAAAAATATAGTCGTAACGTCGTGTGTGTGTGTATGTATGTAAATATTGTAATGTTAACTTTCCATAACCAACAAGGCTATTCTGGTTGTGCGCGTCACAATACGTAACCAATAAAAGAGTGTGATGAATCTCAGTTAGCGCCGGAGGTTAGAATCAACAATGCATTTATTCCGTTTCAGCCATTTCCCTGTATAGTTCCTCTATAGCATGATTATTTACATGAACCGTACAGTATACGATCTTTCCTTTTCCTTCCACCTGTGTGACCAGCTGTAATCAGAAAAACGCTATTTTCTATTTAGACCAGATACATACGCCCTCCGATTTAAACAAACTCCAATGGTAAGTTTCTAAAGATTCTCACTCTGATAACACCAAATATCGTACATATTGCCTACCCTCGGAATTGAATATGATTCAAATAGCATTAATCGTAGGCAAATCCGAGGGAAGAGGAATATTGGCAATTGTCCTAATTGGGACCACATTCCAGAATAGCCCTGATTACACGGAAGACTGTTATATGTAAGACAATTGGATATTCCCTTAACTTTCTTTAATGTTTCATTTCGTTTTTGCCTTATCAAAAGTTTGACCTTTAATTCTTATTAATAATAAAATTTAGCACCGATGAAGACGCTCGCCTAGCAATGATGCACGATCGTGAGAAAATCAATGAAGTTCAAGTACGCCTTCTGTTATCATCACGTGCTGAAATGCAAAAAGTGATAGAAACAGCTCGCCAGTTTTCCTTGTTAGCTATACAAAATGCCACCATGCCGGTAGCATTACCACCAGTTGTGATACCACAACCACCACCACCTAAAAAAGCGATGCCATTGCCAACGCCTCTACCTGTGGATTCATTGCTCAAAAATAGAGTTCAAACCATTTTGCCCGGTTCTTTGGGCGGTGCCCCTTCGTTTAAGACATACCAGCAGGACGCTGGTATAACCATCATAGACAGCCCTGAAAACCCATCGACGCGTCGTAGCAGCATTGAAACCTCGCGCGATCGGCGTCGTTCCGCTTCTAAAGAACGTCGTCGATCCCGTTCCCGAGACAAAAGTGATCGTACCGTTTCAAGACGTAGGCGCGAAAGAAGTCGTTCACTATCTCGTTCGCGTCGATCTTCGAGACGTTCTAAGAGCAGAGATCGCAGCCGCGAACGTAGTAGCTCTGAACGCAATCGCGAAAGAGGTCGCAACGTGAATCGTAAAAGACGCAGCAGTCGGGATAACGACAGCAACTTTGGTAACCGTGCTGCAAAAGATAGCTTCAACAAGTCCAACGGTCAGGTGGATAGCAACGATAGTGCCAAACCAAAACCACCAACGATTTCGCCCTGGAGCAATGCGCCGAATATAAATGCATATCAAGCTAACTATGCGATAGATGCAGCATCCAAGAATGCCACAATTGAGTTTCCCTCCACTTCTTCTCCTGGCAGTACGATAAATCCTTTTAATGCGGTTGCAAATGCTGCCACAAACTCCAGAAATGTTTTGCCTAAACCAATTACTATAAACCCGTACAATGTTGGCAACACCAGCGCTACTGAAGCCTCCACTTCAGATCTGGTAGCCACAAACGTAGCCACAAAATTATCCGAGTTTCCTCAGTACGTCCCGAGCAAGATCAATACTTACAGCATTAACTTTTTCGGTGGCGGGTCTAATTCGAACAGTAGCGACATTATAAAACCATTTGCTCTCCAAAACCCTTACACCGTCGCACTGCAGGCAGCGAATTTAAATTCCAACTCTCAAGATTCCAATTCGTCAACGTTGAGTTCAACGCTGCAGCCGAACGCAATATCGGCGAGTCTTTTTCTAGATGCAAACCCCGAGGCAATACAGCCGCAAGCAAGTGTCGCACCGGTATCAAGCTATCCACAAGTACAACAAGAACCGATCGCCTTTGCAAGTACGAATCCATATGCCCAAATGTACCCGCAGCTATTTGAACAAGCTGCTGTTAGTGGAACCATACCCAAGGGCGGTCAGGTGTCACCGTTCAATGACAAAAGAGTTGAGCACAGTGACAGCAGCAGCATCAAAATAACGAACATGTGCGCCAGTACCTCCTACAGTGAGGTGAGGAAATTCTTTAACGGTCTGTATATAAAGCACAACGGTATAAAAATGGTTTATGACAAGCATGGGCTGCGTTTTGGCACAGCCTTTGTGCAATTCACCCACCCTTCCACCGCTCAGGAAGCCTTACAGCGCAATAATTCAACTCTCAAGTCAAATCAGATCAAAATTGAAAAGATATCAGATGAGGAATTTGACAAGTTTGAGGACAATTTCCGACCAACACGTTTCGACCGGACTGATCGCTCGAACTATGGAGAGCGAAACGACGTGTATAGCCGTCGCGAGGGCAATAATGCGGACAGCGGAAGTAATAATGCAAACAACCACTTTAATCCATTTAATGCCGATAAGAAGCAGCAACCACAAACGTTCAACGTACTATTCATTGAAGATATTCCATCATTGGCAACAGAACAAGACGTCATGAAAATGTTTTCATCGTTTACAATTTACGACATTCTGCTGACATCGAGTCCAGAGAATCGTCGCGAATTCATTGCATATGTTAAGTTCTCCCGCAATGAAGACGCAAAGGCTGCCCTCGAGGATAAATCTATGCACATAATAGGCTACCGGAAGGTACGAGTACGTCCAGAAAGAGAAGAGGAAATGGATAAAGCCAAGGAGAAGTTGCGATTAGCAAATGAGCAGCTGTTGAAAGAGGAGGCAGCATTGGTTGAAGAGGAGGAAGCACAGCAAAAAGCAATACAAGAAATCAAAGATAGTAGCGATAGCGATAGCGATGATGACAATAAGCAGAAAGATGGCGGTGATCGAACGCGCTTCAACGAGGATGAGCACGATAATAGTACAGACCTGCTAAGCAGCTATAATAGGGATCCCAGACAGCAAAATATTATTCCCAGTATATTTGAATTAGCTCCGATGAAACCGGAAGCGCCGAAAGTTGCAAAATTAACAGACCCGCGTCTGCGAAATCAAAAGCCGAGTCGCGTTTCCGAGAATTCCAACATTAGCAACAACAGCAATGATCCGATCTCTGCTTCGATTCTCTATAATGCCTTCAATTCAAATTTTAGCGACCTGCAACAACAACAACAACAGCAGCAGCAGCAGCAGCAGATGCAACAGCAGCAGATGCAACAGCAGCAGATGCAACAACAGCAGATGCAACAGCAGCAGCAACAACAACAGCAGCAGCAGCAGCAGCAATATCAAATGAATTGCAACTCCGTGAGTAACAGCGGCTTTGTTCTACTGAAAAACTGCGATTATAATACGCGAGTCAAGGACATAGGGGAACTTTTTATGACATCGAATCTTTCGCCGAAACACATTGAACTACTTCGGAATGATCGTAAGATGCCTACGGGCGAGTTCATAGTCGAATTGCAGAGTCAGCAAGAAGCCGAAATGGCTTTGAACAGCTTTAATAACACATCATTTCGAATGCGTAACCTGCGCTTACGCATGATACAGCCCCAGGAGATTGCGGACAAATTGGGAAAACCAGTTTTTAATTGCTATCCTGGCGGAAATGCTTATAATAATAATATGCAGCAATCGCAGCAAGGTTTTGATCAGTTCAACAGAGGTGGAGGGCACCAGAACATGCCAAATAACATGGGCAACAATAACAGCTATTACGAAAGTGGCAATGCTATGGGAGGGCGCTTCGGAAACAATGGACCGATGCGTGGTGGTGGTGGCGGCGGCAGCGGCAGCGGCAGTGGCAGCGGCAGTGGCAGCGGCAATGGCAATTCTGGTGGAGGCGGTAATGGGTTTGGAAGTTCACTGCTTTCTGGTGGATCATTGCGCGGTCGATCAAGCAGCAGCAGAGGACGTGGACCCAAAAAAGGTACCAATCAGAATAATCACGATCACCAGGATGATAACGATGAGGTGAATATTATTGAAGATACAGAAAGCAGCGATCATTTCAATTAAATACATTTTATTAACGCAGAGCATTCATGATGGTGGCAACGGACGTCCTGTTGAACAGAAAAAAGACCGAGGTCTACCAGATAAATTCACTCGATCCGGGTGTGTCCTAACAATGGAAAATGTTCCGTTTAAAGCTGATTTAAAGGACATTTTAAGTTTCTTTGGTGATTTTAATTTGACAGCAGATGACGTGATACGCCGCTTCAATGATGATGGCACACCGACTGGCGACGCACGAGTCGTGTTTGAGTCACCAGCAATTGCACGTGCAGCCTTCGACGTAAACAAAAGGAAGTCTATTTATAATCGTAATATATACTTAAGCTTATTATAAAGAAACATTTAATATAAATTATTTTTAACATGGATTAAGTGAATTTACTATTTCCTCAGAGGATGCATATAAACTCCTAGCATTTTCATTTGACAGCATTTTAATTTTTTTAAGTTCAAATTTATAGTATAGTTGTCTCCTGCTCTGCCGAATAGAACTGTGGAACTGTTAGGAACATGCTCGTATGATGGCATGCTCTCTGCTGTCATCCACCCAGTTGGAAACTTCCACTTCCAGGACAAGGTCTTACAAGACGACTTCAGAGACAATCAGGCATCATGGCCGTGACCACAGAATAAACTCCTACTCTTTTACGCCGCAGTGCACTAACGTCGACGCTGACGCTTCACCTATTAGGATATTTATAAAGCAAATAAATAGCAACACATTAAATTAATATGAATATATGTAAATATACGAGGTCTGTTCAAAACGTATCGCAAATTTTGAATTTTCGTGGGCCACGGATGTTCGATTTTCGATATTTTTGTGGCGTTATGTTGACAATCTCGGTCATTTTGAATGTTCAGTCAGTTTTTGACAGCTATTGTGCGTGGACGTGTTTTAGCTTGTCTTCAATTTTTGTCTATCTCTTCAATCGTGGCTTAGTGTCGTCGTTTCATGGGCCTTTTCAGTTTCGGAAACAAGAAAAAGTCACAGGGGGCTAGGTCTGGGGAATACGGTGGCTGCGATACTTTTTGAACAGACCTCGTATAATGAAAATAAGTATTAAGTACTTGACTTAAAAGCATAGATAAATAATTACAGATTGACCAAATTTTGCTACAACAACAAAGGGCAAAACCATGGGTGCTTTCGATTTTCGCGTAATGCACAAATGGAACGGACATGTCAAGCTATGTATAATTTTTTATTTATGGTTGCAATGGGTTGGAAAGCAAATGGGGAGAGCTGACTAGAGAGAGAGGGAATAATATAAAAATGAGTAAGTCCGTAAGGGGGAGAGCTGATTAGAGAGAGAGGGAATAATATAAAAATGAGTAAGTCCGCTCCGCACATGCTTAAGATCAGCAAGACTATTCGGCTCATCCCTGAAGACATTTCAGCAAATAGTCTTGCAAGTCGATTGGCTTGGTAATTGGTTTCAAATGGTCTTCAACGGCCACTATGGAAACGTGTCGATCCCACACGCAAGACGGAGCCTAGTCTTAAAGCCGTTTCCGAAAATGGATCGTACCATTTCCAACTGGGCATCTCAACTCTGCTCACATACCAATAGTTAACACTCATGCGAGTGACATGCGCCAGATACGTAGGTATGTATCAAATGTATGCAAGGGGTCATTCTTCTCTGTTTTGGGCCACCCAGCATTTGTGTGAGAGTGTGCAAAATTATACATACACACAAATTCTAAATTATTTGGGTGAAAGTGGAGAGAGGAAAGATCATACTCTATTAGAAACGCAGTCGCAAATATGTATATACATATATATACATATGTACATGTATGACGTATGTATGTTTAATGTGTTCAAGTAGCCCGAACTCGTTAGTGCGTACGTGCTATGAGCTCAGTATTCATTCAATCATTTAGTGAGCTCAGTATTCATTCAATCATTTAGTGGCGAAAAAAATTGTCTTTGTAGAATTCCTTAAAATATGTTGGGAGAGAACTTTTGATTTGCACGCGGAAAGCATTAACACTGTCTGGCTATGAGATACATACATATATATGAATGTACGATTAAGTATGTATGTATGTATACGGCTTTTAGACGGCAATTACTCGTAAAGCAACACTCGCATTTCTGTGGCCACTATCCTGTAAGAGACGAAGCTATGCAAACAGTTTGTTTTCTGTGTGGCCATTAGAACCTGAACCAACTCACTAACCATCCGTGGGCCACACCATATTTTCTAGCTTCCCACAATTCAGTCCCATAGTGATAGCAATTATTCACAATTATTCATTGATGACAGTTTTCATCCCAATATGAAGCAAACGCTACTTTGGGTCTGCAAGTACACGTTCACTTTAAAGCCTTTTCGGTAAAGGATATTTCTTCAAGCCACAAATATCGATGTAAACTTCGACCCCAAACAACCACTCTAATATGTCGGACTGAAGAAATGTAGGAGTATATCAAGGAAGTTAAAGAACAGTTAACATATTATGCTGTGCATGGTACAAAAACAAACATCCGCGGACCAGCAGTTAAAACGTTGTCTCAGTTGATATTTATTTATTTATTTCTACACATTAAATAGTAAATAAATTAATAAAACTTGCCAATTGTGGTGGTCTACGAATACCAGGAGCAAAAAATTTTGAAATTATGTGAACAATAGTATTAAGTATCCATTTGTACAGAGGGTTTATGCAAAACTCGCTACCACTATACCCTTATGTATATGTATATAAAACATAAGTATCGTAGGCAATGCAATTGAGTGCCGGGGAGGGGAGGCGCTCAGAGGCCGGTTGAACTTAGATGTAGCATATAAGAATGTATGTATGTATGTATTTATGTATATGTATAAATAGATAAGGAGACACAGTGCTAAAGATACATTCAATTGAATTGCCCAAATATTTGTCAGTTTTATTTCGAGATAAATAATATCAGCTGTGTCAGATATGTATTTAAATCCCAAGAACATACACATACATGAAAGTTTGTGGTCAGTAAGTTTTTCACGCCGTTCATAATATAATTACTTTACCAGGTTATGCAAATATGAGCGACAAATTTGGTATTTATACTGTGAAAAATCACAAATAAATCGTACGAATCGTAGCGACATGAAATAATGATAATGTTACTGATATTGAATTGATCATTTCATCAAAGAAGTTAAAAAAAGCATTAGTCAAGCTGCACCGCCCTTAATAGTAATTCCACTATGCATGCCAAGATTATTATTTCGTTCCACTGCAATGGGAACACTTGGAATAGAATCTTAAATAATTGTTATACAGGGTGCCTCATTTATTTTTTGCTTGAAACTTTTCAAGGGATGGATTGATTGAAATATACACTGTAAAAACGAACGAAAATTAAAAATTTGTTTTACTGAAAATTATATCCAAAAAATGATTGCCATTTGAGAGTTCACATATTTTGGCTGTTTTATTATTTTATTCACAAATAAAAATTTTATTTAAAGCTACTCAGGGTGGTTTGTAATGGTTCATTTTACAATGTTTGAAGACAAATTTCAACTTTCTAAAAATAAATTGAAGACATTTACAACGTTTAATTCAGAAGTTACACGCAAGAAATGAGATGAATAGGTTTGGGGCACTCTTATTGTCATTCTGCTATTATATTTTTAAAATTGTGAGTATACTTAGCAATTACTGCTCGAATGAAATGTCTTTAAAGCAATAGTCGGTATCGATTGCGCATGTTTACAATAAGGTACAAGATTTGGGTCCACGACTACGCTTCATTGAGCAAAGGACAAACATACTAGAGATGAGCGATCTAGTTATTTCAGAAGAACGCCGTCATCAGTGATCTTTTTTGATAACTGTTCCTTTAGATCGTTACTATGAAAACATAGATTTTGGTTTTGGGAACGACGTTCTCAGTGTGAATAAGAGATTTTTATATCAGTTAATGTATAGTTAGTGTTTAAAAATAGTAACATTTTTATTTTAATATCACTTAAAACGGTTTCGACGTTCGCTGACTACTTGTCCTGTCTTGGAAAAAATTCTTTCGCTTGGAGCCGATGAGGCGTATGGTTTTTCTTGTGCTTCGGTTCCTTTTTCTTAATCGTCTATTATTTTTAAGTGCTTCGCAGAATAAAAAAATGGAATGCAAGCGATTTCGGTGAAAGCTCCAAAATATCATCAAATAGCGATATTAGCAAAAAGTTTGCAATTTGCAAACTCCAAGAGAAAAAAGAGAACATTAATAATCGTAATCAAAGAACCAGACAAGAAACTAAAATAAAGTATATTAAAAGCAAGTGAAATAAAGGATAACTACCAAAAAATACCTATGTATGTATCTTTACAGAATAATTTTTCCATGTGTATAAATCACAAGTATCAAAAGATTGTTAGTAATCTTAAAATGAAAATTAGTTAAAATAAAAAATAATTTTCGCTCAGCCTTACTAATAAATCTGATAAATATTTTCCTACCTTTTTCAGCTATTTATAATGTCGACTTTGTATTGTTTATTAGTAAGGCTGAGTGAATTAATTTCGTTATATTGTAAACGATAAACAATAAAAAAGTTCTTTGAATGTAATTGAATCCAACCAGGTACTACGTCCCAATGTCGGTTACTTTGATATATTGCAAAATCATGTCATAAGTAATTTTGTAGCTGTATAATCTTTGATTTCTTAACTACTTCACGGCACATTGGACACTCATCTCGTTCATCCAACCAGTCGAGAATACAACTCCAACAGAATAAATGTCCACATGGGGTCACACTCAAATTCAAGCGTGGCTCGAGACATAAAACACATTGTGGCGCATTACTAGAATCAGTTTCACTAATTTGCTGCCGTACGAAATGAGTAGGCGAAGTACTCTCGTCCATTTCATACTGCTTTCGTTTGTATTCCTTCCATGAATCAAACGACGCAATGGCCACCGACACAGTAACTTGTAGAAATGTAATAACTCCTAGTATCTTGTAGCCGTACAACGAGAACTCTGGTTGTAGCCAGTGGCGGATTAGCACGTAATTAATGCCAGTAAATTGCTTAGAAATTTGATACTTATTCGAATTTAGGTAGAACAGGGATTTGTGTAAAGCTTTGATGTAGAACGGGGAAATGCGCATTACGCGCACCACAATTAATAACTTATTCTTGGCATTCGGAAGCATTTCTTCATGGCCCTTGATAAATGCATCCATTTTTTTCAATACCCTCAGGTATAAAGATTCGCCACCAAACTCCAAGATTATAGCAGTCAGTTGCAACTGGAAATAGGAAAAAATTTATAATCGATTTCAATTTTAGTGCGTGCGAAAATGTTTGCAGTTACCAAGCGCGACGGAATCTGTCTGTATTCTGCGTCCACTTGAATGATTCCAGTATATTCCTCGCCAAGGGTTTGCATATTGTAAAATGAAGCAAACCCATGGTAACTGATTTCTGCAATCAGCTTACACATACGGTTATACTTGATCCAGTTGGGTGAGCCAGTAATTCGTAACAAATTGGACAAATCTTCTGAAAGTTCATTTGTATAGTTTGCATCCTTTTGCACAGAGCGTACAACCTCCGGTTGGCGTGCTCTTGCATTACGAAAATCCATCCCAAGAAAAAATAATAAACTATTACTAATATTTATCACGTATCCTATATAAAGAGTTATATATAATGGTATTCCGTACAAAGTACAAACCCATTGTAAATATCGCATTAACACACATGCATACATACATACAATGGGCGATAAGAGCCAATAAGAGCTGCCGCTTGTTCGCAGAGCAGCACAGCTGATCAGTCCCAAAACAAAATCACTGATGCTAAGCAGAGTTGATGCAGTATTCAAAATCTAGAAACAAGCAATTCCAATCAAAAAAGAGAAGGATCGATTCATTTTATGTTTTATCAAATTAAAAAGCGTTTTTATGAAGGAATCCATCGTGCTCAATTGATTTCATTCGAATTTATATCTTATAAAAACTTAAATTACAGGTAGGTGAAATTCTGTTCCACAACCTGAAAAATATTTTGCTACTTATTGAGCCACTAGTAACGGAAAGTAAAAGTAGATGGCGCTGTAAGCAAATTATTACAATTGCTTCTGTTCGCCATTTTTGTAGTCGCTGTGGAGGTTGATTTTTTCCTAAATATACGCGTATTCCTTCTAAAATTTCCGTCATAATATTTTAATTTTCCTTATTAATTTCCACACATTCTACTTAACTTAAAAGCACGGTTTGTGGCAAGTCATTTTGGAAAGTGGGTAACAAGCGAAGTTTTCGTTGCGACGGAATATATTGCGACTGGGTGTCGTCAAAAGTAGTCTACACTTTCGCTTAGAATTTTTTGCTTTGAGATTTTTTCGAGAATTATACGTAACGTATATTCATATAAGTAAATTTAAATCATGGCTCAATAAAAATGTCTCAGTTTAAAATTAAAAACGGTCAACGCGCTCCTCGTGGAGAAAAAAACCGCGATATTTTTTCGTCGAAAAAACATTCACTATCCCAACTTCCTTGCGTCACCTGCCCACTCTTAGGCAGTCGCCCTTCTCCTTTCTCTATCTCTAAGAACGTAAAAAATGGACAACAAGAAGCAACAACAAAAGGTCAACAATGGAAAGGCATGCCAATCCTCTGATTCTTCAAGCCGCAAAACAGGTACAGGCATAAACCATTTATCGCATTTCTTCAGGATTGTTCAGTTTTCAAATATAAAATTTCTCTATCGAAGAACTTCAATTAGGTAAAACTTGGCCTCGCAATCCACGTCATCGTGACCAATCGACTACTCGACGCAACGATCCACCAGTGCGCAATCCCAAACAAACTACTCCAGCTAAAGCTCGTCTCAACGTTGACAAACGTCCTCGTCCACGCGGCGGTGGCAGTGGTTTTGACGATGTTTACTATGAGTCTACATGCGAGTCCGACGACGTATCTATTGCCAGCTCCGGATTAGCCTTGGGAGATCCTAAATATGGCACATTTGGTGCCGTGCCCAAGAATTTGACTAATAATTGCGAACTGAATTCGATTTATACGCCAGGCAGCAAGAAACAGAATTTAAATCATTTACTGAACTTTCATTACACGCCACGTGGGAGTGATTATTCCACGGGTTTCAGTGTTTTTGGACGCACAGGGGGCAAAGCAGTTACCTATGCTCACCGCGGCGCTATTGCTAAAAAACAAACATACAACAAGGAGCAATATTTGCAAGCCAAGTGAGTTTCTTTTGAGATTGGTTGTAATAGTGCATTAATGATTAAATAGTCGTCCTGTACAAAATGGAGCGAAATGCATTGTTATACATAAAGAATACCCTTTTATTTGCTTGTTTCCAAATTCAATTTGTTGGCAATTGTTTCAGCTTTCAATTTGTTGTCAAGTCGAGTGCCAAATCGAAACTTGGCGCATCGCCTGATACGCTTATCAAGTGGGATTTAATTGAGCAAATTAATATACGAACTACCGAGGAGCCACAGTGTCCCATTTGCTTATATCCACCGATAGCAGCAAAATTGACTCGCTGCGGACACGCCTACTGCTGGCCGTGTATTTTGCACTACTTAGCGCTCAGTGACAAAACATGGCGCAAGTGTCCCATTTGCTATGAAGCTATTCACACTTTAGATCTGAAGAGCACCACAATCGTGCAGCAACATGAAATCTGTGTCGGCGAGCAAATCACCTTCCATTTGATGCGCCGCAAGAAAGGTTCGATGTTTGTTGAGAAATTCCATTCTCTGTCTGCGTCTAATGCAGAGCATTATCCATTTATGTCGGGTGAGGATGATGCGAAATTGTTTTCAAAGTTTATAATTGCCAAACGTGCGGACATCTTGAACATAATTGAACGCGAACGTCGCGAATTAACCATGGATGCAGATGCAGGATGTCCCGAATTCGTATTTATACAGCAGGCAGTGGATTTGCTTACCACACGCCGTGACACTCTGGGCGAAATTGAGAAGAAAGAAGGCGACCAAATTGAAGAAAAAGGCCTCGATTCTATTTCCGATGCCGTCATAATTGATGATACTGATAAGAATCAGGAGCCTGACATTTATGATACAGATGCTGTTGTTGCAGCTGGCGATATGGTTACATCGTCCTCTACAACGGACTCAAATACCACAGCCAAATACTATTATTTTTACCAATCGGAAGATGGGCAAAATGTTTACCTGCACCCATTAAATGTTAAAATGCTTCAAGTGTGTTATGGCACATTGGATCGTGCTCCCTTAGTTATAACTGCGCGCATCTTGCAAAAGGAGTATCTCTCTATGGACGAATCCCACAGACGTAAGTTTACATGCTTGGGACACTTGCCTTTGACGTGCAACTTTGCGGTAATCGAAGTAGATTTGCAACCACCAATGATAACCGCAGACATTTTGCAACTATTCCAAGGTATTAATGCTTTCTGTAGCAAGCAAGCATTGAAACAAGTTGGTATTTTGTGTATTGCATTGCTCCCCATTATTTTATTCCAGCGGACATCGACTTCCGCAAGAAAGAACGTCAGCGTCGCGAACGTGACGAGCTTAAACGGGAGAGGAAAATCAATGAAATGAACGATCGCCAAATGGGAAAGATGATTGCAAGCACTGCAAACTTAAATTTGAGTTCTGCTCACGAATTCCCCACAGTAATTGCAGCAAATGATTTACGAATATACTCGACTGATAACGTATAAATTCTTTTTGATTTCAGTGTGGTTTCCAGGAGTATTTGCCAAATGCGGACCATAATAGTCCTACCAGAAAGGCAACAACTGCAGCTGCTATACCAACCCCAAATCGACATGTCACCTACTCAGCAGTAACTGGTGTTGGCGACTCGCCAAAGCTGGAGTGGCCCACATTAGCTTCTCCGCAATCGACTTCGATCAACATCAACTACTATCATGAGCTGTCGACTCGGGCTCCACCCAATGTTACTGCTGCTGCAAGCACCCTTAGTTGTCTCGTTTCGTCGGAGGAGAACATAGAAAGCGAACCCAAATCCAACTCTATGACAACCAACTTGGGAGATGTGTTGGCCGAGGCCATGTTCCAGAAGAAGCAAAATGCCAGCAAAGTCGACGGCGCTGCAGCAGCTGGAAAAAAGAAAAACAAAAAAGCTAAAAAGATGCTGCCGATTTTCTCAACTGGCATGAATTATAATGGGAACTAACCCAGCGTAACCGAAAATATTTAAACAAAAAATTGTAATTCAAAAGAAAGCAAACGCCACTCATATATCGGGTTGGAACGAACAGCCAATGTGCGTCCGGAGCTGACCAATATAGTGAAGCAAGCAACTTTTTTCTAAAATTTTTGGGGTGATTAAGTTTGAAACAAATGCACAATTTGTATGCTTTTTGGGAAGTCAAATTTATTTTTTTTTACAAATATAAATAAATGTGAATCTGTTACATTATTTTAGAATATCATCTGTAACGAATTAACATTTGTTTGTGTTTCAAAACACAACTTTTTATGGAATGAATTTTTCTTTTTTGTATTAACCATAAACGCTAACAACCGCATATAATTAGAGATCAATGAAATTGAATAAATTAAATAACATTGCGAATATATAAAAAATGTTTGTTTAACTCTAGTAAAAATATTTAGTAGAGATCAGCCTCTTGTTTGTCGCCTTGCCGGCGTGGTAAAGTTGCGAACACACATACACACAAACCTGGAAGTTCGATTTAAGAAATGTTCACGAAGTTAGTTGTTCATGTCAAAAGTGTTGGGCAAATTAGCCCTCAAAAGGAAAATCTGTATATTGGAAGCAACAAGTTCTGCCACGGTGCCCGGAACAGCGCAGAACATAAACTCATCGATGTAGAGTTCATCTTCAACGAGACAGTTAGTCCCCAACCGAGGCAAGGTCGCGCATCGTTTCATCGTCGCTTAGTTTAGACCAGTACTCACCCAGTTGAGTCTTTGCGAGAATACACCGAACATGAGGGCCACTTTTTCTCACATACGACTGGGGGACTATTGATGGGGTGCCAAAAATCAAACACGAGTTCGTAATATAAATTGGAAATTTAGCAATTCCATAGAAGAAGAAATCTTTCTCCGTGAAGAATATGCTTTGCGGTTTACATCTTAGCGTCATTATTATATAAATGGACTCGATTGTTTGGTACCTCAATACTGGTGGCATGCAACATTTGGTTCCTTGATGCATCTCTTCACTTGGACATGACTGGCGAAGATGCAAAATCCTAGAACTACAAGCAGAATGTCAATAAAATGATTTTTAATTGATTTATATTTTTCCATATTACCACGAGCAAAGGAGCGGGCAATCCAAAGTGATACGAGGTGGGTGGCAGTCAATCAGCAAAGCAAATTTGTGAGTTCAAATAAACCCTATTCAATTGGAGCCAGTGTTGACAGAAAACGAAAAGCAAACTCTATTGTTGAATGTTACTTCGACTCCGAATAGCACGATTTATTTGCAAAGTGGCCCACATACAATAAATGTTTATTAAATAATCAAGTAAATTAACTTTATACGTCAGTTGTATATATTTACGCATATATATATATATATATATATATATATATATATATATATATATATATATATATATATATATATATAATATAGATATATATACATATTATGTATATATGAGTGTGTATTTACAAAATTTATACAATCGTATCCATATTAAAATTTTTGGTGATCAGTCCCTGAATTTTTGCTATTTCCAATATTCCACTTCAGACAGCGGGGCTTGGGTATACTGTCACAGCTAACGAGTGGATGCAGTAATTGCGCCAATCTAGACGCTCGTCGTGCACCCTAAGGCACTCATCGACTGGAAGAACGCCACGGCTGACTTCGTTCATTGAAGCACTCTTTAACATAGTGTCTCGACTAGCTATAATTCATGGCAATGTTCATGTCTTAACATCAAAATGTTGAGTGGAGACTCCATATGTTAATGTCATACCAAAAAAATTAAACATTATGTCAAGACGGCAGTTCTGCCAGAAACCAATACATAAATTTGAAGTCTCACTCGCGAATTTAACGTTTGTCTATTTAAAAATGGCACAAATTAAATTTAATAGAAGCGAAATAATTAATTTTATAATTATTTATCGAGAATTTGAGTGTTTGTGCAATTACAAACTGTTCAATTTCTGATTGCAGTTTTTTTAACTCTCTTAAAGCATTCAATGCGAGAACGAATCTGTTGTTTACTGTTCAAAGCCATGTAAAAAATGAAATGCTTTAACATAATTTGCCCACTTCATATGCTGACAGCTACTCTGACATGAACATGAACATTGCCATGAATTATAGCTAGTCGAGACCCTATGGAAAGGACGAAATATTGGCTTGACAAAAATCCAGTGACTGATTGCACAGCATACAAGTAGAAATAATAAATACTCTTAGCTAAATTTTGAGTGGGGTAAACATCTCAGCAATTTTGTCTTTTATTTCTTCAACTTTTTGCGACTTATATATATATATAGATATATGTATATATAGCCGGAAAATTAACCAAATATATATGTATGTATACATATTATACAAAAACTTCTTTATCAGCAGTGTCGGTATCAAGATGCAAAATATATATATAAAACTATTTATTCAAATTATATGCGTATGTGTATATTAAGACATAATAAATTAGAAAAGCCTTTCTATGTATTTACCCATTAAAGTCGGATTGCAATTCCTTACTAAACTACATATATGTATATATACATATATGTACAAATATGTAATATACATGTACATATGTTATGTATATAATATACGTGCATGATATATATACATAGAATATATATATATATATATATATATATATATATATATATATATATATATATATATATATATATATATATATATATATATATATATATATATATATATATATATATATATATATATAATATATATAATATACGTAGAATATGCATAGAATATATATAGAATACGTATACGTATATGCATTTTGTTTAGTTATTTGGTGTGATGCTTTTGCATATAATTTTATAGTTTGCGTAAAAATAAAAGCATGCAACTAAATAATCAGTCATGAAATAGTGAGAAAAAAAATCCACAAGTTTAATTATATTCAAATTAAAAAATGTATCTGCCTAAAACAAGTAATTTTAACAATGTTCTTCGAATCTCAACAGTTTCCACACATTATTTTAGTGCACCCAAAAGGGGCGTATACCAGTATATATATACACATGCTAAGTATACATTGGATTGAAAAAATTTTATAAAATACACATACGAGTAAATTTGATTAAATAAATATAATGGATTAAATTTAAATACAATTGCTTAGAGTAATTAGAGCACGCACGGGTCGCGTCCAAAGTGTTTTTCTTGTTATTGCTGTTTATTTTAGTGTTGTTGTTGTTGTTGCTGCTGCTGCTGCTGCTGCTGCTGCTGCTGCTGCTGTTGCTGCTGTTGCTGCTGCTGCTGTTGCTGCTGTTGCTGCTGTGGTAGTACTATATGAAAGAGTAAATGTTGTGCGTGTAAAAAGGTTCATTTTCCACACATCTACTTCTGCATAGGCAACTCAATATCTTCATCCTCATAGTCATTCTCTTCGTCGTTTTCGGGAGACAGCGACTGCTGCTGCTGTGCCTTCGATGCGCCAATTGCAGATGTTGTCGGAGTATCGTGTGCAATGCGGCGGTGATATGAGCGTCTGGCCTTTGGCTCCATGTGCATGCCCACCATATCCGAGGGCAAATCGACGCAGTCCTCGTATACGCTATAATCATCAAAGTTATTAGTTGGTGAACTGTTTGGACTGCCGGGTGGACTTAAAGCTTGTATGAGTTTGCCCTTGGACTCATTCCAAAAATGATTGAGTCGCTCCCTTCCGAACAGTAACAGAAATGCATCAATAAATTCACGCGATTTCTCCTCCCATTTGGTTATAATATCACCTTTGACCTTGGTCAACTCACGACGGCCTCGATCCTTCAATTCGTCCATCTTATTCTGCAAGCGAAACTTTTTCTCCGAAAGGAATGATACATTCAGATCCTTAGCCGAATACCCACGCGCCAGATTGCGACGAACATAGAGGTCGTAATCCTTCACGATGCGAGCAACTATATCCGATGTGGAAACGCCTTAAATACAAAAATATATAAAATTATAATGAAAAGAAAAATTATTTTTTTGAGTGTGAAAATTTAAGAAGAAACAATTGAGACAAGGGCGGGCCTCATAACTGGAAAGAAGATTGGCATTATCCACACCTCTAATATACTCAAACCAGTACCTGAATAAAACGAGTTTTCCTCACCACCAGTAAAGAGTGCCGAGACTAGCCTGGGAATATGCATTTTAATATTTGTCTGTAGCAGTTTGGACATGAGTAGCATTACGGATAGAAGGGATTCTCATGAGGTGTCATGTTACCGGAAGATGCAGAACCAAAGGGATAGTACTTTTGGCGCTGTTGGATGTAAAAAACCCATTCAATAACGCTAGATGGGTCGACATGATCTATTCTTTGGAAAACCGGTTTATGTTCCAGAACATTTGATGAGGATGTTTCGCAGTTACCGCAAAAACAGAACATTGGTGTACGATACCATCAGTGGCCGCCGATATAAGCAAATAACCCCCGGCGCGGCACAAGGCTCTAATACTCGGTCCAGAGCTTTGGAACATATGCTACGACGAGATACTGCAAATTGAAATGCCAGACGATACGTACTTGGTTGGATACGCAGACGATATTGCGGCAGTTATAACAGCTAGAAACACTGACGATGCCCAGCGCAAACTGACTCAGGTGATGATACGAACACAGATGTGGATGAACGAACACGGTCTAAAACTAGCCACCCAAAAGACGGAGTTAATTTTCCTCACCAAAAAGCACATAACGATGGAAATGCAACTGAGCACACACCAAGAAATCTTCAACACGAAGAGGACGTACCTAGGCGCCCAGGAAGAGGATGTACCTAGGCGTCCAACTTGACTCGAAGCTGGGCACAAATAAAGCACGCGGCAACCAAAGCGGCACAAGTGACAGCATCACTTTCGAGGCTAATGGCAAATATAGTTGGACCAACTGCGAGCAAGCGTAAACTGCTTATGATGGTGACACAGTCGACTCTGCTCTACGGCTGCGAGATATGGGGAGACGCAGTCAAAAATCAGAATCACCGGAACGCTCTAAGCAGAGTACAAAAGACAGCAGCCTCTTCGTACCGTGCTGTCTCGCAAGCGGCGGTTCTGGTAATTAGTGGAACGATACCTATTGACCTTTTAGTTTTGGAACTCAGAGAAATGTGAAAGCCAATAGTCCAAACAAGATGTAAGAAGCCATACCATATAAAACTGACATGAAAGATGGCGTAACGAAACCTAACCGAAAGTTTGAACATAGCAATACAGACACCGCTTACCGCCGCCTGTGTACTAGTGACAGCCAAGGTTATACCAAAGACCGCCTACACTACAAGATGATCACTTTCAGAAAGAGCTTTTCGACTCTTTCAAATGAGGATAGCTTCGGCGTCACAAAAATAAATGTCCTTTTCCTCAGAGTGGCCACAATGGGCCTTGAACAGGCCTAAGTGAGTCTTAGGACAGCCATATAACCTAACCTTCCTCAGAGTCTGTCTTGGTCGTTACTTCACTACCTGTGGAAGCACAAGATATGTTCGAAAACAAGATTTGGACATCGTAAATGCGAGACATAAGTTTCTGGCATATTATCTCCCACTTTTACAGACGCCAGATCTTGTTTATTTGGCTTTGCGACAGTGATCTTATGAGTGGATTATAGTGGATTAGGACGACTTAGAATATCTCGAAGAATAAGAGCACAAATCGGAATGAAAATTATGAATCAATCGTGATAAAATACTCATTTCCAAATACAAACAATTCATAGTCATTCGTCCCCAAGCAATGTAGCCAAAGCTTTCGTTTCACGATTCATGAATTGCATGAAATGACACAGTGAACCCGATTCTAATCACCGAGCAGTGTAGTGTAAAACTAAGAGCAGAATGAACCACACATACGTGCCTTTTCCCTGGGATGATGTGGTACGATTGGAAAGTACAACTAACAGCTCATGAACGAATCCAAGGTGCTGTCGCTGATCAAGCACCAGATCAATGCGGAAGCACCCGCGTGCTTCTGCGGTCACTTTACAAAAGTTCGAGCTGGGACTCACAAGATTGATTGAGTCGGGTATTCATGATAAAGTGCAGAAAATCTTTCACGATTACTTCAAGTACCGTTGCTGTGGATCTTCCCAAGTATGGAAAAGGGGACAAAAGTGAAACGAAGGAAAAGCATGGACGGAATATTTATCTTTTTTTAGCCGACCACGATATACACCATAAATGCTGACAGAAACACCACATTTTGCTTACAGAGTATGCAAAAAAGAGGTCGGTCGTGCGTCAAGAGTTCTCCATTCCAAGGCATTTTCTATCAAGACAAATGCAACTACGAGTTCTTAAGCATATCCAGTGTGAATGCGAACCATTCGCCTTACTGTCCCGACTTGGAACGTTCCATTCTCAAATTAAGATACGCAGATTTACCAGTATGGAAGTGGTAAGTTAAAGCGAACGAACAATTGGTATCTGAATTGTCTTTGTATCGACGGATGCAGTACTTCAGTGTCTGGTTCCTCTGCATGCAAAATTCCATAAATCACTGAAAGTAGTTTCATTCTAGACTTTGCAGTCAACGTAGCATGAATACTTCAAAGTGTACCTTTAATAAATAGTTGCATTCCAGATAGCTAACGAGTTGGAAGACCACACCACAATGGGTGATACACTACTTAATTTTTGACCTCGTCTCTTTCGGAGAATGGTTGTAAATTCGAAGTTCCATCTGTAATAACTATTGAGAAGGGTACACAATGTTCCAGCAAGAGTGCACCTCAACACATTTGATAGAATACTTTTTAGAGCTGAAGCCAGACATTGCCCAAAGAATTTCTTACAATTTTCAAAAAATTAACGAATTGAGTGAGTCAAGATGTGACCCTAATACGTATGATACTTCACTCCGTTCTTGCAGAACCTTTTGATGTTGGCGGTGTTCGTAAATACCACATTGCAACTGTTCCTAGTCTAGTACTCATTCCGTTCTAGGATTCATTTGTATGCAATCTACATCACCATCCGTTTGTTAAGCTTCTATTTCCGTGTTTGAAAAAACTTCAATTGGAATGAAATTTCAAATCTTCATTCAGGTCAATGTTCATGGTTAGTAACAGAAACTGGACTTGTACATAGACACAAACTGAAACATTCCGCAATTTTTTCGGAGCAACGAAAAAATGACGTTTATAAAGCAGAAGATTCGTTCTGAGAATGTGCGGACGAGAAATGATCAAACACAGATCGCATTCCTACACTTCTATTCCAAGTGACATTAAATCGCACGAGTACAGTTTTCGTATTTGTACCAATGGACTGGATGAGATAACAGAGTAGTTGTACAGATAATGGCAGGAAGATTAGCTCAAGTTCAGCAGAGGACCCACATTTCCCACTCGTAGGGGACCAGATTTACAGTAAAGGTAATTCGGAAAATCAAGCATACCTTCCGTGCGTTCAGTGGCGACAAACATGCCTCTGGCCTTCAGCGGTGCGTAAATGTCGTCGACTCCATCCCCGGTATAAGGGATGTCGTCATGAGCAACAAAATCGATTTTGTTGTCAGCAATGAATTCCTCAGTCAGACTCCAGGGCGCATCGGGAATTATCTGGAAGAAATTCAATGTAAGTGCATGGTTCCAGAGTGAATTTAAAGTGCATTATTAATATATTCGTACCTCATCCACGTAGCGGCAATGTCGTACACCCTCGTAACGCTCCGCATCATTCATGACGGTGCGCCCTTTCATTGTGTGTGTTAGCTCATCGTTGCACACGCCCACAATTAAGTAAACATTAGGGAAAATATTTTTTGCCTAAGAGTGCGAGAAAGAGTTGGAAATTAGAAATTCATGGACACAACCTCAAACACACCTGCATCAACTGTCTAGCGTGGCCTTGATGGAATAAATCATAGATACCGTCAGCGTAGACACGCACACGACGCTCAGCGTTCCCGGAACGTGCCATTTTGTAAGTAATCTTTTTGGTATAATCGCATCGGTCTCGTTCGACAATAGCCTCCTCATCAGTAGAGAATGGAGCCGGATTGCAGATAGTCTGAAAAGGGCGGAGAACAAATGAATAAATGCAGTTGGACGACAAAAGGACTAAGAATTGAATGAATGGAAGCGGAGTTGATGCAATTGCAACAATAACAATAACAATAACAACAACAACAACAATTACCATTATATTGAAGAAAAAAAATATAGATATATTTTTAAAAAAATGTTCAAAAATAAATTTTAATATTATTCTTTCTTTATGAAGAATTTTTGAATGTTTCGCATAAATAAAATACAACTTTGACACGAGTTCCTTTCTCACAGAAAACCACAAATTTTTTGTCGACACTTTACAAGGTGCGGGTAAAGTAATTCCATTCACAGTATAAAATGAGATGTCTGGACACACAAATCGCAGGAATAACACCTAGAAAACAACTCAATGCTGAATGATGTAGGGCTTTTCAAACTGCATTATACCCGTAGTATCCTCACCAAACAGACCATGCCCGTAATGGAACTAAAAGGCCGTAGCAAGCCTTTGAGTCAGTTGTGGGGAACTGCACTTGGAGAACTCTTGGTACGGCGGTTCTCCAGCCCACGCACTTCTCTATATCTACCTATGTGGGAATTGAGAGAGATCAGTTTTAAGTAGTTCCAAAGCCTGTGTCCTGCTTGCGTCACCACATTTCTGGGACCGTGTGCGATTACTTTGATACGTAAAAAGAAGATAGAAATGGGGAGGATGAATGTGAAAAGTACTTTTTTGTTGGCATCTGTTCGAAGTCACGCATGATAGCTCTGGAACGGTCATATCCAACATTCGGACATATGCAAAAATGATTATTATTTGACCCCTTATGCGAAGATTTGTGAAATTGGGGATCTGCAACTAGGATTACGAATCCACCAACAGTATTTATATTTGTTAGTGTTTGAAATGTTGGCACATTTTAAGACGCTTCACTCATATCAATAGTTTTTATGTACATATTTATTCACAAATTCACAACACTGATATTTACCACCTGAACACCTTTCATTTCGAACGTGTTCGAATGTTGTTCGATCTGTGTTACACGGGTATTAAAATGCCACTCCCTCTGGATTATAGCCTTGAAATAGTCCAATTTGAATAAAACCAATTCATTTCTCGTTGACTGCTGCACTCAAACTGAACGTAATTAATATTTTTAGTTAATGTGTGGCTTATTGCAGAGGAATATTCACCTACTTCGAGGAATTAGCGGTCTGCGGAGGATGGCTTAGCTTCCTCTGAAACTTTGTGTTTAGGATGGCTGCTGCATTTGTTGTTGTTTTTTGTTGCTGTTACCTCAAATATCAGATGTTGTTATTCTATTTTGCCCGCTCAGCCAAAATTTCGAGGGTTGGCATTGCAAAAGTTATCGCACGCAATGGAAATAATTCTTGGAATATTTAGTTTGTTATTGTCAGTATGTGGCTTTGTGTTACCTTACACTCGTATACGAATTTTGTGACGCTGTTGTCCCATATACTGCGCTCTGAAGCCCCCTGCATTATGCAAATCCAATAGTTGCTCTCTCTAAAATACTCTTCCGGAGCTACGAGTACTTCGGCCTGAAACCCATTGCCTTCTTCACGACTATTCCAATGATTGTCCAATATTGAGCAGTGATTCGACAGGTATACATTATACATTAGAAGTGAAGCCGAAGAAGGATGTCTCCAAGCACTCAGGTATTAACCCAAAATATATTGTAATTTCTGTAACTGGCCAAACTGGTCGCACAACAGGAGTTCATTTGTGGAATAATATTCCAAGTGAGGTTTAACTATTACGTTTTACATTTTAATCGCTGTCGATAATTCGAGTTCTTTAATGTTAACAATACTTCACCGATGTTTTGCGCATTTAATATATAATAATATATATAAATTTGTTGATCAACAGGAACACGGAAGAACAGAGTTTTCTCAGTCCTTCTATCAGCTCATTGGGTGCTCTTGGCATTATGCTCTAGTCTCAGTTTCCATTTACAACCACCTTCACATTAAATGTTTGTTCAAGACTAGCTTAAAAGTTAATTCATTTCCAAAAACTTTCTTTTTCTCTGCAATTCATTCGTTCATGTTCCCAACTCGTATACATCAATGAATCATCCACATGCAACCTTTTCTCACTTATCAGTTTTAGAATATAATTTATATATAAAGTCCTCCTACGTTTATAACTGAACCTTCGTAGACCGACCCCGGTTTCAGTTTTTGTTGTCTTTCGACATTTTCTTATTCGTATTTACTCCTGTTCTTTGAAGTGTTCTGATAAACACGTTCCAAACTACTCAAGTTCTATGCTCTGAGCTCATATCGATATAGTTCTCTATTAGAAACCCCCTACTTATAGTTGGAAAGATACAATAAACCCTGACATCATTGTGCTTCCATTCACTAACCACATCATTTAGCGTAGATGCACTACGTTTACCAGTACATAGTAAGTATCTATATACTCGTATCTCTTTCACGATTCCGTTGTAGGAACCTACATAGCCGATTGATATATTTTGTTTCAATTGATCTTTCACGCTCTCATGTATTATTATTCGGGGTTATTGCCTTCTTTTGCGAAAAATTTAGCTACATTGCTTCGAACACTTTGTTCTGATATTTATACGAGTATATTTTCAGGAATGGCTTTGCTGGCTTAAAATTTTCACTCCCAAATTATTTAAAATACTCAATAGCATCTTCTTTTCATTTTTATACATTTATCTTTTACACATTCATATTTATTATTTCATGATCAGAGATACTCGTATCTTGTTCTTCACATGTAGCTTCACACAAGTGGTTGGGATTAATTCTCACTCGGGAGTTTCAGTCGCTATTTTGCTTCATGTTTTCTATAGCATGCTTATAAACACTTCTCCCAACCCTTCGGCATGAAAGTCACCTGTGTCCCTGTGAGCTATTAACGTGCTTTTCTTTGGATCAAGTTTTATTTCAATATGTTGTTGTTCAAAACGACGATCACTTGGTGATCTGTTTATGACCATTATTCCTGGTTCCAAATCATACTTGTAATACCCAGCGTCATCGTACTAGTAGCCTCAACTTATACATTCCTTATCCCTGGACATACTTCTGAGATTCATAAAAGACTCGAAGAAGTTTGAAAAGGTTTAACTCCCCTTTCCCCCAAATATTTCGAGGCCTACAGTACAATAGGCATCAATGCCTGAGTGCTTGGAGACCTCCTTCTTCGGCGCTTCTCCGGCCTACCCCAGTACTATTTTACTCTATGCTAGTATCATCTTAAGAGCAACTGATCTTTCAAGTCATGATTGTCCAATATTGAGCCACTGGAGCATGTTCAGCAGTGATTCGACAGATATACATTATACATTAGAAGTGAGGCCCACCTGATCTTTCTCACTTATTTTAGTTAAAATCAATTTAAGAATTATCTACTAATAGTTCTTTGATTGCTCAGACGAGTATTCAATTGGTTCTTTTTACTATTTGTTTTATTCTGGAATACTGGACGCAATCCTTTTGTTGTCACATGATTCTCATCAAGTCAAAATTTCAATCTGCTTGTAGCACGTACCCACCGTGGTATCACAATGGGCCATTAGGTGTGTTCAAGTGTGCTTTTGGTAAACTAGGCGGCCACTCCTATCTACCTACCTACCTACCCACATTTTATATACTTATCTATGATTTCAAAGTTACACTCTTTTCATTTATGCTTCACTGCATCATTTCCACCATCTCCTACTATGTGATTGAACTCATTATTCCACAAAGATCAGTTCTTGACCGGCAACTACCTTGCCTACCACTCTGCCGCTATTATTATTGATAATGAATCTCGATTTTCACATTATAGTAGCCTTCATTATTTTTTCGACTTTAGAACTTCAAAGCATATTTTTCTCACTCTTGACTTTGATTCGTTCCTTTGCAACTATAACTTATTTTGCAAGTGCTGAAAATCCATCCTCCGTTTTAATAGGCATTACCGTCCTTGGAGGCATTACCTTTGGCCCTTTCACTGCGCGAAGCCAGCGATCAAGAGAAGGACTGTTAAGCATTCCTTGGGCGGTATTTAAAACCACAACGCCACCCCCTAAGACTGCAATATTGATCCATCATCATGCTTACGGCACCCGTGCTGTGAAAGCATTTGTTTAGTTTAATTGTCAAACGCAGTCGCAATTGAATGCATGCCTTGCACGCGAACCTTTCAACTGCATTCCCACTTTGTCAAATTCGTGTCATCACTGTCCCCGGTCCTCTTTACTTCCTTCCCACCAATTTTCTGCTTCACAAGTTCTGCAGTTTACCCTACTCACAAAAGTTACTCGTGATTCAGAGAGCATGCGATTTTTTATGGCGCCAAAAACGTCCAATTCATTTGCTTTATTCCTTTGTGGGACCTCGTTTGCTCGAATCTTTATCAATTAGTGGATTGGTCACTTGCTTCCGGAATCAATTGTCATTTATATTCAGTGCTAGTTGAGCAACTCAATTCAGAGCAAACCCAACCAACCAAGTCAGTGTACAAGTGTCTTGTAGTGACAGTTCTGACAATGCGCCCACTTGTCAATTGACTCTTCCGGCACTGAAGCAATTGAAAAACTTGTGCAATCCAATGGGGCTCTTTTTTTGAGGCACAGCAAATACAAATACTCGCATCGTAAAGATTTGAATAGCTCCTTTACAATTTGTGTCATCAAACACCGAACTTTTATTACGCTACATGAGTTTTGGGCATGTCACATACATATATTAATACACATATCAGCCCGCCACTGCTCCTCCGGTGGATCGAGTGCAAAAAAAGTGGCGTGATGTTTAAAATCGTATTAATACTTGTTTACACCATACACACACACACACTCACACGTATAAAGCCAATCATACGCACACTTGCCTCTTTCAATATGTGCGCTCGACTGCTCTCCAAAATGTTAACGAATGTGTGTGTGTGTGTGTGTGTGAGTGAGTGTTAATATGTGCCTGTGCCGAACTATTGATAAAAGTTACTACGGAACTGTTCACCATGAGCCCCTATATTCATTATCAGGCTATATAATAGGTGGCTTTGCTGCAGTATATAATTCTAGATGGATCGGAAAATTTTATGAATCCAATAAGATCAGAGGAAATTGAGTGATGAACCATCAGTGGTACTCTTTTAACGAACGAAAGAAACAATTGAAAATCCCAATGCTACCGCTACTCTTCACTACAGTGTCGCTTTACTAGGGTTGTGGAGTCGGAGTTGGAGTCAGAGTCTCAAAGCCGCTAGGGTTTGGGTGGAGTCAGAATAGGTGTCGGTGCTTTTTGGGTGGAGTGTCAGGATCGGAGTCTCAGAGTCGCTGGGGTTTGGGTGGAGCCAGTATAGGTATTGCGAAGTCGCTGCTTTTTGGGTGGGGTCAGGATCGGAGTCGCTGGGGTTTGGGTGGAGTCAGAGTCGCAGTTGGAGTTGGCGACTTATACCCCTGAATTTTACTATACATTCGATTAAATTGAGAAGTGAAGTTCCACCGCTTCGGCAACCTTCGATTTTGTTTAAATGCACTACGCGAGCCCTCCGCGAGCTCTCGTCACAGCTGTCAAAATCGCTTCTGTTTGTTTCTTCATTTATATTTTTGATATTCCATAATTTGTCTACTCGCAACCCAAAAAGCAAACAGGATTCACCAAACTAATCACATACTTACTTATGTGGCCTAATCACTGAATCTGTGAACACAACGCGCTGTTTGGTTACGGCCTAACTACTAAACTAATTAACTCGTCTATTATCGATTGTGGCCCAAATGGTTTGACGAGTAAAGTAGAGGTGCGGTGTTACGCGGTGGTATCACAATGGACCCATGGTGGGCTGAGTGAGTTGGTCTGTAGACCGGCTGTCACGATAACCTAACCTATCCTTTGGAGCCCGATTTTTGTATGACTGCAAAATGCTACAAATGTGGATATACTTGAGAAAATCTCGATTCCAAATAAAATAATTTGAAAGAGAATGTTCAGTTGGAATGTTGAAAGTGTTCACTGCAACATCCTGCCTCCAAGTCAAGAACGTTGAAATCAGTTTAGGCTAACTACGAGGAACCTCATATACACTGTAGGCAAATAAAAGTCCATGAGCCTACATACGTGTGGCAGGACCTGGATGCTTTAATATTACAGTATTATCAGTTTAGTACGTAGGCGGGCGATCATATACTGCAAAGACACACTCGTTGCATGTCGGTACTGGCATCAAATTTTCTATCCCAACTATCAATGGGAACCGAGTGTAGGAACAACGATGTTCACACAATCCGAGAACAACGAATGCAGCTGGGAATTCAAATTGATAGCAGGCCACAATCAGGTCTACCATCAAAGTATATGCAAGTGCAATGTAGCATGATCGAATAATATGAAATACACCCCGAGGGTCGTAGGTTCAAATCCTGCCACGGGCTTGGTCTCCAAAATGCTTCTTTCTATAAAATCTTTTCTCTTCGAGACGAAAGCCTCTGTAGCTAGTACTCATTCCCCCAACACCTTGCACTCATAATTAATTATGGTGTAAGGAATAATATAATAATAATAATATGAAAAAATAACAATAATATAAAGGGTAGTTAGGTGGGCACTTGGTTCGAGGTGGTTCGTATATTTTGGTTCAGAAAAGGCCGCAGAAAAAGAGTGACCCCAGACGGACACAATCAAACCACCTGTGGCCCACTTACTTTTTGTTGCAACCAGCTTCACATACCCTGTAAGGAAAGGGCGTGGGCTATAAAAGCAAGTAAGCGAGTACAAATATAAGCATAAATGCATAATACTGTGGGCTGTGCTGAAACTATTTTCAAAAAGGGCGAAAACACCCACATGTGATTCATGGCCCAACACACGCCACCAATCGATAAGATAACAATAGCGTTGGAGCATGTGCGCTACTCGAATAATTTCATAAGTAAACATCGCGCGCTTGTGGTGGTGCACTTGGCTGATGCTTATTCTCCTGGCAAGCAGACGCCTCACTCGGGATGCAAATCGAAGGGGAAAAATGCATTTATAAATAAAGTAACATTCACTCACAAATCAGATTGCTGATTAATTATTTTTCATCTATTCTTTTGTTTGTTTATAATTTTGCAAAGCGGCGGAATTTAAGAGTAGCAGAGGAATTTGGAGCAGCGTGTGTTTTAAAATACACCAGCAATCATTCGATTGAATGTTTCGCTCCCGTGCCGCTCCTCTTTGCACCTCTAGTCAATTTGTGTGTATAAGAGTTGTGCGGTGAATGCATTCATGAGCCTCTTTTGATGATTTTAACTCACCTTCAAATATGCCACACACACTGCATACCAATCAGAGACCATAGAGACGGGACACTTAAACGTCAAACTTGTGGACGTTTCAAGAAAACTGTCTTTGTTTATCATTAGTTGCCTATATGGATAGGTTTGTTTATCATTGGTTAACCAGAATTCTGAAGAAAATCAGCCACACTACTACAATTTTTCACATGTGTTAGTGTGCGCAAAACAAGAGTCATTTCTCTGTATTCTCTGGTACCAATCACACACTCAATTAGCAGGATCTGGTATGTGTAACGGGTTCATATACTGCAGCATATTTTTAGGTGCTTCAAAATCATCGAAAACGGCTCGCGAATGTGTTCACTCTACATCTATCTATTGGGCGCATATTGCAAGTAAACACGTCGACACTGAAAACCCAAACACAATAAAGGTTCAAGTCATGGCATGACACCGACTGACAACAATGTTATCAAAATTGTGATATACTCGATGTTTCACATAGGAAACACCACAAACGGGGGGCAATTATGAAAATTCATTTTATAGAATTGTACATATATAAATCGATTACACTTCCTAAATCCCTCTGTATAAAAAAATTGGGCCCACCACTGTACATTTTCGCTAGACTACGAGATGCGTTCGTTGTGTTCCCTAAGCAGGCTGCAACAGATGCAACATATTTATTGTAGCCCCTGTCATATTGTGCAATAAATTCAACGTCTGCCGGCAGGTTATACTCGTAGAAGTATTTCAAGACCGCGCACAGTAAACTGAGGAGTCCACAATACGCAATTATTCTGTATCGGTGTGATACGACACAAATGGTGCCATTTTATAGCATCGTATTCTGATGTCACTTCTCGCGCACCCTCATCACGAGTGGTGCCCGCATTGGCCGTGGTGCCCGCATTTGCCGTACTCGCATCATTCAAACGCCACGGTTTGTCCAATTGCATTGAAAGAAAACGTCATTTACGGATTGTTTCATATGTGAAGCGGGCAGTTTCTACATTTACACAACTTGGTACACTTTTAATTTGTATGGAATAACGTGTTACTAAAAATAATCATCACTCACCATAAAATCCGAAGTGCCACTGCTAATTCTTGCACTTGGCAAAGGTGGAGGAAGCGGCACGTACTTCTTCTTCACAGGACTGCTGCCGCTGACACTGGCGTACTCATTTCCGAATGCATAAGCAGAGGTGCTGGCAATTATTGGTGCCTCGTCGTCTGGTTCGCTTTGCGAAATTGTGCGCGTGTAGTCCTTGAGCGTGGGCACTGGCTCTGGCATGGCAGCATCCATGTTGATCGTTTTGCCGCCGTTAATTGAATGCAATGCGGTTGCCTTCATTGAGACATCCTCATCGGCTGGTGAAGAGTCTGCGCAGCTTGCGGTACTGACAGCAATACTTGCACTGGCATTGGCACTTACGCTAACATTGGCTGCCGCCGGCATAGCAATAGCGGCCTCGTATGTCCTCTTGCGCTTCGGAATTACAGTGGGATTAGAGGGCGACAGCGACGTTGCAGGCGATGGCGGTTGCGGCGACGACGACGATGACGACGACGACGTCGACAGTGTTAGAGACAATGACGGCGACGGTGACAGCGACGGCGACGTTATTGACACTGCCGGTGACGATACAGACGTCGTTACTGATGCCCCGTTCAAAGACGAATGCGTTGCAATAAGATTGTTAGTGAGTATCGATGAAGATGCCATATCAGTAGTGTGCATAGACTCTGAAACTGTTTGATATAAACAAACTTTCCTGTTCTGTATCGGTTCCTCGTATAATATTCACAATACGGAATTAATGGTATCAATATAAAGTTCCAGTTTCGCAAGAAATTCTAGTTCCCCAACCGATTTCTAGTGCTTTACTGTGTTATAAGTGATTTACTTGAGCCAGAGATTCGTGTTACTTTCCAAATAATTTCGGCCGCTGCACGTAATTAGGATGAATGTCGTTCCGATGCTCTTCAATGCGAATTCTTTTAGGGAGTATGGATTGCGTCTTCAATTGAAATGACCTGCAATTGCGAGTGTAGAAGAGAAGCAAATATGAGTAAACTAGTGGACTCCAAATAAGTGATAGTCTAGATAGATATTATAACATGAATTGCTACATACTATATACATATCCACATACATATGCGCCTGTATGGATATATTTATTTAGGTATGGGATCTTTAGCTGTGCATTGGAGCAAATAATTACACTCAGCGTAATTTGTACCAAAGTACACACACCCGTTTATACATATGTACACACGAGCAGAGCATACATAACACTCATTCATGCATACGAGTAAATATTTAATAAGCTAAATTCAAAGGCTTGTCAAAGGTTCAAAGAGTCACTGGTTAATTATTACCTGGTGGTATTCCTTTTCAACTGTTGTCAAGATATAATTGCGATCACAGTGCAAATGTGTACACAGAGAGGAACTGGAGCAAGGCCCTACTTCCATAGTTGCTAAGAAGCGACCATTTAGAGCCGACATCTCTAGACTTAGGTTTGGTTAGGTAGGAGTGGCCGCCTAGTTTTCCAAAAGCACACTTGAGCACACATAATGGCCCATTGTGATACCACGATGTGGCGCCGTTCAAGCACTGACTAAAAAGTTCCCATACTTGGGATGGTGATAGTCAACGCAAGGACAGCGCCATCCCTAGAGTAGGTAACAGGAAAGTGTTTCTGTGAGCCTCCTAGTCTATTATTGATAAGAATTGAACGTTTGGCGTCATTTCCGCAGTTGAGTAAACTTTTGAGACAATTTGCTGTTTAAACAGATATGCCAGTTCGCTTACGAGAGATGAATAGGCCAGGCCAGCAACGAAACACAGCAATCGTTTCGAGTACAGACTAACAACATTGATTAATTGATAGACGATACCAATAGTATATGAAGACTCCTTTAAAGGTCCTTTTTAAATTATGAGGTAAGTTTTTAAGAAAAAATTTGAGGCTGTGAACGATAAGCAATCGAAAGCTCTGAGCAGAAGTTGCAAAGAAACATCGAACTCCAAGTAAATGGGAACCTCTTCACATCTTCTTCCCCGGGCATGTGGATTTTAAGCATTTGCAAAATAAGCTATAGTTGCAAAGGATGGTATGAAAGTCAGGAGTGAGAAAAATATGCTTTGAAGTTCTGAAGTGGAAAAAATAAGGAAGGTTACTATAATGTGAAAATCGAGATTCATTATCAATAATAATAGCAGCAGAGAGGTAGGCAAGGTCGTTGCCGGTCAAGAACTGATCTTTATGGAATAAATGAGTTCAATCACATAGTAGGAGATGGTGGAAATGATGCAGTGAAGCATAAATGAAAAGAGTGTAACTTTGAAATCATAGATAAGTATATCAACTGTGGGTAGGTGGGTAGGAGTGGCCGCCTAGTTTGCCAAAAGCACACTTGAGCACACCTAATGGCCCATTGTGATACCACGGTGTGGCGCTGTTCAAGCACTGACTAAAAAGTTCTCTTACTTGGGATGGTGATAGTCAGCGCAAGGACAGCGCCGGGAAAGGCACGACTCCCCCATTATATTGGAGGGAACCATACTGATAATTTGATGAACCTTGCTATGTCCCTAATATTAAAGGATGACAGCTCTGTCAGGCTTGTAAGAAATGGGGCACCAAAGGTACGAATTCTTCTACTGCTCAAGGATCGGCAGTGACATAAGAGGTGGAGAACCGTCTCATCCTCCTCCTCAGAGGCGCAGCCTCGTCAGAAATCGTTTGAGGGTAGGCCCAGTCTTTCTGCGTGCTTTCCAAGTCTGCAGTGGCCGGTCAAAACCGACACAGTTGTCGACAGTGATACGCGATCAAGTCGAAGAAGTTGATTGGTTCTGTTTTTGTCCATTCTTGCCCAAGTTAGTCTAGCCGTGTGGCAGGATTCCTTATCGATCCAGGATTTGTAGGTATTTCCGTTTGATATCGAGCTTGGCTGTTGCCAGTTTTTTACGGAAGGATGACGATATTTACGGAATGCTGAATTTCGTGCAGTAGCGTGCCTGCCTTTGCAAGCTCGTCCGCCTCGCAGTTGCCTGGACATGTGAGAACTTAAAAATTAGTTCATCCTCGTATCTGTGGACATACTGGTATCTATGGACATACTCGTATCTATGGATATACTCGTATCTGTGGACATACTCGTAAGTATATGGATTCCAGGCAAGCGGGTTCGAAATGATTGCTTCATACAAATAGCAACGCTTTTGCATACTTAACAGGTGCCACGAGTAGTGCTACAGAGATTTACTATGTGGCACAATGGTTACCTGAAGTGTATACCAATGCTTGACCAACAAACATCGTTGCTATCATGGAAGCCTTACGAGTATATTGAATTGTCACATGTGCCTGCAACAGCCCTAACAAAAACACCAATCAAGTGGTAATTCTCATATGCTGGTTCCGCTGTTTTGCTGGCCAGAGACACACTCACACTCTCACATAAGATGACGCAGCATCAGTTCTTCCAATACAACATCATCATCATCATCATCATAATCAGCACTTGCCAATATGCATACACGACACTCTCGTTCGCCAAATTATTTAACTAAATTGTTTATCAATCCAAATTTACCTTTTCTTTGCTAATTTTACTTCATTAAAACGTTCCTTTAAAATTAGAATCAATTAAAACTCGAACGCTTGAATAAATTGCCTTCACAATATCAAAAAACAAAACAGAAAAAAAAGAAAATTATAGAAATCACATAAAATAGTGAAATAGAGGGAAACACGCCACGAAGCTTCTTGAAATTTGTAATACTGCGTAGAAATAAGTCACCGAAAAGTCCTCTCGACGATCAATTCGTTTATTTATTCAAATTTAAAATATTTTAGCCGCTGGCAGAAGCCAATTGAGATCTTTGGGGGCCTGTGTGAGCACTCTGCTGTTGGCAAGCTGACGGGAAACGCTTTTTATATGGGGCCTCAACAATCAGCAGGTTTATTTTGGAGGTTTCTTCTGGTTGGTTCTCCATATAGAAAGAGCTTTGCACCAGCGCGCGAGCAACAGTGTGTGCAAACCCCCTTCAAAACTGACAAGAGAGAGGCAGAGGCGAGCAGCAATCTCAGCGCAAGATCTGCGCCACAGCACATGCCAGCGGTTGCCAAGCGTTTCGGTTCACAGCGTCCCAAGCCAGAGAGCGAGGACACAGTCGTCTACTGCTACACTGCTGACGTATTTCGAGAAATGAAACAATTAAAGAATGTGAAGAAGCATTTAAACGTGAGGCATTGTTTTTATCGATTGCAAAAGAGCAATCAATGACTGCTTTTTTATGTGATTTGGAATACTTCTAGAAAATACTACACACAGACCAGCAACGATCACAATGGCCTAGATTTTGGAGTCTTTCATTTCTATGTGGAGATCAGGAGAACAAAAAGCAGCCGCTCCAGAGACAAACACAGTTACTGAGACTGACGCACTCTTGCTATGATTTTCCGCACGACAAGAACTTTAACCTGCATTTTCCCCAATAGCGTGCGTAACCAGCAGACAGATTTCCACTATCAAACACACTTGTTCACATATGTATATAGGGTGCTTCTTCATTAGAAGTTCCGACAGGTGTCTCGGAAAAGTTCAGCTGTTAATTTATAAATTTTGTTGACCTTTATATTCAGTGTGCTTTCACAAATTAGAATGCATCGTTTTTCGTTTCAGCAACGTTACCAAATCGTGAAAAATGCCATTGCAACGTGTTCTGCTCGCCAAACTTATGCAGTCGTGTTATCGCCAAATTGTGTTCAGCGATGGGGCACATTTCTGGCCGCACAGAAGCGATTGCAGAGAGGGGCGACTATATCCACAAAAGTGCACACCAGTGGTATCATGGAACATTATTTACGCACAATGTAAGCCCGGAACAATGCTAAATGCAGATTTGCTCAAAGGTTGGCATTACCTGGCACACAATCGTTGAAGGCATAAATTGATGTTTGCAATAACAGATTTTGATCGAAATTGAATTTTTTGTGTAATTTGCTAACACGCCTTAAAAGCAAAATCGTTATTGAAGGAAAATATTGCTCAATGCATGGTGGAAGGAAGTATGAGGGCTGACTATAGGGAGATTTGAAATAAGCGTAAAGGTAGGACCAAAATAGACGAGACGTAACGATAGCGATTTTACGAACGTCTGCACTAGTTACGTCGATTTTGGCATTTAACCCAAAATGTGACGCTATCAAACGCATCGATGGATGGCTATTTACATAAATTCTGAGCTCATCCCCCACAGCGGCGATTAAATTGTAGCAAAATTCCGTCATTTCAATTTTAATTTCTTTTAAAAAGAACAATCGTGTCAACAAAGAAGAGGTTATGACGAGTAGCAGACGTTTGCAGTTCGGTTCTTACGGAACCGATCGTCACGTCTAAATGTTTCGTTCAGTTTCGATCAAATACGTATGACCATTTTGGCTATTAACATTGATTCACATATGCTTGAACTTACTCGTCACGTCTCGTCTCGTCTATTTTGGTTAGCCCTATACTTGAACTTAATCGTTACGTCTCGTCTCTTTTGATTGGCCCTTTATATGTAAACTGAGCTTAACATGGCATATCATAGCAGCGCAAGACGGAGCAATGTGCTGATTGCCGAAACTTACCATATGCATCCCCATACAGCAGTAGATCTTTTGTTTATTTTTATAGAAATATTATTAATGCACAATAAATAATATTTACTTTTTCCCCTCCCCTCACTGAAAGTCAACTCATCTCTCGAAATGAAAGCGAAGTAAATGGTTTCTGAAGTATCACTTAACAGAGAAATCGAATATTAACAGACTTCTGTGTTCAGTGAAGGTCTGTAAAGTCTACAGAGCAGATCTGCAAGTGATGTTAAGCTATACCGCTATGTTATGCTCTGTTAAGTTCATGGAGTGAAACCTTGCGACTGCGCGAACTTTTCCCTGCGTACACATCCAATTTAGGCAATGCCGGTACGAAGAATGTGGTGCGTGCTGATGAGGCCATTTTCCAGCATGTTTTCTCTTATTTGTGTTTGTGAAGTTAATTAAATATACTGCCATGCGCAATGCAAATTAGTTTTAATTGCGTCCTTTTTATGTCAAAATCTTCATGTACGTTGAAGCGATGCGTACATTGCTGATAGATGAGGCCATATATTTAGGCCAGCACAAATAGCTGAAAGTAGGCAGCTTTTTGTGGATTTTTTGAGTCAAAAACACAACAAACTTGTCTTTCGGGCATTGGAAAAACGCGTTAATTCATCGTCCTAAAGAAACTTCATACAATGCAGGAGGTCATGTGATATACAAGTACATTAAAGTGTCCACTTTTTAGGTCAAAATTTGTAATATTTTGACGCTATATTTTATAATCAACAAACGCCTGATACAAAATGTTCTCAGTGCCTAGTATTAGTACCTACGATAGCCAGAGACGCGCTCAGGCGGTTGCGGATGGTGACGTTGCATAAAAAACCTCTTTTGGCCTGCTTGCTAACATGGACGTAGCATAATTCGGGTGCTGATAAATTGTGCTTACAAAAGGAATCTTGTAGTTCGGTCTAAAGTGGACGAAATTTGTTTTGCTTATATGTACAAAAGTGAGTAAGATTTAGGCTTATTCTTAATTGAATATAGTGCACAAATCTCATGTAGATCATAGGAGCAGTATGTGCCCATAAACATTATCAGTTATATATTAATTTTTCCATTAAAACCCTTGAGTACATTTTGTCCTATAGTGACATCTTAACTTATAGTTCCTTAATCAATAAATTTGTCAAGAGATCGGAAAAGAAAGGATGTGCGTAGGATGAATGATAATTTTTAGACCAGTGAACTGTTGGCTTAATGCCAAAATGTGTTCTATTAGCATGTTTTATTCGGAAAATAGCACCTGCAGAGATTGGAACCGAAGGGAAACATATTTGTAGATAGTACGGATGGATGAGGGCGTAAAAACCAAGCAATGCCGAAAGCGGCGATGGCACTGCTAATGAAGAGGCAAACAACTGTAGTAGTAAATTGCAGAAGGCCGAAACTGAGTCAATTGTTCGTCTTTTCTGGCAATTGTCTGAGGTACAATGGAGTTATGTGTATCAGTATAAGAATTGGGAGACCTTATTCTCAGGGGCTATTATATTTTTTATATTCTTACTTCTCGTCTCTTTTCTCCCCTTTTTTGATTTGATGGACGATTTTCATCTTGGTTTGGCCATATTTCTTTAGACGTTTTTGGATAAAATCGGGAAAATAATAATTATATGTGATTGGATCGTTTATTTTTATTTTTTGGATTTTTGGCGATTGACACTCGCACCAGAAATCCTCCATTGACTTCTACCAGATAAAAAATTGTCCATTTCTTTAGTGATGAATATTTGAAGAGAATTTCTCCCTGGAAATTTAAATGGGATTATTCTACAAATCATATACCCCAGATAAGAATCTAATTGAAATCCCAAGAGAAAATTTCCACTCGAATACTCACGACCGGCCAGTATTTTTGAAGAATTTGGTGTCAACACGAGTATTTAATTTCACTTGAATTTGCGCCACACTCTGAATAGATCCTCACCTGCCCTCTGCTAACGTACTGGCGCTTATTAGCGACAATACACTATAAGGATTGTGGGCCTCCTCGACTTAACTGCACTTAAAATTCTTAATTTTTTTACATTGTCACGATTTACGAGGGTGTTTTGAAAAGTTCGCGTTCTGTGCCATGTGTGGCTTCATGCTTATCACACCACTTAACACGCTCTGGGCACAACGAGAAATGCACAGATGCGATTGGAATGTAACGGTGCGTTTGGCACAGTGTCTCTCCCTTTAGAATACGGTATTGTGTATAATACACCACTGTTATTCCAAAATTGCTAAATTTTGAGCAAAAACAACGTCACATGGACATCGCTAAGGAGCTGTTTTTGGCCAAAAACAAAACCGTTATCATGCCTCAACCATCGTATTCACTGGACTTGGCCCCCGCTGACTTTTTCCTCCTTCCAAAACTGAAGACACCGATGAAAGGAAAGCGTTTTGCTACGATTGAGGAGATAAAAGAAAAATCGAAACAGGAGCTGTTGGCGATACCAAAAAAAGCGTTTCAGAAGTGTTTCGAGGATTGAAAAAAATGCTGGCATAAGTGTATTATATCTGAGGGGAATTACTTTAAAGGGGACAAGATAGTTGTTGATGAATAAATAAATACTTTATTTTTTGATCACACAATAACGGTTCTTTTTTGATCACATCTCGTATGTGAATAACTAGTACTTGAGTTCATAATAATGAAGCATAAATGGTTGCATACTTTTAGGATATAATCTATTAGGCTTTCTCACGGCAAATATACATGCGTGGAGGCATGCTCCTCTACGAAACTTCTTTCGAAGTGTAGTAAATATACGAGAGGTTTGAAAGCCACCACAGAATTGAGGTCGAGGCATTTGAACAGTGATCGTAGCAGTGTGTGATAGTAACAGTAACAGTATATAGTGCTGAAATGCATAAGTAAATAAAGTCCAAAATTGTTAAAGGAGAAGTTAGTTGGGGTAGTTAATTAGATTGTTCCGCTCTTCAAGCAGTGTGGCGGGTTAAGAACCATGACCACGTGCGTGAGCTGGCCGTGACCACCACACTGCTTACAATGAAATATACGAGTACATACAAATACAAAGTAATTGCTTACTTCCCTTTCGACCTCCGCTGACTTGAATGATAAAATTGCAAGCGAAAACGAGGTTCACTTAACTTGGCACCCAGTTGTCTGTCCCAAAGGTCAAACTACACATAAGTCTACGTTAGGGTTATTATTATTATTATTATTATTATTATTATTATATCTTACAACTTAATCAATTAAGACTGCAAAGGGGTTGGGGAATGAGTACTAAGTACTGAGGCTTTCGACTGGAAGAGAAAAAGAGGTTAATATAAGGGCGAATGCATTGCGCATCGTTCACAATAATATTTGTTTGTTTAAATTTAAGTTTAGATTCTTAAAATTATTATTAATCAATTAACAACACAAAATTTTCCCTGGAATCCTATTGACGTAGAAGCCTTATTTCGTGTTTTCCACTTATCCACACTTTAGCAGTGAAAATGCTCCAGTGACGCACTTATACGAGTAAAATGTGCCCAATCATTGGCGTTGAAGTCGATATTTTAGTCCAGAATCAAGTGGAACAATTTGCTCATGCCGCTAATTTTCCATAACCCTCAAAGTGACAATGTTTTCAATCTATTTATATGTATATTATTCACTAAAATTATTTGTGTTTAAAAATGACAATTGCTGAAGAGCCTTCGAATATGCCTTAAACACGTTTCTGTAGTGGGGTCAGCATGACTCGTTAGCTTCTTCATCGGTCTGTAATCACTTCTTGTGGGGCAAGTAAATAATTGGAGGTGAGGTCCATCACATACATGAGCTGTATAGTTTTTAGAGCAATCAGTATACCAAACACGCCCACTTCTCGTGCACCTACATTCTTCCAAAGAGCATAACTCAAAAACCGAACAAACTATTTGGATGAAATTGTATATGAAGTCGCACTTGAACACCCGGATACGGTTAAACAAATTTTATGCTCATAGAACCACACCCACTTTCTAAACGCCTTTTTCCGTGAAAATAACATATCTCAAGGAATACGAGAGGTGGAGAGCAATGTTTTCTTATGGACACTAACCTTGCACATAATTTTAAATCTTATTCAACTATGATGGGGTTAATAAATGAGACAACTGACTGTGCATAGAAAGCAGAGTGTTCGGTACAACCGGCTGTTAACATTCTTTACTTACGCTAATGCTCTACTGTAAGAGCTAATTACGCCTCACGTTCGAGTTCGATTGAGACCTTGTTCGACCGACCAGCATCTTTGCCACTACTAGGGATGCCACTAAACCAACTGGTTCCACGGACACGTAAACATCCGCACATCCATTGGAATGATTCGATGCCTATATTCCCAGTCTCAGTTGCAAATTGCTGTCAAACTGATAATTGAAAACCCGTCCTCAAATAAAGCAAACTCCGGAGTACTCGTTTTAGCTTTGTTTTAACCATTTATTTTCATAATTCTCTATACATGTTACGTTTATTTATCCATATTCATGACATTCAGATGGGAAAGTGAATCCGAAATTTTAAATTAGTTGTCACAATTCTTATTATATATTATAATGCTTTACGAAATAATTAATTTGACTTTATTTTTAATGCATTTTTGTTTCTGTTTTACATTTACTTTTAATATAATAATTCTCTATCGCTCTCGCAGTTTAAAATCCCACACTCTGTCGCTTGCCATCGCAATTATTGTAGACAAACATCGTATTTAGTCGCCTTGGCCTTGATGTTTGGGTTAAAATACATTTAAGCGTTTAAAATATGCGGATCTGTTTAAGACTTTTCTAGTCATTTGTTCATTTATTTATTATATTATCCATATTTGTTTAGTTTCATATATTTTTACAAATTGTTTACAATAAATTTGTTCGATTTTATATAATTTATGCTATAATTGGAAATAGGTGACTCCTGCTTCCTTTTTGTCTAATGCACAAAACGAAAAATAGCAGCGGTGTACGTCCTAAAATGCAGTTGTGCCTAACACCCTCGCTCTATGCTGCTCTTGACTCGCTGTCCATGCCCGCCCAGCTACGTCAAGCCTTGTATACGGATGGTAATAGTGCTTCGGAACATGCCAAAGCACCGTGTCAACTAAGTGTAAATTTGTGTGTTTTTCTTATTTTTTATACTTTTTCAATAATTCGATTTTGGATTATTGCCTATTTAAATTGTTTCTGTTTGTTATTTTATCATCTTATGCATATTTATTATGTACTTTGTTTGTGTTTTTACGATCTAATGTAACGCTATATTTTTAAAATTTATTTAAAATACACGCATTTTCTTGTAGATATCTAAAAAACATTTTCGGACAATTTCGTTTGAATTGCATATTTCAATTTTGTAAAAGAAGCCTTTCAAATATCGACGGCAGGAAGTTTCTGCAAATTTGTTTTTCTTTCTCTACTTTCATTTGGTTTATTTGTTTAGCTATAATTTTATTTAAAAAAAAAACAAATACTCGCCATAAATCAATTATGCAAAAAAAAAAAGAAATTAAAATGAATGAACAAAACTTTCCTAATAATTCTGAAACTATTCATGAGGCCAATATTCAAAACAGAACCACACATGATAGTATATAAACAAAGTCCAGAAATGTTAGCACCTATTTTGGTATCCCCATACTCAGCAGGCAGGTATACGGCGTATTCACTTTGTCAGCGTTCGTTGACATGGAAACATGGAAGCGTTGTTCACTATCTATGTCAGCCACATTGATACCACTTGGTAAAAACACAGGAATCAAGTACGCGCTCACTCATCGACAATGGGCATCGCCTTTTCGAATTCGTTGCATTGCAAGCAGGTCTTAAGGGCCAACCAAAATAGACGAGACGTAACGATAGCGATTAGACGAACGTATGCACTCGTTACATCTATTTTGACATTTAACCCAAAATGTGACGCTATCAAACGCATCGATGGATGGGGATGGCTTTTTACATAAATTCCGAACTCATCCCTCACAGCGACGATTAAATTGTAGCAAAATTCCGTCATTTTAATTTGAATTTTTTTTAAATAACAATCGTGTCAACAAAGTAGCTGCTGTGACGAGTAGCAGACGTTTGCAGTTCGGTTCTTACGGAACCGATCGTCACGTCTAAATGTTTCGTTCAGTTTCGATCAAATACGTATGACCATTTTGGCTATTAACATTGATTCACATATGCTTGAACTTACTCGTCACGTTTCGTCTCGTCTATTTTGGTCGGCCCTTAAGACAGCGGCATGAAAGCGACAATAAAGAGACAAACTTTCCCTCATACGTCACTGGCGCATCACGGCTCAGATACTCGTATTGGTACTCTCGCGCTATTTGCTTCGTCTCTGTTGTGCTTTCACGTCATTCACTAAATATAGCAAGAATTCTCTGTTTTATTTGTTTAATATAGTATTTTGCCGTCTATTATTATAAAGTAAATGGCATTTTTAGTCTAATGTGAGAAGTTTGATTTGCATACGAGTATATGAATAGAAGCATTCCCCCAACATCAGATAGCATATCAGCGGGATTAGGTTTTCATTCGGGACTTGGCAGTTCAAGGACGTAAAGAACACATGCTAAGCTCATGGATAATATACACCTTTATACATTTAATGGCCGCGCTCTTTCCAGTTGACGAGTTGAGTTGCTAACCTGACACTTATGATGGGGCGCACTCAATAAACAAGTGCTGCCTTGGTCAGCCATAGACACGTCTTTTGAAAGTTACCGTCAACGGAACCAGGAAATTCTGTAGAGTGGAAACGCCGCAGAGATCAAGGCCATGGAAGCTCAACCACAACTCAAGGTGTGCGGAAAAAACAATTGCTAAATGTTTGCGACGTAATGGGAAGTAAATCACTAAAAACTATTTTCAATCGAATGTATTTGTTCAATACACACTCGTATATACCAGTGCATATGTTTGTATCATACCACAAGGTCGATAAGTCCACCAATCATTAAAATAATGTAGACATCAAATAGTATTTCGGCTTGCGTTAAATAACCGAAATTAAATATATTGTATATATATATATATATATATATATATATATATATATATATATATATATATGTATATATATATATATATATATATATATATATATATGTACACGTAATATATTATCGGGCAGTGTTGTCCCTTCAGCTGGAAGAAGATCTTGGAGAAAAAGAGCCTGATAGTGTGACGCAATACTCATACATGACCAGGTATGGACAAATGTTGTACCAGAAAAGGATAACCATTAGTGAGAAATCATAAAGAGCAGACAGCGAGTCATAAGCATCCAGTCATAGTGATATGGAAGAGCTTGGTGCTGGAGTGTGTAGGAATGAATTCGAAGGCAGCTGAAATGGATGAAAGGGAGATACGTCGCTATATTTTGGAAGCTAGGACGATAAGTGCGTTGGAGTGGCGAGAGTGAAACTAGTTAAAACGTTGTTGAACTGTGTAGTAAGAAAATCTTGTCGACTCATAATTAACTGAACTGTTATAAATGAAACGTCTTGAAATGTAAATTAGCAAATGTTTCTTTTTAATTATTCAACATATTCTGGCGATCGAGTTATTAGCCAGACTAATTTATGTAACAAAATCGGGAAAAATTCAAATGAAAAAGTATTAGAATAAGCATCTTTTAATAATAAACTACAATTGTCTGTAAATAATAATCTGATGAACACCTTTGACGGATCGCGGTGAGTATTAAAACAACTTGGAAGTGTGGAATATAGAAGAACAATTGATGTGGTACGATTAGAAAGTGCGGAATGGTAGATAGGAAGGTATAGCGGTCGCCAGAGGGGCGCACTTAGGCCAGCATTTACCCCTTGTGATATCTCATGAGACACACGTCCCAAACCCTTTCAAAGGTCCAGACATTTGGAGCTTTTAATAAAGCAGTTGATGGAATATCTCCCAAAGAGTCCAGCAAGTGGTCACCCAGGAAAGTGTGCCATCCTTCTAGCGCTGGACATGAGCATGGCAGGTGTTGAGTGGACTATTGCTCCTCCTCGTCCATGCAACTCCTGCAGAAGTAGTTAGAGGCAATCCCCAGCCTACTACCGTGAGTACCCAGGGTCCAGTGTCCCGTTAGGACACTAATTACGGAACCTATCATAATCATAATTGGCGTACAACCATTTCTGATCATTGCCAACCTATACTTAGTTTATTTAGAGACACTAAGTCTAAGGAATTGACATTTATCTCTGGCCAGGTTTTTCTAGCTATTTTACATGCTATACCTTCAGACCAGCGTCTATCCGCTGTGCCTAAGGATATTGTATTTATTAAGAGCTTAATAGGAATACCGAGGTTTGACCTATTTGGTTAAATCGGTAAGGTGTACCGTAAGGTCATCCGCTTTACAGTTCCCTGGAACACAATATATACCCTGTCTATAAGGTAGAAGTGTAATGTAATGTAAACGTGTAAAACCATGCAGTTAAACATCAAACCTCGTCTGATAAAACAGAATAAGGAGCCACCTTGGCACCTTAGTCAATCGTCTTTTATACTTAGTTTAGCAGATCATTCAAAATCAACTACTAATCCAGCTATTTACCGACAACTTTTTTTCGATAAAGAAAGCCAACTAAAAGCAAAAGGCTATACACTAATTTTTACCGACGGCTCGAAGTCCAGCGATGGAACCTCGTTTGCCGTCGCGCATCAGAATGGTAACTTAATTGCTAAAGGAATACTTCCAGATTATGCATCAGTCTTTACCGCCGAAGCTCTGGCAATTCAAACGGCCATCGACTATTGCGTCCGCAATAAAGGAAAATTTGTCATCTGTTCTGATAGCAAATCTACAATAGACGGCATTCTGAACATCAACAATAGCAGCGAAACCATATCCAATCTCCGTGATTCCTTTATCAAAAACCCAAAAAAGCTTCAACTAATGTGGATTCCTGGCCACTCTGGCATTGCTGGAAATGAACATGCAGACCAAGAAGCAAAAGACGCCGCCAAATCACCATGTCCAACTACATACATATCCGATAACAAAGACTTGGCAAATTCTATTAAAAAACGACTATACGAAAACCGGTCAGATGAGTGGGCCATCTATAGTCATAGGTACAAAATCTATAATACAGATGGATCCAAAGCTACTTATCCTGCAACATGTTCCCGACAACACTTTTTTTTTTTTTTAATTTTATTTGGTCATACAAAATTAACCCACGAACATCTTTTAAACGGCACCACTTTCACAAATTGCAGATTTTGCAATGGACCACCAACTATTGAACACATACTTAACGAATGTAGCCATTTTAACCAGCAGCGGAAAGATACTTTTAAAGAACTAATTCCTACCGAGTTTTTAAAAACAATTTCCTCTCCCAACATCTATGCCATTGAATCCTATTTTAAAAATTGTAATCTAGTTTTAGATATTTAGTTTATACAACAAAACTCATATTATATTTTTATAGAGTCGAAAGCCCTGGCAGCAGTACTCGATGTACACATTAGTTATAATAATTAATTATTGTAATTAATAATATTAAATAAATAAATAAATAAAACGTGTAAAAATAGAGGCGTAGTAGAAATGTTTTCATTGTTGATGATACTGAATTTCTGCCATTGTTCTTATAAACGTCATCTGACTCCGTTTACTCTTTAGTACAGATTCCAATTATAAAGTGTTAACGTACTATGTGGATTTTTCGAGAGGTATTAACTTTTTAAAGTGGTTTAGATATATTGGTTCCAATGCTTCAGTAATTCACCATTACTAGTTAGATCAACCTGTTACTTAACTGACAACACTGTCGTTTAACTGACAACACTGTCGTTTAACTGACAACACTGCCATTTGACTGACAACACTGCCATTTAACTGACAACACTGCCATTTAACTGACAACACTGCCATTTAACTGACAACACTACCATTTAGCTCACAACACTTTCTGGATATGAAATTTATGGCCGCAAGAGTATTTCTGTATGAGAATTTTCTGTTGGTTTGTAACGGACGATGTTTATCATTCCTTTCCCTTTCTAATGCGTCTGTTCGAATAGTAGTTATTATATATAGCCTCGATTAGTTACAAATTAACATTGCTTGTATTGGAGTCTCGGATAGGTGTCGGTCGAATCATAGCACTTGTGGGTGAGGTCGGTTACTTTGATATATGAATTGCCTACAAAAAATTTGTTTATGCCACGTCTGATACGGTCACCCTGGTCATGTTTCAACCTCAAGTAACACATAATCGAGGAACCCTGACGTACTTCTGCAATCAACTGGAGAAATATTACACGGCAAGATCAATAAACATGAAAAGAATTAGCATCGGTCTTCTGTCTAAATTGCAGTCAATGATGATTTTGTGTATTTTGACACCATCACCGGAAAGACAATGAAGGAAGGAAAACATTGCAGAAAGGACCATTGATTCCAGTGCAACTTAGTGTCAAATGCTACTAAAACTCTTGCGGGGTGAGGGCTGCGAAACTGAATTTCCGAAGTGAAGGAGAACCTTTTGTATTGACTTTGTTCAGAAACAGTGTTTTCCATGTTAGTAATTGGAATGTGTGCACAGGAAGAACCAACTCAAACATTTCATTTATTAGACGAATAAGTGGCATCAGTATAACACGACTATTTTCCAGCGAAAAGGTGGCAGCCCATATACGAAAAGTTTAAAGAGCACTTTTAAAATATATGTACATATATTTGTATTAACCTACTTACCTACTCGTATAATTTGTTTAGCCTCAACACAACAAGAGTATAGAAAAATGATACCAAAAACCAGAAAAAGCTGCTTCAGTTGCTGGGCTATTAATGGTTATTAAGTGGTTTAAAATACAAAAGTTCAAGTTCAAGCTTGAGGATGAAACAGGATTGCAGCAATTAGCACACTCAAACCGAACAGATCGCAGCAAGTGGAAGTAGAACTGGTTGGTTAGAATACGATCACGTCCACGTAAAATACAATACGAATTCAGTGTAATGGAAAGACCGCACAGACCGCTGCTGTTCATTTTATACTCACAGCCTAACTGTGACGCAATGCCGGCCCAACTACACTAGAAGTGTTCTCTGCTAATGGCGCATTCATGGATGTAGAACGCCATTATAGCGAACCGATCTAGGAGTACGGACAGGGAGAATTTGGACGGCCGCGTGATTTGACGAAGCCGATGTGAATAAATATAAACGAAATTAGCGAATGTGAACCGAGTGAGCACGAGAGGTTCCCAGACAGGCAGCAAATTCAGACCGAGAGCGCGCAGCCTGAGCACCATTTGCCTAGCAAATAATGCGAGAGAACGGAATGCATATGTGTATGTACAAACAAGCATATATGGATATTCAACGACTGACTGTGTATGCAGTACACTACAGGTGAGTCGAAGAGTTGTGGTCTCCGCCAGTGCCATACTGTAGCAAACTGGTAGGAGATATGTATGGGCAGGTGTAATTGTGTATTAACTAATATCAATCGCTGTTAACTGATTATAAGAAAGTGGCGCAGAGCCACCATCAGTGGTAACGATATCCCCATATGTGTGTGTGTGTGTGTGTGTTCTCTAAACACCTTCGATACACACCTGTATTCACATTTCGATCGTAGTCTGTTTGTTTGCTCTTCTCTGTTTATTTCTGGCCGTTTGTGGGTCTGCTGGATTAACCGCTATGAAGATAGACACGTCATAAGTACTCCCCTCCACACGTCCAAACATACCCGTACAAAGCGAAACTGCTAATTTATACACGTTGCTGCAAAATGCCAATGGTACACAGCTCGAACGAGGAAAACAGCACGTTTAGCACGAAACAATTGTGCAAACACTACACACAATTGCTGCAGAGTTGTACCAAATCATAGGCGCGGTAACTGATTTGCTGAATGATGTACGTACGAGTATATGAGGAATATGAGGCTGCATTGACACGAACTTTCCATCAATTTTTCTGCGCAATCTGTTCCATTTGAAAACATGCCAGATGAAATTTGAAGCCAGTATCACTAATTGCTTAAAAACCGGACTGAACCGACCCTGTGGGTGTGGCTAGTCTCCTACATAAAAAATGCTGGGAGTATTCTCTCATGAATACCGCAGAAGCTGTGGGGATAAGGAGGAGGAGGATACTGTGCAACATCTCTTCTGTAGGTACCTGGCTCTGGCTAGAAGTAGAGGGGGCCCTTTAGGCAAATACGCTTTTAATTCTCTTACAGAAGTGTCCGGCGCGAAGGTCAAACAAATCCTGCGCTTTATTAGGGCTTCGAAATAGTTTCACGAGTGAGGTAGAGGTGCAGTGTTGCGCGGTGGTATTGCAATGGACCCACAGTGATCTGGGTGAGGTGGTCAGGGTGAGGTGGTCTGAGTGAGGTGGCCTGAGTGAGGTGGCCTGAGTGAGGTGGCCTGAGTGAGGTGGTATGAGTGAGGTGGTCTGAGTGAGGTGGTCTGAGTGAGGTGGTATGAGTGAGGTGGTCTGAGTGAGGTGGTCTGAGTGAGTTGGTCTTCAGCCTGGCTGCCACGAAAGCCCAATCTAACCTAATTACGTGGCGAGGCGATATTTGGAGGCTCATTTGGACAACGCAGCTTTACACCCAAATAAACAAGAGAAATGCTTCGAATTTCTGAATACTCTGATCATGCAGTTTCTTGTCTAATGTTGACTGGGAATTCTCCAACGATTTAACAAACTGGGTTCGTCGTTTTATCATAGGTAGGTGATTGCATAAGTGCAACATGCCGATTGATTTTGATTCCAGACATACAGGTTTTACGTGAGTATTCGTACAAATGGAATTAATTAACCCACAATCGCCAATCCAGATTGTGCGAGTACAATGCAGTTGTCAATTGATATCAGAAGAGCGATATGGAAATAATTTATTTGATGGCCCATCGATGCATCTCTCTTGTTCCATTTCTGTTGTTATTAATTGGATAAATCACAGATGATTGAACCCAATGCCGAGAGAATAGGAAATGTCGAAATTTCTAAATGAAATACCCGAGCCAATTGCTGTACGAGTATCTTTGGCTATGACGACAATAAAAAAATTCCAGAAATCAGTGAGGGTTCAACGGGTAAACTGGTCATCCACCTCTACCTTAACCGATCGAACTTTGAATAAGTGTAAAAGAAGAGAAAAGAAAAGAATTGAAAGAGCTTGAGAAGGCACATCGAATGGCGAACAATGTGGTCACTTAACCGTGCAACCACATAATTTGCTATACATATGTATAGGTGTGTATGTACATGCGTATGTGTTCGCACGTTGGTAACATTATTCGACTGAAGTTCCGTCGACATTGTAGCCAATTTGTGAGCAATTAAAAACAGCGAAAACACTCTTGTAACTAGCTTAAATATGGATGATGGCTGGGAGTGAACACCAAGGGCCATGGGCGAAGGATTGCCTTGTAATCCGATCGAAACTTGTGTGACTATTGCATTGGATGCTTCTGCTACTATCCCTCATGAAATGGAGAAATTGCAGCAATGGTTTATTTGCACACCACAACAACGCAAATAAATAATCCGCTCGCAAGAAATACTTCGGCGGCGGCAGCCCCAGATTGCCACAGACGGCGCAAAGAACCACATTTCAAAATTGGTTCATTTATTCAATTGACCACAAATCGGGTTGCAAGCACGGCGGAACACGCGGCCAGTTAGCTGCAGTTACGTGTGTCGGCAACTTTGTTTGCTAAGCCGATGAATGGGTTGCTGCGCAATTGCTCGAAGTAGCAACCAAACTTTGCACGCAAAACTGCCGATGCAATCAAACACAATTTCAATATTGGCAGCAGAATAAACTGCCTGCAGTCCAGTAGACGAGTATATATATAGGTGTGTAGGATACAGTTGACCAGGGCCACCCACAGAGCTGGTGGCGGGTGCTCTTTGTTTGGCAGCCACACAAAGTTGCTGCTGCCCATTCAAGACATAAACAAAATCATGGAAATGTTGAACTTACGTTTATTATTGCTGTCGATATGGAAATTGCCAGTCTGGAGCAAAGAGTTAACGAAGTGTTGAGTTCTCCGCAGCACTCTCCTTGAGACTAATAGAAACGCTGCCATAACTTCCCCAGTTTATGACAGCAATCAGAGGCGCGTTTACTCGCAGCAGCAGCGCCGTCTCACGTACGCTCTGCTCCGTTTCAAGCGTCCAACTCTGCTGTCGAACAAACAGCGCAGTTATCGTTGCGCGCTTCGGAATTGCTTATTAAAAAAATAATTACTCGTACCACAGCGAACGGCGTCGATTCCTTAGGGGCAGGAAATCGCAAGCAATCAATTTTATATTTTTCAATAATCGAAAAAAATAAATAAATAAATAATAAACTATTCGAAATTTGCGCAGTAAGTAGAAAGTGTGTGGTCAGTTTTCAGATATACTCGTAAATGGAACATGCTAAATCGAAGCGATTCCAGAGAGTGAATAGACAAATGTAGCCAAGTATACCGCGTGCCTATGCTAATCACTCTAACCGACCTGCACATCCACTTAGGCCGCATTAATTATTTATAAAAGTGCAGCACCGACGCAGAGCGGTTTAGAGCAATCAATGCCCAGACCCAGATGGGTGCGAGGGCACCCATATACGGCTCACTAGCAGCTGCAGGAAGCTTCCACACAATTGCCATTACTGGCAATTAGGTGCAGTTCCACGGAAGCTCGTTACGAACTTTGCGAGTGTGTTGTACTCGCATGCAGTACACGGAGAATTGTGTATTAGTACGGCGTCTATTAATAGACCCAGAGTAATTGCTTTTAGATGCCAATTCCACCGTCTTCGTCATCCACTCACAGACTAATGGAGCCACGTAATTTACTCGTGCATGTGCATGTATGAGCAGCTCACTAGCTTTCCATAGCCGAATAGGACTTCTGTGATTGTTGGTGGGCCACCCTCGCATCTGAGTCTTCACGCAGGCGCTTCCAATTGCCAATTATTGTAAATGGAAGCTCCTTATAAATATAAAATTATACAGTACTCCTACGATCCGTGCAGCACACGGCAAAGTTCGCAGCAAAAGAAAATGTGGGAAGTGTGGCGAGACAGCACATTGCAGTCGGAGTAATTGGAGGCCAAAGCATTTTCGTGTATAAGAAAACATATTCATACCCAATTTGATGGACATGGTACTAGAGCACCACGTCCACCTCCCATATATAAATTGGGAACAACATTTGATATAACTGTTAAAATTATATCAGCAAGCATACATTTTCTGGATAGAACTTGCGCATTGATATGAATATTTTCATGTAAAAGTTTCTCATTCTGACATTAAAAACATGTTCATAAATAGTAATCGCCACGCCTACCGATTATCAGCAAGTTATATTTTCTATTTATTTTTTACTCCAACTTATTTACCGAAAATAAGTGACTCACAAGACAGAGATAAGCGCGCTAACGAATTCCCATTGGAGGCTTTTCTATTATTACAGATTTTCTGGAATTTTCTGATCGACCCTTCCTGAACTAATTGTGTATTTTCCGGGGAAAAGATATCAAGATGTTCTTATTAGGTAATTAAAAACTACTAGATTAGTGGAACTATGTGGAACATCATAGGATAGGTCATTGAAAACTACTCGGTTAGTGGAACTTTGTGGAACATCATTGGATAGGTCAATAAAAACTACTCGGTTAGTGGAACTTTGTGGAACGTCATTAAAAACTACTCGGTTAGTGGAACTATGTGGATCATCATTGGATAGGTAATTAAACACTACTCGGTTAGTGAAACTATGTGGAACATCATTGGATAGGTCATTGAAAACTACTCGGTTAGTGGAACTTTGCGGAACGTCATAGGATAGGTCAATAAAAACTCCTCGATTAGTGGAATTATGTGGAAATGTCATAGGATAGGTCATTGAAAACTACTCGGTTAGTGGAACTTTGTGGAACGTCATTGAAAACTACTCGGTTAGTGGAACGTCATAGGATAAGTCATTGAAAACTACTCGGTTAGTGGAATTATGTGGAACGTCATAGGATAGGTAATTAAAAACTACTCAGTTAGTGGAACTATGTGGAACGTCATTGAAAACTACTCGGTTAGTGGAACGTCATAGGATAAGTCATTAAAAACTACTCGGTTAGTAGAACTTTGTGGAACGTCATAGGATAGGTCATTGAAAACTACTCGGTTAGTGGAATTATGTGGAAATGTCATAGGATAGGTCATTGAAAACTACTCGGTTAGTGGAACTATGTGGAACATCATTGGATAGGTCAATAAAAACTACTCGGTTAGTGGAACTTTGTGGAACGTCATTAAAAACTACTCGGTTAGTGGAACTATGTGGATCATCATTGGATAGGTAATTAAACACTACTCGGTTAGTGAAACTATGTGGAACATCGCAGAATAAGTCATTAAAAACTACTCGGTTAGTGGAACTATCTGGAACGTCATCGGATAGGTTATTTAAAACTACTCGATTAGTGGAACTTTGTGGATCGTCATCATTGAAACTTATCTTATTTTCCATCTTTCGATGTAGAATGAACATTCCCGAAATAACCTTTCGAGGATCGCCTAAAAACCTTTCGTTTGCATTATACATTCGCATTAACACAATAAAGGCTCAGATATCCCCACACACATACAATATAATCGGGTTTTCCGAATACGGGACCCATGAAAATTCTCATCTTCTCAAAATCTAAACTTTGATTCTCTAAAAAACTTTTCTTTGGAAGTAGTGAAATGTGTGAGAAGTGTGAAAATGAAAACGAAAATCTTCCGAGAGTCCCCCATAAAACTTTAGTTTGCGCTTCAATCGTCTATATGGTACATCTTTCAGACGTCCAAATGTTGGGGTTTTAAGAATGCTTGGCTCAAAACGCTGATCAACCAATTTGTTCCCACGGGGCACAATTTATTCGTACAGGGTCTTGAAAAGCACAACCAAGTTTGAAGTGCATTAGGAGCATTGCAAAAGTGAAAGTGCTCGCGGGTTGCAACATCGCTTGAAATCAGGAACAAAGGGTGATGTCGATAAGCGTTCGCTAAGTGCCCACGTACACGCATCTACAGTTCTGTGAGCAACAGTTTTGTTATTAAGTAAACCCATTTTCTTCACAGACGATACCAGAAAAAGCACTTCTTATCAGTTCAGCCAAAGACTACACAATCACACCCACACACACACGCACACACTTACGTACCAAATGAGTCTTGCCACCTGTCATAACGTTTCAGTATAAATGCTCGTTTCGTGACTTAACCGAAGTCTCCGCGCACTATTTCAAGTACTTCTGTGAAATGTTGGCACTAAGATAACGGACTTGTAATGCGGAAATTAGCCCACAACTGAGAACACGTTCTCTGTGCGTTCACTTCCTCACTTCACTGGACGATATTGAAAAAAGTGTTTAATAATCGGGTTCACAGAATCGCACTGCACGGTGGAGCATAAAAAATACATGCAATTAGTTGAAATTTAGTTTCATTACTGTTATTATTACTCTTTGGTTGTAAACAGTTCTCGGCACGCCAACACGAATCTATTTCTGGCCCATTGGCTGCATAGCGCAGTGAGTGAATGTAAACAAAATTCCCTCAACAATTAGTAAATATATTTGTTTTTCTGCAATTATTTTTATCAGTGTTTGCCAAAAAAGTCTTTCTGTACTTCGTATTTACGAATATGCAATGAGGGGTTTGGCATAAACAAATTGCCCTATCAACGCCATATAGATTCGAATCAGTTGATAATAAATGGAAACTGAGATAATCTCCTCCGCCCCACAAAATCCAGATATGGTCTTTTGCGCTTCTACTTCGTTTACCCCGATAGCCAGTATACATCCTCTTAGACTTTTTATATAGGAACTATTGGTGGATCACTCTCAAGGGTTTGGGCCCTAACAGTGGCAAATAGTCTTAGAGCGACAATTTCCAACCAAAGACTAACAAAACGAAATTAATACAACAATAATTTAGACCTACGCTTCATTTGAGTACTGTCCATTTATCGAGCTGCAAACGAAACGAAGGAGCTGGAAGATAAAGGACCATAGACAGTGTACCACAATCGCTAGTCCATCAATTGTACCGAAGTTACAGCCATTTTAAGAAAGGTGACAAAGATGCATATATGTGAGGCTGCACAACAGATCTCTTAGGTCGCGGTGTTCTTTTAGCCTGTTAATAATATATGTGAGGTAGGCGTGGTCTTTGGCCAAATATGCTCATATAACAATCTGGTTCTGTATCTTTGTCCAGAATGTGCTTTTGCAAAGTTACATTAGGATATCTCAAAAGGTCTGGAAAAAATTGGCCACAGACGGACAAAATCAAAATTGCTCATATCTGAGAATACCTGTATATACAAGGTGTGATCAAAAGATAACCGTTATTTTCATCTTTTCGTGAGTTACGTATGTTCGATGTTCGCATTTTTTTTCTGTTATGTTGGTACACATGTCTGTTATATATGTTGGCAATACCAACCATTTTGGATTGGCAGTTTGTTTTTGACAGATAAAAAGGTTAGTCGTGTTTCGGTGTGCTCTTCGATTTTGTACTATTCGAAAAAATGGATCAAAGAAACTGTATTCAGTTTTGTGTAAAAAATGAAATTAAATGCGCAAGGACATTTGAAATGTTGACTGTGGCCTTTGGCGAGTCTACTATGAGCAGAACACAAGTTCAATTGTGGTATAACCGGTTTAAGGAAGGCCGAGAAGATGTCAATGACGATGCTCGTCCTGGTCGCCCGAGCACGTCAACAACCGATGAAAACATTGACGCAGTGAAGAAAATGATTTTGGATAATCGTCGAATCACTATCAGAGAGGTTGCTGATGATGTTGGCATATCGTTCGGCTCGTGCCAAGCAATTTTTACGGATGTTTTAGGCATGAAACGTGCGGCAGCGAAGATTATTCCAAAATTGCTAAATTTTGAGCAAAAACAACGTCGCATGGACATCGCTCAGGAGCTGTTTTTGGCCAAAAACAAAACCGTTATCATGCCTCAACCACCGTATTCACCGGACGTGGCCCCCGCTGACTTTTTCCTCTTTCCAAAACTGAAGACACCGATGAAAGGAAAGCGTTTTGCTACGATTGAGGAGATAAAAGAAAAATCGAAACAGGAGCTGTTGGCGATACCAAAAAAAGCGTTTCAGAAGTGTTTCGAGGATTGAAAAAAATGCTGGCATAAGTGTATTGTATCTGGGGGGAATTACTTTAAAGGGGACAAGATAGTTGTTGATGAATAAATAAAGACTTTGTTTTTTGATCACACAATAACGGTTCTTTTTTGATCACACTTCGTATATCAGAGAACACAGAGAAAAGAAACTCTTTTTCGCTGCCAGCGTCCGTAGCGGACACACCACGATTCTGAGTGGATTCAACACGATTCTGAGTGGATTCACCACGATTTTGAGTGGATTCATCACGATTCTGAGTGGATTCAACACGATTCTGAGTGGATTCACCACGATTCTGAGTGGATTCACCACGATTCTGAGTGGATTTAACACGATTCTGAGTGGATTCAACACGATTTTCCGTGGATTCAACACGATTTTCAGTGGATGCATGTACAACGTCTGTCGTATTTATGTATTTATTTCGCTGCTTTGCCGTTTGACGTTTAAGTTTCTTTACTCTGTATACTCTGATATATATGTCCATACCTGCCACGCCTTCTTCTGTGTAGTTGAAAGCCCGCTCAACTGCACAAACTTAGTATACCCTTTTACCTTTTTAAATATAAAGGGTTCCTTGCCTTGCCCTTGAATAGGTCTAAGTGAGTCTTAGAACAACCATATAACCTAAAGGTATACAAATTTAGACCTACGCTTCATTTGAGTACTGTCCATTGATCGAGCTGTAAACGAAGCGATGGAGCTGGAAGAGAAAGGGCCATAGACAGTGTACCACAATCTCAAGTATACCACAAACAAGTTAGTATTTGGTCATATACGAGTACTCGTAATGTTCTGATGACATTAAAGCATAAAATCTTCATCTGGGGAAAATCGTCAATATATATCACAGATATGTATATCTCTCAAACTCGGGACCACAGTGAAAAAGTGTGTTCGTTGATTTCATGTAAACGCTATTTTGTTAGGACTATTTTCCAAGATCTTTGACCCAATCAAGTTCAATTTGGAACTCTCCAGTCGTAAGATTAACTATTTTTCAGTCGAAAACTACAGTTTTATATGCAAATATTTGATATAATCTTTGCTCACATTCTTAAAGATGCCGAAGTGATTCCACCCTGATGTCGTCATACAAAAAATCATTGAACTAAGGACTTTTTTGGCACAATAAAACAAAGCATGATGTTCAACAGTATGAGGGAAAAACCACATCATCTGGAGAAAATGGAAACAAGGTGCTTATCACGGCGTATTAAGAGAACTGCACCAGCTCAGTTTCGTTCGGATTATGGGATAACTGGGAATCAGGGTTGGATGTGAGCCCAGTTATATCCAAAGAGTCGCTAATTTTTGTGGAACAACTACTCAGATATAGCACTCAGGCCAAAAAACAAGCCCGTGTGTAGTCACAAGTTAAATCGGTTCATGATTATCATCATATTTATAATAGTTAGTGAGAAGAATTTCATGAATGTTCTTATCTCGGGGCGAACTTTGAACTAAGAATAAAAATATATTCAGCTTCATATTTTCAATGCCGCATTGTAAAACTTTGCGGCATGCGTCAGACACGTTGAAAACTAAAGTGCGTCGTTTATTAATATTGGACGTCGAATCCGACCCATTTCTTACAGACAAACAGACAAACAGGCGTAGGGAAAATATATCTCTGCGGCCCCAAAAATGAGTTCCACCGCACTCCACGATGAAACTGAATATTACGTTATCGACACAAATCTTGAAAGAACCACGTCATAGTTTGCTTTATTATTTCTCTTCTTATTTGATAAAACTTCCAAACCAATTGTAAAAAAGTGACCGAATGTCCTTGGACAGGTGGAAATATGCACTGGAAGCAACAAGAAAAAACATTAATTTCATAAAAATTCAACAATTCACAATCTTAATTATATAAAATTGTGTTCCTCGTATCAGTAAAACAAGTTCTAGACAAAATCGTGTGGAGAAACCATTCAAAACGCATGTTGCGAATTTTAAAAATAGAACAAGCAAACGTGTGCGCTGTGCGAGTCACGTAGACTCCAGACACATCAACTGCCAAGCCGGAGAAGAGTGTTTCCTCAGCTGGAGCAGTTGGAAGATCGCAACGAGTATATATGCAAATATATATTGCGGACGATGATTGTAAGTAAATATCGTTAGCTTAGTATGGAAGGCCGTAAGCCGCATTTTCGGTATATTATTTAGATATAGTATTAAATCATATAGACCGATCAATTTGCATCGTTTCTTCTCAAAGCTATGGAAAGATGAATGGATTACAAAAACGTTGGACAGAACAAGACCTCTGCATCAATCTCAGTTTGCACACAATAAGGGGAAATCTACGGAGGGAGCGCTTCATTATCTTGTAACAAAGCTCAATATTCCAAGGAAATTGCTTCATGTGCTTTCTTAGATGTCCAAGGTGCCTTTGATAATGCCGGCTACCGCTCTATAGAGGAGGCTATGCTCTGCAAAAATATCGATAAACCAACTGTTGGGTGGGTTAAAATGATGTTAAAAAGTAGAGAAATTAGCTCATCTCTGGTAGACGAGGCCGTATCAGTTAAGACAATGAAAGGCTGCTCCAAGGAGATGTGTTGTTATCCCTTCTGTGGTTTTCAGTTATTGACGATCTGTTAGTCAAACTACAAGCTGCTTGCTTTGAGGCAAGTGGATATGCTGACGATCTTGCTTTCAGTATCAGCGGGAAGTTTGACAGAACAATATCCAACATTGTGAATCAGGCTCTAACCTTCAACTCAGGCGCTATCGATAAACCGTCTGTTGGGCGGATTAATGTTAATGTTAATGTGTGGTTTGGAGTTTCAAGAGGTGCTGCCACCAAAAAGATCTATTGGACCGCCCTCTACTATCAAGGGCATGCCTATAAATTCTCATCCGGCCACGTTGCCCACAGAACTTCGAGGAGATCAGCTAGATATAGCGTTGCCATTTCCTTACCTGGTATTTAGAACGAGCCTAGGACCCATTTCTAAGGTGCATTAGTGGTCCATAGTTCCCTATTATGTGCTCTGACGACTCATTTTCTTCAACCTTGGGTGGGTTAAAATGATGTTAAAAAGCAGAGAATTAGTTCAGCTCTAGGCGACGAATCCGTATCAGTCAGAGCAATGAAAGGCTGTCCCCAAGGTGGTGTACTATCACCCCTTCTATGGCCATGGTCTGTAGTTATTGACGATCTCTTAGTCAAGCTACAAGGATTAGGCTTTGCAAACAAGTGGTTATGCTGATAATCTTCATCTCATTATCAGCGGCAAGTTTGACAGAACAATATCCAACATTGTGAATCAGGCTCTAACCTCCATTTCGGCTTGGTGTCATGCATTAATCCTAACAAGACCACTCTCGTTCCTTTCGCAGGCAGATTAAAATTTAACCTTGGTACAAAGCTGTGGAGGGAACCAATATAAAATATTCCGATGAGCTCAAATATCTACATAGGTGCAGTTCTAAATGGGACATGTCGTGCGTATGGACGAAGAAGCTCCAGCGAAAAAGGTGTACGAAGCGGAATCCGCTGGACGACGACGTAGGGGACGACCACGCCTCCGATGGAAGGACCAAGTCGAGGAAATCCTAACCACGCTTGGTATAACAGATTGGAGTGTACGTGCGCGAAGCAGAGGCGCATGGCGAGCGCTGTTAAGCTCGGCCGTAACCCGATAGCGGGCTGTTTCGCAGATTCTGCGATTAGGCCACGACAGTAAGTAAGTAAGTTCTCAACAGGCGACTAAATTGGAACTGTCTCACCTAAATTCGGTGATAAGCAAAGCCACAAGAGCAGTTTGGGCCTGACGAAATCTCTTCGGTAGAACATGGGGTCTAGACTCCAAAATTATACACTGGATGTATGTAATGATGGTTAGACCAATGATTACTTATGCATCCCTTGTATGGTGGCCTAAGACCACACAAGAATCCGGTAAGAAATCACTTACAAGTTTTCAAAGGCAGGTTTGCTTGGCAATCACGAAACTACCCAACCGCTGCTATTGAAGCGATAATAGGATTATCCCCATTGCACAAATTCGTGAAAAAATGTGCTGTTAGAAGCGTATTGAAGATGAAAATCCTGTCTAGACAAGAACCTCATGACATTGGTTATTTCAATTTCCAAAAAACATGCAGGATCAAAACATAATCTGCTCAATAACGGATTATATGATCCCAAAACGACATGCGCCTGTTGTGGACGTTCTCAAATTCATCCATAAGGCGAAAAAGATAATGAAAGAACATGACTTTCAACTACTTCCTTTCTTTAGAGAAGGAACATCTGGGTAGAAAAGAACCTGCTGACTCTAATTGGGAAGCTTTGGCATCACCAAACGGATGAAATGAAAATTCCTGCAGAATACCGGTACTAAACCAATAGGGTATAGAAGACAAGACAGTTGTGATCACATGGATCACTAAAGACATAAAAGATCTCTTAGGTCGCAGTTTCGGTCTACTCGGTATACTACAACAAAATTATTATATATATAGTATATATGTATATGCAATTAACAATGTGTGTCCATGTTCCGAATAGAAGGCGACATCTTTAACCGATCTTCTTGAAATTGTTACAGTGCCTCATTGCAACAGAGGAAGGAGTCATGGGCAATATTTGAAGGTTCGAAGATACTGGTCAAAATGTGGTCCCAGGGGCACTCGTTCAGCCACAAGTAAAGTGTATTTATTGAAATACGTACAATATGGGTACGAAGGTCTTCACATATAAAATACATTTCAGGTTCAATTAATAATATTATTGGAGAGCTGCATTTATATATTTTTAGTTAACGACCATTTTTGAAAATTTTGCATATTTCTTCGAATTGTGAACATCTCAATTAATTGATCTAGTAGTAAGCATACTAGACTCACACTTGGGGGTCCCGACTTCGATTCCTGCCCGGGCATGGTCTCAAAAATGCTCCTTTCTAAATCTAATTCTCTTCGAGTCGAAGGCCTCAGCAACTCGTACTCAGTCACCCAAACCCTTGCAGACATAAATTCATTATTGAGTAGAAGTGTGGGGTAGGCCGGAGAACCGCTGTTACTGCATTTTCAGTATAGTAATAGCTTTTCGGGTTCCAGTTGACATTTGTGTTCAGAGTACTCTGACAAATCATTGTGGAAGGATTGAAGCCGGAACATCGTCTACAAATTGTGGACAATTATTTCCATAACCCGCAAGAAATGTATATAGAGCTCTCTTTGCTCATCATTTAAGCTTTCTTTGCTCACCATTGAAGCTCTCTTTGCTCATCATTGAAGCTCTCTTTGCTCATCATTGGAGCTCTCTTTGCTCATCATTGAAGCTGTCTTTGCCCATCATTGAAGCTCTCCTTTGCTCATCATTGAAGCTCTTCTTTGCTGATCATTGAAGCTCTTTTTGCTCATCACTGAAGCTCTCTTTGCTCATCATTGAAGCTCTCTTTGCTCATCATTGCAGCTCTCTTTGTTCATCATTGAAGCTCTCTTTGCTCATCATTGCAGCTCTCTTTGCTCATCATTGAAGCTCTCTTTGCTCATCACTGAAGCTCTCTTTGCTCATCATTGAAGCTCTCTTTGTTCATCATTGAAGCTCTCTTTGCTCATCACTGAAGCTCTCTTTGTTCATCATTGAAGCTCTCTTTGCTCATCATTGAAGCTCTCTTTGCTCATCTTTGAAGCTCTCTTTGCTCATCATTGAAGCTCTCCTTCTCATCATTGAAGCTCTCTTTGCTCATCGTTGAAGCTCTCTTTGCTCATCATTGAAGCTCTCTTTGCTCATCATTGAAGCTCTCTTTGCTCATCATTGAAGCTCTCTTTGCTCATCACTGAAGCTCTCCTTCTCATCATTGAAGCTCTCTTTGTCCATCATTGAAGCTCTCTTTGTCCATCATTGAAGCTCTCTTTGCTCATCATTGAAGCTAACTTTGCTCATCATTGAAGCTCTCCTTTGCTCATCATTGAAGCTCTCTTTGCTCATCATTGCGGCTCTCTTTGCTCATCACTGAAGCTCTCTTTGCTGATCATTGAAGCTCTCTTTGCTCATCATTGAAGCTCTCTTTGCTCATCATTGAAGCTCTCTTTGTTCATCATTGAAGCTCTCCTTCTCATCATTGAAGCTCTCTTTGCTCATCATTGAAGCTCTCTTTGCTCATCTTTGAAGCTCTCTTTGCTCATCATTGAAGCTCTTTTGTGGGTTAGTGGCTATGAAATGTTCATCCATACTGGACTGAGGACGCACAGAGGAACGATCAACGACATTTTGTATCCAAAACTTAAAGGCATTGGAAAGGAGAAGATGGTGCTGTGTGCCATACATCGGTCGAAAAAATTAGTTTAATTAAATAACAATTCAATTGCAACGTTACTTACTGTCAATTAGCTGACAGCCCGTGCCATTTGAAACTTTTATGCTGAGATATTTGAGTACTCAGATTTATGCCAATGAAACAGAAATTATTTCAGCTTCCGAAGGCACTCGGAAGGTCGGTAACTGGAGTTTTAGAATGCCCTATGGAAGAGGTTCTCGCTGCTCGCACATTCACGATTGTTTTTAAATACTGAATGCCATAAAATCGAATCTAAAAACAGGTTGCTACTATCTTTAAAACACCCTATACACAGACAGAGACAAACATTACAAATAGTTTACAAAGTTGCTGCGAATACAATGCAACGGAATATATTTGGACAGAGTCCATTCACCTCTTTAATACCGCGAGTCTCACCACTCGTTTGCGAGCTAAAAAAAGACCACAGTGAAAGACAAATATGTGAAAATAACCAAAAGAGAGAAATAGTGGTATCGTGTTCGTGAGTAGCTTTTGCTATGTATGATAGTGTCCCGCTAAGCGTCACTTAAACGTCAAATTTTCTGATGTTCAAAAAAAATGTCTTTGTTTATCATTAGTTGCCCATATGAATTGGTTTGTTTATCATTAGTTGCTTATATGGATAGGTTTGTTTATCATTGGTTAACCAGAATTCTGAAGAAAATCAGCCACACTACTACAGTTTTGCACATGTTTAGTGTGTTCAAAACAAGAGTCATTTCTCTGTATTCTCTGGTACTGCCCAGCTACGTTCGAGAATTATTATATTTTTGTGCGTAATGGTTGTGCCGTGATTGGATTGAGGATCAGTGGTTCAAACATACAAATAACATATGGTTCCATAAGGTGGAATGAACATATTCTGTCAAGTAGGTAGCTGAAAGAATGCGTTTGCCATGAATTATAGTGATTGATTTGATTCTTCAGATTGAATTATTGAAATGTGAAAATCAAACTATATCCAAATATACACCACGGATCTGAACAATTGAGGTTTGAGCTTAGAAACGGTATTTGAAGTTCTTGCAGAAGGTAATAGTGGGTACGATATCCATAGTCGGTTTTGCAAATGGTTTATCGCCCTCTCGTCATGTTCAGAGTTCCATGACCGTAGGTTTTTTCAGTGTAGCGTCCAGCTTCCCTTAAGCTGAGAGCACTCATGGTACCTGTTTGTTCAATGAAGACATCTATAGGCATCAGGTACACGTGAGTATCCAGAGGGTCCGTTGGACAGCAGTGGATTGCCCCCGTGGCTGTCACGCACGCTAATTTTTGGATTCTCCGCAGTTTTCTCATGATGTAGTCCTTACTTAGGGCTTTCCACCATACCACGGCGCCCTAAGTTAGTGTGTAGGAATGTATAATTTTTGTTTATTTATCAATAATCTAATTATAATTAAAATTATAATTAAACAAAAGGATTAACCACCAGCGTCACCCGCTAATGATCAAATTATTTATCAATTAAATTTCAGTTTATGTTACCTCAATTGTTCCAATCCATTGGATATATCATAATATATCTTTTATTGAAATGTTCTACAACCGAGGCTTTCATTCCCCTTAAATGTAGACACAAAGGCTGATACCCTCTTCCCGTATCTACACCTACACCCTCTTCCCGGCCCTACACATACGCCCTCTTCCTACACTCCTCCGGCGAGCTTTATCCTCTTCTATCAGCTGAAAGATAAGCCAAAGATGCACCAACAAAAGTAAAACAAACAATTTCTGATGCATTTTCCGTGAATTTCATTTCATGCGTAGAAAAAGTCTGTTGAAAACTCATCTATCTGTAAATTCCTTGCAAGCACTGAGCCTGTGGCAGATTTCTACGCCTCGGTGAGATTTCGCTAATTGCGGCTTTAGTTGCATTTTTTTTACTAAGCCGATCAGTTCTTGTCTGCCGTCTCTCACTTTCTTCTCAACTATTGTACACACTTTCTCCTACCTCTGTTTCTGTCTCTAATATTAGAAGCAGCAGCTGGGGCCACCTGCCAGACACACTCCTCTGGTACTGCAACTGGCGCACAGTGGTCAGAATGTCAAATTGCGATCGACACAAATAAACGAATCAAGCAACGAATGAATGTCAGTGAATCGGGTTGGAAGTGGCCTTCGGTCCTCACTGGAAATTATATTGAAATTTTATGGCACTGGCATTGTCCAATTACCACATCAGGCACAGCAGGGGTCGAAAGTCTGTAAATAGAATATCTTTAGAGCAAAATATCGCGTTCCAATGACATTTTTACCATCCACACTTACTCCCATTTTTAGCCACCCATTTGTATATCATATATATTTGTTCGATTCCTGCCAAAATCCCAGGTAAGACCACTATTAATCTGCACTTTTAACACATGAATTTTGTGTACTCCTGCCAGTTCTTTTGGCCGATATTCGCAATTCTATATAGCAACAATTGAGACCTGCATCGTTAAAGAGCGTACAAAAACGCATTTCATGCCGTAACTCTTCGAAGAGTTCTAGAGACTAATTAAGAATTAAAAATGAGCCGTTAACCACGAAACAATTTCGCCGTCACGCTTCTATTTCTCCTACCGCACCCTGGCCTACATTTCTATAGAACGAGTCTTATTAAGCGTTACTAATGTAATTACTTAAGGGGAAAAAATAATAATGAAATGCATGAGTTTTCTGCACTCTGTTCTCCCTCTCTTCGTTTTTAAGGTGGTGGATGGTTCACATGGACTGAGCATAGCAGAATGAGTAGCAGGTAAGAGCCAAAGGGAGAGTTGTGTATTTCAAATGGTAAAAACACACCGAAAGCGTAGTGTAATTATGCTACGGGATGATGCGGCTGGACTACCTGTCGTCACTAAGTTCACTTTTAGCTCTCAGTGCTGTGAAGCTCAGGAGGTTATAAAAAACTGACTGCAGAGATCAACAATCGAATAACTCGATTGTTTTTAATCAATTGTTCCCATTACTAGATCAAATATGTTGCTCTTCTCCAGTGCTTCCACATTGAATAAGAGTTAGTGCTGTAACACAATGCGAGGCTGAGGCCTGAGGCGCTGTCAAAAATACAACACGGCTTCTTAAATGGAGGTGAACACAATGAGAAGCTGAACCTGAAGCTGAGACTGAAGCGCAAGTTAGAAAATTTTCTACTTTGCGGCGATGCAGAGAGAAGAGAGCTGATTATCAAATTTAAAAAATCGATTACAAAACTGGCGTTACCAGACTTGCTTTGTAAAAAAGAAATGCTTATTATTAAATACAAGACTTTTTATTCATCTTATATAAGTTAAATTCATAATATCGCTTGGTATTGTACACGAATTTAAGCATATTTATTTAAAATTCTTTCATATTTCAAATATGTGGTAACAACGGTAGCTGCAGCTGCATGGGCTTCATCGTTCTGTTCGTATTTTTCGTTTGCAGCGCTTCATAGTCAGCCTCAGCGTCACATTGTGTTCCCACCTTACGGATCCAATTCAAGTCCATTGTTGTTTTCCCTCATTAAATTGCTACGTTCAAAGTATTTTGTGTAATTCTCAGACATATCACACGTAAACCGTTCCTCTGTTCGAGGGGTCTACTTGGTAATGATTTACAAGTGGCTGATTTTACGTGGTAATTCGCTTATCTGGTAATAAAATTACTTTGCGATGATTTACCTCGGGCTGCTTTTACCTGGTAATGAGTTTATCTAGTAATAATTTCACTTGATAATAATATTAACATGACTGAATTTTGATCGGTTGATACTATTTTTGATGTGAACTGGGTCGTTGTTTCCACATACTTTCAATCACTTTCTGTATTTTATGAATGTATTCCTATTCGAGAGAATGATTGAACTCCATACAAAAGGCTCTTTAGACTGATGACCGACGCGCATCAGTACAATGAATTTGCCAAAGGATCCATTCAACCTTTCTTATGCGCTCTCACGGCCGAAATTGATTGATGGCTGAAGAGTCATAATTGATTTACTTAATAATCTTCCGTGTTTGTTAGACTAAATCAGAAAGTTATACTAGTGAAAACTCCAACTGTGAATTTACCGCTCGTCCCCAACACGTGCCTCAAATGGCTCAATTCCGTGTGACCCCCCCCCCCTTGCGACTAAGCTATCAACAACCTTCCGCTCACTTGTTGGAAGTCTTCTCCGTCATACTTTCAGTTTAGGCACCGAAGTGTAAAACTGATTTTTGGTTGGTTTGTTTGTTGATCTCATTTACAATTTTAACTATTCTTGAAATAGCGCGCACTCGCGTTGTCTGCAGCAACTATGGAGGAATTATTATGGCAAGTCCGGATTAAGCAGTTCGTTAATTTCAGTACAATTAACGGTACAAATGCTTATGAGCCATCAGAAAATGGGTCATTCAATAAATAGTGGAGCTGTGTGAACATTTCGTAGACAGATTAATATTTCAATATGCATTTAAGGGGAATTCAATATTAACACCTTTTACTAGAATCCTTTTATTAACTGGATTTGTAATTATTTTGCAAGCAAACAGGCAACAATCGCCATTACGTACATTTTTTAGTATTGAATTCCCGTTCAGGCCCCACACACTCTTAGAAACACATCTTTCGCATTTATCAGCTGAGCCACCACATTGCCATCGGTGTGTGTGGTCCTCTTATAACACTGATCCCAGCCCTTGAGATTTCGTTTAGTATCTTTCCTCTATTTTAAAACCAGAAACCATCATTAAAAGGTCTTCAACATCCCATATCTATGATCGATGCAACTTGAATCAAGTTGTGATTTCGAATTGCGGATCTTCTAATACCCAAAAATGAAGCATTCGAAAGTACGTATGCGGAATAGGAATCATCCTCAACTTCGCTATCTTACGGTAGGTATTGCTGGCTTTGATATGTCAATTAATTTTGCTTTATTCGACATATTTATTTCCTACGATTCAATTATCATATATTTTTTAATTATATAATATAAGGAATTTTTTGTTTTGTTTCATCAATATTTTCTGGTGTTTCTTTTAGATGAACGCAGTATAAATATATTGTATAATTAACAAAAAAAAGTTTGATTTATTCTGTTGTCTTTAACATTTCAATGAAGAATTACTTTATTTATACCCATCTAAAAATATTTCCGTATACTAATACAAATGGAAGAAAAATGAGGTGGTTCGAGCGACGCTATTTAGTGATGAGCGATATATTGATACCGATGCTTTTAGCAGAGACCTCTTATCAGAGAACACACAGAAAGGAAAGTCTTTTTCGCTGACAGCGTCCGTAGCGGAGACACCACGATTCTGAGTGGATTCACCACGATTCTGTATGGATTCACCACGATTCTGAGTGGATTATTCACCACGATTCTGAGTGGATTCAACACGATTTTCAGTGGATTCACCACGATTCTGAGTGGATTCACCACGATTCTGAGTGGATTCACCACGATTTTGAATGGATTTATGTACAACGTCCGTCTGCTTTTTTTCGCTGCTTTGCCGTTTGACGTTTAAGTTTCTTTTCTCTGTGTTCTCTGCCTCTTATTCACCAGTGCGGGTTCAGTATCTAGCTGGCGACTTTGGATGCTGCTGCTAGAGACTTTCAAACATTTCTGTAAGTAATCAGCAAGATAACGAATTGTTTAAGCTACCAGTGACGTCACACACTGATCACCGTAAGCGAATTGGTCGTTACTTAGTACTTTGCTAATGGATGGCGCATCTTTCGCTGGAGAGAAAAGAAATTCGATTGAAACGAACTCTCAGACGGCGAGCACAGGTAGTTCAAATACGAGTACTTAGAAACAGGTTCGTGCATTGACTGCGCTCGCTATTGAAACCAACGAGTAGGGAGTGACCAGAGGCTTCGGCGCTCTTAAATGTAGCGGTGAATTGAAAGTCACTATCACCAAATCACTGGTTGCCAAAAAATCGCTTTCTCTACCGCAATTATGTGATTAATTTTCTTAAAATTCGTAATTCATTCATGTATTCGTATACGGAAATTTCTCATATTACTGAATTGCTTTATATCCCCCTAAACATACGGACTCTTATCGGGAAGCATTAGTAATATGCGTAATAATAAAAGTGAATAGCGATGACGACCAATGTGACTCATTTTAACCAAGTGTTAATCGTGCCACCTAAACAACACAAGATATAAAAATGTGTTCGTAATGCTAATTCATTTATTACTATTTTACATTTAGTTTTTCATGCCAATTAAATGTATGCCTTGACCTTTATTGAGCGAATAGAAGATTAGAACCACTACTATGAAAAATTAGAGAAGGCTGAAGTAGGTTTAGATCAACAATGGGAAATAATATACCACTACAGACGGATTAAGCGCAGACAGGGCAATTGGGCGTCTTGAAAACTAAATAATTGTAGGCAATTTGGGAAGCAGGGCACAAGAGAAACTTTGCAGCATCTCCTATGGCTATGCCAGGAATCGCAAAAGCACGTCTGGAACACCTGGGAGCCTCGCGGTTTACGCAATAGGGATGGTCTCCCTCTTAAAGTTCGCTAAGGGCGGGTCTCTTTTCACAGCTCCATATTACGACTCTTAAATGAATATCCATCTGGCATCGCAAAGGAACATCACAGCCAGCCAGTGTGACCTAATCTAACCTAAGCTAAAACTAAATAATACCAACTTAGTACTGAACATTAACGGTATTTTTCTTTGTTACCACATTAATTAAAATATCTTAAATTTTGTGAGGTACGAGTCGTAGTTCAAAAGTCACCGACGACCATCCTTAAATGAAATCTGGAGGGAACGCTGGACAAGAATAAGTCATAAGTGAATACATGTGTCGCCTCATTTTGGCCACTGGGAATGTGCGTCCTTGCCCCTGTGGTTAGTTTACTACGCAGTTATGCAAGTACCTTAAACAGGGCAGAGGAGCCGTAACCAACTCGGTTTACTCGCAACTTATTGTGTGCCACTTTCTTTTTAAGGGAAAGATATACGATTCAAGAATGTGTGGGTGTGGGTGTGTTTGCATTTTAACACATGTTCTCTGTTTGTGTGGCAGTTTTATTTAGCAACATGCCAATTCTTTTAAAAGTACAACGTATTCTTCGGTGTCCCTCTCTCTCTCTCTCCCACCTCTTAGACAAGAAAAGAAGTTCTCAGATGGATACAAATATTTTGTTGAACGTAGCTCAGTGCAGTGATGGTAAACAGACATGCCTCGTTCACATTGCGAATCAGTTCACTTCGGAAGGAGAGTACATGGAGTTATACAACGAAACGTAATATAGGCAACTCCTATTAAACTCAGAGGGACGGCTGGAGAAGGCAGTCTATTTTTGGACATTGTAAATGTCGCGTTTGCTGTATTTTCTATAGAAATTGAACGATGGCGATAACATAAAAAGAGCCACACTGTGAACTAATATCACTGAATTTATCATACTATGGCCTCAAGCGTCACATAAATAGTATTTCTATCATTCTTCCTATGACCTCAGCAATTTTATAATAACATGGTGAACACATTAGATATGCGTCATTCAATGTATGAGAAATTTATGTTAACGCAAAGAAAACGTTGTAAAGGGAGTGGTTTTTGTGTGACAACAAACTTCTCAATTATCAGAATCAGGTTCACTGTGTAATTATACTGTGGGTCTGACCCATGGCGGATTTGGAGAGCGTCGCTACACCTCTCAAAAGAAGCTTTCTCCATGTTTATCAGCTGTTTTTCACTTTTTTTTTATATATTTCCGATATGTTCACTTTTATCTTCACATGACGTAATTTTATCTATGCCGCTACGAAAAGAACAAACAAATTCACCAATTGCATTAAGTCATGTGATGATGAGTGTGACCTAATTGCATATCTCTCCGGCAGTTGTTGGCAGCTAGGGAGAGCGCTCTCCGAGTCGTGTTCGCCACCTTAGATCTGCCCCATAGAAAAAACGACTCCGTAGTACTGTTAGAAGACAGCTGCTTATGTGAAAATTGAATTGAACTGTTTCATTGTTCTTCGCATCAAACTTTGTATTAAAGCATCTCCTCTGTTGCTCTCACACAGTTTTTGACGTTTAACCTTAAATGTCATATAAAACCGGCTGTGTCCTGCAGCTGCCATACGGCGATAGTTGCAAGCATGGCACAATACTGTCACATGGTAGAATCATTTCGTAGAGCAACAGTCACATCACACAAATGAATACATTATACTGCCAACTGGCGTTCCCAACCACAGAGAATTTCGTTCAATTGCGTGCCTAGATTACTCGTACAATTAAGGACGTATCTAACAGAACCAAACTACGCTGATGAAATTAAATGAGAGAAATAATACTCGAACCTGCATTGAAACACCCGTGGAAAGTGCTGTGTATAAGACGCCTCAGCTAATCAGGCTGTACTACTACATTCGATTTGATTGCATTTTATTCAACAAAATGAAATGACAATAATTAAAGGCCTGTTTGAAGAGGAGGCGCGCCAAGGCGACTTATGCTGCCAACTACTTTCCAGTTGCTTTTTAATACCAGTCAGTTGCAACGTACAACATAATAATCCGCACTAACGAGGCGCGTCTATGTCGTCATGGAATGGGACAAAATCAAAAAATAAATTGCGATTTTTTGTAAACGAAAAGCGGGCAAAATGAGACTTTTGCTGCAAAACGAGCGAGAAGGTAGTATCGGTATCGATTTATTCTATTTATCTAAGATAATTGGGTCTTGCGTGGGTACACTTGCACATACCCAGAAGGAAACTGTAGAACACACTGCTCCCGGAAACTATGAATTCTTACTAGAAAATAGTGCCGGTAAATATTGAACTACTGGAGGGGACACAAAGGAGAACGCTATTTAGATATATTCAAGGAAGCGTAGGCACCAATACTGTTCACTATAAATATACTTGAAGTGTATATTTTTTGTTCTAACAACAAGTGTACAGAGATGAGCTTCACAATTGGATCATTTGTATGTGTTTGTGAAGGTAGGGAACAATTTTGGGTGAAAAATTTCAATAAAATCTCGTTATGAAATCTTTGTGAAGTAGATATATAAAGTATATACATATGTATATTCGGTTAAAATGTTTAAACTAAAGAATTAAGGAGGAACTCTACCAGAGAGCCCTGGATCAACGGAGAATCTCAGTAAACAATTGCTGAAACTGGTTTATACATGTATAGAGGGGCATATATATGAGATTGCCCATAGAAAAATGAGAAATTATGTTTACCTTAATATTCATGGTGGCTGGTTACTATATAAATCATATACCGATTTTTGATTAAAAATATTTAAAAAGAAAACTAAAATAGTTCAAAACCATGCTATTGTGTGAGATCATTCTTTATGCCATGACTGTGACTATGTAAAAATAGGAAGGTAGCGACGAGGTGCAATTTGGAATTTCACACAATTAGTTGGAAATTTCTTTTGGATTTTGATGTAGCTACTGCAAAAATGTTTAAGCTTCTCAGAAACCAAATATTTTGAATAATTCAATTACGGAAGAGATGAATCGAACACAGATAAAAGACACGGGGTGCCCGTATAAAGTTCAATTCATTTCGATTATTAGTTTGTCTTGTAAATTGTGTTTTTTGTAAATTTGATAAATCATCATTGTTGGCGCGGTGACCTTTGATACAACACAGATAAAATTTTGTTTAAGAGGCATTCAGTATGTACCACACAAATTACTCCTATGGTTCCCGAATAATATTAGTATAGATAATACAAATTAACATTTACGTTTACAAATAGCACTTAGGGCCGGTTTCACAGTGTATACTTAAGTCGAAGCTGAGCTTAAGTGATACTTAAGTACAAAAAACTATTTTACAGTGTATACTTAAGCCCCCAACATTGATGGCTTAAGTTATGCTTTAAAATCGGCTGATAAGCTGATTGTCTTTGTTGAAACAATTAAACTGAAAAACTGAAAAAGTGTTTAAAGTGCATTATAAATCAGATCCCAATAGTGACTCTGAAATTGAGAAGTTGGGGAATATTGTTATAACCAGGCGAAGAAAAGTTATTGGACCACTTCCATATAAGAAACGTTTATTTATGGCCTTCCGTTTTTTGAAATCTTTTTTCACGTTGTCATACTTTTTCCTAAGCATTAAATAGCCTCTGTGGGCACTTCGTGTTAAATTCGACCTTCCACGCGATGGTTTTCTGTGCAGAGCTTGCCACATCTGTCCTCTTACACTGTATTATTTGTTTTATTTTCCTGCACTAATTGGAGGAGCAGTTCTACCACCTCCTTTGAAAAAATTACTGCTCTTTTTGGTTTTTCTTCCATTTTTTAAATTACTCTACTGTACTTATAAAAATTATTATTAATAATAATAAAATAAATTGGTTTATTGTGTTGTCAACTTCATATTTTGAATAGAAAACAGATGATTTTTACGATGCTGCCATATTTTTTCTCTATATTTGAGAGAAACTTAAGTACGGACTGTGAAACTGGAAACCATACAAATACCTAACATTGCCGCATCTTTGCGTTGCAGTATGCACTGTGAAACCGGCCCTTAATATACTATTAGCAACGCTTGAAACCGTAGCGCTCACTTTGTTCCCAGCCTGTATGCCCTCAATATACATAGTATGTAAAACTCTTGCCGGCTATTAGGCAAGAAAGAGGTACGAAAGTTTTTATGTGTTTGTGTGTAAATATACATTTATGTTTATATTTATATACAAATATGTATATATTTAACTAAACAAAGTATGTTGGCAATTGTTCTACAATTTGATGCTCAAGATGAACCAACCAAATTCCCACAAAATATGGTGACATCTTACAATATAGAACCGGCGAGAACGAAAACGTGAAATTTAGCACATATAAATTTGAAATTCGAATGTATTTATCTCTTGAGGTGTCTGTTGATGAAATATATAAAAAATAAAAAGTTGATTTTTCTCATGCTGTGCTGCCTGGTTGGCAAATTCAACAAATAATTATGCGCATAACAGCAAATATATACATATGTATATTAAAAAGAGCCAACACACGAGAGTGTAGTTTACAGCTGCCCTACTTTCGAATGGTGTGTTAATGCACACGCATCTATTCGAGCGATTGCAGTTAACTACTCAAAAACGCCCATTATGCTCCAATTTAGGACTATAAAGTAAGTAAATGTCAAATATAATCAGCACTAGACCATAAGACATGCTGCATACATTAGCTGTTCCTTGTTATCTCAACTCTACAGAAGCAATCTTTAACTTATATGAGCAACATTAATGCTCCACTTGAAAGTTAATGCACTTTCGGACTGTACTAGCATAGATCAACTTATTTAAGGCTCAGTTGCCCAAATATGGCATAGCATAGCATAGCAGAGTTGGCTGTCACATGAGAATCTGTTAAATAGGCAGCGTGTGTATCTGATTACTGAAAACTTAGCCTAGCATAGGATAGCACAGAAGTCGGTTGATATTTGATTTCTATGCTACATGTGTGATATTTAATTTTATGGCCATTTCGAGCCCAATTTTCTAAAAAGCCCGCAAAGCGGTTTTCTGTGTAAATTTTCTTATTGGGTTGTTTTTTGGTGACGAGAACAAAATTAAATTAAATTAATTATATTTATATTAAAATATATTTAATTACTTTCGGGATTTTGCACAATTTCCACTTGGAAAATTTCATGAGCGAATAAAGAAAACAGCAGATTTTTTGTGCGTTGTTATTTTTCGGTAATCGACGTTCAGTCGACTGTGCTATGCTATGTTTTGTTATGTTTGTGTAACTGAGCCTTTAGACACTTACAATATGTTCGGTATACGAATAGTAATTATATTGTATGTAATTATATGGTACAAATTTCATACAGACACTGAGCAATTAAGAAAAACAATTATAGAGATAGCACCCACTTTATCACGACAGCAGCAACGCAAGCACACATCACTCTAAAACCATCGTGCACGGCAAACGTCCACGTCGTCAACAACGTCACCAGCGTCACCTCATTATATCTGCGAATGGCGGCAAAGCACCGCTGGCCAGTAAACTCTGACTGGCTAGCGCGTTTGTTTCTTAACATTTTTGGAAAATACAATTAAATTGAATCTGTTCGCGCAATCGAATTGCTTCAAATAGATCCATGTCACAGCAATAGAAGCAATTGCGGCTTACTCTATGGCGAATTTATCACACTCACCTTTCTATGCAGCTGTGCAGTTTTGTTTATGATGTCTGCAATAGTGACCTTTCACGATTCCAACCTTCTCGGCACAAATTTCTTGGAAAATCAATAGACCACTTTTCAATATTATGTAGTAAGCATCAGATTTTCTTTTTTATTTATAACTCAGACTGAAGATTTACACAAATTTTTGCAGTTGCGATTTTATGTTACGAATATTTTCCCAACACTTTCTCATGAGTAATTAAAAAAACTTTACTCAACCGCACAATTCACAGCCACAACTTAATGGAGCGGCGCATCACGAACAACAAATCGATCGCGAGATTTCAAGAGAGCTCTTCACTCTCACTTCGCTTTGCCCTTTTGACCGCCAGTGTTTATATGGAATAACAAAATTTTGTGCCTTTTTACAATATAACTAAGTAAAAATATATATATATATATAAATCGCCCGGATAGACCAAAGCGCTCATGCAACATTAACGCATGTGTTCATTGGTGTTCATATTCAATTGACATGTCATAAATAATTACATTATTGCACTCGTTTCGTTACGTGTCACGGTCAGCTGTTAGTGGAATACGATTAGGGTTGCCGTGCATACCGGAAAGTATGATCTATTTTGTTATTTTTTAATATATTGTTGCGGCCAGGGCACACCTGAAAGGTAGTCTCAAGAGAGAATCAGTCTTCTTCTTGTTTTGGTTTTGACATTTCCTCATTTGTTACTAGTAGCTTTTATTTGAGTATTATAGTTTTGTAAACAAAAAAGTTTTAAATACCGTCCCTGGGATTCTTAAACAAAATAAAGGTTTTCGAAGCGGTTTTTTTTCTACTAAACCCATTGTTTTAAAGGCATTGAATACCTTTCACTGCACATGCATATTGATACTCACTGCCGCTAACGGCCGCCCACTGTCACTAGGTACCCCTCGCATAACTAAATAATATACAGCAGAACTAGTTGGGCCACTTGTTTCATTAATAGGCTACCTCACACAATATTTCACTGTCACTTGACACAGTTCAAGCATTTTCACACTTTACCATAATTTCATTTTGCTGAAATAGTGGTCGCAGAAGAGACCTGTATAACATTTTTCACAAAATCTCATCTGCTTTTCTACATTTATTAAGTTTTATTTAAATCTCAGTTTCAAAATTGGAAATTCAAATTCAAATCCAGGGCACACCGATTACTGCTCACTGTTCAAAATCTAATTGGCTTTTAGGTTGTCAGAAGCGAGAGCTTTTTCACTCCACTGCATAGCCAAATTCGGGAAATTCTTGTTGTTGTAGACTTGTTGTAGCCTTGCGGCCACCCTCTTTGTGCTCCTTGGTTGCGGCTGTATATAAGCAGATAACACAGAGAACCGACACTTAAATGTCAAATTTTCTAACTTTAAAAAAAAACTGTCTTTGTTTAACATTTGTTGCTATATGGATAGGTTTCTTTGTCATTGGTTCTGAAGAAAATCAGTCACACCACTACAGTTCTGCGCATGTGTAAGTGTGCGCAAAACGAGAGATGTTCAAGACAGAGAACACAGAGAAAAGAAACTTAAACGTCAAACGGCAAAGCAGCGAAATAAAGCAGACGGACGTTGTACACGAATCCACTGAAAATCGTGGTGAATCCACTCAGAATCGTGATGAATCCACTCAGGATCGTGGTGAATCCACTCAGAATCGTGGTGAATCTACTCAGAATCCGCTACGGACGCTGCCAGCGAAAAAGACTTTCCTTTCTCTGTGTTCTGTGATTCAAGTATCTCGTCTCTGTGGTCTCTGATACAGGGCACACCTAAAAGGTAGTCGCAAGAGAGAATTGTTCTTCTTCTTGTTTTCGTTTTGACGTTTCCTCGAAAGCTTCGAAGCTTTTATTTGAGATCAGTGTTGTAAACAAACAAAGTTTGAAATATACAAATAATAGTTTCTAAATAATTGAGATATAATAATTAATAAAAAAAAAAAATGAGAATGGGAATGTGCGCTTTATGTGGAAAAGTGACAAAATAAAAATTTAATTTAATTTTCACAAGAATCATTGCTTTAAATGATGCACCTTTGCTGACATTGGAAGTGGGTACTACTGTCTATTTGTATGCATATTATTTACAGTTATACAGTTTGAATGCATTTGAACTGAATTGTATATGCATGGGCTCTTGCGATTTCGGCAGTGTATTGTTGCGCTTCTGTGTATAATTGTCATAGTTGTTAACTGTAAGTAAATAATTTTCAAAAAATGAAGCAGCCTGAAAATTAGCAATAATACTATTTAATTGTTGCTCATGTTGGGGGGTTGAGTTCACAAATGGATATGGCGCTTGATTAATGCATCTATTACAACATATTACTCGGATACCGCATTTGCGTTAAATTGCAAAAAATTTTTAAATATGGAATCCATATATTCGTCCTAAACAAACTAAGTGTCTGCTATTCTTAAATAATAAATAATTTTAAAAAATTGTTACATTTTTATAGGAAAACCATGGGTTACCTTTAGAATTCTTCTAGAATTCACTGCACATGCATATTGCTATTCACTGCCGCTGACGGTCGCCCATTGTCACTTGGTACCCCTCCCACAAACAATTGTGTACAGCGGGAGCAGTGCACTTGTTCCACTGATCCACTAGCACACAACATTTTTCCATTTAAACATTTTCACATTTCCACATAATTTAAATATTTCCACTTTTCCACATAATTTAATTTTGCAGAAATCTTTCTTTTACATTTATTAAATTTTATTTAATTTTCTTCACTATCAATATCGCAGAATCTAAATCCAAATTCAAATCCAGAGTACACCGATTTGTGCTCCCTGTTCGAAGCTACAATTGGATTTTAACATGTCAAAAGCGAAAACTTTTTTCAAGCAATTGACAAGTCAAAATCCAGAAATTGTTTTTGTTGTAGACTCATTGTAGCCTTGCGGCCACCTTCTTAGTGCACACTGCTCTGATATAAATTTTCGTATACCACTCACGCAACTGTAAGAGAGGTAGTCTTGCTCTTTAGACTAAGCTAAATTAGAATAAGTAAACTAGAGTTAGTCTGCGAACAGCGATAAATGAGTGCACGACATATTGTCACCAACGCTGGGCACCTCTATAAAATATTATAAAGGTGCGTACAGAATACCACCGATGTATTATAATTAAATAAACAATAAAAGTTGGAAAAATCAAAAGAATAACCATCTTGTGTTTAATTTCTATGAATAGTTTCCTTTTTGTTTTGATTAGTGATTATCAACTGCCATCGGTAGCTCCTTTGTACACCTATCCAAAGCTTTCATTTTGAAGGATTGACCACCACTGGAACGATAGGGAGTTTTTGTACCGATATCTTAGCCGGTACATGAACCGGAGCTTTCGGTGAAGATCTATCTATCTGAGGTTTGAATCGTGGAGAATGAGTAGGCATGTGTATGAGTAAAAGGTGCAGGAATGAATGAATGTACTTGGAGAATGAAAGTGAAAAGTGGAAATGTGGGTCAATGGCGGTCTGCAGGAAGGTTGTTGACCTACTTAGTGCACCTGTTGCTATGGCTTCTGCTGAGTGGGACAAACAAGGAGGGAGGAATGAAAGACTGGATAGGTGGGCGGAGTAGAGGGAGTAGGAGAGAGATACATAGAGGACGTGCAGCGGGCAAATTGAATTTAATTAAAAAGGTATATAAGGCGCAAACAGAGAAAAAACAGGACGGTAGTTTTCAAAATATATCGGTGGTCGGCGAACGAGACATGACTCCGCTAAATTATATAACAATATTTTACCATTTTCTTCTGAAACGGATCCAATCATTTTATTTTAGTTAATTCCTGCAAATTTTCAAGGTAAAAATTAGATAGTTTATTATGGAAATAAGAGTACTTAACTCAATAGAATATAATACAGTGAATCATAATGTAATTAATAGCACTAAACTCTTACGAAGTAGACTCTAAGGTAGTATGGGACTGTCTTAAGAAACTACACCAGCTAGGTAAATATAACAACGTTAGCCCTTGCTGGGTCCCCAGACACGTAAGGACTCAAGGTAACAACCAGGCAGACGAATTTGCCAGGACCAGAACCTTTTTGTGGGATAGGAAGAGAAGTATATTGAAGAAATCTCTGAGAATTGTAGAGCTGTGCAAGACAGAAACTATTTTCAAGCCATGTAGGTGTAAGACAGTCTAAACTCTTGTTAGACAATTACAACAGCAAAAGATTTGAGTTTCACATTGGACTATCCAAGAATAGATTGAGAATTTTAACCGGGCTTCTTATTAGACACTCAAAGAACATATGAGCAAGCAAGGAAATTTTAGCAAGCCCAATGTGTAGCTTCTGGGGATACTGAATTGGGATTTGGGGATTCTTTTCAAGCACTAGGTAGTTCAATAGCACGACTTGAACCAGCCGACATCCTCAAATTTTTGAGGGCCTCAGAGTTGGATAAGATTTTATAGGGATATCGTATTAGCAGAGGGTAGTTCAATTTTTGTCGCAGTACTTCACACACTTCTTTATGCATTACTACGTAATTACAGAGTGTGTGTAGCAGAAATTTGTTGAATGAGAAAGGGCAATGGATTACGAATGGGAAGATAGTTCAGACGGGAACTTCAATTCAAAATAATTCTTAAGTAAAAGTCTTATGTATACAATATTTAATTACACTTAGGTCTGTATAAATGACTGTAGAGTAGAGTAGAGTAGCTCAGAGCCAGTTGGCAAAGTTCTAATTAAATTTTAGAACAAAATAAGGTAAAGAAAATAAATGAAGAGAAAGTCATTTGAAGCAGAAAGTGCAAAGAATACCGAATCTGCTGATTAAGAGATAAAAAGTATGTTACTGTGTTCCAGTAATACTGTGTAACAGTAACATAGTGTCTCGACTAGCTATAATTCATGGCAATGTTCATGTTCATGTCAGAGTAGCTCATGACTGTCAGAATATGAAGTGGGCAAATTATGTTAAGGCATTTCATTTTAACAATGGCCTTGAACAGTAAACAACAGAGAGCGTTCTCGCATTGAATGCTTTAAGAGAGTTAAAATAACTGCAATCAGGAATTGAAGAGTTTGTAATTGCACAAACACTAAAATTCTCGATAAATAATTATTAAATTAATTATTTCCCTTCTATTAATTTTAATTTGTGCCATTTTTAAATAGACAAACATTAAATTGGAGTGAAACTTCAAATTTATGTCAGGGTTTCTAGCAGAACTGGTGTCTTGACATAATGTTTAATTTTTTTGGTATGACATTAACATATGGGGTCTCCACTCAACATTTTGATGTTAAGACATGAACATTGCCATATATAGCTATTTGAGACACTATGTAATAGATTCTAACGACAATCAAGGTGATCATTATAACAACATTTAAGATTAATATTTATATATAATATATTACGACCCCCTGTGAAGTAAGTCCTTATTTTAAATACCTTTTTTGCAACTCTGTATCATTCGCAAACTTGCTGAGGTTGGCAACATTGATAAATTACCTTTGTCTAAAAATACCCGGAATTTGTCAATAAAATGAACCGTCCCTGAAATATGAGGGTCGCAGGAACTATCTGCCCTGAACTATATTCCCGTCTCTAGTTCATTTGCAAATTGGCATCGCAGAAAGTCCACTTTCACCCAGTTCATGAACTGAGTGCACTGAAATTTTTCTAGTGCAGCTCAGTTCTTGTTCTGTTTTGAAAATTAACGGAAATTTTTGAATCCTTTACTCCGATAATTCTAAATTGAATTTATATAAAGCGCGCACTTTCTGAATTTAAAATAATTAATAATTATCATTTCCATTATAAAAACGTAATTCCTCCTCTTCTTCAACACAACTACTTAATAATATATCAATTAATTATTATTTTCTCCCATTTTATTAATTATAAAGTACAATTATCGAATTCACTCAAGCTTCCCAACGTTTAAATATAAACAAAACTGGATTTGAACTGTTGCTACACTTTCCTGTTCGCGTCGCAAACGTCGAATTACTTAACTGAAGTGAACTGAAGAGAACTGAAAGTGAACTCGCACTGCACGACTTCATGCGACGTGAACTTATTGTAAACATTATTTTCTAGCTTGGTACATCTGTCAGCTGCTTACATTGGTTTACATTTGTTTACATGTCAATTTTGAATACAATCTGGGAGATAGTGTGGGCGTAATAGATTTGTAAGCAAGCCGTGGTTTGGTGTATTCTGCGAATTTCGCTACGGCGACTTTAGTTGAATAGACTGTCTGAAATTTTGTGTTTCTTATCATGTCGGAAAACGTTGAAAATGTTAACGGTAGCCTACGGGGACTCAGCAATGTCGAAAACACAAGCATACGAGTGGTACAAAGAGGTTGAAGCGGGCACTGTGGTTGATTTGCCTCGTTCCGGTTGTCCACTCTGTGACTGACGAAAACATCGGAAAAGTTCAAAAAATTGTACTCGAAGATCGTCGCATGAGCATCAGTGAGATAGCAGCCGATATTGGGGTCTTACTCGAATCGGTGCAGAGCGTTATGCACGATGTTTTTGAGATGAGAAGAGTCGAATCGCGGCTTGTGCCGAGAGTGCTGAATTTTTCGTAAAAACAGCCTCGCATCGATGTCGCTAAAGAAATGCTTTCTTTGGGCCAAAATATTATCGAGGCATTATTACCGGTGGCGAGACTTGGGTCTATGAATATGACATCGAAACAAACCAGCTATCATCGGAATGTCGCTTCTCAGACGAGCCAAAACACAAAAAATCACGACAAAATCGATCCAAAATCAAGGTTTCGTTGACTGTTTTCTTTGATTGCCCTGGTCCACTCCAAATTCGTTCCGTCATCTCATCTTGTGACTATTTTACCAAAAACAACATTAATACCGTTCCGGAAGCTCCGTATTCTCCGTGTGAGTTTTTCCTGTTCCCAAGATTCAAGTTATTACTTCGCAGAAAGCCTTTTGAGACGATAAAGGAGAATTCGCAAAGGGAGCTAAAGGCGATTCCAATATCGGCATATGAAAAGTGTTTTGAAGATTAGAAGAAACGTAATAATATGTCTATTGGTTTTCAAGGATGTTACTTTGAAGGGAATAAAATAGTTATCAATGAATCGTTGAATCGTTTTAGTTTTATTGCCAAATTCCGGGTACTTTTTCAACATAAGGTATCTGCCAAATAGTTTCCACAATTTTAACAGTCTTATATACCATGTAGCTACGATTGAAGCTATTTTCAAACTTTATCAGCAGCGGAAGAAATCATTTTGTATGCAAATGAAACCAACTCCATAAAATATTTCATTTTCACTTCACAAAAAGTTCTGAGTCAACAATATATATATTTAAATTTTTAATTATTTATTGCATTAAATTCCTAGCTAATGACAACTTATAAAGCTAGGACGTATGTACCAGCTCTATACCAGAATTTAGAGAGAGAAAATTATAACAACATTAGTCAAACAACACTGAACTTTATTAGCCATACTTCCGAATAGCTTACTTTATATGATTTAAGTTATAAACATTGTAATTTAACAGTTAATACCACTATAATCGTAACATGATAAGGTCTTTCAAAGTTTCTTCACAGGGTTACAGTTAATATTGCTTGTGAGAATGTAAAACCGTACAATATATTTTTATGTATACCTTACAATGCATATTTTACAGTGTTACTAACTGTGTAGTGAAAAGGTGGCCCGTATTGATAATATAACATAAAATTAACATAATAACATTATTTAATAGGTATTTCATACCAAAACTCAACTGGAATATAATTACAGCGCTGTTACAAAATTGCTATGGAAGCCAAATAACCTGTATAAAATCACAAAAAAAAACTCGTTGACTGTGTAAAAGGCATTGCAGTGTTTAGTATAGAATTGTAACCACCATAGTCCCGTCCCTGGGGTCTTATACACACAATTTTGTCACACACGTGAGAATCTGTCTATTACAGTTAATGATTGAGTTTCACGACACAGTGAATGCCAACCCATGAATGGCAACTTGTGTTCATATAGAAAGCTTTCGCACGCATGTGGAGCTTTGGGTACCGCTGCACTAGTGCGGTACACGTAATTTGTTGTCAGACGAGGCTGGAGGCATTTTCAAACATTTTTTGAATTGGCAAAATTTACTAAATTTTGTTTGTGTAAGCTTTTTCATATATTTATATAGACCTGACGAGGAAATGCTTAAATATCAGCTTCCAATCCTCAATCCTAACACGGCAACAAAATAAATAAACTAAACTTATAAAATAATAATAATAATAATAGGACAGCTACCAATCTTAACAATAGTTTTAAGGATAACAAAGATGGACTGATAGAAAGTGTTTTGGTTTGCCATTTTTATTTAAAAAATAATTAAAGAAAATATATAACATTAAACATAAAATTATTAGTTTTTATTGCGAATTTGACTTTAATTTTATATACATATATATATATATATATATATATATATATATATATATATATATATATATATATATATATATATATATATATAAATATATATGTATATATATATATATATATATATATATATATATATATATGTATATATATATATATATATATATATATATATATATATATATATATATATATAAATATATATGTATATATATATATATATATATATATATATATATATATATATGTATATATATATATATATATATATATGTATATATATATATATATATATATATATATATATATATATATAAATATATATGTATATATATATATATATATATATATATATATATATATATATATATATATATACATATATATATATACATATATATATATATATATATATATATATATATATATATATATATATATATATATATATATATATATACATTGTTTGCCTTTATGTTATTTGAGATTCTTTAATATTTCAAGAGAAATGAAACAAAAAATACATACGGATATGCATATTTGAATGTGAGTATATAAGTATATAAATATTTAAAGTTTAGTACTTGTTATTATTTAGCACTAATGAGCATTAATATTGGCTTAATAAATAAATTATAAACTAATATACGAGTAATAAAAAAAAGTATATAATCTCATACAAAAGTCTGTTCGAAAGTACATTAAGGAAAAACAAAACTCTTTGGTATATGATGATGAAAGCTACCTTCAAATTAAATGAGCCAGTCAACGCTTGTGTCAAACAGCGACGTTCCTTTTCTCCATTATTATAAAATTATACAAAAACAATCTATTAAATTCACAAATTAATAAAAGCCCTGCTCGTTGCTCATTTGTTGACATGAAAATTAGAAAGACTAATCATTTTTATCTAAGTTGCATTACTTGTAAGCGGGTCTGGGTACAGCCTTTGCTTCTAATTGCACATAGATTCCAAAATATTTGCGTTACTCTCCTCTTCCTTGTCTGCTGCTTTTAGTCTTCAATTAACTTACAACTTAGAGCTAAATAAAATATCTTAAGACTTTGGTTAAGTTGCTGGTTATAAATACGAGTAGTTAAGGTTATAAATTTCACAAACAATTTCCTATAAACTCACAATGTGGCAAGAAGTTTGTTGCAACATAGTGGACTAAGTTGTAAAGGGTGGCAAGATTATTTGTGATGTCAGTTTAGTTTAGTCTTAGGTCTGGACTTTCTGAACTTACGTACACACACACATACACACACACACAAGTAAATACAATTCGAGTGGTTTTCAAACCGCACGAGTAAGTTAACACTGAGATGGAATTCCTTGAGTAATTGAATTTTCAAGTACAATGTGGCATTCGTCCAACGGTTCCAAAATTTGTATGAAAAATGTAAGAAGATTTTTGCGACGCATAAAGCTCTCCTCTTCGTACATTTCCTGGGTGACTTTCGTCATGGCCATCGGTTTTATCATGCGTGTGAGCAAATGCTCTCTAAAAGGGGTCACAATTGTGTACAAATGGCAACAGTTAAAGGATTTTTGCTGATTTTTGTAGGGTTACCATATGTCCCAATTCACCGGCAGTTGCTTTTAATTTGGTAAACAAAATTGAAATTTGTCGGTGAAGGTGAATTGTAATGTAATTGAAAACTAAGCACCATCACAATTCATTGCCTCCTTCGTCTCCTTGTATGAAACACTTTCAAACATTTTGATTGATATACAAAAGGAAAACGATTGTAAATTTATGTTACATATGCTCATATATGCTATATGCTCATCATACCACTTTAAACCAAATTGTTAATTAAATATTTGTTATATTATTTTTTGTTCCGCTGGAAACCGATCAAATGTTTTCACAACTGGTAGTGTTATCATCCCCAATATGCTATAAATATGTTTTTCTATCTTCCCAATATTTGGAATCCTCATTTTGTATTGAAATCATATGGTAACCCTCCCCTTTGATTGCTTGTACCCACCTCAGACTGAGACAAATCAGCAATTGAAATTTTCCGTCCTTGCCGAGTGTGCTGGCAGCCGTGTTTATTTCGTCCATTAAATGCACATAGTAGCGCCAAATAGCTGCCAATTCACGGCGCTGCAAACTATTGCTGCTCGTATCACCGAGTGACGAATCCAAGCTCGAAGCCGAGTCATCAAGTTGTTGCTGTTCATGTTGCTGGTATTGCTCGAATTGTTCCTTAATCTTGCCTGTAGTTATTCAAGCACACATATGCATAGATTTATTTATTATATGAAGGAATTAAGTTTATAAATGAACTAATTGAACTCACTGAAATAATCCCAGATGTAGAGATTCCTGCCGAAGAATCTCGTTGATCGAAAACCACAAAGAAATACTTGCTCTAGACACTTGACCAACCCGGCATCGCCACACAGTAAATTGGTTAAAGTGCCGACATCGCGATCTCGGCTAGGCTTGTAGTGCCACTTCACAATCACATTCACGCAATTGCACAACTGATTCTGTATCTCGGACGGGGGCACTTCGTGTCGTTGCACGCTTGGACTACGCGTGCGGGGTGGCGTACGACAGGCCTGCACAAGGTCAGTATTTTTAACACTCATCGACACACGTTGGCCAACCAGCAAACGTTCTGTGGAATCATCATCGACACCTTTGCCCAGCCAACGGCCGCAGGGGAATCTTAATAAATGATTTAATTGGTTTCAAATGGAAACTGAAAAAGAACTAGAGCGCCGATTATGCAATGTGAAGCGTATTATTAATTGGTTTATGGAAGAATATCAAGCGTAGTCAGACCACGGGATGTTCGTAGTTTCTCATATGTCTTCAAGGAATCCGTTCTAATTGAATCTGTGTGATTTTTGTATATAAATAAAATGCAGTTAACACCACAGAAGTCACGCTTGCAAACAAACACATGAGTTTGAAATTAGTTGTTAATTTTTAGAAAGTAGAAATTAAACTTTCAATTCGTGGTGGAGACCATTGACAAAATAGAAAACAAATCGAAGAGGTTCGCATTGCATAATCGAGCTTCAGGGTATACATTGATGAAAGCGACTCTCCGCAACGATTTTAATGAAATTTTAGTTCTTAGAAATCATATGCAACTCAGGCACCATTTTATTACTGCCTAAATTGTATACTATTAGCAATAGTATACAATTCCGGCTTCTTCTCTCTTTCATTATTTCCATTCTGGAAAAATAAAAAAGTCTGGCAAGTCTATGAACTCTGGCACGAACATTTTTCTCCATATGCATATACATGTAATCACAAACCAATACATACATACATATGTACATACACATTTTTTTGACCTGAACAATCGGTGGAAGAGTCATTTTATCAATAGTTACCAAAACCAGATGTTGACATTACTTGTACGTGTGTCCTGTTACTTCATTACGCATAACCACATGCTCCACGAGCCATTTATGCGAAGGCCCCGAGTTATCGTGACCTATACGCATTGTAGTCAGCAGGCCCAGGTTCTTATACTAGACAATAAAAAATAAATTAAGTGTTATTATATTAATATTTCGACTTTTATGAACTGCAATATATATATATATATATATATATATATATATATATATATATATATATATATATATATATATATATATATATATATATATATATATATGTATATATATATATATATATATATATATATATATATATATATATATACATATTTATATATATATACTTATATATGTATATACATATGTATAATATAATTGCCAAAGTTCACAATAGGGGCTCTTCGCATATATTTGTAGCGGGCTCGCAGGCTTACGTGAAATATGAACTCCAGCGATCCCTTCGGCACTGGTACACGTTGGGTCTCGTTCATGGTACCAGAAACAATGATCCACACATTACTTGACGTATGATACGAGCCGTATTTTCGCGATGGGAATATGACGACGCGATAGGGAAGCTCTATTGGCAGACAAATACAGTTAGAACAAGTAAACAGCAAACAAAAAATCATGCTCAAAACTTTGTGGCATACTTGTTGTCGGATAAATGTTTGTGAATGAGAAGTAATCCACCGTATTCAGTGTGAGGACATGATACAAAAATTGTTCTTTCTCCTCTTCGCAGCGTAGAAATGCGGAGCGTTTGTACAGCGTACGAAGCAGCGCCTCGTCCGAGAGTAATGTTCGAAAATGACGCGAAAGCAATTTCTTCTCGAGTGAGAGACGCACCCAAGCACGTGTATAGCCGATGTGTGTTTTGATATCAGCCATGGCAAGCACATTTCTAAAACGAAACCAATTATCCAAATGTGGTATTCCAAAAAGAGCAGTAATAAAATATAATAATGATATTAGTATACCGAGCACATGGAACAAGACTGACAACACGACGCCATTGTAAAGGCAGCCACAGTTAATGGCGGCAGAGGTCGATTCGCGGCCATAATTACTCGCTTGTGAAAATACTGGCCAAGTCGGTAATTTAACGTTTCATATAAAAGTAGCCAATAAAGTGCTGCCAATATTTGCATGTCCAAGTGCAAATCTATGCTGAATTCAATAAGGGATCCGATTTCCACTCGCTGAGATAAGCGGCTTCGTCTCAGCTCTCTTTCCTTGGTCATTTTTCTTGTAGTAATTTTCATAAAATTTTGCAGCGTCTGCGATATAATTGTCAGCGCGATTGTCCTGTATTTTCGGGATCAGTGCAATTGCTTGTAAGACTTCTTTTCTCCAGGCAGACAGACGCCTTAGCAACTAGTATTCATTTTCATTAATAACAATTAATTAATTAATCATTAATAATAATGAATTTCACGCACATGGTTTCCCAATGGGCAAACATATTTTGTCTATGTTCACCTTTGTCCCCATGTATGTTGCCTTGGCGTCAAATCGTCTGCTATTGGATCAACCCCTGTGAGATACGTGCGTTTTCTTTATGGACAGGTGTCAAATCGTCTGCTATTGGATCAACCCCTTTAAGGGACGTGCGTTTTCATTTTGGGCAGGTGTCAACTCATCTGCTATTGGATCAACCCCTTTAAGGTACGTGCGTTTTCATTTTGGGCCGGTGTCGTCTCGCCTATTGTCGGCTTGAACAATTAAAAAGTTACATACCTGACATCAAATTCGATCGACTCTGGCAGTGGACACAACTGCTCCAAGCCAACAAATTTATTCCGATCACGGGAGCGACTCCGATTCGGACTCGGAGGGTTGTTAATATCAGATTGGAATGTAGATAAATCTAAAATGGGATTGCGTAAACATACTATAGTGATTATTATTATTGCTATTAACGTGCTTACAGTCCATGCGCTTTCGCATCACATTCCAGGCCAGTGCTGAGAGTACAGAATACAATTACAACAACAAATGAATCTCTTTTATTCGTTCAATGCTTTGATTTGAAACGCTTAAAAATGACAAGTACCTGGTGTGGTTGTGGCATAGCTGCCAGTGCCTATTTTATTGCCCCCCACCACAGCTTTAGATGAGCTTGTTGTTGTAGGTGTGGCTGTGTTATTTGCGCCCGCCTCTTGCAGTTCCAAGTACGCTTGGAGATGCGACCACAGTGCTGATTTGCCCTGCTTTGTTTGCAAACCATGTGACCAGATTTTCTCCAACAGATCACATAAGGAAGCGATCAATGTGTTCTCCTCGATGCCGTCACCTTTCAGGCCGAGCGCCACAGCCTCGGTGCCCATTTTCTCGAGCAGCATGCGTTTGGTCTTTGACTTAATGTCCTGCGTCATGTACAAATATTTACATTTTAATGATTCGCTATAGAAATGCACAAAGAAAAATGTTCCAGCTTTAAAGGGAATTACCTTGAGCAGACGCTCCACAAATGTCCAATTGGCTTGTGCTATTAAAGCAGGACTAACATCTGCCGTTGAGAGATTCGCCGAGAGCCGATTCAGTGCATTTGTTGTCTTCTGGTCGAGAGATATTTCTTTGACACGCCACTTATTGCCATTTTTGACACGTCGCAAACTGTTTCCCCTGCAAATTTAAATGGGGGATAAAGAAGGGGGATTTGGTATAGAAAAACCGGGATAGTTTTGTGGCATAGATTGTTGTAGAGAATTTTTATTATAGTTAAAACACTCTTATCTCAGCTTTAAGACAAAATTAACGTTTATGTTTAAATAACTTCGGACTTAATACATAACAACAGCTTTGAATGCAGACACACTTCGACGACTACAGAATAATTTTGACAAGTAATACGATTATGGAAGGGAAACCCCACAAATATAAATTAATATTAAGAAAAACATAATGAGAAGACATTGTTAAAAGAATAGAGCAGAGAAAACGCATTCCAAATTGATCAGAATAAAAAAAAAAATGGAAAAAAATGTTTCAATTAAAAACAAAATAGTTTCTACCAAGTATTAATCAGAGTATTAGCTAAGTGCATATAAGTAGATTGATTTGAAGGAAATTTGATGGTATCAACAAACGAAAAAAAATGTACTATGTTATTAAATTTGTAAAACTAAAAACAGAGTGTATCAACAATTAAATTACATGATTTATTAAAAATAATAGATAACTGTTAATTTATTGAAACAAAATAATTTAACTTGGTCACACATAAATATTAGTGGAAGACGTTCTAAATAGAGACAACAATAATATAACATAGTCAAAAATAATAAACAATTAAAATCATATTCAGTATTCACAAATAGTACACTTTCGAGTTAGTTTCTTCTTTGTTTTTACAAATAATATCAATCGTTTTCGAAAATTCTAGGACTGTGACGCACACAACTCTTATTTATATATATATAGATATAGATATGCATTTAATATAATTCACACTACAGCAAAACGTTAACATCGACGTAAACATTGCCAGTTGCAGGAGGCGAATGGGTTCAGTTTGCTTGCGTTTAAATTTAGCTACATCGCATTCTACCACTGCGTTCGTTCACTTTATTTATTCATGTTCATTTGTTTGTACTTTTTGTTTTGTTTAATCTACCTCGAAGCACATTCCTGATTCAGCACGGACTTTTCGAGTACAGGGAAACTGCGAAAATAGGCAGCACGATTTGAGAGTATTTCGCTGGGTGGCGTCACTTCGATGTCAATGCAGTTGAGGCGCTTCTCGAACACTTGTTGCGCCTCTTGGCTGACGACGCACGGCTCGTAGCTGGTCGCGCAAATCATGTTCTCACCGTGACGCTTTCTGAAATGGCAAACGGCAAACGGAAACGCAAAATGCATTAGGAAAAGCAGTTTCAGTTTTAATATTAGTGTGCTGAATATTATCACCTCAGCAATTTGACACGTTGATCGAATAGTTTGGAATTGGTTTCCGGTTCCTGTTCCCACACTGACAGGATTTTGTTATCAATCAGCGTGGCAAACATTTGAGATTCTAGAAAGCGCGAAAGAAATGCACGATGATGTTCCGGCTGATCCGACAGAAACGAAGATTTGTCGAAATTTTGCAATGTTTCACGATTCGATAGCCACTCCTCCCTGGCCTGGTTTGGATAGATAACGAAGAACTCGTATGCGTAAAACATGTGCACAAAACGGTTGAGGAATATTTCACGCAGAGAGTTGTTGATGCGCAGATCCTGGTAGTATTGCTCCTCTGGTGTGAGCGTTGACACAGCTTTTAGTTCTTTGCGGACTACAGCTGCTCCCTTAGATGGCGACACAGTCGAGGAGTCGACTCTGTCGATGTCTATGCCTGAGTCGTTACATATGGAAGCACCTGGAGATTGCGTACGCACGCCCTTGCGCCGCAGAAAGTCCGCTATGCGCGGCACATGATCCATTTTCATGGGATGCGCTACGAGTGGCTGATAATTGAGATTGTAATTGGAGCCAGCATTGTGGCCCAGCGTGTATACGGTTTCTTGCAGTTGGTGGTAGCGCTCTTTGCTGCGGCGTGCTGCTTGCAAGCCAGTCGGCAATGTGCAACTGGATATCATTACGTCAGGAGCGCGTGTGGCATAGCCATTCTTGAGTATGGGTTCATGCGAACGATCTCGTTCTATTTCAAATTTGTCTAAAATCGAAATAATTTCTGCCATGAAATCAACCTTATGCGGAAATACTGGAAGTTCTTCGGGCAGTTGAATGATTTTCTTATCAATATCGACAAAGCATAATGTTGCCTCTGACCCAATTTTATTGGCAGCCTCGCATTCGGCATGTAGACCCATAACAAACGGAACGGGAGCATCCAAAAAATGGTGCAACGCAGCGGGCAGGATAGGCGCATAGACATGAGGCCAAACAAATGGAAATAGCATGGATGTAATGCATTCACCGACAATAATAAGCTTTTGGTAATCTGTATATATATAAAAAATAAATGTATATATCCATATTAAAGTGACTTCCACTGCGATATATAAAAACGCTATAGAGAAAACATTTTGTGTGTACCATCAGAACGCAACAAAACTTGATTTTCCAGCAGCACGCATGTCAGCAGCTGTATAACACACTCAACGCCCAGGTATGTGAAGAGAAGACGCAAGGGAAAATCAAGTAAAGGCAGCTCAGAGCTCAGCTCTGGACGCTGGAGTATTAAAGCAATTGCCGGCAAATGAGGTTCCGCTGGTGGCAAGTAAATTCGAATTGATTTGCCGGGCTGAGGTAGCATCACTTCGTAGAGTATATTGTAAACATATGATTCGAGACTTATTCCAGGTCCAGGCTGTCGAGGAAGACATCTGGTACACAGAGATAAGGTTTAAGTTCAACTTCATCGGGTTAAATATCATTGGCAATTCGCTGGACTTACTTGTATAAATTAGTTAAAAATATTTCCGCTGCGTACGCGTAAGGGATTTGACATATTAACGAGATACTTTTGGCAACGTAGAGTTTATCCTTGGTAATATCATAGTAACTTTGTGCAGATTGCGGCGCCTGGCCGGCCACTTTAAAGTGCCGAGGCAGAGATCGGCTTATAGGACTGTCCTTAATACGACCCATCGATTGCGACTGTTGGCCATTCGACAGTTCGGTTATGAACATGGACTGGGCGAAAGACAAAAACAAAGCGATTACACCATGTACTCAAATATACCATACCAATTATTATAATTACTTGTAATGTATGCATCGCGCTGCAAATGTTGCGATTACGTATCTCTTCATAAAACACCAGACTGAATCCATAGCAACGCTTGCCATCCTCACGCGTAGTGGCGAAGGAGTGAAACTTCGGTTCGATGTTGTGTTTTTGTGTGCGAAAGCGTAGTCCTTGCGGTAGGGAAAGCTGTGGTAAGTAGAGTCATTTAAGAATGCTAATTTATGTAGTTATCAATGCAAATATCAATCAGATCGCTAGCTACGGGTGCACACACCGCCACTTCCTCGGATCACATTTCGCAAGAGTGTTTGACCGTTATTATCTACACTACATTACGTCTAGCAGTAGTCCACCTATTCTGTCGCTGTCCAGCCATGCCTAAGCGCTGGTGGAAACCCCTAGGACGCCCCCTCCTCAATGGCGCATGGATGACATCAAATCAATCAATGTAAAAGACCTGCATCGCACTTTCAAAATGGCTGGAGTAAGGCTCCCCACACATTCTCGGGAAGAGCACATTTATACCCTAACTTGTGATATTTCAATGGGCCTCCACATGGCCTAAGTGTGACTTCTGACTAACTATATTTTTATATCAATCTGTGTTTACCGCTTCTCCTGCATCAAAAATCCTATCACAGCGGTCGAGTAACCTCATTTTCTTTGAAATTTGATCATTCTGAGGAGCTTGATCTGCCCAAATTCACGTAGAAAGAATTATATAAAGTGTTTCCATCCTTCGAGTGAACCCTCCCCGAGGGTACCGGCTGGTAATAAATGGTGATGGTGCTGGATTTAGCTAAGGTAGGTTGATACCCCTTAATAGTACATCGTTGAGAATTACACCTTGACTATGGTTCGAAGGTAAGGGCTGGATCAAGGTGTCACGCGACCCGTGCTGATGTTCTGCCAGGCTAGAGGCCCTGTTAAATAGTCTAGTCGTGAACGGAGCCCCCGCCTTTCGGTGGTAATAGTCTAGCTCGGATATTGCGGATCTGTGTCCGAGTGGTCTTTACGTTCTCCGCCGAAAAGATTTTTTATGAAGAGAAATAAATTACAGAAAAAATTTCTGCGGAACATCACCGCATTCAATTGGCAAATCCGAAGGAGCAAACAATCCTTGATGAGCCAATGCTTAGTGGGACCATATTACCCGCCAAGCCGAAATCAAGTGCTGCTGCGGTCAATGAACGGAGACCTGCATCCGTGACTAAAGCAGTCAATGAACGGAGACCTTCATCCGAGACCTATGGGACCCCTATGGGTGCAGGAATTCGGAAACTTTCTTTCGATGATGTGCCATCCACCTCTGCTGCTGCTATGGAAAAGTTACAACCCACTCAACAAACTCCCATCTCCACTAAGGAGAGACTGTTGACGCTGGGAGTAAAACTGGAAGGTAAAGGGAGTAACCGATCCCGACCTACCAGTTCGAAGAATACCTCCAGGATGACCAAGAGCGGAATCCCTCTTCCTGATCGTGGTCAACCCGGGGTTTTGGATGAACCGAGAAGAAAGGAGTTAAGTGGAGCTGGAGTCAGATGGTATCTCACCTACCTGGCTCAGGGTTTGTAACCAGATAATGCTCTTGCTACGGCAAAAGATCACAGGTTTGTAAAGGAATCGGCTGGCACATCACAGCCGAATGGGAACAAGAGTCTAAAGAAGAGATTACGAAACATTTTTTCTCTTAATCCTGACACAGCCAAGAATAGGGACACCGTCAGGCGTGGAGGTTCCAAAGCAATAGGTAGTTATGCTAGGGTGGCATCCGATACCAATGTAGCTGTTGTTGCTGCGGACTACCCGAACACCATCCTAACTAGCAAGAAGCTGACAAGTGTTGAGCAGATGTTGCTTGAGAGGCTGGTTGGAGAATGGACCAAAGAATTCTCCTTCAATGGTATCCACTTCAAACCTGGCTTCCTAAGTATTGACATGTGTTCGACGGACTCGGTGGAATCGCTGAAAGGGATCGTAATCCAACTGACAGTAAGGGAGGATGTCAGTTTGGTCGCCAGAGTGGGAGACAACATTCCACGATCACACACAGTCTTCCTCTTCCTCCCTCGTAGTAGCGGACAAGATATGGCTGTGTCACTCGCCAGTTTCTCGCCAGCCAGAATATTGGGTTAAACACCAATTTCTGGAGAATATGGAGTTGCAAGGACGAGGGCAACGGGCAGTTGTTGTCCGTGGAAATAGATGTTGGGTCAATGCAACTTATCGAAAGCTCTGGGTATGCGTTGAACTACCGATTTGGCAAGGTCAAGGTCGGTTGTTCCAAACTTACTCAAGAAAAGCCCAAGGCAGAGGAAGTAGGAGAGACAAACATCCCACCTCTGTCGAAGGTACGTACTAGTGGAAGCCTACCGCCAGGTGAGGCTGAACCGAAGCCTGTGGCCTCGGAAATCTCTTCCAGGGCCCCCAGTGTTGAGATTGGGGCGGAGGTTGCATATTGCTCTTCACTGGTGCACAGTATGGAGGATGTCTCTATGGACGAGGAGGATAGGAATAGCACCCTGCCGTCACAACCCGTTCCATAAGATGACAAGATTGAAAGTTGCTCATGCATACATTAATCATGCCAGAGCAGCCTCAACTGTTATTGGGAGGGTGTTTGCCAAAAACAACATGGGGCTGGCCCTCATTCAAGAGCCATGGTGTTGCAAAGGTCAAATTACGAGCCTTTCAAGTAAGTTTACAAGGGTAATCCTAGGTATACTAAATGGGAATTCTTCGATAGTTCGGTCCATTCACTACTCTCATCCTCAAATCCGACGAACATATAAAAATCCGGCGGAGCTGTCAATGAGCTAAGTGAAATTATTTCTGAATCCTATGTTTTATCTTGTCCTCTAAAGACACAAAGCAGGAATGTTCCCTGGAGGAATTCTAGTCTGTCGTCTAGACGTACTAAGGTGCGTAAGCTATTCAATCCAGCTAAGCGTACGGGGGACTGGGAGCAATATAAACACGAGTTGACAATCTATCACAAAGAGATCAGAGAAGCCAAAATAACTAGCTTCAGATCCTTTTGTGCAAGTGTTGAATAGACTCCTGAAGTACCACGACTCCATAGAGCTCTTGCGAAAAACAGAGGCGACTTAAAGCTGGCATTGAGATCTCAGGATGGAACGTTCACGGCGAATGAAGAATATCGCATTCTCCTTTTGCTGCGTGTGTACTTTCCTGGGAGCTCGATGCAGATAGTGCTATCTTCGCAGATGGATGCTCCTCCTAGAAGAGCAAGCAAAATTGGCTGGAAGGTGGCCAAAGAAATTATAAATACTAAGAGATTGAGATGGGCAATTGGCTCTTTCCAGCCATAGAAATCAACGGATGTGGATGGTATCTTCCCAAACCTTCTCCAAATTTGGCCCTAGAATCAACAACTGGGAACCAATGGGCTCTTTCCACACATTTTTCAAGCGGAGATTCACGCTATTGAAAAATGTGCCCAGATCAACATTGAAAGGAAATTTCGGGGAAAAACATCGTGATACTATCCGATAGTCAACCAGCACTCAAGAGTTTGAGCTCACCCTATCGAAAATAATGCTGAGCTGTAAGGGGAATACCCCATCACAAGCAACTAAATGTAACCACCTAAGGGCGTAACATTGATCGGGGGACAAACAAACAGTCAAAGTGGGCCAACACCGATTGGAGTACTCGCGGTTTCGCTTTTTTTGTGATGTTTTCATACTCACAACTATCTGACAGGAGTGTGAGCCTAGAATTGTGCCAAAAGTCTGACAACTGTGAGGTAGTAAATAACATACATACATATATACAAATAATATTATACATACATACATATGTACTTACATACATACAAATAACCTCTACCACGGGCCTGCGACGGAGGTGGTTTTTAGTGGGTAAGATTCCCACACTACCGGTGCCGCAATGCGACGTGTCTTTTTGAAGATTTCCACCTTCGTTCCAATATTGGAAAGCAAAAAAAAAACAAAAAAAAACAAAAAAAAAAACAACGACAAAGGGACACACGCTAAAAGTATAGAAGAACACTTGGCAATTTTCAAGCGGAGGACCTTTCAAGAGTGGCAAGCCCAGTGGGGCACATCTTCAAAATGCCGTTGGACAAGGAGGCTGATCCCCAATATTCAGCAGGTCACATGGTGAGGTGAATTATTACCCCACACAACTACTGACAGGGCATGCAGGTTTTCGGACATACCTGCACAGATACCACTTGGAGGAATCCCCCCCACTGTGCAAACTGTGGAGGTGCAGAGATAGAAGATCTCAAAAATGTCTGTTTCTCTGCCGCCCTCTGTGGTCTAGTTGTGGGGCCCATTGACCATAATACCCCCCGGAGAAGTAATACCTTGCGGCGGTTCCGTGGGGGCGGGCTGCGATGGAGATAGTTTTTAGTGGGTAAGTATCCCACACTACTGGTGTCGCAATGCGGCCAGTGTCTTGATGAAGATTTTCACCTCCGTTCCAATATTGGAAAAAAAAAACATATGTACATACATATGTACATACATATATATGTACATACAAATGATATTTGAACTCCGGTCAAGATCAGACACAGTTCTGATTTCCTAAGTTCTAATCAATCTATGTAATCGCATGTTTTTTATATACTACATTCATACATATGTGTGTATGTACATATGTACATATTTATTTATGGATCCTATTAGTTCAAATTGATAACATATTCTTGACATATAGATTTAAAACGAGTGATAGAATTTCTTGCTTATCTCGAAATAGCCAAGGAAGCAAAACGTGCACATGGAAGCCAGACAAAACATCAATAATGTATACGCAAATTAAGGCAAAATAATGGAAAATGTAATGAAAATAAGAGGTAATATTTTCCTCTTGTTTTAATTGAAAAGTTGAGTGCCTCCACACCATACATACATACATGCATACACATGTTCCACTTAATAGAGGTTCATACATATGCATGTACCCATTTATATGGTGTGTGTGTGTGTGTGTGTGTATGTGCGCGCGCGAGTACAACAAAGCATGTACACACAAAATTGTAGATTTTTAATTTTGATCTGCACTCATGCAGAAATTCCATTTTTATTATTATTAATTTTTTTTTCTTTTTTATACTCTCCATTTGGCTTGACTACAAACTTTAATTGAGCTCAATTGATGAACTTTTAAATTGGCTGCGTACTGAATGAGATCTCTTCATACACAATTCCAGTGCATGTACATATGTATGTATGGCTGGAAAAAGAAAGACCGAGGGAGGGGAAGGGAGGAAGAAATCGTCAGCATTCTACTTCAGTTATGCATTTTTGGGTTTGTTTAAACGAATATGCATAATAAAAGCAGAAATTCTTCATGCCCCCTGAGCACCCACCCACTTCCAGCGCATTTGCAGCAAGTCGAGCTGAGTTACGAGTATGATGTCCAACATCAACAAAATTGTAAAACAGGGAAAATGAAACTGACTGGTTTGTTTATTTTGTCGCTTGTTTGTTTACGATACTTTGACAATAATTGAGGCTGCCTTCTGCGATGCATGCTAATGAGAAAAAAGTTCACATATGCTTTAAAAGTAATCACCAAGACTTCTCTTTTAAGTACTAATTAAATATAATGGGAATTAATGCAGGCAAGTTAGCATACTGCAACATGGGACATTTCATCTTTCACCTGGGTCCTTATCTATCGAAACATATACTACTGAACTGGGTGTGATCCCTAGGTGGGCAAATGCTACAATCCCAACAACCAGAGTTAAATACAACCTTAAACCCCAAAATATCATTAAACGCAATCGAACAACACACATTTCGCACTGCTGTCTTTAAGTCATGCTTTCACATCTAATTGATTCCATGTACGTATGCCCACTTGTATGTACGAGTACATATACATATGTACGTATGTATAATACATTCCAGTGTGTGTATGCATACGTGTATATACGTACATATGTACATATGTATGTACGGGCAAGTGCGTTTTATTGCGCTGAAGACAGACAGTGTGTAGCTTTTGGGCCACAAGTTGATTTTATAATTGCAATTTTCAACAAATGAATGCTTACATACCCACAGAAATTTGGTATGAAAAATGGGAGCTTTGTTGTAAGATCTCCCACAAAAAATTAAAATTTTATACATATACTATATATAAGAAGTACACATACCATACAAATACCATGAGCATCGAAGGGATTCCAAGCAACATTTTCTGGATAGTGAGCCAAGGGTTTGCTTTTGTACGCACGATCCAATGGAGAACAGTGCAAATTATCACCTTATTAATGCAATGGGAAAATAATAGTATTTAAAAATTACATTTATTACTAGAAATTATTGATATTTCACACTACAGCAATATAGAATTCAATGCAAACAAATTATAGGGGTTAAATTTGAATATGTGGTGACATTCATTAATTAAATATATGTATTTACTGCAACAATGCAAAATATCACCAAATAAAAGCGCAGAAAAATGTTTAAATTATTATATACCCCTTATGCACCATGTACACATAAAAACAGAACCGAGCTCACCTGCAAATCGGTCTGGTTCCAAGCCCGTATCCAAATCTAAACCGCATATGACAAAATAATCTGCAAATCTCGAAAATTGTGGATCCGAGTCGCATTTCAGTTGTTTCAGCTCGTTAGCGGACATTTCACCGGGCGACGCAGGGGATGTGGCCGCATTGGCAGCAACACCATTATTCAAAGTTTCACCACTGTTGTTGATGCTGCTGATGCCACTGCCACTGATATTATTGAATTTTCTCATGACGACCTTTTTCCTATCAATGGCATTGTACTGTGGTGGCTGTGATTGCGTCTGAGTATTTGTTGGAGTTGACGTGGATGCTGTTAATGCTACTGTTGTAGTTGCGGATTTCGGTTCGCAGAGCTCTAATTTGGCTATACGATTACCAACATTTTCTGTTGTCATAGTTTCACTTTTGTAAAATTTCTATTGCTATATATTGTTGCAATAGCTGGGAGGGGGAGCGAGCTGCCAAGGACGCTCCGCTACGAACGAAGAACGGGGTGGCAGGCTGCTTGCAGCTACCCGCTGCAAATGAGCGACCACTTTCCTTCCAATGGAATACCAATTGCTGCTTTTCTTTACTTTTGCAATTTTCCGATAATTCTAATTTCGAGAAATTTTTGCAATTTATTTACTTGCTTACATTTTCACTAGATTTTGCTGCGGAATATAAGAAAAAGTTTGGTAACTTTGGCTTTCAACTAACTAATTGTATTTGCTGCTCTTGCTGCTGCGCTGTCTTCACTACTATTGTTGTTGTGTTCAGAATACTGTGGGCACAAACTACTTTTTATGCAAAACTCACATAAAAAAGGTCAACAAAAATTTCACTTCTTGTGATTTAAAATATGTACACTTTTGGGTCATAACATTTTGACGGTCTTTCGTAGCGAAAACTAAGATTCGTTCTTCGGTTCGTCCTTTTAATTCTATTAGAAAATAGGTTATTTGCTATTTATTGCAAATTTGAGTGAAATAATAAAGCGAATGTAAAAATATGCATTCTAGTTTTGTGCAACTTTGGGTTTTTAAGTCTGGCAATATTGTATCTATCTAGTTTTGTGTTTTAGGTACTGTTACTGTTCAATGGAAAACTCATGCTAGCGTTTTCTCGTCTGAGTTGGTCTGCTTTGCGGCTGTCAAATTTTAGAAATGGCGTTTATTAGAGAAAAATGAGTTCGATAAATCAAGAATCATTTTATTGAAAAGTCGTAAGAAATAAAACAATTACACTGCAAACATTTTAATAAATCAATCTAGTTGGCTGATTAATTTGTGGTTGTCTAGCCTTATTGTAAAGTCGCATTCGGCGACTTGGGTGCCCAGAAGTTTCGAGAAATCTTCGGAATTATGGCAGGGGGAACGGCACGCGTCATCCAAGTGACGAACATAGCTCCGCAAGCGACTAAGGACCAGATGCAAACTTTGTTCGGGAATATTGGAAAGATTGAAGAAATACGTCTTTATCCTACTGTTCGAGATGTATCGTGCCCTGTACAATCTCGCATTTGCTACGTGAAGTACGCTGAGAGCAATTGTGTGCCGGTAGCGCAGCATCTCACAAACACTGTCTTTATCGATCGAGCACTTATTGTTATTCCGGTCCTGGCTATTCCGGAGGAATACCGTGCCCTGGAAATGTCGAAGAACGGTACGATTGTTCCGGGTTTACAGAAGCCTGATTCGAAATTGCCGCCAGAAGTAGTTAATCGAATTGAGGGCCAATCTCCACAGCAAGTATGTTTTAATTTATATTTTGAAATAATTAATATTTATTTTAGCTTTCTTCTTATATAATTCTTATTTCAAATAATTTATATTTCAGGTTATTAAAACTTATGATCCGAAACTCGTAGAGCACAATTTACCAGAGTATCCTGCATTGCCTTCATTCTATGATGCACGGAAAATTGAGGAGATTCGTCGCACCATCATCGTTTGCGATGTGAAAAATGAGTGGCGTCTCGATGATCTCATGGAATGCTTTCAGCGTGCTGGTGAAGTGAAATATGTTCGCTGGGCTGGAAAGGACAATAAAACTTTTTGCATGATTGAGTTCTGCGAACAGTTGAGTATTATACATGCACTCAAGATGCAAGGACAGGAATTCAAGAATGGCTATCTCAGCGTGTATCATGCAACCGACTCTATTTCTAAACCGGAGGCCAAGTCCAACGAAGCAGCTCAAGCTGAAATTGAAGAAGCAATGACTATTGTGAAAGAAGCGCAAAATATGATATCTGCTGCTATTGACCCTGTAATTGGGATGTTAGCAAAGGACAAGCGACGTCGTTCACGGTCACGGTCTCGCTCTCGGGAGCAACGTACCAGTCGTTCACGCTCGCATAGGTCGCATTCTAGACGTCGCACACGTTCGCGTACCCGTAAACATTCACGCAGTAAGTCAAAAAGGCGTACTAGATCGCATTCGCGACATTCGCGCTCCAGGAAACGATCACATTCTCGCAAACGTTCTCGCTCACGGAAGCGCTCCCGGTCGCGCCGCAAGAGTCGTTCCCGTACTCCTCGCTCCCGAGAGCGACGTCCTAAACGGTCCCGTTCTCATCATAGACGCAGCAATTCGCGTTCGCGAAGATCTCGGTCGCGTGCGAAACGTTCACGTTCTCGCGAACGCAAACGCTCACACCGCACCCGTGAGGAAAAACACGTGCACTCCTCTCGGTCACGCAGCAATAGGCGCTCCCCAACACCCACTGGTCGTTCGCGCACCAGTCGAGGTAAGGAAGCCGCGCTGATACTGTCAAAATCATCTTCATCGTCCAAGCGTCGTTCTCGTACGCCGGACCGTCGACTCAAAGCCATTATTGAAGATGCCGAGGCGAAGAGTACCCGCTCAAGTGCTGACTCCAAGTCACGCAAATCGGTCAGTCGGGAAAAGTCAGATAACATGGACATTTCTAATTCACCATAATTTAAATTCATATTATTAAGTTGCTAATTCAACCATGTGTCGTAGCTACTAAACTACTTTTATATCTGAAGACCGAAAACTTGCTTATATTTTCATTGCTATAATTGAGAGACAACAAGAATTTCAAATTATAAGAAAGACTTAATTGCGGAATATGGAAACAATATATCCTGACACTATTATCTACGTATTGATAGGAGTAGTAATAAATTATGGAACCGTTCTTGCTTAATTAATATATAACCGTGTGTTTATTTCAGAATTGGGTCATCAGAAATAGAATTGTGTGAAAGAACTAAATACAATAAAAATATATATAAATATATATAAATATAATAAATATATATAGTTATATATGTTTATATGTATATATATTCATATATGTAATTATTCATTTCATGTATGTGGAGTAAGCAAATCGATCGTTTAAGTGGTATCTAGCATAATAAATATAATTAACATATATTCCTGAAGTCAATTATTGTAATCATTTTACTAACTTTCAGTTTTAACTACTACCGTACGTTTATAGCTTTCGTTAGCTTCAGAGTTCAAAGTAGGACGCATCTCAAATCTTCTTGACGGGATTCCAAAGAAACGGGACAATCGTCATAAAATGTAGAATGAATGAAGACGACCCTGTCTGGAGTTTACAGGAAATTTTGGTGAGATTATGCAATTACCACGTCCACTTCCTAAACAAATCGACATCTTCTTAAAACCTTGCTTCTATTGCTGTCACATTTTAGATTTCCATAAAACTGTCGCTCCCTCAAGGAATACACGACTTTAGCTGCATCAAATCCAAAACATGGCATTTGTAATAATTTCACTTCCATTTGCTCAACCCCGCATACACGAAACCACATTAATGGCATTTAAAATCTTGCATAAATGCGCTGAAGTTCGACGCAACATCTCCAGAGATGTTTCATTCGCGATCCAACATAAATGTGTCGTTTTTACAAAAAAAATTCCAATATACTTTTACTTCAGATGAAAATTAATTTTTTTTATTTATGGATCGTTATATATATTTGATGAATGCTATTTGTTCACCAATCTTTCCACTATTCTTGTTTAGTACAAAAGGAGAATCAAAAACGATATTCGCAAAAATTTATATATGCAGATGAAGTTCACTCGCTTTGTGAGCATTGCGTAGAATATAGCGAAAAAGACGGTTATTTTCTTTTAAATAATATATACAAAGAAGGATAATCGAATAAGGCCCCATAGAATAACCGTTAGTTTAGGCAAGCTGGTATCTGATAAATATGTTTATATGCATTCATCCATTTTAATGTACGAAATTTGTAAATACCTAAAAAGATTTGAAACTGCATGTTCTCATGATGAAGATGATACTCCAATAATATCGCTTCGACTGTATTTTCAATAGCAAATTGGGCAAGTTGTTTAGCGTTAGCTTGTAAAATGTGTCTTAAGAAGTCGTGTGGAAGACTATTAAACCACAACGATTTATTTAACGCTATTAAGATTTGGCTCCCCACATTTTAAAGCTTCTTATGAGAACTTGAAAGATTTGTATTACCCCTACAAGGCTTTAAAACTCGCAGTGAGATCGTTGTACAACAAGTAAATACAACAATTTTTTGTTTAAATTACAAATATAACACTAATTACATTTAGAAACAGATCAACAAACATTATAAAAGGTAGGATTATAAACATTAAGCCAGTGGATTATTGGGGAAGTGTAAAAGAGCAATAAGTGTCCCTGTATTTCAGCAAGAAATAGGTTTTTAATACATCGTTTTATTTTATTTGAAACATGGCTGATGATAATACAAGCACTTGAGCATGCTAAAATCATTGTTCTGTGGCAATGCACTCCTGAAATACGTCCTCTGCTACCATTCACCAAGTTCTTGTCTTATCTGCGAAATCAGGGAGCACTAAGAAGATGCCCGCAAGGCTACAATAACAACAATTTCTCCCGAAACTGGGTTGTCAGTTTTTGCTTTTGACAACCTAAAATCCAATTTTAGATTTTAACAGGGAGCACTAATCCGTGTGCCCTGGATTTGAATTTGGAATTGGCGGTTTTGAAAGTGAGATTTAAATATCTATTTATTAATAATCTAATTACAATTATAATTAAACAAAAGCACTAGCTGCCAGGGCTATCGGCTTAGAGATTTAAATAAAACCTAATAAATGTAGAAAAGCAGATGAGATTTTGCAAAAAGTGTTATACAGGTCTCTTCCGCGTCAACACTTTATGCAAAATTAAATTGTGTGGAAGTGTTTCAATAGTGTCAACTGAGTGTGAACTATTGTGTGAGAGGTAACGGATCAATACAACAAGTGGCGTACTCCCGCTGTATGCAATTGTGGTGTGCGAGGGGTACCAAGTGACAGTGGGCGACCACCAGCGGCAATGAGTAGCAACATGCATGTTGAAGATGCTTGGACAAAGGTATGCAATGCTTTTAAAGGAAATATTTTGTTATAAAAGTGTATTAATTTTTTTAAATTGTTTATTATTTTAGGGATAGCGGATGGTATGTATGTATATGGATTCCATTTTTAAGAAATTTTGGCAATTTAACGCAAAATGCGGCACCCCAATCATACGGTGTAAAAGATGCATACATCATTCGCCATATCCATTTGTGCAATCAACCTCCCAACGGGAACAGCAACTAAATGGTTTAATTGCTAATTTTCAAACAGCTTCATTTTTTGATAATTATTTACTTACAGTTAACAACTATAAATATTGCACACAAAAGCGCAACCACACCTGCCAAAATCGCAAGGCCCCTTGCAGATGCAACGAATATTTATATTAGTGGGTATATGTATGTTGAAGAGTTTGAGGAACTGGATTATTTTTTTATGTTTTCGTTTGAGAAGAAATTTTAGATCTTTTATATTGGAATTCTGGGATGTGATTCAGGTTGTGCTGGATGCTTATAGCAGTATTACTGTTACAGAAATGGCATATGTTTGAGGAGTGTTTAAAAATGTGTTCGTGTGTAAGGCTTGTATGACCCAGACGTAATCGTACAAATTTGTTTAGCTCTGTTCTAGTAAAGTTGGGGGTGTGGTTGAATTTTAGAAAATCGTTTATTGATGATTTGTTGTGGCTTATATTTTTGTACCAGGTAGGAGGCAATTCCCAAAATTGTGCCCTTTGTATATTATGGTAGAAAGATGTAAGATATTTATTTATATCGTCCGTATTTTTATTAAGCGTGTTGAAGACAGGGACGTTGGTAGCAAACACTGCATTTTGATCGGCGAATTCATTACCCAATATTTTGGCATGGAATCCAGGAACCCACATTAATATTATTTTTGGGAATTTGTCAATTACGACTTTTCTTATGGAAGAGGGGTAGTAGCTCGAATTGTTGATATTTGCGATGGCATCCATAGATGAGAGGGAGTCAGAACAGATTACATATTTTCCCGGCTTATTCTTGACTATTTTCACTATTTCGGAGATAGCAATATCTGCGCAGAATACGCAACTGTAAGTGGTAGTGTGGATATTTTGAATATTTCATTTACTGTGGAGTGGAGATGCCGTAAGCTGTGCTGCAGTTGGCATGGGAGCCATCTGGATAGAGTAATGTATAGCCATTTAAATTGTTTTTGTATTCTGAAATAAGCTTGCTTGGTCACTTTCTTGTATTTATATAAAGTATTTATCATTGCTTTTCAGTAAAACCATGGTGGGAATCTGGTGGGTGTGGGTATGTTGGGGGAGAACGGGAGCTGGAATTCTATGCAACGATCAATGCATCTATTGATAGCGGCGGGAATTCCATTTCTTTCCAAGAAATAAGCTGATGAATTATAGTGTGAATGCCAATTTTGTCAAAAGCCTTTATGAAATCCAGTGAAATAATTGAGAGGATGTTTTTTTTACGATAAAGTTTTTGTAACTACATAGTCTAGATATACTAGAGTGTCAGTAACTGATTTACCTTTTTTAAATCCCATTTGTTTATTGCTAATAAGTTTGTTTGCAGTGACAAACCACCCTAAACGTGTTGCAATTATTCTTTCAAGGACTTTTGAATAGCAAGAATTTAGTTATAGGTCTGTATGATTGGATATTGGTTTTGTCTGATTTTGGTTTTAATATGGGTATGATTCAACTAGTCTTGAAGGATTATGGGAGGTAGTTAATAAAGATGTTTTTTATGCAGTCGTTATCTGTTCTTAACATGAATTGGTAAATTTTGGATCATGGGGTAGGAAATGCTATCAGCGCCTGGGCTAACCCCCTTCAGTTTTGTTGAAGCAGAAGATAACTCAAGGAAGTTAATTTCTTTATCTATGATAAACCCTTTGGAACTAGGGTTTTAATTAGTGTTGGGTAAATTATATTATATTTATATAAAAAAAAACAACGACTGTGATTTCTTAATCTTGCAAAATATGTTTTTAGCAAAGCATTTGCTTAAAGGTCAAACAAAAGTGTCGTTACAAAAACTTCGTGTGCAGCGATTAGTCTTGACGTGAAGAAAAAGAAGAAGAGCGTCTGTCAAAAACATTTAGCGCCTGCTCGAATTTTCTTTTATAAATTAATAATGTTGAAAAGATATGAATATAAAGAGAAAAGGTTTTAAAAATGAAAAAGTAGTGGTTGCGCTTTCAACATATTTATATAATATATATATTTTAGGATTAATAAGTATAGAAAGAGCGTAATTTTTTTAAATTAAATAAAAGAAAAATATAAAAACACCCGTCACGTTCGCTGTTCTCTACTCGGCTCCTCATCGTGTATCACAAAGAAATAGTAAAAAGCGTTCAAAAGTGTCAAATTTCTTCCCAACATTTACGGACGCCGACAGAAAATTTTGCAACCTGCAGAAATCTAAACACGAAATGTGTGCACACTACGCCATAAACGACAATCTTGTGCGCGAACAACTTAAAGCGGTCCTTAGACGGTCAATCGATTGACGTCATGTTCCGTGTATGTGTATTTGACGCTTGATGCAACGACACAGGTGGTGCAGATAAATTTTAAGAGAAAACAGATCTCGCTTCTGTCAAATTAGTCAGCAGACGGGTTCCGGAGGCATGAGAATATTTGTAGTAACGGGCGAAAAATTTCTTTGACGGCTGAAATTTTAGTTTTATAACGGCTGAGATATCCTCGTCACTTGGAACTTTGAAACACCTCACATTTTCTTTGTCCCAACTTTTGCGGCATATTACACAAAATTTGCCCAATTTATTATTTTTAACTTAATAATAAATAAATAAAATTTATAAACAGCAAAATTTTATGTTTCGATCATTTCAATAAAGCGCGCCAAATTTTTTGGCGGCACCGGTTTCATAATTTGACAGAACCAAGACCGAAAGAGAACAACAAAACAGAATAGGCTAGGAAACGTCACTTATCTGCACCACCTGTGTCGTTGCATCATGATTTGACGTTAGCCCTTACACTCTTCAATCGAGTAAAATTTTAGTTTGCTTCACGTTGTTGTGGTGAACATACTTATCATGAGCAATACACATGATTGTGTTGCATAAATTGCCTTGGCATTAGCAGTCCAAAAAATATAAGGATAAACGCATTTGGTTGAAAAATGTGCTTTAAAAAAAGAGATAAATGATCGAATATCATTTTTTTCATGTTTTCGTTTCGTCGAAAGCATGAAAAATTATATTCATCAGTCTTATCCCAGTAAAAAAATGATCGCTCTCGGAGCAATCATGGATCGATCCAATGCGAGGCATTGATCGCTCCTTATTGTTCTAGAGCTCATGTATGTTGCGCTCCTTTTTAACATAGCGTGTCATTGCAAGCGAGCGCTCGTTTTGACTTCCTAAGCGAGTAATATTGGAGCGCTCGGTTAGAGTTCCTATGCGAGTATTATTGGAGCGCTCGGTTAGAGTTCCTACGCCAGTAGTATTGGAGCGCTCCTTTTGACTTCCTACGCGAGTAGTATTGGAGCGATATTTTATTCATAGTACGCGAGTAAAACGAGAAACGATTATTGCTTATTCTGTATATTAAATGCCTGTATACAAAATTGAAAGAACATAATTCTAGCAAATTCTAGTCATATACATATATAAGAAATTTTATACAGGGAATTCAATTCAAAATTGGAAAATGCATTAAATCGTTTATATTTAAATATAATAAAGTAATTAATATTAATTATTGCTGCTTGAGGGCATACTTCTTTCTGTAGAAGGACATTTTGATTTGCCGGAACGCTTCTCGCATTGGTTTCTCATAGTCTGGATAGGTGGTATATGTATTATTCATGGCTTCTGTAAAGTAGGTGAAAATTGGTACTTAAGACACCAAAAAATTATTTCAAAATAATTAAAATCTTACGAAACAAATAGTAATTAAAAAGCCTATAACTTTTTAGGGCGATCTTTCCCTTCGACCCGTTCCAATTAACTTTTAATATGCGCCAACGTTTCGGTTGTATCGACTAAATCTGCAATTACGACAGTTAAAAATGTATGTATGTAATATATGTATGTACCTCGAATGCAATAATTTCCATTAAATAAAACATCTTACCCGTGTTTCCTGAATAAACAGGCACAAATTCGAAATTCTTTCCCATCTTGCTGGTTATTTCGAGTTTAATTTGAATTTCACTTTTTCACTTCTTGAACTCTTGAATTTGTTGTATCGGATGTTTCTTCAGTACTAAAGCATAAAAAACTACGCAATAGCTTGCCTCTCAACGAAAGTGCAACGGTAAACAATACAAAACACTGAAGAGGAGAGATATTAGCAAAGAACCAAACAAGAGCAAGAAGTGACAGAGGAAAGTGAATGAGAGCTGACAATTTGATCCATTTATGTTCGAAAAGGAGTAATAATGGAGCGCTCAGTTATTCCTCCTTTTTGCGAGCGATCCGAAATTACTGGGATCTAGCATGTTTACTGCACGGCTTTCGAATGAGCAATAACGGGACTTTTTATGCTTCTGTCTTTTTCTTTCTCATTCGCGTCAAGCAAAATCAAAAAGTTTTTATTGTCCATCAATCGGTGTCCATGTGACGCATACACACATATTTCACTAATTCATCTACGCAATTTCACGTCAATCGATTGACCGTTTAAGGGCTGCTTTATATGAGAAACATTTGTTAATGCTTACTTTTTGTAGTTATATTATAGTTCGACCCAAAATACATTTACCAGGTATTATTAATAGAAGACCGCTCTCCAAATGTCATTTTCTCTCAGTCATAATAAGTGTCAAAATGAATAAACAATCTTGCTTCTTTTGTAGATTTTGGCCGCTATTTTCGGGCTTTGCATTTTTTTTCGTAATAAGTAAAAATTGAAATGCCCTTTATTTTTTTGGGTTTTTTTCAATTATTATTATTTAAAAACAAAATTATACATGCACACATATAACAACTAATACAACTTAAAATAATATTTTTAATAATTTACTATTGCTTATTATTCTGTTTTTTTTTAGTTGCTAATTTTTTATTTAAAAATTTAATTCTAAAATACATTCGACATTTAAAAAAAAATTGTTATACCGCATTTGGTAAATTATCTTTATTGCTTAATTCCATTAACTTTTCACGGAAATTCTTGCAGTGCACAATTTTATTTCTATTGAACTCTATAAAAATGATCTCTAAGGATTGCGTCTTTAGGAACGCTGAAAAATCTACCTTTTTCCTTTCTCAATGTATTATTGCAAATAACGCATCGATAATGCACCATTTTTCAATTTATTATTGTTTATATATATTTTTAAGTGATTTCACTACACTTTGGAAGCTGACGACAATAATTTACTTGTTTCCAATCACAATAATTTACTATTCCCTTTTAGTTTCTTGCCGTATACAACATTCGCTAAGAGAGCAGATTTGACACATATTAAGACTGTTCTCCTCTCACTCTCTCAATTAATAATACCTGGTAAATGTATTTTGTTTTGAGTTCGGGTCAAAATACATTTACCAGGTATTATTAATTGAGAGAGTGAGAGGAAAATAGTCATAATATGTGTCAAATCTGCTCTCTTAACGAATGTTGTATACGAAAACAAACTAAAAAAGGGAAATAAATAAATTATTGTGCTTGGAATATTATTCAAAGACTTAAGCTTAATGAGTATGAATTTGAAGGCAGCACTTGGACATGGGTGGTCCAAGTCACAAAAGGAGCTCTTAAAAAGCCTTCAGAAATATTTTTGTGTCTCATCAAATCATTAGAAATCATTTTTATAGAGTTCAACGGAAATAAACTTGTGCACTGCCAGAATTTCCGTGAAAAGTTAATGGAACTAAGCACTAAAGTTAAATTACCAAATGCGGTAAAACAATTTGTTTTAAATGTCGAATGTATTTTAGAATTAAATATTTAAATAAAAAATTTGCAACTCAAAAAAAAACAAAATAATAGGTAATAGTAATTTATTAAAAATATTATTTTGAGTTGTATTAGTTGTTATATGTGTGTATGTATAATTTTGTTTGTAAAAATAATACGAAAAAAACTGCAAAGCACAAAAATATCGGCCAAAATTTACAAAAGAAGCAACATTGTTTATTCATTTTGACACTTATTATGACTGAGAGAAAATGACATTTGGAGAGCGGTCTTCTATTAATAATACCTGGTAAATGTATTTTGGTTCGGGTGTATTCTCTAATTCTATTTTGCATTTTTGCGCACTGCAACGGTGTTGCACGAGAGCAAAATAAAAAAGTACTCTTTTTTTTTAAAAAAGATAAGATGACAACTACAAAATTTGAAATTTTTTAGAACTTTCCTTTTTTAGAGAATATACTCTTTAGAACTTCTCTTTTTAGGAGACTTTATTCTTTAGAACTTTGCGTTTTAGAGACTATATACTTGAGAACTTTGCTTTTGCCTTTTTTTTTAAATATACTTTCGTTTCTTTTTTAGATTTCATTACAATTATAATTTAAAAAAAAATAAAATGTACTAATACTCGCAATAATAAAAAAGTGCCCTAAATAGCACGAAAGTACTTCTGCAACACCAGACTGAATTATTCTCTCTCTCTCTTTTTTATAATATTCATTGCTCTCATCTTTGTGAGTATTAAAAATTCGGGGATATAATTTTCTTTGTTCATTCTTTGTGGTTGCTTCGTCCATTGAAGACGTGAAGTGAAAAGTTGAGCGGCGTTTTGTCGCATTTTTTGTTGAAAGAAATTTTTTTATTTTGCAAGTGGAAGAGATATAAATCACATACTACGTACTAAGGGAAAAATATCCATTGAATAAACTTTCAGAAAAAACAATTTCATATTGTAGTTGATCGTTCATATATTAGAATAATTTTAATCTGTGGTGATAAGTATTTTTCTCATTATATGTACATATGTATATACTTGAAAAAGAAGTGTATTTTCAAGAAAATATATGTACATATGTTATAAAAGTGGTAGGAGTACCGAAACTTGTTTAATGCTAATAGTTGGTGAAGGCATAAACGGAAAATCGATCAAGAGGGGGAAGGTGACTTCCGAGAATAGCCCAAATTAGCGAATTTAGTTTTATTTGCTAGAAAAGAAAGTACGATAATTGGAAAAAAATGGCCGACGTTGAATCGTCCAGTTCTGCTATGCAGCAGCCACCTTCGTCCACCAGTAACCACATGAATTCTATACCACTTTTGGCCGCGTCCGAACTAATGGGGGACAATAATCCCCAGATGAGTCTTCAGATACAACAGCAGGCGGGGCCACAAATTATGACAGCTGGTGGAACTGGCTCAGTCGGGCCCGCAGCAGGCCCTTCTGCATTGCGTGGCTCCAGTATTTCGGCTTCTAGTTCACTGATGCTTATTGAAGCTGCACAAGTTGGTAGCCATAGCTCTTCTGTTGGCTCCATGACTTTGGGTGATGGAAAACACGATTCACATGAGCCGCCAGCAAAAAGGCAAATGTTGGACCATCCAAGCACTTCGGGTGGTATTAGTGGTGCTATTCAGCATGAAAAACTCGAATATCGTTTGGGAGGGATTTTGTGTTGTGCTGTGTGTTTGGATTTACCGAAGACGGCAATGTACCAGGTGAGTGAGAAATTTTATGTATACAGAAAAGGTCATAAAGGGTGAAGTTTGGAATTGTGTAATTTATTAAGAATGGAGTAACATGCACATTTCAATATACACCAATCTAAGCAAAGTAAACAAAGTTGAAAAATGAGCACTCCAAGTGGGGAACCGAGGTTTTCAAAATAGATATTAAATATGCTACACCGAAGAAGAAGGCACAAATGTTTAGCTGCTTTTCGTCGCACGCTCTTGCATATAGTTGGACAGCAAGGAATTTGTCACCCTTCGCCAATTAGAAAGAATCGATTGAGTTTTGCACTTTTTGGAAACTGTTTGGGCACTTATGCAATTCACCGTAACAGTGAAACTAGCACAAAAACATCAACATTCGTGTATAATAGTTCTAAGCATGGTGGTACCATGCTTGCAGCTGTAACTGACTACCTACCTAGTACGTATAAAAAAGTTATATTCAATCAAAACAAACTGCCTGCTGACTGCCTTGCCTGACACACATACATATATATGTACCTGCCTGGCTGTTTGCATTTTTATCGCATTTCCTTTCGGCAGCACGGATGGTAAGAATAGAACGCACAAAGCAAATATGAAAGTAGTTAGGTTGATTTTAAAAGCAAGGAGATCCTCTGGTTTGAAAACCGTATAAAGTTTTAACAACCATGTAAATGTATGCACATAGTATGGCAAAAACATATTCGTATGTGTGAGAGCCGAGATTTCTCTAAATATATATATATATGTGTGTGTATATATATTAATTTGTGTGTATACAAACAATTCTGCTCAGCTGTGTTGGATTCATTTTATTGCCTGTTGGGATTTCGGTTCTATTCGTTGAAAACTCGTGTTACCACGAAAGGGGGTGGGTTGGTATAAGAGCGAAAAAGAGAGAGGCGTAATCAGAACTTGTTCCTGACTGCCACAGCTGAGTTGGTACGATGTGATGTAAGTGAAAGGCTTCTTAAAAAAGGAGCACTTATTTTATTATTTTTTTATTTTTTATAATAAATCCGGGAATATAGAGTTGGTTATATGAATCGTGTTGCAACGAAAATTGCGGTAAGTGACAAAAGTGCAACGCAATTAATGTAAAATCGAATTTTATTCTACTATGTACATAGTATACTTATATAACAGCTTACAGACAGTACTATCAACCCGAGTTCGCATGTACATAAGTATGTACATATGTATGTATGTATATGGTCACTTTTTGCGTCGTTTAATTGTAATTTTTTCTGTGATTTCCATATAAGGAACTCTATTTACTGGAGATACAAAAGTTTTTTATTTGAAAAATATATAATTTTCTAGTGAAAATGCAGCCATAGGTGTGTATATACTACATACATATGTACATATATGTATACTCGTATACATGCAATCTTCCTGTATTTGGTTAATTCTTTCCATAACCTACATACTATACATTTCCCAAAGAAAATTCTGTGAGCATTTTAACCTTATGCCTTAAACCTATTGTGCCTGTGCAGTAATTTTAAAGGAAACTTGCATAAACTTATTATACATACACAAGCTACATATGTGTGTATGTACATCAAAGTCCTGTTCGCTTGCGTTAAGTTTCTTGATTACGGTGGTGCAATCGCATTCATTGGCTACATTTCATATTCAAACGGGGGTTGATGGGGGCTGTTAATTGGGTAGGTGGACGAGTAGAGAGTGAATATGTATGTGTTTGTCGCTATTTTGTGCCAATTTATTTCAATACCATTTTCATTCAACCCCTAAAGTGTTGTTGTTTTATTGTGTATTCTGACGTAGTAGGTTGCTACATGCTGCGGAACGATAATTTTCTACGTTTTGCAAAAAACTTCTGCGCAGTAAAGAAATGTGCAACCAAATACAACAATTTAATTTTTCAAAGATTTTCTTTGTAATATATTTTATTATTATCATACATACATACTTATGTATATTTTTTGCTTTAGTTAACGCCCAATTTAAAGTAGGTCAATTACCGAAAACAGTTAATATATTTAATTGTAAATTGCATTTTTACAAATTATATACAAACATATAGTTTTTTGTTAGGGTCACTTACATACATATATTATTTATATTATTTTACACCACACATTAAATACATATTTACATACACATGCTTGTACACATTTCTCATTCATACATATGAACATGTGTTTGTAGGTAGTTTATCAGTGCTTTTTTGTTTACTTATTTTTTTTTGGTATGTACATATTTGTTATCAAGAAATACTATTATATATTACATGTCCATCTATCTTCTATGTATATGTTTACACACATATGTATAAATATGTTCAAATTCGACAAACACTTAAACAAATATGCATATGTTTGTTTACACGTAGTACATGTGGATTTTGTTAAATAAGTTTTAATTTTATGAAAAAGATTCCACCCACCCAAAACGAAATTTAACTCTCCTAGTCTATTTTTATGTATATTCATATGTATAAGCATGCAAATCGAATTTCTTGTTCTTAAATAGCGTCCATTCAAGATATTTTAAAATATTTGTATTTGTTATGCATATTCTTATATATGTACATACATACATACATATGTATGTATGTGTGGATAGGTAAGTATATTCTTATCATTGGAACAAAACAAAAAGAAAACCCTGACGTGACTAGACATTGTTGAGATTACATAAAATATTTGTGTTTATTATATACATAAGTATGTATGGATGCACACAAGCATGTTCTGTATATAGTATATGCAAGTTTTGTTGATATATCGTCATCAACTGTTTTTCATATTTGTTTTCATTTCTCATCGTCCTCCCTCATATATTGTATATTTGTCAGATAAAATATAGTCAAATCTATTTATACGGTCTTCTAGTACAGCAAGAATTCGACAGTTTTACTGCTAATTTGTATTTATGTATACATACATGTACATGCATACATATGTATCTACATACAGACATATGATTTAGTAGAATTGCAAATTGCAGATCTCCCAGATAAACAATTTTAGAATTTATATTTACTAAACAATATTTGTGTGCATGCTTATAAGTGCAGCTATTAAGTACACTTATTAGTAGTTTCCTTCCAGCTTGCTTCAAACTAAGTGGAATGGTGACGTTGATATGTATGTACATATGTACATACATATATCTACATATACATACATATGTCTTCACTTGCATAAGCAAATTTACTAAAAATGCACATACACACATACTATATGACTTCCTTTGCTGTAAATATTTAATATCTATTAATATGTATATAACTCAAAATGATACCCACAAACATTACTACTCAGTGTATATAAATTGTAAACATCGCTATTACAAATAGTTTCAAACATTCAAACTTTTATTCTACTGTGTGGGGATTACACCCATAAATATGTATGGATGTGTGTGTATGCATGTAAACAGTCCCACGAAAAACCACACACTACAATAACAAAATTCAAAGAAGCAACAAATTTAACTACGTAATATGCACACAAGAGCAATCTATTACGTATATTTTACTACGTATTTCGGCAGTTAGTTATATTCAGTCATAGGAATTGGAATAAAAAAATAAAAACGTGATGGTGTACCTGCATGCGTAAATTTTGTTTTTTTTCGTCAAAATGGTTTCACATATTTTTCCGATTTTGTTATTGTTTTGATTTTTCTGGTTTCAATTTAAACAACTTGGAACTGGCGTGACTGCAACGATATAAAATGAGTTTACCTTGGGTCGTGCTCTCTGTTATTGTTATCTTATTCTCATATTTTTATGTGGAGACTCTGCACAGTTTCAGGTGATAGCCACCGAACTCTATTTACCTATTTATTTTTGTTTCCTTTTGTCTCCTTTTGTCTTTATATTTGTTCGTTATTTTCCTCTTTGTTTTGTTGATACTTATTAGAGCGAGTAAGCGATGTATTGCGCTATTCACCCAGCAGGGAATTGGGTGCTACCAAATCCTGTATGTTTTATCTACAACAAGGTGAATTTACTTACCCTACGTCTCCACGGGCAATTTTTGATGGTATGCCATTGGCAATTTCAAGCAAATTGCCAATGGAGACTCCTAATTGCTTCAAGTTGGCAATTTATGTTATGAAATATGTTATGCCATAAATTGCCAACGTGTGCTGTGTTGCAATTAGTTGTCATTTTGTTTGTTTGACAGGCTTTTTTCATTTTTTCGTGACGCTCACAGTGGAAGCATCGTCGGACATTTTCGTTCTACCGCATCTTTTAAATTAATAAAAACGCTAAAATGAATGGAGACTGTGCATTTGCATTTTTTGTAATAAAGGATTCACCCAGAATTTCGGTTTCCTTCTTTTTCCTCTTCATCGTATAAATAAAAAAAATTTTCAAGCGTGGGTACAGCGAACTAGATTGCTTGACGGCATTTTCAAAATGACAATGGCATAACATCGCAATGCCCACCATTAAAATATTGCCAACCATTGCAATCGATTTTGACAGATGTTATGCCATCAAAAATTGCCCGTGGAGACGTAGGGTTACATAGTGGCTGCAAGAACAAATATTTTTGAACCAATTTTCCCTCAGTAGCCGTCAAAATTGGAATTATAGAAAAATGCGATCAAAACAAATATGCAAACAGTCGCAAATAGAGTTTTGATTTCAGTGAATAAGAGTTTTTTTTATTATTATTTTCGTGAAGATTTGAAGATTATGGATAAATTATTCAACTATTAAATATATTTTATATAAATTGTGTACCACTTTACCCTACGTCTCCAAGGGCAATTTTTGATGGCATGCCATTGGCAATTTCAAGCAAATTGCCAATGGAAACTCCAAATTGCTTCAAGTTGGCAATTTATGTTATGAAATATGTTATGCCATAAATTGCCAACGTGCTGTGTTGCAATCAGTTGTCATTTTGTTTGTTTGACAGCCATTTTTCATTTTTTCGTGACGCTCACCGCATCTATTAAATTAATAAAAACGCTAAAATGAATGGAGACTGTGCATTTGCATTCTTTGTAATAAAGGATTCACCCAGAATTTCGGTTTCCTTCTTTTTTCCTCTTCATCGTATAAATAAAAAAAATTTTCAAGCGTGGGCACAGCGAACTAGATTGCTTGACGGCATTTACAAAATGACAATGGCATAACATCGCAGTGCTCACCATTTAAATATTGCCAACCATTGCAATCAAAAATTGACAGATGTTATGCCATCAAAAATTGCCCGTGGAGACGTAGGGTTAAGCAGCTCTTATGCATTTCTCCATTCCTCTCAATTTCGTTTATTTTGAACAATAGCTAATCGTGATTGCATGTGTTTGACAATTCCGGAGGTACGAAATTCTTGCAGCCACTATGTAAGTAAATTCACCTTGATCTACAACAAAAATAACTTAAAGTGTCGTCACATAGAGTCCTTTGGGAACAAGTTCTCATTAAAATATATTAAAAAATGCTGATGGATGCGTGATCATGTGGAGAGAGTTAACATTTTTATAGAACAATTAATAAATATCTTTTAGATTTAATCAGTAGTTATATAACACTTAACCATCGCTCACTTCTGGGAAATTACACAACTACTGTACGACTCGGAGACTGCCTGCACAGCTGTTTTTTATTATTATTGTTACAATTTTACGATAGAAAGAAATATTCTATAAAAAGATGGCCATTGGATCGATATATTAATTAAAGATTTTTAATCTCGTTATATTTTGTTGTACTGCAAATTAAAATTACAAGAGCGTATATATTATAGCGTTTTCTTTTGCACATAAAAATGGTACCATGCGAAAGGGCAACACACCTTCAATGTTGCCCGCCCTCCATTTCAACACTGCCAGAGGGTTATATATGTTTCTATATTTAGAAAAGAAGAAAGAACATTCCATTCAGCTGTTGTGCGTTAAAAAATAAAATATAAAAAAATAAGAAAAGTAAATGCAAGTGCTCCTAAATATGAGAAATATAGAAAACCAGGACTTAACGCCACTTCAACTCATAATAAATTTAATTTTAATTAATTTATAGAAACAGTGGTCATCTCTGTCGATCATACGTATTGCTGCCATTGCTTTCATACGATCAGCTCAATCAGAGTGAAACACTGTCCAGTCTGTCACTGAAAGACAGGGTAGAAAATGTAACCAAAGAGTATACATATGATGAGATCGCATGACGAACGAAGTTATTATTGCAAAAATACACGCATTGTATCTCGCTTCCCCGTGCCGCTTACCGATTTTTGTGAAATCGCCTTCACTTCCATTTCACAAAATTTTGAGTGATTCAATCTCTATTTATGTATACTCTTTGATGTAACATTTTCGCATCCATTTAGTGTGGCATTAGTCGTATTCGATTCGCCACTCTATCGAGAATAGGACAGACTTTTGTATAGAGAAAGTTATCGAGTAAATTATACTCGGATGAAACGAGCGAATTTTTCTGTCCTCGATAATAGAAAGTGCTTCCAAATTGAAAATTGCTTGAAAACCAACGAGAATAAAAATCACTCTTGAAAATTTCCCTTTGATTTACTATTTCTCAGTGCTTTTTTTTTAAATAGTGCTGCCAAGTATACCACTTACACGTTTGCTGTTTTATTCGCACAACTCGATACTAGCTCGATATAAGATACGAATCGAATACGCCAATTTTCACAAAACACAGCCCTCACGCAGGGTTCTTTTGATTGAGAGAAGAACACAAAATCTACCCAGCGTAAGGCAAGTGTAACATTTTTGCGTAGAAAAGAGAGCGCTATAAGTTAAAAATGACAGGAAAAGTTTGAAAGTTAGCTATTCAACAAGAACAAAGCGATTTTGATAGATATGGCGAACGTTCGCATAGAGTACTCCATTTCGGGATCACCACCACGCACTATAGCGATGAAATGCCAAAGAGAATAAAAGAAACGCAATAAAAATGGCGGGGCTTGTAACAATGGCCAAGGAAAATACCGATTTGAATGAACACCAAAACAAGTGACTGGTGATAACGTATCGTTATTTCTATTAAAACGAAATATGGAAGAGTCGAAGGGCAAAAGATATAGCGAGAGAGTGTGTAAAACAACACATTTGTAACTAGTAAATGTAACGAAACTAGGGTAAACATATGTGGCGTTATATATAGCAAAACTGGGAAGCGAAATATGCTTAACCCCTCTATTCTTGTTCAGTCACAAAACTCAACACAGGCACATGTGTCAGCCGAGTATTAGTAGAGACTCGGAGCTATTCACGTCGAAAACTGAAACCTCTCTGAGTGACACTTGAGATTTTTATTGAGACAACCTCGATAGCAGGTCATAGCGAAATAAAAAGCAGCTGTTTGCAAAAAGCTGAGAGTGAACTCGGTGAAATTGAAAAGAAATAGTGATTGTGCAGCGAGTTTTTGGTTTTAAATAAAAGAAAATTATAATTTTCTTTCAATTTCCCAAATCAATACAAATACTTACTTCTTCACTTTGCTGACGTAGCGGACACACCACGATTTTGAGTGTACTCACCAGGAATCTGAGTGGATTCAACACGATTTTCAGTGGATTCATGTACGTCCGTCTGCTTTATTTCGCTGCTTTGCCGTTTGACGTTTAAGTTTCTTTACTCTGTATACTCTGCAGAATACACAAGTAAACTTTTTCACCACTGGAGGTGAATTCAAAGAGATTTCTGCTTCAGACCGTTGGTACTGCATAGATGTCACAAAATCCACTGACAAAAATCTCGTCTCACTCGAGACAGATCTCAAGTGAGATAGTCCGCGCAAATAGGGTGGTAAATGTAATACTCCAAGGGATAAGAGAAAAATATTTACATTGGTCGTCTAGTGTAAGACAGTTTGATTTCAGAATGCAAGCAAAATTGAGAAATAAAATGTATACTGCAGCAAATACTTGTTTTTATTCAATACCTAAGAGAGACCTTATCGTATTTTCCTGCTGGGTGTGATTAATTACAGACATGTATACACATATCCATTCCTTGCATGCCCAATATACTTCCATACGCGATAGAAAAGGTCAGCTGTTTTTGATAGCAATTTGTTATTTTGTTGTGTGACTGGAATTGGCGATCGCTACTTGTTGGTTGGGACTATTTTATAAATAAGGATCATGGGATGCTGAATAGGAGTATCATCTTATATGAACGATAACAATTCGAAAAAATGTAATATATTCAAAATTTCAAGAATTTAAATTGATTTGTAAATGATAATTAATAAGTCCACATTTTCAATATACCTTCATCATTTCACTGTCCAATTAAGTGGGCAGAGGTATTTCAAATAATATTTATTTATAAGTTAGTGCTCGCTTTTACAGTAAAATTGGCGAAATTTGCTGCTGAGTTTGTTTTGGCACTGGCCGTGATGGGGTTTTCTTGTTGTGGCTTTGTTTTAACCATAATCTCTTACAGGTTGCTTGCAATTTGTAATGATTTTCTTCAACCCGTAACACAACTGCAAGTTCTCTTAAACTGGTTTTACAGGTTGTAGCTTTCTATTCATTCCGTAGATTTGTAAAATGTAGTCTTGAATGAGGTGAGGCTTATTATTATGACTTATCTCTTCCGTGTGTTGATGTTGATGTTATACATCAGCTGAGCTAGCTACCTGTGTATATGTATGTTTCTATGTATGCGTGTATGTACTGCGACACAAATGTTATTAAAATTTAGTTTAGATGGTTAGAAATTTTAGCGCGTTGTATATTTGCAAAAATCGACTATAAAATAGCAAATTTAGACGATTGTAACCTCTTCTTTGTTTGTACATACATATGTAGTAAACGAAAGCAAGTACCCTTATCGCAATTCTCGACACTCTTCCCTATTAAATTTCAATTGTGGAAAAATTATAGCTACAAAAAATAACCACATAAAACGCAGGTTCATTCAACTCCACCTAAACATAACTACAAAAATATTTCAATTTCAATTCTAGTACAGAGTGAGCGAAAATACTGCAATTGTGTATTTTAGAAGTGTGTGTACAAAAACAACGCGTCACACAACACATGTTTACTTCCAGAAATACTTATACACAGCAAGTGTACAGACATACATATATACTGTGTGTGTATGTACGTATATTTGTGTGCACACATCAGCGTTAGTCTAAACAAAAAGTACAGAGCTAGTTCCACTTTGTTGTGAACAAATTTTATAATCAATTAGAATTATTTAAATTGCATCCATACTATGTAAATGAACACGAAAATTAGGAATACTAAAAAAAACCAACGACAAAAGCAACAACCACAGTGATCTAGGCTATTAGTAGTTTGATTGTAGAGAAGTGCTGTGGCCCCCTTTGCTCCCCCGCGGAGGAGAACAGCAGTATACATACCTACATAACGTCCACAGAATCCATTTAACAGCTACATACATATGTACATACAATAAGAATTTCAAGCCAAATTCCACTAGACAGAGCGGAGCTTTGCTAAAAGTGTAAAAAGTTTGTTGCATTTGCCGGACCGATCGCATAATTCTTTCCCTTAAATGCGCCTCATTTTAATTATAATTTTCATTATTATTGCACATTGTTCGACCCAAGTATAATACAGACAAGGCCGTGGACATGAGATTTTGAGATCTTGTTTATCGGCCTCATGGTCACGGTCAATGCGTTTGTTTTTATACATACACATACATACATACATATTACACATACATACATACATATATACAGACAGACTTGTCAAAGTTTATACTATTTTATTCATTTCATTATGCAATTAATTAATTTGATTATATTTTGATGCATTTGTATAAAAAATCTTAGTTGCCCCACCCAGGTGTCGTTTACTCCATTTCCCTTCGAATTTCTGTCTTACACTCTCTCTTGCTCGCTCTCTCCGCCTGCTCTTTCGACATAGTAGTATCTGATGTGATCTGATTCAGTTGGTTGTTCCGCTGTTGGGTGCATTTTAAAATAGAATTTCTATAATAGACACTGGGAGCCTGTCGTATTAATAAATAGCATTGTTGTGGAATGTAGTAATGTAATATGATCAATAATTAATTAAATAAGTAAATATGTGACTAGATTTACCAAGTTATACATCAAGGGGAAATCCGGTGCATCTATAGATAAACAAGTTGAGCAAGATATACTTTGTATATATTTATGTATGTACATAGTTCCGTTTGTATATGTTTTGTTTATATTTTGTGAGGACTCGCATTGCTTTGTGATTCGATTCTATTCTGTTGTGCTGGGCGCGCTATGAATATGCTTTTCGATCAACCGAGGATTCGAGTACACACCTGTAAATATAACATGATGTACCCAAATACGATTCTATATCGTATTTGGGAGTACCACGTTGTATTCTAATCAGTGTGCTCATGAGAGTAGAGCACAAAGAATCTCCGCAGTGCATTCGTCCTCTTTCTCTGCATATGGGGTAACTGTGTTCATTGCAGTCTCACGCATATTACTGCCTTCATTCTGTAAATTGAAAGGAGCGTTCAACGGACAAATTGGTCAGGAGATGAGTTGGTGAAATCGGAGCGAGCGTACAAGCTGTCCGGGTGAAGTCTACTATGCGGGCAATGCTTTCAAGTAATAAGCGAAATGTGGTTTCAACAGACTCCTTCCCTACACTGCGTTACCATAAGATATATCTAAATGAATACGGGTTTATTTTTGCAGCGTAAGTAGTTCCGAGTGAACCATATAATATAGAATTCCAGAGGACAGCCTTATGCTGTCTTAGATGATAGTCGTGCGAACATTCGCTTCGCTTTATAGAATGATTGCAGTGGGCGAATCTGCCGGATGATTTTTTTCATAGGTTCATGCACTAATGTTGCTACTTCCACCTCAGGATCTCGTGGATAATTAACGCACTTCGATATTTATATACAAACTAAATATTCCAATTATAAAATAATAAAGTGCCAGCCGTGTCAGAGACAAGGCAAGTCACGCAGCAGTCAAAACTTCATATAAAATAGTGTAACTAGACATGCATTCAGATATAAAGTCACACATCCGTGATCGTAGTGTCGGTAGCCGGGAGTATGCTGTAACTCGCTTTTGAATTGGTTGATTTTTAGTTGGTTGTTAATTTGTGTGGAGTGTGTGGGCTTCAGGGAATAGTGCGATTCTTTTTCCAGTGGCGAAGGAAGCTTGGTGCGTAGGCACAGGTGTGGGTGGAAGTGGACGGTTGGTCGGTTACGGTTACATATTTCCTTAGTGGCTGAAACTGAAACTGGAGGTGGTGAACAGCTAAACAAATCAGTGACAGAGTAGGGCAGCGTAGACAAGTGGAGACAGAGCAGGGTTTACTTAAAAGTGCAAGTTATACGGTGTTATCGCACAATCGTTGTATCAGAATGTAGAATATGACCTGTACACACCCAAACATTATTTAAACAATTCAATGTTTATGCCGCCCTCTGGCATTTGCGTTTATTTATTAGCTCTTATCGTAAAATATAAATGATGTTTAATGTTTTGTCTCTCATAGTATTTAGTATCTCAGGTTAACATAAGAAAACACGATCTGCTTATGTGTTTATTTATATAATAACTTTAAATTGTTTATACATTTCATTTTATGCCATAGTAAAGAAAATATTACATTTACGAAATTGTTGGTCAAAATGTAACAAGAAGAAAGAAAAGAAAAGAAAAGCGCACATAAGCAAGAAAAGAGAATTATTTAATCATAGAACCGATGTAATTAAATAATAAGACAAATAAAATGTAAACACAAATAAAGAGCTTATTTATACTTGTTAATTAAAGTTAAAAGTCATTTACATACATATTTATAACAAAGAGAACAGAGAATAGAAGAGAACACAAACACACCAATCATAATAATAATGATGATAATAATATATAATAATAAAATAACTCTAATGATAATCATAATCATAAAGAAAAATGTACCGCATAGAAATTTTTTTATGAAATAAAGGAAGAATCATTCAATTTAAAACCTCAAAATGCAGTTGTTTTTATATATTTTTAAAATTATTTCTTAATTTCTTTAAAATGTGTTTCACACTTTATCGGCATAATTTCCCCCATTGCCTTGTTTCCTGTACACAATTTCATAATTATCATATCATCTCCTAAACACCAACGTCCCTCCGTAACCTTCGCAAATTTAAAGGGCACATTTTACACACAAATCGTTATCCTTTCTCCCCTCATATCAACTCACCGTAATCGTAATCGTTATCGTTGAAAAAGCAAATCAAACAGTGAACTAATAGTATCTTTTTTCTTTTCCCATTTACAGGACTTTTTAATTTGTATTTTTGCATATTTTGCCTTCCATTGTATTTTTATGTTTTTTGCTTTAAAAACTTTTAACTAAACACTTATTTGATGAAAATGTGGCAATTAACATTTGCATTATTCTCTTTGCAGTGTCAAATGGGGCATTTGATGTGCGCTGCATGCTTCACACATCTACTTGCGGACGGCCGGTATGAATATATTCTATGCATATAGAGTACTAGACACACTCCTATATTCGTAGATCGGAGAGCTCGACTCTCCCTAACTAACCTGACTTATTCTATACATAATATTGCTGTCCAAGAGATTGGCTTTTTGTTTTTGCTTATTATGTTGTATTTGTTATTTTCATATATGCGTTTATGTAATTAGCTTGCGCGATCAGATAGCCACATGTCCAAACTGTCGTGTGGAGATATCGAAGAGCACAGCATCTCGCAATCTCGCAGTGGAAAAAGCGGCATCTGAACTGCCAAGTGAATGCCAGGTGAGTTGTTATGGCAGCGGCTACCATGCCCAAATACGATATATTATATGTGTGATATATCGTATTTGACCATGCCAATGTTCCCTTCCTCTCATTAAGAGTATTCTAATTATGCAAACTTAACATAACATTGCAAACTTACCTTGTCATTTACAGATCGGTAAGTGATCAGTTAAAACTTGCCACTATTTAGCTTAACAGAAATATCTGTTGATTTTGAATTCCTATGTTAAATGATGTTTCACAAACGTCCTATAATCTGCTAATTCTATTGGCGAGTTTATTTTTATTTTAATGTGGGAAAAACTGCAATAATTCCTATTAGTGTTTATTAATGAAATGAACTTGTGATTTATTTTCTATATAATAAACATGCAAACAGTTGATATATGCTGCAACATACATATGTTAAGTAAACATAATCACCACATTATTCCATCGTAGGCTGTTCAGTTACGTTTGCATGTTTAGACCGTAAGTCAAATCGTAAATATTCAAATACCTTGTTTTTGATCCGCTCCAATTTAGTACTGCAGCAAAGAATTCCCCTACAAATCGCTGGAACGCCATGAACAGTATGAGTGCCAGGAACGGCCCACTTTCTGCAAATATATACGTATCGGCTGCCCGTGGCGTGGTCCGAACCATGAGAGTAGGTCTGAATTAATACTAGATGGTGTTTTTGCTAAACTTGCAATTTTGCATCGTAGCACATGAACATGAGCGGAACTGTATGCATCCCAATAAGTCTGGGTATGATGTGATGGCTGCACTGGAAGCTTATGAGGACAACATCAAAGAAGAGCGGAAAATGTTTAGCACTTTGATCGATTTGCTCAGCTACGAGAAGATTATATTCAATGGTAAGTGTACGCGACTCAATGTGGCCCGGCGCTGCCATCTTCCGTATTTCTTTTATATTTTTTGTTTGTATTAATAACTAGACCTACAAATGAAACCCTATCGCACCGATGAGTATGTTCATAAACTCTTTTATGAGACAGCACGCTTCTCGGCATTCAACCAGCAATGGGTAGTTAAAGCCAGAATCAATAACAGCCAGCGCGATCCACATCAGTCGAATGAACGCACAATAACGTACCAGGTGGGTAATTAGTGTGTTGTGTCTTTTTGCTATTTCTTCTGTGTATTATTATATTTTTGCTCACATTGGTATTCATTCACACATTGGTGTTGCAGCTTATTCTGAAGACTAAATCTAATGCGCCAATGAGTATTCATTTCTTTGCTCTAAAGGGACCTTTCTCGGACATGAAAGTGGCCACTAAGATTTATAAGCATGAATTTACAGAACAAGTACGTCCATGTCAGGTCGCTTGATGTTTGTTGTAAGTTTCACAAATTAAATTGCAAAATCTCGTTACAGAGTGCGGAAAGTGATTACTACGTGCTGCCCTTGCCTGACAGTTCGGAATGCAATAGACTCTTATCGAATAAGGGCATCAACTTTCGGTATGTTCTTCAAAGAGACTTTTAAATATATTGTTGCATATTTGCTGACTTCTACTTATGCTTTCTTTTTGTTTTTCACTGGTTTTCTTTTTCTCCGTTAGTCTTTTGATGTTTTTGCTGAACAAGTAAAAGTGGGCAATCCGAGCATGCTCGAGTTCGATTAGGTCATTTGGAAAAAAACTGTGTAGAATGCAGTTTTCCCGAGGATTTATTTTTAATTTTTTACTTTTTTCTCTAGAACGTTTTGTAGTACCCGTAATTGTTATTGAAACTATGATTAAAATACGGAGGTATGAATATGTTATTATTTTCTGCGTATAGAAAGTTTAATATAAACGAAATAAAAAAATACACTTTAATAAAAATAAAGTTATTAAAAATGTAATGTTTTTTAGCATAAGCAAACACCATGTATATCTGTATGTTTATATTATATATATATAATATATTTATTTGACATACATTATATTATATATGTCTAATATATATAAAAAATTCATTTAAATCTAATTAAAGAGGAACTATAATTTTAATCTATAAATTAAATCGCGTTATTACAAATATAGTACATATATATGTTCATATATCTGAATCACTTGAAGCAAAGAGTTAAATCATATACTTTTATACAAAACCAAAATAACACAAACAAAAAAAAAACAAAATCAATATAATTTGATCATAAAATATATATAAGATAAACTTCCCGAGTTCGAGTTACTCATATTCATAAGAATTAATTAGTGGTTAAGTTAATTGAACTATTGCATACATTTTGTTTCTTTAATTTACACAAACAAATTCATCTATTCGAAAAACACTTTATTTAATTAATGCCATTATTACACTATTATTTCATAATATATGCAAGTAATTATGTAAAACTCTTAGCAAATGGAGAATACCCCTCCCCCACAAAGAACAATAATTTTACAATGATATTTAATAGAATAATTTCACCCATAGGCGTACCTAATTAGACGCTCTTCATATCATGTCCAGCAAAAAATTACCAACTTTATTATAATATAATATATATTATGTATTATAAGAGCGAAATCGTTGCGTAAATTTATAAAACAGCAATTCTATTTCAATGGAACTAATGTGGAAGACAAGACAAGATGCATGAAAATGCAGTAATATTATTTCAGCACCCTCTGTCAGATTTCAAGGCAGGAGGAGGAGCATATTAATTTTGGAAATGCTTCCTTTTATAAGCCAGAATTTTGCTAGACATGTTCTGAAGAGTATATACCACACTTACTCTTATATTTAACACCAACAATAGGTAAACAATGCTATAATGTAAAATGATCTCAAAAACTTTGCAAATAAAATGACACATATTTAGCTTAAAATAGTTTTAATATTAAGTAAGAATAAAAACCAACGAGCATATTTCTCGGAAAGAGATATCGATATGTTCACTGTAAGACAAAACACCAAATATATATAATGAAGCGGCATATAGGAATAATAATTCCTGTGTCCACTGTAAGAGACAACACCAATTCAGATTTAAGCCAACTAAAATAAATTCTTAATTACATTTATATTAAAAACTCAAAACAAAATACATAATAATAATAATGATTACAAATAAATCCATTATCCACATAATATTAACATAAAATAAATAAGTATGTACGATGTTGTTAGCGTTTAATCACTAGTACAGTTGTTTAAACAAAATTTATTGTATATTTATTAAAAAACTAAAAATCAGAAGTAAACATATAAACTTGCTAATACTGCAATTTTGAAGCAAAAAAAATTTATTTAATTAGGTCAAAACCCATTAACTATTAATAGAAAATTGTAATAACAAGAATTCTCCATTTGCGTTAAATATTTTTGTTAATTGCATAAAATATTAACTCCATTGAAAATTTATATCGTTAAAGGTCTATTTACGACGACATTTCTGAATAAAACTTGTCCTTGCTAAATGAATAAAATTTGCATTAGAAGATATTTGAAAGGCTTTTTAATTGATTGAAAAAAAAAGAGATGGATATGAATGGGATCTGATGCGAATTCTTACCCGATTTCACATTTTTGAAACTGGTAAGATTTTGTTATGGTTCATATCAGAAAATGGGGTAAGCTCTCATCTTATGTCTTCCACCAACGAGTATTTACTGTAGAGAATGTGGAATTTACTCGTTATAACGAGCAAACAAGGTTACTCGTTAGTTTTGCCGCTGCGCTTGGGAAGCATTTTGCCATTGTCAACTCTCAGTATATCATAAAAAATGCCAGAATTAAACAAAGTAAACATTTCCGGGGTATTTTTGTTCAACTAAAAAGTTATACTTCAAAAGTAATATTTTTAGATGGAAGATCGAATTGAAGCTTCTTGAGAAGATAAACTCTTCGGCCTCAGGGAATATTCTAATACAGAGAGCGAAAAACTTTTAGGAGGCTTGTCCAAATTAACTGCTTTGTTGAGCTTCTTCGGATATATTACATTTTTTCTACACGAATTCAAACAATTCGTACAAATATTTCCGTGTTAAACTTAAAAATGTATGCTATACTTAGCGTCTCGACTAGCTATAATTCATGGCAATGTTCATGCTCATGTCAGAGCAACTGATGGCTGTCAAAATATGAAGTGGGCAAATTATGTTAAAGCATTTCATTTTATGCAAGGGCTTTGAACAGAGACACTATGTTAGTAATAGAGCACAGAATAATAATAGTAGAAACATATCCGCGTAAACACTACAGTTAATTTCAAAATTAAATTGTTGTGTTGAATAGGAACCGACTTACATTATTGTTCCAATATAATTCAAGTAATTTATATTTGTCGCACAAGAAATTTTATCAAATTTGTGGATATGCCTCTTAGGAACAAGTGAAAATGAACTCTTTGGAACGAGTGAAAATGAAGACTTCGATGGTTGACAATGAAAATGGAGCGAAGCCTTTCGCAATACTTAATCGGGTTTTGTTATCTAGTTTTACCAGGACAGATGTTGATAAAAAAGCGTTTAGAGATAAATAGATGAAATTATTGTTCCCATATAAATTGAATCAATCAAAAGGTATTCAATTTACCTTATAGTTATTCTACTTTTAAGAGATGGCGATAAAAAATCGCCACCGAACTGATGTCAATTTTATCGTGAAGGGAAGTACGCTGTCTCCTTAGTCGGTACACAGGTGAGTGCGAAGTCCTATCGACTGCCATATTGCATTGGGGGCGAATGTCGCTTCACTTTGAACAGTTTGGTATGCATTTTATTATTCTTAACGTACCAATAAGTGTCCACAGACGCCCGGGCAAAATCAAACCTGCTCAGAAAGTGACTGATTCTGATCATTTGGGTATGTATTCCTCTCGTAGTTGAAACCCCGGTAAATTGCACTTTGTATATACTTGATTCCTTTTTTAAGGGTAAAGGGTATAAATAAAGATATTTATTAAACTTCTGTATGAATACGAGTACTTCACAGCTTTGAAGACAAACTGCTAATATGACTAGGCTCCCTATGGATGCTATCTGTACCCCACATCGTGTGGTCCCTCGTGGCGTCATTAGTAGAAGTATACTTTCGTAGTTGCAGTCCTTCAAGTCACCAGATACAGATTGAATATTTTCGGTGGCCCTATAGAACACTTTTGATTTTATCCTCCATGGCTTCAGATACTCTTTGGAGCTTCTATTCACTTCATCAGAAGTTACTGGCCGAGGTTCAGCCGAGCTGCTTGGTGGATTACAGGCGTCATCAAAACTATGTCGACAAAAGCACTCTACATCCTCACAGACCTCTTCGCTAATTCCCTGCCTCAATTTCTTGATGTTTGTCTTAAACAGAACAATACTAGACCGAAAAACGTCGAGTTTCTGTGAGAGAGGAGTGAATGGAAAGTGGCGAAGTATATATAATAGTAATCTACATACAAAGTGTATGGATCAGCAAAATGTTTCTTTGCAAAACAGAAGGGAAACGCATTATGAAGCTGGTCATAATACATGCACCTTGAGTCGCCGAACAGCTCTCGATCACTTCTGTGACCGTCCGCTTATCATTCTTCGCTAAAACCATACCACAATACACTTATTTACAATAAAAACCAGAAACGCTGTTTATAAATATTGCACAATATAAACAACAGAAGCATTCACAGCAGCTTCCCGCACTCTTTTGTGTAGTATCAAACAAAAGCAACAGCAAACGTCGAACAATTAAAAACAGAGCTTCGGCTCGAAAAGCAATGAACGACCCACGTAACGTATTCAGTGGACCTAATCAACCTGATCTACAGTGGCGTAAGTCCACTAAACCAACATAAGCCACATGTTTAACCCGCTCACTACGATATGTATTTATTTTATGTTTTGATCAAATAAAGAAAGATAAAGACATTAACATCAATCTATACCACATCTTTGAAGTTATTCAAGCGCGACACAATAATCAAAACACCTGCGAATACGACAAAATATTATTCCGCGTCTCTGCAACAATATTCCCATTAACACGGTGGGCAATCTAAGAATGTTGGGAATTATATTCAACAAAGTATATAATTGGAACTCATCCATTTCTTTATTGCAGGGAGATCTCTTAAAACACCTCTCCAGCTTCAACTTATTAACCCTTAAAGAAGTACCAAAACAATAAAAATATCCAAAACCGACTTCGGATATTTTTTATATGCCTTCCCACTAAAATAATATGCTTCAACAATATGGTATTTCCCCACGAATACTAGTGATATCCCGCTTCTCAGAATTGTTGTACAAATTCTATTACAGAATGCACCTATAATTGTATAAAAGAATTAAGTCACCGGGGAAAATTGCATGGGCCCTTAACAGGATCATTTTAAATAGCAAGAAATCCAATGAAGACACTACTCCAGGTATGTAAAAGTTTAAGTCACTTCTTAAAACTCCATGATAGTCTACTGGACTGGATCGCGTTATATTCGTGTGGGTCTGCCTTGGCTACATTACTAACTGCTGGACAGCAATATCTCTGATCTATGCCCCTTTTGCTATTCTACACCACACTCCGTGCAACATATCATGGCAAATTGCAACTCCTTTAACACCTTTTTAAAAGTATCTTACTCTGCTCTGTACTGCAATACTTCATCGTACTTGAAACGTTTTGAAAAATCGTTGCCGTTACACATGCGAGTTCGTGTGCATTTTTGATATTACTAATATTTGGGAGCTGATATTATTATTAAACCTTACTTATAATTAACAATTAATAGTTAAATATGCGAATTTGCAATAGCATCGAAGACCATCAGCAAGTGAAAGCATATTCATATCTGTTCCGTACAATGCCGAGATATATTATGTAGCTAGTTAGTGGGCTTGGCGGAAAATGTTTACAGTTTTAGGGATTAATAATACAAATAAAACAATACTAAGATTCCATATCATTTGTCAATGAGTCCGTGTGTATATTTAATGTGATATGATATTACATCGCGTGGGTTACTTTTAAAATCGGCGTCATTCAGCAGGGCATTATAAGAATTAACTTTGTTAATGAATTTATTCTTCTTCATTTTTAATTTTTGCTTTATAGACAACGGCTGTGGTACTTCATCATATTCCCTGACACCCGTCTTCAGATTGGTCCTCTCTTTGCTTAGTTTGATAAGTTCATCGAGCGATGGCAAAGAGTCCTTCAAAGGCTTTAAATCTTTGACTATAGCAGTTTGCTCACGATTCTTGCTCGCAATTTCCTCTTTACGCTGCTTTTTGATCACTTTTAATTTGTTCATGAGCTTCTTATGATTCTGACGGAATTTTTCTTTTTTAGTAGTGGTTATCTTTGGAGAAATAGTCTTGTGTAGCAACAACTTGCTGTCTGACTTGGATCTCTCCTCCGCTTTTGTTTTTGAACCTTTTGCCTGTAGTTCAGCTGTCACTTTTGCCATAGCACTTTTGGCTTTGGCTCTGATGTTTTTCTTTACCTTGGCCATTCTGTAAAGGATAATTAGTACATAATTAATTATTTCATTTTAGTAGCAAATCAATTACAAAGAATAAAAAACAAATACCTGCTGGTTTCACTCTAAATTTCGAATAACTTCTGGAATAGATACAAAAGAAAAACAAACCAAGTTTTGTTGCTTTCTGAACACTTCCAAGTTTATACGCACATGTACAAAACACGGCGCTGCCATATTGTATCTCCAGCAGATGACAAATACAGTTTTTTTCGCTTGAAAAATTTTTTGATTTATACGATGAAGAGGAAAAAAGAAGGAAATCGAAATTCTAGATGAATCCTTTTTTACAGAGAATGCAAATGCACAGTCTCCATTCATTTGAGCGTTTTTATTAATTTAATAGATGCGGTAAAACGTAAATGTCCTACGATGCTTCCACTGTGAGCGTCCCGAAAAAATGAAAAACGGCTGTCAAACAAACAAAATGACAACTGATTGCAACTCAGCACGTTGGCAATTTATGGCATAAAATATTTCATAACATAAATTGCCAACTTGAAGCAATTTACAGTCTCCATTGGCAATTTGCTTGAAATTGCCAATGGCATGCCATCAAAAATTGCCCGTGGAGACGTAGGGTAAAGGCCCGTTTACACATGTGCAAAACTGTAGTAGTGTGGCTAATTTCCTTCTTTTTTTACACGTCAGAAAATTGGACGTTCAAGTGTTTGACGTCCCTTCTTTGTGTTGTCTATTGTGGGTTCAGGGTAAGTATAAATATATTTACTTGATATAGGAGTCGCGCTAAAAATAGTAACTGAATTGGATTATTTTTCCTTTCTATTTAAACTAATCCGATACACATAGTTTTATATTAATTGTTTGAAAAGTTACAATAATTTAAAGTAGAGATAAGAAAAATGTTTCATAGTACGATCTGGCAGTACACTCGAATTACAAACAAGTGGCAACTCTGGTTCACTGTAGTAAAATATGAAATTTATTATAACAAATTGGATAATGCGAAAGTGCGTGTAGTCAATTGGTAGAGTCATAGATTAATCTATGGATTCGGTTGAAATCACTCGAAAGAATTATTTAAGGTACGAGTTTATTAACGAAATTCCACTCGTATAAGTTGGCAATGATCTGCTATTTTAAATGTTAAAGCGCCGCCAACTTAACAGCACTGCGCCATGTGGAAAGAGCTCCTTCGCAGCAGGGGGTGCAACGGGCGATGCCGAATGGTACCGTAGACGAAGTGGAGGAATTGGAAGCATTGCATGGTAATTTTTTGTGTGTAAAATCACTCGAACCCCTATTAATGTGAAATTTGTTTGTGAAGATGAACTACGACGTCAATTATCAGTGCCAAACGTTGCAAGTTTAACAGGGCGGGCTCTCGCCGTGTGGGATGCTGCAGAGCAGGCGGTACAAGTAGTGAAAAAGGATGGCAAATTCGGCTACTTCGGTTACCATCAGGACGGAAAAACATTTTTGGAATACTTCGAAGCAATGTTTTTGCTGGAATTGGTATGAATAAAATAAAATATGTTGTGACCGTTTTCTCCTAATCTTCGTGTGAAATCATGCTTAAATTATTGGAATGTGGAACCAAAAGGAGATTTGGGTGTTTGTTAGGGATGGCATGTTTAAATGTATTTATTGTGGTTTACGTGTTCAAACACATCAATTACAGTTATTAAAGATTGTCCAATCGAAATTTGAATAGGAAGCAAGTAGCATTGTAGTAAGAGTATTTCCAACCTATTTTAATTATGTCCAAATCCGTTGGTAGGAGATGAGAAGGAATGTATGCATTGTAGTGTTATATATATTTATGTATTTGTAACCGTGGTAATGCTATTTCGTTGTCTTTCGTTGGTAACGAGGATTAGTCGATTGTAATAAACGTGGCCCAAAAGTCATGCAACATATTCAGCCCCATCGTAAACTTTCCTCAGATTTGAATATGGTCAAAAGAAGAATTCGAATTCTCGCATTTGCAATTCTATTAAAATCCGATGCAATATTCAGGATTAGCCTGATTAGGTAGAAGGAGCGGGTCATGTCAATTTGAGTGGGGAACGTGATAAATGTTAAGTTTTATTTTTCATTTCTAGAGTCGTCTGCAGTTGGAATTCAACTTAATGGTTGTGTCAATAGAGCAAGCTTATCTCCTGTTATTTGGTGAAGCACCTTCCGTAAAATTCAATCAATATTTGGTCTACTCTGCATTCTCAAAAGCGGGATACATAGTAATAAAGCCTCAGTGTGAGCATTACAAGGAATACCTGAAATCAGTTACACCACAAGATTGTATTTGGAGGTTACTACAGAGCACACTGCACAACACACCCACACCAGATTATATTGTTAATGCGCCGTATTTCGCAAAAGTGAAGGAGAATATGGAGCAGACAAAATCATCCATAATGCTACAGCAGACCGTACACCAAGAATTACCATTGGACACTGCGAACGAGACCACAATCGACTTCAATAGAAAAATCACAAGCAGTATGAAGAAAATACCACCTGACAGCAGCAGCGGCGCACACAAGGCGAATACAAAGAGAACATGTCTAGTGCCTTTTGGAGCCGTTCATGAAACTACAGAAACTAACAGCTACCTGGATATGTTGAAAGTGGAGCCCGAATACGAGCAGTTCTGTCACATGTTTGCAAAATTCGATGTCATCAGGTTGACACCCAAATATACAAGCGAGGAAACCTGCGACGAACTCACTTGTCGAGATTTGGATGTTAATTTTGAGCTGCACATGCACAATGAAGGTTTTAGGAAGAGCAGGTACCAGCTACCGTCGTTCTACTTGACTGTCCTCGAACCAGACGCGCCGTATCCGAATCATGCGGAAGTCTCCAAATTGCAGCGGCAGTACGAGATTCCAGTGCCTTTGCTCATCGTCTCCGTTAATGAATCGAAGCAGATGCAAGCCTCTCTGTATCATTGCGCATGACCTGAGTGCAGTGCTCGCGTAGCAAATTAGATTTACGCACAAAATTTCCGGCTTTCAATTGATCGCCAATTTTGTCAGTAAATTTTTTTTGACTGCAACATTTAACCAATTAATGATGTTTCTTTACTGAAAGATCGGGCTAGGCGCCAGTATAGCATATTTGATACTATGTTTAAGAATTCTTTTTTTTAATAATTATGACACTTTTTTTGTATTTGTTGCTCACATTTTACTCTAGTGACGAAATTTATGTAGAAAAGGAGCAATTTAAGATTGGAGTGTGTGCGGGAAAGCTGAGGTGAAGGGAGGGTGTTAATATATGGGGCCACACACACATATATATTACTTTTAAAAGGGGTAGAAGCTTATCTTAATAAGGATGTATTATAAAAAATGCTGATGCAGATGCAGATGGTACAGAGACGGTGAACACCATGAGCAATATTTGTTAATAATTTAGAATAGTCTGTGAATCCACGCAGGTGGTGGAGTCTTGCATGAGAAAAACAAATGTGTAAACGGAGTATTGCTTTGTGTCCATGGAAATCAATTCTTATTGTACTTCTATTCTTGTTATTCTGTTCTGGAAGTCTGTAAGAAGTGTGCAAATGATTTCGTTCAATGAAGAATTATATTACAAAAATATCGCCCAATGTGATAGTTATTTCAAGTCACAGATCCAAAAATGGTCGGTATAATTGTTGCTTTGAAATATGTTTAATATATTTGTTGTTATTTGTAGACCCGGAAGACAGTTTTCGGGGGAAAATGAAATATCGGAAAATTTTAATAAAGTCAAAAATTAGTATAAAAAATAAATAATTTGTCATTCAGACCAGAGAACGACTTCGAGTACTCACCCAAAGAGAGTACTTCGTTATTTCTACATAATTTCCATGCATATGCGCATCGGAATTTACGCTGGAACAAATTTAACTCATCGAGCATGTGCCGGTAGTTATGATAACGTTGCGTCTTAAATTGATACTCCACACACTCGTACACTCGTTTAAATTTATTTATGTTGGAAAATGAACGGTACTCTCTATTAAAAACACACTTCACATCGCCACCTAATGCATACGGACGTAACTAAGAAAAAATTCATCATTGTATAAAACAACAACAACAAAAGCTGCTTTCAACGTCGTCGTATTTTATGTGTATGCTTTGAGTAACGACATTTTCTCGTTATAAATAGAGTGCATACATGCTTGAGTATGATATGCATTGGCGTCTCTATAGTTACGTCGAGTGTGGTGTCTTGATCTTTACTCTTCACACTGTACCTGTTTTTTCAGTTTTACTTTTTGAGTACTCGAAATGGGAACATTTGTCCTTCTCTGATTCAGACCTTAAAATCGAGAAAAAACTAAAAATTGCATAATATAATTCTATAAAAAATTGCTTTTACTTCCTCGCTTACATTTAAGACATTTTTTAATTATCTTCAGTTTAGTATTTAAGTTAAATCTATCTCAGATCTCCGTACTGGGGAGAAGCACCGTCTTACAATGACCTACGACGAAGCTGGTTGTTTCTCCTTACGGGATTACAAGCAGCGCTGTATTCGTGGAACGAGGATTTCGTCTTTTCACCACGTCAGATGATGCCGTATGCACTTGTGCAGGAATTTGTATTGTTGATTCACACAGTTTCGCTGTGCTCTCTCCCCCGATTCGACAATGCTCGGCTCTCGCTCTCGACACTTTACTGTCCTTCCGTTATTTGTTAATCCAAACATTGGTAAGGAAAGCTGTAATACCTTTGTTTTGAGACTAAATACAATAAAATAAATATGAAATGAAAATGGACGGATCAACGCGAGGGTGAATAAAAGGTCCGGTTGTGCATACATATTGACCGCTTAGTTAAAGCAAGCTGTTTGTATTCGCTTGTTGTTTAGCGCCTCAAACAGAAGTGCTGTCAAAACCATTTAGTTGTCTATTGTGAACGAGAAAAAGAGTAAACCAAGAATAAACCGCTGTAATTATATAAAAAGCTGTAATTATATAAAATATATAGTATATTATCGTGTATTAATTAATATGTACACATTTAAAGTTAAATTACCAACGCTTGCTCAGAATTGGCCATTATCCATTTTTCCTTTTCCTATTTAAAATTTGTTTACAAATCTGTGTGCCAAAGCATTTTAAATGTCAAAACCAGTGCTGGGTGTCGTTTTATTCACACTCGCGTTGAAGGAAACACAGCTATTATTGAATCCGAACCTCCATTTGCCAGTTAATGAGACCCAGCGACTTTTACAAAACTAACTAATTTGAAAAAATCACCATATTCATAAAGTGTCCTGATGATGGTTTCCGGAGGCAGCCGAAATATCGACTATTAAGCGTAAAAGGCAAACTAATATCAACATTCCTGTCATTGGACCCTGAAGTCGAGGGAAAATAAATGATATAATTTCTCCCCTACCTCCAGAACGTATTCTCCTAATAGCAACTGATTATTCGCTAAGCAAAAACGAAAAGACCGACGCAGTTCGAGGCTTCCATACATACTTATTGCGGCAATTGGGCCAGATTTGATCCAGGTTGGTTGGTTGGTTCAGGCGGCTGATCCACGGCATCCTTGCATGAATCACAATTAGTGCCTTAGCGCCGTTTTATAACCAACCATCCCTCCTAAACGCTGGAAAAAGACGGGTTGTTATGAATTTAGGTATTTTAGAAGATCCTTCGGTTTAACAGCCGAGAGGTCGGATAGTCTTGCTCTATTTCCCAGGGCTCTATTTCTTGCGGCCGCCAGAGCTGGGCATTTGAGAAGAAAGTGAGTTATTGTTTCCCTCTCGTCCGAATCTTCACAACTTTTACAATAGGTATTGAGCGTCTATGCATTTTCTCCGAATGCATAAGAGAAGTCACTGATAAAATAAATAAGCAATTACACTCAAGAAAAGTTCCTAGATATGACCTCTTAACTAGCAAGATGGTTATCGAGCTACCAGGAATTACGGTCAGGCAGCTTACCCACATACAATGCAGTACTCAGACTGGGATATTATCCGAAATTTGGAAGACCTCGTAAATCCACGTGATACCTAAACCTGGTAGAGACCCAACGCCTATATTTTTAGACGTAGCTCAGGCATTTGACAAGGTATGGCACGAGGAACTCATATATAAAATAAAAAAGTTACTGCCTGTATCCGGTCACGAACTCCCTGAATCATTCAAACCGAACAGAGTATTTAGGGGCAAGTATGAGCGTTTCACATCTAGTGACTGCAATACGGGGAAGCACGCTGTATTTGTATTTGATCTATATATACATCCGATTTTCCAACTGACAAATCTTGCAACTTGAAGTTTGCCGATGACACATTCTTAACTTAATTCCCCATAACGTCATGTCTTCTGGACCCCAGATTATCTGCACTAGCTTGGAAGTGACAATGGGTCGTAGCAAGGCCTTCAGCGCAGCCAGACTGTCACTGCAGACATAAATACTTCAGCTACGCCATATGCTTTCCACCACCTACTCCATTGCCCTTAGGATAGCATAAACTTGCGCCTGAAACACAGAAACATGTCGACCAAGGATAGCATAGAGTTAAACACCGTTGACTTCCACGAAAACCTCAGAGCCCGACCCAATGTATGTACTGGACAGTACTGCCAATGTAGTAGTATGATAATACCATAAGTGTGTATCCGGAATTTGTATGCCTTTCTGTTATAGGATACGCAGGCAATGGGCATAGAAAGGATAGCTGTATCTATGTCAGTGCCAACAATATCTTCAAGATTCCAACAAGCACCCACCGACTACCTATTGTGCTTTAACCCCCATAGGGCCTTTAGAGGCTCACTTTGAATAAGTACATCTAGGTCGGGAAGACTCAGCAGCGCATTAAGAGTAGTGCCAGCAGCTGTCGGAAAGGCACCAGTACAACAAATACCTATAGTTCTCTGTAGTCTAGATAGAGCAGATTTAACACCCTTGAGAGACAATCTTTTCCCCCAGACCACAGATGCGTAGGATATTATGGGCCTGATCATTGCCTTATAAATCCAATGGACTTCCGAAGGAGCCAGACTCCACGTCTTACCAAAGATTCTCGTACACTGCCAAAAAGCTGAAAGAGCTTACGCTACCTTTTGATTAACATGTGATTTCCAGAGAAACTTACAATCCCAAGAAATTTTACCTCCCTCGACAACTGAATAGTGACCCCCTTTAGTGTGGCTGAACAAAACTTTCGACTTTCTTCCTTCTGGCAAAAATAACTTAATTCGTCTTAACGGGGTTGACCGATAGTCCATTTGCCTCACACCATGTGTCAAATCTATCAGTAGACTGCACTGTGTCTCCCGAGCGTCCTTCAATTGCTGGCAGTAGAATAATAAGTGTTGTGCGTTCTCGTGCATCCACGGGCAGTGCGGGCAGTACGGGTCCTCCTCAAACTACCGCTCAAAGAGGTACTGCTTAAAGCATCCGTGGCCATTTAGTAGCTGGGTGACATAGTGGTTTACCTCTCCATGCTTTCTTGTTACCCATGTTGCTATGCATGGGATCAGCTTGAAGGTCCATCTACCTTTGTCCGTTAGCTGCTATCTGCGTTGTCATTCCGCAATGGTATTGGCTCTTTCCACTGCTTTGGCGACGTTTCTGGGCCCCGCTCTCTGTTTGTAGAGGCGGTGCACCTCCTTCGCCAGCAAATCAATGGGCGGTTCACAAGTTATGACCCCAATTGCTTCGTCCGATACAGTACGGAAAGCACTAGCCACCCTTAGCGTGCTGAGCCTATATGCTGACTGTATGCATTTGGTGTATGTTTTCACCCTAGTGGCCTCCACCCATATTGGGGGGCATACAGTATGCTTCCGTTGGCTTGAGTGTGGGCCGCCGATATTCGGCATCAGGCGTGTGAGTGCCACATTTACCCGGGTTGCTTTTTCGCAGACTGCTTTAATGTGCTTTTCGAACGTGGGCCTGGAATCAATAAGTTCTCCTAGGTACCGGAGCTGTGACTGGGATATAATTTGATAGCCCCCCACTGTCTCAGCATATTATACGTGTGTGTGTGTGTATTTGCTCGAGTGTTGTTTCGCTCCGGCATACTTTCAGTTGAATCGACCCAATCGAATATTTCAATGCGCTTTCCATAAATTATTAAAAAAGCGCTTCCTTTTCATATGGTTTCATGCTCGGCGGAAGCGGTGCTCAGATTCATATTTAGAATGATAGGAAGCAGTTGAATGCAAATTGCAATTTGCAGGTGAGACGTTTCCTTGTATATAAAACAGGCCAATTCGTCTCATTTTCCGAAGGAACTTCAATTTTGATTGCTTTGTTATTGGTTCATTGTTCGATTTCTACAGTCTCAAGGTGCAGAAGCGGCAACAGAAACAGAACCAGAACAGAAAATTATTATTTCTGGAGTAAATTATGTTTCTGTTTGCACAGAGAGAGAGAGAGAGAGAGAGAGACAGAATTCATAAGAAATTATGCACAAATTTGTATTTCGTTTGGAATTAGTCGTAACTCAAGTGAAATGGTGGTTTGGACATCTTCAAAAAAGCTGGCTTTGTACTGTTAACAAGTACTCTTTTTGAAGGCATACACAAGAATATTAGCATTTGGACACAATTACCACATCCATTATGGATTAAAACATTCCCAGATTACAAATGGAACCACACAAAATGTTCAAGAATGCAGTTTTTTCTAAGTACGCAGCACAAGTTGGACCTAGATTGGCACAAACATGACAAACATGGACCTAGATTAGGAAAAATTAAATTAATAATTAAGAAATTATATAAATTAGCTTATCACAAAGTGCTCCAATTCATTAAAGCCTCAGGTTAGTACAATAGGTCCTTATGGGCCGCAGTGCTGGTACTCCCTGAAATAATAAATCTAAGTCTAAACCTTATCACAAAGAAAATGCTGCAAGAACTACCAAATATTGCAATTGTTCATTTAAATGCTATCCTAAGACTTAATTACTCGTACTTCCCAAAGTGGTGGAAATTGTCAGTTATTATAATGATTAATAAACCAGGGAAGGATCCAACACAAATAGCATCGTGTAGACCAATAAGACTTCTGTCAACACTCTCTAAAGTCTTCGAAAAAGTACTTCTCCATAAAATTACTCCACTGTTGGAAAAAAGAGAAGTGATCGCTCGACACCAATTTGGTTTTCGAGATAAGTACGGTACAATAAGTAGATCCACAGAAAATCTGCAGTAATTAGACACGCTTTGGATAATAAAAAATATTACTCTGCGTTCGATAAGGTATGGCAGGGGGGTCTCATCTATATAGGAATAGAGTTGGACTTGGTCTCGTTCAGCTGACTGATCTGCTCATTCTCGTTCACCGAGCATATTAAACTAGGTCGTTCACATGGTTCAGTTGCTCAGTTAGTTCAGTTGCGCTCAGTATGTCATGATTGTTAAAACATGTCACTTGCTCACCTACTCAATTTACTCCTTCGTTCGATCGTTCGTTCATAAGAAGTGGAAGGAAGCAGAGAGCAATACTTGCACTTGGCGCTTTTTTTTGTCTGCGTCCTCAACAAAATGTCCCCATATACGAGTAGCACTGTATTTTTTTCTAGGAACCATTATTAAAATATTTCACCGATTTCACAATCACTGGAAACAATTTTTACTTATTAATAAGAGTATTCAAATTTTAGTAATCCTATGTCCCTTGATGTCCTAATTGGAACCAACATACATACATATGCCATAATTAACTTGCATACACCTAATTCGAGATAATGTTTGTGTATATACTCGTATATACGTATATCTGCTCATATGAGGGAATAAATGGGTGAACCATATGAATAGGTGAGAAAGTGAGCAAATGAGCAAGGGAGCTAGTGACCAAGTGAACTATTTTGTTTGACAGATCTGAACTAGTTCAGTTAGTTCAGTTCAGTGAAACAGATCAGTTAGTTCGTTCGGTCGTTCACTACCCAAGCTTGTATAGGAAGCGATCTTGAGCTTCCGTGAAGCGCTTAATTGGCTTTTATGAAGCGCTCCATTTCCTATAGGGAAGAGAAAATAGAGCACCTACTCAGAAGCAAACTATATTTCAGTGGTAGCAGGGAAAAAAGGATACTTTTTGCTATGAGAGTATGGACGAAGAATACGTATGCTGTGGACTATTCTGTGTAGAGTTCCTTGCCTCAAGGTCTCCACCTGCACTGTCTCATGGCTGAACTATAAAGGAAGATGGGAAAGAAATGGAGAAAATGTTCGGGTGGACATTGTACAAATGTCCTAACTTCTTCATTCGGCGCTCCTGTAAGTCCAAAGGAAACTTGTGATTTTAAGTAATAATGTATTTAATTAAATACTTCGTTTGGATACTCTGATCCAATTTAAATATATTTATTAACGAAGTGGAAAGCTTCATTGCAAGCCATAACTGGGGACACATATGTACAAACATCCAGGCCTAGAATGGAGTGAGATAAATAAGGATTGCCATAAGTGGTCTTCATGTGTCACTATTATGATCAAACATATGTCCAGCCAAGAGCCATGTCTCCCTAAGGCAATAGTATGAAAATGCCTTAATATCTACATTACCAATGATATTGACGGACTCTCATTTAATTGTAAAATCACTGTTTCTGATCTCAATAAGTATATTTCGACCTAGGGACAAACTCTGTGAATTGTTGGTGCACTTGAATATTTGAACGCAGCCTGTCCTTCTTTTGGCGTACATTATGCTGCCTTTTCAAGAGTTATCACTCCTGAAAATTTATTCGCCTCTGTCCTTCCCGATTTTTATAATGTTTATATTAAGAAAACAACAAATAATTCATGAATTAAAATTTAAACACGCATCCTTCATGCAATCCGAGACAACTTCGCGCCAGGGTGAAATGGGCTGCTAGCAGCAAAGAGGATTTGCTAATAAATAATCAATCCTCTTTGCTAAATGCAGATGCAAACAAATGCAAATTGTTCTCTCAATCTGCGAACAAAAACCGAAGCGGAACAACCCCTCTCGCTTCAACTGCAGCTTACGTCACTTGGCAACAGTGTTGCCAACTCGCGCTGAAAAGTGTACTATTACCGTAAAATAAATGCTGAAACACAATGTGAGGCTGGAGTCTGAGCCGCTGTCAAAAATACAACACGGCTTCTTAAATGGAAGCGCACACAATGAGAAGTTGAAGCTGGCGTTGTAGGTGAGACTGAAGCGAAGCTTAGAAAATTTTCAACTTTGAGTCAATGCAAAAGGGAAAACCACTGATTATCAAATTTAAAAAATGGATGACAAAACCGGCGTTACCACACTTTCTTTGTAAAAAAGTTATACTTATTGGATAAAAGGAAAATGTTACATTATCATTAAATAAAACTTTTTATTCATCTTATATAAGCTAAATTCATAACATCGCGTGGCATTGTACACGAATTTAAGCATATTTATTTAAAATTCTTTCATATTTCAAATATGTGGTAACAACGGTAGCTGCAGCTGCATGGGCTTCATCATTCTGGTCGTATTTTTCGTTTGCAGCGCTTCATAGTCAGACCAAAAGCAATATACAGACATGCACATTTAGAAGTCGTAACAAAACGAAAAAACCAGAACGTTTTGCCTTTGCAGTGCCGAGCACACTTCGTGTTTTGGCTCCATAGGCAGCCACGGTTTTTTAACTCATTTCGCTGAGTGAAGAGAACGATGTAATGTCTTTATAGTATATTGTCTTTGGTCAGACTCAGCCGCAAGCTTCAGCGTCACATTGTGTTCCCTGCTTATATGTAAGTTGGATGTAATTACACCATACTGCTGAAGAGAAACTTAAACGTCAAACGACAAAGCAGCCAAATAAAGCAGACGGACGTTGTATACGAATCCACTTAAAATCGTGGTGAATCCACTCAGAACCGTGGTGAATCCACTCAGGATCGTGGTGAATCCACTCAGAATCGTGGTGAATCTACTCAGAATCGTGGGGAATCCACTCAGAATCGTGGTGAATCCACTCAAAATCGTGGTGTGTCTGCTACGCAGCGAAAAAGACTTTCCTTTCTCTTTGTTCCCTGATTGCTACCTTCACAATCTGTTTTTCCATTGATGGTACGCGATTCACAGACATTTATTTAAGCAACTTTTCAGCAATAAATAACAAATTAAATAAATAACAAATTAAATCCATCGTGGATACAAGCAACAACACTAAGCGGCAAAGCACGATTCGCACCACTAACACATTTGACTAGAAAGCCCAAAGTGTTGCAGTACACATGCTCGTCAATAAAAATGAATCCAATGAAAAATAGTTTTTGTGATATCACTTTGCTTGATTATATGTTCTTGATACCCAGCGACCCTCCCAAAACAGTTTCACGCACAAGATCTACGCCACTCGACTTTTCACGTGAACCATTTTCATGCAGCCCTATCATAGTCATTAATTGGATATGCCTATGAGTAGTAAATATGCATCATCGCTAACTTATTAATATAATTTGTCAAGTCTTTTGATTCTTTCATTTTGAAATTATTTCTATATAACCCCTGTTACTATTTGTGGAACAACTGCGATATTTGTGAACAACTTTTGCAGCCTTCAGCAGTATAAATTGAGTTTTCCTGACATGAACCATTAAATGGTGGACTGAAAAAGGTTTCATGTAACCTTGGAAGTTAAGGATGGTGGCCTAAGAGCTCTACTGTATCCCATAAATATCTCACAGCAGTGTAGGGTTCCAACAGTGTCATCAAAGAATTCCCTTTTATTCTCTGAAGAGCGAAGACCGTTCAGCTGAGGAATGCGTGTGCTGGTGTTTAATATAATTCTCAGTAAAATGGCACATGTATCGGTTTCTAAGCAAACATTCCCGGAACATACAGACACACAGATATAGTGAGACTATACGAGTACCTTATTAAGCTCATATTTTTAAAAGGAAAGAAATGGAGTACCTTTTTCAGTGTCAGATACCTTAGCCTGGTGTACTAGTGGAAAATTCCAAAGTGGTGCCCGGCACTCACATCTCTATATATAAATACCAACAGCGTCGTCACTAAATCACCAGTCGCCACAAAATGAGAGCTACACAAGAGTCAATGTTTTGTTTATGAAGGTGGTGTCGGTGGCAGATTTACTTTAAACATCACTACAGTGTTTACCGTGTAATTAAACACTGTAGTGTATATTATCAACAACTCCCTCCCACTGCAATGTTATAAAGTCGTTTTAGTTGTTCGATTTGGATCGATGAAGAATTTATGTATATGTAAGTCGTGTTCGTAGAATCGTTGAGGTTTACGAGTATGTCAAAGATTTAGTTGGAGACAGTAGGAGGGCTGGCTGGAAGGATAGTTAGTAGGCATAGAGCTAAAATCCAGGAATATTGTGAGAAACTTCAAAATTGAAGTAGGTCATAAATAATAGAACACACATTTTTATAGTTTTCTGCACCTTCTTTATATATTTGGTGCAAGCCCTATAACGTTTACAATAAATTCCCATATAATTGTTGATTTTATGTATGACGCGCTCAAGAAAAAATCGGACACAATTCATTAGAGAACTGTACTAATAAATAGATACAAATGAATTTATATCCATATACATATAGGTAGATAGGTAAGGCGGCCGCCCGAAGGTCGCACTTAGGCACACATTGACCTTTGTGATGCCGCATGAGACATCAGGTCCCATCCCTTTCAAAGGTCCAGCCATTTGGAGCTTTTAATGAAGCAGTTGATGGAGCTAATCTTTTTATATGAGATATCTCCCAAAGAGTCCAGCAAGTAGTCGCATGTGCAATGGACTCTTCTTCCTCCTCGTCCATGCAACTCCTATAGAAGTCGTTAGAGGCAATCTCCAGCCTACACCCGTGTGTGCCTAGAGTCCAGTGTCCCGTTAGGACGCTAATCACGGAACCTATGCTTTGTCTATTTATACAAATAAATTTACATCCATATACATATATCTTACATATATATGACAGAGCACCTTCTAATGAACTGGGAAGCCTTAGCTCGCAGTAGGAAGTAATATCTGGGGCATTACTGGACCGAGGGCAGCGACAGTAGAGCAGTGAACCCCAACTCAGTACTAAGTGTCCTTAGAACTGTTGGACAAATAGAACACCTTAATAGGTGCATGCAGGAGGAGTACAATAGATCAAATTGGTCGAGGTACATTTTCCCTCTTTTTTATTTCATTCATTCATTTATTCATATATGAAGTTTCCCGCTAAGCGTGTCATATGTTTGAACCAGAGAACACAGAGAAGCGACACTTAAACGTCAAATTTTCTGACATTTAAAAAAACAGTCTCTGTTTATCATTAGCTGCATATATGGCTAGGTTTGTTTATCATTGGTTCTGTAGAAAATCACCCACACTACTACAGTTTTGCACATGTGTGAGTGGGCGCAAAACAAGAGTCATTTCTCTGTATTCTCTGGTTTGAACTACATAATGGAACACTATACGGCTTTATAGAGTTACTAGCCACCCTCTGTGGTCTAGTGGTAAGCATGCTAGACTCATACCCCGAGGGTCGCAGGTTCAAATCCTGCCACGGGCTTGGTCTCTAAAATGCTTCTTTCTATAAAATCTTTTCTCTTCGAGACGAAAGCCTTTGTAACTAGTTCTCATTCCCCCAACACCTTGCACTCATAATTAATTATGGTGTAAGATATAATAATAATAATAATAATAATAATAATAATAATAATAATAGAGTTACTCTGGTGTTCCGTTTGCCACTGGTATGGGAAGCGCGAGAGTTCTGTGTGAGAGAAGTTGCTGGGTCACGCCCTCACACGGTCTCATATGCCTATTACTCTGTATTTACTTGTGTGTATCGAAAGTCCTGGTAGCCAGGCAGTAGCGGAACTTTACGTGCCTACATAAATTTATTATTAATTATAGTGCGAATGCAATAAAATAATCTGAACTTTATCATTGCCACACTTTCAAAGCTCCGAGCACGCACCTCTCCCGTATCGTACGAAATATGCCCCGAATAGTTCCCTTCATGCGTCAGCAACACTGGTTAGCATTGCTGAGCAAAGCTTTCATGGAGCTTGTACAGCACATTTGAACGAAAGGGGAGCAAAACAAAAACAAAGACAGCGCAAAAATCTACAAATCAAAATTTAACAAACAAATCGCAAAAGCGTGTGGGAGCCGAGAAATAAGCAACAGAAAAAACAAATACAAAAACAAAAACAAAAATGAAATTCAAACAAAATCAGAAAGCTTTCGATACAGTTATACGCTCAACTTTACAGTTAGTTGCTGTCAGGCTGTAGTGCACTGAAGGTGGAAACTCAGCGAGGAAAATTTATAGAGGAAAAATCGAGTGTGTGTGAATTTAGTGGGGTGCAGCGCGTGCGAAATCCAAGCAACAGTCAAAAAATCACTAACCAAATAATTGCGAAGAGGCACTTGTGAAGAATTTTATATTTTTCGTACAAACCGCATAAACTCTTGCTAACAATTATGGTGAGTACCGAACCACCCAATATTACGGCTGGGGCGGGGACAAACGCATACCGCAAAAACTGTTTTGAATTTTGGAATTTTGAACGTAGAATTCGTTTTTTTTTTTAAATCTTTTTAACAATTTGTACAAAATTTTGGCAAAATTTTTACTAATTTCATCTCATCTTACGTGTTTGGCCATTTTCTAAATACGAAATGCATTTACACACCAGAAGAGAAAAAAGTGTCCTGCAGTTGGTCTGCAAGTTTCGGTTGGCAAGCGCTACTTTCTGCGCAAGGTGGTTGGCAGAAAGCTCCATTGCCTACTTGTACGTGCGTGGCCTTGAGCCGATTCTCGCTTTCTGATTCTCTGTTAGTGGGCCTATTTCAGCAATTGCCTTTCACTGCAGGCAATACTGCACTTTCCTGAGGCCAAGTGTTGCTTCGCAACGACTGGCGAAGTCAAGTCGAAGGTGGTGGTTGTTGGGGTAGGGCTGCTTGCTTACAAATTTCCGGTTCGATTCTCTCAGCCAGGTGAGGGTGGGGCCGGTCTTCTATCGCCCTGCTTATGGATTTACTTTTTTCGGGCCCTTGTGCAAACTGGTTTGGCCGTTGAAACAAACATTGCCCCCTTATTTGCGCTTATCTACTGAAATAAGCTTTTATTGTTGGTAATTTGTGAAATTCAATCATAAAAATTGGTTTGGTTTGGGCAAGTTTCTCGTTCAACAGTGCTGAAAATGACCGAAATGGATTGCATTCTTGCAGACGTTGAGTTAGTCACATGTGCAAGCACTGCTTGGCGTATGCCGAGGAACTTTTGCTATTCGAGAAGTTTCTCTTCTGACATTTTTGATCTGACGCGCTGAAAGAGGGTAGTCGGGGCATTTTCATACTTACATAGTATGTATGTATATGGCGAAATCTCTAGAATTTGTCTATAATCAAATTTTATTTAACATTTTAATATTATTATAATTTATATTAATTTCTTCACAATAAAATTTTATTTATTATTTTAATATAATTATTATTTATTTTAATTTCTCTATTATGAAAATTTATTTATTATTTATTTTAATTTCTCTATAATAAAATTTTATTTAATATTTTATTATAACTATTATTTATTTTAATTTCTCTATTATACAAAATTTATTTAATATTTTATTATAACTGTTATTTATTTATAATTTGTCTATAATAAAATTTTATTTTTTAGTTTAATATAATTATTGTTTATTTTAATTTGTCTATTAAACAAAGTTTATTTAAAATTTTATTATAATTATTATTTATTTTAATTTCTCTATTATGAAATTTTTTTAAAATTATTTATTATAATTATTGTTTATTTCAATTTCTCTATTATACAAAATTTATTTAATATTTTATTATAACCATTATTTATTTCAATTTCTCTATTATACAAAATTTATTTAAAATTTTATTATAATTATTATTTATTTTAATTTCTCTATAATAAAATTTTATTGTAAATTTTATTATAATTATTCTTTATTTTAATTTCTCTATAATCAAATTTTATTCATTATTTTAATATAATTATCGTTTACTTTAATTTCTCTATAATCAAATTTTATTTATTATTTTAATATAGTTATTATTTATTTTAATTTCTATATAATAAAATTTTATTTGTTTTTTATTGTTTATTTTAATTTCTCTATAATAAAATTTTATTTAAAATTTTATTAAAATTATTATTTATTTTAATTTCTCTATAATAAAATTTTATTTATATTTTTAATATAATTATTATTTGTTTTAATTTCTCTATAATCAAATTTTATTTATTATTTTAATATAGTTATTATTTATTTTAATTTCTATATAATAAAATTTTATTTGTTTTTTATTGTTTATTTTAATTTCTCTATAATAAAATTTTATTTAAAATTTTATTACAATTATTATTTATTTTAATTTCTCTATAATAAAATTTTATTTATATTTTTAATATAATTATTATTTGTTTTAATTTCTCTATAATCAAATTTTATTTATTATTTTACTATAATTATTATTTTTTTAAATTTCTCTATAATAAAATTTTATTTATTTTTTTATTATAATAATTTTTTTATGTTTTATTATTTTTTATTATTAAAATTACGCTAATTTAATAATTTTTAGTTTTTCGCAGTTTTTTTTTTGTTGGTATTTCCATGTAGAGTTAGTAAAGACGACCAAGAGTTACTCTGCGAATCCCTTATATAATAGAAATGGATTTCTCGTTATTGAATATGGTCATTGTCAGTTCCCAACGCGAGTGAGTGCATTTTGAGAAGCCATCTAACGTATTGAATTGCGCCCTTCTAAGAGTGTGTGATATACAAGTTTATCCGAAGTAGTTTTTCATGATCGACCAGCCAGACTTTAGGGTTTGCTGTTCCTCTAATCTATTAAGTGGTGCCGCTATATCGGTGCCTGCAGATAACATTTTCATTTCTAAAGTGGTGTTATTATTCTTATTGGCTATTGGTGGGTTAATGTTTGGTTAAGTTGGAGTAAAAATGTTCGCCAACTATGCACAAAGAATTTGTCTACGCTCCGAGAATCGGTTTAGATCACCGTATTATTGGAGCTATGGCCCAATTATGCACATTTAACGCAACAACGCACGATTGTCTGATGAGGTGATTATTAAACAAATGATAACAACTCGGTGATTACGTAAACACACACAACAACTCGGTTGATTACGTGAACTTAACATCTGTAATTAACCAGTAATCAGCCAGTTTTGTGTTTCTTATTATAGAAATGATATAAAAACTTAAATTTACGATTCATTGTCTTTTTCCAAACTAAAAATCGAAGTCACTTAACACAGAAAGGAAGTCTGAACACACTTCTTAGGCTAAGTTAAGTAGTGTTACCACTACTTACCCTTGCGGTATCCATTACAGATGTGTAAGTGGAGGCCAACCCTCTTGGATGTGTCAACTTAAGTTTGCATAATCCAATTTATCACTGAACTAAGCAGGTTTCTGAGGCACTCATGTTTCTAAATATTCTCTCTTATCGCAAGTTGCCGTGCTGAAAATGCTTGAAAAAAAACACGGAAAAGTATCTGCTTACAGTTTTTGTATATAATTATATACGGCAACCAACATCACATTCCATTCAGAGCAGTTTCCCTAAAAAAAACTTTTTCAACTTATAATCCACATCAGGAATTTCCCACTGAAGTGCAATAATATATGCCAACAAACCCGAAAATTACCCAAACAAATACTCGTATATTAAAAAGCATTCTTTGACACACAAGATACGAGATCTATGCCAACAAACTTGCTACAAAAGAGGGCAATGTGGTTTAACCGGTAGAATAAAAGAAGGCAAAAAACCCGAAAAAAGTGGTTTTTCAATACTGTTCGGCAATAAACAAAAGTTTCAACTTCATTTCAGGCATTTCATTTTGTCATTTTGACCAACTCGAACAACACTAAATATGGGTGTAAATGAATAAGTAACAAAGCATTCCCTTCTCTCGATGATTAATCTTCCTAGAATGCTTTTCATGCACAACAACGATATACAATTAATTGAAAATTTGTCAAAATTAGAGTCAATTATGGGACATGACTCTGTGAGTATTTCTCACTCGCTGAATGTTAGTTTATTGTGTTTCTATATTAAATAATGATTAATGACACTCCTCGCCACTTGGTGCATCAACTCGAAGAACAGTGGAAAAAATACGCAGCTGACATGGTACTCACATCCATTGTGGGAGATAAAATACTTTACTTGGTTCAACAAACCCAATGGCTTGATCCTCAGGAAAATCTGCCACCGTTATCTGCGTTTTGTGTTTATAATGCAAAAGGTGCGATTTTTTAAAGTGTGTCTGAAGCTCGCTTTATTCGTCATGAGCATTAACATTATGTTGCAGGAGAAAGCGACGTAGGTTAGGTTAGGTTGCGAAGGCGTGTGCGGATACGGTATCCGCACTTCCGCTCGGAGACATCTATGTCCATTGTGACTGCCTTCAAAAATGCCAAGAGGAGGCATACTCGTCCTTAACCTCGATTTCGGTATAAATTGGAAGTACCACCCCTATTAAACCATTTGGCTTTCCAGATGAAAGTGAGGAGATCCGATAAGTCCATCTTCGTTACCTCCTTCAAATATGCCAAGAGTAGGCATACTCGTCCTTAACCTCGATTTCGGTATAAATTGGAAGTACCACCCCTATTAAACCATTTGGCTTTCCAGATGAAAGTGAGGAGATCCGATAAGTCCATCTTCGTTACCTCCTTCAAATATGCCAAGAGGAGGCATACTCGTCCTTAACCTCGATTTCCGCATACATTAGAAGTACCATCCCTATTAAACCATTTGGCTTTCCAGATGAAAGTGAGGAGATCCGATAAGTCCACCTTCGTTATCTCAGTCAAGCTTGTGAAGAAGCGCGACCCCAAACATTGAAGTCGTTTCAACTGTAGTCTTAAACATTGGCATACAAATTGCTGAATCGATTCTATCTCTTCTTCATCATGGCAACTCCTGCATGGCCCGCTCGACGGAATACGCCAACTTTGAAGATTTGGTGCGATAGCACAATGCCCGGTAATGACCCCCGTAAGCACTATTAATGCGGGTTTGTTGAGCCCTAAGAGAACCTTCATTCTCTTCTTGTCTAACCTAGGCCATAAGACTCACGAGACTTCACAGTCGTTACGATTAGTCCATAAGTTGTTCGTCACCGCAATAGTAAATTCATCGATGCTCCTAAACAGTTCACATATTGGGATTTGCATGGAGTTATCTGCTTCGTTAATGTCCATTTCTCAGAGCCCCTTCCGGTCATCTCGTCCGCTAATTCATTCCCTTCTATATTGCTATGTCCGGGAACCCAGCAAAGTGAGACCTGGTGGGGTCCCATGTTCAGTAGTGAGGTACTACATTTCATTACCAACTTCGATTTAACTGTCTTGGATGCCATTGCCTTAAGCGGCGCCAGACTATCCACACAGATAGTGATGTTCGAGGGTTGAATTATACTACTTTGTTTCAGCCTGACCGCTTTCTCAATTGCAAAGACTTCTGCTTGAAAGACGCTGCATGCGTCGGGCAGCCGATAAGACTGTATTGCCTGCAAGCCTTCCGAGAAGACTCCCGCCCACGTTCCAGTCTCTTTCTTTGAGCCGTCAGTGTCGATGATAATGTCAGAATTACGCGTCACAGAGCCTGTCTAACAGTCTTCCCTGGTTGGATAGAGAGTTGGAATTCTAGCTGTAAAGTCTAGAGTAGAAGTCATGTAGTCTGTTGCCGTTTCTAAGTCAGCCGTAACGATCCTGTGACCCTTCCGTTAACAAGAAATCAATGCAATAGCAGGAAATCGCGCAGGAGCTTTTCTTCGATTCACTTGTTGTCGTTGGGACCAATTCATTCTTAACAACTCTTCCTTTTGATATTTATGTTTACTGCCCCGTGCGTACTACAATCGGTCCGTTGTCCTTTCATCATTTTACGAGTAAGCAATAGACTTAAAGGGTGATTATGAAGAAATGTGCATAAACATCTTAAAGAAAATTAGACCAACCCATTCTTGCACATATGAATGAGTCCATGCAACTCGATTGTAACTGGACGTGAATGGTTCACAAATCGATAAAAAAATGAACTTACGTGTTCCACGTTTTGACGTACTGATGGTGGAACATCCTTTATCCTCCTTATTAGCCACTCAGTGATTTCAATATGACTTTAACGATTCTGACTGTAGGTTGTACGACAGATTTGATGGAAGGTTTGTACTACCATCCAATAAGGCCACGACAGTCTGCACGGAGTAGTACAACGTTGCACAGGATGCAACAAACCTTCCAATCGTTGCTCCGGCTTAAATTGTACCACGGCTTTTACAATGTTACCGATCGTTGTGTCTGTGGAGTTTGTTAATTTAAACGATTCCTCGTATTAAACAATTAAATATTGTTATGTAATTGCTTTTCTGATAATTTATATCAAGCTCAATACTTGGATTCGTATCGCTGGATTGTGTAATAAGCAAACAATTCCCTCTTCAGTTAGAACATTTGGCTTTATTAGAATTCGTCCAACTTACTATTGGCTGTACAAGTTTGCTCGCTTCTCACACTTCGTCTTCGCTTATAATGTGCTTCAGTTAGTCAGTTATTGCCCAACACTTTTCTATTTCCATCGCTCTGCGACGATCATTTGTTAACTCTCCTTGCTAACACGAGGCTAACGCTGCTTGCTGCCACTCTCAGTATTGGATCCTTTTGCCACTGTCACTGGTTAACTGATCTGCTACTACCATATTAACTTTCGACTACGCTCACTGTTTCAGTGCTGCTGCTGCTCCGATGTTCACTTGGTCACTTTCACTTGTTCACTTACACTTATTTATTGATCCCGATGTCTCGTGTACAGTCGCTTATATACCTTTTCACACGAGAACCTCAATCAGCTTAAGAACGCAGCTTCGCATGCCTACTCGCGTGTGCATTTTTAGGGGTTGAAATCGACGCTCACCTTAAAACTATCAACCAATCATCGATCGTCGATTTCGTAACAATATGTTGTGTCAATATTTCAGGCTGATATCGCAAACAAGTGCAAAGAACATCCATAAAAATATATTTACTTAAATAATCAATTTCTTCAACACTTCTCCTGAGAAAACACACATAAACACCCATCGGGGCAACACAAATAAAGACGGCATCGTGTTCCACGGTTCAGAGAAATATTATGAATCCATGAAGGAGGCATATAGATCTCTAAGTTCGGAGTGCCAGATCCTGCTTTATAATAATATAAATCCGTGGTTTTAATGTTTGAATTCAGTTCAGAACTAGCCACGCGCGTATTTTAAAGTTCGAATTCAGTTCTGAACTGATAAGGACTTTTGATACTGAATCTGACTTAACTAACCCCAATTTAGTTTTGAGACTTAAACTCAGTTCTGAACTGATGAACTGAGCGTTGACATTTGAATTTAGTTCCGAACTGATCATTTATGAGTTTTTTTGTCCCAATTTAGTTTCAAACTGGCCACGGTTAAGTGTGAGCGTTGAATTCAGTTGTGAGCTGATAAGGACTTTTTATCCTGAATCTGACTGCACTAACCACAATTTAGTTCTGAGACTCAAACTCAGTTCTGAACGGATGAACTGATCGTTGACATTTGAATTTAGTTCTGAACTGATCATTTATGAGGTTTTTTGTCCCAATTTAGTTTCAAACTGGCCACGGTTAAGTGTGAGCGTTGAATTTAGTTGCGAACTCTCCGGGGTCCTGGTTTGAGACCAGCATTCCATCACAGATATTCTACGACTTCTGAACTGCCCGCGATTTGGGTTCGAGCTTTAAACTCAGTAGTGATCACGCTACGTTCTGGAACCTATAAACAGGCCTAAATTCAGGGCGGGGCTTCTAAAACTCCTAATTCCATTTTGAACTGATCACACCACAACTTTGAATTCAATTCTCAACTGTTCAGAACAAAAAATTGTTGCCTGCTGGTGAAACTCTTGCACCGTAAATGGGTGGGAATTCTGTCGGCCGTGATAGAATTGTGTCAAATTACACTGAAGCCTGCACGAAGAGCAACAACAACCATCAAAAACTTTTTATCATGTTTGCTTGCGGGTCTGATTGAGTTTCGAGTCTGTTTTCATTTGTGTTTTGCTTTAATTTGACGCCAAATTACATAAAACCCAAAGAGTTTGTTTTTGAAAATAAATTAATTATAAAGCTGGCAATTAACTTTCGAAAAAAGAATTTCGGCATAGCCCAATAAACCGCTGTCATATTTATGGCTGGATACGAAAATAACCTCCAACAACAAAAATGCCGCTGCAAATAGTCGTCAAAGTTTTTAAAAATATCATTTTGTTTTTAATTTGTTGTATTTGTATTTGTTTTAGGTTTTTTCAATTAGTTATGCCCGCCCCTGTGGCAAAAGTTGTGAGTTTGCATTCCAGTCGATTTGACGTCAAGCCAGCGAGATTTGCATAAATTAATTAGAAGCCTCTCCTGCAGAGATTCTCCGCAAACAAACAAACTCATGCGCGATTCCGTTCCCCGTTGACGCCTCGTCGCACTGAAACTCACGCCGCCGAACTTAATTAATAGCGCTCGAAAACAAACTCGAAGCAGTCGCAATTACGATTTCCAATTTGCCGGTCCGAAGTTGACTTTGAACCGCTCAGCTCCCCGGGACCGATCGCACAGTTTCGCATAGATTAATACAGCCGGGGCAGTCGATCCGTGTTCGTTCTGCCGGAAAAGCCAGCAAAGTATCGGTTTCGAGTTTCAATTACGCGCACTACTTTGTAGGACCACGCTCGGGAAACTAATTTGGTGAACGATATTTATGACGACGCCGGTCCAGTTCGCTGGTGCGGCGACATTTGCATTTAAATGCGGTAAATGCGATTAGCTCGTAAATCGTTCCACAAGTGGATACTACATTTAATAGCATCTGAATAATTTTTATATAATAATGACCTTTTAGTTGGTGCGCTTTAATGTGCGTTCAAATTATTCAAGTGTGTGCTGCTGACGTTTGCGCGCCTTCTGACGCAATATTGAACTGTCTCAAATGGCAACGGTTTCGGTTCCACGAATTTGGTTTCTGGACGGCGAATATGAGAGTGACGTGAGTAATGTGTGTCGGCTGTGAATCAGAGCAAGTGGTGCGCCACTTTCCCCCCTTTAATTGCTCCTATTACTATTAGGATTGTTAGTTTTCGTTGAAGTGGTGTGGCAATTTGAGTGGTACTCGTGGGGGCGCAGCTGTGTAATTGCTATTCAACACGAGAGTCCCTTGTGACGCATTGAGTGGGAGGTACTTCATTATTTCCATGACATTTATAGTTCATAAAGTACACGTATGCATATCAGGGTAGCCAGTGAAATCTAGCAGATGTTTTCATGTAGAACACATTCAGTCATCATTTTCATTAAAACTGGTGTGTTCCTTCGACTTGCATGTCCTCAAAGATGGCATAGCTGCGGACATTCCATACCAAAATCAATAAAGTCAGCCAGTGGATGCACACAATGAATTCATGTTCCCCTACAACGCCCCCAGCAGTCAAAAAGTTGCAGATCCAGTACCAATGTGGGATAAGGATGCGTTGATACATGGCGAAGTAGCACTCCAAATAGGCCACTCTCTTGCTGCAGCTCCTGTAGAATAAATCCATGTTTCCCTACAGCGCCACCAGCGCCTCCAGCAGTCAATAAAGTTGTGGCGAGCAGCTCCAGTACCAATGTGGGGTGAGGATACGTTGATACCTGGCGAAGTAGCACTCCAAATAGGCCACTCTCTTGCTGCAGCTCCTGTAGAATAAATCCATGTTTCCCTACAGCGCCACCAGCGCCTCCAGCAGTCAATAAAGTTGTGGCGAGCAGATCCAGTACCAATGTGGGGTGAGGATACGTTGATACCTGCTGAAGTAGCACTCCAAATAGGCCACTCTCTTGCTGCAGCTTCTGTAGAATGAATCCATGTTTCCCTACAGCGCCACCAGCGCCTCCAGCAGTCAATAAAGTTGTGGCGAGCAGCTCCAGTACCAATGTGGGGTGAGGATACGTTGATACCTGGCGAAGTAGCACTCCAAATAGGCCACTCTCTTGCTGCAGCTCCTGTAGAATAAATCCATGTTTCCCTACAGCGCCACCAGCGCCTCCAGCAGTCAATAAAGTTGTGGCGAGCAGATCCAGTACCAATGTGGGGTGAGGATACGTTGATACCTGCTGAAGTAGCACTCCAAATAGGCCACTCTCTTGCTGCAGCTTCTGTAGAATAAATCCATGTTTCCCTACAGCGCCACCAGCGCCTCCAGCAGTCAATAAAGTTGTGGCGAGCAGATCCAGTACCAATGTGGGGTGAGGATACGTTGATACCTGCTGAAGTAGCACTCCAAATAGGCCACTCTCTTGCTGCAGCTTCTGTAGAATGAATCCATGTTTCCCTACAGCGCCACCAGCGCCTCCAGCAGTCAATAAAGTTGTGGCGAGCAGATCCAGTACCAATGTGGGGTGAGGATACGTTGATACCTGGCGAAGTAGCACTCCAAATAGGCCACTCTCTTGCTGCAGCTTCTGTAGAATGAATCCATGTTTCCCTACAGCGCCACCAGCGCCTCCAGCAGTCAATGAAGTTGTGGCGAGCAGATCCAGTACCAATGTGGGGTGAGGATACGTTGATACCTGGGGAAGTAGCACTCCAAATAGGCCACTCTCTTGCTGCAGCTTCTGTAGAATGAATCCATGTTTCCCTACAGCGCCACCAGCGCCTCCAGCAGTCAAAAAAGTTGTGGCGAGCGCGGTTTTTGTTGCAGATCCAGTACCAATGTGGGGTGAGGATACGTTGATACCTGGTGAAGTAGCACTCCAAATAGGCCACTCTCTTGCTGCAGCTTCTGTAGAATGAATCCATGTTTCCCTACAGCGCCACCAGCGCCTCCAGCAGTCAATAAAGTTGTGCGAGCGGGATTTTTGTTGCAGATCCAGTACCAATGTGGGGTGAGGATACGTTGATACATGGCGAAGTAGCACTCCAAATAGGCCACTCTCTTGCTGCAGCTTCTGTAGAATGCATCCATGTTTCCCTACAGCGCCACCAGCGCCTCCAGCAGTCAATGAAGTTGTGGCGAGCAGATCCAGTACCAATGTGGGGTGAGGATACGTTGATACCTGGGGAAGTAGCACTCCAAATAGGCCACTCTCTTGCTGCAGCTTCTGTAGAATGAATCCATGTTTCCCTACAGCGCCACCAGCGCCTCCAGCAGTCAAAAAAGTTGTGGCGAGCGCGGTTTTTGTTGCAGATCCAGTACCAATGTGGGGTGAGGATGCGTTGATACATGGTGAAGTAGCACTCCAAATAGGCCACTCTCTCGCTGCAGCTCCTGTAGAAATGGAACCCACACCATTGTAATTGGCAGCTTTAGCTTTATCGGAGCAAATTAGTGATGGGCTTATGTTAATTCAGTTGTTAACTATGAGGGACCCACTTAACCCATTTTGATAATCTCAACATATTTGAAAATCAGGCCTTGATGGGTTCCGGAAAACTTACTGCTAGTCCGGTTAAACTAGTGATAGGCAGGTTGGCCTGCCCAGCCAGGGGTCTTGAGGTTCCTACTCCACTGTGGCCTAGTTGCCTACGCTATTTCCACTTATGGTTTCTCTTCGAGACGATGCTCTTGGTACGAAAGCACGTATCGCTCTAAACCTATAAGAAATGAAAATATCCCTCTGTGGAAATCGTGACCAATCCAAGTCAACTAACTTCAGTTAGGAAAATCGCATATTAATGCTGCTTCAAGTCGTTCGTTGATGTACTCGTACATAGATATCGCATTTAGTTTCCTGATGGTAAAAGTTTTGGCATTTGGGAGACCCAATTGAAGGGGTCAGTGCAAAAAGTAGTCTAGTGAGAAATTGGAATACAGTGAAAGTTTCAATCTCTTTCCACTTGTGTGTGATTGTTTAAAGGTTGATTCTTTCACTCGTATCATATAACACGGGAATCCACTAGAAATCCTTGGAAATACGAGTAATTCCGTAATATAACCGACGAAAGGGAACGTTCTGTTGACCAATATAAGGGATTCCCTCGGGTTGTACTCACTTCCTGAAGTTTTGCCATCGCTCACCCGCTACCCGATAATTGTGGACAAATGGTACATACTCGTATAGGGTGTTTTTTTTTGAAGAACCATTTCAAATTCTGTTTTATAGCATTTTATATGTAATGAGAATTTCGGAAAAGTAGTCGAAAGATTCACATCTTTCGACTGCTTTCTCGAGTGACTGAGGTGGTGTTTCGGCAATAGCGGGGACCATGTTGGCTTCCAAGGGATTACGCTTTGTTGTTTTGTGTGCATAGACCACAAATAATTTAGTGGGGTAAAGTCACACGGTCGTGGTAGCCAACTGCCTGGTCACTTGTTCCGTGAGATGGTTTTATCGCCGAAATATTCCACCGGTAACTTCACAGTTTATCCGACATGGTGCGCCATCCTGTGAGAACCACATGGCTTCCAGTTCGATGACACACACATTTTGAGGCAAATATTGTTATTATTATTATTATTATTATTATTATTATATCTTACGCCATAATTCATTATGACTGCAAGGGGTTGGTTCTTAGAGGGTCTGCGACACTCGAAGAGGTTCCTGGGTCTCAATGCACAAAAGGCTAAATTGGCCCTATCTCTGAGAGCAAATCAACTGAGCATACTGTGCGTTGCGTTGACGGGTCACTTTCCCTGCAATGAGCGCCTGCACAGAATGGACCTCACTGATACCAAATTATGTAGATTTTGCCTAGAAGACGATGAGTCTATGGGGCATCTAATCGCCAGTTGCCCGTTGAGGCACCTCGGCAAACAATTTCTCGGAGATGACGACCTGCTGCAAATATCGCAAACTGGTCTGATTCAATTCCTGAGCACAGTAATCACTAACTCAATGAATGGGCTGGCACAATAGATCTCTGTGCTCGCAGTGCCTACGGGCGATGGCCCAACCCTTAACATTACATTGCAAGGGGTTGATTGGGGAATAAGTACTAGCTACTGAGGCTTTCGACTCGAAGAGAAACCGATTTTTTAGTCAGAAGCATTTTTGAGACCAAGCCCGGGCAGGATATGAACCTGCGATCCTCTGAGTGTGAGTCTAGCATGCTTACCAGTAGATCACAGAGGGTGGCTGGAAGCAAATAATTGCTGATCGTTGTTCAGTAACGGACTCCAGGGGCGCTCCGACTCCATGGGCTCTCAGACTGCAAGCACTCTCAGACTCCAAGGGCTCTCAGACTCCATGGGCGTTTGGACTCTATGGGCGCTCAGACTCCATGGGCTCTCAGACTCCATGGGCGTTTGGACTCTATGGGCGCTCAGACACCATGGGCTCTCAGACTCCATGGGCGCTCAGACACCATGGGCTCTCAGACTCCATGGGCGATCAGACTCCAGAGGCGCTCTGACTCCATGGGCGCTCGGACTCTATGGGCGCTCGGACTCCATGGGCGCTCAGACTCCATGGGCGATATTACAAGTTCCCACTGTTTGGAGCTGCGAGAAACAAGATCCGTTGATGCCATCAGCCATCAGTAAAAACCACCAAATAGAACACTCTTTGTGGATGTAAGGCTATTTTATGAACCATTTGTGTCTCTTCCTTACCTCAAATATATCGTTCCCTCTAACTCTACATTAATTTTTTCTTATCATGACTATATGTTCTTCAAGGAGCCGGGAACCTTGCAACACACGCAAGTGATATCTCATTTGCTCACATTATTCACTCGAATATTCCAATTTGCTCAACGCTTTCCGTGGTCGCTGCCAGTTTAGATCTTTTCGAAACTGCCACAATCAAATTAATTCACTAATTAAAAATTTTATTTTGCAATAATTTATGAGGTACTTAATTCAGCGGTGCACCCTGCACACTTGGTTGTCTCCGACCCATGGGGGACCGAATTCCGAGTACCTGGCATCTGTGTGTTTGCCAATTCAGTCGGCATGCTTCAGGGAATTGCTGATGCTTAATATTTAAATGTATATTCGGTAGAAGCGAAGAGCAAGAAGTGTTTCTTGACTGTTACCACCTCCCTACCGGACACGCGTGTGTGGTCCACCTGGGGTGAAGTGTTCCCCCCTTGCGTACTCAAAGGGAGGCTCACTTCTTTTTCAGCATCTTGGGAAGTAAATTCTTTTGCACTGGCCACATACGAGTACGTAGAGTGATTGTATTGAAGAAGGGGGAGGGGGTTGTTTGTTTTGTTGGCGTGTTTTTGTGTTTTGTGGTAAATAAATTTTTACACTTCATAAAAATTGTTAACTTATTACGCCCCCCACATTTTCAATTCAATTCAAAATGAATTTCATTTGTTTTGATTTTGATCTCTGCTGAGAGCAAAACTTGGTAAACAAATCTGTGAAATATGTTTCCTTGGCGGGCCTTCACAGTCGTTTGCCGATGTTCCTACGTGTTTTCCTTCCGATTTGCGTTTGCGTTTGTATTTTGCACAAATGAGTTTCAACTCAACCGAATCGCTCGAAAGAATCGCGCATATTTTAAACCACCGCATTCTATTTTGTTCCACTTTGTTCTACAATGTTTCTGATCTCATTCTTGACTTTCATTTCAATCTTTAATTTCTTCAGCATAACTCTTGCGCCTGTGTGTGTGTGTATGTGCGTGTGTGTGTGTACGTTCTTGTGCCTCTTCAGACATTTTAAAAATACATTTTTTCTATGCTGCAGAATGCTTTGAATGTCCACTTCATAAGCTGCCTCTTCTTTGGTTTATTTTCTTCAATACTGAAAATATTTTCAATGGCGTCGTAACTTGTTATGCAATTCATTATCATTGCTTCGAGACGCACCGCACACCGCACACCGCACCCGCACCCGCACCCGCACCCGCACCCGCACCCGCACCCGCACCCGCACCCGCACCCGCACCCGCACCCGCACCCGCACTCGCACTCGTGTTCGCGTTCATTCACTTTGTTTCGTGAGGCGGTCAATGTTATTATTTGAAATAAACAACAACAAAAAAGCGTTCCGCCAAATTTGTAGCCGGCGATGTGCAACAGAGGAAAATCGCGTGGAAATTCCACTGACACGAAAAATGGTGTGGAAATATTTGAAATCGTGTTGACTGAAGCGGAAACATCATTCTCTTCTGATGGACAACACTGTTTACAGTCTATAAGCAGATTCATTTTGTTCTCGCATCGTTTTGTTCCAATTAATTGGGTGCATGAAAGTTAAAGGTGACATGATTATGATTACTCAGTTCTGAAACTAAAAGTTTCACTAAAATGTCGTCCATTAAAAATGCGTCTCTACACTGGGGTTTGAATGTTGGACGACTACCACTTTCACTCAAGTCAACGACCACTTTCATCACCATGATATGTGCAGCAGTGGTGGCCAGGAGCAATCCGCATCAGAATAACGACCGGCATTTTTCCCGTTCTACCACAATCAGAGGGTTGATTATATGTTCGTCCAGCTCGTTAAGCAGCGAACTCTGTGGATTCTGCCAGTTTCCCTAGCAGTGACTGTGTCTTGGGCATCCCTGATGTAGAGTGTGGTGTTCAACTGGATGGCTACTTGACATCCAGCTCAGAATAATGTGAATGTAGGTTGTTATATTGCCAAGCAGTATTTGACATCCAGTTCAGAATAACGTGAATGTAGGTTGTTATAATGCCAAGTAGTATTTGACATCCAGTTCAGACTAACGTGAATGTAGGTTCTTATATTGCCGAGCAGTATTTCAGAAAGATTTTGCAAGGTAGGTAGGTAGGTAGGTAGGTAGGAGTGGCTGCCCAGTTTGCCAAAAGCACACTTGAGCACACCTAATGGCCCATTGTGATACCACGGTGTGGCGCCGTTCAAGCACTGACAAACATGTTCTCTTACTTGGGATGGTGATAGTCAGCGCAAGGACAGCGCCAGGAAATGCACGACTCCCCCGTCATGTTGCAGGAAACCAGCCTGATACTTTGATGAACCTTGCTATGTCCCTAATATTAATGGATGACAGTTCTGTCAGGCTTGCAAGGAGTACCCATGCCGACTTGTGCTCTCTGTATATGTGGAATCAAGTTTGTCGGATTGAAAATTGCTAAATTCATTTCGGCGGCATTGGATTATGCGAACAGTCCACTTGAATATCCTTCATGATTTGCGAGGTTGATCTTGAAACTAAAGAGTCGGCCTCCAGCTGATTTTTAACTATTTGTTCCTCCAATAAGAAAACAATCTGGGATGGAATGATAAATTGCCCAGAAGATGGTTTCCCGAACCGAAATATTGACAAATTAAACAAAAACTTCTAAATTATTGTTTATTTATTAAACCTCGGTCTCGAAGAAGCACAAATAATCGAGAGAAGATACTAGCAATAAGAAAACTTGAAATTGAAATAATTGAGAAGGTACTAGCAATAAGAAAACTTGAAATTGAAATAATTTAGAAGGTACTAGCAATTAGAAAACTTGAAATTGAAATTGAAATAATTGAGAAGATACTAGCAATTAGAAAACTTCCAAATTATTGCTTCCAAGGAACCTAGTTTTGAGCCTTGAATAGTAATTTCTTTGCTGTTTCAAAAGTAGTGTCAACTTTCCCCACCATCTTGCACTGAGTTAGGTTCAAGGAACAGCCTTGGGAGAGGTCCATTTTGAGACCATTTGATCTCAGGTGTTCTCGTTCATTCGCCGCGCCACATCTTAAGTCTGCAATGCGTCTGCAGGTTGGTGGCTAGCTCTGGTGAGTTTATACGTCCTTCAGTTCGTTCGACCATCGCTATGACCCAGCACCGAATACAGGGGTCATACTCTGCCATATCTGTACCGAAGCGATGTACCAAGATTTGATGATGGCCATCTTAGATGGGTAAGACAACAAAATCTTGGCTCAGAGACAATATAGATTTGTTTCGATTATAGCGGATTCCACTTCAGACTAGCGTGAATAGATTTGAGTTCTGCTCGGGAGACACTGTTACATGAAACTGCTTATTCCCTCTATCTATCTCTCTTTCTTTCTATCTCTATCTATCTCTGTCTCTCTCTTTCTCTCTCTTTCTCTCTCTCTATTTCTCTCTTTCTCTTCTTTGTCTCTCTTTCTTTCTATCTCTTTTTCTCTCTCTTTCTCTCTCTCTGTCTTTCTCTCTCTTTCTTTCTTTCTCTCTTTCTTTCTTTCTTTCTCTCTCTATCTCTCTCTTTCTCTCTCTATCTTTCTTTCTTTCTGTCTCTCTCTTTCTTTCTCTTTCTCTCTTTCTCTTTCTTTCTCTCTCTCTTTCTTTCTCTCTCTCTTTATTTCTCTCTCTCTCTTTATTTCTCTCTCTTTCTTTCGCTTTCACTTTCTCTTTCTTTCTCTCTATTTCTTTCTTTCTTTCTCTCTCTCTCTCTTTCTCTCTATCATTCTTTCTTTCTCTCTCTTTCTTTCTCTCTCTCTTTCACTTTCTTTCTCTCTGTCTTTCTTTCTCTCTCTCTTTCTTTCTCTTTCTCTTTCACTTTCACTTTCTCTTTCTTTCTCTCTCTATCTTTCTTTCTCTCTCTCTCTCTCTTTCTGTCTCTTTCTCTCTTTCTCTTCTTTGTCTCTCTTTCTTTCTCTTTCTCTCTTTCTCTTCTTTGTCTCTCTTTCTTTCTATCTCTTTCTCTCTCTCTCTCTTTCTCTCTCTCTCTCTCTCTTTCTCTCTCTCTCTCTTTCTCTCTTTCTTTCTCTCTTTCTTTCTTTCTCTCTCTCTCTGTCTTTCTCTCGCTCTCTCTCTTTATCTCTTTCTCTTTCTTTCTCCCTCTTTCTTTCTCTCTCTCTCTCTCTTACTCTCTTTCTTTCTCTCTATTTCTCTCTCTCTCTCTCTCTCTCTCTCTCTATCTTGCCTAGGCTCACATCGAAAGCACACCGTCCTTACACATCCTTTCATTTTTGAGCCGCTTGTGTGTTTCAATGCAAGGTCTCACGCTAGGGTGGATGTTTGTTTGGCCCAGATTTCTCTAGATAGAATGGATCAAAGTTTAGAACTTCTTCTATATATTGTACTTGGAGGCAGTATCAAACTTTTCCAAAATCAGTTGAATTCATTAAGAACTACAGACTGGTATCAACGGACCAAAGAGAGGTGGTTGTATTGCTGTACAAATCGTCATCGGTTACCCTGAAATATATACCGCCATTACCTGATTATGAGAGATGCAAATATCTCCATCTTCCCTGGGCGAGGGTGGTACACAGCCTCCAGCTCCAGGTATATACATACATTACATACATACATTACAGCTAGTTATTACCTTATATATGCTGCACTGAGTTGGTCTGGTTAAGCGCTTCCTTTGCTCCACAGTGCCATAATTTCGTTCAGAAAGATTCACTTCTCTCTAAGATGCAATTCAGAAATATGAAACATTGCATTTTCCGCTGCGAACCCAAATTAACTGAGTCAGCCACTGACTGAGTAATCAATTGCCAAGAATATTGCTTATGGCAATTTCTAGAGTAGACGGAATTAATGCGGACACTGCATAATTCGAGAGATTTATCTTGTACACACGCTGAGGAAGATGCCGCCACTTCTGCCGAGTAGCGAGGAATATGAAAGTGAAATTGAAAGGCACCGTTTGAGACGACATCACAGACGGCAATGAACAGAATTACATTTTATTATTATTATTAGAATCGTGTAATAATCTGAAAGCTCTCGATTCAGAACAAAATAAAGAGTGATGAACTCGAAAGTCTGGAGAGGTACGAAGAGTTGTTTCGAAATATTTGCGATTTTTTATCTTGAATATCATTCTATAAAGTCAAGTATGGAAAATAATAGAGACGCATTCTGACGGTGACACATTTCGGACACTGTTCCACAAATAACTTGAGTGTTGTAATGCAAATGTACGGTTTTTTCCAATTTACGATTAGATTAGTTAGATTATATGCTTATAGATCAGGCACTGCTTTTAACACCACGAAAAGTAGTCTAATCGCATCAGATTGCACGATCTCAGTACTCAATAGGTCTATAAATCGTTCAATAAACCAAAGTTTCAGGTGGTGCACACACCCCATTTTCCAGCTTTAGATTAAGTTTGTTCGATCCACATTATTATAGCCCGTGGCCGGCGAGCCTAGTAAATATGGTCCCGCTGGCTCTAAAACCACACCCAGCAGTGATTTTTTAGAGTTTGCTCGATCTTTTCTGGATCCACCAACCCAAATGCGGCAATTATGTTGATTTACTTAGTCATGCAGCCAGAAGTTTGGTATCGTTGAAGATAATTGTGTCCACTAAAGGTCGAAAGAGCATCGAACACTGATTCTAAGTAGCGATATCGGCGCAGTCGACGTATCCATCTGCTCAGACAGCCAAGCCGCCATTAAATCTCTGTTTGGCTCTACGCCACCTCAAGACTCGTTCATGAATGTCGAACATCTTGAAATGAGCTCTCAAGATACTCTCAGGTGCATTTAGTCTGGGTTCCCGGACATAGCAACATCCCGGGTAACTGCGAGGCGGACGAGCTTGCCAAGGCAGGTGCAAGCACAAAATTGAACCCTGCGTAAATATCGGCAACCCATTTGGCAATAGCCAAGCTCGATATAAAACGGAAATATCTACAAATCCTGGGTAGACGAGGAATCCTGCCACACGGTTAGACTAACTTGGGCAAGAATTGACAAAAACAGAACCAATCAACTTCTTCGACTTGATCGCGTATCACTGTCGACAACTGTGTCGGCTTTGACCGGCCACTGCAGACTGGCAAAGCACGCAGAAAGGTTGGGCCGACCCTCAAACGATTTTTGCCGCCGCTGTGGCTCCAAGGAGAGGGACGAGACGGCTCTCCACCTCTTATGTCACGGCCCATCCTTGAGCAGAAGAAGAAATCGCACCTTTGGTGCCCCATTTCTTACAAGCCTGACAGAGCTGTCATCCTTTAATATTTCGGACATAGCAAGGTACATCAAAACCATCAGGATGGTTTCCTGCAACATAATGGTTGAGTCGTGCCTTTCCCGGCGCTGTCCTTGCGCTGACTATCATTATCCCAAGTAAGAGAACTTTTTAGTCAGTGCTTGAACGGCGCCACACCTTGTGTATCACAATGGGCCATTAGGTGTGCTCAAGTGTGCTTTTGGCAAACTAGGCGACCACTCCTATCTACCTACCTACCTACCTACTGATTCTGTAGAGTTTTCATGGTTTCATGTGTTGAATCGTGGTAGAGTTTAATGGTTAAAATTCAAGACTGCTTTACAAGGCTGTCTAATGTACGGATGTGACTCAATCGATTTGGCTGCTACTATAGCTGTCGATATTTGAGCGTATCCTTTATACAAGTATATGTACAGTTTCTATAAACAACTATAACTATAATGGGATTCGTGAATTTTAATATACCCGGCATTAGCTGCATCAAAAATATGACAACTGATATAAGAAATTGAGGATCACTCATCATAGAAGTTCACAAATCGTTGGGAAACCAACACACACGATTTAGTACACTAACTTTTCCAGTTCCGTCCACTTTTTTTCACCATTAAGTTTCCCATATCCAAGTTCAGCGTATCCTATTCAAATCCCTGGATTTATACGGTGTGAAAATCGACAAGAATCGGAACTTCTTCACCAAAAATATAAGATAATGAAATTTGCTTCAATTGATCTCCAGACATAAGCGAACGCCCAGAGATACAGACAGTTAGGAATTGAATGTCATATGCACCCGTGTATTATAATGGATTCTAGATATTGATCTATTTACTTTATGGGGTTTAACATGCGCATAGGAGGGTTTAATTAATACCAAAGTGTACTTATATAGTACATGGGTAAAATGTTTCTAGTTGATCAAACTATTATTGTTGTTAGACTAAACTGACACCATATTTCATAATTTCTGCAAAAGTTTTGGGAAATCAGTACTAGCAACTGAGGTCTTCAACTTGAAGTATTTCGCCAGATTTCGGTGAATTTCTGGATGACATTATTGAACAAATTCGAAGTATCTCAAATAAAGAGTTGGCATCTCCCTAAGGCACAAAGAACAAGGAACAAGGAACAATTCTATAAAGAGCGTTTCACTTAATCCATTTCTATTTTATTCGTAAGTTGTGGGACCTCACATGACTCCTCTCCCAAGTGAACACCTTTGAATCTCGTTCATTTTCACCGATGATTGTGCCACATTTTCCTACAGAGGAGGACATCTCTGAGCAAAGTTAGAACGGAAATTGTGTGCGAAATCAGTGTAATACACCAACAAAAACAGGAAGAAATCATCGATGATGTAATCAGGCAATTTGCCACGAGTATAATTGAATAACGTCGCAGAGCGAAAGAACGAGAAGGAAAGTCAAGGTTTGGATTTTGCAATATTCAAACTACTTTTATACGAAGTGAATAGAAACATATTTTATATAATAAAACAAATTGTTACAAAGTCAATGTCGCATTCACTAAAAACAAATTCAAATTTAATCTGCCGTATAAATCTTGAAAGAATATAAAAGCGTCCACCGAACTGCACACAATACAGAAGAAAACTCTGAAGGCTAGAAGAAAACACACGCAGCGTCACACACACACACACACACACACACACAGGAACACACACTCACACAAGAACACACATTCACACAGTAAAACACACTCTCACACATTCACACACACTCTCACACATTCACACACACTCTCGCATACTTAAGCACGCAGCATATTACCACAAAGTTCTAGGCCAGAGTACAAACAAATGTGAAAAATGGTATTTTAAAATTTATTAGGACGAGGCAAGTTGGGCGTGAGCGCCTCTAGATATGAGTGTGAGTGCGGGGGGTGGGGGTCAGCAGCAGCACAGTGGGCCAAACTGCCTCTGCTCGTGCACAAGCCGCAATCACTTGGCAAGTTGCCTGCGATTATAATGCTCTTAAATTCAGAAGTGCCTCGACTGCCGCATTTTTCTTACTTTTTACGATTTGCTTCTGTTGTTTATATTATTTATCAATAAAAACGAATTGGATACGTGCATAAATACTCGCAAAGCCAAACTGTTCCGCCTTATTCCTCGAATGGTTCAGCGATTTTCCGAAGAGAGCTACGCGCCAGTAAATGAGACCGCAGGCGTTTATGACTTTAAACCAACTGCTCTTAATTGAAAAAGACGATACTCGTGAAGGTTCCAGACTCATCTGCGGCTTTGTATGACTATCCTGTTGCCCACCCAGAAGCCTGGGCCTCTCCTTTCAAACGTGTGGAGTGACTTTTATATCCATTTTATGAGCTTTGGAACACTTCCAGGGTAATGCTTCGCCATAAATGAACCTTGGGAACAACCAACAAGCAGCAAATTTGTGCCTCTACTTTTGCATGCACATACTGATCGAACTGTGGAGGTGAACTCCTGGAGGCAGGGTTAGTTTGTTAAGTTCGCAAAGAAGAATCCGACTGTCTCAACCTGGGAATCTGGGAAAACTGTGAATTTTATGAGTGCGTTCATTTGTTGGTCTGACTTGGCCATCAGACAATTGTCAATTATTTCCGGAAGTGCGGAAAATAGTTTATTGACATTTTCTACATTTTCTAAATTTTCTACATTTTTTACATTTTCTACATTTTCTATATTTTCTACATTTTCTAAATTTTTTACATTTTCTACATTTTTTACATTTTCTACATCATGGAATTTTTTGGTCAAGTCGAGTAAATGCCAGGGTGGTTTGGTAGAACTAATCACCCTACTATGTAGCCAGTTTCTTTCCAAATACGGGCTTCATCATACCCTGGCCAACTAGTCGAGACTATTCTATAACACTTTCTCTCTATCTTTCTCTCTATCTATCTCTCTATCTTTCTATCTACACTTTTAGATGGATCGTTAGCAAAAATCAATCGGTATTGTTGACAATACAATTCAACTTTGTGCCAAGCTCGTTTTATAACTGTTTTAGTACGAAACACGTTTAGTCTTCCTATCCAAAGTAACATTCAAAATTCACTGTTTTCCCCACTTAACAGTGCTCTGCGAGAGTAGACCAAGTTCTCGAGGTCGATCCGGACGTTACCACGAAATTACTCTGTTGTGGATGTATTCGTAATTGATCATGTTCATGTATCATCAACTAATCCATCATGTTCTGGAACATTGTTTTAAGCTTTTCTCTTGTCTACTAACAACACCGTCCTCCCCTTCCGCATACAAAATACATTTCACCTGACTAAAGTTTAAAATACATTTCAAATCGCGTACTCCTCCTTTCCACATCTGGTGTAGTTGTTCATGTGCCATCAAATGGCCATGCAAAAGGAGGCCAATGACAAAATAAAAGCAGAGGAACTACGAAGGGCACAAATCGGAGTAAGTATTCGCTGATACTCGGCCATGAAGAATGCAATGCATTAGAATGGAATGAATAATGTACGTAATCTAAAATTGTGGCATACAATGTGGCATGCGGCTTCTCTCTTCTACCAAATACTCTCTGCACGCACACTCCTCAACTAACTGCGCTAACCCAACTAATTCAAATAGAATAAGACGCTACTCAGCGGCATTTGCCATCCTATGAAAGCTACTCATACTTAATCGAGACTAGTGATCCTTCCAAGACATTGCCTAACCCAAACCCCATAATCGCCAATTAGGCAAGTCGCTTAACGTTTCCTTCAAATTCGCTTAAACTAGGATATACTTATAACATTTCATATTGCTTACCAAAGGAAGTAAGTGTGTATATTAACGCCTTCCTGTAAATGCGTGGAAGCAGTCATCTGTGGAAGCGTCGTGACTTATTTGTATGCAGAAGCGCCATTTGCCGTGTATTGTAGAATGTTGCTGACGCTTTCTTCTGTGCTACTTTGCAGGTTGGTGTGCCAATTGTTTGGATTTTGGGTGGTCCCGGCTGCGGCAAAGGCACCCAATGCGCTAAGATTGTGCAGCACTACGGATTCACTCACTTGAGCAGTGGAGATTTGCTGCGCGAGGAGGTTTGCTGCAATGATCACATAAAAACGATCAAAAATTAATCTCGTTCATGTTCGATTGTGTGAATTTGTTTACAGGTGGCTTCTGGTTCTGAAAAGGGTCGTGAGTTGTCCGCCATCATGAAGGAGGGCAAATTAGTGCCCAATGACGAAGTGTTGGGACTACTGGAGAAGGCTATTCGCAGCAAACTGGGTGAATCGAAAGGATTCCTCATCGATGGGTGCGTGTGTTTTGTTAATAACGAAATTAATCATTTCAAAGAAAAGTTATTTTTATGTTTTACTTGCAGCTATCCACGCGAAAAGGATCAAGGAGTGGCATTTGAGAAGAGAATCGCCGCAGCCGATTTAGTCCTTTTCTTCGATTGCAGCGATGTAAGTGGAAATTGAAATTTTCAATAACAAAGTCTGAGTTATTTATGATCGACATACGAGTCAATTTGTGGAATTTTAGTTTAAAGGATCATCAAAGGATCTTCCTGGTAGTTTTGGAAATTTTAAACTTCATATTATTTAAATGTATGTACACAGGAGCTGGTTAAAATTGTACAAACAGGTGCCTTCCACCCTTGCCATTATATATTTTCTTCGTACTGAATGGAGACCCAGACTTCCTCTTGGGATTTATGTTGGTGCAATCCAAACAAATAAAATGCAACCTTCGTCTATCTGTCTGGATCTCTCTCAGCTTATAATTCCACCTCCGTTCTGTCAATTTTATTGATGGTGTTTTGTTGAAATTTTGAACTTTCTGAGAGTCTTCCAAAATAAAAATAACAAAAAACACTCGCAGTAGCTTCACTTGATGTACGTTGATGACGTCACACTCTTTCTAATGTATACTCAAGTGGTGTATGTGGCAGGCAGACGGGAATTGTTAGGAGTACCATACAAAATTAGCATGAAATGAAAAAAAGTCATCTTCATATCTTCGTAATAGGCCCTACCAGCCTCTTAGGTAGGGTAGGCAAGGTGGCACTTAGGCCTGGCCTACCAGCCTCTTCTAAACTGATGATTTTCCAATGAACTTACTACTACGACTACTTAATTATACTATAATATATAATATAATATTATATATTATAGATAATTACTTCTGTGGATTTTGACGTTCTTTTGGTGCATACTCGTAAACCCAACTCCTAGTCGCATATTAATGCCATCTCAAACCTAGTTTAGATCTGAATAGCTATAATCTACAGGTGGTCGTGAAAGTTAGAAGAGCCTTGTATCATTGATTTCTCCAGTAAGCCCATTTCTGGAACTTCCTTTAGTAATGTGGTGATAATCTTGATGAAATAATAATCCGGAAAAATGCAGATTGATCTTTGACCTTACTTAAAATATGGAACTCTATTTAATACATTTTGTGGAGTCGTCCATCGCGGTGAAACAATGCTCTTGTTCCTAATTAATCATGTTGCTATAACTTTTTATCCCCTATTGAACCAGATTACCGTGCATATTTACATCGTTGCCAGTTGATCAGGTTAAACCTCTGCCTTTCGGATTACTCGCAAATGATCCATTCCGTTGGAGAAGTTCCACAAATATGATGGTGATGTAACAAAATAAGACTCTCTTTGTTAATTTTCCATTACGTTTACAACTTTGATGGTGAATCATGATGAAGTTCTTCCATCCCTATTCAAGCGAGCGGAGGTGTGACTACATTAAAGATTAGATAGGATTGTTTATTCTGAACGCCTTCTCTAGAATAATGTTCAAAGGCGACAACAATAATGTTCCCAAAGATAGTTATAGAAATAGCTATAATCACACAGTTCGCTTTGCATGTTGCCTTATGACAAGTTTCTCCAGATATCCGCAGAGATAGAACGATTTCAATAATGGAAAACAGGCATTTGAATTGACGTGGGACTTAAAACGAGCTCAGGTAGTCTCATTATTCTCACATAATGTCGAAGCTAGTCCTTTATTTTGTACCCTGGTTCTGAAAAATATTCTAGGGAAAAGAACTTTCTCAGGATTTCTAGATATAATCATACAAACATCTGTATAATTTATATGTACTTATATATACGAGTATATATTTGTGAACTTCTTCATTCGTTTCAGGATACAATGGTTACTCGCATTATGGCCCGCGCTGCCGCTTCCACCGAGAAGCGCGCCGATGACAATGAAGAAACAATAAAAACACGCCTAAAGACGTTCAGGACTAATACTAATGCCATTCTGGGCCAGTACACTGACAAAACTTTGATCGTAAGTCCTCATAGGATGGCAAACTATAAACTTCCTCATTCCTCATTCCATTCAAATGAAAATTTGGTTATTTTTGCAGCTCAACGCTGAACGCGGCGTGGATGACATCTACGGCGACGTGGCTACAGCTCTCAATGCATTGATCCAAAAGAAGGGGGCGGTTGTGGCAAACGCTTAAGAAGCTGTGCGAGAAACCACACTTAAAATTAACTACACGACTAACCGAAAACCAAAGAAATTGGAAGTATGTAAAATTGAAATGAATCAATGCGAATGGAACCAAAGAGAAAAACTACGTTACAAAAATTGTAATAATCACACTTAAACTTGATTGAAAATGCACAATTTGCTCATCCTTCACAATCAGCACCAACCACAAGAACAAAGGAAACCCACAACTACAGTAAGAAATCACAAAGAACGGGAGTAAATTTACTCGACTGAAAATTGGAAATAAATAAAAAAAAATGTATAAAACTTGATTGGAAGCGTTTTGTTTTATTATATTATTATTGCACCTTGCACCATAATGAGTCATGCCTGCAAAGGTTTGGGGGAACGAGTAGTCAATCCACTAAAAATTGGTGAATCCACTGAAAATCGTGGTGAATCTACTCAAAATCGTGGTGAATCCACTCAAAATCGTGGTGAATCTACTCAAAATCGTGGTGAATCCACTCAAAATCGTGGTGTGTCCGCTACGGACGCTGGCAGCTAAAAATATTTTCTTTTCTCTGTTGTCTCTGCACACAACCCCCGACTAGACAACAGAGAGTGGCGGTTTTATGAATATTAACATATTGTTTCGAAAATTAATTGCTACTTCAATCACTGGATTGTGGCAAGTAAACCAAAAAATATCTTTGATAATTTAGCTCTTGATCGATAAGATAAGAAAAATATGATTCACCGGCAGCAGTGAGTAGCGTTCAGTAATATAATTAATAACTAATAATGAGTAATGAAAATAATGAAAAGCTTCATCGAAACAATTATATAGTATCGTTCTTTTATGCCGCTCTACAGCTACAAGGACTTCACCTTTGTGTGCACACGGGGAACGGAACTTTTAGTTCTAAACCGCTATTCTTTGCGTTGAACTGTGGTTCAATCTTCACAGAAATCAACTTGCTAATTGCTCGTTTTGGACGGCTGAGCGAAATAAGAAATAATATCAACCCGCCTTCCTATCGTGGATTGAAATGGAAAGTTTTGTTCCTTTGGCAGCAACCTTTGACAGAGAGAGTGTGAATTAAAAGTAATGTTTATTGGCTCGTATTGTTCAATGTGTGGGAAAACAGAAGCGTGACAAGTATGGGCATGGAAATGTATTCTAGATTAGTGTCACTTCTTGAGATGATGTGAAATGACCACATCCGCAGCATCTTCCTTTCCACAGAAACTAAGCATAAACATGAAATTAATACGGAGTCGACAAATGTACTCACCTCCTATACACCTAGCGTCTTTTGAAGGATCATATGTAAAGAATCATTAACGAAGTGTTTGAAATAGGTTAGGTTAGGTTAGGTTGCGAAGGCGTGTGCGGTTATGGTGTCAGCACTTCCACTCGGAGACATCTATGTCCATTGTGACTGCCTTCAAAAATGCCAAGAGGAGGCATACTCGTCCTTACCGTCCATTTCCACTCGGAGACATCTATGTCCATTGTGACTGATTTCAAAAATGCCAAGAGGAGGAGGCATACTCGTCCTTACCCTCGATTTCCGCATACATTAGAAGTACCATCCCTATTAAACCATTTGGCTTTCTAGATGAAAGTGAGGAGATCCGATAAGTCCACCTTCGTTATCTCAGTCAAGCTTGTGAAGAAGCGCGACCCCAAACATTGAAGTCGTTTCAACTGTAGTCTTAAACAGACATACAAAGTGCTGAATCGATTCTATCTCTTCTTGATCATGGCAACTCCTGCATAGGCCGCTCGATGGAATACGCCAACGTTGAAGCGTTGGTGCGATAGCACAATGCCCGGTAATGACCCCCGTAAGCACTCTTAATGCAGGTTTGTTGAGCCCTCAGAGAACCTTCGTTCTCTTCATGTCTAACCTAGGCCATGAAGCCCGCGAGACTTCACAGTCGCCACGATAAGTTGTGGGTCACCGCAATAGTGAATCTGTGGTCCTTAACAGCTCACATATCGGGATTTATATTGAGGTATCTGCTTCGTTAATGGCCATTTCTCAGAGCCCCTTCTGGCCATCTCGTCCGCTAATTCCCTTCTATATTGCTATGTCCGGGAACCGAGCAAAGTGAGACCTGGTGGGGTCCCATGTTCAGTGGTGAGATAGGACATTTCATTACCAACTTCGATTTAACCGTCTTTGGATTCCATTGCCTTAAGCGCCGCCTAACCCCAAATTATGAAAAAGGGCGAACTAACTTAGTATAGTTAGAATTCAGCTGTTACCCACAAAAGGAGGCGTGACAGGTGTGTATAAGTATATATTCTTGATCGGCGTCTCTATCAAAGTCGACTTAGCCATGACCCCTCGGTGAACATTTATTTTCTAAACCATTCGAGATATTTTAATGAAGCCTAAAAATCCATTATCTGGACCGTATTTCTATATGAACAAAATCGGAGAAAGGACACGCCTACCTCCCTTATAAGCAACTGTTGTCCATTTATTTAAAATAATTACAGTTTCCAATTAATTGTCTATTGATTGAATTTGGTGAAGACGTGCAAAATGTGGGAGGTTTATATAGACAACCATGCCCACAATTCACACTTATTCACAACTTGACGTATATGACAAACTGGAGATATAGGTGTAGGTATCGGCAATTGTGGATAATTCAATCCAGTTCAAGAGCACAAAAGTAGTCCATGAAAATTAGTTGTCAATGTGGGCGTAGTATATCAACAGCTACGCCCACCTTCACAGTCAATACTATCAGAGCTTTCCCTATCAAGCTTTTCCTATCAAGCTTTCCCTATCAAGCTTTCCCTATCAAGCTTTCCTACAAAAAGTACAAGTCGTATGGATCACCATATGCATCCAATATCGCCACTTAAACTAACTCCCCCAGTGCATTTGTCTGGACGCGGTTTGGTAAATTACGATTGTCTCGTAGTCGGGGTAACCCAACTTTATCCTTCCATCCTGGTGGACAATACTCGGAAATACTTTATGACTAGAATTGGAATTTTGTCTTATTTCTGCCAGTGAATTGTCCAGGAAAGGCCACAAACGCCTCAAAAGAGTTCCGGAAATATGCCTGCTCGGTCGGTTGTTGACTTGAAGCAGTTCCCTGCTGGCTGTATATCGGGATGAGCTGCGGCGACTGTGTCCACCCCTGGTAATCAACCACTTACTCTGGACATACCCGCCGCTGACAGAGCAATGGCGGTGTGCCTTTTGTTTGGGTATGATTTCCCTTTCATACTCGTAGCGTAAGAATCACCTTCAAAGGGCGGTGAACCGTGAGTTGCTTCCACGCCATTACCGCCGGACGGAGCGAACGGATCTCAAGAGGGTGTGTAGTGCTACCGGGGGTGTGTGTCTTCAGTAACTGCTGCAATAACTCAGTTTAACTGTTCAAATTTTTAATTTGCGGCGATGCTCGTAAATCAACGCAACCGGTCCTTATTGAGGAGGCGCGTCCACTGCAATACTCTGAATGGCTTAATTGGTATATAATTATTACTATATACAGATCATCCACACAGATAAATGAAAACACATATTAGCACTTTGCTCATAGTTAATCACGGCCTGTCCACCTCGTGAACACATCAACTCATTCTAATAAAAGTAAAAATTATGACCAAATGTCATAATTGTGGAGATTTGAGCGAGTGTCTGCGCCGCTGGTTCAAAACGGCTGCGAAAGCGTTTCTTTCGCTTGTCTCTTTCGCTGAATGGATATGCTAATTTGTCTTATAAACAAACAGCGTTAAAGTGGTTAAACACAGAATTTATCGAGCGTAAAATGTTAATGGCCTTTAAGTTGTTGACTGAACGATTAACACGCAACAGTTGGTCAATCAACCAGAACGAAGGATGTGGTTGTGGACTAAAATGACCATGGCGGTTCAAGTGCTCGTGCAACTCTTCCAAAAACTGGCCAAGGAACATACAATTCAGAGATTTGATGATGATATGCCGAAAAGTGGATAATTTATGTACGGATATGACCCAAATAAGGGATCTCCATCCGACAGTAGAGTCATAGAATTTGAAAATAACTGGTAATACACGGTTATACTCGTAGAAAAGATTTCTGTAACTTTAATATTGTCATGTCACATTTTTAAACTAATTTTTAGTATACTCCTGCATACAATGAATCTAAAGATGCAAAATGTGTTTCTTAATTCCTGAAGAGGATCATAGATAGCTAGGTAAGGCGGCCCCCGAAGGGCACACTCAGGCCATCATTGACCCCTTGTGATACCGTATGAGACAACAGGTCCCATACCTTTCGAGGGTCCCGCCATTTGGAGCTTTTAATGAAGCAGTTGATGGAGCTAATCTTTTTATTTAAGATATCTCCCAAAGAGTCCAGAAAGTAGTTGCATAGGAAAGTGCTGGACCTTCTGGACAACGCTGGACACGTGCATAACAGGTGTCCAATGAATTCTTGCTCCTCATCGTCCATTCAACTCCTGCAGAAGTCATTAAAGGCAATCCCCCCCCATGAGGATCATAACCTGGGAAAATTTGGCCTGTTCTCACTTCTAGTACAGGACCGGGACAAATATTTACAACATTATATTGGGATTGTGATGAAATACTATTTCCGTCACTTATGAGCTGATGTGGATAAAAGTTATTAAGCCATTGAGATTAGATTAGATTACTAAGAAGCCTTTAGTAAAGGGACATAAACATCAGACAGCGAGTCATGGACAACAGATCATAAATGATAGTATCCGATTTGCATTAATGCAGTTGGTTCTGGAGTGTGTTGAAATGACCTCGAAATTGCTAAAAGGGAGATCGTAATATTTCGGGTCAGTTGTGACTTGGAAACTTGGAAGTAATACGATTGTTATAGACGTATAGTGAAACTTGTACGAATATTATTAAAGCTTAGAGTAGAAAATCTTCTTAATTTTTGCTTAAGGAATACGATGTTAAATTAAACGAATTATAAATGATGAAAAGAGGGCGTTGATTTACTTGAAGCAACTCAGTGCACAAAACAAATTTCAATAAAAACCTCCTTATTGTGTTTAGAACAATTTTTTATCCTAATAAATGTAAGACCGCAGAGCACTCAATCGTTACGATACTGCAGGATCGCTATATACTATTGTTAGGTAATCGCCTTGCAGACAATTTATACCAAGCTCAATACTGAGATTCGTATCGCTGGATTGTGTAATAAGCAAACAATTCCTTCTTCAGTTAGAATAATTGGCTTTATTAGAATTCGTCCAACTTACTATTGGCTGTACAAGTTTGCTCACCTCTCACACTTCGTCTTCGCTTATAGTGTGCTGCAGTTAGTCAGTTGTTGCCCAACACTTTTCTATTTCCATCACTCTGCGACGATCATTTGTTAACTGTCTGTTGCTAACACGACGCTGACATTGCTTGCTGCCGCTTTCAGGATTCGGCTATGATCACTGTGCCACTGTCACTGGTTAACTGCTATTACGGTGTTCACTCTCGGCTACGCTCACTGTTTCAGTGCTGCTGCTGCTCCGATGTTCACTTGGTCATTTTCACTTGTTCACTTTCACTATTGATCCCGATGTCTCGTGTGCAGTCTCTTATATATCTCTTTCACACGAGAACCTCAACCAGCCTCCGAACGCAGTTTCTCATGTCTTCTCGCGTGTGCATTTTTAGGGGCTGAAAATGACACTCACTCTTAAACCATCAACTCGTATTAGGGTTCTGGCCATTCCATTGGTAGCATTTTTCGCCATTATAGCAGTTCCGAAGTCCTGTAACTGACAAATCACAATTTACTCTGGGAGGCAGTCAGGTTCGTTTGTTTTTCGGGTGAGCTGAATTTTTTCAAACTCAACACAAAGGATTTTTGTAAATGAGACCAAGCATCTAGGTCCACTTTTTACGGGTTACAGTTGTAAAGAGCGTAACCCAAATATGAAGCCAGCGAGTTGTCCACTTTTTCCAGGTTCTCGTATATTTCAGTTGTAAAGAGCGTAACCCAAATATGAAGTCAGCGAGTTGTCCACTTTTTCCAGGTTCTCGTATATTTCAGTTGTAAAGAGCGTAACCTAAATATGAAGTCAGCGAGTTGTATACGCGATATCGGCCCCTTCATAGCGTAACGACACAGTTAAAAATTGAGACAGTCTGATGCACCTTTCAGTCGAAACATTCCATCGACGTGTTTCGGAGACGTGAACAAAATTTCAGCTCTTAATTTCTTTTAATAAGTTAAAATTGAAATGAAGTGAAATTTTGTTTAGAATGGCTGACTTTTTATGGAATGAATGAGTACATTAAAACCGAATTCGTGAGGGATCTGCTCCACCATTCCGTATTGGCCCCTGTTAGCTGCACGGATCCTAACCCACTCGTTCTCTGTGCCGGTTTTCGTGTTGTTGTGCACAGTTCAAAATTTCCTGTCATCTGCGTTCCAGAAGAAAATGCGTGTTTTGCTGCGTCAAATGAAATGGTTTAATAGCAAACAAGTTCCCATTTGTTCTCCGTCATCAGAGGAATATTCGCCTTAAATTGGTTTCTTTTGCGCACCTCATCACCACCCACTTCGTACATTTGACCATCTAAATTGGCTACAGCAGAATTCCAATCGAAGCGAGCGGCAGCGAATTCGTCTTCATTGACGTCCGTCCGCGCGCTCGAAATGCTCCAGTTTAGAACGTTAAATCGAATTTATTAGTTAATCGTATAAATTAATGCGAATAATCGACGAAGTGTTTTGGAAGAAAACAAAAACAAATACAAACGCCACACAACAAACAGACTAGCAATCGAACAAACGCAGACCGAATTGAATTTAATTAATTTAAAGCCCATTAAACCGTTTATAGGGGGGAAACGATACACTTCACAGCAAAATTTTCCTTTTTAGAAAATTCCAATAATATAAATTAATTAAATAGCTCCGCCTGACGCCAATGCCAGAGACCAGTTTCGGCGATCGCGGACGCACGACGAGCAGACGCGCTCGGAGCGGATCCAGATCCACACTAGGCCCCGTGCGGCCAGAGGGCGGTGGCGGCGAGCGGTTCGGGCGGCGGCGGCGATACAAAATTAATCAGCGTTGAAAGAGCAACGAGAAATATAAATAATAATAAATAAAAAATAAATAGAATAGAACAAATGGAATAGAATAGTAGCGGCTTCTCGCTGTGGACAAAATAGAAACTAAACTGGCATAATTTATAGCAAAACAAAACAACACGAAAAAAACTGGAAGAAATTTTGGAATATTTTTCTTTCGAAGCGGACTGAAATGGAGACCAGGCCAGACGCAAGCAAACAAACAAAACACGATCACGGAACTACATACCAGAGAGGTATGTAGCTATGCTTTGTTATATGCTCTGCCGAGAGAGCTGGAGAGAGAGAGCGAGAGAGAGAGACGAGAGGCACTTTTGCCGAACACTGAATTTATGTTAATTTTTTTGAAAGAAGTGTCGAATTTTTGAAAATTTTATTGAAGAAGTTCTGCAAAAAAACCATAAAATGCCGCTACGTCAATTGTTCGGGGATTGTAATGCAAATTTCGGTATTTATTGCTTTTTTATTGAACAATTTACGAGTTTATCAAAATAGAATTATGATGTAAAGTTCAGGAGGCGCCCAGCCGTGCAACCGGAAGTGCGAAGAAATAGGCAAGAAAAGAAATCGTGTGAAATGTTGCGGCCCTTCTAAAAGCCAGCGATCCAGCAGCCAATTATAGGTTAGAGGCAGAAAATCGAGGACAACCAATACGAGTGGCCTCGTGGCCAGGGGAATGAGGACATTTTAGAGATATATGTACAAAGGTGCATTTATTATTAAATTGTAACCGAGGCAGAGTCAGAGTGTACAAAGAAAATAGGAATGGTTCTATGAACTCCTTTTCCCTAGTATTTGGTGAGAGAGAGAAGATATAGAGAAAGAAAGAGAAAGTGAAAGAGAGAGAGATAGAGACAGGGAAATAGAAACAGAAAGCGAAAGTGAGAGAGAAAGAAAGAGAAAGAGAAAAATAGTAAGCGTGAAAAATCGGAAGGCCTAAATGGTTCCACGGACTCCTTTTCCCTAGTATTAGGGGTGAGAGAGAAGATATAGAGAAAGAAAGAGAAAGAGAGAGAGAGAGATAGAGACATGGAAATAGAAACAGAAAGAGAAAGAGAAAGAGAAAGTGAGTGAGAAAAAAAGAGAAAGATAGTAAGTGTGAAAAATCGGAAGGCCTAAATGGTTCCACGGACTCCTTTTCCCTAGTATTAGGGGTGAGAGAGAAGATATAGAGAAAGAAAGAGAAAGAGAGAGAGAGATAGAGACATGGAAATAGAAACAGAAAGAGAAACAGAAAGAGAAAGTGAGTGAGAAAAAAAGAGAAAGATAGTAAGCGTGAAAAATCGGAAGGCCTAAATGGTTCCACGGACTCCTTTTCCCTAGTATTAGGGGTGAGAGAGAAGATATAGAGAAAGAAAGAGAAAGAGAGAGAGAGAGATAGAGACATGGAAATAGAAACAGAAAGAGAAACAGAAAGAGAAAGTGAGTGAGAAAAAAAGAGAAAGATAGTAAGTGTGAAAAATCGGAAGGCCTAAATGGTTCCACGGACTCCTTTTCCCTAGTATTAAGAGAGAGAGGTTGCTGGTCTGAGCGACCATATAGTCATGGTAGGGTGCTATACGCAATGTCGAGGGAATTAACACAAATAACCACAGACTACATAGCACACAACTAGACTTTAAAAAGGACTTCACGGTTAGATTTCCTGCAGGAGAAGAGTGGTCCAGGCGAAAATTTGAAACGGAATACGATATATCTATTTATAGACGGGTCCAGAATGGATCTGGGGGTAGGCACTGGGGTCTTTTCAACACACGCTAACATCAATTACTGCACACGCGTACCTGATGAGGCTACAAGTTTTTCAGGCAGAAGTACTCGCAATCAGGGAGGCGTGTCGGCCAATTACCCAATACATTAGAGAAGGAAGGTTGCGATTTTTGTGGCCATGCTGCTATAAAGGCTCTACAGTCAAACACCATCAACTCCAGGTTGGTCAGACAGTGTGGGGATAAACTTAGAGCGCTCAGTCTTCATGCTGACATCACAATCATCTGGGTTCCAGGCCATAGGAATATCGATGGGAATGAGAATACTGATGAATTAGCGCGCAGCGTGGCCTCTCTCGACCTATCCTATGCGGAACTAGTATCTGTTTCTCTGGGTACGATCAAGAGGGGCATCTACCTGCACTGTCGCTCGTTGGCGGGTGTGTAGAAGATGGAGGGCACTTACAACGTGCAACACATCCCTTGCGACCTGGACAGTCTACAATATAGCTAGGTCAAGGGATCTTATAAACAAGGAGCGTAGAGACACCAGCCGTTTTTACAGGTCACTGGCTACTAGGTACGCATGCGGAGAAAATTCATAGACCGTTCAATACCTATTGTAGAAGTTCTAAAGACTCGGACGAGAGGAAACAATAACTCACTTTCTTTGCAAATGCTCAGCTCTGGCGGCCGCAAGAAATATAGCCCTGGGAAACTATTTTCTAGCAGCACTATCCGACCTCTCGTGTGTAAAACCGAAGGATCTCCTAAAATACATAATTTCCACAAAGTGGATCGAGACAACAACCTATCTTTTTCCAGCGTTTAGGAGGGTGGGGGTTATAAAACGGCGCTAAAGGGCTAATTGTGATTCATGCAAGGATGCCGTGGATGAGTCACCTGAACCAACCAACCAACCAAGAGAGAGAAAATATAGAGAAAGAAAGAGACAGAGAGAGATAGAGACAGGGAAAGAGAAATAGAAAGAGAAACAGAAAGCGAAAGTGAGAGAGAAAGAAAGAGAGGGAGAAAGATAGTTAGAGCGAAAAAACGGAAGGCCTAAATGGTTCTATGTACTCCTTTTCCCGAGTATTAATAGAGAGAGAGAGAGAAAGAAAGAGAGAAAAATAGAAAGAGAGAGAAAAAGAGAAAAATAGAAAGAGAGAGAAAGAGAGAAAAATAGAAAGAGATAGAAAGAGAGAGAGAGATAGGGAAAGAGAAAGAGAGAGAGAAAGATAGCGGGAAAAATCAAAAGGTCTAAATGGTTCTATGTACTCTTTTTACCGAATATTAAGAGAGAGAGAGAGAGGGAGAGAGAGAGAAAGAGAAAGAGAAAGAGAGAGATAAAGAGAGAGAGAAAGAGAGAGAAAGAGAGAAAGAGAGTGAGACAGAGAGAGAGAGAGAGAAAGAGACAGAGAAAGAGAGAAAGATAGATAGTGTGAAAAATCGGAAGGCCTAAATGGTTCCAAGCACAGCCTTTCCTTAGTATTTAGAGAGAGGGAGAGAGAGAAAGAGAGAAAGAGAGAGAAGGAGGGAAATATAGAGAGAGAGAATGAGAGATAAATAGAAAGAGAGAGAGAGAGAGATAGGGAAAGAGAGAGATAAAGATAGCGTAAAAAATCGGAAGGTCTAAATGGTTCTATGTACTCTTTTTACCGAATATTAAGAGAGAGAGAGGGAGAGGGCGAGAGAGAGAAAGAGAGAGAGAAAGAGAGAGAAATAGAGAGACAGAGATAGAAAGATACAGAGAGAGAAAGAGACAGAGAGAGAAAGAGAGAAAGATAGATAGTGTGAAAAATCGGAAGGCCTAAATGGTTCCAAGCACAGCCTTTCCTTAGTATTTAGAGAGAGGGAGAGAGAGGGAGAGAGAGTAAGAGAGAGAGAGGGAGATAGAGAAAGATAGAGAGAGAGAAAGATAGAGAGAGAGAGAAAGATAGAGAGAGAGAAAAAAATTGAGAAAAAAAGAGAGAAAGAGAGAGAGAGAAAGATAGTTAGCTTGAAAAATCGGAAGCCCTAAATGGTTCTATGCACTCCTTTTCCAGTATTCAGAGAAGAGAAGGAAAGTGACCAATTAAAAGTTATGAAACTATGTTCTACGTACTCTTTCTTTATTTTATTTGTTCTTTTTATGAGCTAACAAATGTTCTTCATAAATTTCCACTTTGTATCCTGTCGTCAGATTGCTCAATAAGGATGAAAAACGTGCTCCGAACTCCTTTTTTGTGGCTTAGCGAGAATAGAGAGCAGGATTTTGCTGATACATCTCAACTTGTGCGAATCCGAAGTATGAGGAATATTCATTCCGATGTGTTCGTTATTGGAACATTTTGGTGAAGGAAAGTCCAAATTAGAATGAAAGGTCTAAAAATGCTCCTCAAAACTCACCGTCTGCACTGAAAGGCTGCAAGGTTGCCGCGGAAGTGGTTTATATGATACACATAGTTTCCAGTGAAAGATCATCTTCTCCATGCATACCATGAAAGCGTCGTTGGATTACTCTCTTTATTTCACGATTGTTAATGATGAATTTGAAGAGCTGGCCTTCCGGGCCGCGGTGCTAGTACTCCCTGATATAAAATACCAAAAGAGCTTCTAATGAATGCACTCTGACAGATCTCTGCTTCGCAAGGACTGCTAATGAAAATACATATCAACGCTCTATTTCCTAAGTTGCAAGGGAAACGAAGAAAACTGTTAGATATGAAGATGCTAAGCTCAGGCTGGAAATCTTGAAGACACACTCAAAACAGAATACAAAGTGGCTCCCAAGATGCTTGTTTACTTTTGGGTTCAAGAGATTTACTAAGCCACTATTTACAGTCAGAAATGACACAGTTACTCAAAACGTGAAGCAGTGCAGTTTGTTCAGAGTTGAATGTACAAATACAAGTTTTATGCGTAGACAAAGGAACCATTCCCATAGAGACTTGCCAATTGCCAGTTCCACATATAACACACCATTGACCTAGTGCGGCAGTTGGGAGGGGTAATTCGCATCTACCCACTGACACAATTCCCAGAGGCTTTGGTTTCCACATAAATCTCTGCCATCCACAGACACTACTAGCAGCAGTAGTGCACTTTTGGCAACAAGGTGGGGGCATCGCTTACTCTGATTGTGCTCTACTATTCTTGCGGTACTCGTGTACGCATCGTTGCGTTGTTGATATAAATTCCACATGTTGCCCGTACATTGACGCAAGCTGGTTTCAATTGCTTCTATCGAGCATAGCCCAGCAGCGCCGAGCAATGAATTATCACTCATACGCCCTGTATTGCCCAAGAGCCAGCACCATAACTCAGGTCATTGCGCATAGAAATCCCAAATGAGGTAAAAACGAGGCTTCATTTTGTTTTGTTTTAAAAATATTTTTAATTTTTTTCTTTACGGTTTTGCTGTGAGCTATTTTTTTGTATGTTTTTTTTGTAGTTTTGTTTTGTTTGTTTTTGTAATTTTTGTTCTTTTTTGCTGGTTTGATTTAAAATCTTGTTCTCACACATTTTTTCATAATAAATACATTTATACAAATACGTAATATTTGCAATTAATTAAAATAAATAATACATTAAAATGCTTATCAGCTAAATATAAATTAACTTAGACAAAAAACAAAAAAGGAAAAATATTGTTTACTATTCACAAATATCACAAAAATCTGATTTCAATATTTTTTTCCTAAGAATTTTTCAAGTTATTTTTTGTTGTTGCTTTTACAATTTCTTGTTTTGTTTGACTTAAATTGAAACGATCTTCTGGCTGCTCCTGCGCCTCCTCGCGGCCGACTCAGGGGCAGCGAGCGAACCGCTGTTGCACTTAATATAATTTTCAAACAATTTGAAACCTGCAAATCGTTGAATTAATTAACTAAATTGTGGACCTACTGGGGAACGTTTAAAGTACACAAATAGCACCGAAGTGATTTTTACATAATTTAAACTTGCACCAGTCACGATCGGCGAGTAAAGCTACGAATTCAGTCAGTCAGTCAAATGCGATTGCACGCTAAATTATGAGACCCTATTTAAATAAAAGTGTTCAACTTTCGTTGTGTTCCAATTCTACACGTTGTTCTCCTCGTAGTGCTGGTGATGGTAGACGCCGCTGTGCTGTTGTTGCTGGCGTAAGCGCTGGCTGCCGTCGATCTTGTCCTCAATCCAGTCGAGGTAGTGTGTGACGCGCGTGAAGCCGCCGGGAATGTTTGTCTCGCAGCCATCGGCGGGCCCGAAACTGGTGATGCCCACAACCATTTGCGTGCCTTTGAGCACCAGGGGGCCGCCGGAGTCGCCGGAGCAGACGGTCTCGTCTTGCAGGCCCTTGGCGCAGATGACGCCTTTCGTGACCACATCGTACTCCTCGGCGCACTCTTCGTTCGAGATGACACGCAGCTCCGTGTACTGCATCGGATCGGAGTTGGAGGTCTCGCCGGCGGCACCCCAGCCGGTGGCGACTACCTTCGAGCCAATGAATTGCTCCAGTTTGTAGTGGTGTGGCAGCACGGCGGGCTGTATGCGTGACGTGAATGCGACATCCTCGGGCAGTTTCACTAGCGCAATGTCATTGGAAGCCGTCGTCGGATTGAAGCGTTCGTGCACTATGAACTTGTTCGAACGCATGATTGTGCCGCCGGATTCGACGGTGTCGACACTCTTCGCGCCCAAATACACGTCGAAGTGTGTCACACCCATGGTGCAGTGGCCCGCGGTGAGTATCCAGCGGTTGTCCAGCAGTGTGCCGCCGCACAGGATACGCTTGCGCCACAACTGTTTGCCGATCAGCATCACTTGGTAGGGGAAGGTTTCTATTTTGCCGTACTTCGATTGCCCGACCGCGTACCCTCGCACAGCGTGTGGCAGAAAAATGGCCACCAGCATGCAGCTCAGGGCTGCGAGCAGTGTCAGCTGGAAATGCATGGCTTCACTGGTGCCGGTCTTTATGTATGTGTGTGTGTGTGTTTGTTTTTGTGTTGCTTAAGTTGCAGGAACTAAATTTGGCACTGTTTCTGCGTTAGCTTAGGCGCTATATTCAATTTTTTTCTCAGGAGTTCTACTCAACTTCTCTTTTCTCTATGCAAAATGTTCTTCACTAATGTCAATGCTTTGTTTTGCTTCTTTCAAATTTCACTTGTTTGTATTTTGTATGCTTTTGCAAAAATTTTTAATTTGTATTTCAACTGCCTTCTGCAGGCTCTGATGAGTTCCACAAGATGTTCACGATTCAAACTCTCGCTTAAATCTAAGCTCATTCTAACTGAGGCGTGAGTTTTATTTCGAAACCCAACCTGCTCCGTTTGCCGGCCGTTTGTTGTTTTTTTTTGCGAATTAGCTCCGTCGGCGGCGGCTCTTCTTCAGCTGATGATACGACAGGCTGCCAGCAAACAAGTCGTAAAAGCTTGTTTTGTTTGTTGTTGTTTCTGTTTGCATGTGTGTGCGCTTTTTTTTTGGCAATTTCGTATTTATTTCGGCTTAATTCAAATCGCGCGCCATGTTCAACGTAACGAATTCACATTTAAATAATGAGCTTGCGTGTAAGAAAGAGCAACGTTTGTTGTTATCAATTCTCGAGGAATTTAGGGTGGTCGCAGGTGATGTTTATAACACCAACTGCAACAAATTGGCCTCTCTGCTGCAGGATGCAGGGAACTGATCAGCCAATATGAACATTCCACGGAAGGTCGATGAAGTGTGCAAACTGGAAAGGAAAATACTCTCGTTGGAAATCAAGTGTGCTACGTGTGGTGAGTGTCCGTGCAGGACAACATCTTCAGAGAGTATCTCAGATTGAGCTATCGCAAATGAAGAGCGCCGTTATCAGGTTCAAAATCAGCCTGAAAGTCTGGAACCACAGAAAGAAGTTCGACAAAAACCCTCGTTCATGTTCGTAAATACTGTAGAGGCAGACTTACAAGTTGTTCTGATCGAAAATTGGCATCTCTCCCGATAAATGCTGAAACGTTTCTAATATCAATTGGGGATGCTCATGAAGAAGGACCACCAACAAGTATGAAGGTAATTTAACTTCCACTGTTATCACCACAAAACAGTCAAATAACGTCCTTATGACATCATTAGTTAGTGTAATTTGCAATTCGACCTATATTTGCTATTATTCGGGAAGATTGTTTATTAACCACGTGGCGCTGTCCTTGCGCTGACTATCACCATCCCAAGTAAGGGAATTTTTTAGTCAGTGCTTGAACGGGGCCACACCGTGGTATCACAATGGGTCATTGTGTGTGCTCAAGTGTGCTTTTGGCAAACTAGGCGGCCACTCCTACCCACCTACCTACCTGCCTTAGTAACTACGGGTATATCTAGACTACAATATGCCATGTGAACTCTGATACTCAATGTGGACCCTGATATTCCATGTGGACCCTGATATTCCATGTGGACCCTGATATTCCATGTGGATACCCCAGATCGCAAGTGAATTAATTTTATGTTCATTGCTTCATTTTCACAATTGCGTCCTAATTGTCGTGGTGTGGGTTTCAGCAACTCTACTGCAACATTACACTTCATGCAGAATGCAAACACGCTCCTCTTGGATAACGAACAGATGGCGCAAGGTTCAATGAATATATAGCGGAACTGATCATGTGCAGGATATAGCGGAACAACACCTGTTAAGTCGAGCTCCGAGGTCTGTTGGATATAATGCTAGCCTCACAGTCGTGGAGTTTGATATGTTTGGAGAGGAAAACGCGACACAATATCAAATATGATAACTGCGATAACTGTGATTTGTTATTCCTGATATGCGGTTTGCTCCTAGTTTAAATGTAGGACGATAGGAGGAAGTTCCGGCTTAGAAGACTCTTAGTCATCCCAACAATTTGTCGAAATAATTAAAGGTGGAGTTGAAGTGCCAAAAATCACATTTTGATATTAAAAATAACAAAACAGTGGTCTGATTGGGGAGACGGAAGACATCGTCATATATGTTCATAGTTCTGGTTATGTCGGGAATGATTTGTTTGCTCTTTTGTACTGCAAATTATTCTGCTTGAGACAACTTTCTGACTAAATCGATTTTGTGGCGAAATCTGGCCACCTTATTAGACGCAAGTTTGCTTACCAAGTGAACCAAAACACGGCGTGACTCAATGAGAAATCAACCATAAACAAAAACGCAGCTCCACCGATGTCAATAAACATCGCTGTTGGTGGCTTAGGTGTCAACAGCTGGCTGGCGTCGGCGACAATCAAAAATACTTTCCGAAATTAGCAACAACTGCAGGCGAACTAAGTCTGGACCCCACTTCGGTCACAGAAAAACAAAACATACCCACATACTCAGGTACATAGTAGTAATCCCAAAGAATTCAAAACAAAACAAAAGCCAGCGGATGGCGTCTTAAAGAATTTTATTTACTTTTTCGAAAGGAAAAAAAATGATATCGAAAAAACCACGATTTGACGTCAATCATCATATTTTGGAACATCATTGTGACTCCACTGACCACTGATAAATGTGAAATGATTCTAAAAAAAAAAAGAAAAAAATCTGGAAACATTAAAAAACTGGTATCGCAGCACAGACTGGAGCCAGCGAGCTGGGCCGAACGCGAAGAGGGGAGCGGGCAGCGCAGAAAAACCAAATTTTATTAGGGTGACAAATTGACTTTTAATTGGAACTCTGAGCAAGACTTGTTCCACAGTACTAAGAAGAGAGGCACACAAATGACGCTGGCAACTAAAGTCGAGCGTCATAGCCAACGCCGAGAGCGTAACGCTGGTAACTAGAATTGGGATTATGCAAAACGGCTTAATCGGTGCTGGAGCGGAGCTGCGAGAAGTGCAGCCACTGTCGACGCTGTGTAGAAATTTAAACGCTGCTGGACAGAATCCCGCTCGCTTTTCTACTGCGTTGATTTGTGAGTGAGTTAGTGTGCCCACATGGAAAGTTGAAGACTACTGCTTCACACAAGTGGAGGAATTACCCCTCTCCAGCGGAGTCAATTAAGAATCATCACAGGCATTTTAAGCGGACATTGTAGACTCAACTACCATTTGAACAAGTTGGGTACATCTTCAGATGCCGTCTGTTGATTCTGTGGAGAAAGTGACGAAACCTCACTGCACCTGATCACAGACTGCGGAACATTGGCACACAATAGACTCAGGTGTTTTGGAGAATATATCTTAGATATGAGCAAGATCCCTCATCTTGATTCCTCCAAAATATATGAATTCCTGTCGGAAATTAGCCTGACAGAAGATTTATAGATGAGACTATCCTCATCTTTCAAATAAATAGGGCCATCACAATAGATCTTTCAGGTCGCAGTGTATTACACCCTTAAATAAATCTAATCTAATCTACCACTCTTCAGCAGATCATGTGTAATACAAGTAGTTAAGAAATCTTCCAGTCCTCGCTCATTCTGCACACTATCTAAGGATAAGCACCAAGTTCCGAGATAGTGGATAAAAAACATACAAGAACGCACAAATTCTCATGAAGGTGTAACGAGTTTTTGGTTCATTGAACTGCAATCGAACCAGCTGCGCACACTATATCTTTTGCTGCTTTGGAAATATGCTCTTTGTAGGTAGTGTTACCTGTTAAATGTGTGTACACAGCAAACAACTTCTTCGAGGTCTGCAAGGATGATTTTTTGAGGTTTCCCGCTTCTGTGGTGTGGTGGTATATCTCAGTGTCGTAGAATTGAATACGGCCCAGGAAATGTCTTCGACATATTTTATTATCTTACACCAGGGTTTGGGGAATGAGTACTAGCTAAGGAGGCTTTCGACTCGAAGAGAAAGGAGCCATTTTTGAGACCAAGCCCGGGGCAGGATTTGACCCTGCGACCCTCTGAGTGTGAGTCTAGCTTGATTACCACCAGAGCACAGAGGGCGACTCCTCGAAATATATTTCTATGTATTTTTCGCTTAGTTGCTAGTACTCAGGGGATCCACCACCATCATCTTTAATTATGGAGTAAGCTAATCAGAATTTTCCGTGGTCACATATGAGAAAGAGGATGCGAGTCAAAAAAGGTGTGAAGGTCTGCGCATAAAATTACGCTTATTCCTAGTTTACCAAGAGTACCAAATTGGTTTATCTGTTCTCAGTACAGAGTAGAGAGTTTACGACAGTAGTCGGTTCTTTACGCTGATCTTCTCTGTAAGCTTTGTTTTGATTTCTGTATTTCTTCATTATACTATACTCGACAATACTATGTATAGAATGAATTCTTTCAGGGCTTTAGTACCAATTGCTACGTCTACAAACTCTTCAAATTGTCTCTAGGAGTCTCGATCGTTTTACGCTTCTCTTGCATTAGAAATGAAAGCATGATTTTCCTCTGCGGAGATATATTATTGGAGATCTCCGTTCTATTGCTACGTCTACAAACGCTTCAAATTGTCTCTAGGAGTCTCGATCGTTTTACGCTTCTCTTGCATTAGAAATGAAAGCATGATTTTCCTCTGCGGAGATATATTATTGGAGATCTCCGTTCTATTGCTACGTCTACAAACGCTTCAAATTGTCTCTAGGAGTCTCGATCGTTTTACGCTTCTCTTGCATTAGAAATGAAAGCATGATTTTCCTCTGCGGAGATATATTATTAGAGATCTCCGTTCTATTGCTACGTCTACAAACGCTTCAAATTGTCTCTAGGAGTCTCGATCGTTTTACGCTTCTCTTGCATTAGAAATGAAAGCATGATTTTCCTCTGCGGAGATATATTATTAGAGATCTCCGTTCTATTGCTACGTCTACAAACGCTTCAAATTGTCTCTAGGAGTCTCGATCGTTTTACACTTCTCTTGCATTAGAAATGAAAGCACGATTTTCCTCTGCGGAGATATATTATTGGAGATCTCCGTTCTATTGCTATGTCTACAAACGCTTCAAATTGTCTCTAGGAGTCTCGATCGTTTTACACTTCTCTTGCGTTAGAAATGGAAGCACGATTTTCCTCTGCGGAGATATATTATTGGAGATCTCCGTTCTATGGGTCTACGAGTATGGCCAAATTGCATAAAAGAGATGACTGCTCACTTCACAGAGTAGGCTCCGCTCAGAGCACTTTCCGGTCACGCTTAACAGAGAGCAGATTGACATGAAATGGAAATGTAAATCTATCATAAGATCTCTGTGACTCCTGCTCGCATTTCCTACATGGTGATGACAGCCACTCGCACACTTCCACGCAAACACGGATTCACTGTTATTGTTGATGTTGGCGCTGGGAGTGTGTTCGTTTTCGAAAGTTGTGTATTTGCGCCTCGCATTTCTGGCCATGTATGGCGAAGAGGTTTATTTGCAATCAATTAAATTGTGCGAGTATTAACGGATTCCCCGGTGATATTGTCATTTGTCGCCGTTCGTTGTCGGCCGTTATTGTTGCTGTTCGTCGTTCGTCGTTCGTCGTTCGTCGTTCGCCTTTCGTCGCATATCTTTGGGTTATTTTTAGTGATTTACGAGTGTGATATTTTGTTAAATTATAAAAAATGCTGTTAACATGTTTGATTCGCAGGGTTTTGTGGGCTTGCGAGCCTATGTGTGTGTGCGTCTGTGTGTGCCGTGTGTGTGCGTGCAGGGGTTTGCATGAATTTGGTGGCTTCATGTCAGTAAACATATTTATTTTTAGCTTCGAAATTCATACGAAATTCATCAGAATTTCTGATTGATAATTGTAGTGTGACTGTGTGACTGTGTGATTGTGTGATTGTGTGCTGCTGGCGGATCTGCGAATGCCTAAGATTCCTTTTCCGCTTCTAACTTCGGGTGGGGTGTGAATTGTTGGCCAAATACACATAAATTCAATGCGTAGAAATTTTTGAGTAACTACAAAAAACAAAATAATAACGATCGGAAGAACAACAACCGGACCTCTAATCCAAATTATTTAGTGGTTGCGTATTCAGTTTCTAGATCATTTAACAGTTTTAGGAACGACGCAGAAGGCCGCATTCTTGATCGCAATCTCGTGGCCTGGCGCTGTTCAGGTTGGCGCCAGTCTTCGATTTTGTTTGTTTGTACTCGTATCAACGGAGGAGCTATCACACTCTCGTCATTAATTAGCACACACGTTTTTGTGAAAAGTTTGTTGACCAAGGTTGCTGAAGGTCGTTTGTTCAAGTCGCTTGTTTCGCCTATATTTAGACACTGAGAAGCTTTTTTTATGCTCGCCTAACTAATTAATGTAAATTGATCAAAGCGAATGAAGGGAAATCAGTCAGTTAAACCGATGTTTTCCTTTAGAAAAGGATCTTGTTTTTGGTTAAAGATGCGTACCTGAACTCAAATGCTCGTAGGAGCACCACAGACTTATGCACTATATATTTATATAGGATGTTTTTTAAGCATGCTACAACTTTAAATTAAAAAAATAAGTTCATCTTGAACGAAACGTCTCTTCTAATAGAAATATAAATGTATGCACTGAATATGATTTCACTCAGATGATCATGGCGAAAATTTCTGATGAAGCTCATTCAGGATAATGAATTTTGGGTAATTTATTTGAGCACTGATGCAGTGTAATGCCAGGAAATTATGTAATGTTGGCTTCAAAAGCCACAGCCGTCTCTGGTTTATCGGAATAATATTCAAGAGGTTTTGAATTGCACGATCTTTGAGACCCTTTGCCATTAGGTTGATGGTTTCAGTCGACATCATGTTGACAGCACATTCCGTTCGGATCAATGGCATTTATAATTTGAAAAATAAGGGAAAAATGCACTGATCTTAGTCCGGTTACGATGACCACTGAATTTAAAGTGATCTCAGACCTCATTTTAGAATAATCTCGAATCGGTTTTGGGCGGGTATCACTACATATGAGACTATTTAGGTTACTAACATCCCCAGGGGTGTTCATTCAGGGTTGTGCCGCCAAGTGTGCTCTCAGACTAAGGGAGTGCAACACGTGGAAATCTCCCAACTATGGACACTGTACAATGTTGAGCGAAGTAAAACGGAAGGGTAAAAGGATAGTTACGGCTAACTTAGAAACGGCAACAGACTGCAAGACTTCTACTCTACACTTTACAGCTAGAATTCCAACTCTCTATCCAACCAGGGAAGACTGGGAGTCAGGCTCTGTAACGAGTAATTATGATATTATCATCGACTCTGACGGCTCAAAGGTGGAGAAGTGGAACGCGGACGGGGGTCTTCTCGGAAGGCTTGCAGGCAAGACAGTCATATCGGCTGCCTGACGCAAGCAGCGTCTTTCAGGCAGAAGTCTATGCAATTGAGAAAGCGGTCAGGCTGATACAAAGTAGTACAATTCGACCCTCGAATATCACTATCTGTGTGGATAGTGTGGCGGCGCTTAAGGCAATGGCATCCAAGACAGTTAAATCGAAGTTGGTAATGAAATGTAGTACCTCACTACTGAACATGGGACCCCACAAGGTCTCACTTTGCTGGGTTCCCGGACATAGCAATATAGAAGGGAATGAATTAGCGGACGAGATGGCCAGAAGGGGCTCTGAGAAATGGACATTAACGAAGCAGATAACTCCATGCAAATCCCAACATGTGAACTGTTTAGGAGCATCGATGAATTTACTATTGCGGTGACGAACAACTTATGGACTAATCGTGACGTCTGTGAAGTCTCAAGGCCTAGGTTAGACATGAAGAGAACGAAGGTTCTCGTAGGACTCAACAAACCTGCATTAAGAGTGCTTACGGGGGTCATTTCCGGGCATTCCGCTATCGCACCAACGCTTCAACATTGGCGTATTCCGTCGAGCGGGCTATGCAGGAACTGCCATGATGAAGAAGAGATAGAATCGATTCATCACTTTTTATGTCCATGTCCAAGACTATAGTTGAAACGACTTCAATGTTTGGGGTCGCGCTTCTTCACAAGCTTGACTGAGATGACGAAGGTGGACTTATCGGATCTCCTCACTTTCGACTGGAAATCCAAATGGTTTAATAGGGATGGTACTGCCAATGTATACAAAAATCGAGGGTAAGGATGAGTATGCCTCCTCTTGGCATTTTTGAAGGCAGTCACAATGGACATAGATGTCTCCGAGTGGAAGTGCGGACACCGTATCCGAACACGCCTTCGCAACGTTACCTAAAATGACATTCCCAGCTAATCCAGAAATTCGGCTTATTATTGAGCGTTAGCAAAGAACTACCTTACTTAAGATAATTGTGGAATCTGGTGAATTAGTCGACCATGCCTCTTTATTTAATGTTCTCCATCCTAAGTTGGTGGCATTCATATCCCAATTAATTTTGATCTCTTGAATTGAAAATAAAGATATTTATTAATATTTATAATTATTCAATCTTGAGTACATACAATAAATTTCATCACAGAGCGGCGGAGTGGTACGTGGCGCCGTCATATTGGAACCATATATCACTCACATCCATATCATCAATAATTGCCCACAAATGAATATGACTCCACATCGCAATCCATTCACAATAACATCTCCTCCATGCTCATTTGGACCGGATGAGAAAGAGCACCGACCAGTTGTAAGTAAAGGCTTCTCAACCATCTCCTTGGATGCTGCAGTTCTGCTAATTGACGTCTCCACACAAATGACAAAGGGCCTATATGAAAAGTTGATTTTTTTAGAAAAGCCATCATCTCAATTCAATGAAGAAATTGGCGAAATTGCGACGAAGAGAATGATCATCTGGCTTCCGTTCTTCCTCTAATTGAATCTTATAAGACTCTGCAGCGGTATGCTTCCGCAAAATTATCCAGATTGTCCTCTTCGATAGTGCCAATTGATGTGAACACCGGGTAATGGATAAATTGGGGTCCTCTTCCACACTTTCTCTGACTGCAGCGATATTTTCGATTGAACGACCGGGAAGAGCACTTACTGGCGTTCCTATGTTATATACCGCGACAGTGTGTCCAAAATTTGAGCACCAGATTGTTAATTGCTAGTTCAGAGAGAGAGAGAGAGAGAGAGAGAGAGAGAGAGATAGAAGGATGACTATGATTACTGAAAGTATACCGAACTTTTTGAAATGAGGCCTTCCCATGCCCACCATTTTCAAAGTGGATTTTGGAATTTATCTCCACGATCCTCGATTGAAATTGAAGATATTTCAATAAATGGCAAATCTTCCTCTAAACAACTGTCAAAAAACGAGTGCTATTGACCAACTGCGACCCTAGAGGGAAAACAGCCTCAAATGAATGTCTCTGGAGATCTTATTATCTGGTCGTTGACAAAACGAATCTCACTGAAGATTATTAAGGCATCCATTGTCATGCTTTGAACAAATATTTTTATTATTTCTTTATAACTCTTGAATTTTTATGGTTGTTTGGTTTATTCTTCCAGTTCATATTTGTTGCTGTTGATGCAGATATCGCCGGATTTAATGCTGTTGTATTGCTATTCTACGATAAAACGAAATTCCAACTTAATTTAGAGAACAATGGAAATATAATCACAATAATAATGAAGACAATTTCAGAATTACTTTTTTATCGACATGGCTATAAACTAGTTCAGCAGTAACACCGCCACCAAGTGCACACTTGTACAAACGGGTATCCAAATATCCCAAGCGAATATTTCGGAGATTCCATTATAATTGCTCACTACAAACAACTTTCAAATTCCTACGCTCATTAGCATTTTATTCACACCTCGCTTAGTAACCCGAAGTCAGTCACTTCACGATTAGTATGGAAAATTTTAGAATCATATTCGAGAGCAAACTGAGTAATCTCCATCGGAGGCGCCCTAATTACAATAACAAAGCCAATCAAACTAGTCGGCGCAGTTTTAGTCACAGCACAGGAATTTTCCCAAGAATCGGACAATAAATTATGCGTGTACGGGGGCAAGAGAGAACACACACTCGTAGAAATAGAAACTGAAAGGAGTCTACTTTGGAACTGTACCCACAGGGCTCGGTGGGCATACTAGCACTTGAAATACTCGTATTACACCATAATATATAGAACCAGACTCCTTGCAGGAATAAAGTTGTACATCTACCACGCATTCTTCTGAATCGACCACGCTTATTTTGATTGATGAAAACACAGCTGGAGACATGAATTTCTCGGGTTCTTGAGAGAACACAAAATAAAGTGAGTTAGTAAAAGGCACTACAGATCACACAAGCAAAGTGAGCTGAAGAAGAGTGAACTCCAGAAGTGAGCCAAGGAAGGGAACCGAAATGAATAAGTGCGAGTAATACGAATGCAAACGTGAGAATAAAGGATTTTACTTACAATTATGAAGGTCCAGAAACACAAGCAAAGTGAGCTGAAGAAGGGTGAACTCCAGAAGTGAGCTGAAGAAGAGAACCGAAATGAATACTGCAAAGTGAGTGAGTGAGTGAGTATATCATGAGAATGGTTGAGGTGCGCTTTACGTACCAATCAGATCGAAATTTAGTGGTCGATGAAGTCTTTATTCGACCAGTAACTTTCACTGAAGAATGGTATTTGGGGATAAAAATCGATTTCCAGGGGTCTCGGTTGCTTGCTTAGGATTTTCAACGTAAGTTTTGGTGGACCTGCAATCGTCCTATTGCTTGAAAAGTTCCCTGGCCTCGTGATTTTGCGAAACGATGACTACCAAATCGTATGAGTTGACAAGGTGAGTATTAATGAATTGTGCAGCGGTATTGATTATGGGAAAAGCCAATTGGTCGCTATTTAGTTGGTGTTGGAAGGCAGCTCTCCCGCGGGATAGCAAACTAGGCTCTGACCAATAATTTAGAATACAAGCAATAAAGAAAGCTGAAGTCGGTTTAGACCGATTTCGAGATACCCTTCTGTGCGATGTACTGCCAATTTTTGTTCATATATCATCAGTAGGAATATAGCTAGGGTAATGTAACAATTATATGAGAGGGATGTCTGTTCTATCTTATCCGATCTACACCACTGCTTGTGTATAGATTTGTAGCGTTAATATATATGGGCGTGGCTGTGAGAATCTAATCATTTTTAGTGTTTAGTGTTTTATGCTAGTGCTCTGAACCTTCGTTGGAAATTTCGTTGCGGATTCTTGTAAAGGCACCCAGCAATGATTTTAGGTTTATTGTGGGCATGGCATTAGTATCATGCTGCCCAATTGCACACGCACTACCAAGGACCCAATTGTCATTTTGTTTATATATCATCAAGGAGGACACAGCAAAGGAGGCACAACTACGCTAATTTTAGTTTTAGTCCCGAAAGTTCCTTATAAGGAAAGTTGGCGTATCCTTTCCCTGATCGTCCTCATTTTCATTCATATACGAGTACATACATAATTTTATACATATAAAATTTTAGGCCCAAATACAAATTTCCTTTACGAATCCGGAACATGTCGGCGGAGAGTTTTGATAGACTGATGTACCAAACTCTTCAAATTTTTACCTGCACCACCTGAGTCGTTGCGCTACGGGGGAATTCAGTCGTTGTTATATGGAATTACCAGTGGATAGAAAGTCGATGTTTCAAATCACAGGTGGCCAAAAATCCGCTATTGCACTCATTACTGGATGGAGCACCCTTATAAGCTCTGTAAAGTTTGATGAAAATCGAACTCACCTTTTATAAACTTATTTTCTTGAATAGAAAGCGTCTGGAGACCTAAGGGATACAGGAAAATGCTGACTTACTTATTTCTTTGTAGAGAGTATTTCCAATCACTTGGATACTAGATTTTCATATGAATTTGGGAGCGTATGAATTGAGTTGTGGATCTGCGGGTACTCCAATGCGAGCGGAGCCAATTATCGGTATGATTTTAGCAGGGGATATCAAGAGCCACGTGAATAGTATCCACAAGGATCGATGTTGCGATTTAGTTGTCTGTAAAACAACCAACTGCTTCCTAGAGAGCCCAAACAAAAGAGATGCAGATTTCCTTCTAACATTACGATGGAAAAATCTTCGATCATTCGTTGGGCTAGATTTAGATTAGATTTATTTAAGGGTGTAATACACTGCGACCTGAAAGATATATTGTGATGGCCCTATTTATTTGAAAGATGAGGATAGTCTCATCTATAAATCTTCTGTCAGGTTAATTTTCGACAGGAATTCATACATTTTGGAGGAATCAAGTGGAGGGATCTTGCTCATATCTAATCTCCAATTCTCCAAAACACCTGAGTCTATTGTGTGCCAATGGTCCGCAGTCTGTGATCAGGTGCAGTGAGGTCTCATCACTTTCTCCATAGAATCCACAGATGGCATCTGAAAATAGACCCAACTTCTTCATATGATAGTTGAGTCTACAATGTCCGCTTAAAATGTCTGCGATGATTCTTAATTTACTCCGAGGCATATTTATAAACTCTTTAGCTCTTTTAGGATTAAAATGTCCCAGAAGTGCTTTGGACAGTCTTAATCCCGGATGAGTTCTCCAGGTTTGACTTCTTTTTGCATCTGTACATTTCTTCGGCAGACCTCCAATGGTGTTGGATGATAGTCCACAGAAGGGTTCAGGGCCGTTGAAAGGAGAGGCCGCAGCCTTTCTAGCTAAGCTATCAGCCTTCTCATTTCCCTCTACTACGATGTGGCCTGGTACCCACATTAGAGATAACTTGTTCATACTGCCTAGGGAGTTTAGCTTCCCAATACAGTCCCATACAAGTTTAGGCCTCACCAGGGGTGAGCTCAAACTGTTGAGTGCTGCTTGACTATCAGATAGTATCACGATGTTTTTCCCCCGATATTTCCTGTCAATATTGATCTGGGCACATCTTTCAATAGCGAAAATCTCCGCATGCTTTGGTTAGAACCCATTGGATCCCAGTAGTATTCGTTGGGCTAATCACGGGACCATCATATGGCGATCGTAGGCATCATCGGGAGTCAAAAGTGGGTCTTCTCTCTAGAGGAAGACCAGGACGGCACAGAGAAATTTCTCTGCGCTTGTTCTGCTTTTGCCAGAATGAGGTGGCGCATATTTGGGTCAGATGTACGCACATTCCTAATTCCTGGACAGATTTCTGAGATTCATAAAAGCGTCCAACAAGTTGTAAAAGGTGTAACTTCCTCTTCACAATCCTACCCACAAATAGTTCCAGATTTATAGTACAATGGGTAGCAATGCTTTAGTGCTTGGAGACTTCCTTCTTGAGGGCTCGTACGGCCTACCCCACTTCTACTCTACACTTCTACTGTAATCATACCTTCACATTTTCCAATATATAAATATGAAATTCCCATTCACATCGGGGAAATGGGAAATTCTTTCGGGCACACAGAACTTCAGATGGGGATGGCAGGGCACGTACACACATTGATCCTCGTCCAATAAACAGATATAGCATTTTGTTCCTTGTGTATGAGTATTTTTACTTCACCCAGGTCGTTGGTAGCTTATGGCTTGGGTACTCACAAGTGGTTGCTGGATGTCGTTTGTAATTTGAGTCAGTTATTACCGAGTGATTGTGCTCATGCCACCATATTGACGACTAATTGCTGAGCACCTTATGTGGCCGTGATCGTTTTGATGATGATCAGCCGGAAACGTTGGCTCCGTAAATGTACATCAACTTGACAATCACATCCGTTTGTTTACTTTGTGACAACAACTCGTAAAATTTCGGACCTTCTTTAGTGGGCAGAGTTGAAGACAAAAACCAAAACAAAAACAAAAAACAATTTCACCATTAAAACCGGAATGAATCACCAGCATAGGAGTAATTTCGTAATATCGGTTCCGTTGAAGCACTCGGCATTTGCATTTAGAAAATATACACAAACGTAGATGGTACAGACGTGTGTGTTGGGAAAGTTGCTCACCTTGTGCGAAAGTAGGCAAAAGGCGGTTGGCAATTAACCTTGAAATTTTCATATGGCCGGAATTCCGTTAAAGAAAGTGGGCAGGTGTCTGACTAATTAGCGAGTGCATTTGAGCAGTTTTACAGCGGACCGCAGCATCCAAAAATCTCCACTCTTACTACCTACATGCGACAAATGCGCAGTAATAGTCCCAACAGCGACCACAATAAAAGCGGCGGCAACAAGAATCAGAACAACAATAGCAATAAAAGTAAATAAGAAATTCCCAAAAAGAGAAAAAAGTGCATAAAACCCATTAAAACCGAAGAAATTTCAATCACTTAGCTTTAAACCTAATTAGGGAGCAAAAGCTGCATACAAATGAGTGAGTCTAATTTATGACACAATTTATTGACGTCAGCATTTGTTTTTAAGTCATTAATACTTTTGTTCATTTTTTGTTGGTATTTTTGCTTCATTTCATTTCTTTTTTGAAAGTGTAGAACCAGTAGCGGAGTAGCAGGTAGCATTCAGCGGGCTGGCGCACTGGCGCGCGGGCCGACTGACTGGCCGCCGGTGTTGACCTATAGACTTGCCTGATGGCACCGGCTTGTGAAATCCCAAAAAAACACCAACGTAACCTCAGAGAGCAAGCAAAACAAACACCGACACCGACGCCGACACCGACGCCGCCACGGAGACACCATCGCCGCTGCCACCTCCAGCGTGAAACACCGTAAACAAAGTTTGGAAAGGCAGGCGGGCAGCCACATCCGGTTTGCGAGTACACACCACTACTTGGCTAGCGCCCATGCACACAGCCAGCAGAAAAAGAAATTTGTATCGTTCTGTGAGGCTCTACGGGCTGTGCGAATGTGTGCGGGGAAATCCCAGCACCCAAGTATTTATGACGTTTTTTGCGAAATACTAATTAATTGCTGGCTTCTTATGAATATGTGTGACTGTTTGCAGCGGTTTCTGCTTTTTCTTTGAATTTCTTTTTCGTTGGTTTTTTCTCTTCCCTCTCACTCGTTCTGCTCTGCGCGGCAGCTTCTCGCCAGCGGAGTTCTAGCTGGCGACATATAAGTTTACTAATTATTGTGGATGTTGGCTTTTGGGTGCGTGTGCCAGTGTGTGTGGGGCTTCGGTGTGCGCCATTCACCATTCGCCATTCGCCATTCACCATTCTCCTATCTGCATACAAGTGAACATACACACGAACCCGCATCTAGCCGACGCGATGGTATAACGCACATAAATTTATCGGCGCCAGTTAAATTATAACTGAAATTAGCATAAGATCCAAAAAAAGAAACAATTTCAAATTCATTAAAAACGCGTTAAATCAAAATTAAATTGAGATAAAAATGTAGTGCGGACTGTCGATCGATCAGAAAGTCACAAACCCGCTATTACTATTGTCAGGCATTCGTAATCGAGCCCAGTTTAAGGCCTACGCCCTCAGCGGGGTCTCCATGGCGTATGAGTTACACAGAAACTGAGAATCGGGGAATTGTGGTCGGCCTCATTGCACCCAAATGGGCTTCGTATCGCGCGTTGGAAACTAATACTCCCCTTTATGTTACAGGTTTTCTAAGCGTATTGAAGATGAAAATCCTGTCTAGACAAGAGCCTCATAACTTTGGTCTATTCAATATTCAAAAAAAATCAAACCGGATCAAAACATAATCTGATCAATAACGGATTAAATGATCCCAAAAGGACAATTTTATCTCAATTTTGAGATTATTATCTCAGATCGTAATGAATGGGACATAGGAGGACCTTGGGTCGACCCTAGAAGTCTAGAATAGTTCACAGACGGGTCAAAATCAAACACCCGGGTTGTGGCAGAGGCCTATGGACCCAAAATCTCAGAACCAATAGGCAGGTGGCCTAGCGCCTTCCAGGCTGAAATTCAGGCAATTTAAATCTGCATAAGGACAAATCTGTAAAGGGGTATCAACGGCGCGCACATAGCTATATATTCAGATAGTTAAGCTGCATTCATTACAAGCATTAGCTTGGTATTCTTTATAATCGAAACTGGTGGAAGAATGCTTCAACAACCTACAATCTTTAGGTGCAACAAATAAGGTTGCAATTTGCTGGGTCCCGGGTCACTCAGGGATCGAAGGCAACGAAATTGCTGACGAATTGGCTAAGGACGGTTCCGCAGCAAGCCTCATAGGTCCAGAGCCATACTGTGGGTATCAACTGAGGGGAGACTAAATCTAGGGTAGATAACTGGGAACATGGTCTCAGAATATCACACTGGGAGGGGATAGACGGACTTCACCAAACCAAAAGGCTGGTAAGGCCCACAATAGAGAACTGAGCAATATGTGCAAAGCAGGCATAAGAAAGATAGTAGGTTTTCTAACAGGTCATTACTACCTGCAATATCATCTGACTAAACTCCACATTTTTGACGATACGGAGTGCCAGCTCTATCTAGAAGAAGAAGAAACCACAGAGCACAAACTGCGTTGGCCCGGACTAGAATGAACATATTCCACAACCAGCTGACTCTGGAAGAAGTAAAGAATGCTCCTGTCATCCACATTCTTAAATTCACTACATTCTACCTCACTCGTGAAACCATAAAAGCCCTAATAAAGCTTAAGATTTGTGTGACCTTCGCGCCGAACTCTTCCGTAAGAGAGCTGAAAGCGTATTTGCCTAATTAGCAGCCCGCTGTGATTCTAGCCAGAGCGGGGCACCTACAGAAGAGAGGTACCACAGTCTCCTCCTCCTGTTCATCACCACAGCTTCTGCAGTATTCTTGAGAGAATATTCCCAGTCACAGAGCATGCCTGCCGAATAGCCAATGACCGGTTATAGAAGCTGCGACCTTAGAGATATCTTCTCTCGACAATCAAGTCTCTAGATTTTTTCCTATCAAGATCCGGCCACATTAGCTTAGTCGTTAAGCAAGTGCCTTCGTCTGCCCAAGACATATTGGCCTCATGCGCGACGCTATCCTTCAACATTAGTTTGCAATTGGTATTCCAACATCGTACAGAGAGGAACGTTGGCATCCCGTCTTGCTAATTCATCAGCCCTACAGTTCCCTTCAATATCCTTATGTCCCGAAACCCATATTAGGCGTACCCTGGAAATGGTGTGATATCATTTAGGGCTGCCTGGCAGTCCTGGGCAACCTTTGATTTGAATGCCAACGAGCTCTTTGTCTTGATGGCCACCTGTCTTTCGGAGTAGATATTTAGAATGGTTTTTGCTACGGCGTGTCTACTTAAGTAGACGGCTGCCTCCTATGGCCATGACCTCTGCTTGGTAAACACTATATAGCCGTATTATTACCAGTTCTTTTCTTATTTTATGATCAGATTCGCTTTGTCTTATTAGTTAGTAATATTTATATTATTAATTAACTTTAATTATAGCGGTGCATACGAGCGATCGTGTTCGAACTGTGGTCGCGATTTGCGATCAAAACTGTTTTGCAGCTAACGATCACTTGCTCGCAATCGTAGGGTATTCACTCTGTATTTCGGTCATCCTGATATGCATGATTGGAATCCTTAAACTAAATTACTTACTTAGTTTAAGTGAAAGGCGCGATGCAGCAGAAAAGGCTCTCGTAGCAGTTCGAACGATCTGCGAGCAAGCGAACCACCGAACATGCTCGAGCTGCGATCGCCTCCACCCACTCGAGCTGCGATCGCCTGCATCCGCTCTACCGGATCGCCTGCATCCGCTCTACCGGATCGCCTGCATCCGCTCTACCGGATCGCCTGCTTCCGTTCTGCCGGATCGCCTGCATCCGCTTTGCCCGATCACCTGCATCCGCTCTGCCGGATCACCTGCATTCGCTCTGCCGGATCGCCTGCATCCGCTCTGCGGGATCGCCTGCATAAGCTCTGCGGGATCGCCCGCATCCGCTCTGCCGGATCGCCTGCATCCGCTCTGCCGGATCGCCTGCATCCGCTCTGCCGGATCGCCTGCATCCGCTCTACCGGATCGCCTGCATCCGCTCTACCGGATCGCCTGCATCCGCTCTACCGGATCGCCTGCTTCCGTTCTGCCGGATCGCCTGCATCCGCTTTGCCCGATCACCTGCATCCGCTCTGCCGGATCACCTGCATTCGCTCTGCCGGATCGCCTGCATCCGCTCTGCGGGATCGCATGCATCTGCTCTGCGGGATCGCCTGCATAAGCTCTGCGGGATCGCCCGCATCCGCTCTGCCGGATCGCCTGCATTCGCTCTGCCGGATCGCCTGCATCCGCTCTACCGGATCGCCTGCATACGCTCTACCGGATCGCCTGCATCCGCTCTACCGGATCGCCTGCATCCGCTCTACCGGATCGCCTGCTTCCGTTCTGCCGGATCGCCTGCTTCCGTTCTGCCGGATCGCCTGCATCCGCTCTGCCCGATCACCTGCATCCGCTCTGCCAGATCACCTGCATTCGCTCTGCCGGATCGCCTGCATTCGCTCTGCCGGATCGCCTGCATCCGCTCTACCGGAGCGCCTGCTTCCGTTCTGCCGGATCGCCTGCATCCGCTTTGCCCGATCACCTGCATCCGCTCTGCCGGATCACCTGCATTCGCTCTGCCGGATCGCATGCATCCGCTCTGCCGGATCGCCTGCATCCGCTCTACCGGATCGCCTGCTTCCGTTCTGCCGGATCGCCTGCATCCGCTCGGCCCGATCACCTGCATCCGCTCTGCCGGATCGCCTGCTTCCGTTCTGCCGGATCGCCTGCATCCGCTTTGCCCGATCACCTGCATCCGCTCTGCCGGATCACCTGCATTCGCTCTGCCGGTTCGCCTGCATCGGCTCTACCGGATCGCCTGCATCCGCTCTACCGGATCGCATGCATCCGCTCTGCCGGATCGCATGCATCCGCTCTGCGGGATCGCATGCATCTGCTCTGCGGGATCGCCTGCATCCGCTCTACCGGATCGCCTGCATCCGCTCTACCGGATCGCCTGCATCCGCTCTACCGGATCGCCTGCATCCGCTCTACCGGATCGCCTGCATCCGCTCTACCGGATCGCCTGCTTCCGTTCTGCCGGATCGCCTGCTTCCGTTCTGCCGGATCGCCTGCATCCGCTCTGCCCGATCACCTGCATCCGCTCTGCCAGATCACCTGCATTCGCTCTGCCGGATCGCCTGCATCCGCTCTGCCGGATCGCCTGCATCCGCTCTACCGGATCGCCTGCTTCCGTTCTGCCGGATCGCCTGCATCCGCTTTGCCCGATCACCTGCATCCGCTCTGCCGGATCACCTGCATTCGCTCTGCCGGATCGCCTGCATCCGCTCTGCGGGATCGCATGCATCTGCTCTGCGGGATCGCCTGCATACGCTTTGCGGGATCGCCCGCATCCGCTCTGCCGGATCGCCTGCATCCGCTCTGCCGGATCGCCTGCATCCGCTCTACCGGATCGCCTGCATCCGCTCTACCGGATCGCCTGCATCCGCTCTACCGGATCGCCTGCTTCCGTTCTGCCGGGTCGCCTGCTTCCGTTCTGCCGGATCGCCTGCATCCGCTCTGCCCGATCACCTGCATCCGCTCTGCCAGATCACCTGCATTCGCTCTGCCGGATCGCCTGCATCCGCTCTGCCGGATCGCCTGCATCCGCTCTACCGGATCGCCTGCTTCCGTTCTGCCGGATCGCCTGCATCCGCTTTGCCCGATCACCTGCATCCGCTCTGCCGGATCACCTGCATTCGCTCTGCCGGATCGCATGCATCCGCTCTGCCGGATCGCCTGCATCCGCTCTACCGGATCGCCTGCTTCCGTTCTGCCGGATCTCCTGCATCCGCTCGGCCCGATCACCTGCATCAGCTCTGCCGGATCGCCTGCTTCCGTTCTGCCGGATCGCCTGCATCCGCTTTGCCCGATCACCTGCATCCGCTCTGCCGGATCACCTGCATTCGCTCTGCCGGTTCGCCTGCATCGGCTCTACCGGATCGCCTGCATCCGCTCTACCGGATCGCATGCATCCGCTCTGCCGGATCGCATGCATCCGCTCTGCGGGATCGCATGCATCTGCTCTGCGGGATCGCCTGCATACGCTCTGCGGGATCGCCCGCATCCGCTCTGCCGGATCGCCTGCATCCGCTCTACCGGATCGCCTGCATCCGCTCTACCGGATCGCCTGCATCCGCTCTACCGGATCGCCTGCTTCCGTTCTGCCGGATCGCCTGCTTCCGTTCTGCCGGATCGCCTGCATCCGCTCTGCCCGATCACCTGCATCCGCTCTGCCAGATCACCTGCATTCGCTCTGCCGGATCGCCTGCATCCGCTCTGCCGGATCGCCTGCATCCGCTCTACCGGATCGCCTGCTTCCGTTCTGCCGGATCGCCTGCATCCGCTTTGCCCGATCACCTGCATCCGCTCTGCCGGATCACCTGCATTCGCTCTGCCGGATCGCATGCATCCGCTCTGCCGGATCGCCTGCATCCGCTCTACCGGATCGCCTGCTTCCGTTCTGCCGGATCGCCTGCATCCGCTCGGCCCGATCACCTGCATCCGCTCTGCCGGATCGCCTGCATCCGTTCTGCCGGATCGCCTGCATCCGCTTTGCCCGATCACCTGCATCCGCTCTGCCGGATCACCTGCATTCGCTCTGCCGGTTCGCCTGCATCGGCTCTACCGGATCGCCTGCATCCGCTCTACCGGATCGCATGCATCCGCTCTGCCGGATCGCATGCATCCGCTCTGCGGGATCGCCCGCATCCGCTCTGCCGGATCGCCTGCATCCGCTCTGCCGGATCGCCTGCATCCGCTCTGCCGGATCGCCTGCATCCGCTCTGCCGGATCACCTGCATCCGCTCTGCCGGATCGCCTGCATCCGCTCTACCGGATCGCCTGCATCCGCTCTACCGGATCGCCTGCATCCGCTCTACCGGATCGCCTGCATCCGCTCTACCGGATCGCCTGCATCCGCTCTTCGGGATCGCCTGCACCCGCTCTGCCGGATCGCCTGCATCCGTTCTGCCGGATCGCCTGCATCCGTTCTGCCGGATCGCTTGCTTCCGTTCTGCCGGATCGCCTGCATCCGCTCTTCGGGATCGCCTGCACCCGCTCTGCCGGATCGCCTGCATCCGTTCTGCCGGATCGCTTGCACCCGTTCTGCCGGATCGCCTCCATCTGCTCTGCCGGATCGCCCGCATCCGCTCTACCGGATCGCCCGCATCCGCTCTACCGGATCGCCTGCATCCGCTCTACCGGATCGCCTGCATCCGCTCTGCCAGATCGCCTGCATCCGCTCTGCCGGATCGCTTGCACCCGTTCTGCCGGATCGCCGGCATCCGCTCTACCGGATCGACGGGACATACTCGTATCTAACAACTTGTGTAGGGTGTTTCGTGTGGTGTGCTATAAGGCCCCTGCATTTTTAGTGCCAAAGCGCGCTGCGCTTAGTGTGAAGAAAAGAGATTTTGAACAGAAAGTTGTTTTGTTTTTTCTGGGTTTTTGGTGTTAAACGCTGGACAGCGCAGTTTGTCAGAGTGTCCGTCCGCCGCTTTATGAATAACTGTATTTTAAAGTCGAAATTTCCCACAACCATTTATTATATTTATAGGAGAAAGAATGCTGGCAAAATTAATTGTTGATTGCGAATTGTTTTATGGACTTTTTCGAGTGGCCGTCGTTTTGGCGCCAACGGCAAAACTTGAAAAATTGTTTTGATTTTGTGTGTGTGTTCCCGTCGCTTTCATTAAAATAAATTCCCAAAATAAATAACAACGACAGATAATATTTGCTTCAATTTACATACAAATTAGAACGAATGATCGGACGGACGGACGGACGGACTTATCGACCGCCACACAGCCGCGAATGCTTCTGCGTACGAGTAACTGCTACGTCCAAGATAGGAGGGCCCTCGCGCTGCTCTCGATTTGATTTAATATCAACACTAGTTAATTATACTAATCAATTAGCTCCGTCATTTGATTTCGATTTCGAGAGATCAAAACAAATAGTAAAAATAAAACAAAAACACTAATTTACACGAACTGTATACGCCGACGCTGATCATATGGTCCGGACTGCTCGTCTGATCTGGCTGGACCGCCTTGTTACATATGCGAAAAAAGAAAAAAAGTTTCCGCGAACGTTGAATTCGTTTTGACGTCAAATCATGGCATGTAAACAAAAACATTTCCACACACGTTCCATGGTTTCGGAGAAGCGTGTATTACAGATCGTTTGTCATTGCGTGGGACTCACTTTTACGATGTAAACAATTGTGGACTCATATTAGTGTAGTGGCTACCGAATTACGACCATTGTTCAGATCTGCTGTAGCCAAAGTGATGGGTGTTTTGCTACATCGGAGCTGCTTGAGCGGAACGACACTCCATAAAATCTTCCGTGCAACGAACTGCAGCGTTGCGAGTAGCTTCACCGTACTGTATAGGATCGGGCAATTCTATCCTATCGATCTCTTGACCCTCGAACGCAAACACCTACGAGAAGTCAAGATGGGTAAAAATACCAGAGTAACCGCACAGGATATAAAGCAACAAACCGTGCACCATTAGCAAGAACGATGGGCCGCCGAGAGTCGCGGAGAATTGACAGCGAGACTCATACCCGACATAGCGAGCAGGATAGGAGGAACAGCCGGAATTGTCAATTTCTACCTCACGCAGTTACCGTCTGGTCACGGATACTTCTGCAAGTATCTACATCGCAAGTGAAAAATTGGAGGGGGCTCACAGGTTCGTGAGCCCCCTGAAATGAGGTTCCATTTATTTAGTGTGAATATCAATGAGCGGGATACCAAACGACATCTTCAACACTTCTGGCAACCTTAGGTAACAGTTAAATTGGAAGAATTCAGTGGGAGAATTCGCACAATGGACCCCATAAATAAAATGAATCACTTCTTTGTCTTTTTAAATTCGCTTTGGTTCTATTCTTTACATCTGCATAAAATTGGCTTTGATTCTCAGTCCGCTTTAAAAAATATTGAGCTCCACAAATTTATGTTTATGATTCCATAATGGCATTTAGGAAGTCTCCTCTATTATACTTCAGGAATTCTTAAAAGGGTCGTAAAAGTTTATAGCTTGCTCAGCACAACAGACTGACTTGCTCAGTCTTTTATCGTCAATAATGCCCACACATTGAAAGTAGACGCGATTATTTCACATCACATCATAAAATACCCGTCTGTAGTTGCAAACAGTCAGAACGACGGAACAATAAATAACTTAATGTATACAATATACCTGATTTGGGCTTATCGACAGAGATTTGCATCCAATAAATGTCAATAAAGTCGACATTATTTAGTTTATTGATTAGGGGCCGACACGAACTGAGTGAGTGATTAAAGCGGTGATACACGTAGGGGAGTGCAGTCTCTCCAAAGGGCAATTGATTTGACATTTCTACGCTCATCTGTATTTCTTGTAAATTAGCTCAGATCCGTAGAAGCAGCACATCTATGGTTCATATTGATATGTTCTCGGCCCAAACATAGAGCTCAGTGTGTCAGAGTTTCTCTCCAGAATACAATTGGCAATGTAGTGAGATTAAAGGTGGATCAGTCCACAAATACTTCATTTAAGAAGTTAAGTGAATTGAAATAAAAGTAGAGTTGACCTGCGAGCATTTCCATTGCGGTATTCGAAGAACCATGTACCGAGTTGCTCTCTAGATCGACATGAGGACTGAGTTGTGGATTGGTGGACATTTGGCCTCCTTGCCTTTCAAACTTGCGAGTCAGTATAATTTTTGGCAATAAATTGGAGTCCTTCACATTTGGGACTATTAATCCAACTCATGCGTGTGTGTTATATTCATTTGGGCCCTGGGAATTTCACTGGGAATTCTTGATTTACGAGTGTGACCAAACACGTACTTCGATTTCCAGTTCACTGAATCGCTTCAGTTTTATTGCTTTTAAAATTATTTAAGATCTCAAATATGTGCATAATGCATTTTTTAATGAATGCGCGCGAATTTGAAATTTTAATTTATTGGAAGAATGTGATGATTATGATGGACCTCTACAAGTATTATGCCACGTAAAGAGCAAAGCCGTACAGTGACCCGATCAGGGGTTCATTTCAAGAACATGACTCTTCGGCATCTTCTGCAAGGACAATGATCTCGGTGGGTGAAGGGGTTTTTTCAGTTTCTATATCTTTAATTCTGTTTGAGTTGTATTTTAGTTGCATATTCGTTAAGAAGCTCGTTTTAGAAGCAGCAGTAAGACGCTGAGTTCCTTATTCCACGAGAATTTCACAGGCAAATGGGCATTATAATGGGCTGCATTGGCATTATGCTCCTGCTCGGATCAAATCACCGATTTGAGGTGGAATGTTATGACGTGTTTTATCATAGTTCTGTGCTCATGTGTGTGGTTGCTGTGAGAAGCGTCAACATTCACCCTCATGTTTTATTTATTCCCTTTCGGAGTTGCCGTCATCAATTATACGAGTATGCTCCGCCAGTTCAAAAGTGGCAAAATGTGTTTATGATTCAGAAATATTACCTTGGACCATGATTCGGGTATTGATAACTTCAATACTTTCACACATGAACTAAAAAGAATCCATTGAAAAATGTTCGAACTCAAATGAGGATAAACTGGGTAATATCTGGAGAGTAACAAGGTAAGCACTTCCCTTTAATATGCTTGTATGGTGTTCATTTTCATCTTATATGAACTCCGCAGAATAAGCTACAGCATAATGTGTTGAAACTGAAATTTCAAATTAAATATTGTTAGGAAATCAACACGCCATCTGATTGGTTGACGGTTTTAAGGTGAGCGTCGATTTCAGCCCCTAAAAATCCACACGCTAGAAGGCATGCGAAGCTGCGTTCTGAGGCTGATTGAGGTTCTCGTGTGCAAGAGGTATACAACCGACTGCACACGAGACATCAGTGATCAGTGAACAAGTGAAAGTAAACAAGTGAAAGTGACCAAGTGAACATTGGAGTAGCAGCAGCAGTGAAACAGTGAGCGTAGCCGAGAGTGAACAGCGTAGTAGCAGATCAGTTAACCAGTCACAGTGATCATAACCGCATCCTGAAAGTGGCAGCAAGCAGCGTGAGGGTCGTGTTAGCAACGAGAGTTAACAAGTGATCGATGAGAGCGGACATCGTTTTAGCAACGGGCACTTGAGCTGTGATCGTCGCAGAGCGGACATCGTTTTAGCAACGGGCAGTTGAAGCAGATGTAAGTAAAACATTGTGGTAGCCACCTTCTGTGGTCTAGTGGTAATCATGCTAGACTCACACCCCGAGGGTCGCAGGTTCCAATCCTGCCTCGGGCTTGGTCTCCAAAATGCTTCTTTCTATAAAATCCATTTCTTTTCGAGTCGAAAGCCTCTGTAGCTAGTACTCATTCCCCCAACACCTTGCACTCATAACTAATTATGGTGTAAGATATAATAATAATAATAAATAATAATAATAAAACATTGTGGTGCAATAACTGACTAACTGCAGCACACTATAAGCGAAGACGAAGTGTGAGAAGCGAGCAAACTTGTAAAGCCAATAGTAAGTTGGACGAATACTAATAAAGCCAATTGTTCTAACTGAAGAGGGAATTGTTTGCTTATTACACAATCCAGCGATACGAATCCAAGTATTGAGCTTGGTATAAGTTGTCTGAAACGCAGTCACGTAACAATATATTACATTCAAGTTACATCTGGAGTATTCTCTATGCAGTGCTGTTGCTGTCTCATTCTCGCCCATGCTATAAGTCGGCGCTGTTGTTGTCGCGTACTCCCTCACTAAGAGCCGTAAACGATGCTACCAATGGACAAGAATCTTCTGAAGCAGTTTTGAGTGATGACTTCACATCACAAGTTGAACTATTACAGTAAATAAAATTTGTCTGAATTGCGGTCAAATTAAATGGCTTCAATTAAAGTGAAATTAGCCCATAAAAGATGTTGTTATTGCTTGTCATAATCCAGTACTCGATCCATGAAGAAAATCAAATTTTCGCACCATCATTGACTGGTTAAGAGAGCAGCGCGATAGCGTGAATTTGAAGAGAAATGCATTGTTTTCCAGCAAAACACTGACACAGTTTTGCCCAGCACGGTATAGTCTAAATTTAGTCGATAGTCGTTCACACTCACCCATACAGACACACACACAGATTAGTCGACTTTTGCGCTTTCTTAGAAGTTTGGCGCGTTTGACGCAAACCCATTATAAAATATAATTTGTATTTATTTTATAAAGTGTATTTTTGTTTTGTCTTTATCATAATATTTATTTAATGTTTCATAAACACCGAACGCAATTAATATGCAAAACTAACCATAACACGAGCACGGGCAACGCGTGTAGGACGTCATTTGGACTTTGGAAATTATAAAATACCCATGCACGCTTACACACATTTAAATACACGAACCTACGAATGCGGAGTCCACATTACGAAGAAGTTTCATGAATGGAATTAAAATTGATCGTAGTAGTCGATTATAGTGTTGGAAGAGGCTTCGCGGGTGCGTTTTCAAGATATTCCAATGCAACTATTTTGAAGTCACAATGGCCAAAGAGGTTCCTTGTGATACGATATGAGGAATTAAGTGATTTTTAGCACGCAACTGATGGGTGCTTAAGGGCATTATACGAGTACTTTGGTGAATTGTTTCCCAAATTTCTTATAACACACCGGAGAAGGGCAAGAACAGAGTATACAGAGTAAAGAAACTTAAACGTCAAACGGCAAAGCAGCGAAATAAAGCAGGCGAGCGTTGTACAGGAATCCACTGAAAATCGTGTTGGATCCACTCAAAATCGTGGTGAATCCACTCAAAATCGTGTTGGATCCACTCAAAATCGTGGTGAATCCACTCAAAATCGTGGTGTGTCCGCAGCGGACGCTGGCAGCGAAAAAGAGTTTCTCTTCTCTGTGCTCTGGGCAAGAATGCCCTCAAAAAAATGGTTTGCGAGGCATATCCAGATTCAGCATATGCCACACACAAGTTGCTCTTCAGGTCGACAGCATTATTTCCCAGGACTCATCGTTCCTAAATTCTTGCAGACATGATTAATGACAGTCTAATAATGATATTATCCATCGTTCCACATTACCGCATCGTCTTCCATCCAGCCCACAAATGCGAATTACTTGCAGATTACAGTGCGCTCTGATAGGGATGTGCAAAAAATATCGATATATTCAGTTATCGTATCAATATTGTGTAGGGGAGATATTTTTAAAGTCCATATATCGACATATCAGATTTCTATTTTGAGGTATTTTTGGATTAAAATTAAACATCAACTGAATGGTCCGAACTCGTGAGCAGATGTTGTTAGAAATTCACGTTGCGATTTCATCGGCGCTGTGGCAGCTTCTGTTCCACACAAATAAAATAGAAAAAAAATACCTCATTAACAGAAAGATGGTAAAGCATTTGATGAAAGAGACAGTGACATACTTGGCATAGTAATGACGACCTCAAAATCACGCCCTCTTGAACAATGTGTTCTAATTGGGAAAACCCTCTCAGAACCACCCTTTCCATTACAAGTGAAAGTGAGTATAGGAAGTTATGTATGTGCTGCTTTTCAGTATAAATCGGTTATGACAATGTTGGGGGGAAAGGAGACCTATGAAAATGTTGACATTAAGTGTACCACTGCAGATAGAGGGAATGTTTCGGTTGAAGAGGGCCTTCTAGCTGGCTTGTGAGGACATGCGCACCAAGGTGGCTGGTTGCTAACAGTGGTACTATTCTAAACTTTCCCTGATAGATTAGGAAAGATGCTTGAATGTTTCTCTAACTTGAATGTCAAGATAACAATGCTTGAAAATGGGCGTGACTGTAAAATATTTACCCATTTTAAAAGCACTTATCCAGCAGCCTACAAGCACGCACTAAACGCATTCGAGTGAACTTCAAGCTTCAGGGTAGTGCCTTCTTCATTTGCAGATATATTCTTTGTACATCGAAAGATGCGATTAAAAGTAGGCGAGATTCGAAGTTACATACATTTCCTGAGCCTTAATATTGAACAAAATGTTGTTGTTGGGTACATCATAGACCAAATAAGTGAAGCTTATAAACAATGCGAGTACATCCACACATCCTACGCCTCCTTCCAAGTATTACAAACAATTGCCCTAGTCTAATGAGCACTGTAAATGCTCGTACTTCATAAAATTTGCGTACATCGTTCTGGGAATTGTGGACAATCCCTGATTGGGTTTATCTTATAATCACTTTTGGCCAACTGAGCAGATGAAATAAATTTGTGCATCGGCCTGGTTTTGTTGTGGTGCTTATTCTACACAAATACGCCTGGTATGCAAACAGGTACGCGCTCGTTCATTACAGCTACGCTTCTACGCACATCCCAAAAGGTCTCGGCTTCGGTAAAAATAAACCAAGCAAAACCAATGGCATAGGGCAAGGCGAGTCGATGTGCTGTGCATATGTTTTGCTAATTTACACCGTGAACTGCCCGTTGTGTTTGATGATGAATTGTAGAACACTGCGTACTGTAAAGCAGGTTGTTGTTCCCGTTTCACTGCTTGCAGTTGTTGTTGCAAATGGAACGTGCGCCGAAATAAAACTAGAAAATGAGCTGAGCTCCTGCAGAATTTATAATTTCGTATACTCGTCCCTCAAATCCCCCATCTACTCCACCAATAAACCAAAAGTCTCATTTCAGAGCTCGAATATTGAATAAATAAAATCGGTGAGAAGCAAAATTTATATGGTCCGGCGCAACGACTATTGTAATGCCCTACTTCATCATTGATTCTTGAGCTAAGTTCTTCAGGTGACGTGAGACACTAATGCTTAAACCCTATTCGGAAGTGATTCTGATCACTGTTAGTGATTGAGTAGTCTGTGCACGGAATCGCGAAAGGGGGGCTATAAGAGGTAGGAGATGGGCAAAGGCTATGCTGCCTGTTATTTCCGATAGAACGTCAAGGTTTCTTCTGTCACTTGGTAGGAGAGACTGCAGACTTTTGGTAGGACTGATGACGGGCCACTTTGAGTAGGATAAGCATATGCAAGAGATAGGCATCGCAGACACTGAAGACGCAGGAAGATGAGACGGTGGAGCACTTTTTGTGAGTGTGCCCCGGTTTTACTAGAGTCAGTTTCGAGGTATATGGCAAAGACATCCTAGGCGGCAAAGATATCTTAGGTGACAAAGACATCCTAGGTGGCAAAGGAATCCTAGGCGGCAAAGACATCCTAAGGCAAAGACATCCTAGGTGGCAAAGACATCCTAGGTGGCAAAGATATCTTAGGTGACAAAGACATCCTAGGTGGCAAAGGAATCCTAGGCGGCAAAGACATCCTAGGTGGCAAAGACATCCTAGGCGGCAAAGACATCTTAGGTGGCAAAAACATCCTAGATGGCAAAGACATCTTAGGTGGCAAAGACTTCCATAGGTGGCAAAGACATCCTAGATGGCAAAGACATCCTAGGTAGCGCCAACTTTGGCTACTTAGGGACACAGGATCTACTGAGGTTAGTCACAAATCAGGTGGATTCAAAGAAAATTAAAAATGGAATGTCCTGTGGTCTGAGTACTATATATGAATAGTTGGTCCGATAAAAAAAGAGAGCGATTTTGATCAATAATAGACCCGTAAATACCCTTATATATCTCTGTCAAGCCTGTCTTTAGGTGATAACTACAACATTGTAAGTGAAATAGGTTCTTCGTGGTAGTCCCGGTACAGTACCTCTCTCCATTTAAGCAAGGTAGGTAGGTGTGTTCAACGGCTGCTATAAAAGCACACCTAGACTGGGATTGGTCCTTTATGACACCGCATGAAGCACCAGTCCCGTTCCCTCTCATATGCCCAGCCATTTGGAGTCTTTAATGAAGCTATTTGTGGAACCTCATTTTCTCCTTTCAGACAGCGCTGTTCGATACACTCCTGCTCCTCCTCATCCAATCAAGGATTTAGGCAAACATTGACATGTTTTACAGGCGGAGCTTCGAGCCAACTTTTATAGAAATTGTAGGATGCTTGCGGGTGAGTGCGGCGGGCTGAATTGTTTCATAATTTATTAATTAACATGTTGAAATTATTGAACTTCATAAATAAAATTGAAAAAATTCAAGCCATAAAAAAAATATTAAATGTAATTTGATACTCCAAAGCTTCCAAAATAAAACAATCGTGAATTACGAGTTTCTTTGTACCCGAATTCTGTTCCGTGTTTTTATTGTGGTGCTCAGAGTATTTTGAACCTGGCGCGTGTCTCTATGCAGGAAATAAAGTTCGTTCTAATCGGTTGAGTTCATAGCCTCGGGATCCGCGGTCAAAAACAGTTTCCTTGGGCACACTTCCACGGATGTGTTTAATCAGGTGCGCTCCGGGTCCCATTTTTATGGCTTAATGAAACCGGTTTAAGAGTTGAATTTGAGGACTTTATTTAATTAGTTTTGGAAACAGTGGCGCGATGTATGAATATGGATATAGATAAGCCTGGTCGAGTAGCTCGTGCCGACCAACAACGAGTTTCGGCGTCTATTGACAACTGCACGGCTGTAGTGACTTTATAACACAGAGTGTGATTAGTGCGCTAAACACAGGTAAAGGGTGTGAATGACAAAGATTTTCCAGGCTCTACGAGCTTCACTACTCGCCCATATTTAGGTAGACTTAAATTGGGGTTTTCGGTCAATTCGTAATCTAAAATACGTGTACGAGTATGGTTTCAAAACCTTTTTAGACGTATTCTTGAACCCCTCATGGAAGAGTCTGAGGCTGTCTACAAGTGTTGGTGGTATTACGTCATCGCTTCACCAGAATTGGCAAGAATCACTTTCAGGAATCTTCCAAACCAGAAAGCACTGTCAGTATTCTGAGGTGTTCTGTACTTAGATCGAGGAACTGTTTGTTGCATTATGAGTTCTTGCCCTTAAAACGATCGTACATATTCAATAAACTTTCAATATCAAAGCTAAGCACAGGTAATATTGTAGTGTCCGCCCACTTCCTCGGCAAATCTGAGCATAAATCCTTATCGAGGCACACAATTAGAAACCGACTTGAACACGGACCCAAGTAAAACTACGTAGTTGAGAGCAATTAATAAAACATTCATCAATAAATTAGACGAATGCTAATTCGATTTGGATCAAAGCACATTCTTGCTTGATTTATGATTCTGATTGTGATTTCGGCTGAGTTCCGATTGCGTCGATATTGGCGCCGACATCGGAGTGGACACAAACAAATCCCCCGCGATCAAACACAAATTAATTGAATTCCGAATTAAGTAGAAATGAAGCTTTTAATTACTTTCGTTCTTTTTTATTGTGCGGTTTGCTTTTTATTTCTATTTTATGATGAAATTCAAGTTAATTAAATATATTTAATACGCGCATCTAGGAATTTTGGACGCGTCATAAGCTCTGAAAGATCAAGCTCCCAGCTCTTTGCTACCTTCACTTCGAATAAATCCAGAATTATTGGGAATTTTTGTGATCTTTTCGAGTATTGATTAAATAACATGAATGAGGCGCTCACAATTCTTATACAGATAAACATCTGCAGCGTTCGTTTATTGCGCGCTACTTTAAAAAAACATTTCGCAAAGATGCGAGGCAGGCAAAGTCCACCCTAGGGAAAAGGATTGCTTCATGGGACGAAACATCATTGTGGATTTAAACTTTGTCATCTTCCCCAAGGTCGACAGGCAAATATATTCACTTATATGCACTTTATAATAAACTACCAGCACTAAGTTCGACATCAGAGCAGTTGCCGATTCTTTAATAATGTTACGCTAACAGTTCGGATCACTGGATATCAAGATATGCATATAAACATATTTGTTTGATAACTTCATTTTAATACTCGTGGCAGACAAAGTTTAACAGCTCGCCAAGTTTCTCTTCTACTTCCTTCTAATCTGACTTCTCTTCCTTCAATCTGACTTATCTTCTTTGTTATCACTTGAGACTGAACCATCTGAGACCATCCAGGAGATGGTTCCTATATCTATAGTCCTAACTTGCTTTCTAGGACTATTTCAACTGTCCTTTAGAGCAAATGAGGTAGCGTCATTGTTAACGCCTTGTAATATGATAGAAGAGACAACATTAATGTTGACTAAAAGCATCAGGTAAAAGAAAATATCAATATCAGCACATATTGAACGATCTCGATATACGAGGGGTACTACTTATATTTCGGGAATAGCAAAAAATAAAAAAACAGTTTTAAATGAAAATGGCTTTATTGTTTTTCAAATTATTCCCCTTGATGATCAATAGACGATTGCATTCGTTCAAACCATTTGTCGTAGCAGTTTTTCCACTTCCCTTGAGACACCTCCAAAACATGGTTTTTGAACGTTTCAACTGCTTCTTCGGGGCTCGTAAATCGTTGACGATGCAGTTTACCTTTGATATTCAGGAACAAGAATAAGTCATTGGATGCCAAATCAGGACTGTACGGAGGATGAGTCAACAATTCGATGTTTTGACTGCTCAAGAATTCACCTGTTTGACGAGATGAGTGAGAGCTCGCCTTTTCATGATGGAGAATGATTCGTCTTCGGCGGTTGGTTTTACGAATTTCTCCGAAGACTTCCGCCAAACCAATGGTCGTGTACCACTCAGAATTGACCGTCCTATGTTGCTCAAGCGGAACAGTGGCCACATAACCCATTCGACTGAAGAAACAGGCGACCATTTGCTTCGCTGTGCTTCTGCCACGAACAACTTTTGTTGGATTTGGCTCGTCTTGGAATACCCACACGGTCGATTGTTGTTTTGTTTCCGGCTCATACGTATATATCCATGATTCGTCACCTGTCACGATTTTATACACGTTTTTTGAAGCACCTCGGTAGAACTTTTTAATCATTTTCTTACACCAATTGACACGAGCCTTTTTTTGAGCGATTGTCAAATCATGTGGCATCCAACGCGAAAAAATCCTTTTTACAGCCAAATCTTCATGCAATATTGAATGTATGGAAGTGGAAGTAATGGCGTAGAGGTGTCCTCTATCTCACGATATGTACATGACGATCTTGCATTATCAGTTCACGCACTGCATCGATGTATTGTGGCACAACAACCGATTTTGGACGACCTTCACGGAGTTCGTCGGCGACCGAACTACGACCACGATTGAATTCACTATACCAGCGATATACTGTGGTTTTTTATGGACCCTGGACCTCGATTAAATTAAAACACATCACAGGAGGAAACCGAAGATAAGCGTGTTCTTCACTTTTCATATTAAGCAGAAGGCAACACCCATTCGCCCACTGCTACTAACAGGACATTGAGAGGTACAAAAACAAAGATATAGTTTATAAGAATATATGTTGAGTACTAGTATGCTGGAAAGGAAACATGGTATCACTGAGGTGTTTTGACTCGGACCCGATCTCGCTTCTTATATGAAATATACCGACTACTTAAGGAGACTGTCATTCTGGCCATCTCAAACCGTACAGGAGTATATGACTGCATTGACTAGGGTATTATCTCCGTCCTGTTTACTATCTGGCAATCTCGTTTCGAAACTTCGGGCTTTGATACTGGCATAAGGAGCATCATTTATGAAAGTACGAGCATCTAAAGTCCATTTGGATGTTTCTTTTTGAGAGCATAGTAACCGCACAAATGAAACTTCCGGGTGATAATCCACAAAACATTTTCAGTTTATTGTTAATTTGGAGGAAATAAAACTGAGCGAGAATAATGAATGCCTTAATCGAATACAACTAAAAGCATTTCTTATCAATTACCCAGCTTTAAAGACACTTGTACAGCTCGATGAATGTCATTGCATTAGGGAAAAGCGGTCACAGTTTTGTTGAAGCAGCCGTCCCGCGTAATGAACATCAATTCCAAATTCTCCCTGCCGACATTGCTATTAAATCTGCAAGACCCGTAGGATAGGTCACCCCTGTGAAAGATTTATCATATATTATACCATCAGTTCCACACTGTAATGGTGGACTGGCAACTAAAGCAACTAACGAGTAAACGTTGCAAGGACCTCTTTTGTAATCTGACTGTCACAGTATTATCAGATGGAATTGCCTCTTTATCGAGTAGGTCGACGTTGGTGTCTCCAAGGTCTCATCACATCCGTTCTTATCACATTTGTATATTACCTGATTTTCGGGTGAAAAAAAATAGTCTAGACTATGATGACTTAATGAGCGTATTCGGTCGCAGTTCGAGATCCACCTAACATTTACTCGGTTGATCAAGGCGCCAGTCTGCCACTCCCACAAATCAACGTCTGCAATGAAGTCGACATCGATCAAAAAAGGGGTGCACACCGATTATACTTACTTGCTTTGTAAGAAGTCTTCCAACATTTTCACAAAATTTCCTGAAATTATTTTTTCATCGGGACGCAGTTCGGGCGCCCGAGCGGGACTGTGGAATATTAAAGAGAAATCATCACCGTGATTGGTACCTGCAAAATTTCCAATTCAATTAGATTTCATATATAAAATGGTATCACGCACTATTGCACTACCCAGCGGGATATCCTTGCGTTTGGCCAATACAGTGCCCACTCCCTCATCGGCCGGATTATCGTACACGTAGGCGTAAATCGGAGTAGTTGAATGCGCCCGGTGCAAGCGAACAGACTTCTCCACGCCATTTTTGAATAGTACATCGGTGTACATACGCTGCAGATCGCGGTACGCATGCACGGAGAACTCTTGGTTGTCCAAGTAGAGCTGCTTTAAGCCCAAGCAATAGACATCCCGCTCCTCATTGTTGGAGAGGTCGTTTTTGAAGTATAATGTTTGTGGCGCCAACTCGAACCAGCGCTCGTTCAACTGCTCAATTAGCTCTGCTCCTTGTGGAGACTTTTGCAACAGTTCCGCGGCGTTGTAGCCACCGTCCTGAGCTGAATACGAAGCCAGCCAGGGCACATGCGCATAGTTCCCGGAGCGTATAATGTCTTCCGGCGATTGCGTTAGAAATGCCTGCTCTGCTGTGGCAACCTCGATTACAGGGCCGAATGTCGTAAATGGGTTAAAGCCGAATATAAGGAAATGTGGCACTGTTTTGACTATTTCCTCGGCAGACTTCGATTTTAAACAAGTTTTGATCTCTGTCGGGTTGTCTACATCGGGACATTGCAAAATCTTCCCAAGTTCGGAAGCTCGCGCACGTGAATTCTGAGTTATAACCCAAGGATTCAAAGCAGTGCCACTGAAGGAAGCAGCCACTGTAGCGTAGTCAGTAAAATTCTGCTGCAACATGTGCAAATGTACCGCAGCCCCACCCGCCGAAAATCCCAGTACCATCATTAAATCTGGATCCCCACCAAAGTAAGCAATGTGCTGCTTGATCCACTGCAATGCCAAACGTTGATCCTTCAAACCGAAATTGCCAGGTATGACCGCATCTTCGGTGCTCAGGAATCCCAGCGGACCCACGCGGTAGCTTATTTTTACGACCATCACGCGTCCACTGCGCATGAAATGCTCATGATTATTGGCATTCACGGAGCCGAACATGAACGCACCGCCGTGTATGAATATTAGAACGGGAAATTGCTCGTCCTTGTTCAGCAAATCCCCCATTCTCTTCGGTTTGTATATGTTGACAGTTAAGCAGTCTTCCTCTCCTAGGAGTTTGTCATCACCCTCCTTGAACTGGTCCCACTGCATGCATTTCACCGGCTCCTTGGTTGCATCGAACACATCTGTCCACTTTTGTGTGTACACTTGTGGCGCTTCAAACCTCCGTCCGTGCACTGGAGGTTCGGCATATGGTATAGACTCATAGCTGTAATAGTAAACATTGTCCCTGCCACGTAATTTCCCAACCGGTAGTTCCACCAGCAAATTTTCTAACTCGTCAACAATTTCATTGCGCTGCTCCGCCTCATCTGCTGCAGAGAAACCTTTTAAGCTAAGTAAGTAGATTAGTGTAGTCAAGGCTAGCACTCGTGTGAGCTGCGGACTCGAATGCATCTTCACACGCTACCAATCGTTCACCAACTGAATTCCACTTCATTGCTACATTGAGGTACACACTGATAGAGGTACGAGTACGTGCCTTTTCATATTTAGAACTAATCTCCCACCGCCCTTTCTCGCTCCCTCTTATCTACGTGAAGTCCCTGACCTTTTCATGCCATAGGCAACAGTAAACATTATCGCCGCTCTTCGTTATCGGCTTCTGTCATCATATCAATAACGTGAGGAAATCAGCATGTAAACATGAACTTCGCATTCAAATTGCGTCCAGATCAGTCGATATGTGTTCCTGTTGCTATCTCCTTTCATTCCACAAGCGATATTGTTCACCAGCGAAACGCCGGTAGTTGATCCATGAGCTCTCCAACTTTGTTCGTTATAAGAGCACTTTTTAGTAATTTTCCAGTTTACAGTTTTATGTAACTCTATAAGCTGCGTACGGATTCTGCACGGAGTCTATAGTCGAATGCAGACTATAATCCGATCTTATCATTATCTCATCAATAAGAGCAAACTTGTAGACAGTTGGCCACAAGGGGATAATAATAATAATAATTTAGCTTTAGTAGTTTGCCCAATGGCCGACACTGCGACCTAAAAGATCTTTTGTGTCATACTACAGTTGTCATTAATGATCCATGTGATCACAATTGTCCGATCTACTATGCCCTATAGGTTTAGTACCGGCGTTTCTTCCGTAATGCCATAGCATTTTGTCCGTTTGGTGGTGTCAAATCGTCACAATAATTTATCAGGTTCTTTTCTACCTAGATGTTCCTTCTCTAGAGAAAGGAAGTAGCTGAAAGTCATGTTCCTTCATTATCTTTTCCGCTTTATGGATGAATTTGAGAATGTCCATAACAGTCACATGTCGCACAGTATGTGTTCCGTGGTTTCCTCTTCTTCTAGACAGAGCCGGCATACCGTATCATCAAGAATGTGGATTCTAGTCAGGTGATGATATTTCAGGTAATAATGACCTGATAGAAAAGGGATGGACAAACAGTGCTAAATGAACTCATAAAAAGCCCCTGATCAGCACTAGAATGCTGGCCACACCTCATTTTGGATGTTACGGATTTCCGTACCAGTCACAGCCGTCTGAGAAATGAAGTCTCTACAAATAAACATCTTCGCTGCAGAGCATTAGAGCATGGATGATGTGTGAATTTGTGTGATAGTTGTGAGTAATTTCTTAGTTTCTTGGAACGAATCATTTATCTGTACTAAGCCCGTGGATACAGTACGCTGAAATGAACTGTTTTGCCCACCTAAATAAGTACCGAAAATCGATGTTGATTCGCATTTTTCTTGGAATCGCAGTTTCGGCGCAGGACTGATGCCAATCAACATTTAACGACTGTGTTGTGGTGGCGGCTCTCTGCCGTCTCTGATTGCGGTCAGTAATTCACTTAATATGGTCGAAGTTTTTTTGTAATTCACCTTCGCTTTGCGTTTATTCGACACGTTTCAATTTTGAAGAACAAAGATACATGTCTTTTAACCATGAACTGCATCCAGTGACACGTTGCGGATCATGTCTTTTAACCATGAACTGCGTCCAGTGCCACGTTGGGGATCATGTCTTTTAAACATGAACTGCATCCAGTGACACGTTGCGGATGATTTTGCTGTAGTTACAATTTTTAAACTTCCACTTTCAATTCAGTGAAAGTAAATCGGGGTTTCGTTAATGGTGTTTTAAGAGACCAATAATGACAATTTATGCAAGCAGTAATTAATTTTTATGGAAGCTCAGTATCCAAAGTCTACCCGCTGGATTTGAGAGTATTCTGGTTTCAAAAGTAAACAAGCGAGTGTCCGACCTTGACTTTGAGCCACTTTAATTAGTAATTATATAACCGAATATAAAACTTATTAATTAATTAATTATTTCCAATTAATCGTGTTAATGGGGTGTCTCACATCAAGCTCCACTCACAAATTATACTGAAACTCTTTTTTTCTTACACATTAATGGAGGAATGCAGCTTTCCGTGTTGTGAAAGCAGCACTTGGTGTGAAGCATTTCGTTATCTACAGACAGGTTGTGGAATCTACTGGAAGTTTCGAAAATATTAGCAAGTGTATGGCAAAATCTGCATTCTGATATCATTAGGGACCTTTCACAAGTCGGCAGCGTGAAGTTAGAATAAACTAATTGGGCAGCTGAGGGTTTAGATATCGACGAATGTTTGTAACACTAGAGAGTGACTCAGGCCGTTTGCTTTGCGGAAGTTGGAATACAAAAAAGTTCTTTTTTATAATTGGTTAAGATGCCATCATAAACTGAAGGAAGATAACTATAGCCACATTCCATCAACGTAGTAGTTAAATTTAACAGTAGTTCGACACTCCAGCAAGTTTGACGTGAAGCCCAATCGGTGTATTTAAGATAGCGGTGCTTGTGCCGTCTACTGACCAACGAATAGCACGAATCATCAGCACCTTAAAAAACAAATTTATATATTAGTAAATATATAATCGTATGTAAGATATTGATTCTAAAGAATGTGTGTACTTATTCGAGCTGCTGATTAAGGACTTTGGTCAGTACATACTTTGTACATGAGTGTTGCGTTTGATTTCCGGATAAGGTAGGTATGCAAGACTTGTGGGCTGAGGTGCCATCACTGACTTTATTCCTTTTTGCTCAGCGCAATCATTCAATAATGTGATATAAATGACGTCATACGAAAAGTGAATAGGCCATTTTTGCCATACAACTTGACTTGATTCAAAAAATATGGTTTCCCAGGTAAAATTGAACATATTTTTCGTATCTTGTGTCTAGTGATGGCTTAAGAGTCCATATTCAGAGTCGATTATAAACTTGAACACTAAATTGATGGAGAGCATAAACAAAAATCAGCGGTGGCACTCTGAGGACAATATGAATATGTTCTCTGACAAGAAATGGGTTTATATATTAAAGTCAAATGATTTGTACAATATCTTTCTCTTATCAGGTGCCATAAAGAGCACTATCTCTAAGTTATCCTGTAAACCATTGAGGCATCTTATTCGTGTTTAAGTTTTCTTTGGAAGTAAAACTATGGGATGTGGCCCCAAAACTAGAAGCATCTGGTGGCGTTGGTGGCTCTAGTGCATTTTGGATAGCATGCAAAGCACCCGAGACTAATTTCCTCTGTGAAGTTGTTATTCTCCACCTTCATTTGCGAGTTGCTGTTAAGTGGTATAAGAATAGCTTCACCAGTGTTTAGTTTTACGAACTAAAGCTTGTGCTGTGTTCTGGTTGTGCATTCTACAACAATGCACTTTCCTCTTGTTCCAAACAAGATTCTTATTGACGCTACTCCCATGTGCTCTACTTGCCCTTCTAAGGAAACCGACCGCTTTCATGCATGCCAGTGTATTTTGCGTTGCCAGAGCCTTCATATCGAAATAGTTCGAAATATGTATCACATTAGCCTCGTCAAAGTCCGGCAGATTACACTTTGAAAGTAAGTTGCTTTGTATTTATATATATAAATATCCCTTTTCGAATCCTCGTATATCAGTGCCGGCACCTCATCGACTCCTAACGCCCTCTTGGGTGTGGTACAAAATTAAACCTAGTCCTAGTCCAGTGTTCGATTGCCTTCTGCTTCTAATACCTACGCTAATAATATCGTTATATCATTTTCGGGATAAATCGAGAAACTACATTGAAGAATTGATTAGCTAATTTATAAAATGTAATTTAATTTTAAATAACTTCAACACTTTGGTATTCGTTTCCAATAACAGCTGTTTCTGCTGTGCCAAATGCTGCCAAATCTTTTAAAAGTACAGTACAAATGAAAATTATGCATATTCTTCTTAAATAGTGTCATTCACAATAGAGACTTTATGATAAAAACTAAAAAAAACATTAGCAGAGAGGAGCAAAAAAAAAATATAATATATATCGCATTAGGAATGGATACATTTCATTCCGAAAGCTTCACAAAATTTGTAAAGTAGTCATACCTGTCTTGACAAACATTACTTCTCAGATGTCTATCAGATATTTTTGCATATTTTTAAACAGTCACGAAATGAGTCGAGATATTGGAAAATGGTCGACCGCCAAAAATTTGCAAGCATAATTTCTGATATTCATCTGCTATTTACAACCTCACAAATATCAGGCCTCTGACGCAATTGTTATGACTCTACACTGTTGTGTGCTAGTTGAGAATTATATTAATTGTGCACCAGATTGGAGTTTTAGTTTATTAGTTGTTGCGATCGTTGTTTTGGCGTCCACCGTGTGTAGGGTTGTTTTGCTCCCCTCCTTCTGTTGTTCCTTCCACTTGTCCGCTTTGCTGGTGAATGCGGCCAGGCTGAAACCTACCAGATTCTGAGGTACAGATGGCGCTGCCTCAGAATGGTAGAAATTTGAAAAAAGGTGACTGACCGCCTCGACCGCTGGAGCGGTCACTGATGGAATAGCGGAAGAGGCCGAGGAAAATGAAGATAGGATGTTTTTTAGTTCGTGTCGGTGGTATTGGCAGAAAGAGTCGTCTCGTCCGTGGTCCGGTGATTGTTTGTTAGTAGCGTATTTTAGTTGAATCAATAGAAAAATTGTCGCAGCATAACTACAATAGTGTAAAAATAGTGTTTCTATTCTTATAATAAATGAAGTGAAAGTTATTTTCAAAAATAAAGATTCAAAGCAGAGCAGAACGTGGACGTCCTCTGTATTAGTGGCACGGTCAGTGTAGGTCAAATTTCGTTGGCCTCGAATAATATCGTTTCTTTGAGTTATAATTCGCCACGCAAATTGCACAGAATCGTTATTTGTGGTATAAATTATATGCTCCATGAGTTATAATCGTAATTAAGCTGCTTTTTCGAGTTGAGCTCGCTCATATTTAAAGGTCGTGTAGCAGAGGTCGGGAAGGAAAAAGGAGGCTGCCGCCCGCCCCTAGAGATAAGTAAATATTTATTTAAGTTATTAAGTACTCGAGTATATGTATGTTATTTATTTAAGTAAAATGTGTAGTTATGTTTAATTTTATGTTAAAAATGTTAGGCTAAGGCGGTCAATATGGGGCGGGCTCGCTTGTCGACGTAGCGGAGGATGCTGGGAAACATGGTGAGTTGGAGTTTTTTTTTGTAGTGTTGCCCCACCCGATGCAGTGTGGCGGGTTAAGGACCACGACCATTGCGGTGAGCTAGCCGTGGTCACCACACTGCATCATTCTAGTGGTGCGGTAACATTAATGGCGCCCAATTTTAAAAATAATAGAAATATAAATTAAAATTTTCCTTTTAATGTATTGTGACGTTGTACTGAAGCATTGTGTAGTTTAGTTTTGATGTGTAGTTAATGTGCTCCACTCTTGCCGCTGACTTGACGTGCCAATGCGTAACGCCAACTGCAGCGACAAGAGGGGGAGGCTAAATGTGAGATAGCTGAGAGGCGGAGTCTCAGTAGAAGTAAAGGAAAATTTTAATAAAAAAAAAAAAAATGACAACTCGCCAGGTAAAAGAAACAGTCCTCCGATGGATTGAAGACAAGGGAGCCCCACCCATTTGAACATTAATTTGGATTAAAAAAATATTATAGTTTTTTTTGTTGGTAAATATTTAGTTTGGCTATATTTATATGGATAAAATTTTATATATTATTAGTATTATTATATATTAACTTAAAATTAAAATTTAAGCTAATTTTGAATATAGCTATGGCATCATGGGCCTTAAGCATAACTTAAAAGTTTACAGTTTTTGTTTATATTTGGTTGTACAGGCTGGTAATTTTTAGAAATTTTTATATAAATATATTATTCTCTTGGGGTATAGGGTGGCAGAGGTAGATCTCCAGACGTAGTTTCCGGTGTTAAGTTTTTGTCAGAAGTTATTTGGGTTATTCCGATAGTCAGATGCACTTGAGAAGTGGTTCAAAAAAAAATCGAAGTGCAGAATTTGACAGAAACCGGGATATTCCAGGAAGACAGGGAAACAGAGAGATTATGCCGGTGGAACACTCGCCCCAAGGAGGGAGTGAGGAAGGTAAGGCAGCGGGGGAGTCACTAGGTTGGAGCGGCACGGGGGCGGTGCCGAAGGAGAGAGGCAGTGAAGATAGCTGGTTAGCCACGGCAGCGTATGAAACCAGGCCAGAACGAGAAATGAGGCCATCAGAACTCCCGAGCGAATACCGTTCGGCAATTAATTTGATGTTGCTCGAGAGCCATAATAGCTATCGAGTAGCATTAAGTGTAGAGACCGAGAAAATCAAAGAAACGGTAAGAGCGAATCACATTGAGTTGATGAAGATGGTTAATGACGCAGTACGGCCAATACGGCAACAGCTATCGGAGCGGGAGCCGATGCCCGCGGCATCGGAGTCGGGTTGGGAACCCCTAAGTAGAGCCGAGGAAGGTCGCGAAAGTGTCAGATGGAGGAGCCAGCTTGCCCCAACGAGTGGCCGCGAACCACCAAACCGGGTGGAGGCGGAAGAGGGTGGTCCGGAGGTTTTAACCAGGGAGCAAGGGAGTAGGAGTAACATAGGGCGAAGGAACGGAAGAGAGATTCCGAGAGAAGAGAGTCATATGGTAGTGAGACTAGAAAAATGGGGTTTATTCTTTGATGGAAAAGTCGAGAATCTGCCCGTAGAAGAGTTTATATTCCGGTTGGAGCATTTGCAGGCGCAGTATGAGGTTCCTTGGCCAGCAGTAATGAAGGAATTTCATGTACTGTTGCGTGGGGCAGCAATAGAGTGGTACTGGCTATGCGTACGGACAACCGACGTCAGGGCGTGGCCAGCGCTTCGGAACGCTATGCTAAGGCAGTTTCGCTCAAACCAGAGTGAATTTGAGTTGTTGAGGGAATTGTCGGAAAGGAGGCAACTGCCAGGCGAGAGCTTGGACTCTTTTTTTTTTGAAGTAATGAAGCTCCGAGCACGAATGACTTACCCTGTGTCGGAATTTGACCTAATCAAGATAATCAAGAGAAACCTAAGGGAGGGATTAGGGAAAATAGTGTATCCCATCGCTTGCTATAGCGTGGAGCAGCTGAAGTATGAATGCCAAGAGGCGGAGAGATTCTTCCAAAGGAGGGAAGTTAGGATGGTGCAGCCGCCTTTTAAATATGGTTCGGGTCGAGTAGTCAGCGAGGTGAGCAACACGGCAATTGAAGAGGTAGGGGAAAACCTACAGGAAGTGGTAACCGGGAGAGGTGCGTTAGAGGAGAGGAACCAAGTAAGGGAACCGGCAAGTAGGAGTCAAGTGGTATGCTGGAATTGTAAACAGCTGGGGCATACATTTAGGGAATGTAGTTCGAGGCAAAGAAAAATATTTTGCTATAGGTGTGGAAGGGAGAATGTGGTGACTCCAGAGTGTCCTAATTGCAGGAAGGGAAACCCCGGGAGGAACGTGGCACAAGAGGGACCGCCACGTTCCGGACAAGTCCCTGCGGAGAACCCATTTCGAGTGAGGAAGACTTAGAGCGGAAAGAAGGAGCTTACAGGCTGCGGAGTAGCGCACCGGTGAATGGAGTGAGGAGCCGAATTGTCTCAAATCGAGTAAGGAGAGCCCGGGAGCGATACCGGAGGAGAAGGATGGAAAGGAAGAGAGTATCAGAAACGGTGGAAAGAAGTGATAGGGAGGAAAAAAGGCCGTTTGCGGAAATAGCAATTAAGGGGAAAAGTATCAGAGGTCTACTAGATACTGGGGCGTCTGTGAGTATACTAGGAAGAAATTGTAAGAAACTGGTAAGCGACCTGGGGCTGAAAGTGCGAAGCTATGTGACCATAGTAAATACAGCTAGTGGACAGAAACAGTATGTGGTGGGGAGAGTAACCGTGCCCGTGCATTTTAACGGGGAGAGTAAAGCGATAACATTTTTTTTGTGTCCTACCCTACAACAAGAAGTTTATTTAGGAGTTGACTTTTGGCGGGTGTTTAGCCTAGCACCGGGGATAGTTGGAGTGGATGAAATAGTCGCGGAGTCTGATACCAAGGATAACAGTGGAAAGAACGACGCCGCAAACATGTATGATTTGTCAGAGACCCAGCTGGAGCAATTAGTTAGAGTAAAGAAGGAGTTTAGAGCATATGAAGAGTACGGACTAGGTAAAACAACGGCAGAAAGACACAGCATACAGTTGAAACAGGGAGCGGAAGCAGTAAAGGACCGTTACTACCCAGTATCTCCGGCGATACAGAAATTATTGTATGCTGAAGTAGATCAGATGCTATCGCTAGGGGTGATCGAAGAAAGTGAGAGCCCTTGGAGCAGTCGGGTCACGTTAGTCAGGAAGCCGGGTAAGAATCGGCTGTGCTTGGATGCCCGCAAGTTGAATGAGCGGACCGTGAAAGATGCATACCCCATTCAGAATATAGAAGGCATCCTAAGTCGCATAGACGAGGCAGTGTTCATCAGCAGCATAGATCTCAAGTTCGCATTTTGGCAGATTGAACTGGAACCGGGGAGTAAAGCATTTACAGCCTTTACCATACCAGGAAGACCCCTGTACCAGTTTAGGGTAATGCCCTTTGGGCTATGCAATGCGGCCCAGAGATTGTGCAGGCTGATGGACAAAGTAATTCCGCAACGTCTCCGGGGGAATGTATTTGTGTATCTGGACGACTTGTTAGTAATATCCCCAGATTTCAGTACACATGTGCGTTTGTTAGGAGAAGTAGCGAAATGTCTGTCTGATGCGAATCTAACAATAGGATTGCAGAAATCGAAGTTTTGCTGTAAAGAGGTAAGATATTTGGGGTTTGTGATAGGCCATGGGGAGGTAAAAACTGACCCGGAAAAGATTGTGGCCCTGAATAGAATTACTGTACCAAAGTCACCAAAGCAGGTCAGAAGTTTTTTGGGAACGGCAGGGTGGTATAGAAGATTCGTGGCGAATTTTGCAGACGTAGCAGCGCCTTTGAGCGATACGCTTCGAAAGAGCGGGAAATTTGTAATGACTCCAGAAGCACTTGCCGCATTTGCGGAATTGAAGCAGGCTCTCACCACGGCACCCGTATTAGCACAACCAGATTTTAAGAAACGGTTTTATATTCAGTGTGATGCGTCCCATTACGGCGTTGGGGCGGTGCTCTTCCAAAGAGATGAGGCTGGACATGAACGCCCTATAGCATATTATTCGTACAAAATGAATAGTTGCCAGCTGAACTACAGCGTGACAGAGAAGGAGTGTCTGGCAGCGGTTCTCGCGGTGCGGCGGTTCAGGGCCTATGTGGAGCTGATGCCTTTTACCGTGATCACCGATCATGCTAGCTTAAAATGGCTCATGTCATTGAAAGACTTGAGTGGGAGGTTAGCCAGGTGGTCTCTTCAGCTTCAGGCATATGACTTTCAAATTGAGCACCGGAAGGGGAGTGAAAATGTAGTGGCTGATACGCTGTCCCGGTTGATGGAGAAAGTGGCTCTGAATATTCTTGATATGGACACTACGGAATACGATTCGCCTGAGTATGTTCAGCGAAAGCAGACTATTGAAGAGAACATAGGGAAGTTCCCGGATTTGCAAGTACGTGATGGGAAGATATATAAACGTACTGTGGCTAGTGAGGAAGAGGGCAGGGGTCCCTGTTGGAAGCTATGGGTGCCCGAAGCATTAACGTCGACAGTTGTATCACAAGCCCATGATCCTGAGTTGTCAGCTCACGGGGGTGTCGCTAAGACATTGTACCGGGTGAGACAGTTTCACTATTGGCCTGGTATGGCGGTGCAGGTGCGGAATTACGTGAGAGATTGCAGGATCTGCAAGGAAACGAAGCATAGCACTCAGGTTTCTAGACCTTTTATGGGAAAGGAAGTCAGCACCGAGCGGCCATTCCAACGACTTTATATAGATTTTTTAGGAAAATATCCACGCTCCAAGGCGGGCCACGCGTACGTGTTGGTGGTAATGGATCATTTTACGAAATTCGTGTTTTTAAAAGCTATGGGTAAGGCCACAGCAATGAATGTAGTAAGGTTTTTGATTGAAGAAATTTTTCATAAATTTGGTGTACCAGAGACAATACATTCAGATAATGGAAAACAGTTTGTGAGTCAGGAATTTAGTGAAGTGATGGAGTCCTATGCGATTAAGCATGTGAAGACGGGGTTTTATGCGCCACAATCTAATGCAGCGGAGCGCGTGAATCAGTCAGTTCTGGCAGCTATAAGGGCTTACCTGAAGGAGGACCACCGCGATTGGGATTTATTCCTGAGTGAGATCGAGTGTGCGTTGAGAAGTGCACTTCACTCAGCGACAGGAATGTCACCTTATTTTGCCTTATTTGGGCAGAATATGTTCACCAGCGGCATGGACTATGAGTTGGCAAGGAAGTTAGGAGCGTTAGAGGAAGGAGAAGTGAGTGGCCTACCAAGAGAAGACCGAATACGGTTAATTCGCGATAAGGTGCAGAAAAGATTGCATTTAGCGTACGAAAAGGGTGCGCGTCAGTACAACAAGCGAGCTAGGCGAATTAATTATACTCCGGGCCAGGAAGTCTTTCGACGTAATTTTACTTTGAGTGATTTTTCACGGAATGTGAATGCAAAATTTTGCAGGAAATTTGTAAAATGTCGGGTGGTGAAGCCGCTGGGGAATTGTCTATACCTATTAGAAGATTTACGAGGGAAACCGGTAGGAGTGTTCCATGCCAAGGACATAAAACAATAGTACGAATCTAAACCGTGAAGAGCACGCGACTCTTAATCTCGGGGTTGTGGGCGTAGCTCACGTTGGCGCCTGTGGTACGTGAAGTAGCAATAGTTAGTAAGGAGGTGGAGGAAAGTTAATCATAGGGAATTATGGATTATATAATACATATAAAAGAACTTACTCCCAAATCAGCTTCGTTGGTCTAGAGGTAATCTGAGTTAAAAATCTGAAATTAGAATTGATTACTATGTGTTTTTTTTAAGGTAAAATAAATAAAAATGTTCCTGTTTATACGATAGAGTATAGGTGTGTAGGTTAGCGTTTATTAGTGAGTAGAGTGGTGAAGGTGATTCTTCGAGTCGAATGGCTGGGAAGACAAAATAAGTATAGAGTTAGATTAGGAAATTTTGTGTTGTGGATAAGTACCGTGCAATTAGGTGTTGGGATCCGTAATCTTCCTCAGTGTGGTGGTTCTGTAAAGGAAGTATTATTAGTTTATATGTTTAGGTTTATGTAGGTATAGTTGCCCGGCTAGCTCAGGGTAGAGCATTAAGTGCTAATCGACGCTTCCATCCGTGTTCCGGCGGAGTTTATAGTGCTCCTGGCAACCCGTGTGTTTTGTTGCGATCGTTGTTTTGGCGTCCACCGTGTGTAGGGTTGTTTTGCTCCCCTCCTTCTGTTGTTCCTTCCACTTGTCCGCTTTGCTGGTGAATGCGGCCAGGCTGAAACCTACCAGATTCTGAGGTACAGATGGCGCTGCCTCAGAATGGTAGAAATTTGAAAAAAAGGTGACTGACCGCCTCGACCGCTGGAGCGGTCACTGATGGAATAGCGGAAGAGGCCGAGGAAAATGAAGATAGGATGTTTTTTAGTTCGTGTCGGTGGTATTGGCAGAAAGAGTCGTCTCGTCCGTGGTCCGGTGATTGTTTGTTAGTAGCGTATTTTAGTTGAATCAATAGAAAAATTGTCGCAGCATAACTACAATAGTGTAAAAATAGTGTTTCTATTCTTATAATAAATGAAGTGAAAGTTATTTTCAAAAATAAAGATTCAAAGCAGAGCAGAACGTGGACGTCCTCTGTATTAGTGGCACGGTCAATGTAGGTCAAATTTCGTTGGCCTCGAATAATATCGTTTCTTTGAGTTATAATTCGCCACGCAAATTGGACAGAATCGTTATTTGTGGTATAAATTATATGCTCCATGAGTTATAATCATAATTAAGCTGCTTTTTCGAGTTGAGCTCGCTCATATTTAAAGGTCGTGTAGCAGAGGTCGGGAAGGAAAAAGGAGGCTGCCGCCCGCCCCTAGAGATAAGTAAATATTTATTTAAGTTATTAAGTACTCGAGTATATGTATGTTATTTATTTAAGTAAAATGTGTAGTTATGTTTAATTTTATGTTAAAAATGTTAGGCTAAGGCGGTCAATATGGGGCGGGCTCGCTTGTCGACGTAGCGGAGGATGCTGGGAAACATGGTGAGTTGGAGTTTTTTTTTGTAGTGTTGCCCCACCCGATGCAGTGTGGCGGGTTAAGGACCACGACCATTGCGGTGAGCTAGCCGTGGTCACCACACTGCATCATTCTAGTGGTGCGGTAACATAGTCCAACGTTACACTGTGAATCGAGGCATACGGGTTACGAAAGTTTTCGTTTCCTCATATACAAAATCAACCAACAAAATTAAGGGAAACATTTGTATATACCCAAAAACAATTCTTTAATAAACCGAAATGAGACACTTCCTTCTCCCAACACAAATTGATCAAATAAAATGTAGTAGAAGATGCTTCCTCAGTAATTTGCAGCAAAAATATTAAGGGGCTCTTTGACTCTCAAATATCAGTTTTCGTAAATCGTGAAGGACCAACAGATACAAACATATTTTCACAGCTAGGTAGTAAGCAATTTAACTTCAATTATCTAAGCATGGCTTTGATAGAACATTTGGGTCCGTTTCTCAGTCGAGCTTTACAAAACAACTGTTTGGGATTCCTCGCTAAAGTGCCACCTACCGCTTTTTGCTTGAAATCTCTGGTAACGCTGGCTGCATTCTTGCAGCAACACATTTGGAGAGACAAGAATACTAGATTGCTACTTAATCTTTATTTGGAAAGAAAATTTAAGTTTAGGGATCCTAAGACCAGAAAGAGAACAATCTGGCAAGAAAAAGCTGCTTGTATGAAAAATGCTGGGTACGATACAATCGAAGAAATTAATGATCGAAAGTAGCACAATTTAAAAAAAAAATAACAGTACAATTATAGACAACAATAGAATCAGTTCTACAATAAAAGGAAGAGTAAAGTGGGACTATTATGAAATCTTTAAGGAAATTTATTCAGATGATCGCGCAATTATGTACTCTTATTTCATTCATTCATTAATTTCCCTTCTGTATACTTTAAAAGTTTACAATAAAAAATGGTTTAAAAAACAGAGAGTGTTGAAATTCTTAGCATTAACTGACATTCAGTTGCAAACAGCTGTTTTTTCAATAAAAAAGATAGCGGCCCATTCCAAAGAAATTGCGCTGTTTCACTGATCCGATAAGCAACCGATGGGCGCAAGAATGCAGCCTCTTATTTACTTTCATTCACAATAGCCAAGTTTCATTTCCTTACTCATAATCTTCTAGGTGAAGATAAAATATTTAAATTTAATCTTATTTAAACTGAAATTAAAGATATCAGAATGTGATTTTTTTGAAATTATTTTCATAAATTGATAAAAGTTTTCAACGTTTGATTGCAACAGTAACAAACAGATTAGCTGTGTTTCTCTCTAAGCGAATCTGAAAAAGCAGCAGCAATCTGTTTGTAGCCGCTTGTTAGTGAAGCCGCTCAGGCAGAAATGCTGCCAATCCCATTTGTTGTCTATTGTGAACAGCTCTAATTGAGTAAAATATCAAAATAAGGAATGAAGAAAAGAGGTAATAAGTCTGTAATAATTTTCAATTAAATTTAAAAATCGAAGTCGATAAATATTTTGTTTGTTTTAAATTAATTCGAAATTATTGATTTTTGTAGTGCTTAATAGAAAACGGAAGCGATGGATGAGAGACGGGACTTTGGGGCGGCTCAGATGTTACCAGGCTCGAGAGCGGAGTGTGTATAAACATGTTCTAAAGGATACGACGTTCCAGGGCTTTACAGGAAGTTCTTCTATTTCGTTATTTTGTAGATACGGCTGTTAGTCATAGCCATAGCAGTGGCAAAGATCTAATTGCCCGCCCTATCATATTATTCAAATTTTCGTCAAACGTGCCTAGAAATACACAGAAATGATCGAACATGCCTCCTTTGTATACTACGCTAACACAACTGGCTGTACTGATTGCTGTCTGCATCTAAGGTGATGTAAAGAGCTACCATAATTTTATTATTACAATTATGTACAACTTATATTTTATTTCTCCAGGACTCAACCACAACAACTACTTGCCTGGAAAGGAAAATTCGAACCCTCGTCGGCGGATATGAGTCGGCGAGAGATACATAATTCGATCGCGCCCACGTAATGGTCCTTATACGAAGTAGATGAACGAAATCTTCGGCAATAGGTCAATCGTCTGTAATGACCTGTGGTGGCTTTGAATGGCAACAATCAGGAAGCATCCTGCACTCCTGGTCAAAGTCCCTCCCAAAGTCCTGTAAAGAGCATTTCACGCAAGAGAAAATCTTTGTGAACATTGTTTAGATGCACAAGTTCTCTTAAAGCTCAGCGAACACTGTCATTCCAAAAATTTCAGCAGCGGCTGCAGGAGAAGTGGGAGAGGGAAAATTAAATCAGTTTGTAGCAATGTAATATTATAGAGTTGAAAGCCTCCAGGAGATTTTTGCTTTGTTTTCGGCTTTTATGTTAAATATTAATAGTAAAGTGGGTAAAGTGGTCGTAATAAACCGCGGATCAACAATATTTACCAGATAAGACGAAAGCTGACCGAATTCTAGTTGAGGCTTTCACCTTTTTAACGTACATTGGTTTGTAGCGGGTATTTCCAAGAGAGCTTAAGAGTGATTCTCGAATATTCAAGTTATAGTTGCTGCTTCTGCATCGGCATGTCCATAAATGGTTTCATCTGGCGGTTTATCGTCGCACAAATCATCTATGGTTATTAGGGTGGTTTTATCTCATAGGGTAAAAAAAAATGTCAACATTTTTTTGGGGGCACCCCCCTAAAATGTTTCTTTCTGTCAGATTTTAGGATTGCCAAAGTTTTAGCACGATTGAAAGATGTTAAAACGTGCCACTGGGGCCTCAAAGTTTTGAAAATCTCGATTTTTTGGCAGTTTGGCGACTTTGCCGACCCATATCTCTAGAACGGTTTAATATATTTGCCCGTGTCATACATCAAATTGAAGGCGATACTGTTTATAATATTTTATATGCAATAAAAAAATACGTAAGTAGTACTGAATTCGAGATAATGAAGCCAATGCCCCTAAAAACTTGACTAGGTACCCCTTAGAGCGAAGATGGAACCTATTGTGAAAAAACCCATTTTCCTTGCTATATTATCAATTTTTGGAATGAAAACAATTATGTATTTAAAAAATCAAGTATAATAAATGACTTTTTCATTTTATTCTTATTTAAATTTATTCAAGGGACTGACATAATGTGGTTTTGGAGCTATCTGGATACAGCTGAAGGCATCTGCTGACTACTTGGAGAACGTATTGTTTTTGTTGCTCGTCCTTTGTAAGTAATTGGTTGTAATCTGTGATGAGCTTGACTCCTCGCTCTGCCATGTCGTTCACAACTTTCAAGTTGTTTACCATCCTTTGCCCCTCCTGGTAATTGATGTTCTGCGGCCAAGTTGCAGGATCTTTTTCCCAGAAATTCGGTGTTAATGTTTAATCTCTTGAACAACAGGTAAGTCTCACTTGTAATTAGGGCTGGGAGACCTTTTTCTAGGAATTTCGGCAGTTGTTCTTTTTTTAGTTTGGGTCGCATATTTCTGGAGCACTTCTCATTTTCTTCTGCTTGATTTGTTAAGATTTTTGTCGCCATTTGGCTCTTTACAGTGTTTTGCACTGTCGGGTCAAACAATGCCAGGGCAACAAGTTCAGTTTGTATTTCAATAGATTTTCAATGAGGATTTGGTGCTAAACACGCTCTGGGGGCGTTAAACCAGACTTTACAGTAGACTCGAACGATGAAAACACAAAGTGGTTCTAGGGCCTCTTGTTCTTGGGAAGTCAGCTTAAACTGGTCACGGAAGAGTCATATTTTCAGACAGTAAATAGCTTTTGCCATCCACCGGGCATGATGTACTGGACCTAGAGACCTGAAGCGCACATCTTTTCCGTCAAGATGGCCAAGATTTATCAATGCCAACTGTGACAGCTCTTTGTAGTCGTCTCTTGGCTGGCATTCCATTAGTTTTCTTTGCAGTTCTTCTTTGATATTCTCTACTTCTTCTTTGGGCAGTAGTTTCAAAACATTCTCGCCTACATCGAACTTGGATTTATCAATCGCCGACCATTCTTTTTGAAATCTCTTGAATATGTCTGGTTGAGGTCCCGATGTGCTTCCAAACTTGCAGTCAAAAACCCCTCTCAACAAGAATTCTAAAACGTGGTGTCGGCATGCTAGGTACAGGAGCTCTCGACCTAACATCTGCTCCAGGAGATTGCACGCTCCATTGAGTCTCCCAGTATTTGATGCTGTTCTATCGTAGCACATAGCCACGACCGAGCTGGCGAGACCCCATTCCTCTAGACATTCGTACACTGCTAGGGCTTGTTCCTCCCCTGAGCTACTGTCAGTTTCAGGAACGCCCAGGAGTTGTTCTTTAGTCCCATGTGATACCAGAACAACAACCCGTTCTTTCTGCTCTGTTTTGAGGATACCTGGTAGTAGTTTTCCATCCCAGTGCACACAAACAGCCTCGTTTTGGGGTATCTTAAGTCTGTCTTGAATTTGTTCCGTATATTTTTCACGGTTTATTCCCCGCTGTTCACGGTTAACGCTTCTGGAGATCTTATATTCTTTGGGATCCTCTCCGACAGCTTCTACTGTAGCCAAAATGATACGAGTAGCGTTCCTATCGGACACCTTACAGCGGTCCAGCAACAATGACAATTTTATGGTTGGGACCTCTTTGAAGCCACGCTTGATGCTCTTGGGGGCAGATGGTCCTTCAGATTCTACGTTCATCTCGAGCTCTTCATACGGCGTTTCACGTCCTTCTGACTCTTCTGTTGTCTCGTCGTCCGTGAGCTCCACCGTCTCTGTGAACAATGAGATGAGACAATAAGTATAAAGTTAATATTGATGGAAATTTCAGCTAGTGGAAAATATATATATATATATATATATATATATATATATATATATATATATATATATATATATATATATATATATTTTTAAATGCTTACCCAAATTTCCCGCTTCAAGTTGTTTGTCCAAGACCTTCCGTTGTTTCTGTAGTAGTTTTTCTTCAGCTTGAGCCAACTTCAGGCCAACTCCGAGCATGGAGCCTGGTCTTCCTTTCTGTCTTTGTTTCAACAGAAACTCCTTGTCTTCTTCTGAAGTCATCATCGTCAGGGCATCTTGGTGGGCAATATCAAAGAGATCATCCAACTTTAGGGTAAACTCTTTTACAGCATTTCTTGCACTTTCCGTTTTTCTATCCTTGTACTTTTGCATTTTTCTCCAATCATCGTACAGTTTTTCCAGCTTTACTATGACATTTTTCTTTTGTTTTGTAGGAATTCGAGCTTTTGTCCAAAAAACGAAAACCTCGTCAACAGTAATTGTGGCAGAGCCTCCCACATTTAACTTCACAGTACGCAAATTGTAGAACATAGTAGCTAGAACTTTTCGATTGGAGGGCAGCTTACATCCAGTTATCTGATGAGCTGGATAGTCAATTAGACAAATTTTGTCTCTAACTCTACTTCTCACGCCAGATGTAGAAGACATCAGTTTTACGAGAAATAAAAATGTTCACTAGAAGAAAGAATAAATGACACAGAATGACACTAACTAAAACAAAGAGTACGTGTTAGTAGGTACCGACCTAATTAAAATAAAAATGTCTTTTGTAGTTAATATTTAGTGGGTTTTTTTAAATTCGATCACACGAACGTAGAACAAAATACGACTTTCACTGTTCAGCGAATACTTTTCAACTGACCAAGAAACAAAATCATAAAAGCAAGAACCACCTAGCTATCCTTTTCTTTTTTTAATAGCAGACTCTGAACCCCTGGACTTCTACTTAAAATATAACAATAGGTAGTAGGGTAACCCAATACATTTTTAAACTAGTTTGGTTTTACCTGCTTGGGGTCGCCAGTGATACAGTATGAGGAAAAAATAGATACATACCTGACATTAAAACATTGTTGTGGGTCTAAAATTAACGGTATACCATAGCAAACATATTTAAATGAAATGGGATTCCAAAGTACAAGTATTTGTCCATAATAAACAATAATAATACAAATAACGCATCTTCGCTCTCAGGGGTACCTAGTCACGTTTTTAGGGACATTGGCTCTATTTTTTCGGTTTCAGTACTAGTTGCGTATTTATTGTGTAGAATATAAAATGTTAAAAACAGTATGGCCTTTAATTTGATGTATGACACGGGCAAATAGCTTTAGCCGTTCCAGAGATAATGGGTCGGCAAAGTCGCCAAACTGCCAAAAAATCGAGATTTTCAAAACTTTGAGGCCCCAGTGGCACGGGCTAACATCTTCCAATTGTGCTCAAACTTTGGCAATCTTAAAATCTAACAAAATGAAACATTTTAGGGGGGTGCCTCCAAAAAAAATCCGACATCGATTTTTTAAAACCACCCTAATGGTTATACATACATTGTGTAACCCACAGACAGTTCCTACCAGAATTGTTACACCACACCAATTGGCATGTTCTGTGAAGTTAAGCAACCTTCGAAGACGACCTTTTCGCAAACCAAAAGCAGTTTCTACCACATTCCAACAGAATGTATATGGATAAACCTTTCTTGGACGTTTCTCAGATTTCCATAATCTTTAAATGGGGGCACTAACCAACTTGATGGAGAATAAGCTGAATCTCCCAACAAAAAGGAGAAGTCTGGAAACAAGTCTTCACAGTTCGTCTCCACTCTTTTATACAGGTCAGATCTCCGAAGAACTCTGCTGTAATGGAGAGACCCTGACTCACGCAAAGAATATCAATGCCTTTATTATTTACCATTCTTTGTTTGATGCATATCTGTTGCCCCAGTAATGCCAGGTATCTTTTGTTTTGCTCAAACTTCCTGCATACCTCCACTCCAGCAGCTCCTTCGTGCCATTTTACAAACGTTATGGTCATTCAGTTGAGTTGAACATACCAGAAAAGATCATTAAAATCCCCGTACGATATTGGACGATCATTGAGTGAACTGCTGGAACTTTTTTTTTTTTTAAATACTTGGATAGGAAAAAGCCATCCGCAAGATGGGTGCCGCGTTTACTCACAATTGACGAGAAACACAATCGTTTGAATACTTCAAAGGAGTGTTAGGTGATGTTCGATCGCAATCCGGATGAGCTTTTGCACCGCCTCGTAACCGTGGATTCTTCACAATACACTAGAGACCAAGGAACAGTAGATACAGGGGAGTTCGCCTGGCGAATCGACGCCGAAGAAGGCTGGGTCTGTCGGCCAACAACGTCATGGCGACAGTTTTTTGCGATGCGCGCGGTGTAAGTCACATCGATTACCTCGATTACCGCACATTATGCAGAGCTATTGTATCGATTCGACGCCGATTTGGAGCAAAAACAATCGCATTTGGTGGGGAAAAAAGATCTCTTCTACCAGGACAACGCACTGGCGCACAAGTCCGCAGTCGCAATGAGAAAATTGCAGGAATCAGATTACGAATTGCTTCCTCATCCAACATATTCTCCAGACTTAGCCTCTGCGACTGTTTCCTGTTTCCAGTTATGAAGAAATGGCTCAGCGGTAAGAGATTTGGGTCTAATGAAGAGGTCTATTTTGAGGGCCTCGAGAAATCATATTATTTGAAGGGCATCCAAACTTTGATTGGAGGGCATCCAAACTTTGATTGGAGGGCATCCAAACTTTGATTGGAGGGCATCCAAACTTTGATTGGGGGGCATCCAAACTTTGATTGGAGGGCATCCAAACTTAAATGGAGACTATATTGAAAAATTTTGCCGAATGGAGTGTTCCTTATTTCAAGTTTCAGGGACTTACTGACCAACCCTCGTATTTTAAAACCTTTTACATATTAAATATTCTGCATTTGTTCGCAGCGGCCTCATAGATCTGAAGTCTTCATCACATGATTCAACAGTTGCCATAAACTCATCGCATTTAGTGTGCTCCTCTTGGTCTATATCAGATCCTTCAGAGCTTGAGCTGGAACTAGAACTCTGTCCATCCACTAAGCCAAGCACCTCTTGAATTTCATTTTGTTGTTTGAGGGGACGCAATTGGTGCTGTCCTCCAATAAAAAGTTGTAAACTAAAGCACCACATATATAGTATTAATTATTGGCCAGATGAAGTCGCCTCTGCGTGAGGTAGCTTTATCCTCCAATCGCTCGTGCAGAACTTCCACTGTGACATCAGCTGTTGGGGCACGTAGGGCTGTCCTGTTGAAACCACATGCTGTTATAATCCAATTTGAGGCAAAAGAAATTAGTTGTCATCGATCGGTAGAGCTCTCCGTTGATGGTGATGACATCGTATTCGAAGAACTACGGATCGATGATGCCGCCGTCCCACAATCCACACCAAACTGTGACTTTCTGTGGATGCATTGTCACTTGGTGGACCTCGTGTGGACTGGCATCGTCCCAAATCCGGCAATTTTGCCTGTTGCCGGGCCCGTTCAACCAAAAATGGGCCTCGTCGCTGAAGACGACTTTTTTGCTGAAATCGGTGTCCGCTTCCTACTGCTGCAGAGCTCAGTCAGCGAGCACACGACGTTGTCTATGGTCGTTTTCTTTCAGCTCCTGGGTTAGTTGGATTTTATACGGGTGCAGGCCCAAGTCTCAATGCGAAATTCGCCAAGATGATGTCTGCGAAAAGCCGAGTTCTTGCGCTGGATCAATTCCATATTAGAAGAACTAGCGTTTCCCCACAGGTAGCAGGTGGGCTCCCTACGTCCATATTGGTTTAAAAACTGTGTTATAAAGTGGATCTTTGTGCTCTAGGCGCAATCTGGATTTCTTGTTAAGTAACCAATTGATGCCCTGTGCCTTCAGCTTCATTTGTGTGGGGTTTACTTCGATGTACTTGCGCCAAGTCAATCTACGGTCGAGATGGACCCATAAGAAGGCTACTTTATTTATCATCATATCATTAGCTTGATGAATAGATACACAATTTAATGCTACTTTAAGGCAAGTATCCTTACGCATGGTAAATGTGACATCAGTACTTTTGTCAGCCAGGTCTCAATTGGTTGTACGTGATCATTAAGTTTTCTAGATGCAATTTTTGGATTAGTATGCGAGCTCGGGATGGTGGTATCATAAGCAAATGTTGACGTCATCAAGCAATTGTCTGTGGTACTAGGTATAACATGATGTATGAAATGAACACTAGGTAGAACATTGGTCGAAGTACACTTTCCTTCGGGACTCAAGCTTTAATGTCAGAGTCAGAGATAACAAACTCCATGCATTTGACTCTATATTTCCGATTGTCCAAATAAGCATTTATTATCTGGTGTATTCTTCGAGGTAAGCAGTTGCTAGTTTTATATACTATTCCAGCGTCCCGAACCATATCAAATGCCTGGGCAATATCAAGGATAATTGCACAAAAGTACTTTTCATCCTCGACAGCTTTTCTTATCTCATTCTTCTTTTTTTTTAGGTGGCCATTATAAACCGTGGTCGAGTTACGGCCGATTTGAGCAGCTATCGTCAGGCGCCTCTGCTTCGCACGCGCCTTCTCCAATTAGTTACACCAAGCGTGGTCAGTGATTCCTCAGCTTGGTCTATCCACCGGAGGCACGATCTCCCTCTTCGTCGTCGACCTTCGGCTCTCGCCTCAAATACCTTTTTTGCCGGAGCTTCTTCATCCATACGATAGACATGACCCAGCCAGCGAAGTCGTTGAATGTTTATACGCTGAGCTACGTCAATGTCGGCATAGAGCTCCTACGGCTCGCGGTTCATTGGAATGCGATAGTCGTCGCTAACTCGAACAGGACCAAAGATTTTGCGAAGAACTTTCCTCTCGAACAACTCAAGAGCGGCTGCGTCTGTTTGCGATACCACCCATGCCTCATCACCATAAAGAAGCACAGATAGAATGAGCGGCTTGCAGAGTGTCAGCTTCGTCGAAGGAGAGAGGGCTCTGCAACCCAATTGCTTACTGAGTCTTCGCTTTATCTCCAGACATCATTATTGGTGTTAACGGCGGTGCCAAGGTATGCAAATTCCTTGACTACTTCAAAGTTCTAGTTGCCCGCTGAAACATGAGAGCCTAGACGCCGCGCTTTCCTGTTTGCAGACAGCATATACTTCTTATCTCTTTAGCTATGCGATATACGAGGATGTGGAATCATACCGCATCTGGTGGGATTTTCCACATCCGCAGTCTTTGAAATAGTTTGCATGACACCGGTTATGTTTTATCTTTTCCGGGCTTAGGCATCAAGATTACCTGTGATATCTTTCAAGATGAGATGATGATTTATATATTTGTTTGCCTTCTATTGGGAGTAATTGGACTTATCAGTAGGGGGTAGTTTACTCGTGTAATTTCTTGAATACTTTTCCAGGTCTTCATTCAAGACTTCACTGAGGCGCCTTTTGTATAAAGAGTAGTTCTGTTTGGCCACAGGCGGTCTGTGTTTTTGGCGCTTTCGTCTTAAGCGTCCTTTTCGTTGACGAGATATTAAATTTGCTTTGTAGTTTTCCGGATAACTTTTGATGGCAATAGTAATGTTGTGCATATTGTCTTTAAGAAACGGAGAATATCTCCTTAATCCAGGAGGCACCATAGCCAAATTAAACTTGATGGGGGCACTGCAATTATGCTTAGGATAACGTCTCCCACAAATTGAAGAGGGAAATCGTCATATGGGTATACAATTATTTGAGGAGCCTTCAAAAGGCCTGATATTATTATTATAGAAGTAAACTGTCTGCTGGCACCCGGTGAATAGTGGAGAAAAGAAGGGAGCTTCCCTATAGTTCACAAAACTGAGTGGAAGTCAACAGTCACAGTTTCCAGACTAAAAAGCTCTCACACCAAAGATACTCGTAAACCAGTTCAAGAGACATAACTTTTGGTTGGGAGAGCAGATAATGTGTGATGGTGGGAGTGTGAGACGCGCTTAAGGCATGGTGTTGTATGAAAATCTGTCCTTGAATGTAGCGCTGATCTTCTTGGCAGCGGTTGTTAGCGGCCATTTTTAAGTAGGCTACAGAACAAGGGTAGAGATTGAGGTGGTGAAATGGGATGCTGACGGTACTTGTAAGAGTGAAGGAAGGAAAATAAGTCGGGGAATAGAAAGAATCGGGGCTGCTTTGTTTCATTTAATGTTCTTTCTGGGGTTTATGTGAATATGCGTGGTCTTACAACATGGTTAGCAGTAGGCGCACAGACTCCGGTTGGTGGTCAGCTCATCCATTGCTACCTTGGATTGAAGAACATTTCTGAAGGATACACATCGTGAAGTTATAGTTTTAATCGCAACCTGGCTATCTATGTATAAATTTATTATGGAATTCGTACCCTGGCGAGATTTGAGATTTTCCTAGCAGCAAACGCTTCCGCCTGAAAGATACTGCAATAGTCAGGAAGCCTGAGTGGCTGCCAGATATCTACTTCGGCTCCAACATAGTCTGTCATTTTCGGTCCGTCCGTAAACAGGTTGAAGGTTTTGCATTTAGCATTCATACCTCCGCGGCATCCCTGCGACATTTCTGCGTTTTTGAAAGCTGAGAATAGAAGTAACATAGTCCGAGTTGACCGCCAGACTCCGAATTATGACCGAATAGTCGGAGAGGGAATTGCTTAGTGGCCAATAACCTTCCCGCAGAGGGTCCCTGCAAGACATTCCGCAAGGAGATGAGTGCAGAGAGAGGTAGGATCGTTAATCTCACTACTGCTGATTCGATCAACGTCTTCAGTTGAGATGTTGCTGAAGGCACCAACTATATCGAGATATACGCCAAAGGCGTACTCATTATTCTCCAGTTCTCTGTCCACATTTGCTATTACTGAATGAAGTGCTATGTCTGTGGGCTTGCCATTGGTATATGCATGCTGTGGCTTTGGCATGCCATTCGGACCTTAGAGTTCCTTATGTCGGCCTCAAGTATTTTTTCGAGTGTTTTTAGGAGGAAGTACATTGACTAATTCGTCGATAGTCCTTTGAGTAGAGATCGGTGGTTTTACCTGCCTTCGGTATAAACACAACTTTGGCCTCTCTCCGGGCCTACCGGAATATAGCTATACATCAAATACCCCTTGTATATTGACTTAGCCACGGTGTTTACAGGTGCACAGTCTTTTGCAACATGGCCGGGAATATCCTGTCAAGCCCTGGAGTTTTGTAGGGTGTGAATAAGTCGGTTATACCCCTTCCGTTGTAATTAACTCCCGTGGTAAGCCACACACCCTGGTTTTGGTGAGTTCGAGATTCCTTGTATCTTCCCAGCGCCTCAAGCGATTCCTGCAAACTAGTTGACCATTTGCCATTTTCCTTCCATATAAGACTCGCCATGGCAGGGGGTTGCTTGGACAACAGCTTCCTCAATCTAGCCGTCTCAGCCGTCTCATCGATATTGCTACAATATTACATCCAGGACTTTCTTTCGGCTTTTTAAACTTCTATCTTTTATAGCCGTAGCATTTTTTTGTACCCACCCCAGCATTCAGTACTGTCAGCTACCCCGGCAAGTTTGAATATCTCAAGTAGGTATCGCCTCTGAGAACCCAGTTCTTTGTTCCACCAGGGTGGTTTGGGTCTGCGTTTTGTACCCACTGATATGCAAGCGATCATGTATACATGATTTGGAGTATCTGTCAATAGATTGACCTTTTCCTCGAGGTCTATATAACATGTGATCGTGTTAGGCCTGACCAACTTCCGTTCTAGTACTCTGCTATAGACATCCCAGTTTGTGTTTTTGGAATTTCTTAGAGGTAGAAAGTTACCTCCAGACTAATGTTCCTAAGATCAGAGAACGCGCGTATATCGAGTCCTCTCCAATCCCTAATCATGGTCTTGCTACTTGTGTGGAGCGTGGTGTTCAAGAGGTTTTTCGAAGTGGGCTCTATAAATATTGGCTCCTCACTCAGATTAGCAATCCTTGAACTAGTTTGAATAATAAAGCTGAAGAGTGACTCAACTCTGTCATTGATGTCGGCGCTGCTCCACACCGTGTTCGTTGAAGTACGAGGCAATGGTAACCGCCTTTTTTCCTCTGCTAGAAGCTTCCTCCAGCCTTTGGAGATGTAGCGGTGGTTTGACATATCAGATGAAAACTGAGGGTTCATTTCGGGAGGCATGGTACAGCTCTCCCCTACTTTCTGCAACAACGTCGTTTCGCCCTGCTATGTCAGCAAACTTCTTATGCTGCAAAATTTGAGCTAAATGAGTGCCCAACAACATTTTAGAGAAGCATGAATACAGTTAATTGAATAATTCCTTCTCTTCCAATTGAAGCAATTGTGCGCTTGAAAAGATCATCTGAAATCGCATTCTACATTAAACTTCCTATAAGTACATTGAGCATCATCATCATCTTTCTACAAGTGGAAGCATACCCAGACAAAGTGTGTGTATCTGTCTGAGATGCTTACCCTCCACACAATTCGAAGGCATTGTCATGCATGACGCGCCACGACAATTCGTCTATTAAAGTGTCGAAAATTGACGATAGGAACATAAATACTCGTGTATTCATAAAACTGGCTGCTAAATGCACGGACAGTACAATGCCAATGATATCGTTGACAATGGCCCCGTCAGCAATTGCAGAAGGTGCTTGCAGCCGGAATATGGGCGTTTATTTTACGAGCCTCTGCAGCCAATTGCACAATTTGGGAACCCATTCATGGATTCTTTGTGGTGCACATTTTTTTGACGTCCTGCTAAGTTAAAATTGAGAACTTTTTCTTAGTTGACTGCATTCGAAACAGTGGCACTCGTAAATAGGAGTAATCCTTCTTTTCACAGGCTTATACATTCCTCTCATTTCTCTCTTCCTTTATGGCATGGAACAATTTGGTCACTTTCCAGTCACGCTACACCAGAATAATTATGTTTTATTGATCAGAAGCTGCGTTGAATTTGCTAGTCTCAGATCGCTAACTGTGGCTTTTGTGGAGATTTGTATGGACAACAATAGAACGAAGATAACCTTCCCGGAGAGTTGTTTCAAACAACGGCAAGGAGTTGATAGGGAGCATGCAACAACTCTTTAGCAAAATCAGTCTAGAAGCAAACATGCCCGTCGATTAGAGTCTGAGCACAATCCGCCCTGTCCTTCAGAAAGGCGACCCCGCTATTTGGGCCAACTACATTGGAATAAACCTTCGACCCATTGCATACAACGTCTTGGATGGTGTGTGAAAGACTGAATCCAATTGCCGAACTGTTGATTGGACCTTACTAGTATGGTTTCAGATCTGACAGCTCCACCAACGATCGGATCTTCACACTACGCCAAATCTTGGAGAGGACGAATGAATTTAAAACCAGCCCCACATACCTTTTTGTTGCTTTTAAATCCGCATTTGATAGCTCAGAAAAGAACGAAGAAATCTTCACAGCTATGTCTGAGTTTTGTATCCTTGCCAAGCTTTTTAGGGTTTGTACGATGACGTTGAGCGGCTCACAAAGCTCAGTCAAGGTAGGATCGAACCTCTCTCAGACATATGATACTGCATGAGATTTCAGACAAGATGACCCCTTATCATTTGCACAATTCAACCTGACCCTCGAAAGTGTACTTCAGAAGTTTGGTATTCATCGAATTGGCACAATCTTTAATAAGAGCGTGCAGATCTTTTGACAGGACATCCATAGACAGAGCGTGATGTACTTCGGTTATAAACAGAGAAGTGGTAATAGTGGGCGTGATGATAAATGAAGGTAAAACGAAGTATATAATGTCAACATGACGCAGCGCATCATCATGGAACAACAATGGCATTTGGCATATGTGCTTTCGACAGAGTCAAGGAGTTTATTTATCTTGGCGGTACCATTAATATCAATACTAACCTAACATCAACCTGAAGATCAAGCGAGGAATAACTCTTGCCAATGGGTGTTACCATGACCGCAGTAAGCAATTGAGTAGTAGAACTCTTTCTCGACCCATAAAAATTACACTCTACAAGAAGCTCATCCTACCTGTGCTAATCTACGGCGCAGAAGCCTGGGTCAAGACGCAGTCAGAAGCAGCCGCTCTTGGATTGTTCGATAGGAAAGTACTTTGTAAGAGTTTCGGACATTTGCGCGTTAGAGAGCACTTTCGCATCGGAAAGAACCGAGAGTTGAATGAATAGAAGACCTTTAATAGGTACATGCAAGAGGAGTACAATATATCAAATTGGTCGAGGTACATTTTCCCTCTTTACTTCATTCATTCAACCGAGTATAAGCTTTTCAATGGCATCAATGTGGTTCACCGGATTATCAATGCGCTGACTGGGTCACGTCGTTAGAATGCAAGAAGAATCTAGAAGAGGCACGCCTATCTTGACTTGGTGTGAGAAATTGGAGATAGTGCGCGCTTACGGTATGGACAACGATGGACCATCGAGGGACGGACGCGGAGCATCGTTTCACCACCGAGGGACTTCGTGGGATCATCGTTGGACCATAAAAATCAAAGAGTGAATCCAGATAACCAGCACCTTGGTCAGCTGCCACATACTTGGGGCAGCTGTGCGACAAACGATTAACACTATTAAGGTCGAGACCGGTAAGGCCTTAAGTTTGTGATAGCGGACATTTTTGGGAATGATGGATATGGGCTGACGATTGTGGCATGCTGTCACTTTAGTACATAAGAGTGAAATCTTACCGAAATGGCTGGCAACTTAATGTCACAATTGCCTCCGTCCCGTTAAAAGCTGGCAGGTCTCGGAGAACGTTCGATGTCTGACACCATTCAGTTGGTGGTACAGGCTCGGATGTAACATTCCCGACTAACGCTGATCTGTATGCAAGCTCCCATAAGGACTTGTGTCAACCCTTGCATGGCGTCCCCGCTCCGGTATAGACAACCATGGGATCATGAAGGTATTACGGGCAACGATAACGACTCTGAGTGGGGACCCAAAATACATGAACAAAGAAAACAACAAAGAAAATCACCACAAAAATAACGAGGGAACAAAAAATAAAAGATGAGAACAGGACCCTTTCAACAGGAGCTCCATACTGCGCCGGACCCCGCCTAGTAGTGGGCAAGACCAGCGAATGACGGTGCGCAAAAACTCCCTGGGTAAGCAAGGAGAGATGCAAATGCGGGAGGCATGCAAGCCAGACATGCTAGAGAAGATGGCAATCTACCCGCTGCTGGAAGTGAAGGCTAAGGGGAAATTAGCTGTGCTAGAGTGGCATGTCGAGGCATTCATCAGCTACATTGCGGAGCGACATAATGTCCATTCGGACCTTAAACGAAAGGCGAGGAAGATCCCCGACATGTGCCTAGAAGTGGCACAAGAACAGGATGCCGATGGCATAGTCACCGTTCTACCACCACTGCAGCGAGCCGACAAGCAGGTGTAAACCTGCAAAGCGCAGGAGGACGAGGAGGTCCAAGCCAGCCCATCGCCACTGGCAAGGAGCTACGCGGCTTCCGTTGTAATAACTAAGCCTCCCCGCGAAAACGCAGAAGACGACGGAACCAGCCCGACGAGCCGAGCGGTACCCAAATGGCAGAAGGGGGATGCGGCAAGGGCGGCCATGTGGAAGGTGGAGGTTTTCGAGCATACCTGCACAGATTCCCCTTGGAGGAATCCTCCTACTGTGCAAACTGTGGAGGTACAGAGATAGAAGATGCCAAACATGTCTTCTTCTATTGCCCACGATATGAAGGTACTAGAGAGGCACAATGAGTGTGTGGAGTCCGCGATGCCCGATAATATAGTGCAGCATATGCTCGAGAGCCCGGAGAAATGGGCTGCGGTGTGTGACACTACCGCCGCCAATATGAAAGACCTCCGCCATCTAGAGTGACAAACACGCGCAATGGGAAATTGCTAGGTGGGGTCCGCTGACCATAGTGTGCATGAGTGCCAGACATCGTGTCAGCACATGTAAAGACGTCTCCTCTTCCTCCATACAGAATCTGCAGGAGGGTCACCTCGAACCGCCATCCTCACCATATGTGAGTTCAGTTTACAGTGTCCTGTGCGTAGGCCTGTCATCATCCTAAGATTATTCTTAGAGAGATTGATGAGTGATTTGAATATTTTTAGGTGGTATGTCCCTAGCAGACTTTTTGGTACCCTTAGGCCTGATGTGTTAGCCCAGTGTTTGTGCCTATGGTGTCCCTCTTCGATCCTAAGCTGGTTGACCAGCTTGCCTTTGCCACAGAAGGGTTCTGGGCTAAGAAAGGGTGTTGCAGCCCCCTTCCTTGCAAGTTCGTCGACCATCTCGTTCCCTTCTATGCCAGTATGTCCTGGAACCCATGAATGGTAACTTTGCTCCGTGAGCAAAAAGCATTAAGTTTTTTGATGCACTCCCAAACCTGTTTTCAATTTACCTGATAAGAGGAAGGTGCCCTAATGGCCGCTTGGCTATCCGATGAGATGGCGATTTTCTTGAGCTCGTAATCTTTTTCAATGTTGAAATGTGCACATCCCTCAATAGCGTGGATTTCCGCCTGGAAGATGCTGGTATATTTGCCTAGGGATTCATAGTATTTGTATCTAGGTCCAAATATGCCCGCGCCGGAACCCTCTTCTGTGAGAGACCCGTCGGTGTAGCAGGTGATCGTGGACTGATCTAACCTGTAGGTTTCGCTGAGACCTCTCCATGCGTTTTTGTAGCTCCACTCTGTTTTAAGCAACTTAGTGAAACTGTAGCGGGTGTTTTTAAAGTCTTTCGGGGTACAGATGCCTGGAATGGCCTTTGATAAAGATTCGACCATCTGACTCCCGATGAGACCGTTTACTGCCCTCATCATTATATACAGAGCCCTCTTCTCTTGTCTTTCCATAAATATGTGCAGGGGTTCCAGTATGACTTTCAGGGCGGCTGTAGGACTTGTTATCATAGCCCCAGTTATACAGACGCCAACAAGCCTTTGCACCTTAGCTAGTGCTTGCGCAAAGTTTAGTTGTCTTGCTTTCTTAGCCCACAGAACCGCTCCATATGTGATCATTGGGCGTACTATCATGATGTACATCCATCGCGGAATCTTGGGATTGCATCCACAATTTTCCTCCGCGGTTGATCTGCATATCATGAGAGATCTTTTGGCTTTATTGATTGTCTCATTGATGTGAGACCTCCATGATAGTTTTCTGTCTAGTATGGTACCTAGAAATTTTATTTCAGATTGCACATTGATCTCCACTCCATTTAGTTTAATGGGTTTAAGGTTTTTGAGTTTATATTTCCTCGTGAAAGGAACAACAGTAGTTTTTATAGGGTTTATTTTAAGCCCCATCCTGTTGCACCAATCACCTGTAATTCTTAAACCACATTGGAGTAGTTCACATAGTGTACCCTCGAATTGTCCCCTGCATGTAAGACCTATGTCGTTAGCGTATCCCTGACAGCATAAGCCCAGGTTAGTTAATTCCCAGAGAAGTTCGTCCACCCCAAGGCACCACAGCAGGGGAGTTAGTAATGCACCCTGTGGACATCCCCGAACAGTATTAACCACTGTGGTTGTTGAGGTGAGGGACACTTTGGCTGTTCTGGTTTTCAGCATTTGTTCTACCCAATTGGATAGGGTAGAGTCTACCCCCTTACAAACAAGAGCCCTACTCAAAGAATTTATCATATTTGCTCAGCGGTTCCCAACATATTACATGGCTATTCCCAAAGAGGTCGCACTGTTTGATGCGTTTCAATCTTCTTATCCCAGTGGCGTGATTCTTGCTTGGTGAGCCGCGATGAATTTTTGAATTTTGCAGTCGCCACTTTCACAATCACAACGTGGCCATCACCCTTTAATTGAGTGCCATAAACCCATACGCATATGACATGATTATAAAACAGCAATTTATTGTGTACGGAGAGACCTGGACTGCCATCAATACCCAATACATATTTATATATGCCGATTGAAATTTTCGTGTTGATGCTAGGAATATCCTTCGTAAACGTAAGGTATAAGGTAGGCCCGAGAACACTTCATTAGGGAACTCCAGCTTTGATTGCTTCGATGTTTGAAAATATGTCGTCTTGTGAATGCCAAAAAAGATATGCTGGAGTCCAAAATCTTAATCTTCTTATTTTGGGAATGAAGACTCTATCTTTGACGACGTAGGACTAGTTCGCTCCCGTCTTCGATAAAGTATAATGACAATGTCTCCAGTGATGATTTGGGTATCTGTAATGCTGATTATTTAAATAATATGACCGATAATCCTTTCTCTATACAATTCGTCATAGTGAATCAACCTATTATTGTTGAGGACAATGTGCTCAAGCATTTGTCTCAGATGAAATCATCTTTTACTCCAGGTCCCGACTTAATCCTTTCTTTTTTTCTTAAGCAGTGCTTGTCTCTCCATTTGCTTCGCTTTGCAGTGCTACTCTTATATCTGCGCATTTTCTTGATATGTGGAAAAAGTCATATATTTTACCGCTGCATAAATCGGGCAGTAAATCTGCAATATCCACTTACCGTGGGATTGCGGAACTTAGTATTCTTCCTAAGTTACTGGAAGCAACCAAAACATCCCAAATTTCGTTCTATGCATCAATTCGCATGTTTACGATTTGCATAATAGTGTAGTAGTCCCAGGGCCTAAAATCAGAGAAGTATTCATACAAATATTGCCTTCCTCAACGCCATGGCATGACTATTGCCTACCTGTTCGTGTATGGTATAGGGGCCTCATACGAGGAGGCCTTTGAACCTGTCAGAATTCATTACTTAAGGCATATGGAAAATAATTTCCAACAAGTTAGATAACTGATTCCTTTTACCATGCTCATACGTTTATGAGTTCCCTACAGCATGGTTTCCTGCTTGAAAAGTCAACTGTCAGTAATCTGATGCGATTTTCTTGCCGTTTGATAGACGGCGTTGCTAAGGGTATGAAAATATACATTATTTATACTGACTTTAGTAAGGCATTTGATGTAGTAAACCATAGACTTCTCCTTCTTAAACTCTGTAGGTTTGGTTTGCCACCATTAGTCTTAAAATGGGTATCTCCAGATTTGTCACAACGTACCCCGCAGGTGTTATTTAAAGGATTGTTATCTGATGAATTTCCTGCGTCTTCTGGCGTGCCGCAAGGTACCCACCTTGGTCCCTTACTATATTCAAATTTTATAAACGACCTTCCTTCGCGTATATCCCATTGCAACATTCTTATGTTTGCTGATGACGTGACAATTTTTCATTCATTTGATAACCCAAATGAATCGCAGTTGCTTCAAGATGACTTAAATGTCCTTGATGACTGGTGGAACATAAATTGCAGGCAACTGAACTACAAGATATGCAAATATGTGTGTTTTTCCAGATCATTCCACTCTGCTCATCCTTACTTCATTGTTATTCAACCATTGTTATCCGTTGATCATATGCGCGACTTAGGTGTGACCTTTGACCAAATACTTACTTTTGGTAAACACGTTGCAACTGTAGTTAACAAAGCTCCTCTGTATAAAGGCTCCGTAACACGTTGGGCAAAGGAGTTCAAAGACCCCTTTGTTACCAAACTTCTGTATACTTCCTTGGTACGCCCATCATTAGAATGCGCAAGTGTTGTTTGGTGTTCGAGATATGCCTGCTACTTTGATGCTATCGAATCAGTTCAAAAGCGGTTCTGATTGTTTTGCCCACGTTCCTTTACATGGAACTCCAATTTTCAACTTCCCTCTTATGTGAGTCATTCTAAACTTATTTGTGTCCCCTCTCTTGCAATCCGTAGAACTATGCTTAATGCGTGTTTTGTGTTGAATCTCATGAGTGGTGAATTTTTGCGTGGCATTCTTCACTTTAATGCTTCTGCAAGAAGGACAAGGAATTTCACTCCCTTGTATCTCCATCCTTGCAATCGGAACTATTTCGATTTTCCACCGTTTCGTAGTGCGTGTCATGATTTCAATTTAGTTTCGGAGGCGATTTGTTTGAGTGAATCCAAACATATTGTTATGAAATTGCCCTCTTGACAATTTATTCTGCTAGGAAATTGGCCTCCTGACAATTTACTCTAACTCTCAATACTCGGATTTGTACCACTGGATTGTGTAGTAATTAAACAATCCCTGGTTAAATGAAAATAATTAGCTTTATTTCATTATTGAAATTTACACACTTAATCTTAGGCTTAAAGTTTACTTTATTACAAATTGCACTTTATTTAGTAATTCATTAATCACTTTATTACTTCTTAATCACAAGTACAAATATTGCTGCTTCGATTAGAATGCGCGATGCACACACTGTTACGGTTGCTTTTCAACTGGTCTCGACATTGAATTGCCTCAGCTTATATACTTTTGGAATAGTTCAAGTGGAAAATTTTAGACTATTCCCTACACTATTGAAGACGTTTCTGGATCATTCTCGAATTTTACCTACACTTCGAAAGGCATTCTTGAGTAAACTCTTCGAGAACATTCTAGAGCATTCTCTACCATCGACAGAGGATTCTGGAGTAAGCTTTTATGCGAATAGTTCGTGTCTTGACTTATATACACAGGGTGGTGCACTCATTCTCAAACTCAAGATGGGATCCTAAAAGTATGCAATCACGTTTCACTTTATGTTTCAATATGTTTAAATCGAAAATAGCAGTTTTTCTTTCAAACCGCGAGTAGTTCTCTTTGTATTTCTTTGTATATCTGTTTCAGACCCTTCATAAATCGCTATCAGGCCTTTGAGGCTTAGCGTAACTGTTAGGTTAGGGAGGTGGTTTTATTGAGTAAAAATCTCACACTCTTGGGTGGTACGTACCCCCTTGTGTCTTTTTGAAGGCTTCCCCTCCCTCTGGAAAGAAAGTCCTGTATGCCTGACTTGGTTCTGAGCCTGTGCAACATCTAAGAAGAAAAATATATATACGTTTTCCTCTTCTAGTTCTTCTTTAATGACATCGATTATCCTGGTAACTTGGAGTAAATCTGTACAGTTGCACAGGCATCAGTTGTTTGATTTGGTTTTAATGAGGATTTCAAATAATTTTGACAGGATCCGGAGGAGTGAAACTATGCGCCTTTGGAGCCATGATATGAGAAAGGAGGGCCGGCTGTGTGGAGGAAGTAACAAAACATTATTATAAACAAAATATTATTGAGTTAAATAGAGCAACAAAGTCGTGGATTTCTGCTGAGAATACTACAACTGAAAGCACCCACAGGAACCGAACAGCACACTAAATAGCCCAAATATGGAAACAATGATGCTTCATTCGGGTTTTTACTGGATTATATGTATATCACGATCTAGATTGAATTTTTCTTTATGGTGAGATGGAAGGCGAAGTTCCTTCTTTGTGAATTGTCAACCAGAAGCAAATTGTACTAAAGTTGCTGCTCAAAATAAACGAAAGTCAGAGAGCCACTTAAGCTGGTAATCAATTTGCAAGGACTCGTTCGTAGTTTTCACTCGCTGCGTGACACACTTCTTTAAAGACTTCTTCAGAACTACTTTAAATACTGTGTTTGTTTACTTTATTTCATTTTAAAATATAACAAACATGAAAATGCAGAACAGTTTCGCGTTGCACACAATTTATTAAAATGCATTTTTTGCATTTTTCTTTTGAATGTTTTTTCTAGAAAGTTTTGCCAGTTCGTCGGGGAAAATGAGATAAAAAAGTTTTCAATGCATTCAACTTTAGGAAAAATTCACTGCGGTTGCGACTCAAGTTCTTGTTGAGTTTTCAGGAAAACAAACTCTTTGTTTCGCGTAACTCTGTGGCAGACTTTCACAATTCCAAAGGAAAAATTGAAAATTAAAGTAAATTGGAACGATAGTTGTGTCGGGACAATCCTGGACTGCCATAAAACTTAAATACATTTAATAATTTAAAGCATTTAATAAAAATCAGATTTATCGTTGTCGCTCTGGCTGCCGCTTAATTCTAATTTATTGTTTGGATGCTCGGATTAATTTGTGTCCTGATTTGCATAGTCTGAAAACTCATTTGCATAATTCCTGTGCGCATTGTTTTTGTTTGAATTTCCAGCTTATCCGTTTGCTCACACAGCAGAGTGGGCCTGCTGCAGACGGTAAATATGTACTACATACGAAAACGAGTAAATAAGACATTACACTGCTATTAAGGATGCGTGGGTAATACATACGATCCCTTGCACCCGCATAAATGGCTCAACACACACACACACACACTTTATAAGTTAACAAAACAAAAGAAACAGCAACTGGTTTGCTCCATTGTCGGTGGGACCAGTTACATGCCAAGGCAGATTGATCGGGTACATCCTCTTTAAGTGTCCTCCGTTCAAGGTTTGCGGTACAAAAATACAGAGCAGCTTTTGTAGCAATAGCAGGCCACCACTCTCCATTGGTCCTTTTTCTCATTGAATGTTGTTCGAATCTCAAATGCATTTTGTTGCATTTTTAATGTTATAAACCATTTGTTTATTTGGAACTATTGCAATGAAGGATCATAACACTAGGTAGGTAGGTAGGTAGGGCAGCCGCATCACCAATAACCAGTGATGCCACTTAGACCACCAGTTGGGTCCGTTGTGAGCCGCGGATGCGAGGCATGGCTACGCTTCCCCCTCCAGATTGAACCACCCTGAGCCTTTTACAAAGCGAAGAAGGTTGTTAACACCTGACTGACATAGACCATCTATACTTGTTTAGAAGTGGGATTCTAGCAAACGCTCTCTATTTCTGGCAAAAGCTGGACATGTACAGAAGAGATGCTGGACCGTTTCCAGCTCCTCCTCGTTCCTGCAGCTGCGGCAGAAATCATGTGTATATACTCCCATTCTTCTTGCATGATTTCCTATTAGACACTGTCCCGTGAGGGCTCCTATTATAGTTATAATTTGTAGTCTATTGAGTCTAATGAAATTCCTAGATAGACGCAGATTTAGCCTAATTGACAGAAGTTTTCCCTTGAATACTGCGATATAGTAAAAGTAATTGGTAACCCAAATCGCACTCTTGCCTGGGTTCCTGTGGTCTGAAACATTGGTTCAATTTTCAAATAAATTAAAATGTATTTTATCCTGGAAGTATTGATCGAACCGGAGTAATCGTCTTTTACCGGAGAAATCGGTCATTTATGGAGTCGGGTTAAAAAATTGGTCGGCTTGGTGCAGTTCGTTGGTAAATTCATCTATTTCTGCACTCTTTTCACGAGTTTGAGAGATACGAAACTAGGAACTTTATGTGAAGCGATTTCGTTTTCGAATATGCTGACAGTATTCTAGTGAGTGATTAACAAATAGGCAATCATATTGCTCGATTCTTATATGGAAATGAATCTCATCTGCAATTTTGTGCAGTGCAATAAGTCGGCTGTCTGACAAGTCGATATGCAATCCCTAGTTGAGTTTTGGAGATATGAGCAGATACGTTTCTCTTCGTTGGTGTGAGTAATCTTGAGCTCTTTACTTTCGTTGCAGTCACTCTTACCGAGACTGAGGCAATACTCCTTCGCAAATTGAGGAGGACAGTAAATAGCTTGTATCCTTAGATATGATTCCATAATTATAAATGTAGGTATCTCTAAATTTTCTTTAGCATTTCGTATTATTTATATTGCAGTATCTTGTCTGTATTAGCCAATAACGTACTATGTCAACATATCAATTTTACACTCTATTTTCCTAATAAGACGAGCTTCTTTCCCAGCTTGGGTTCTAACCATGGTGAAAGCTGCTGAAAACGCTCGCTCTGGTTCTACACTGGTGGGAGGAATAGACAGTAGATACTTGTATGCTAATTCTAACTGATATCCACGAACTCTTCCGTTTTCAAACAGGTCAATTTCACGCCTAATGCTATTCTCCAAAGCTGATACATGTCATACTTCAGGAAGAGAGGATTCCATATTCTTATCAATTTCTAGCTGCAACATTTCCTTTAGTGTCAAATGGGGCTGTTGCCTTGATTCATCATCTGTTTGTGATCCTGATCGTTCTTTCACTTCCGTTTCAATGTTATTTTGGCTACTTAATCTTTAAATAATAGACTTCATTTTCTTCCTAACTAAGGCCTGTATAGGAGCTGGAAATAAGTCTAGCGATAATACTTGATTTTCATCATCTCTTCGTGGATTCGTGGATAATTCAATACACAAGTTAACTCATAACTTCGTCGTTGCTTCATACGATGTTTTCATGTTATTGGCGTGTGCTGAGTTTTTGGTAGACAATTGTTTGAAAAGAAATTTCAACGCAGCATCAGCTGTGCATAAATTGGCATCTCTCCGGCAGAGTGCTGGGGTCAGGACATCAACGATTTTATTTAACAAGTCCAAATCAGGATCTTCCATACGGATCGGATGTTTAAGATCTATACTAGCATGTTGAATGCTGGCTTTCATTTCAAAAGGAAGTCATTATAGCCTGGCTTTACAGTCCAACAGAAGTGAGAGCTCTTTTCTATGTTCAACTTTTACACATTTTTGAAGCACTGTTTCGTTTTTCGCAGGTGATCTTTTGCAATACAGTACAATTTTGCGGATTTTATTTTCAGCTCATTAATGTTTTCTTCGCCTGTTAACTACGATATGTCTTCTTGCGCCAGATCACTTTGTGACATTACAATTAAACCTGATTCTGGACAGTCCAAGTCCTCAAAATTGTCATCATCAGTTACAGCTTCATCTAAGGAACATTTGTCTTGCGAATTGTTGCTTTTCTTGTAAAGCACATCACAGACAGCTAAATTGATACCATGCGCGAGACATAGTTCCTGTTCACAGATACAGTTACTGTTTAACAAGTCGTCCCACCTTAATCATAACATTCGGTCCATCGGTTACAATTGCCACGATGTCCTTTTCCAGGGAAATATCAAATTGATTCAATCGCTCTCTTAAAATGCAAAGATAATTTTCAGCTGTGATAGATCCATAAGCAGGACGAGTCCTAAGACCCAAAATTTTATAAATGAAAGAATATTAACAGCCATGAATCGTTTGTCGGACGTTGATTCCACTCTTCGACAGTTAGACTGGATCTTTCACATGCACTTTTCAAATGTTTTGATTCTGCAGAAATTTCTTTCTGACTTTTTCATAACACGTTTTCGAATTGTGACGGCCGACTTTGGAACTTTCACTAAAAGTAACTTTCTCACATTGTTAGAAGTTATGAACACACTGAATGGAAATCCATCTAATGCAATCGTTCTTGCCAGTACGCCATCATTTCTTTGCCGTAATACAGTACCCTTAATGCAATCTGGCAATCCCGGAAATTCCGAGATCAGCCAAACACAATTCCGGGATTTTCAGGGCTAGAAAAGAACCGGAATCCCAGGAGGGTATTCTCTAGTTATGATTTGAGCTGTTTAATGTAAGTGACCTTTCGTTTGGGAAATTAAATGCTATTTAAATATATCTTTTGATGTACACAAATGAAGCATGATTGATTGAAAGTAATTTCAATCAATTGATGAATGATTGAAAGTAATTTCAAATCCAAAATCAATAATTTTCAATTTTCTGAGTTTGTTCCATACCAGCAGCTCAGCTCCTTCGGCTCACTTGCAATTTCTAGTAATGGTGCTTGAGTGAAAGAAATTGAAGAGAAATTACGTAGTTCAGTTCCATGATAATGATCTAGAACGAAAAATTAGCTGACACTATTACCTCGTTTATGTCACCATGATCTTCCATTAAATAGTGGGAGTGGAAGAGAAAGAATGCACGCGAAGTTTGATATCAAAGGATATAAATAATCCGCAATTGCGATGGAGAGCAAACAAATTTACAATCTTTATTGTCCCAAGGGGGGGATTTCCCAACATATTTGCTGGGTTGATTTGTACATGGTTAATGGCGATGATATATGTTTCCTCTTCATTATTTCAATGACACATTACTGAACAGAATTGCAGTTTAACTATCAAAGAAGTATGTCTCAGAAAGACCCTTTTAGATTTTCGTTCGCATCTATTTGGGAACATGCAATTGAAATAGTGTGTGATCGCCATAATTTACTCGAGAAGCAACAAATGTTTGCCCCATGTTTGCCGTTGAAAAATGACTAACAAGTTTACGTATGCCAATTGGCGCTCAAGAGGAATCTCTTCGATTATAAATATAACTAAACAATACAAATTGTTCAGAAAAAACTTTTGTGAAACTATGAACAAGAGCAAGAACACAACACAAACATTCATTTGAGCAAATGCTCTCATATAAGTGGAAATAACAAACATTCTGGAGGTAACACGAAAAGGAAATGGATGAAAGGGTGGATTGACAAACGAGAAAAATGAAGTTATAGTGAATGAAATAAAACTCTTTGAGTCTGAATGCTATAAAAACTCGATTGGCATGTCAGATACTAGTTCAGACTAAATTTAGTACAACATTTATTTGTAAAGAGTCAAAGTCGATTTCCCCGAACAAGATACTTGATACATCTCTCCGGCTTCTAGCAGCGTCCTTTTAATAATAATTTAATAACACGCCAGCATTGTTTCAAGATCCACTATTTGACACACTCTATCATGTCATCATAGATAAATATATTTATATAAGGGTGTTATACACTGCGACCTGAAAGATCTATTGTGATGCCCCTATTTATTTGAAAGATGAGGATAGTTTCATCTATAAATCTTCTGTCAGGTTAATTTCAGACAGGAATTCATATATTTTGGAGGAATCAAGTTGAAGGATCTTGCTCATATCCAAGATATATTCTCCAAAACACCTGAGTCTTTAGTGTGCCAATGGTCCGCAGTCTGTGATCAGGTGCAGTGATGTTTCGTCATTTTTTCCACAGAAGCGACAGATGGCATCTGAAGTTAGACCCAATTTATTCATATGATAGTTGAGACTACAGCAGGAAATACTTGGGATTTTTCCAGGGCTCTGCCAGTGATGTGAAACCTCTGGAGCCAAAACTTGTCATCACGTTTATCCAGAGGATAGGACTCAAAGATGTACTTTGAACCTCTGAGGGGGGGGCACAATAGACCGGAAGGTCGCGGTGCTAAAATCCCCTACACATAATAATTATAATGAGTCTACAGTGGCCGCTTAAAATTCCTCTGATGATTCTTAATTTACTCCGAGGCATATTTATCAACTCTTTTAGGATTAAAATATCCTAGAAGACGTTTGGACTGTCTTAATCCCGGAAGAGTTTTCCAGGTTTATTTTTTTTTGCATCTGTACACTTTTTCAGCAGACCTTCAATGGTGTTGGATGTAAATCTCCGAAGTAATGTGACACTTTTCTACTGGCATTTCGAAATCCAGGAAAAGTTACATTGAACTGGAAATATTTGGATCATAAATTCCAGATTGATGTGACTTATCGCTTGTCTTCATTGTCATTTGTTTGTTTCAGTATCTTGCAAGGTTTTCGAACGGACCCTCGGATTGTTTTTAAGTAAAATTGACATGCTTATATATATGCTTTTCTCAAGTGCCGTTTATGCGTACGGTGAATTTGCCTTAAAACATGTATTAATCCTGAAGCCATTGACTAAAAAGGGCCAACTGGCGCAGGTACCGCCAATATGTAAGTAGTCATATAAACATTGGTCCTCGACTAAACAGCGCAAGCGATATTGACTCGGCACTTACATCTCAGTTCTTACATCAACTCAGTTCTTACATCAACTCAGTTATTACGTCTGCAGCCACACACTCATCTCCGGCAAGCTTCATTATCCCACCCCGCAACAACTCGTACAATATTTGTAATCCCTTTTCTGGCCCTTAAAATATCACTAATTCTGACGAAGTTTAAAATGAAGCAAGTGCAACATGCAATTGAAACCCAGCTAAACCAGAAAACAGCACCAGGATTGGAATTAATTACCGCAAAAATGATTGTGGAATTGCCTGAAATAGCTATCAAAATAGTGACGCAGTTATTTAATGCAATACTACGGATTGGGTATTTTCCACAACCCTGGAAGGTATCACAAATTACGATGATACCAAAATCCGGAAAAGACCCAACTCAATCGTCAACTTATCTTCAGAGCCAGAGCTGGGCACCTACAGAAGAGATGTTCCACAGTCTCCTCATCCCCACAGCTGCTGCAGTATTCATGAGAGAATACTCCCAGCCTCAGAGCATGCCTGCCGATTAGCTAATGACCAGTTATACAAACCACGACCTTAGAGACATGGCAAGCAAGCCACTAGATTTCCTCCTATAAAGCTCCGGCCACATTAGCCTAGTTGTTAAGCAAGTGCCTTCGTCTGCCCAAGATATATTGGCCTCACTCGCTATGCTATCCTTCCACATTAGTTTGCAGATGACAATTGGTATTCCAACATCGTACAGAGAGGAAGATTTGCACCCCGTCTAGCTAATTTTTCGGCCTTACAGTTCCCTTCAATATCCCTAAGTCCTGGAATCCATATTAGGCGTATCCTGAAAACGGTACTGAAGTCATTTAGGGCTGCCCCGCAGTCCTGAGCAACCTTTGATTTCAGTGAAACCGAGTTCATTGACTTGATGACCGCCTGGCTATCCGAGTAGATATTGATAATGGTCTTTGTTACGGCATGTCTATTTAATTAGAAGGCAACCTCCTTTCTGGCTAGGACCTCTACTTGATAAACATTGCAGTGGTCGGGGAGCCGGAACGAAAGTTCCAGTCCCAGTTCTTTTGAGAAAACTCCAAAGCCGACTCTATCGTCAAGTTTGGATCCGTCGGTGTAGAAATTCAGTTCCCCACTTCTCCATGACAAGAGTGTTTGCCACTCTCTTCTAGACGGAATGTGTGTCTGGAAGTGCCTATCAAAGTTGAGATTAGATATAGAGTGATCAAAGTGTTGGATAAAACTACTCCAGGTATGCACGATAGTCGAGTGACCAATCTGCCGATCATGCCATAACGCCGCACATTTCAGCCTTAGCGCTGATGCGGCGGCCACTTGTTTCCCTACCAGCTCTAATGAAGGTAGGTGAGTATCACTTCTAATGCTTTAGTAGGAGTGGTACTTAAAGCACTAAAAATGCACAGAAAAGCCGTTCTTTGGACCTTGTTCAGAAGATTCAAATAGCTTTGTTTCTGAGTGGCTGGCCACCATACCAGTATTCTATATAGCAATATAGGTCTGACCACAGAAATGTACAGCCAGTGCATAGTTTGTGGGAACAGCCCCCAACTAATTCCGTCCGCTTTTTTACACGTGTACAAAGCAATATTGGCCTTTCTAACTCTTTCTTCAATATTGGGTTTCCAAGTAAGTTTCCTAGGAGACAGTCAAATATTTGGGACTAGTAGTCCCAAATATTTGACTGCCTCCTTCATCGGAATTTCCACATATTTGTATATTAGCAGGGAGCCGTAGGAGATCTATTTTTCTTAGAGAAGAGGATTAATTCCATTTTATCGGGGTTCAACAACCCTAATTCGCTTCTTTCCGTCCAACAAGTAAGCGTGGCCATGCTAGAGCGCAAAATACAAGTTTTCTAGGTCCTGTACTATATGTATTACTCACTGCACTGATGATCATCTGGTCACTTCAACATTCGCTGACGACACAGCTATTCTTGGTATACTTTGCAATCCAATAGTGGCTTCGGATCGCCTTGAGGAACATTTGAAGATAATAGAAGTGTGACTGGCAAATTGGCGCATTGAGGTAAACGAGACCAAGAGCATTCATGCTACGTTTACACAAAGAAACATGCCCTGTGATCACACTAAACAATGTTGCTATGCCTCAATCGAATACTGTAACATACCTAGGAGTCCATCTAGACACACGACTAACTTCGCGGAAACATATTGAGGCAAATGGAACGCATATGAAGTTAAAGGCCCATAAAATAAATTGGCTACTCAACTCCAAGTCAAGGCTTCGATTAGAACATGAACTTCTATTATACGAGGGGTACCATTTATATTTAGGGAACTGGCAACACTAATGTCAATAGCTAAAATCTGGCAACACCATAATAAAGTTTGACATTTTTTAGCATAAACGTACTCACAACGTGTTGATGTACAAGTGCTATTTGTTTTGCTTACAGTGAGTTAAGAAAATCAATTTGGCCAAAAAATGGAAAGTTCAAGAGAAGGTTTTTGTTGGATTATTTTTCACAAGTTTCGACGTGGATTATCTCAACAAGAATGTGTCGATGAACTCTGTTCTTTGTATGGCGATAAAGCACCATCAAAAATCACAGTATAACGCTGGTATAGTGAATGTAATCGTGGTCGTAGTTCGGTCGCCGACGAACTCCGTGACGGTCGTCCAAAATCGGTTGCTGTGCCATAAAACATCGATGCAGGGCGTGAACTGATAATGCAAGATCGTCATGTGACATACATTCCATACATTCAGTATTGCATGAAGATTTGGCTGTAAAAAGGATTTGTTCGCGTTGGATGCCACATGATTTGACAATCGCTCAAAAAAAGGCTCGTGTCAATTGGTGTGAGGAAATGATTAAAAAGTTCTACCGAGGTGCTTCAAAAGACGTGTATAAAATCGTGAGTAGTGACGAATTATGGATATATACGTATGAGCCGGAAACAAAACATCAATCGACCGTGTGGGTATTCCAAGACGAGCTAAATCCAACAAAAGTTGTTCGTGAAAGAAGCACAGCGAAGCAAATGATCGCCTGTTTCTTCGGCCGAATGGGTCATGTGGCCACTGTTCCGCTTGAGCAACGTAGGACGGTCAATTCTGAGTGGTACACGACCATTGGTTTGGCGGAAGTCTTCGGAGAAATTCGTAAAACCAACCGCCGAAGACGAATCATTCTCCATCATGAAAAGGCCAGCACTCACTCATCTCGTCAAACAGGTGAATTTTTGAGCAGTCAAAACATCGAATTGATGACGCATCCTCCGTACAGTCCTGATTTGGCATCCAATGACTTATTCTTGTTCCTGAATATCAAAGGTGAACTGCGTGGTCAACGATTTACGAGCGCCGAAGAAGCAGTTGAAGCGTTCAAAAACCACGTTTTGGAGGTGTCTCAAGAGGAATGGAAAAACCGCTATGACAAATGGTTTGAAAGAATGCAAAAGTGTATTGATCATCAAGGGGAATATTTTTAAAAACAATAAAGCCATTTTCATTTAAAAATGTTTATTATTATTTGCTATTCCCGAAATATAAATAGTACCCCTCGTACAAGGCAGTGATCAAACCAATTTGGGTATACGGAGCTGAGCTTTGGGGAAATGCTTGTTCATCGAACGTCGAGCTGACAAAACGAGTGCAATCGAATTCTTACGTGGAATCAATCACGAGTGCGCCTTTGTTCGTTAGAAATGCTAACATCCTTAAGAACATCCATAAGGACCTCTACATTCCTTTTGTTAAAAGTGTGCTCACAGAGATTATGCTCAAACACAAAGGAAAACTACGAGAGCACTCGTATCCATTAGCAAAAACAGCAGGAAAATTCACAAAAATTCACAAAATAGTTTAAAAATGATTACAATTATATATATTATTGACTTTTTTATGCAACTCTCATTTATTTAATAAGAAAATCCTTACTAAGAAAATGGCAGCTTCCTTTAAAAATTGTATTTGCTACTTTCGACACTCTTCCTTGCGGCAACTCCGGTCTTAGCCCTGAAATCTGCCGTTTGGCGAGTAGGTTTAACGAACATCAGCTCTCTTAGCCACTCCCTTAGCCTACGACCTCACACACACACACATCCACCCAACCATGCCATACAGAATCAGCTCAACGAATGGTGTTAAAATTCCAGAAAAAGGGCCATTGTTGGCAGTGGCATTTTGCTTCATTGCGATTACGCACTGACTGCAAAATGCTAATTCCTCGCGGGGAGGCAACACCATGCAGGAGTCGCTAGCAAATGCGCATTGTTTATGTGTGTGTGTGTGTGTGTGTGTGTGTTGCACTGTGCTGGCCATAGAGTTGCTCTGGCTGCTGTGCTGTGTTGTGTTGTGCTGTGCTGTTTGACGGAAATGTTGAAGGTCTCGCTCAGAAGGGGACCTTGTGGGTGTATGGCGCGTGTATTGTGTGAACTTTCCGACTCCTGCCAGCGGCACTGGAGAATTTATTTCACTGTGGAAGTTTGTAAATTGTGGCTATTTGTCAAGTGTTTAAATTTTGTGGTGCTGAATAAATTCTTTGCTTGTAATATTATTTATACAACGTTCTCGGCGCCTGATTTGCGGCCTTCAATACCGGCTCAACACTCTGACACGGAAACGAATTGGAGTTTGTTTTTCCAAATACTTCGCCCATTATCAGCAAGGAGCAGAACAAAGCACACTTGACATAATGTGAACTCATCATAGTTCACACTCGATTTCAAACTGAGTGCTATAGTAGGGGTCTACAAACGGGATTTCCTCCCAGGAAAGTGGAGGAATGCATGGTATATTTAAGTAATTGTATTATTTTTAACAGCAGAACTTTTTCAGAATGAACTCATTCAATTTAAAATTGATTTCGAATTACTGGAAAGATTTGTTCGGAATTGGCACAATTTTGTATGTGATACTCGTATATGCCAAATATGCATGTAGTGCTAAGATTAGGGTGACTTCGCTAGCATCTGACCCTGACTCTCTCAGGACATTTTAGTTCACTGTTCATATATTGAATATCTTAGAGAGAGAGAGAGAGAGAGACAGAGCGGATGATGTTGCTATTAGTATCTCGGGAAAACACATATCTACTGTGAGAGACTTGATGCAACACATGTTGAACATTCTCTCCAAATGGACTACTGACTGTGGCTTGGGGGTTAATCCGACCAAGACTAAGCTCTTGTGCTCTTCACTAGGAAGTATAAAATTCCTCAATTTATCGCTCCAAAACTAATGGGTGTAGGAGATAGGCTAAATACTGGGCGTGGTCTTAGATAGGCTAAATATCTGGGCGTGATATTAGATAGGAAGCTGAACTGGAAGGCTAATATAAGTGAAGGCTAATATAAGTGAAGGGTCAGGTAGCTCTGTACTCTTGCAAAAGAGAGTTATAGGTAAAAAATGGGGGTGGCCAGCCATGGGTAGCCTGTACGATATACACAGCTGTGGTACGACCAGTCCTTTTTTATAGGGTGCTTGCTTGGTGGACAGCCCTAAGTAAGTCCACATACAATAGGCTGGTAACAAAGGTACATAGAACGGTAGTGGTATTCAGAAGTGGTGCCATTAGAACGCCTCCAACGGCAGCTTTGGACGTAATGATTAATCTGACGCCTGTTAGGCTTTTTGGCGAAAAAATGGCTGTAAACTCAGCTGTAAGGCCAAAAGCTACGCATCAATGGGTTGCCAGGAACGTAGGTCATGCGTCTATCTTAAGGCGTTTCGAGGGTGTTCCTGACTCATTCGACTATATCACACCAATTTATGTCTTCAATGGCAGGTGCAGGATCTCCATTTCCTCCAGGGACGAATGGAAGGATGGCATCCCTACTCATGTAGAAGGGGCTCATATCTACACAGATGTATTCAAGTTACAGAGTAGGGTGGGAGGTGGTGTATTCTCAGAAGATTTGGGCATTAACATGTCCTTTAGGATACCCGACCACTGCAGTTTTTTTCAGGCAGAGGTCGCAGCTATAGAGGCAGCACTGTATTGGAAGAGGCAGCACTGAAAGGAAATATCTGGACATGATATTTTCCTTCCATCCCACAACCAAGCAGCATTGCGTTCCCTGGATTCGGTTATTATCACCTCAAAAGCCGTCAAGAGCTGCCGGAAATCTTTAGACGAGATAGCTAAGCAGACCCGTCTGCATCTGTGCTGGATTCCCGGCCTCAGAGATATTCCAGGGAACTGTAAAGCGGATGAACTTGCCCATGAGGGTACCATCATTCCGATTGAACCAGGATAGATTGAACTCCGGTATTCCTATTGACACATGTAAGCTCTTAGTAAATCCAATATCCTTAGGCACAGCGGGCAGGCACTGGTCTGAATTTTCAGGATGTAAAATAGCTAGACTAACCTGGCCAGACATACAAGTCAAGCTCTCTAAGTGGCTCTAAATAGACAAAGTATAGGTTCCGTGATTAGTGTCCTAACGGGACACTGGACTCCGGGCACTCACTGGTGTAGGCTGGGTATTGCCTCTAACAACTTCTGCGGGAGTTGCATGGACGAGGAGGAAGAAGAGTCCATTGCACACCTGTTATGCACGTGTCCAGCGCTGTCCCGAAGGAGGCGGACTTTCCCATGCGACTACTTTCTGGACTCTTTGGGAGATATCTCAAATAAAAAGATTAGCTCCATCAACTGCTTCATTAAAAGCTCCAAATGGCTGGACCTTTGAAAGGGATGGGACCTGATGTCTCATGCGGTATCACAAAGGGTCAATGATTACCTAAGTGCGCCCTTGGGGCGGCGGCCTTACCTACCTACCTACCCAGAGAGAGCTTCAAAGTAAGTCTTTTTAGTTTATGCTCTTTAAACGCCCAATTTTATCCAACTTAACAAACCTTTTTTTGGTTATTTAATTATCGCGAGAATCTGAACCAATACAGAAATGGGACTAAATTAACCTAAACTTCAAATCCAAAATGTTTTTCATTTCTTCAATTACTTCTATAGGCAACATATTGGGCACATCCACATAAATATAGAGATGTATCATCTATCGATGTTATCCGTCAAGTAGCGCATCACTCATATTACAACCCAGCGTCGAAGCAGATAATACAGAGAAACGACTCTTGCTTTGCGCACACTAACACATGTGCAAAATTGTAGTAGTGTGGCTGATTTTCTCCAGAATTCTGGTTAACCAATGATATACATACCAATCCATAAAGGCAACTAATGATAAACAAAGACAATTTTTTTAAACGTCACAAAATTTGACGTTTAAGTGTCCCGTCTCTATGGTCTCTGGTAGAAGTTTCCGGTATTCGTCTGGCAATCGCTCTCATTTTTCAACTGTCTCTAAATCACTAGTGTAAAGAAGTCCATTAAGGAGCATCCTTTGTTAAACAATTGAATCCACTGCCCGACCATTTAATCCTTGACATGTAAAACGGAACTGAAGGACTATACTCGTAATTGGCGTCCATTTGCGAGCAATTATGAACTAATCGTTTAAGCTGGAGCAACATTAAATGAAAGGAAACTATTTCTGCTTAACTACGCGAGTATTTTTTAGTCGCCAACTGCGAACAGGAAGCTAAAATAAACCGGAATGCAAAATTCAAAATAGAAAGGACAAAATAAATGAAAATATTTTCTGCATCTCTGCTTAACTGTTCTATAGAAGCAACTTTGTGCAGACAGCAGAGCATTACAATTAGAGGCCGCAAACGTACCAACAGACATATCCAAGGCATGCGCTGGCCATCGGGCAAAGTGTGCGGCAGGATGTCAATCGAAGCTCGCTTCCAAAGCTGAGACTATTTGCCAAGAGCAATCCTGAAAGCATACATGTCCTTGTATATCCGCATTTATAAGCATCATCATCTGAGACCGTCTGAATAACTGGGTTCCTCCAAAAACTTTTCATGGGCAAGTATGAATGCTTCCAACAGCTGACTGTGTCCGGGTGCGAGGTACTAACTGAACCAGTTTCTCAGTCCTCACGACTAAGTACTGCTTTAAGGATCTACGAGTATACAAATATCTTCCAACTAGCTTATTTGCCTCATAGTTATCTGTAGAAATAGGAAAATCTGTACAAACACTTTATTTGAAAGGCATTGGAATTGGACTAAAACATGCCAGTTATTTCAGAGTGTGAAACTGCGATTTGCTTCTTATGCGGCCCATAGACGATACATCATGATCATACCCATTCGTGTACGTGTTGAATGAAGCTCCGCCACAGACGAGTGATCAAAATCGAAGATCATCATTTTTTCATAGTCGTCGTTGAGTGAGGTTGTCATGCCTCTGTCGGATGACGAAGTTTTGTGTGCGCTAGCGCTTGTACTGTGCAAGGAAAAATTGTAAAAAAAATAAAAAAACGATTTTGAATGAAAGAAAGGTACAAACGAAATAGTACAATTGCATTGAAGGGACTCCAGCAGAAACGCATTTTTATTATTTTTATCCGCACACATCTTCACACGTTGGCAGTCAAACTCAAATGAGCAAAACTTGCATGTAAATTGCCCACAAACGACGATTATCCATACACCATGATCAACATCGTAATAAAATTTCCCCTCAAAATCTAAATGATTTAGATTTTCGACGATCAGTCAGTGATCACAGCGCGATCATGTCTGTGTGACACATACATGCATATTTTCTCTCTTTTTCACACATACTATTATATATGAGTATGATCATGATGTATCGTCTATGGGCCACATTAGACTTATATGCAGGGAAGGCTCCTTACTGTTTGCGTTACTTTTTTAGTTCAGATTCCATTATATTTAATTCATACAGAATCACTACACGGGGATGTTATTCAGTAGCATCGTTTGATTGGGCGTACATTTGATCTGGTAAAGTGTCCTGAAAGCATGGAGTGCATATTCCTGTGTATATAAGTGGGATGTTATTCAGTAGCATCGTTTGATTGGGCGTACATTTGATCTGGTAAAGTGTCCTGAAAGCATGGAGTGCATATTCCTGTGTATATAAGTGCGATGTTATTGAGTAGCATCGTTTGATTAGGCGTACATTTGATCGGGTAAAGTGTCCTGAAAGCATGGAGTGTGTATATAAGTGGGATGTTATTCAGTAGCATCGTTTGATTGGGCGTACATTTGATCTGGTAAAGTGTCCTCAAAGCGTGGAGTGCATTTTCCTGTGTATATAAGTGGGATGTTATTCAGTAGCATCGTTTGATTAGGCGTACATTTGATCGGGTAAAGTGTCCTGAAAGCATGGAGTGCATATTGCTGTGTATATAAGTAGGAGGTGCGGCCAGATGCCAAGCGCCCTTCGTAATTTCAAGAACATTCATTTTGAGTGGAAGGAATTTCAGTATAACTTTGCATGGCTCCTTTGTTAGTGTATGTAAAGTTGGCCACCGTTTATCACTGAGGATCAGCTCGTCTGTTCTGAGCATGCATACATCAAAGTATGAGGATTAAGTCTGTCCAATAGAGCGGTAGTGATTGTAAGCGAAACTAGTTTAGTGGTCAAGTCAAGTGATAGCTTGATTGCGGTTGTCGTTGGTTCGATCCATGTTCTGATCACATTGATTTGTATGATTATAATCCTTACAGCCTTTTGCTCCTTAATGGACTAATAGGAATAAATATATATATATATATATATATATATATAATCCTTAAATTTAGGGCACAATAGATCGAAAGGTCGCGTTGTTTTAAATCCCCTACACACAATAAAAAGAAACATTAAATCGAATTACTTCGGTGTGTGAAAGGAGCAAAACTGTCGCTCTGCCTTCTGAGCAGTTTCATTGTCTTATTGACGTTGGGATCTATAAAAATGGCTTATAATCAAGAAGTGGTAAAACGCCAAATGAGAGCAGCGACGATAAAAATAAGTGTGTGAAAAGAGTGTGAAAAGAATTTTGGCCAGTAAGATCGCTATGATGCGTTTTGTGCCGACTCAATGCCGACTTTATAAAAAAGTAAGTAAGTAGCGTATACGATTAAACGAAATGCTCGACGTAGTAGCACCAACCAGAGCAGCAGCTCGATAGATCCTCAAGTGAATGAACTACCGATCATAATGAACAAGTATCGTTTGTTCGTCGAACCTGGTTCTCGGCCATTGTTGTTCTTTACGACTTTTAAAATGAGAGTTTGTTTCTTCCCTCCAATCTTCAATGCGGTCTTTTGCATCTACAGTGCACTTAGAAATGGTTCTGGAACGTCGATGGAATTTCTGTTTACTGAAATATCCTTGTCACTTGCATTCAACTTAGAGTCAACCATAAATGCACGCTTCTTGTGTTCCGTTATCTGCTGCACACAAAACTTGAGGCACTTTTATTCTGAGGTGAATCCTGCGACAGTCTCTCCAACTCTTGTGCAACTAGTGTACAATTAAATATATTTCCTGAAATATTTGTGAATATTTTCTGAAATATTTCTGATTTTTGTCTTCAAATATTCCATGCCACTGTTGTATATTTTACATCCTTGTCTCCTCCTTTATTCTTGTTGCAAATGCAACTTGGTCTCCTCATTGGAGTGTGGGACTTAAGTACGCCCATATTTAATGGTGTTGTCGATATTACTTGTAAGGCTGTTCAGGCTTCCAGTTTCTGTGCTGAAAATTCTCCTTCCATTATGCATTGCTGTCGTTTTTGCTCAACAAGGATGTCAACTAAGAAACAATAAACTAGAAAAAAATGGGCGTCTCTTATCTCGCTGTCCATATTTATTTCGTTTGAATAAAAAAAACTTTTCAGTTTTTGTTGTTCGACAAAATCCAAATTGCTTCACTTCTGAGCGATGCTCCTTTGTGGCGTTCGTGCTATTGGTCCTCCAAAGGAATCATTGTACGAAAGCGCCTCTATGCTTGCATGCGCTCTTCCTCATAAAAGTGTCCTTCACATGTTGCCCTTTGTACTCGCACTTGTGTCTGTGTATTTTCATGCCGTGCACCTTTCATTGCCTTGCACAGTGACAGCACTGCTGAGATGATACTAAAGCACGCAAAGGTCACGTTTTGTGTATTCCTCATTGGAGTGTACGACTCAGAATGGGATACGAGTACTTTTTATCCGTTTACATTCAGTTCATATTGTGCTGTATAAGTTTTACTTAAATTGACAGACCCGTATATGAAGCAGATAAAGCGCAGTATTCCTTCAAAGTACCCGTACATGGTGTTATGAGCGGACAAAGGATCAAACGCTGCTTCACGATTGCGTACTTTCATCGTTGTGCTGCCCACAAAGCTGAGATTTGCCAGCTTTATGGACAGTATTGCCCTCTTCCTCGGGTACACATGGACGCCATGCACTCTATAAATTTGGTTATCCACCTACTATTGCCAAAAATGCCCGAAAGCTTGCAGTCTTCCAAAGAGATTGCCAATTCGTTTTGAAGGGAATGACATCACGCCACCCACAGAGGGCGCCTCCGCAATTTGCTAAAAGTCAAATAATAAAAGCGAAAAAAATACTAAAATACCAAAAAATGTCAGACGTGCAGTAATTCGTTCTTGCAATTGGAAAATGTGTGTCTCCGTCTCCATCTCCAACTTCGCAAGGCGTCTGGAATGGCGAAATTTCTGCTCTTCCAAGTACAAGTGCTGCATCGTCATCGCACAGTGTCAGCGTTTGGGGAGCAATGTGACGCCAACAAAATGTTCTTCTGCTTTCGTTTGGTGGCTGTGTGTGTGTGTGTGTGTGTGTGTGTGTACATTTAATTATGCATTTGTCATTGTGGTACACCGAACAAAAAGTATGCAGAGTATGCCGAAGATTTGCGGCCGCCCCAAACTGCAGTACGAGTGAGTGGGCGGCTGCGGCAGACCACGTGCAAAAATGCTTGCGCAATTAATTACGAGATGAGTTCCTTTGTATTTGCGGCAGCTTTGTGTGATTTTTCCTTACAACATTTCAGTTTGATGGAATCGAAGTGATTCGAATGATGGAATCGAAGTGAGCGGTCGCAAACAGAGCAAAACAAGCTGAAAATTCAAATAATAGTCTATAAAGTGGACTTCTGTGGAAGCCAATATGAAGCGTTTGATTCAGGACAATTTTTAAGTCCAAACGAGATACGTATTCATTATATATATATGTATATATATATATCTTTTTTTCTGACATGTTTAAGATACGGTGATTTTAAGGATAATCACAATTTCTTCTTATACGAGAATATAAAATATCCTGAAATGCATGTTTTGTTTGCAAATCTATTTTCAGGCATTTGGATTATAAAGACAGTTGAGGACATTGGCTACTTACTATATAACCAATTCTGCATAAATTTTTCGAGTAATTGGTGGCGCATATCAAGGCTCCAAACAATCATGCAGAGTTGGTGTGCAGGCACAGACCAGTGTCTTAAAATATCCCCATACGAGGGCGACCATTTATATTTAGGGAACTGGCAACACTAATGTCAATAGCTAAAATCTGGCAACACCATAATAAAGTTTGACATTTTTTAGCATAAACGTACTCACAACGTGTTGATGTGCAAGTGCTCAATTTGGCCAAAAAAATGGAAATTTCAAGAGAAGGTTTTCGTTGGATTATTTTTCACAACTTTCGACGTCGATTCTCAACAAGAATGTGTCGATGAACTCAGTTGTTTGTATGGCGATAAAGCACCATCAAAAACCACAGTATAACGCTGGTATAGTGAATGCAATCGTGGTCGTAGTTCGGTCGCCGACGAACTTCGTGAAGGTCGTCGAAAATCGGTTGTTGTGCCACAAAACATCGATGCAGTGCGTGAACTGATAATGCAAGATCGTCATGTGACAAATCGTGAGATAGAGGACATCTTGGGCATTACTTCCACTTCCATACATTCAGTATTGCATGAACATTTGGCTGCAAAAAAGATTTGTTCGCGTTGAATCCCACATAATTATTGGTAGTCGGATAAAGAAGTAAACCTGAAAATTGTTGAACTGTTGTGGTGAATTAAGTTGTGTTCACTTTTTTAAGTAAATTGTTGTTAAATTAAACTAATTAAAAGCTTGTTAAACTAAACTTAATTTAAGGCTTAGTAATTAAACAAGTGGAACAAGAGGAATACTTGTCACACTCCAGAGATTCAACTAATGCTAATAAATTAAACTGTTTCGATGGTCCATTAGTCAATACCTTGCATCATAGAAGTAGCTGCCAAATGATAATATTGTCGGCGATTTCGTTATGAGGCGTGGCAGTCCAATGCCATCATGTCAATTATTTGTGTACAAGAGTTAATGTTGTCACAGACTTCTTCTGCCCAAGGAATTGTATCACAATTAACTCCAAAAGAGAAGCACGAAGCTGACCTGAATATGGTTCGAAAGACCATTCCAGCGGCGGAGCCTATTCTTGCATGAGCAGCCCACTAAACAAACAGAACTTTCATATAAAAAACATTCGACAAGAGATATTAAAGTGTGAATTACACTGTGAAAAAGTTTCTGGGAATTGTGGATTCTTTGTAAGTGGGAATGATGGCTCAGTGAATAAAGGCCTAACGAACTAATGTCTAATTTTTCAAAATGAAAGAATGCCTAAACAAGAACGCCTAAGAAGAAAGTGAAAGAACGTCTAACTTTAAAAATGAAGGAAAGTCTAATTTTAAAAATGAAAGAAAGTCTAAATTGTTAGGGTTTCTTTCATTATGAATTAACACCTAATGAAAGAAAACCTAACAACTGGAATTAAAATGCTGAAAATATATTTTGAAAGGAAAAAATGTATTTTTAAATTATATTTAACTATAAGTTATGTAAATACAGTTAAATTTTCAACAACTATAGCTCTACATAGCGGACATTTGAAAAAATTTTCACCTGCGTTAGCTTTTAGTTCATTACAACAGTTCAAGCAAATTTTTAAATGCCGACATGGCAAAAGTAATATATTTGGCTTTGAAACCAAACACACTATGCACATCGCAGTATCAGTTTCGCCAAAATAATGACTTGGTATGTTTGGATCAACAGTATCGTCTCCATCATCATTTTCATCTTCGCTATCATTATCGTCCTCGTTATCACTGTTATGCCCATTTGTTTCAAATATGTCCTCATCTGGTTCTAGGTCAACACAAATTTTACTTTTTCCGAAAACCATTCTTTGCATAAATTCTTTGGGAGTAATTTTTCCCTCCAAGAGTTTATGACTGGCTTCTTCAATGTAACTTGATTTTTGCTCATAGACGGTCTTCTTTTTTTTTGAAGTGCCATGGGATCCACCACTGCATATAAGAAGCTCAAAATCTTTACTCTTATTAAACTCTTCATCAATAAGAGCTTTAACAAATTTGAAAAAATTTCCATTTTTTTGAATGATGCGGCCAATAACGCCGTTATAAGCCTCGACAGCTGATGTAGTCCGTGTTCTTTTTAAGAAAACCGAAAATACTTCGGGTGTCACCTTAAAAAAAAAAAAACAAACAATAATAAATTAAAAATCAATTACTTTTATAACTTTAAAAACTAATAATTTTCTATTTAACGGAATGTTTACAAGGTAGTGTATGCATTTTGTAAAAGGGAAAATTAATACCATTATTTTAACATTTTGTAAAAGGGAACTTACCTTTCGTAACCATTGCTTTTCATAATAAATCATGAATGGTGTAAATAATTCTTGCATATTTGTATTCATCAATTCTTTTTTTATGTTCCCAAAAACCGCATTTATTTGTGTAGCTGGTAACAGGGGTAGAGCAAGGATTTTATGGTATATCGTAGAGGCATTTTGATTGTTTCTTATTGAAGATGCCAATAATATAATTTTTAATGTCCAACACTTATGAATGACTTGCTCGTAGTGATAGAAGTTTAACGAATGACGACAACTGATAACAAATTGCAAAAACATTTGTCTAACCGTAAATACAACTGTTAGTTTTCAATGAATTCACGCATAATAGTAATAAAAATCACACTTTTAGCAAAATGAAAAATCGCCTAACATTAATGAAAGAAAGCCTAACAATCAAAAATGAATAAATATCTAATTAGGCGTTTTTTCATTTTTGATTCTTAGGCTTTCTTTCATTATGAAAAATCACCTAACAATTTTAATGAAGGAATGCCTAAAATATTAGACATTCTTTCATAATGAACGACCGCCTAATTCCTATATAATTTTTTGTTGCAATTTTTAGGCATTATTTCATTTTTTTTTAGGCGTTAGTTCGTTAGGCCTTTATTCACTGAGCCGGGAATGATGATCAATTTTTTGTGTCGCCTTTAGCTTGAGAGGAACCTTCAACATACATTTACCATTCTGTGAAACTTTTATCGAATTCTGTGAAACGTTTTCAGAACTATGAAACGTTTTCAGGACGTGGGAGAGGAAACGGTGACGATGCCATTCATTTGCTGCCAATATCGTATTGACACTTTTAGGTAATGTTATGTCAAGAACTCTTTTGGAGCTTCGGTAGCTTCAGTTATGAGAATATGCCTCAATAATAGGCATCCTTTAGCAACGTCCTAATCACCATCCCGATGGGGCCATTTTAATGGGGCGAACATATTACTCGGTTTATTTTTCACTAAATTTTTACACCAAGGCATTTGATATGGACACTATTATATGTCTACAGTACCCCGCTCCCCTCCAGATATTGTAAAAGTGTAAATGTTCTCCCTTTTTAGTAAAGTGTAAAAGTTCTTCCTTTTTAGTATTCAGGGTAAAAAACTAATGTGTGAAAATTTGGCATGTCATTACTTATAAATATATATCATTAGAGATACCGTGACAGCAAAGTACATCGAATATTCTCCACTTTTATGGAATATGAACTTTATTTATGTTCAATACAATAATGAATGCTGAAATGACTGTTTCGTCAGCATAATTTTATTCGAAGTTTCAAACAGACATTTAAGGACTGGCAAGCGAACTGAGTTTGGGACAAAACTGCGTTCTACTTGGGGGAAAATAGTGGCATTTTAGACTTCAACCATAAGTACATTTTCAAGGTGGGCTTTTCTCTGAGTGTATGTGTAGTACACAACAAGTGTACTCTTGCAAAGCAGTCTTGAACATATCAGTCATTGCAATGTCCGCTTAAATTAAGTAGTTCAGCGCCAAAAATATGGCACTCCATTCATGGGAGTACATACGAGCAAGTGGGGTCACCACCAGCGAGCGGGGTACTCGTATAAAATTGTGTCGTTAACTCGAACCCAATCCTCTAAAAGTGTACAGGAAGAGTTCGTAATTGTGTACAATGTCGCAAGCTGAAGTCACCAAGCGCCACACAAGCTGCCGTTAAAAATGTGTGTGCAGGAAAAGCGCTAAAATGCAATAAAAAACACGATAAGAGTCTGAATGGAAACTTTGTGTTTCGTCCATGCAGCACACGTGGCACTAACTCTACACACCTGCGCCATGTGTATAGGAGTATTATTTTATGAAGGCTGCGCTCGCAAACATCAGGATATTCCTATGTTTACGACACACAAAAGCGCGGGTGTGTAGAAGTACAAAACATAAAATCTCCACTGATTACTGACGATAGAGACTGGGGCCTTGTGCCGCAGTGGGACACTATTGAGCAATGTGGTGCGGAGGCAAGTTGATTGGCGACCGGGGGAAACGCAGTAGGAAAACTCCTGATGACACTTGTATGTGCCACGGAAATGCTTATCTGCTAGTAAAACAGTTTACAGCCGTAATTAAATAGGCAGTAGTTACAGCGGATCAGCTCCTGCTTCCATGTCGCGTGCTAAAGACGACGGTAGCTGGGGTGTAAAAGGATATTGATTACAATAGGCTCCACACACAGCTCGGTTGCCTTTCTACAGTATTTTCAAGGCAACTGTTCGCACCTTGGCGAGTACTCGTAGAACAAAATTACTGTAGGGTGGCTGCCGCTCGTGAAATGAAAGAGTATTGAATTGACTTGAACTGATGACAAGGAGATTGGTCCCCCGCGACTTGCATTACGACCTACCGACAGGCATGCAGCGCTCCGCAGGTTGAAACATATTACGAGTAATCTTTGCAGTAAAGTGAATCAGTGCTCTTAGTTGCAATATCACTGCAGAATGACTCATCTAATATTAAACGCTTCATTGGCATAGTTTTCTCAGCGCTACTGAAGGAATGTAACATATCAATGCACGATTATAGGATGTTTTTTATTACTGTTGATAGTTATTAGGACTTTCGACAGGTGCCACTAACAAGTCCTCTCTTTAAGTGCATTTCATCTATCGAAATTTTTAAACAACACAGTCGAGGCGGCGACAGAAGTCCTCGGGCCAAATTATTCGTCTGAGTATCTAGTTTCATCCTGTAGTTTCTGGAATGCCGAACGGTCTCCTCTTCAACTGTCAATATACTTAGATCCTAGTCTAAATTCTAATTTCGTGTGTACCATGGAGCGCCGGTAATCATTCTGAGAATTTTATTTTTTGTAGCTTCTCTCTATTAGAAGGGCACGTTGTCCCCAAAGTTGAATTCCATAGGACCATATAGCCTTCAATATGGAATCTTATAGGAGCACTTTATGTTCAAGTGGCATTTTAGAGTGCTTTTATAAGCCTGCAGAAGCTATTCAGCTTAAGTTTTAGTTGGGCTTTTTTATTCTTGGCAAGAATGTCAAGAACGAAAAGGAGGGTAAAGCGCACGAACGCGATACCGAAGACAAGATAAAATGCAAGGCAGTAGTCCGAGAGTTTGAGACGACCGTCACACAAAACAAAAAACAGCCATCACCACAACCGGCCGGCACGGCAAAACTAAATCGGGTGACCGATTCCGCTGCAAAGAGAGGGAGGTATGTCTCTAACGGGAGGAGGGTCCTTCCACAAGGATGGCTTATAGTGAGTTGGCCAGGAATCACCTCCAAGTTGGCCTCTTGAATGCAAGTAACAACAGTAGAAAACAGGTGCTGGCCGAGTGGGGCTCCATAGAAGAACGAATGTCGTAGATGGTCATCAAGCACCTCTTGGAGCACCAAGGTCGGGCCACGGCCTTCGACTGCGAAGAGGTGTGCCGAGGTTGCAGGGTGATCTGGTGTGCGGATGGTTTCTCTAAGGGGTGGGTTACCGTTGAAACGCATGCCAGCTTAGGAGATTCCCAGGCAACTTTAAGTGGGTGGGAAGAAGTTCTTGATATCACTCTGGTGACAAGATATTCCGATTTTCGGGTGGATAACTTTTAGGATACTTTTAGGGTCTCGTGTCCTCTCTCAAGAAGCAAAAACATATTCTCTCCCTGGTGGAATGGGAATCTTAGGGACTTGAAATCAAACCTTAGAAGTGTATTAATGAATGCTACAAAAGTCGATATTTCCAATCTCACAGGGAAAGCTTGAAGACATATAAAAAAGCAGTACGGGATGCGAAATGTAAATCCTGGCAAGACCACTGCGAATCTATTGACTCATTGAAGGAGTTTGCCAGGCTCGGAAAAGTACTCGCCCAGGATCACTCCAATAGAACCTTTGTAAAACGTACTGATGTAGTGTGGGCAGAATTGGAGACGGACGCATTGAGGATTCTTGTAGATACTCATTTTCCAGACGGCTCTGATAATTAAGAGCAAAGTAGCACGCCGCGTGTCGAGAACACGTACCAGCTGCGTTACTTGAGGAAATATTATCTGTGGACAAGGTCATCTGGGCAATGAACAGGTTTTCACCATATAAATCCTAGGCCCGGACGGTATCATGTCTATAATGAAGCCAACGACACAGGGATCCCTAATATCTGAGTAACGGGAAATTTGCACTGCGTGTATTTCTCTAAATTATATACCAAATAGGTGGAGGAAAACCCGGTTGGTTTTAATTCTGAAGGTCCGAAGCGTTCATGAATTGACCAAAGATTTCAGACCGATTCGTCTTACTTCCCCATTAATGAAAGTTCTTGAGACATTCATCGATCGTCATATTCGAGATCTCTTCGAGGAGCGTTCATATTCAAGGGCACAGCATGCCTATCTAAGAGCGATGTCTACGGAGACTGCACTACTTGAAGTGGTGCGAGTGGTAGAAACATCACTTCACTTTAAGCAATTTACTGTGGTTGCTTCCGTAGGCATCGAGGGGGCTTTCAATAACGTAAGGGCTGAAGCTATTACCTTGGTTCTTGAATAGGCAGGGGTGGAAGGACCGATTTGTATTGGATCTCATCCCTGCTGGCAAACAAATCATAGCAAAATTAGTTAGTGCTAGAGCTACGAAAAACGTGTGCACAGGTACACCCCAGGGTGGAGTCCTTTCAGCTCTGTTGTGGTTTGTTAATGAAATTCTCTCTAAACCTGTTAATGAAATTCTCGCTAAACTTGACTCTGAAGGAATGAGTCAAAGTGGTCGCGTGTGCCGACGACGTAGCGGTCTTGATCTCTGGATCCTTCCCGACTGTGATGAGTGACAACATGGAGGGTGCGTTGGGCAAGCTTATTAGATGGGAGAGCAGGTGTGGCCCGTGGCGTAATTCGGATAAAACGGAACTGTTGCTCTTCGCTAGCCATTTTATAAGCCTCCATCCTACAAATTCCGAGGCTTAATGGTCAGCGACTCTTACTATCATCCATGGTCAAATATCTTCGTGTACTATTGGACCCCAAACTCAGTTGGAAAGAGTGCTTCGATGAAGGTGTACGGAAGGCCTGTGCGACTTTCTATGGTTGCAAGTGGATGTTTGGAAAAAATGCGGTCTTAGAGCAAAAATTGTACTCTGGAAGTACAATATGGTGCTACGGCTGCTCTTAACATACGACTCCGTGGTTTGATGGGAAGCTCTCAGAAGATCTACAATTCAACGAATTACAGGAGCTTGTCGCACTTCTCCCGGGGTTGCTTTAGGCACAACTCTAAATCTCCTCCCTATTGATCTTCTTACTTATTGCATTTCCGCGCAAAGTGAACTATGACTCAAGGAATCCGGTAATTGGTGATCATAGTAGCATTTTGAAACAGCTGCCACCAGACATAGTACCCTCGAGAACTGACTTATTCGTTCGCAATCTGGATTTTGAGAGCTATATTAACATAGTTCTACGAAGTAGGAATGACTGGAAGAAGGGAAAGGAAGAAGGGAAAGGAAGAAGGGAAAGGAAGAAGGTTATTGTAGATATTGTATGAGAAGCGGAATCTTGTGGTTCTTCGTGAAAAATATAAGTTCCGTTTTAGTAGGATTTACTCCCAATCCGCAATCTCTTGTCTACCTTGATAGAGTCTTCAGGGCGCTTAGCTTTCCTGAGGCCATTAACGTTATGTCGTCCGCATATGATATTACTTAGGAGCTGTTAGATTCCATCGTCAACAGCAGGGTGTTGATGTTGGTGGGTTCCTTAAGAGCGGTGACAGGACTCCTCCTTGACGCATTTCCCTGCTTGCATTTCCAATGATTTTGGAGTCCACTAGCTCTGAAAATATTTTTCTTTTTTGTAGGTGATCCTTTCTCAGCCGAATCAAATTGTTCCGTATGTTTAGGTTCAGCATAAATTTATGACGTTACATTGAGGGATGTTTTACTCACAAATTTTTACATCAGGGCATGTTTTCCTTTTCAGTGACAAAGTAATTTGCGTACATTTCGTTTCATAAATTTTAATCCTTTAGCACTAAGACCAGTGATCGGTGCCCAATAGATGTGCTTGAAGGTAGTTTGATGCCTCAACGTGGCTCGAGTGTGTACTCAGAACTTCTGCATCATCGGTGGGACTTGAAGTAGAGTTGTCTGCAGTAACTAGTAAGCAAAAAATCCTTAATGGGTGTATGAATAAGTAAAATAAACGCATATGGAGTGCGACCAGTCCAGACGCGATTAAAGAGTGTCAACTGTATCAAAAAAATAGCACTGTGTTGGCACCAAAGGACCTTACTTCTTCAAAAATGATGCGGAGCTTGGTGATTCTTACCGAGCCATGATCAATGCTTATTTCCTCTAAAGTGCGAGGATGGGCAACAATAGTCCGAACAAAATGTGGTCTAAATAGGATGGCGCTGACAGGCTGATTTTGAGAAGTAGACCTGTCCATTCAATTGGACACCCCCTTATTATTTATAGCGGAGGGTTATGCCCCTTGCATTTTAGGGAGATGCCGATGCAGATGCCATAAATATACAATATAACAGATAACTACTGGAATGCTTAGCTGGGCCTAAACTAAACGAAGAGATTGCTGTAAAAAACTCGCATTCCGCTTACTCAAAACCCATCTAAGTGTGTGGCGCTGCTCAGCACACCAATACAAACCTTGCAGCTAGGAAGAAATAAAGACTTACTTGTTTTGTACTGCACTGAACACCAAGAGTAGGAGCCCACGCACAACGGGAACTCATATTCATACGGGCGCATCGTTATGGTTTGCTGCAATGCCGCGCCCCCTTGCAAACTCTAATTTGGCTGTGATAGTGACAATGATGCTGGCAATGTCAGCCATGCAATTCGCAAATTGAATGCGGTTTACGGTTTCTACCATTTGAGCAATTTCGAAAGTTTTCACTATTGGCAGTTGCACTAACCATGAGAGTTGGTTGTGGCTGTGCCAGTGAATTCCGGTGCTATACAATGGCACCCGCAAAACGGTGGTCGGAGCAGACACTTTCGCAGTGAAATGGTTTGGCACATAATTGCACGAATGTGTTTTGTATTTGAGTGCTAGGACTAAGCACAGAGTGAGAGAGAGAGGGAGAAAGAGGGGCACATCAGAAGTCAACGTTTTTCATTTCCTTAAATAGGACCATGCCTGGCCATCCAGCACAGTCGGAGCGGAATTTACGAGTGGCGGCGACAAATTGTGCAAACTTCGCTTTAATTTCTATGAATAGGAATTGGTTGACAATGCACAGTGGACTTTCGGCGTCAGTGTATCAGAGTAGAAGAGAAAATCAACAAATTACAAAAGATGGGAAAGCACTCGTAGTAGATAAAGATAATTACTGATCCAGCTTCGCTACGTTTGAAGGACGTGATAGCTACGGCGAAGGAGTGCAATTTATCCTTACCCTCCAGTAGTCTCATTCTTCTGGTAACATGCGGTTCGAATCCATTTCAGGCATATGCTGATCACTTGGTATTGAACACTGTGAGCAGGCTAAACACCTTGCTTTCTCCCAATATGGAGGCGGAAGGTTACTGCCGTACTACTTAGTTCCTTGACGAAAATCCTTCATAGATTTGTTGTACATTCAAAGAGCTTCAATCACAGACCTTCCCATCTGCAAAATGGACGCTATTTCTCAAGCTTTCAAAAAGTAACTTATCAAGTCCAATCAGACTCGCTTCAATTTGGTGTTCTGCAACCATCTGTTTGTATATAGAAAGCATGTCTAAGACACTGAGGATGACCTTTGGATGGATCATTGTTGACCATTGTGATATTTTTCAAAAGATTTCACTACATACTCGTGTAAGGAAGCGGGGCATAAGTCTGACTGACATCGAACACGATGGGTGATATTGAATACAGGACTAGCAGGAGTAACCAGGAACTTTTAAAAATAGGTATTTCTAGTGATCCATCTAGAATTTCTAGATGGCATCTACATGCGTTAGAAAGGTAGTTTGTTGTACAATAATGGTCCGTCTCATCGATCGCCACTTGTGACCGATTTGTTGACTAAAATCGCACTTTAATTGTCAACCACTCCCTGAATTCGCCCTATTTGGTACTGTGAGACTTTAGGTTAGGTTAGGTAGGAGTGGCAGTTTGTCAAAAGCACACTTGAGCACACCTAATGGCCCATTGTGATACTACGGTGTGGCGCCGTTTAAGCACTGACTAAAGAGTTCCCTTACTTGGGATGGTGATAGTCAGCGCAAGGACAGCGCCCGTGAGACTTTTACCTCTTCAGAAAATGCATTTGCAATGCAAGGAACGAGTTTTATGAACGTAGAAGCTACTCAAAGGGCTTGTACCGACATCCTGAAGGACATTCTGGCCCACGTTCTAAAACACTCGTTCGACATGCTTTTAGACCGTGCTGTATTGAGTCGGAAGGGAACTATTTTGAATAAAATACATCGGTTTTGCTTAAAAAGTCCCCTTTACTTTGGAATGCATCTTGTATATGGAGTAAGCTTTGCGAGCATTTATTAAAAATATTCTACTGGTGACAAATTGTATAAAGGACAATTACAAAAACTTCAGCAAAGCTGCTCAAGTAATAAGTCAATCAGTGGCTGACTGTGGGAAAGGGATGCGGTACTCGTATCAATGTAATTGATAAAATTTCAGCTGCCTTTATAAGTTTTGTGTGTGAGGGAATGTTTGCAGCTGCATGTGGCTTAATTTGGAATGGTGGTCAGCCTACAGGCATACTCCGTAACTTGGGCACAAACTTTTCTCATTAAACTATTGCGGTATAATATACGCAGCAACTAATTTGGATGGGAACAACTTGAAAGCAATTAGCCAACAAATGCTGAAAATGCAAAGTATCCCATCTGCGAGTGCTTCACTGCCAAATAATTTTCTTCGTCAGTGCACATGGAGGCTGCAGTGACAAACGTGGCAAGAGTGACAGCGAAACTGGCACTCAGGCATACTACCAATATTTCATGTGAGTGGAAGGTGCAAGTTTGACAATTCGAAGGACGGGAGCAAAATAGAAGGATTGCCTTTGAAACTGTGATGCGAATGTTTAGTTTTGCAGTGTTGCTCTTGTGGCTGCCTCGTGAACATTATTTGAATGTGTCGGAAATTATCCACAGCCACCCATTCAAGAATTCGCAAATTTCACACATGAGACTGGATGCTTGCGAGAGTTGGTATGTGTGTGAGAATGCGCCGTCGCCAGTGCCTACAGGATTAATTTAATATCATTTGCTTCGTTTGCTCTGGCCATAATAAGCTTAGCACTCATGTAAATGGATTCGCATTCGCTGCAGTTGTTGAATTGTATTTTGTGCTTTCGAGCATTTAATACCAGAATCGCCTATCGCATGTGCATAAGCCGCACCTGTTGTACATGTGCGAATCACCCAATTGCAATAAATAGCTTAGTCGTAATAACTCCGCAACGAAATTAGGATCTGCGATTATAAATACTTTAAAAATGGTTACACTGACCACAGAATAGCACTAGAAGTTTGTGTTGTATATTGCGAAGGAGAGATTGTCATGAATAGGTGTAGCTTAGATAAGATTAGGTCAACATACAAGAGCCTGCTGACCTATTCTTATATCATTTAGACCTACCTCAGTAATGAGGGTATGTTCTACACTATGATGACCTGCTTATAAGCTGACCTATCATGACATCATTGCTTTCAGATCAGAGATCCTCAGAGCATGGAAGCCGGCGGGCTCAACAACAACATCACGCACTCTTACTTGTAAGTGGAAGCTGCTATCACGTCAAAGCGAAGTCAGGTAGTCAACATACAAGCAATTAATCTCACACAATCGGTGACCTTTTACCTTAAAAAAATATTCCGGAATTTGCAAGTTGGACAGTGGACGGACACCAGCACAGGAATTGACACAGGAAACATATATTCCAATTTGTCGACATTTTGTGCTAACATGTGGGTGCAGCGAACAGATCACCGGATAACGGGTATAAAGTGATGATTATAGAATTTTCGCTGTGAATGTGACAGAACAGTTGCAAAGGGTCACGGGTTGGGCATCGCTAGCTCAGTTTTAGAGGCCGATGAGACGGACAGGAATAAGAAAGTAGGCAGCAAGCGCTCAATTTCCCAACCGCAACTTCAATGCCTCGCTCATTACATAGTTTCGTTGGCATTTCAAGGTTTAACTGCAATACCTCTCTAAACATATTCCTGCTCGTTTTCTTCGGTTTACAGTGGTTAATGTCTACAGGATCCTTTCACCACACCTGAACTCAATATACAATAATGAATCAGTGGTCCTTGAGATTCTTCCAAGTTAATATTAACCACCCCAAAGCGGAGATGATATGCTGGGCAGGCATCAGCATCGCCACAAACTACAAGCAACAAAAACATGCCTTCACTCACAAAAATCCAGTCAATTAAGAATCAAAACAGGCATTTTATGCGGACACTGTAGACTCAACTACCATATGAATAAGTTGGGTATATCTTCAGATGCCATCTGTCGATTCTGTGGAGAAAGTGACGAAACCTCACTGCACCTGATCACAGACAGCGGACCATTGGCACACAATAGACTCAGGTGTTTTGGAGAATATATCTTAGACATGAGCAAGATCCCTCATCTTGATTCCTCCAAAATATATGAATTAACCTGACAGAAGATTTATAGATGAAATTATCCTCATCTTTCAAATAAATAGGGGTATCACAATAGATATTTCAGGTCGCAGTGTATTCCACCTTTAAATATATCTATCTATCTATCTATCTATCAGCCACCTCCCTTGGATGAATCACAATGAAAGTAAGCAAAGGCAGTTACGAAGTGGGACCATCCATGAATGACTTTGTGGCTCATTCTGACAGCTTCCAAGTCCTAGGTACAAAATTTATTTAGTTTGGGTACCACTGGCTGGGAAGACCTGCTTCTAGGCCAACTAGAACTCTCGTCACATATTATCTTAACCCTTTTCCCATAGAGACGTCCATTATAGATCCACAATTGTTGCTATGTATGCTGTTATGTATGGTAATGTCTGCAGCCGGCAAATCCCGTGTATTTAGAAGAGTGATAGCGGCTTCGGAATGCTGTAAGTTCATCTGTTTGATGGTAAGATAAGGAAAGTAATCCTTCCAAAGAAGATATTGAGGCGTTTCGCATACCTCGCTCCAAATACTTCCACATACTTATGATCTAAATGCACGACAAGAGTATAACTTTCCTTAGATGGTCGGTTCTTATCCTTGGTGTGCGAAAGCATACGCTGGTTTGTCGTATGAATGTCCGGGTTCTGGGCACGGACCGCGTGTAATACGCCCTATATTTTCAGGGCAGAGTCCTGAAACCAGCCGATTGCATTCTTAAGGGGTTCACTCTCCTCCTTCAATACAGCAAAAGTCTTACTTGGCACTGTCCGGATCCACTCGAAGTTGGCAGCCTTATAGTTCTGTCCTTCATCTCGTAACCCCCTGCATGTGCATCCGACACGAGACAGAAGTAATGCGTGGGACCTCCAGAATCTGTGTTCCTGCCACCAGAGTGCCTTGACTGCCCTCTGAGTGGATTCCACCTGGAGTAATAACACTATATTTAGCAATTACTTTTATTCATTGGTATTTATTCGGGACTCCTCCCTAGCCAGTTTGGTCCGTGAATAGTATCCTACTCCATACCATTATTTAGATTTGTACATTATAATCTTTTAATATTAATTATTGCAGACATCAGACATAATTCCTGTATCTCCAAGAGGAGGGAACCCCATGTGCCTACCAGGGGACCCTATCCGCCACCAGCCTTCTTCATAAAAGGTTACTTAGGCATAATTAAAGGCCATTGTGATACCATAAGAAACCTGTATACTACCTAGGGAACCAGTGAGGTTCCGATATAAGCATGGCTATGTTCCTGATATTTATGGATACAAATTAAATCAAACCAGTACAAAAATGTGAGTCCAGGAATTATGTCTTCCCCCAGCTATCGAAGGGCACTCACATATTAGAAGGAGAGCGGTCTACTCTTCTTTTTCAGAACCGACAGAAGTCATTGAATAGCAACCCTAGTATTTCAGCTTGTATACCACTCAAGCAGTATTCCGCGAGGATGGATATTATTGAAATTATGGAGTTTCTGCTGAGAATGAGTAGCCAGTTCACTTCTTGCCCATGGCAGTCCAAGTCTGTCTGGAAACACAAGAGGTCTGCTCTTTTACCCAAGATCATTTTACTTTCTCGAGGTAGTGTTGTGTGATAGCTCATTTTCAGAATGGGCCCAATAAGGGGTAAAGAGGGGCAGATATTACTACGTGATGTACCCATTCTAGTCAATTTATCGGTCTCGCAGTTGTCTGAAGTACAAAAGATTCGGCTCACCCAATGGTGAGCAGAGTGTTTTTACCCAAGAGCTTTTCCGTGTCTTTTTGGCTATGTCAGCTTTCCAATGGAGCTTGGGATCCAGGACCAGTCCTATATATTTAACACTTCTGTTCAAACGAAGTGAGCTCCCATCAAGTTTGGTACGCAAATCTATGTTTTGAAAGAATTCACGCCCAGGCAGAATACTCGGCACCATTGAAACAGAATGCTGAGTAAAAAAAAAAAAATTTATTATTTAGCTTTTCTGACAGAGCCGGGGACCGTAATAATACTAGATTCCAAATTTCTCTGGAAAGCACATGGGGATTTTGTAGCAAATAAGGCTATCAAAGCATTACTGGTGTGCAGAAGTTTAGCTGGGAAGACATGGGGTTGCAAACCTCACATTCTGAAATGGATGTACACCACGATAGTTGGGCTGGTTCTAGCATATGGATCAGGTGCATGGGCTCAAAGAACCAAATTGCAAATCATGAAGAACACTTTGAACAAGGCGCAACGACTACCTACTATGTATATGTATAACCGGAGCTATAAAAACATGTCCCACAGCAGCAATGGAAACACTTTTAAGTCTTACTCCGCTACATATTACAGTAGAAATGGCTGTAAAAAGAACCCTATTAAGAATCGTCAAGGAAGGTGCTGTCCGCGAGAAAATTTGAAGTAATAAACAAGGAGACAGCATCGTTGCCACTATACTCCTCGCGGACCTACCTAGAGACCACATGAACGAAATGTGCAACTTGGAGAAACGCTTCACAGATGTGCTTGGAAACAAGAAGGAATGGAAGCCTGAATCACTTCAAGATATTCTAAAAGCTCATACCGACCATCAGGTGGTTCACAGATGGTTCAAAGACAGAAGAAGGGGTAGGAGCTGGCATATATGGACTAGCGTTAACCACTTTGGACCAATGGGGAAATCACCCAGTGTATTCTGGGCAGACATACATGCAATTCGCCTCTGCTTTATCTTTAACCTCCGACGTAACATTGCTATCGTGTTTGACAGTCAAGCAGGTATAATAGCACTCAATTCCCCCGAGATTCATTCTAAACTCATATAGGAATGCTTAGAACTTCTATATAAGTGAGGAAGCCTCAACAAACTTTCCATAATATGGATACCAGGACACACTGGGATACCTGGAAAAGAAAAAGCGGATAGTCTTGCCAGGCACGTGGCAGCCACACCATTTATTCGCACTGAACCATTCTTTGGCATAGAAGCAACTATCATAAAAGATAATTTAAAACTGGAGGAAAAATGCAGAAGAATACGCTTCTGCGCCTCACTCCCAAAACTTAGACAATACAAGCAAGGGGACTATAACCCAAAACGGACAGCTGAATGTCTACAGTTGAGTATAAATAGTTTAAGAATTATGACAGGTCCCCTCACAGGCCTTTGTCATTTAAGAAGCCACCTCATGAAGATGGGACTCTCACCCATAAGTAAGTGTAGATTCTGCACGGGTGTAGAAGAAACACCAGAGCACCTTCTAATGAACTATCGAAGACTTTGCTCTCAGTGGGCAGAAATATCTGGGGCATTTCTGGCCCGATGGCAGAGACATTAGAGCAATGAACCCCACCCAGTAGTAAGTTTCCTTAGAATTCTTTGACTAATAGAATACCCTTAATAGGTACATGCAGGAGGAGTACAATAGATCAAATTAGACGAGGCACATTTCCCTCTTTGTTTTATTCATTCATTCCTTCATTCAACTCCCTTTTTTGTGCGGTGAACAAGGACGAGCATTAATGTTAACGTCCGAAGAAATCCCGCGATAATTCGCAATCTTAATGGCATGTCATTCAAATAGAACGACGATGTGAGCCACACATTCCGCCAGACAATCTTCTTATTAAGAGATGCCAGAATCACGTCAGGAAGTTGCGATTCATCGTCATTATATCGTTTTCCCACGCTAAAAACTAAAATCAATTGGAGAACTCCAGCAGAATAAGAGTGAAATACGGGTGGGTAATAGTTCAAAAATCCTCCCCATGTCATACAAAATGCGATTTCCACTATGGAGAACACCAAAGAAAGTAATGATGCAATGTAGAAATGACGTTTGGACGATGTTTCATTGTGCCTTTATATGTATTCCCATAGTAAAAAATGAATCAAGGCAAATCGTATATACAACTAGTTTCATATCCTTGAAATAAAAACCCCTGTAAACATCCGCATAATAGTGCCACCAGTTTGAATTGACCTCAAATTTTTGGACATGAGCCATCGACGCGTGCGTTTTTGGCGAATTATTAGGGTGTAGGTTGTCTCGTGGTAGGTCTGTACCCACATCCGCTCCCTATACTTATTCCATGAGATGAGATTTTCTGATATGTGTGCTCAACTAAGTATTTGCCATTCGTTTTAAACGGCGCCATCAACGTCCGCGTAGCAGCCCCAGTCCCACTGTTCGTCCTTGTCGATGTTTTGTTTATTCACGTGTATGCTTTCCTTTCTTTCTGTTGTTGTGTGTGGGCCTGGTGAATTAAATCATTGAGCTCGTAGTGGCGTATATGATGCAGTAATGCTATCGTGCCAGTGTAGGAGTGTGACTGCTTGTGGCTCGTTGTCTGTTCTTTTTGTGGGCTGCCATTCATGCGTTTCATAGCTGTTGCTGCCGCCTTTGTATGGGATTTCTCAATTGGATTAAAAGCACAGCAGTGACAGCTTTAAATGGTGCTGTAGCATAGCTTCAATGTAACAAACAAGGGAGTATGTACTCGTTTCAATATCCTCTCAGATGTTACATAAACTGACGAAATATTTCTCCTACGCAAGAAGATACAATGTGCTGGTGCTTCATGAAATGGGAAATCTCTTTGAAGAAAACCTTTTTAGATCAATTCTGCCTGGCGAGGAGCACATTTTAGTTTTTTTTCGAGAACAAATTTAAAAGATTGTTGTGAATATCTCACATTTGCACTGGCACGAGAAGGCTTCCTACTGCTCTTACACTCGTAATATAAATATCTATAAATGGTTTTTTGCTTCCACTGAAATATCTGCAATGTTCGGTATCGCTAACTAACGACAATTGGAGCTGGCAATAACGATTAAGTGACTCTATAACTTAGCTTAGACGATACATTAAAACAGAGTTAATATATACAAAATAGAGTAGCATTTGTGTGGAGTCTCTGTTGGAGAAAATGAAGATGCGGTCAGCCTTCGGTAAGGCAGGGACCGCAGCACCATTTGAAAGACTAAAATATCTGCATCACTCATAATCGATGGAGAATTGAGATCCACTCCATAGGCAACAATGGACGAGCTCATACAATTTGTACCCCTGGATATGTGATGGAATAGCTTCCGACTTCTGTAAGAATGGGGCTAAAAGCCACCAACTTTTAGAGCGTTTATATAATAGTTACATTCACTACAGAATCCTAAATGAATTGCCATCTACCTATAAGAACCTTGTTTTACTACTCCAAATAAATTTGCGGACATCGGATCTGCTCATAGATGTGTATGGAGCCATTCTTTCGGATGACGTACCTGAGTTGTTGTCGGTTGCATTGCATTCTATTTTACTAAACTAAGTTGACGAGTGGACGAGAAGGATGCGTTATGATGCCAACACAATTGGTCGCACTAGTCTATCCATGTCCAACTCAAAGGAAATCGCTGCAATCTTGCAAAACCTTTGAGTGAACTGTTGCATACCACATCATCAGTTACATAGGCATACGGCTTACGTAAGACCAACTGCCGTTCCCACGATGCCCACATACGAGAAATGCCATAAGCTCCACAATTGTGGCTTCTTACACAAGAATTTTATCAGTTGTTCTGCATGAAAGCATTATATAAGAAACAGAAAATAATATGACAAACGTTTGCATAACAAAAGTTCAAATTTGTGAACAATTGTAGACCAGAGTGCAGTAATAAACATGAATGTGTTGTATGTAATGCCATAAGCAGGTAATTCCAAAAGAAACACAATTCTCATTTCTTCGGTAGTGCTATGAAAGGAATGAAAAGGATCAGATTTTGCAGAATGTACCCTAATCATCCGATTTGGACGTAACTTTTAGTGAAGTGTTTCATAACATTCTTTGCATAACTGAGGCCAAGCATCGTTATGTGTCCCCACACAGTGTATGCCTCTTTCGACATAAACAAAACACTTGATACGTTCTAATTTAGCACTGATGTGCAGGCTGCGAGTACACAAACGCTGAGTGAGATTGTGGGGAGCCTCACAAATTGATAAAATCATGAACACACCAGATTTTACAGAGAAATAGCTACTATCAGGTATAACCACCCATTAGGCAGTACCTTACTGAGGTATAGTTTAGGATCTGCCAACAGATTGTGATGCAATGTGGGATGAAATGTGGGATGCAATGTGGGATGAAATTGTGGGATGAAATGTGGGATGAAATTGTGGGATGAAATGTGGGATGAAATCATTTTACCTTTCAAAATGTTCCCTTAGGCTACGAGTAGCTTATAGGGTGAGGTTAGGTTAGGTAGGAGTGGCCGCCCAGTTTGCCAAAAGCACACTTGAGCACACATAATGGCCCATTGTGATACCGCGGTGTGGCGCCGTTCAAGCACTGACTAAGAAGTTCCCTTATTTGGGATGGTGATAGTCAGCGCAAGGACAGCGCCAAAGGTGTCTCCCAAAATTTATTATAGAAAATATCAGCATATTTTGTTTTAATTTTTTTTTTTTTGTAAGTCATTGATCGCTCACAATAGTTCGAATAGTTGGCCCGGTTTAATTAATGTGTGTATTCATCACTCAAGAAATAACAGCAATCGTAGCACATCTACTCTATGCGCTGAATAGGGTTTGTGTATCCAGATTTAACCACGCATTTGGGGTCGTCACTCACTATTGCCAAAGATCTCGAATGCATAAATTACTCGCACATTTCTTAGCAGCCCTGCCAGCCCAAAGTCAGCTGTTGACATTTTCTAGTGCACTGTAGAATGGATCCTACTACGATACTGCAATATTGTGAAATCGTGGAAAATTACTTAAAAATCGTTGTTCTGCCAGATTAATGAAGTTTATAATAATAAGAAGAGTTATTACTCGCAAGATTTTTGGCAGACAGACTACAAATTTTTCGTTATTTTCGTTGTTGATATTACGATTAAACCTTCGAGAAGTTTCCAGTTGATCCCTTGGCTTATTACGCATTTGTGTTCAGTTATGAGACTCATTTCTGGCTTAACGGGTATAGAAATAAGAAAAATTTGTTCCAAATCGTGTGAGACAACTCCAGAAGTAATTGAAGAGAGTCCACTATTTCCAAAAAAATGCCCAAAATGGATGAGGATTGAACGCTGGTTGCATTATAGGGACTTCTAAGGGAGTGTTCCGTGCCTCTTTATAATATTCATATACACACACATTTTAAAAACTAAAGAGGTCTGCAGACACTTGCAATATTTCCTGTAAGGAAACAAACATACCAAACTCGAAAAATGCTTCTTTATATAACCAGAATATTTCCCATTATGAATTCATAATTGGAAGCAATAACCGCAGCATTGTAATTTATCGCAGCTAAATAAACATTTTGTTACTTGCTCGGAAATCATTCAGAATTTGAAGCTGTCGCAAATATCGCCTGCAATGTCCCACAATATTTTTCCAACAATATGTAATTAAGTAGGTAGTTTGAGCGCATGCTTGAAAAGCACTCTTAGGACCGAATTGGTCCTTCGTGACACCAGTTGCATTCCCTCTGATATGTTTAGCCATTTGAAGATTTTGATGAAGGCCTTTCTAGAACCTAATTTTGCGTCTGATATGTCCCCCACAGAGTCCAAGAAGTAGATGCCTAGGTAGGTCCAGATCAGGTGGCCTCTTGCAACTTCCTTCTCACTAGCAAAATTAGACTTCTCAGTATATTTCAAATCACCGGGAATGATTTCACAGACAAAGCCAGCAAGACGCCGGTGCATCTTCCTATTAAGACAATTGCATCGTATTCTAAAAAATTATCCTTTCCAACAAAGTAACCATTGCCAACAATGAGAGTTAGATAGATAGATATATTTAAGGCTGTTATACACTGCGACCTGAAAGATCTATTGTGATGCCCCTATTTATTTGAAAGATGCGGATAGTCTCATCTTTAAATCTTCTGTCAGGTTAATTTTCGACAGGAATTCATATATTTTGGAGGAATCAAGTGGAGGGATCTTGCTCATATCTAAGATATATTATCCAAAACACCTGAGTCTATTTTCTGCCAATGGTCAGCAGTCTGTGATCAGGTGCAGTGAGGTTTTGTCACTTTCTCTACAGAATCGACAGAAGGCATCTGGTTATATACCCAACTTGCTCATATGGTAGTTGAGTCTACAATGTCCGCTTAAAATGCCTGTGATGATTCTCAATTTACTCCAAGGCATATTTATCAACTCTTTAGCTCTTTTAGGATTAAAATCTCCAAGAAGAGTTTTGGACTGTCTTAATTCCGGAAGAGTTTTCCAGGTTTGACTTCTTTTTGCATCTGTGCACTTCTTCAGCAGACCTAGAATGGTATTGGATGATAGTCCACAAACAATGAGAGTTGCGTGGTTATTTTAAAATACTCCACTTTCTCTTTCAGAAACGCCGCCGAAATGCCCTCAATTTAAATATGCATGTTAAACTATGAGTTAAACATTTAAAATATTGTCATAAAGATGTCTCATATATCAGAAAGTTCCCATTGTAGGCATGTTGAAGAGAATAATTTTATTTTGAAATGATTTCCTTATTTTCAATAGCGTGGACTGATAAAATGTTGCCCGCCTTTGGACACTGTACAATGTGCTCGCGCTGCCTTGGCACTAATACCAAAGAAACATGTTTGACAATCATTGCAACAGAAACCCCGAAAACAAGTGAATGCAACTTTGAACTGGCGGCATCAACATCTATGATTCCAACAGCAACGAAAGTGTACAGCCAAGAAAAACATTCTTACAAGTAGTGCACTTGCAACCTGTATGAGCGACACATGTTGCGGAAGCAAAATGTTGCAGAAAATGATTGTGGCAATCGGAAAATGGGAAAAGCAACCGACAGTCGCCAATCGGCAATCGTCAATGTGGATATTCGAACGCTTTCACGAATTCAGTTTGCTGCCAACGTTCCTCCCGTGTATGTGTGAAGCGGACGCGGACGCGCGTAGAAAAAGTATAAAGAAAACCGCGCTGTGACCGAAAGTGATAAAAAGCGTTAAAAATACACTTTGCGACACTGAGAATCAGATTTGAATTTGAATTTAAATTTCTTGGCGCATTGTGGAGGCGGCCTGGTCCGACCTGGCCCGCTCAGTGGTGGGGAGAGTTCAAGCAGCATCGAGGAGATGCCATTGTCAATTGCCGCCGCGTGATAAGCACACGTATCCTTGTGCGGAAAGTGAAGAAGTGATTAAGTGCAGCAATTAAAATGCATAACTCGCAATTGCAGCGGTGAAGTCAGTTTCCGTTTCCGGTGATAGAAGAAACTGTTGTGATGAAACAAAAGTGAAACAACTGAAATAATAACGACAACAACACGACTGCTGCAACAACAATAGCAAAAACAGCAAGAACAACGGCAAGTGTTATAAATAAAAGAAGCGTAAAATTTTCATTTCTTATTATGTGAGTATACAATATTAAAATCACCAATACAGATCTCATTTGGTGGATCTGAGCGTGTCGTCGCGCTCTTTGTAAGTGTATTTATAGTTCTGCACAAGTGTACGAAGCATCTGAAATAATGTCGCCTCAATGAGACATCTACAAGCCAAGCAGTCGCTTGAAGTGTCCACCACATAATTTCAAGATGTTGTTGTCTGTCGCTTGTGACATGTCATAATTGGCTGCCGCTTGCCGGATGCGTTGCCGCAGTCTGAATATTAATCGCGCATCTGTGGCACACTGCCTCCGCCACCACCTGAATGTTTGGAACTTATTGAGTGATAGCAAGAGACCTACAAATCTGCACTTTTGTGTGCCCTGCAGCGGAAAAGGGCAGGGAGGTGGGGGTGGTGGTGTGTGTAGGAACTGCATTTTGAGATGCATGTACGAGTGTAAGTGAAGAAATCTCACTGGCATTAGCGGCGTAAGAAGTAAATTACTATTAATGAGAGCCCTTGTGTGGAGGCAGTCTGCCCCTCCCCCGGCCAGAATGTTGCAAATATTGAGAGGTGCAAGAAAGCGAGCCAGCTTTTCATGTTAATTGGGTGTTTGACATTGAATTCCAACGAAAATGTTTGTATTAAATGCTCCTTGGGCAAAGTTGTGCGTGATGGTGGATGTGGACGCTTGGTTTTATGTGGCATGTGGATAAATTGCAGTTTTATGGCCCTTAATTGAATAATATTCTGTGCTGCAAAAAGTCTCTTTCTGTGGAAATGAGTTGCTTTTATAATTACGTGAAGGATAAACAACTTTCGGAACTGTGTCAGAGGCGCAGTAAAATTCAACTTGAGGTAGAAATGTCTGATGGGTAAATGCGATTTTCATTTTATACTCGCACAAAAAAATACACAGAGTAATTAATGTGCCGCTTTACATTTGTGATGAAATTGCGTTCAGTGGATATATTTGTCCTAGTTTATTGGCTTTACTCTGATTGTCGCAGGTTATTCTGATCTTTGTCTCAGTTCAGCTTCAAGTGAAGCAGAAGCCCGCTTTAGTCTTCCTAACTGGTATTTACAGTGATGCTGAGATAGATTTCCCATCTAAGTGAAATAGGGAGTCTACTGCGATTTGGTAAGTTTGGAACGATTACAAGGGGGGAAAGTTTGTGTATTTGACAAAGTTTGTGTATTTGCCCATTTACAATTCCCTTCTCCTCTAAACTTGTTCAAAGTGCAACATAATTGCAGCGTTGAAATTCATCAGTTCAGACGTGGATCAGCATAGCTTAAAATAATGAATTTGTCAAATTTGAACTCTTCGAAAAGTGTGGTTGAAGGACAAAAAACTCGTTTATGGATTTTCGTCTCCATGATATTCTATGCATCATATGTGGACCCCATTTTGGCAGTTCAGCAGAAAACTTGGTTTAAGGGCACAAACTCGTTTTTCGAAGGACACAAACTCGTTTATGGATTTCCGACATCATCTCCATGCACCATATGTGGACCCTATTTGGGCAGTTCAGCAGAAGACTCGTTTAAAATTGCTTCCTATATCCTTCTATGGCCTTTTCTGGTTTGATAATCATTTCGACGCAACTTGTCCTTGATTAACATGCAAAGAAGTCGCAAGTAACTAGTTTAGAGCCAAATTTTATATACTTACTTCTTGAAATCGTAGAATGTAGTATTCGTAGTAACATTATCATGAGGAATAAAGATGGTAATGCGAAGCTGTTTGCTATAAAGCAAGTGCCATTGGGAAATAAATACTGTCCTACATTTACTATGTGTGGATCCTCTAGTTATATATGAAGCCATCGGAGTATTTTGGGAGTAGAAGGAGGCGATTTGTGCTGTGTGCTTGCCGTACTTCAATGGGTTTGGTCTCATTTTAATAGGCACTGCTCACGCGATATCCTTGTTTCGTTACCCCAGATTCCCAAAGTTTAGAAGCTGCTTTTATGTACCAAACTGAAATATTTTCTTTATTTTATAGCACCAATTTACATGTTCCTTTTTCTGAGCAAGAGTCAGCATCCACCGATTGGTGTGTATTGTGGTCCTAGAAATGCCTAGGGATCAATCTTTTTGTAACTCATAAGGCTCTTCCTTTTGCAACCCCAGTTCCAACGTTTTATAGTGACTGAAGGTGTAGCATTTTGGACATGCAATCGGTGGATTTTATCCTTGCAGAATGAATGCTACGCCAGCTTTAAATCAGTAAAAAATTACTCCCTTTGAAGTAAAAAAGCGTTTGAAAAACCGAAATTTGACGCATTCATGTCAAAGAATGACAAGAAGAGTGTCAAGAAGTTAGAGTGATATTTACCCAGAAACAGTTCGGGAACATTACTTCAGTACGGCCCAAGTAGTTGTTGTTCTGGAGATATACGAGTATTTTATTGCAAGCATTTTTTTTAAAGAATGATTCCAATTTCGTTCATACTGATGATTACACTCAGTGAAAAATATGTTTATCAGTAGCCAAGTCCACAAACTTCACATATGCATAACTTACTGCTTCAAACTGGAAGCAGTATTCTACAGAGAACATTACGAACATTATAAGTCACCCACAGAAAAATGGAGAGATATGTACTTAGTCTGTATTGCTACATGAGTTGGTATTTCTGTCAACTTGTTCTTATTTTATGTAACGATAATGGGAACCCACTTCTATCGATCTATTAGTACAATGGGCATCTATGCCTGAGTGCTTGGAGGCCTCCTTCTTCGGCTGCTCTCCGGCCTACCACACTTCTAACGATAATGGGCGAAAAACTCAAAGAGGCCAAAAATCAAGTTGCAGTTGAAAGTAAATTCAGCATGTGCACAAGTGTTCTCGAATGCAGTTGCTAGTTCGATCGCCTTGTTTAAGTTTCCTGTATTTAAAGAACCAAACGAGATGATGAACCAAACGATCAGCAATTAATTGCTTTAGCACTCTGCTGGCATTGTTGTGAAAATCTCGCATAGTTTATTTTACTGGACTTTAAGGAACTGAAGACTCAGGTTGAAATTCAACCTTGCTTAGGCGTCCGTGCATTTGTGGAATAAATCTCATTATTCAATCAGTTTTCCTAAAGTCGCACCAATATGGAATGTGTTCATAGCAACACTACACATATCACTGCTGGCGGATTTCATATCATTTGGATAGTATTGTTCTGAAAGGTTAGGATCAGGTCTGGACTGAAGGTTGTAATATCCGTTCGAAGTGTATTTTAAGAAGGTGAATTGCTTGAACAACCATCTTCTCAAGCATTTGCACTTATTCTAATAACCGAATAATTCTTTTGTGGAACTGAAGTGCTTGCGTTTGTAACTTAAGGCTTTCAGGCATATCCAAAAAGGATTAGGGTTCTTCATTAACGACCCCAACGTATTTGCGGAGAAGTGGCAGCGTGAACGGTACATTTATTTATGATCAATGCAATTTTGTGTTTTAGTTTCGAGTCCCAATCTAACAGCCACGCATCAATGTCGCCATCCATGCATTGGTGTTCGCATAGTAAGCAACTGGTTAATGCTGCACACCTTTAAAGAAGTAAGCGCCCCAGAGTTCAGGTAATAACTAAGAGTCCTTTTTTCACTTGTCATGCTTCCGTAATATGAAACGGCAATTTTTCCATCCTTTGCTTCCTCAATTTGAAATAAATAAGTATATTCGGGAAAACCCTCAAACATAAGCAGACGAAATTTCGGACACAATGAATCCAACGTGAAAAGAAACTGGAACACTTTTTAATTAGACCTCAAGAAGGGTTTTGTTATAATAGTTCGTATTCCTTTTTTATGAGCCCCTGAAATTGGCATATTTTTGGGGCAATTTTCCAAACTATTTGCTGATATCTAGAAAACCGGTAAAGATATCATCCTGATATAAAATTCGTGGAATCCAATCGTTGAAAGAGAATGGTTTTCCATTGAAACAACATGGGAAAGTATTGAAAAATTGCCCTAAAAACATGCCGATCTTAGGGCTCATAAAACAGAAATGCGAGTTAATATAGCAAGACCCTTCCGGGTTGGACTAATATTTGCTGGAAGCGTTGAACAAATATTTGTTGCACAGTGGAGTTGGACCTTCCTAGCGCCATAGCGTCAGTTTCTCGTACATAAGCAAACAAAAGCTCTAAGGAGTTTTCCATTTGGACATCATTTCCTTTGGGTTTATCTTTAAGTTTACATTTCGATCAGCTTTAAAAACATTTACAATCTCCTTTCGGCTGTTCTGTACAGAGAGCAGATTGCGCAATTTATAATTGATCAATTTACGTCCATGCAAACAGTTTATAAGTATCGAGCCCATGTGTATCAATGGGCAAAATCAAATTAACTCAGAAAGTAATGCTGATAAATTGTTAATATATATATTCATACCGGCGACGTATCTTTATGGGAGTTACAAAGCGGTTCTGCCGCAGCAATTTATTATACTCCTTTTATGGGTAAAGGGTATAAAAAGCCACCCCACATTCTACAGTGTCGTCTGTTTCTAGTGTTGAAGAATAAAAATGATGAGTAATTTTTATCAAAGCTGCAGAATTTGTGGGAGTTGACTGGTGTAAAAGCCCACAAAAGGTTAGAGGGAAAATTTGTGTGTAGGAGCATGTGTAGAACGGTTTAAAATCAGAAATATGACAGTAGACGAGAGTAAACTGATTAAATTAATCGCAGAAATTACTCAGATAAGCGAATTACTTGCAATGTGTTTACACTGCAGCGGTATGCTTTATATATAAGGGATTTGTAACTTGTGAACGGGTATTGTAACTTTATACTGATACGATACAATCATCAATGGTTATTCATTCTGATCATTGACAATTTTCAACAATGTGCTATTGCACCTCCGTACGTGGTTCAACCAATTTCATAATTGAAAAAAATAAAGACATTTCCAGAACTCTTCAATGAATTCTACCAATCAAAGGTGGATCTGTGCCACTACCTGCGAAATCGCCAGGCAAACATGGTCGAGACTAAATCTGCGTCTATCTAGGCATATCATTAGACTCAATAGACTACAAATTAGGACTATAATAAGAGACCTCACGGGACATTGTCTAATAGGAAATCATGCAAGAAGAATGGGAGTTAATACGCATGATTTCTGTCGCAGCTGCAGAAACGAGGGAGTAACTGGAAACGGTCTAGCATCTCTTCTGTACATGTCCAGCTTTTGCTAGAAATCGGGAACGTTTACTAGGATCCCAATTCTTAACAAGTATAGATAATCTATACCAGTCAGGTGTCAACAACCTTCTTCGCTTTGTAAAAGGCTCAAGTTGGTTCAATCTGGAGGGGGAAGCGTAGCCATGCCTCGCAACCGCGGTTCACAACGCATCCAATTGGTGGTCTAAGTGGCATCACTGGTTTATTGGTGATGCGGCTGCCCAACCTACTTACCAGAACTCTCCAGAAATCTTCCAGAGATAAAAACTGCACTGAACATGGAATCCCAAATTTCTGTTAAGAATTAAACGCTCTTTCGTCAAAAGCTTTTTCTTGTAATTCTTTTCAATCATTCACACTCCTTTAGAGTCTTCTCGAAGTGGTAGAATTGTGGTAGCCCAGAAGTCAAATATATCCAGTTATGTTTCGCATGGCGTTTGTGTGAACTCCTTTCATATAATGAGGATTTGCAAACCCATCAAATTTTCTGGCAATTCTCCCCTACACCGCAAATATGTGGATCAGTTTTTATCCTTTATATTCGGGAGATCGGAAATTGATTGATGTTGATTTGAAAATATATTGAGTCAATCAATTAAATGTTTATATAAAGGGGTTTTCAAAAGAAACGCTACAAAAGTAAATCGATAGTGACAGCAAACGACGCCATATTTTTTCCCGCTCTTTTGACATTTCTCTTCAGTAAGGTTTGCTATTTCATCATGCAAGGAGCCAACAACGAGTCGAAATTATTAAAATTTACTACCGAAATTCGGAGTCAGTCGCCTCAACTTTAAGAGCGCTACGTCCAATTTATGATGAGGCTCATTTCTGGCTGAATGGCTTCGTCAATAAGCAAAATATACGTTATTCGTTAGACAGCAATCCACACGTACTCCATGAGTCATCATTGCATCCCGAAAAAATTACGGTTTGGTGCGGATTATGGGCCGGCGGCGTCATTGGGCCGTACTTCTTCCGTGATGATCAAGACCGGCACATTACTGTGAATGCGAATCGCTACCGTTCAATGATAACCGAATATTTTTGGCCCCAATTGGATAATATGGACTTGGAGGACATGTGGTTGCAACAGGACGGCGCCAGAAGCCACATAGAGAATGCCACAATCAATTTACTGCAAACCAAGTTTGGTGAACGTGTTATCTCACGAAATGGCCCAGTCGATTGGCCGCCTCGGCCGTGCGATTTGACGCCGTTAGATTATTTCCTGTGGGGCTACGTTTACGATTGATGAACTTCGTACGAATATCGAACGTGAAATTGCAGCAGTATCGGCCTATTTATGCTTGAAAACCGTTGAAAATTGGGTTCAGCGTCTGGACTTCTGCAAGCGTGCCCGTGGTGGCCATGCAAAAGAAATCGAGTTCCATACATAATGGCATCGAACGTACTTTCACAGGAATAAAGAATTTCATTGATATCGAAAACCGGTTTTGTTTTATTTAAAAAAACTTTTGTAGCGCTCTTATTGAAAAACCCGGTACTTTAACCAAGATTCGAATTTTCCAATATTCTGGAAGTCTGGAATCAAAGTGTTGCACACATTCACATCCGGCAAGCAACGAAGTGGGAGAATTATGAAGAACTAAGGTAGTGAAGAACAAAACTGTGACTTCTGTATGCAGAGGTCAATTTATTCTTCACAAGTAGTAACTGGGCAGCGGAAGGTTTATAGTACCTGCAGGGGATCTTCTCTTAGAGTAATGAAGCCGAAGAGATAAATAAATGTACCTATTTACCCATAGTCTAGATTATGCGACTAGTGGACAGAATACATAGTAAATGGTTGCGGGTTAAGGAAGCAATATGCGCACAGTAACCTCTACTTAGTTCGTGGAAGCTACATACGGGCGATAGCAAATAATTAAAGTACTACGAATACTCTTTGTGAAAGTGGGCTGAAACAGTGAACAATTTATATAAATATAAAATTCCATCTGATCTTATTATATTATCAATAGCGTCGATCATACGATTACAATAAGAAATTAATTTGAGTGGCCTTCAATCCTAATTGCTTGTGTTGAGAAATGTCTCATCCACGTAAGTCGCTGGTCAAGGTCCAAAAACATGGTCATATTTTGGTTCCTCAGTTGTGGAAAGTTTTAGCTGTAGAGTGAAGCTGGTGCCCAATTGTCTCGTCTCAAGGTGAACCTAAACTGAACTGATTTGGTGTCATTTGCTTTTATCTTCCATTTCTATAGTCGCATTTTGATCTAGTTTAGAATGCACTATAAATCTTTCGACGCAGCAATGCCAAAAATGTCGCAGTTGTCCTGTCTGCACTAAGAGCTATATCAGCCGTAAATATAGTGTAAAGCCCTCCAAGCACACTACCCTGCGGAACTTCTGATTTGATAGGCTGCGGATAGTTCACATTCTCGTTGTTCTTGCTCATAATGTGTCTCGAGCTCAGGTCCGATTTTATGTTATCACAGTATGGGTAGGGAAGTGACTTATTTAGTTTGAATAGGATTCCTGGGTGCCAGACATTATCGAATGCTTGTGTGACATCCAGCACCGCAGTGACGCGATAAAGATGTTCCTTTCTATTTAAATCTCTTCTATCTTTAGTTTCTGCAGACCCTGTGTATTGGGTCCGTTGTTGCCATACGAACTCTAAAGCAGAATTGGTGATAAGGAATTCGTTTTTCTGCTTCTAGTAGCATTTTAAGTTTAGTTAAAGGGAGATTCTCGAGCACTTTGGATACTGTCAGTATAATTGTTGCTTCTTTCCACTGTAGCGGAAAATCACAACACATCTTAACATATAATTACATAATTTTGTGAGATACTTTAGCCCCGATTTCGGTAACTTTTGAAACGTTTTAAGCAGTTGTGAGATCATAACCTGAAACATTTTTAACATTCTGTCTAATTAATTACGGCACTTAGTTCACATAATCGAAACGGGGCTGAAAGACTGTATAGAAGTGGGCTCGTCGCTTGAAAGACAAGCACGGTTGTTTGTGGATGTTGTTCTGAATAGTTTTCTTCCTTTAGAATTTATATTTCGAGCCCCTCTGTGTGTGTTTTGTATTATAGTCCCCACACGCCAAAAATCTTCGAACTATTGATTTTCTATAATATACTTGGGTTGGCAATTAACTGCCGTTATTATCAAAGGATCATCTCTGTCTTGAAGAACAACGCTTTCCGCCTGAATATGTTCCTGTTTATGAGAGTCGCCAATATAATGCTTATTGCCTTTGACTTTTTGTTGTGATTTCTGTTTGATTTTTGGTGGAGAAGGTTTTTTGCTGTAGCTCTTTGTATACTGCACATCCTTTTTACTTTGCGGAATTATTCCAATTACATACTCGTATAGTACTTCAATAGATTTTTCGTTTGTAATCAAAAGCGAGATGAGTGCCCGCGCACTTTAGTCGTTGAGTTTGGTAGCAGAGCTTTTTTGCGCAAGTATCACCATTTATCTGGTAACCAGTTGGATTGAGTTACTCGTCTCTTTTTGTTATAGGAGACTCAAATAGGATTTTTGTGGAATCTTAAAGTGGATGCTAATTAAAACGTCGGTATATGAGTGGAAATGTAAGCCTCGTCGTGGAACAAAATTTTGTTCCTAAGGCCGACATAGAAATGCTTTTGAACCCAATCCTACGCGGATTGGTATTGATCCATGAATAGTGAATAATTGGTAGTTCTGCACTATTCATGGTTTCTAGGGAGTCAGTTGTGGGTTACCTTTATCTTATATGGATGTAAATGCAAATCCAGATGCAAATGTTTCCCATAGAGAGAAGAAGGCGAAAATATGCACTCTAAGTAAGCCATAAATTTGAATCTTCGATGACACTTTCACTCACAGCGGAACTAATGTTTCGATGATGGAGAGGTCTTTGCATACGAATATCTGCACCACTTGCACCATCTCTTAAAATTTCTGTTTATGTCTGTCCTGTGAACCTTCTGTTAACTTTTTCTTTATAAAGGTGACTCCCATAATGATTGTCACAAATGAAACAGGAATTTAGCCTCCGTATCCAAGGAATTCGGCGTTGTGAAGATACAACTTTTCCCTTCCCCCAAGGTCTAGCGAATGTGTAATGCTGGGACGATCGACTATAACAAATTTTTTCTAGTTGTTTATTTTGGATATTATCTGGTTTGCTCACTCTCTGAAGGAATATCCAAAATAATGTTGTTATTCAGCTGTTTATACACAGCAGGTGCGAATCAGATCTCTTCACGATTCACGATTCAAACACAATTCTTCTTCATATTTATTCTGAAGTCATTGACAATTACTCAACACCACATGATATTGACCTTTATTCTCCAAGTAGTTTACAATAAAACCATCCTTACGAAAATTACAGAAAATCAAAATATCAGCATGCTAGATTCACGACGTCGGGCTACAGGTGGGAATCCTAACCAGGGCATTGCTTCGAAATAAATACTACTTTTTATATCCTTTCCAGTTCAAGATTTTTAAAATTTTGTTCAACTATAGCACACATAATTAACTATAGTATAAGGTCGTAACAATTAGAATAAGTAAATCCTCCTCTTGACGCTGAGAGTGTACTTTATAGAGTACAAAAATTGAGTACTTTATAAACTATCAAAATTATATGTCAATATCTGTCGAATCGATGCTATTTTCATTCACTCCTGAAGTCCTGTTGCGCTTCAGTCGACTTTTCACACATTTTCGTTTCCATACAAACCACATTTCAATGGAATAGTGCCAAAGAGACGCCCATGGGTGAATCATTGTTTTCGGCCTTAGGCTATGGAAGCCAATCTCAGAGATGATGTATTGATTGTTAAGTTTCAAATGCAGAGGCTAAGATTTTAATTTAACATATATTACGGTTTACTTGTGAATACTAAAATTGCCATTTCGGCAATCTGTTTACAAAATGACGGGTCTGAGTTTAAATAAAATAATTTGATAGCTTCACAGATTTGAAACAAATAACGAACATTTCAAGCAGACCATCTGCCATACCACTGGAGAACTGCTTCAAATAAAAACCGTTATGAATTTCGAAAGTTGATGAACAAAATGTTGCTACACATAAGCGCACAATGTTGCAGCAACTTAACACACAAATGCAACATTCTAATTCAATATTGAAAATGCGCACGCATGCACACAACCGCGTAAAATTTATGAATGAAAGTTGGATCAGCTGATTCAGAATTGAACGAAGTTGGCAAACCTTCAAAGAGCTGAGCATGTGGCGCTCCGCCCCAGAGGCAACGCACATGCGACATGTATGAGCGACACATGTTGCGGTTAGCAAAATGTTGCAGAAAACGATTGTGGCAATCGGAAAATAGGAAAAGCAACCGACAGTCGCCAATCGGCAATCGTCAATGTGGATATTCGAACGCTTTCACGAATTCAGTTTGCTGCCAACGTTCCTCCCGTGTATGTGTGAAGCGGACGCGGACGAGCATAGCAAAAGTATAAAGAAAACCGCGCTGTGACCGAAAGTGATAAAAAGCGTTAAAAATACACTTTGCGACACTGAGAATCAGATTTGAATTTGAATTTGAATTTCTTGGCGCGTTGTGGAGGCGGCCTGGTCCGACCTGGCCCGCTCAGTGGTGGGGAGAGTTCAAGCAGCATCGAGGAGATGCCATTGTCAATTGCCGCCGCGTGATAAGCACACGTATCCTTGTGCGGAAAGTGAAGAAGTGAATTAGTGCAGCAATTAAAATGCATAACTCGCAATTGCAGCGGTGAAGTCAGTTTCCGTTTCCGGTGATAGAAGAAACTGTTGTGATGAAACTAAAGTGAAACAACTGAAATAATAACGACAACAACACGACTGCTGCAACAACAATAGCAAAAACAGCAAGAACAACGGCAAGTGTTATAAATAAAAGAAGCGTAAAATTTTCATTTCTTATTATGTGAGTATACAATATTAAAATCACCAATACAGATCTCATTTGGTGGATCTGAGCGTGTCGTCGCGCTCTTTGTAAGTGTATTTATAGTTCTGCACAAGTGTACGAAGCATCTGAAATAATGTCGCCTCAATGAGACATCTACAAGCCAAGCAGTCGCTTGAAGTGTCCACCACATAATTTCAAGATGTTGTTGTCTGTCGCTTGTGACATGTCATAATTGGCTGCCGCTTGCCGGATGCGTTGCCGCAGTCTGAATATTAATCGCGCATCTGTGGCACACTGCCTCCGCCACCACCTGAATGTTTGGAACTTATTGAGTGATAGCAAGAGACCTACAAATCTGCACTTTTGTGTGCCCTGCAGCGGAAAAGGGCTGGGAGGTGGGGGTGGTGGTGTGAGTAGGAACTGCATTTTGAGATGCATGTACGAGTGTAAGTGAAGAAATCTCACACACACTTTCCGCACTTTGGCATTAGCAGCGTAAGAAGTAAATTACTATTAATGAGAGCCCTTGTGTGGAGGCAGTCTGCCCCTCCCCCGGCCAGAATGTTGCAAATATTGAGAGGTGCAAGAAAGCGAGCCAGCTTTTCATGTTAATTGGGTGTTTGACATTGAATTCCAACGAAAATGTTTGTATTAAATGCTCCTTGGGCAAAGTTGTGCGTGTTGGTGGATGTGGACGTTTGTTTTTATGTGGCATGTGGATAAATTGCAGTTTTATGGCCGTTAATTGAATAATATTCTGTGCTACAAAAAGTCTCTTTCTGTGGAAATGAGTTACTTTTATTGTTTTACGAAGGATGAATAATTTTCAGAAAAATGTCAGCGACTCAGTAAAAGAAATTGTGTGTGGGATTTTCTCAAGTTATTAAATACAGACATTTTATTAAGTGCTTTCATGATGATTAACTTGAGGTCTTTTAAATTGTTTTTTATGCAGCACAATAATTCTAACGTATAAGTTTGTAACTTCGATAATATACTCACAAATTCTCAAAATTTATGACTTGTCACTGCAGGTGTGGAAGAAAATCCATTCTCATGTTCAATCACTGTAAAATTGTGCGAATTGGAAATTGTTTCTGTATTTTCCACTGCAGGTGTGGAAGGAAACCCTCTCCCATGTCCAATCACTGTAAAATTGTGCGAATTGGAAATTGTTTCTGTAGTTACCATTGCCATTGTAAGCAGAAGGGAATCGACACTTCAAAATTAATATTTTTGTCTTTAAACAAACGTTGGGTAAAGAGAGTTGTACAACTTAAGTAGGACAACAACAATTGCTGCTAAGTATGTCAAATGACATTTTCAGCAAAAATTTCCGAAGCTCTCGAGAGGGAAAGATGGGATAAAGAACTCAAAGTTTCTTTGATGGTCATTCAACGTAAGGAAGGAGGATTCTTTTCAACTGAAAACATTTAATCTTCCAGTTTTACTTTCGTAATAAAGTTGCTCAGTGCTCTGATGCTTCTGAGTGTGTACTCGTATATGAAAGTCTCTCATTGTCCAGGAAACGAGATGTTCTTTCATGTTTCTTCAAAGGTGATTTCTAGGCTTGAAGCTCGAGGCTACTTTATCATCGCCCGCATATGAGAACACAGTCTCTAAAACATTGAAAGACCAAGGGAAACGTCAAATAAATTTGTTTCCTTCAATCCCATTGGATATATTTAAAAACGATTACAGGCTGAAAGTTTTCATGTCAAAAAAATTATTTATAATACTAGCATTGGAAAATATTGGAAACATGAAGCAAAGTTAGGAGATGATATGAAAATGTTAATGTCAGATTTCTGAGGTTTATGGTGAACCATAAAAATCGTAGCAGATAACAACAATAATTCCGCCACCATCAATATCGCAAGAAGTGTGCTGAGCATGGGTTGCTTTTTGAAAACATTTCTTCAAATAATTGTTCAAGATATGCTGGAAACAAGTCTTGAATATCTGATTCCTTTTGCAGTTTATGATCAAATACAAACCGATTAAAAGTAAGCGTACGACTATTCACAGACCTTACCTAGTCTATCAGTCGTCCTTTGAAATGCTCTTAAATTCATTCTCTACAATCCATCAATATTTCTGGTACTAGAATATGCCAAATTCTGCTAGAAACGTGCTTGACGCTCGTAGGAATGCTCTTGGTATGCAAGAATTAACCGATGACATTGGTTTTGGATATAGTATTGGACACCTCTGCGGTCATGTTCACAGATCCCCGCAGCACATTCACCTTAAACACTTCGTATTTTGTAAAAAGAAAATATCAAAAAAATAATGCGCATTTAAACGTTGATATAGAAAAGAAACCGCTTTTAAACTCGCGCAATATTAAAAAGAACAACAATCACAAATAAAAAGAAACAGAAAAATATAAATAAATAAATAAAATAAAAAATAGCAAAAGAAAAAAAAAACAGCTGCCAACAATAAACTATTTCAGAGATCTGAGAGATTTAATATTTCATGTGTTGTCAAATAAGAGACGGAACTCAAAAAGCGTAACCAAATTAATGCCAGGTTTTATTTATAAATTGATATATTATTAAATTAAGCGAACTTTGCTCTTAATTATCCACCGTCCGCAGATTTCGATATTATGTTACGCCCTACTTTCTCGAAGTATATGCATCTGTGCTTAACTTGCAGGCCCCGCAGCGAAGCTTGGAGTCCCCTGCTTGTTAGTTTTGTAGTTCGAAGCAAGGGGGTACCCAAGCACACTTCCTCTATCTCTCTCTGGTGAGGGAAAAATCGGTTAGTTATATGACCAAAGGAGTGTCACTTGGTCTAATGAGCCGTTCGGATATTCGTGCCACATATCTCCAGAACTATGGTGGAGGTTCGTTTTGTATTATGTTTCACCATTTGGTTTTAATCCAATTCGATGGGTTAACGAACTAAACTTCACTGGAATCTATCTTCTTCTGGTCCTTGAAGAATGGGTTTCCCATTAAGTGCAGTCTGTTTTTTCATAGTATGGACAATTGCAACGATTGCTTCCTAGAAGTGTTATTCAACATTGATGCTTGAAAACCAATTCTTGAATGCGTATTTCAGGCAAATCCTAATTTCACCACTGACCTCGACCTTATCAGTTCAAAGGACCAGTTCGTTAGTTATACTCGAATTGTATTAGCGGCAGAATTTCCTGTCTATCCAGGAAAAGGTGGTGCTTTCCCGCTGAACATTGGCTTAAAGAAATATATATATATATATATATATATATATCTATATATATATCTATATATATATATATATATATATATATATATATATATATATATATATACATATATATATATATATATATATATATATATATATATATAGATATATATAGATATATATATATATATATATATAGATATATATATATATATATATATATATATATATATATATACACACATATATATATATATATATATATATATATATATATATATATATATATATATATATATATATATATATATATATATATATATGTATATATATATATATATATATATATATATATATATATATATATATATATATATATATATATATATATATATATACATATATATATATATATATATATATACATATATATATATATATATATATATATATATATATACATATATATATATATATATATATATATATATATATATATATATATATATATATATATATATATATATATAGATATATGTATATATATATATATATATATATATATATATATATATATATATATATATAGATATATATATATATATATATATATATATATATATATATATATATATATATACAGAGGGCAATATTTTTGAGCGTAGGGAGCATATGATTCTGTGAGACCCTGTGCATTTCCTGAGATGAATCTTGCTATATAACTTTCCTTAAGGTTTCGGTATCCTAGAACGCAAATAAGTACGAAAAACACGATTATATATTGTGGATGCTCCTTTTGATGATGGACCCAGTTGCTTTATGTTTAGCGATAAGTGATGTGCACCCTTTGAAGCCGTTATTTTATTGTCTGGATTTGCCGATGAAGCTGCATTTTGATGCAGTGCATCTCTGTGAAAATAAAAAGATATCAACTGAAAACATTCAATCTTCCAGCATTCCCTTCGTAATAAAGTTGCTCAGTGTTCCAGTGCCTCTTAGGGTGGTATATTAAAGTCTCTCATTGTCTAGGAAACGAGATGTTCTTTCATGTTGCTTCATAGGTGATTTCTAGGCTTGAAGCTCGAGACTACGTTATCATCGCCCGCGTATGAGAACACAGTCTCTTAAATATTTAAATACCGAAGAAAACATTATCTTTTTAAACATTTAAAGACCTCTTAAACATTTAAAGACGAAGAGAAAAGCCAAATAGATTTGTTTCCTCCAATCCCATTGGATATATTACTATGTGAAAATAAAAAGATATCCCGACACCTCCAGAATTTTCATTTACTCGCCAGTTTATAGTGAATGAGTCACCAAAGAAGCAGAATTACTTCATCTTAGTACACTTAAAGAGTCCAAAAACGAAGCTCGGATAACTTTGAATAGGCCTGCGTTGTTGCATTCTATTTCAGTTCTCGCTTAGCAAGGGCGGAAATTAGCCAATTTCGTCAATTAAGGACACAATTAATGACCGATGTTTTTAATTGAGATCAGTGGATATTTTATGCAGATTAATTAGGGGATATTTTATGCAGATTAAGCATGAGTCATGAATATGCAGTGAAGATGTGACTTAAGTTTTTCCGATTGAATTTATATCCATGAAACTTGTCTCATAGCATTCTCCTGTTACAATGTACTTATTGCAGTCAACGGCAGTCTTCACTATAATCGTTGGAAGTAGGTGAATCTGTTTCCAGTTATTGCAGTTATTGCAGTTATTGGGAAATTGGCGGAAACCTCACCTCTCCAAACACTTTAATATGAGGGGTACTATTTATATTTAAGGAACTGGCAACACTAATGTCAATAGCTAAAATCTGGCAACACCATAATAAAGTTTGACATTTTTTAGCATAAACGTACTCACAACGTGTTGATGTACAAGTGCTATTTGTTTTGTTTACAGTGAGTTAAGAAAATCAATTTGGCCAAAAAATGGAAATTTCAAGAGAAGGTTTTCGTTGGATTATTTTTCACAACTTTCGACGTGGATTCTCAACAAGAATGTGGCGATGAACTCAGTTCTTTGTTTGGCGAGAAAGCACTATCAAAAACCACAGTATAACGCTGGTATACTGAATTCAATCGTGGTCGTAGTTCGGTCGCCAACGAACTCCGTGAAGGTCGTCCAAAATCGGTTGTTGTGCCACAAAACATCGATGCAGTGCGTGAACTGATAATGCAAGATCGTCATGTGACATATCGTGAGATAGAGGACACCTCTACACCATTACTTCCACTTCCATACATTCAATATTGCATGAAGATTTGGCTGTAAAAAGGATTTGTTCGCGTTGGATGCCACATAATTTGACAATCGCTCAAAAAAGGCTCGTGTCAATTGGTGTAAGGAAATGATTAAAAAGTTCTACCGAGGTGCTTCAAAAGACGTGTATAAAATCGCGAGTAGTGACAAATTATGGATGAGCCGGAAACAAATCGACCGTGTGGGTATTCCAAGACAAGCTAAATCCAACAAAAGTTGTTCATGGAAGAAGCACAGCGAAGCAAATGGTCGCCTGTTTCTTCGGCCGAATGGGTCATGTGGCCACTGTTCCGCTTGAGCAACGTAGGACGGTCAATTCTGAGTAGTACACGACCATTTGTAGTCGTAGTAATAAGTAATTTTTAAATTTAAAATTTTTTGCCACATTTTCCAGAAAAAGATCAATTTATTAATGAGTGAATCAATGCGGGATTGCAACGAATCCACAGATCGGTCGTTCACATAAAAATAATGGTAGCAAGCTTTGAAATCAGTATTCAACATTTGAAACAAGGCAAACCACTCAGTAGATTCACTATCATAAATCATAGACCCCTCTGCAGGTTTGTAGTCCCCACCAACGCCATGGCTGCTGTGAAATGTTTCATTAACATTTCCTTTCAAGTGGTTCAATTGGCAAACTCAATTTTAATTAATAATTTAAAAATTGCATAATCTTAGAACCGAAACGCAAGTGGCACGATTTCAGAATGCTTCAAGAGCTGTACTCCAATTGAGATCCAATTTCTACGCCTAATCACAAAATGTGCCTGTAATTCCATTAATATTTACTCGTATTTATGTGCTGCTTTGATTGAGTACACAAACAGTTCCACAATTGCACCCCACACACGCGATTAGCCACTCGAAAATGCCCAATTCGTAAACAATTCCGCTTTGTGGGTGCCAATCTGGACATTCCCAGCCACGTCGGGGATGCAGCGTCACTGCCTGTGCTATTTTCCGACGCTTCGTACAGTCACCCTCATCGCCGCGGCAACAGGTGTAAGCCATGATCATGCAAATGCAGCCAATTCGTTCCGTTTGCCATGCCCACTGGCCTGGCCGCAATGAGCGAAATTGGCAGCGCAAAAGCTGCGCTGACGGGAGTGCGTTTGTCTGCGGACACTCTCGCACTAAATCTATTTAGCCCGGCAATTAATCACGTTGGAGGTTGGCTGTGCGTACACAAACAATTGCGAGTATGTTTTCATTATGTTTTTTATGTTTGCGTGCGAAAGTGAGTGTGTGTGTGTGTGTGTAGCTCGTAGACCTAATTTTTATAACTAAATAAATGTGGTTTTGCGCACGCAATTCTGGCGTAATAAATAAAAATATGAAAAAAGAATTAATTTCATAAATCAGAGGGTGAATATTGATCAAGGTTCAAACCACGCTCTCGGTTCAGGAAACGTCGCCTCACACCACCGGGGGGCAAGTAAGAGGAATGCAAAATATTTTCTCTGTTTCGGATGTTTCGCAAAGAACACAATTTATTAAGAGACTGTTTTTTTTGTGTCACAAATTAGCATGATTTAAATTTTTATAGCGTATTTAATGATAATGTGGAGAAATGAATTCTGTTCAGACAACACGAGTTCGCACACATGCACGCATTTATCCACAATTTTGACCGTCATTCAACTGAAAACGAGAGCGCGCACACTTCTCCGTGGCAGCATTATTAATTAAATGAAAACTTTATTGGGTACACAAAAAAACGCCTTCTAGTATCGAGACTGACTTCTGGACGTGTGTATATAGAGCGGAAGATTTCTAACGATTTTCAATGGCGCAAAAAGTGCAATCAACCAAGTACAACATTTGAGGTGCCAGTGCTATCTTAACAAATGTGGGAATCTAGCCTAGTATTCCTCTTGACGATTTTATCTCTTTGGCGAAGTTATCTCGAACACATGACAGCCTTTTCAATGACTACTCGAAATGTATCTGAGGACAAATTTGTGGTGGTACTACCTCTCTGGGATACTCGTAATAATACTCAGAGTAATAATACTTCCTTTGGCGAAGTTATCTCGAACACATGACAGCCTTTTCAATGACTACTAGAAATGTATCTGAGGACAAATTTGTGGCGATATTGCCTTCGCTGGGACACTCACCGACTTAATAATACTTTCTTTGGCGTTGGGAGCCTTTTTCACCCGTTGGGAGACGTAAAATCCTCATGGAGACCAGCAGGCTCCTGCCGCCCTGGTACTGTGGAACTCGTCTGAAGAGGCCTACGCCATTAAAATCGTCTCCTTTTCACTCACAACCCCTCGGAAAACGCTCTCTAGAGCAGGCGTGGAGGACGGGGCTCTATGTTGCGAAAGCCTGCCTTTTCTATTCTGTCACATTCATGCGACTTTCTCTGTTTTTAATTGCGTCGATTCTTTCTAGTCTACGTAGCTCTTTTAGTGCGTCTTCTGTATATCTTTGGAACGCCTTCCACTTGTTTGATGATGACGAAACTGCTTCGATAAGGCTATGGATGTGAGATGGTTCCCAGTGAGATGTGAGATGGGTCCCAGTCGCTGCCTTCAATATCCAACGATTTGCTTGGAACCTTGGACAGGCGTAGATGATGTGTTCTCCACCTTCACTCACTCTGCACGTCGGACACATTGGGTCTTCTACAATATTGAATCTAGTCAAGAAGTACAGAAAGCACCCATGGCCTGAAATAAGTTGCGTGGTGTAGAAGTCTGGGCACGCAAAGTCACTCTTGTTCCACAATTCGATATCTGAGATCAGTTTATGGGTTCGTCTATCCTTGTCCGTCCCTTCCTGTTGCCTTTACCACTTGGGCACCATCTGCTCTGTGGATTCTTCTATTTCCGTGGATCTTCCACATTGTGTTTTATATAGTTGACCCAATCTCTCCGCCCTCACTGTAATCGGCGATTTGACTAAGTATGCAGGAGTCTCCAATGAATTCAGCGCTTGTATGATGAGGTCCCACCTGGCGCTATTGAAAGCATTTCGGATGTCCGGCGTGATGACCGCGCAGTATCTCCGAGTATTGATACTCCCCTCCGTGGCGTGTGATGCGATCGTTGTGACTTGTTTTATGGCGCCAATCGTTGATCTGACGCATCGGAAACCAAATTGATCCTTTGATAGCTTTGGATCGACTATTTTTGGTAAGCGGGCGCAGAGTATGCGTTTAGATAGCTTGCCCGCAGTGTTCAGCATACATAATGGCCTGTACGCTGATGGCTGATCTGGCTTCTTCCCGGGCCTGAGCAAGAGAACCAGCCGTTCCAGTCCACTGGGAAACAACCTTCTCTTAAGCACTCGGTATATATGCTTGCATAGATTTGCGGACGCTCTCAGATCGCAAGCTTCAGAGCAATGTTCGGTATGCCGTCTGGTCCTGACGCCTTCTTGTCTCCCATCCTAGCTGCTGCATTTAGTACTTCCTGTGAGGTTACCTCCGGGAAATCATTGACCGTTACATCATACTCTGGAGTTTCTTCCTGCATTGGAAATAATGTCATCACTTAGCACTATCACTTGGAAATAATGTCATCACTTATTGGGTATGTTGGTTGCGGCGCCCTCGGACCGTGGACCTGCCGCATAATCACCTTATATGCCTTACCCCATGGACCGTCATTTGCAGAGTCGATGAGCTCACGGTATGCACGCTTTTTACCGCTGCAATTTTCGTTCGGAGCATTTTCCGTAGCTTGGCTAACTCGTCATGAAGTTGTTGCAAGCCGGGTTTGCGCTCTGCTCTTGGAGTTTTCCTCCTAGCCTTCATGCAGTTTGCTCTGATGTCTCGTCACTCCACCAGTAGACACGCCTTCTAGGCAATGTGCCCTTTCTGGTCGACATTGCTGCGTCACACGATTTCAGAACTGCTGCCATTGTGTTTGTTACTGCTGATGTGGCTGTTGCATTACCTACGAACGGCGTAAAATTCTTGGAGATGGCAGCCTTTATAATGGCTGATACAAACGGATGTGGTAATCGTATTTTTTGTGGACCAGTCTTGGGAATCTGACGTCTGAACATAAATGTTTTCCCCACCAGTATTTAAAGTACTATAATGTCAGGTTCAAGATAGTACATTATATTTTATCCAAGCTGTTCTTGAAGCATTGAACAACTGTTTGATTAGATACTCGTATAAACTAAACTTTGAGACTGTATAATCCTCCAATATCTTATTGCCATCAATTTGGATTTTCTCCATAGGATACCTGCTTATTAATCACGTAATTGAAGTGGCCACTAATCTGCCAAGAAGGCGGTGAGTTATCCTTCATTTGATCTTAAGCTGTCTGTGCAGTGAGCGCATCACATTTTAAATATTTCTTATCTAAAACTAACTGAAAAAGCAAAAGAACCATTAAGTAAGCTTCTAAAAAGTTTTCTTCAGAGACTACCTCATTTCTGGTGAATCTAAACCAGAGAACCGTCAGAGCTATGACGAGATGCGTTATATTACAATACGGCCAAGGCTCAATTTCTGGATTCTGCAAATAGGAGAACGAGTCCTCTATTAATTGGCTAGCAAACTGTCATTCATTGCACTGTACATAATTAAAAGGCTTCAATAAGAGTGTAGAAGTTGCAGAACAAACCAAATTTATATTAACAACTCTGGCTGGTTATAATTTTATCAAAGTATGTCACCATCTTTAGGCTTGCGAGGATATGGCAACAAAATGCCACTATTGCTCATTGAGGTGACCCGAGGTCGTCTGCCATTTTACTTACCTGCCTACTTACGTATACTTCAACCACTTTAGGCTTCCACCGGCTTATATAGAGAATACTATATGCGACACCCATGCTGCAGTGTGGATAAGAGAATAGCGAAGATTAGTTCCTAGCTCACAGGGAGGAGGTGTGACGAAAATCAGAGATTACGACACCCATTCAAAGAGAAAGTACCCGTACGAGTACCTTCCAACTATGTAATTTATATTGAAACATAAATGATTGCATACTTTTAGGATACCTCTATTAAGTTCAGTTACTACGAGAGAGGTGTATATAAGTCAAGACACAATCTATTCGGAAAAAAAGCTTACTCAAGAATCCTCTTTCAAAGTGTAGATAATATTCGAGAAGTTCCTACTCAACTCTACCACAACAGACATAATAGCATTTTTTACCTCCATTAGGATGAATAACCCTATACCTCTTCATATTTTCAGCCCCACTTTAAACAGAAATTTCCATTTGAACTAATTTTAGAATGAATTCACTGGGAGGGAGTTTTTCCTAGGGTGGATTATGTAGTTCCAAGGAAAAATCAACATTTTTTGAACTTAGCAAGTGACAAATTGATCAGGAATGAAGATGGTGTTGTCACTGCGATTATTGGTGGGTAATTTTATGGAACACCTTTGGAGATGTATAAATGTAACGTAATACAACTTCATCCAGGATAAATACTGGGAGGTACTGATATATAAGCACATAGGGACAAAGAGAACGCTCGCCTCCCACATTTGCATCAGTTATGAAATAGTTAAATTGGTAAAGCATCACACAAGTTGGTACGAGTATCACACTACAAATTCGTCCTGCAGACAAACATTTGCAACCATCTCTTAGAATCCATGCATTTTGGCATTTTGTTGAAGCAGTCATTAAAGCACTGCTTCCATCAACTCCAGGCTACTTCCGAGTGATGAAATGGAATCTGCACGAGTCCTGTACGGAATGTATTTAACACTCTTCCGTTATAGTGTGTGGCGGTGCATTGCTTTGTAGGAGAATGTGTAAGAGATTCCTGGACACTACTCGAGTCGGTAGAAACAAGGGTAGAATAGTACGCGGCATATACGGTGCGACGATCCGGTGTGACGATGCGGCAGCACGATCTGACCTGAACTGAAAAAGACGTGATATATTTCTTGCCGGTAATCTGCTAACTGAGGTCTGACTTAGCTTCAGCTTTCAGTTCATTCTAGCAAATCGCTTTTACCAGCAAGTATCTCTAATTCAGTGATTGCTAAGGATTCTATTGTAAGCCAGAATCCGATATTCGTGAATCCATAAAAGTGAAATTGGATTTCAGGGAAAGTTTTCCGCTGGCCTAAATATCTCCACATTTTGTACATCAATCTTTTGCAGCTTATTAAGTTAGATTAGGTATGAACTAGTGGCTCTCCCTTTCCATCGGGCGACAGACTTTTTGAGGCCATACCGTAGGCTCATTACAGGAACTTTAATCCTGGATTGGCAGGCACAAAAACTTACATTTAATAACATAACTAAATGTTGACAGTTTAGTGTTTTCCAAAGTCTTTGAAGGGTGTGACTGCTCTTTGTAAAATATTGCCTTGACGCATAACAATGCAGAGTTCATTCATTCTGTCCAGCGATGGCGCCAATTATCTTCCAAAAATCGCGTTTACTCACAGCTCACATTCTGCTTAGATAATGCCTCCTATCAATACACTATAGTCAGTGTTTTTATTGCTCACACCCTTCGATCACATTCATATATGTGTAAAGAAGTGTATCTTTTTACTTGAATAAAAATGTGTCCTTGACTCGCTAACACAGCTCTCCGATGTGTAGTGATAATGGTTCTAGTATAGCTGTTGTCCTCATTTTGATTAAAAGCCATTTCTTTTCTGAATGCATCCTCCTAGTTTACAATGTCAGTTGCTCGTGGACCAATTTTACTCCGGTGTACACAGGTTTGATGTCTCCGCAATCGAAAAGGAACAATTTAGAATACTATGAATCACGTACGATTGCCCCAGGGATTTAAAATGTTGGAGGGACTGCCTTTCCATTAATTATCCTCTCGTCTCTCCACTATGTTCGTTGATTGGCAAATTGTGAGTGTGAGCAAAATTTAATTTATTTATTGTTTCTGCGTTCGCTTTGATCGTTCGTTATGCTTCTGGGCAGTGAAACTGTGCGAGATGCTCACCGCGAAAATTATTTTCATTTCTATGAACAGGAACACAAAGCGCAAACGAATGAATTCTGGTTTTGTAATATCAAAAATGTTATACTCGTATGCCGCGGCAATCGTGAATGTATAAAATATTAAATATATTAAATATTGTATAATGAAGAGCAGAGCGGAGTGAGTCAAACACGCGACGACGTTCGTCTTTGGTATTTTTAGTTGACAGCTTCAAGGCTGTTTGGGGATTTTCGTGCGCAAGTACCACACACAGTGGCCGAGAAGAGCATGAGAGACACTCATGCAGTGTTAAGTGTTCATCACAAATGCAGAGCAGTCTGAACTTTATTCTGTTGTTGTGATTTCATTATAATCACGTCCAGAATTTAAATATTCCCAAGTGATCGTAAACAATGACTTGATTGCCAGAAAGCTGAGGGATCTTATAAGAAGACCATTGCGCAATTGTGGATATGTTCAGATACGCAACTTAATGGAACTATCCACGAACAAATTATTTGTTCCAACATCTTGAATAATTAACGACCTATTAAAAGCGTTTTTGTTGTTCCGACAACATTTTTTTTTCGTCCAGACGATAAACTTGTGTGGTGTTATGAGAAACAAAATGTTGTGATAAGAAACTTATTCATTTTTTGTGTGCCATCTCGAATACTATTCCAAGAGTCTAAAGGCAATTTCCTACTACCCAAAAAGACAATGAAAATATCTACAAGTAAGGATAATTTTTCGGAATAAAATCATGAAAATCTTCCTGTTCTTAAATATTCCAAAAATAACTGAACAAGCACCGCACTCAGATGCGAATTACAGGCATTTCTGAAAGTACTTCAAGTAAGGAATACGATGAATAGGAAAAACACGTTGGAAAAGGAAAATCTCGTCCATCGCTGGTAAAGGAAAATCTCGTCCATCAAGGGAGAGCACGGGTAGACACGTTTATTGTTTTCCTGGAAGAATTCAACGAATTGAAGTACGGATTGCTTTCCCACCCGCCGCAATCTCCACATTCAGAGCCCCGAGCTTATTTTTTTTATATATAATTCAAACAAATGGTTGGGTGGAAACATTTTCGGTTCTGAAGATGAGGTCGTCGATGAAACAAACGCGTATTGTGAAGGGTTTCAAATATTCTGCTGTTTGAAAATAATAAAAATTTGGAAAAATGTTGCACTGAAGGTGATTTCCCTTGGGGACGAAATTAATTTATATATGGCAAAAAAGCCAAACTTATCACACTGTCCTCATAACTAACCATATAACAGATTATTTTGCTTGAGTTATTTCCATTGTAAGTATAGAACCAGTATATGGAGTAAGTAGGTAGGTAGGTAGGTTGAGTACATTTAGACCATGACTGACCCTTTGTGATATCGCATGAGACACAGATCCCAAACCTTTTCAGAACTCCAACGATTTGGAGCTTTTTACGAAGCAATTAATGGAGTCTATTTTATTTTTAGGAATGTCTCCCAGAGAGTACAGAAGTAGTCACCCAGGAAAGTGTATCTTCTTTCGGACAGTGCTGGACACGTATATATCAAGTGTTCCAAAGATTCTAGCTCCTCAGCATCCATGCAACTCCTGCAGAAATCATTTGAGTCAATCCCCGACCTACTACCATGAGTACCCAAGGTTCAGTGTCCCGTTAGGGCAATTATGACGGTACCTATACTTTGTCTATTTAGAGATACTAGATCTCTTCAGCGCTTGACGTTTATTTCTGGCCAGGTTAGTCTAGATATTTTACATCCTGCTCTTTAAGACAAGTACCTGCCCGCTGCGCCTAAGAATATTGTGTGAATTAGTAGCTTAAATTAAGATGGGAATACCGAGGTTTGACCTAGCTGGCTGAGTCTGTATTGTAGCGCCCTCTTGGGCGACTTCATCTGCTTTGCAGTTAGAGCAAGCATCTAATGGAATAATTACTCAGCCTAGAAGTGAAAACCTGGAATCTGTTATATCGAGAATGAAGCGTGTAGCTACTCAGGAATCAGCGCTCTTGTTGGACTCAGACCGTAGCCCAATCATGTGTCTTCTTGAACTTTGCACTGACCACAATCAACAAAGCTTACAAGAAGTTCCAAGGAAACACGAACTCCTCTATCCAGTAATAGCAGAAACGGTGTAACCCCACATTTGCACCAACGAAGTACTCTTGACAGGTCGAAGCGACTTGGGAGGCGGAGCGAACTATGTATCACCCTAAAATAGTAGTCTGGTTGTCGAGTAGAAACGTCCCTCCCCATGACAAAGAAGATTTGAGAATACCTGCAGAAGGACCCTTCTGCCATGTGGAATAGAAATTCATGCTCATAACACTTCGATAATGCTGTCGCTAAGTTCGTGCTTAGGTACTCCTTTCAAACGAAATTGCTACAAGTAATTGTCATTCACTTCACCATTCCTCCAAGGTAAATTTAAATATTTGGCCCCACCCCTAGCGCGCCTGCCACACATATTAAGTTGTGGGGAAACAAGCGCTACACAAATATTTGCTCCACCGAAACCTACAAGTAAATAACATCACCTGCCAGCAGCAGCAGCTTCCCGAACTTCTGGCAGAGGTTGCCTCTCCTTCGTAGCCGCATTTTGACACCCCTGCTATCAAGACACCATCATCTTGTCGCAATTAATTCAGATATGCCTAATTGTACACGTTCGTTCGAGTGCAAAGGAGTCTAATTGTAGGGCATTGTTCGAGCTCTGGGCCCGCTGACAACATCGGTAATCAGCTCCTGCTGACGGTACATGCGAGTACAGCGGCAATTCGTGTCTGCCTGAACACGTTTCTAAATTGCCTATTAATTTTGCGTTAAGTGTGCGTAACGGTGCGGATGTGTTTGCGCACGTGTGGGTGTGGCTTTGAGTTTTTTGTTTTTGTTTTCTGTTTGTTTTGTTTTTGTGTGAAATTCGGTTTACCACTTCCCCGTCCACAGGCGCTGCTGTGATTTGACTGTTACCGCCTGCTGCACGCCGGGAGTGCGCGAGACGAGACGTGCGAGATATGTGAAACGGCTTTAATATACAATGTAGTATACATTAAGGCTAATAAGCGTCATGTACCTAATAAAATTTTACACACATACGCGAGCACGTCTACGTTCGAATCAAAAAGTGTGCACATGTTGCGATGATGCTGCGATGATATGCGCCACAACCTGCACAGTAAACCCTGGTCAAGTTGAACGAACTCGTATTAAGAAATTCAACATAATTTCGATCATGCTGCTCTGGTTTAGTTTCCCTAGTCCACACATTTCTAATAAGGCTATTCTCGAAAGGTGTTACTCGGCTCAAATGCTCGTGAATGCACTTAGTAATGATAATTGAAATAACAGACAAAAATAAGTAAAAAGAATTTTGTATAAAAATGCAGTTAGAAACATTGCTCTAAAAGAATATAGGATTGTGGGCATCTTCCTAGATATTTGGGGTCCGTCATCAGATTCTACATATTCAATTCTACACAGTTCAAAAGGTTGCTCAAAGTGGTGACATAAAAAATGTCAACCAATTAAGGTATTTAAGGTATTTAAGACATGCTCTTTTTAGGCAAGTGGGTGTGTGGAAAGAGGTTGTATTGATCACTGGGCTCATGAGGTTGTTTCAAGCTCAACATTGTATACAATTTCAGTAAATTAGAAGAGACTCAAATACAATTCAGCTTTAATAAAACGGTCGTTTCTAGTTCGAAGTACTCCAAAGAGCTCGTATAGGTGCTGGACCTCATCGGTATTCGTTCTTGTGATAAGCTCTTATATAAGTGAAGGGAGATGGACAGATAGGTAGGTAGACAGTAAGATGGCCTCCCGAAGGGCGCACTTAGGCCATCATTGACCCTTTGTGATACCGCATGAGACATCAGGTCCCATACCTTTCAAAGGTCCAGTCATTTGGAGCTTTTAATGAAGCAGTTGATGGAGCAATGGCTGTCGGATAGAATGCAAATATCATATACAGATACTTTCTTTTTTTTTTAGCCAAGACAGTGCTGCTTCTATAGCCGCGACCTCAGCCTGAAAAAGACTGCAGTGGCCGGGCATCCTAAAGGATATGCTAATGTCCAAATCTTCTGAGAATACACTGCCTCCCACCCTACTCTGTGACACGGATCCATCTGTGTAGATGTTAGACCCTTCTACATGAGGGGGGATACCATCCTTTCATTCGTCCCTGGAGGGAATGCAGATCCTGCACATACCATTGAAAGCATAAATTGGTGTGATGCAATCAAAAGAGTCGGAATACCCTCAAAATGTCTTAAAATAGATGCATGACATACGTTCCTGGCAACCCATTCATGCGTTGCTGAGTTTGCAGCCACTTTTTCGCCAAAATATGGACAGATGAACATGGCTAAATCTACTGTGGAAGTAACAGTGGTCCGGAACATATATATATATATATATATATATATATATATATATATATATATATATATATATATATATATATATATATCATATTGTCACTCATATTAAAGCTCAACTAACGTTTCTTGTTTCTGTTTGCAAGCACTCAGTGCCGCAATTCCCTTTCTTCACTTCACTTTTACAGGCAATGTTGACAATTTTTGTATTGACATCTTTGCCGCCACACAAAGTGGTCGCAATGTGCAGGCTTCACTGTATTTGCGTCTCAACACAGGCGGGTGTCAGCGGTGTGACATCTATTTTTGAGCACATACCGTTCGAGTTTATCGAAACATAATTAGTTGCTCGCGCACACCTTGCGCCAAGTGGAGACCACGGACGTGTTAGGCGCGCACTTCGCACTGCAGCAGATCTTAATAAATTGTACGTAAGTGGCTAGGATTGGATTGGGTTTAAGCCTCAGTAATTTGGCATACTCAGAAATTACGCAGAGTAAATCTATCAAATGTGTCGTAGTGTGTTGTATAATTTATGATAATTTATGATAATTTACCCGAGCATATCTATTAAAGGACAAAAGACTCATTTGCATACGGCAATGGGCGCATTAAGTGGGCGCATAAAGTGAAGCACCCACAGAGCCATGCAAGGGATGTCAACACAGTTGTGACATATTAAAATGGCTGGAATTTTCGATCATCTACGCGTATGTATTGCGTTAGATGTGGGAATGAGCGTACTAAATAAGCAACTTTGCTGCTTATTTTTGATCCTGAGGTTGTGCGACAGTTGCCGTGCTATCACAACTGCTGCCATTTGCACCACATTCTCTTTGGTGTTTGCGAGTATGTTAATTCTACACCTTTATCTTCGCAAATTGCGATGCTCGTAGTTGCTCTTTTTCCTTTTTGCCTTCCTCACGTGTTAAGGCAAACATGAGACACTTTTTCGATTCTTGACTTGATTCATGATGGAAATCTTTGAACCTTAGACACTTTGCATTAAATTTATGTATTATATTTTCTTCATCGTTTGATATACTTATATATGAGCTTCAATTTAAAGTTTCTTTTGTATCACAACAGAGCAAGACTAATGACGATTTGATGACATACTCGCAGATAACAAAAAGGTCTTTCATATAAAAAATGTTGATTGTGGCATTTCTTTGCCAACTACGTAGCTTACATTGTTCGTTGTCTGTACGGCAATGCCATTAAAATTCCGAGTAGGATGGTGAAAGTGACTCTAACATCTGCCATACTACAAAATGTATGCCCGGAAACTGAATGGAACTTAGGTGTGATATCCTGGCATCATCGTTGAAAGACTTACTCCGCCACACAATTTGTATTTTAAGGAAATTTTTTCCCAAAATCACCCTCAGACTATGTTACATAAGAGGTAGCCCCGGTCCACATATATATGTGGATATACACCCAAAGTGAGCTTAAATACTCAATGACAGAAACTCAACTCTCAAACGAAAGTTATATTTGGAGCAATTCACAATTCTTTATGTGTTTTACTAAAAGATGCTTTTGAAACAATATTTTTGGGTTTTAGCATTCTTCATTATGGAACTGAAAATGGAAGATACTGCCATCTGCATTTTCCCTGTTTCTTCCGTCCGCCCACAAAATTTTGTAATCACCAATTTTTATCACATCCATCATAAGAATTATTCAAGGAAGACTTATGGCAAAACTTTTTCATGGGCCTCGCACAACAAATTTAAATAAAATGAAAATAAAACAGCAGTGACCATAAATTCAGTAATATAAAATCTGTACACCAAACAAGGAGTTATGGACCATCGAGCGAAATATGAACAAACACAAGAATGAAATTATATACACGTCAATATCGTCTTCAACAGTCTACTGAAAGAGTCTACCAATTCCAATGTAATCAGCTGGAAATAAACATATATCTACACAGACTGCTAATATGTGCTTAGATCCGCAAAGGAATTTGTTCTCTGTAGTAATGCATGCAAGAACTGCCAATAGAGGGGTGTGTAGTGGAGTCTGCTCCACTGTAAGCGTGGTTCATTACTTTATGAACATCATTTGCAAACATCCAGTACGCAATCAATCGTTCAGCTTTCAGTGCTTTCTGGCTTTATTACCAGCAATACATTCCGCTGGTCTGCTCCTTTCACATATGCATATAAATATGTACAAGTGTCATTACAGTTTATGATAAATCACTGCTTTCTTTGCTGCGGAATTGTCAAGTCGCATCCTCGTACATACAGAAATGCGCAAGAGTTGTGTTTGTGCTTAGCATGGGAAAGTGGAAACAAGAGACTCATGGTGGGCGCACGACTGCTGGAGGAGGGAAGCCAGTTACTTATGCTTTGACATTTACAGAAAACGCTAAAGGGGAATAAATTGCATGGACAAAAGTGACCAAGACGCTCGTGCTTACTCCCGGACAATAAAATTATCGATGAAAACAGAAAAAACAGGTGCCAAATACGAGTACTTAAATTGCTCGAAGAACACCCAAACTTTCACTCATGCAAATCCATGTACTTTACTCCTTTAGAATAAGGACCAAACAAAACTTCGAATTTAACGGTCGGACGACATTTGCTCATTCAACGGGCTTTTGCTAACAAACGTATCCACCATTTTATTCTCCCATCCAATTTCAGCTTTAAAGTTTTTGCCAGTTTGAGCTGACCCCCTTCGCTCTCAACTGACACGCTCTTGTGACCGGATTTTTAATAAATTTATATATTCTTACAAGCAATGATGACAGACAAGCAAAACAAAAGTGGAAACCAGCAAAGCAGTAAAAATGGTATACGAGCACATAAGTGATAAAATTCTGTATTGTATTATCGAGGTTAATGGAACATAACTGGAGAGGTGTGGGAGAACACATGCAGCTTTGGCACAGCATTTTTATGACAGCTCAATTTACGAGTATTCGTCATATCACGATATGGATATTTCGATGCCCAAAATAAATCCTCATAAATTGGAAATGAATTTAAATGTATTACAAGAACAACCAAAACAAATTATTCTTCCGCTAAGCCACTTGCTTAGGAATGCGACAACAATGTGCCGATGTCGGCAGTCAGAGTTGTCTGTAGTCCAACACAGCGATTTAACATGTTGCCATGACGGCGGTGTTATCCACGCTTTCTCTTGATAAGACATATTAATAATGCTTCTGCTGATCCGCAAAAATTGAGTAAGGACAAGAAAAGTGGAAAAACTGCGAGGAGGGTTGAATGACATATTTCAATGAAGTCATAATTTTGAAATGTTCTACTCACTATGCTTGTCGAAATTTGTTTCGAAAGGTTCTTCGGTCAAAATGCGAGTAATATCAGAGGAGAAGTCCTCCAGAACTCATGCATTAATTGCCAAATAGAAAGAAATTTGTTTATAATAGTGAGTTAAGTAATATATATACGACGAGAGAGAGAGAGAGAGAGAGACAGTGAGAGAGAGAGAGAGACAGAGAGAGAAGCAGATAGAGATAGACAGAGAGAGAGAAAGGCAGAGAGAGAGACAGAGAGAGATACAGAGAGAGAGAGAAAGAGACAGAGAGAGATACAGAGAGGGAGACAGAGAGAGAGACAGAGAGAGAGACAGAGAGAGAGAGAGAGATAAAGCTATACAGTGTATTTTTATTCAACTCTGTAGTTATATGATTACCAGTGACAAGAAATTACATTCAATCACAGTCATATTGACACCAGACTCGTAAAAAATTTGAAATCGTGTTACAAAAATTTGATCTTAAAGCTAAGAGTGCGGATCACCGGATTAAGTTTAGTACTCCTTACTCAAAAACACTTCCCTCTTTATTTATCTCCAATGCAGTGCATTTAATAGCTCACCCTTTCATTGAAAAAATAGTCTACAAATTGAAAGACGACTCAAGAGTTTTACACTCTTCACTTGGTGAGTACTAAATCGGTCTCATCGCTGAATTTTGGATTGTGCTCTTTGTATTAATTATATATTAGAGTTACTTGCGCCAGCCCACAACTGACTTCCGTAGGTCCAAATTGGTTTTATAATAGCTTTGTACAAGAGTATTTTGTATTCTAAACTCAATCTGGATTTATTGTGCCTAAGCCAATGTAGGTTATCATATGCTTTTTCTTGCCTTCAATGTGGCGCTTCCAGGTCAATCGTCTCTCAAGATGAATTAATAGATATTTCACTGCGGAACAGGAGCATTATTTAGTTTTATAACTGGACATTCACCTTTTTTTAGAGTAAATGTGATCTGAGTACATTTCGATTCATTGACATTAATTCGCCAATCTGCCAACTAATACTCTACTAATACGAGGGGTACTATTTATATTTAGGGAACTGGCAGCACTAATGTCAATAGCTAAAATCTGGCAACACCATAATAAAGTTTGACATTTTTTAGCATAAACGTACTTACAACGTGTTGATGTACAAGTGCTATTTGTTTTGCTTACAGTGAGTTAAGAAAATCAATTTGGCCAAAAAATGGAAAGTTCAAGAGAAGGTTTTTGTTGGATTATTTTTCACAAGTTTCGACGTGGATTATCTCAACAAGAATGTGGCGATGAACTCAGTACTTTGCATGGCAATAAAACACCATGAAAAACCACAGTATATCGCTGGTATACTGAATTCAATCGTGGTCGTAGTTCGGTCGCCGACGAACTCCGTGAAGGTCGTCCAAAATCGGTTGTTGTGCCACAAACTGATATTGCAAGATCGTCATTTGACATATCGTGAGATAGAGGACAAATTGAGCATTACTTTCACTTCCATACATTCAGTATTGCATGAACATTTGGCTGTAAAAAGGATTTGTTCGCGTTGGATGCCACATAATTTGACAATCGCTCAAAAAAGGCTCGTGTCAATTGGTGTAAGGAAATGATTAAAAAGTTCTACCGAGCTGCTTCAAAAGACGTGTATAAAATCGTGAGTAGTGACGAATTATGGATGAGCCGGAAACAAATCGACCGTGTGGGTATTCCAAGACAAGCTAAATCCAACAAAAGTTGTTCATGGAAGAAGCACAGCGAAGCAAATGGTCGCCTGTTTCTTCGGCCGAATGGGTCATGTGGCCACTGTTCCGCTTGAGCAACGTAGGACGGTCAATTCTGAGTGGTACACGACCATTTGTTTGCCGGAAGTCTTCGGAGAAATTCGTAAAACCAACCGCCAAAGACGAGTCATTCTCCATCATGAGAATGCGAGCACTCACTCATCTCGTCAAACAGGTGAATTTTTGAGCAGTCAAAACATCGAATTGATGACTCATCCTCCGTACAGTCCTGATTTGGCACCCAATGACTTTTTCTTGTTCCCGAATATCAAAGGTGAACTGCGTGGTCAACGATTTACGAGCAGTTGAAGCGTTCAAAAACCAAGTTTTGGAGGTGTCTCAAGAGGAATGGACAAACTGCTATGATAAATGGTTTGAACGAATGCAAAAGTATATTGATCATCAAGGGGAATATTCGGAAAAACAATGAAGGCATTTTCATTTAAAAATGTTTGTTATTTTCTGCTTTTCCCGAAATATAAATAGTACCCCTCGTACCAGATGGTCTTTTAGATCACGAGATGCAATTCTGGGATTTGGGTGAGTGTTAAGGATAGGAGTGTCATCGGCGAAACTTACTGTGCTTAAATGTGTGTCTGTAGGCAGATCCGAAGTATATATTAAGTACAGCAAGGGGACCTTGTGCTTCGCCGGCTTTGATGTCATAGTTTTTAGAGTAAGCATTATTATGTCTCACTTTGAATTTCCTGCCCTTAAGATACGATTGCAGTATTTGATGTGCTTTTGCAGGCAACAGTTTACTGATTTTGAAGATAAGCCCCTCGTGCAATACTTTGCCAAACTCCTGGACCACGTCTAAAAAGAAGGCAGTGCGGTATTGCTTTTTGTTAAATGAATTTTTTATGTCGTTAACTATCCAATGAACCTGCTCTACTGTGCTATAAAATTCGCGAAAGCCAAATTGGTGATGAGGAATAATGCGTTTTTCATTTAGATGTGGCATTAATTTACCAAGAGAAAGTTTTTCGAAGAGTTTTGACATGATAGGCACTCGGCTAATCGGTCTATAGGATGCCGATTGGTACAGATCCTTTCCTGGTTTCGCAATCATTGATATTACTGACATTTTCCAGGCATTGGGAAGGGTCCTAGGCGAAGCAATCTATTAAATAATGAGGTAAGCACGATGATCGCTGTTTGTGGCAACTCCTTGATCATTGTCCCACTACTGAGGTCGTGTCGTGGGGCTTTGTTGGAAGCAAGATTTCAAATTGCGTTATTTATGTCTTTTTGTTTTAATTTAATAGGCGAGCATGTCTTTGTGCGGCCCTTTGCTCACCCGCGGAGCCATATATATATATATATATATATATATATATATATATATATATATATATATATATATATATATATATATATATATATATATATGTAGTCTGACGATGAGACTAATAATTTGTTGTTACTGCGAGATGGGTTTGGTAAATACTGTTCTGCGCAAACAGCAGACTTTTCCTCATCACTTCTTGCCCATTTTCCGTTTGTTGCTCGAATGGGTGGAATTCCGCGCATAGGCGATTTCATTTTCCTGACAGCTTTCCACAGGGATTAGTTGAAGGAGCAGCAGTTGGAGAAAGATTTTGAATACCGATCCAAACTGCGCTCTGATTGTTGGCGCACGGCGTTTCTTAAGTGTTCGCTGGCAACAGATAACTTCCGTTTTACGAAAGGAGATCTGACTTTTTGCCATTCTCGATGTGTCCTCCTCCTCCTTTTTTTAGTTAGAAGAAGATCAATTTGAGTTGAAGTTTTTGGGTGTCAAGAGTTGTCACAATTATTGTCGGATTTGTACGAGGCGTGAAGCACAGCTAGTCTGAGGGGAGATGTAAATAGCTCCAGAAATGTTTCTAATTCCTCATTAGTTTTGAGACGTGGATTAAGAACGAGAAGAGAGTTAACGTATTTTTCTGTATTTTAGCCAATTGGTTCTAAGGGGTGTGAAATCGAATGTAGGGCGTAACTTTTGTTGATTAACTTTTTGTTGAGTAACTTTTTGTTGATTAACTTTTTGTTGAGTAACTTTTTTGTATATTATTACAGGGGAGTGATCTGAAGAGAGGTCGAAAAGGGGTTCCACTTTTAATTGCTCTCTTTTTAGGTTTCAGGTAACTCTAAAATCTATAAGGGCACGGATCTTGAGTGGGTCTGTTGATGGTTGTCCTGAAGAGATGATATCTGTCTTGGTGTCAGAAAGCATGAACTTATACAGTTGTTTTCCTTTTGACGTTGATAGCCGTGAGCCCCAGTGAGTGTGTTTAGCATTGTAGTCACCTGCATTTAGAAAACTTGTTCCCAGTGAAGAGAGGAAATCTGAAAACTGATTTGTTGATATTCTGAATTTTGGAGTACAGTACACAGGGGAAATAGTTATGTTAGCAAGAAATGGCATCATCATCGTTTATGACCCACAATATGATAGATACAACATCTCTAATGACTTATCACTATTGACTTATAGTATTAGGAAAGACGAGATAGCAATAGCAAAGCATATCGAACATTCTTGATATATTTTGTATTATGTATCCATGGCCACGCCTCTTTATGGATATAAAATTAACATACCATTGTTTAAGTTTTATTAAGGATATATAATTCATTCACAATCGGCTTCATCGTCGATTACAAACACACTACACATGTTTCAGTGATGGATGGTTTCTGTGTCACGCATTGCAGAAGCCGTTCTGTTGGAATAATCCAAAAAATATTGTTTCACAACAATTGTTCCATATTCGAAAGGTTAAAGTGAAACGCGTGGATCTTTATAATGTTCATTCAAATATTATTCAAATGCCTTTATAGTGCACATAGAGGAATTGCCTGAGTGTAACTTTATAATGTGCCACTAGTGATGCCGTGCTGACATCTTTGTGCCTGCTTTAATTATTCCGTCTTGTGGTGTGTTTATTGAACTGCGAATATAAAAAGTAATGAGAACCCGGCGGCAGCCAACATCACAGACAAACAAAAGTACAACTATATATAATTGCCACTCCTCATTTGGCTTTAATCCGGCCGCATTCCAGTGATATCACGAGTAGTTCTACGCACAACTCTTGCACCCCGTCTGAGAGAGTGTGTTCTGGAGGGACGAGCCGGGGGCACTGTTTTAATCAACTATTTTGGTATTGACCAATTTTTAACGCTGCTCCATTTTGGATTGAGTCGTTCTGTTAATTTTCAACGTATTTATAATAAATTATATTAAGTTTTTCCGTTGGCGAACTTTTAAAAGCGATATTAAAGTTTATTGTTCCAACGTTTTATTTAGTAAACAAAATTCAAAAATTTCATTTCAGTTTTTATGCGAGGAATCTGAAATTAATTGACGCGGCTGAAGTGAAATAAAAATACCGAAAAAATGTGTGCATAAAAAATTGAAAAATTTTCCAACTTTACGCAATGCTGTGAGTAAATTTTTAACGGAAATTTTATTAACATAATCTGAAAGTGTGCTATAAAAAATTTTTAAATATTTCTTGCTGCCATTTTATAGGAAATAAAATTCAGAAAATTCCACACTTAAAAAGAGTATTTACCCCACACGAAATCGGGCCCCAGCCTGTGTAACAGAAGAAGTGAAAACTGTACTGAGAAATACCCGTCAGATGGACCTTCCCATACGTAAATGTTCCAAATCCGAAGTGATGGCAACGATTGATCAGTTAAATATTAAACAAGCCCCTGAGTACGACCTTATCACTGGTACAATAGTAAAACAACTTCCAGAAGAAGGAGTCACATTCCTTACTTACTTATTTAACGCGGTACTAACATCTGGCTTTATAGCTCCCCAATGGAAACTATCACAAGTAAAAATGATGCTCAAACCCGCTAAAAGCGCTCAGCTAGCTTGTTACCTATTAGTTCTAAACTCATTGAAACGCTTTTCCTGAAAAGACTAGTCCCAATTATAGAAGAGCGAAAGCCAATTCCAAATAATCATGGAAACCCCTTTCCTGAACAGACTACCCCCAATTATAGAAGAGCGGAAAGCTAATTCCAAATCATCATGGAAACCCTTTTCCTGAACAGACTACTCCCAATTATAGAAGAGCGAAAGCTAATTCCAAATCATCAATTTGGATTTAGGAACAAACACAGCACAATCGAATAGGGTCAAAGGAAGAAAACACTGCATTCGAACAGAAAAAATTTTGTACAGCGGCGTTTCTTGACATCTCGCAAGCATTTGATCGAGGTTGGCACGATGGCTTGCTTTACAAAAGAAAAACTACACTCGCCACTAACTGCTTAAGACATAAGCAAGTCCTATCTTACCCTCCGATATTTTTTCGTAAAGCAAGGCGAAGAACAATCTGAGCTCCATGAAAGCTCAGCAGGTGTACCCCAAGGAAGTGTCATGAGCCCAATACTTTATCTACTTCACACGCACGACTTACCATCAGCTGAAGGAGTCATCATAGGTACCTTTGGAGGCGACACTGTTGTCTTAGCTGTTGACACTCTCCCACACTTGGCTTCCTCTAAAATCCAAAGTGGGCTGGACAAAATTACTGACTGGCTAATGGAGAATCAAGTTAAATGAAACAAAGTCAGTCCAGGTTAGATTCACTCTCAAACGAGACACTTGCCCACCCGTTGAACTCAACGACATAAATATACCCCAATGTGATGAGGATGCACCTCGACAGAAGATTAACTTGGAAAACAGATATATTTAGAAAACGAAAAGCACTCGGTATGAAGCTCAGAAATCTACACTGGGTCTTGAATCGAAACTCCAAAGTCTCAATCGACTTGTACTCAGATAATTTTAAGACCAGTTTGGACATACGCTATTCAGCTGTGGGGCACTGCGGCAACTTCCAATGTTGAAATACTTCAAAGATTCCAATCAAAGACCCTAAGAATGATTGTAAACGCGCCCTATCACAAACAACCAAATCCATCGTGACCTCGAAGTCGATCAAGAACTAAAAAAGCATTCTACTTCGCACAATCTGAGACTCCAAGTCCACCCAAACCCACTAACATTGGACCAACCCCTTCACGTTCACCCGTCCAACCCCTTCACGTTCACCCGACTGAAGAGAAAGTCCACAACATATCTCCTGTGCTAATAGGCAATGGCTGTATTACTGGGAGTAGTCCATAAAGGACTCAAAAATGAGTTTTAAGTTAAATATTGCTGAATGATTCCCAACAGATTGCAGTGAAAATTTGGTTAATAAACAAAAAAAAAGAGAATTCTAGGGCGAAAGTAATTGCAAATATCCCCAGTTAAAATTGTATGGAGTTGTGGATTGAATGAGTTACAACAATTTCAACAATTGCACAAAAATAATTGAAAGTCATCAATCATAATTTAGCAATGAAATTGGAATTGTGGGTAAAAATGTCGAAACCTTTAAACGAGTCATTGTGTTCGCATCTGGTCTACATCGAACGCACCCAGACAATGGACAACTACACTTCCTGCAGCCAACTCGTAGGGTGCTTACAAGGAGCCGACTTTTATAGTCGTACTAGATTACGAGTACTTGTGGAAATTTCACTGCGCACCGACAGTGTTACTCATAAATTCAGACGTCACATTGCATAATTCCTTAAAGCCTTAACTACACAACTGCATTACAAATCAACTAAGCCCATACAGAGCATCAACGTATCCCACCAATAAATTAGCACATAAATTGTTGCCACTCCAGGGCCGCACAGGACACAGTCGCACTCTCACCCCCACAATGGCAGAATTATGATTACTCGTATTATTATTTAACCATTGCCGGAGCAATAAAAGGCCGCAGTGGCCACTTCACAACATATACTCACACATGCCCAGCTAATAATCTAATAAAAATGTCAGCCCGACCAAACCAAGCCGGACCGGAATCGGGCCTGTCGCACTCAAGTCCTGAGAAACATTAATTTATGAATTATAGGCCTCGACTTGCGGGATTTCATGTGCGGAGGGCATTATGATTACCATATTGTTAATTTATGACAATTTTGGGGGCCGTTGTTCTTGTGATTTGGTAACTGTGTGCTCAAGCCAAAAAACGAGAGAGAAACGAAAAATCGGGGAAGAACAGAAAAGCAAAAGTACCGCATATTAAATATATAAATACTAAATTTGGCGTTTCCACGTTAAGCAAATTTATTGTACTCGCTTGTGGGTGTGTTGGTGTGAATAGCATGCACATATGCTCCGCACGCACTGTGCGTAAGTGTGCAATACAATAGGCAGTTCTTTCTCTCGCTTGGGAAAATGTCGACAGTTTTAATAACTTTGGAAACGGCGCTTGGAGACAATGAATATAAACTCCTTATCGCATTTGATGATGACACATGGCGGTGCGTTGGTATTGTTCTCACGCATTTCGCACACCCACACATACGAGCTGGAGCACGCGTTTGCAAAAACTGGGCAAACAATTCCATAAAAAGTAAGGTACATGCTTTGAAAGCATTATGGAGATACTCGTACATTACAAAGACCACTGGCACAATAGAGAGATGCAAGCGAGTGATAAATGCGAACATGTCCAAAAAGGTTTTCGCCATAGAACAGCAGTCAATACGACTACGGCTAAGTGCGTAGAACATTTCGCCAGTTTGGTTTGGCGTATGCACGATAACGAAGAGCTGACAAAGGAGGAAATGAACAATGGAGAAGTCCGGTATCGGAAGCTGGTACGTGAATAGAGAGAGTTTTTAGTGCCTTGCGTTCAGAATTCAATCGAGTGTGATCTGGTCACTAGTGATCATTTCAATGCAAACAATCAATTGTAAAAACTATACCATAGCATCATATAATATATATATATATATATATATATATATATATATATATATATATATATATATATATATATATATATATACTTATTATATTTTGACATCTGCTGAAATTGGTGCCCCTAATCTTATACGTGACTTTGAAAATTGCTTATACCTGAGTAAACTCTGCAGCAGCAGGATTTACAGTATGTTCAGCCAGAGAGAACTGATGATGATGCGTGGATTTTATTGAATTTTTACTTTGAAGTATATGCAGTACACTGTGAAGTTATCTTCAAAAAAAGATTAGCTCCATCATCTGCTTCATTAAAAGCTCCAAATGGCTGGACCTTTGAAAGGGATGGGACCTGTTGTCTCATCCGGTATCACAAAGGGTCAATGTTGGCCTAAGTGCGCCCTTTTCGGTAGCCGCCTAACCTACCTACCTACCTACTTTCAGCGTCAAGAATAGCTTGACATAGTCAGACGCATCTCTATACAACGTCTGCTTAGGCTGGGACATGTCGTGCGTATGGACGAAGAAGCTCCAGCGAAAAAGGTGTTCGAAGCGGAAGCCGCTGGACGCCGATGGTAGGGGACGACCATGCCTCCGATGGAGGGACCAAGTCGAGGAAACCCTAACCACGCTTGGTATAACAGATTGGAGAAGACGCGCGAAAAGCAGAGGCGCCTGGAAAGCGCTGTTAAGTTCGGCCGTAACCCGAGAGCGGGTTGTTTCGCAGATTTTGTGATTAGGCCACGGAAGTAAGTAAGTAAGTCAGAATGGGGGTCACCTCGGAAGGCTCCTGCAGATTTTGTATGAAGGAAGAGGAGACGCATTTGCATGTGTTGACAGAATGTTCGGCTCTCATGCACACCCCCAGGAAATACTTGGGATTCTTCCAGGGCTCTGCCAATGATGTGAAACCTCTGAAGCCAAAACTTGTCATTACGTTTATCCAGAGGATACGACTCAAATATGTACTTTGAACCTCTGATGGGGGGCACAATAGATTGAAAGGTCACGGTGCTTAAAACCCCTACACACAATAATCAAATAATCAAGTAAGTCAAGAATAGCTGCGCATCTTCTTGGCATACTTTCAACATATTTTTCAGCATACTCCTTGGAAAGGGAAACGCCATATTTTTATTATTGTTCGGCAGAACTGCTTCAAATTTTACGCAGTGTGTTGTATGTATGCAGGATCGTCATATGAGGAATGCAAGATCGGCTGTAGATTAAATAGATGCCTAGGCAAAGCGGAATAGTGCCCTCAGTAGCGATTATGACCGGCAGAGTGTGCCGTGGGCGAAACTATTGGTTGTGCTGATCTGAGTCGTTCCTGACTCAGAGCACGGAGAGAAAATAGAATAAGCTAATGCGAGTGGCAGTTTTAGTTTCTTCAGATTAACTCTGGTTTATTTAGTGGCTCGCTGGCTCTTTTATAGCATTTCAAATATGTTTCTGTCTTATTTTGTCTAACATAAAATATACCTATCTTACTTCTGCCAGCTACAAATCATATCTCCAAAATTAGTCTCAAGTATCGAATTACCGATATTTTTCTTTGACGAATCATAATCTTTGTTTATATTATTATAATTGAGTGCAAGTGCAAGGGCAAGTAACTGCACTGTCCAATATGCATGCGACGCAGCATTGAAGGCAGCGCATGTCAATGCACCACCAAATGTGCGTATTTAGCGTATTTGGAATTGAGTGCAAGTTCATGGCGTTGCGCTATTGTCAGCTCGTTAGCATGGGTGAATCACTAGTGTGCTTGTGACGATGTGTAGTACACTACAACAGGGTTTCCTGCAAGTTTGGTTTTCATAATTGCCCACCCATTTTGTACAGGATTGGCATCTGGAGATTGTGAGGGTAATCCATTGTGATGACGTCATTTTCACCCTTCCACTCGTGGCAGAGACGACTCCGATGCTTTGGGTGATTTTATTCTGGTAGAACCGAATTTTCATTATTCTTGGCAGATTTCAGAAGGCCGCGCATTTTCAATTTCACCATGAATTCTGCATTCAAATATTATTGAAGAAGAGTGAAGTACTAAATCCACGCTTTAAGAAGCATCCCCAGACATAAACTTTTAGAGGGAATTTGACGGTGTGTTTTATAAATTATTTATCGCTGGTTAACCATGAATGCTTCAACGGAACAGGACATTCGACCAATCGGGATTGCTATTTTGCCTTGCCCGGGTCCTACGGAATTTTATGTGGTCTACAGCATGCACTGTTTTCGAGGTTGTAAGCGAAATTTTACCTTTGCCTCGTATAAGTCCTGCCTGATTGTGTTGAGACTTTTTTGAAATATTTCTCCTTAGCTTCTCGCCGCGGCAGAGTGGGATCCTTCTCGAACAGCTTCAAACTCAATTTACTTTTCCCTCAATTTTCCGCTATCGTCCTTTGTAGGAACTCGAGCTACGAGTAAGAGCAACAACTTTCGGGTTTTGGTTGACTTATTGACATTTTATATGCCCAAAAATTTGCTTCAGACTTTGGAAACTCCCTTCGAAACAGTCCCTCACTTCATTTTAGTGTTATCACTTCAGTTCATCAGTTCATATGATCCTAATTGTTCTAATGGCGGAGCCACTAAAACGGAGCTAGAGTAACTGTTTGCAGGTGAGGCACTCATCATTTATCAGGCTTTCTGACCATCATTCACTGTAAAATTTTTAGAGAAACACAAGCAAGGACTAAGCTGTTGATGCACAGACTCCTACCTAACGGTACGCTGATCGGCATTGCCTTCTTTGAACAATGCGAACACTCTCCATTCGACGTGTTGTGACATGCCAAGCTGCTGGTAAGGTTTGCTTGGTTGTTGGCAGTGAGCTCCTCCGCATTCGCACCAGAGCCCGCAGTTTACACACGTCCCTTTGCTTGTTAATGTTGCATTTAAATAATTGTGAAAGTGAAATGCATGCATTTTAATTTTGAATTTTTCCTCTATTTTCTGTTTTGTTTATCCAGTACCCCATGGTGTCCTGGCGCTGCTCCCTCTTGCTCTACCTCCTCTTTGTCTCATGCTGCAGTGCGAGTAGAATTTAATTTCTTTTGCAATATGCGGCAATTAAAGCCAACCCTCATTTGCGCAGCACGACCTCTGCCTCTCACTCTATTAATAGTCCTGCAATTTACGTTCAAATTGCTTGGCTTCGAAGTGAAGTTCATTGGCGGAGCATGTGTGACGTGCTGCAACTCATTTGCATGAAGCTGATGTGGCTTTGAATAAAAACACACATTGTCCTAATTGCCGCCTTTGCACTGACAGCGGGGCTGCTTCCTGCTTTCGTTGTCCTGCATTGTGCCGACTTTTGCGTGAAAGTCACTTTTGCTGGAATTAAAGCCCGCGATGCTGTGATTGTTAAAGCTCACCTATGAGTACATACGCACGTACGTGTGAGCCCTGTATCTACAGCGGACAATGTGAAGGCAGTGCTGTGACTGACTGCGGGCAGTCAACAAAAAGGGACAAAGCCAGAGCGCCAGCGTGAATGTGGCTGAGCAAATATTAATTTGTTAAGCTCCTTAAAGCAGTTGATTTGATTTTGGTCGACGCTTGCGGCGTCAAGCATTTGTTTTCTTCTGTTTTGGCGCCCTTTCCGGCACACAACCATCTCGGAACGTTTTCAAATAGAAAAGAATTTATTAAAATTTTAAGCTGTGCGAAGCACTAAAAATGCCGAAACGGATTCTACGGGATTTCCATTCCATTTGACCATATGACGTCAGCCTTTGCGGCAATCCTTCGTGAATGCGTTGAACTGCTGGCTTCTGGTGGTTCAGCTTCAGTTTCGTCTCTAAACGAATTTGCTGAGGCATTCCGAAGCTTGTGCAGTCAATCGGCCGTGGTTGTGGCAAATCGAAATGTTTATTCTACTTGTGGCAGGTTTATCAGCACTTCACAATTTCAAATGTGGGTTGGGATGGACTGGGCTGGACTGGGTTGGCTTGGCTGGGCTTGGCTTGGCCTATGGATAAATGTTTACTCGTAGATTCAGATTTTTGCGCAAGAGAAGTGATGAAAGCAAATATTTTAATTAAAATTCAGTTGAAAGTTGACTCAAATGGGCGAATAAATTGAATTTGAGATTCTCTTTGTAAGCACCTAAAACGGCAACGAAATATGTAAACGCGTTTCTATTACATCAAAAAGGGTTGCGAAATATTTATGATCCTTTTATTTGCTCTCCAGTGACAAATGGGACGCTGTGTCAAAAGTGCTTCAGTTGCAGCTTTGGTGCGTCGTATTAAAAATGTTGAAAGGCTTAAATGCTCATGGAGGCGAACTGTTTGATTTGTGAATGTGAAGGGAAACGCCGTTCAAACGAATTGCCTGAAACAATAGATTTGGGGAAAATCGGATTTTTTGAAAAACCAATTTTACGAACGTTGACACGATTTAATCTTTTAATTGGACAATGGTCCAAAATACTCGCAGCTTCAATGTCGTTATTTAAGTCACTGCCGAAGCAAATGCAAGGAGCAACATGTCGAGGGCAGGGCATGGGAATACTACGGGGTTGTGCGAATAGTCAGCAAAATGTTTCGATAACAAACACAAAAAATGTATTAAGACCTTGAACATTCATCAAGGAACTCCTCGAATGTAGTTATGATACGAAATAGGAAATATGTCTGCAGTATTGAAGCGATATGGTATTGTGTAATGATAGGTGTCATTATTAGTGAGCAAATCTGTTGTGTAGCGATACCCGATAGAGCTGGAGATAATAATTCATATTGAAACACCACATGTACCCGAGGACACCTTTCCATGCACAGCTGTCGAGTATTAGTTGAAACACTCATATGTAGGTAGTAATTTTTTGTATAAAATTGGCCCACGACCACCAGTAGGAAGGGGAATGTACGTAAACAGAACTTAGCTGTTCATTTTATAAGCATCGGAAGTTGTTTTGTATCATTCATGACTCGTTTAGTTTGTTGGATTGAGTGAGTATCATTTGAGAGAGTTTGTCAAATGTGGCGTCAATTGGTCATTGTTTGGTTAGTACAGTTTCTTTGTGATTGCCCAGCCCTCGCTCGCTTGAGACCCAAATATCTCGGAAGCCCTCTTCTAGGGAGTCTAGGGCATTGCTCTAGTTAAGAACTTTCAGACCTATCCAAATTAGTCAGCAACTCCGGATGGTTGTAAAGGTACAAAGGTATATTACCATTTTCTTTAGGCTCGCGAGGTCATGGCAACAAAACGGCACTATTACTAATTGAGGAGACCCGAGGTCGGCAGCTATTTTACCTATCTACCTCTCTGAGAACACAGTGTAACTCTCTACTGGATATCCTTCTGCACTCCAGTTCCGTCGATTTTGAAACAATAGTGCAGCATCGCAGAGAACGGCAACGGGTGATTGCATAAATATGCCTTTGCGTTCAAACGATCAAACTTATTCGCACACACGCGTTCCCTGTTGATTTTTAATCAATCTAAACATGTGCTTCTTGTTGGCTCTGTGATTTTACCTCTTTAACTACCTTATTTGGTTAATAAACTTCGATAATTTCACTGATGTGTGTGCCCGAAAATTGTTCGAGGCCCTCGTTAAATACATTGTCCACTAAACTAAAGTCTGGATTATGTGGTTACGAATGACGGGCAGTTAACGCATAATTGTTCTACGGCCTCCTTCACCCTGGGATATTTGGAGCTATGTTCGTGAAAGCGACACACATTCTTGATTTAAGAACTTATAGTGGTCTGTATTGGCAGCTCTTCAGGCACCGCTAATTTGGTTTTAACTTCTCTTAAACACTTCCCTTAAACACTTGTGAGCATCTTACAGGATGTTTCTTTACAGGTAGTTGTATTGCACAGATAGAAAAAGGCATCAACCATTCCAGACATTAGGTAGACCGCAATACTCAATTGAAGTGCCAGCAGCTTTATGTGCACAGTTACGAGTAAGCTTGAGGGTCAGTTATTAAGAATGAAATACAATAATATGCCTTCTACTAAAAGGACGAGATAGGCAGACACATAGACAAAGGCCAAGAGTAAGCGGTTGAATAAATGTTTCTTTTATTAAATTGAAAACTTCATGATCAACATCACTATTGTAAAATGAGTACATACAAATATAAATGCATACAAATATAAAGGAAACGCAAAGGATATTGAATTTACTTTCCTCATGCTGGTGCACTGTTCTTCACATGTACATGGAGTGTATACATGGGAGTGCCATTTATCTGATTAAGTGAATATGAATGGTTGCACTTGGTGAGACTGCTTCCATTTATACTTATTTATATCTTTAGGAAATTTAACAACTACACTTTAAAAAAGGAAAGTGTGTTTTCACTATGGAAACCTGCAGAAGTTGTTTAATGCAGAGGAATCTACTCTTAACAATAATTTTGCAAGCCTACTCGCGTCCTAAATTTAATTAAGAAACGGTTTTTGGTGAAATTTTGGTAAGCACAGAAATCATTCCGTAGACGGAATATTTGTTAGTATTGCAGCACAATTATTGACAGTGAGCCTACATTTGTGCGCCTGAAAATATGCATTTGCACACGAATTTGCATATCGTACCCGAACGCCATCCAACTGATATAAATTCAATATCCTTTGCAAACTGTTGCGCTGCATTTTCGTTTTGACACATCAGGGAAAACAGAGTTTACTCTAAAAAGAGCATGAGCTGATAAATTCATTTAACATGTCAATATTTCCAATTGCAAGCAAAGATTTCAGTTCAAAGTCCTGAAACAGGACGCAACTGAAATTTCAGCTTTCAACGTAAACTCAATAATAAAAAATTGCTCACTTTTTCTTAGTTTTTAAACGATTTAAAGGCATACAGATTTTTCCTCAACTCATGGGCATGGCTACGAATTAAAGGGATTTATTAAATGCTGCAAAATAACTCAACTGCTCGTCAAAGTGTCATAAAAAATTTATTCGCAATGGAATTGTTTCTCATGTGTTCTGGGAGTTTCTTGCTGAAGTTCTCTCGCTCCCTATCCTCATATTTTATTCACGCTCGTCCAGCTTTTGACACCTCAAAGGAAAATACCACAAGTGTCCATGTTGCCATCGAAATCTCTTCGAGTGTCAGAGTTCTGCCACAATCGCTCATTTATAAGGAAGTTTTAAAAACAACATTTTTGCTGGGAAAAATTTCAGTTTCCCAACTTATTTTTTGTTAAAAATATTGAAATATTTTAGGAAAATGCTTCTCATTTACAATCTTTAATCGTTAGGCCTGATTCTCGACTCAAAGCTTAATTGGAAAGCCAATCTAGCTGAGAGGGTACGTAAAGCAACAAGCGCTAATACTGCTGTAGAAGAGCAGTTGGAGCACGATGGGGACTTCGTCCTCGATTCGTGCTCTGGCTCTACACGGCCATCGTCGAACCCAACCTGTTATACGGATCGGCCTTTTGGTGGCAAGCTCTCGAAAAAGCCTGCAACATCACACCCCTCGTTGAAGTCAGAAGATCCATTGCTCTACTGATCATTGGCGCTGTTCGTACCACACCCACGAAAGCCGTTTTTGCCATGCTGCACTGGCTCCCTCCGTGGCTCCTGGCTAAACAACAAGCTAAGCTGACAGCGATTAGACTTAACGCTCTTTCGCATTGGCGCTTAACCCTGACGGGCCATGCCTCTATTCTGAATCAGGATCCAGCTGTGTCCAACTTTATCGATTACATGTCGGCCTATACCGAATTGAACAGGAAGTTCGACCTCACTATTCCAAGCAGAAATGACTGGACATAATCGTCGGTGAAACGGTCGATATCTATACCGACGGTTCCAAAATTGGAGGTAGAGTCGGCAGCGGTATCTTTTGCGACAAACTGGACTTAAAAATCACCCTACATCTCCCTGACCTTTCCTGCATCTTTTAGGCTGAGGTCATGGCTATTCATCAAGCAGCTAAATGGATGCTGAGTAGCAATATCGGCGCAGTCGACGTATCCATCATTTCAGACAGCCAAGCCGCCATTAAATTTATTTTTGGCTCTACGGTCCCCTCAAGACTCGTTCATGAATGTCGCACATCTCTAAATGAGCGCTCAAGATAATCTCGGGTGCACCTAGTCTGGGTTCACGGACATAGCGGCATCCCGGGCAACTGCGAGGCGGACGAGCTTGCCAAGGCAGGCACGCTACTGCACGAAATTCAGCCCTCCGTAAATATCGGCATCCCACTGGCAACAGCCAAGCTCGATATCAAACGGAAAAATCCTGGATCGATGAGGAATCCTGCCGCCCGGCTAGACTAACTTGGGCAAGAATGGACAAAAACAGAACCAATCAACTTCTTCGACTTGATCGCATATCACTGTCGACAACTGAATCGGTTTTGAGCGGCCACTCCATACTGGGACAGCACGCAGAAAGACTGGGCCTACCCTCAAACGATTTATGCCGTGGCTGTGGTTACGAGGAGGAGGAGTTTTCCACCTCTTATGCCACTGCCCATCCTTGAGCACAAAAAGAAATCGCACCTTGGGTGCCCCATTTCTTACAAGCCTGACAGAGCTGTCATCCTTTAATATTAGGGACATAGCAAGGTTCATCAAACATTATCAAGCGGGCTGCAACACCCTTTATTGGCCCAGGACCCTTCTGTGGTGTAGGCAAGGGCAAGCTGTTCAACCAGATTAGGATCGATGAGGGACAGCATAGACACAAACACTGGGTTAACACACCAGGCCTAAGGGTATCAAAGAGTCTGCTAGAGACAGACCACCTAAAAAGATTCGAATCACTCATCAATCTCTCTAAGAATAATCTTAGGATGATTACAGGCCTAATCACAGGACATTGAATAATAAGCGAACTATAAAATTTTACTTCACATTTTTTCGATGCAATTTGCAGATCTTGATGTTTGCTAATATTAGAAATCATGATAGGAGGAGGGCGTTGTTGTGATCCCTTGTTTACAGTGGGCTCTGTCAGATTTTCTTCTTCAGAGTTTTCTTCTAGTGCAGATACTGTTTTATGGAATTTTCTCGGTCTATATTTCCTAAGTATCCAGACCGTTTCTAGTGCAAGCTGCGATTCATCTTTTACATACTCTGTAGGGGCCTCGTTAGCGTGAGGATTTGATAAAGAATTTCGTTCATTTGCTTTCTCAAAATAAGCGTTTTCGGATTAAAGTTATCGTTTTCTTTTTAAGACCATGGCACAATTTTTACAAGTGAAGAAATTTTTGTGTAATGAGTTAAGATATGCAACAGATGTGGAAGCATTGCTTACAACGTCAGCCGAAATCTTCACTTTCTGAAGACGATAGTTGTCTTCCTAATAGGGATTCACGTAACGGTGCAATTGAAGCAGGTTATTTGAATGATTTTTTGTTGCTCTCTCCTGGCGCAGGTGCCATAGTTCCAGGCTATACCTTGAATATGGATTATATAGATGGTCGATAATGTAATGCAACCCTCAATTGACAGCTGGAAGCAAATAATAATCAAAGTCTCCTGTTATGGCAGGTAACAATTCTTCAAATTGCTTTCAATAAGTTTTGGTTCCATATTTTCCTATTGAGGGAAATGAAAAGAAAGTTGTCTTTTTCTCTTCCTTTTTCTCCTGCTTTTTCTTTTTCGATTTTTTTTCAATTATTCCTTAAATAGAAGCAATTAACCGCTCCTCCCCAAAGACTCGTACACAACATTTCTGTGACATTTCAATTAAGTGTTAAAATAAATGATTTCATCATCTTTATATTTACCACGACAAACTTGTGAAGGATGTGTAAAACTTCGTAAAATATTCAGCGCGATATTCGCACATCAATATTACAATTATGGCAATAGCCTTATAATTGTGTTGTACTTGAATATCCAGTCCCCTTTAGAGAGCTGTGGTGTCCCGGACTTCTTCTGCTGAGTGATAAAGTGTGTAATATTAGATGCAAACAACGAAGCCACAGTAAACAACCCGAAAACTTTTCTAAAACGTGAACACCAGTAAAGAGAATTTGTCAACAGCATTGCTGAGATGTGTGAAAATTTTGTCGCTACCAAGCGTGGAGTTATTTTTGTTTACTTGGTGTTTGCTGCCATTATAAACACATCAAGACTTTTCTCCATTTTGCAACCATGCCACAGAAGTTGCCGCTTTCCCAACTCCTCTACACAATTGCAAATGAATGTGTGAAAAAGTGACGTGAAATATTTGTAGTACCACTCAAAGTCAAGATAAATTTCATTAAAGCTGACTGCATTGGATCGTATTGCCCATTACAAATGCACAATCCCGTGTGTAGGTTTCACGCCTTCTCAGCTGTCAACATCAAAAGGACAGCAGAACAATTGTGAGTGATGAGCTATTGGGCCACTTCGATTGTACGAGTAGTGACAAGTAAAGATGTGGCGTGCACACTTCTTCATTTTTGGTTTATAGTCCGTCACCACCACTGTCGTCATTGCCTTTAGACAGATACGAGATATGGCCCATTCATCACCTTTGAAATCCCTTAATACCGGAGATTAATTTCCAATCTTCATCTTTCAAGGCACAGAGCGACTCCGGTCTCGAAGCCATCTGTATGCGTTTCCTTTTTTAAGCTTATCGCGCCACCAATATGAGGCGGAAACTGTAACGTCAATCCATGTGACGTGACAAGGATAGGCACAAATTGTATTGACAAGATATTTATTTTTCCAAAATTCTGAAATATGTGCTTCTAATTGGCTACAGGAGCTTTTTCTGGAAACGAAATTAATCTCCAGTTTTCAATCAGATGATTTTGAGGAGTGAAGAAAAATATGCTTCCAAATTTCTATTACAGTTTCCCAAAGGAGCATATCACCCTGAATAGGGCCAGATTTCTTGACTGTACTCGGGAAAAATAGAATTGCATATTTTATTGAAGGTGTGATTCAAGTTTCCAAAATATACCATTAAAAAACAAGGAGTATTTGGGTGGTCAAATTGTACTCATATGCATAGTAATATGCAACATCAATACTCCGAAAAGTAAGATCCCTTTTTCGCAAAGAAACATCATCCTGACGAACTGTAGACCGATTTTAAACGAAGACCGATTTTAAATGAAGCTTTGTTCGGTTTCGGAGGGAGTCAAAAGAATGACCGAGAAAACCGGAACATTCCTCATAGAGATATGGTGGAGTTTATACTCGTATAATGTGTGGAATTTGCAGTGGCTTCACCGGATTCAATGTTCATGCTAGTTGTCTTTGTGTTCTTATACGAATATTACTTGCTTGAGCTAATTATATGATATTGATCGTACAGTCTTTCAGTTATTTGATTTCTCAGGATATGTCTCCATTCCTAACTGGTTAATATAGACATTAGCTATGTATTCTTTTGTTCTCTGAAGAATATAAACTTTGGTTCTTGCTGACTGAGCGCACCTTCTCCAATGGTGCAGCTTAACATTTAATATTGAAACATAAATGATTGCATACTTTTAGGATCCCATTTGGAGTTTGAGAACGAGTGCACCACTCTATGTATTTAAGCCAAGACACTATCCATGCAGATAAAGCTTCCTTTGAGGTGTAGATAATGTTCTTGATGTTATCGAAAATTCCTTCGAGTTGTAGATAATGTTCTAGAATGTTCTCGAAAATACCTTTGAGGTGTAGATAATGTTCTAGAATGTTCTCGAAAATTCCTTCGAAGTGTAGATAATGTTCTAGAATGTTCTCGAAAATACTTTCGAGGTGTAGATAATGTGCTAGAATTTTCTCGAAAATACCTTCGAAGTGTAGATAATGTTCTAGAATGTTCTCGAAAATACTTTCGAGGTGTAGATAATGTGCTAGAATTTTCTCGAAAATACCTTCGAGGTGTAGATAATGTTCTAGAATTTTCCCGAAAATACCTTCGAGGTGTAGATAATGTTCTAGAATGTTCTCCAAAATTCTTTCGAGCTGTAGATAATGTTCTAGAATTTTCCCGAAAATACCTTCGAGGTGTAGATAATGTTCTAGAATGTTCTCCAAAATTCTTTCGAGCTGTAGATAATGTTCAAGAATGTTCTCCAAAGTTCCTTTGAGGTGCAGATAATGTTCTAGAATGTTCTCGAAAATTCTTTCGGGATGAAGATAACGTTCTAGAATGTTCTACTTCAACCATTCGGAAAGTATATAAGCCAGCAAGCCAAGAAAGTCGGCAGACAGCTGAAACGCAACCGTAACAGTGAGTACATCGGGCATTTTAATCGAAACAACAACATTTGTAATTGTGATTGAGAAGTAATAAAGTGATTAATTAAACTGCAAATTATGATAAAGTAAAGTTTAAGCCTAATATTATGTGTAAATAGCAATAATTAAATAAAGTTTATTATTTGAATTTAACCTGCGATTGTTTGATTACTACCCAATCCAGTGGTGCGAATCCGAGTATTGAGAGTTAGAATAAATTGTCAGGAGAGCAATTTCGTAACAATATAATAAATTTTATGTTTTGAATTCATTTTTAATTAAAACGTTTATTAATTTATTTGTTTATAATTAAAGCAATAAACAAATAAATTAAAATTTTAATTAGTTCAAGTTTTTATTTCGAGTTCTTTAACGTAACTTTGGCAGTTCTTTACAGTTTAAAGGCCAATAAAAGAACCGTGAAAACCCGGCAGAGTGTAAAGCAATTGCGGGAGTAACTTCTCAATGCATCGTCAACGATTTGTATTCCTTTCTTGCAGTTTTCGGCATGAAGTCCGCAACATTTAAATGCGAGTACAAAAGCATTCCGATGGGACCAGAGGAGCGTTTGCAAATTGGTATTCCACACATTCGCCGTTCACTTTTGGCAATGCTTTTCTGTGTTTTTAGCGGGCGAGTTGTTTCTCATTTGGAATAAATTGCATGATATTTGGTGCTGGCATTTATCTCGCAGTGCACAAACAAATTGCATAATTGTTTCCATTCAATTCGTGCGTCAACACATCCACCGACGTCAATGCTGTCCGCGACCCAAGCACCTCGTTGCACCACATTACATGGCGTCGTGGTGCTTCTGTGCGCCGCTGGAAATTCATCACGGTGCCTAGTTGATGAGGACCAGAGTTATACTGCGGCTTAAATGCTGTAATATCTGCATTCGTGTGCGCATTTGTGGACAAACATTCAAATGGCATTAGTTAGAGTGACAGCCGTCAAAGAGCCCCACTACAATGTGACAATTATCGTATTAAATTTTGAAAAGAATTGCTGATGGTCAAACATGTTGCCAAAGAAATAAATTTCGAGTAGCGAAATGTGGTCAGGGCTGAGACTAAAGAGTTGCCTTGTGATGAGCAGTCAATTGGACGATGTTGACGTGTTTTATCTGTGAACAGGAACGAGTATATATTTATGCAGCTCAGTTTTATCCAATTGTGGTCTTCCTTAGTGTACTCGTATGCTGCTGGGCAAATTCTATCAGGAATAGGATATTAGCGCACGATTTGTTGTCTATCAGAACATTGCAGAGAGAGATTCTTTTAAATGGAATGGAAATTTGTTGTGCAAACTAAACGTTGAACTTATACAGGAGCTTCACAGCTCTCTCATTTGTTTGTTCACTCCAGTGGGGGAATTACATAACAATATCCCTCCAGGCCTGCGTATTTCGGGTATCTCAATATGACATTATTTCCCAGGGATTTTTATAACCCAATTTAAAAATTAGTTCCAAATTCCTCGTTTCTGTTATCCTTTAATTGAAGAAAATCATTGCGAAGTCTGGTTAAAATGTGACATAATTTTGGGAATCTATTGCTATGTGAATACAATGGACCCTTGGTGGTCTGAGTGAACTGGTCTTGAGACCGGCTGCCACGTTAACCTTGCTATGTGAAGGGCGACTAGGATCGTGTCAGCTGGTCTCTATATACACCCCTGCCAGGTTCTCTATCCTCACTTATTTTAGAACAGCACAATTATCATCACCTTTCCTTTCGTATTCAGCTTTCACATGGAATCAAATGAATTCCCAAAATTGATTTATGCTAATGTAGAAGAAGGAGTAATAAGAACGAGACTTTGGTGTGTGTGATCGACGTTGTTGTCATATTGTGAGCGCTTCAACTCCGCAAAGGCTTTCAGATTTGGGCTAAAGGTGAACACGTGGCTCTTGGGAAGGCGCACACCGTCGAGTCCCATATTGGGTGTTAGGAGATTTCATCAGTTTTTCGTTTGTATTCACTCAGTTTTGTTCGTTCATAGGTTGAACATTGACCCACTTGCCCAGAAATAAATGAACATTGATTAAAAAGATCGGCAAGTAGCAAATTTTCGCTTAGCTCAGCTGCAGTTTATAAAATAAGTTTAATCTCTGGCCTTAAATGGCTGACAATCATCACTGATGTGTATCGCATTCGAAAGTGCTGAAGTTTGAAATTAAAAATCACGCGTATGCGTGTGCGAGGGGCACATTAAGCCCGATTTCACTTGTTTGGCAAGCACACAAGAAGCCCTGCAAAGTAAAAATATAGGGACTCGCATAAACTCGCAGGAAAAACTTTCGTTGGGCATATCTGAGTTACAATCTCGAAACTTTTAATGCTCTAGGCTCAAAAACACATTGACACGATTTTTGTAGCTGCCGCTACTCGGCAACTTCCCCCTCAAGATAACGCACGCACAACGCACGCACAACGCACAAGTGGAAATGCGACCATAAATTGACAAAGTTCTGGCAAAGACACAAACAAAGTGCATGGAAAGGAGCTCCGCTGTTGCCACAGTTACACCCTATTTTGGTTTTATTTTTAGTACTCGTACTTTCTCAGGAAGTGTGCGGGTACGAGTTTCTTTTGGGCACTGCTTATTTCGTATACACTAAACCACACCATGGCATGAAAACAAATAAGGATACGTTTCCAAAGAAGCTCGCGAGCACATCGTGGGTAGCATCCTTTCTGTAGCGAATGCACATTTACTGGCTGAGCAATTGACGAGCCATGTTTGGTTGTGAATGTGCCATGATTTTGCTTCAGCGTACATGCGGGTATGCTGGTAAGAATTGAGCATTGAGTAGTTCCAGTTTTAAGTACTCCTTTGCAATGAATCACAGCCTCCACGTTCAAGCAGCCAACACTCTCATTTATAATTCATGCGTACGAGGCTGTGATTAGACTTGCTGCAAAGGAAGTACTCTGGCGTAAACTTCTCAGACAAGCACACAAAAGTGCCCGCTGAAAGTGTAGGCTTGAATGGTGTACCTGTGCATAGCGCCAACTTAATATGCCACAAAGCTGCTTGTAGAGTACCGAAACTGCCTCAAATGAGTGGGAAACAGAAGAATTGGTGATGCGAGCCGTTTGGACGGCTTTTTCTTTGCCTTTAAAAATCAATTTCTGAAAAAACAAAATAAAAGGAAAACAAATCGAACTGAGCGAAGATTGAAACGACAATGGAATACTTTCTAAGGATTTCTCTTTGGAAATGACAAAGGAAAATAAATCTTCAGAATTTGTGTGCAAGTGAATGCAGAAAAGTTTTCGGCACAAGTTGATTACACTGGCAAGAAAATTGTTTGTAATTAATCATGGGGAAAAAGCCGAGTCCTCGTGTGCGGCGTTAACTGAACTATGCAACTGGGCCCTGATTTTGATTACAATTTATGAATATTCTGTTCTTATTGAGATCGGTTGTGGCAGGCGAAATGTGTCTCTGCTGGAAACCAAGTGGTGATGGCTAGAAGAGAGTTATAGAAGTGGCTGCCAAGGGAGATCGAACCAATAAATATTGACTTCTGTAATATTGACAAATGTGTCTGAAAGAGGCACAACTCTGTGATACATGACTCTGATATCTGATTTCCATGCTACGATAAAGCAAGAGTTAAGAGTCGGTCTACGCTCTCACTATACTCACAATCGTTTTACCACATTTCGTTCATGGTACTCGTATTCACTCAGTTCGATATTTTCAAAACCTTTGCCAAATGACACAGATTTGCTCTGGCCGCCGGTCATCGCTGCTTACAAGTCAGTGAGATTCTTACTGGAATTTGAAAACAGGGTTTCATTAATGGGTGGACTAATGTCAGCTTGGAAAAGAGAACGGACAATTTTCTATTACATTCGGAGCTTTAGATCATATGTACTACCAGATTATACCAGAGTTTCATGGAATCACACAGTCCTCCCACGGTGAAAAGAGTTCCGAGTGTGCATAGTCTTCATTTGGTAGATGTGTGAGGCATGTATACTTATACTGTTGGTTTGTCTACTGGATTTTTCTGGTCTTTATAGGTAGAAAACTTGAATTCTGTGCTTCACACAGCTCCTTGCTAAACTGGTGTTCTATATCGAAACATATTCTGGATACTTAACAACGAATAGTTTATGTCTTCGAATAACTGTTTACATCAATGAACATGTTCCTGGATGCTTAAACTGTTCCACATATCAGGTCACACAGGGTAATATTATCTAATTCGACTCCACTGAAGTATTCTACGCCACTATTGGTCAGAAGTTTATTAACTATTTTTAGCTTTTCCCTACTCCAATAACAACAAATTGATGACACCCGCACATCCCCGCGCTCTTCTTGTTATTCGTATATTCTGATTGCCACTGGCAGTATTTAAGATCTGTTTTGATATTTAACAGCAATCTATTTAAAGGAACATTCGTCGAATATTGGTTGGGGAGAGGGGAGTCCCTCCCTCTTTCTGCGTGGATGAATTGCTGTAGGGTATCCTAAATTAAGAAAATTTATGAGGCTCGGTAATGGTTTTACTTCTCTTTTTATGCTGCTGCGCCACAATTGCACTGAGTTAATGAAATACCATAAATGCCGAAATAGACGCTATCCACTTCTGGCCAAGCCATTATGCCAAACCGCAGTATAAAGGAGCACACCTTTTACGGCCCCAATACTAATTTAGACATAATCGTAAAGATAGGAAACCAATGAGCAGGCGGCGAGCAGCAAATGTCCCCATGCACCATAAACTGGTGACATCCATTAAGCTGCATCGGAGTATGGGTGTGATTTCGGCATTTCTGATCATGGACACAGATATATTATCCGGCTTACTGGATGCCGTTTCCACAGTTCCACTGTTATTTATGCGAGGTGTATCCACTTCGGGAAGTGAGGAAATGTTTATGACCTGTCGCTACTCGTAGTTTCGTTGGTTGTCACAAATGAATTGTTGCTAAATTACTGGAAATAGCGATTAAAGATAGCGAAATATTCTTTCCCATGTGTAGCACAAATCCTGCATACATGTAATTGCAAGAATGAAGTGTGCGGAGGGAGTGAAGGAGGCGGAGGGGCGGGGATTTGTCGCCCACAAACGAGATATGCCTTTTAGCGTAGGTTATCGTTGTAATTGTTGGTAGCTTAAGCATTTGGGGTAAGAGTATTAAGCATTAAGCTGGAGAAAGTTATTACACTGGGGATTTCATTTATCTATAAGTACACACAAAGTGTGCGTGCTTGCGTGTGTGCGTATGAGTGAGCCCCTGCGGACTCATACAGTGCTCGCAAAGTCACACACGCACGCACTCACGCATTCACTCACAGAATAAATGGCAGCGTGCCGTTTTTATGAACGCATTACGGGCATTTGCTGTGTGCACATTTTTGCTTGCGTCATTTTGGCAACGCAGCAGCAGCGCTACAGCTTGTGTGAGCCGTGAGCCGTAAGCCGAGAAAGGAATCACTTACCTCGCACATTATGTAATAGAAAAAATGACGTTTAAGGAAAAATGGGCGTTTTTGTATCAGTAGCAGGAGCTGCCAGAAAGCCAAAAATGTGCCAAACAAAGATTTTTGACTAGTTTTATGCGCTGCCGGCTGAGTCGACTAATCTTTTTCAGTGGGTGTATGCTCATAAGTGGTGCTGGATAGTGCAGGCAATTTAATGCCGTATACGTTACCGCGCCACATGTTTTATCTGCTGTTTCGCAAATCAACACGGCCGCAGTTGGCCTCCAAGTTGCCGTATGCGGCGCAGCCACGTTCAAGGTCTCGTGACCGGAGTTGGTGGCGCCGGCACCGGCACCGGTGCGAAATAGGCGGAAAATGTAAATGTCACTTAGGGTCGAGTGTGCTTGATGCTGTCAACGGTGTCATTTACTGTGTCTGTGTGTGGCTGAGTGAGTCGGTCCGAGCTTCAGTGAAGAAGCTCTGCTGACTGCGAGGCTATTTAGAAATGCATAAATCATAATTTTGTGTATTGTCAATGGGAGGGGCGCCAGGCTGCGATGGGTCTTACAGCCGACAAAATTTTCTTCCCATCACTTTTTCCTTTTCGCTCTCGTTGAAGTTTTATTCTTTCATCATAATCTGGTACTTCTGTGCAGAAATCATGCTGCGGTTCCTAATCTAACTATTAAAGAAGGATTTGTTCACAGTACTCGTATACGAGAGCACCAATTACGGCCACTTTAAAGTCGGCCAAGGCTCCAAGGAAATTTTGCGGTTCAATAAGTACAGAACAAAGGCAAACTTTCTGTGTTAAGGGAAGGACGTGTGTGACCTCCTCCCAAAGTGGAGGGGAATGAATTGTGTGCTTTTGTTTCCCTAGGACACGTTTAAAAGTAGGCTTCAAGATACACCAGCCTGCATTCCTAAGGCACAAGTTTATGAGAGAACATTCGACACGCTTTCATCAGAATGTGAAAAGCCAAGAGGAAGTGTGAGGGCATCCTAGCAGGAAGGTGAGGAGAGGTTTGCGAATACTATGCATGTTTCTCAGCTTGATTAACAATTTAGAACGTGCTAAATAATCTTGGTGGAATTGTCACAATGGACATATAGTGAGAGACATTGGCGATTATGGTTCTCTTACGAGGGTCGTCTTTGGATGCTATGACTTTATCTAAACTGTGAGTTTGTGAGGTGAAAATACGTCACTTTATTATTATTATTATTATTATTATTATTATTATTATTATACCTTACACCATAATTAATTATAAATGCAAGGTGTTGGGGGAATGAGTACTAGCTACAGAGGCTTTCAATTCGAAGAGAAAAAGATTTTATAGAAAGAAGCATTTTAGAGACCAAGCCCGTGGCAGGATTTGAACCTGCGACCCTCGGGCTGTGAGTCTAGCATGCTTACTTCTAGACCACAGAGGGCGGCTCGTTACTTCATACTGCAACTGGAGTGCTGAGGATTCTTATACAAATAATCAACAACACTGTCGTCGGGAAATTAACTGCCTTGAACTCCGGCATCCTTGTCTAGAATGACCACACTTTTGTCTTGGAGCAAGTAGTCAAATACAGCACTCAGACCATTCCACATCCATTGTACTATATTTGACGTTCCATTTTTGTGTTATTCTGTGAATTTTCTCTATCTATGGACATATATTAGAATATCCTGTGTTCATAAGGAGCCAAAGTTTACTCTACTTGGGTCATCGCACCCTACTCCACCCTGCTCCTCCTTCAACACAATAATTCTAATTGTCAGCATTGCATCAATCCAATTAACCAGCACATTATCTGCGCCATGGATACAAGCACAGCTGCACATACTTCTATCAAAAGTAGCCTCTCTGTCCACAGAGATACCTATAATATAATATTTCCCTACCTTTCCTTTCCATGGCGTATGCAATTCTGCCAACATAATGCAAAGCCAATTCGCTGGATTTTCAGCACTGATGAATATACTGATATAAAGACTGAATGTGTGGTATTTAGCGACACCTTACGAACGATTTCTTCCAGTGCCTTTAGCATAAAATGCATCATACCAAAGGCTTTGCAACTCTTAGGGTTAGCATTGTTATCGATCACCACTTTTGGGTTTGAATTAAGTTTTGACAAAACTCCAAGGATGTGGCACATAAACCAGTATTAAACACGAAGTAAAAATTCTCCTCAGCGAACTAATCACTAGCTCAATACTCTGCTCCATTATGATTGCATAAATGTAATTTAGGCCGGACGATTTGAAGTCGTCACAGGATGCAATGGTATATCTCATCATATTCATTCGCCACAGTCCTAGCAGCAAACCAATCCTGCCGGGAATTAGTTGCCATATACAGTCCGTCTTCAATGTTAGGTGACTGTGGTGTAGTCGTGATCTGAGTGCCAGGGAAGTGGGAGTCCATTAATAAACAATGTATCTAACGAGTCCTTTCGGTAAAAGTTTCACCAGGTTACCTTTGCGACCCCGGATCTGCAGAGCGATCCTTCCACAAAATCTTGGCTAATCTCGCAATGTACTTATTGAATCGATTTTACTGAAAAAGTTTCTAAAAGAAATCCTCTGAGATGTTCGTATGGCCTCCACTATGCTTTACTTGAAATCGGTCCCAGTGCTCTTCCAAGATTAGGTTTTCCGTATGTTTAGTAAAAACTGTTGTTGCTTTCCCTGTTGCAAATATGTGTGCCAGTTTATGTTTTCCAGAAGCTGTGTCTAAATCTGACGAGGAAACTGATCCCAAAATTGGTAGTCAGGACAGAGCAGAATTGAGTTTTACTTTGGGCTCTATGGAAACCCATTGTGAGTTCTTCTTAATCAAAGCCCATTTTCCACAAGTATGTAAATAGTGCCTTGTTTTGAACTACTCGAATGAAGGCTCAAATGTCAAGAACCAAAATTTTGTATTCCTACGATTTTAAAGAAAATAAAAATTTCCTTTAATATTGCAGTATAAATAAGAACACAGACCGTCGTGAAGGAGACTCCACTCCCATGGGTCCGCCATTAAATCTCACATGCCTGAGTGCAATTCAAAAGATGCTAAGAAAATAATAATAAGAAATATTGCAATAAAGCATGAACACTGCAGCACGGCTGGGAGACAGGACGGCACTAGAAACAGGACACCATGTAACGTAGTCCTCTTACCCACATTGTGCCTTTCCCACCTTTCTATTCCGTACTATTTGTGATGTATTTTAATCGCCTTAACTGCCCTGCTTTTTGTTGTGTTGTCACTTTTGGTTTTTGTTGCCACTGCAGCAGATTTACTATATATGGCAGCATTCAGTATCCCAGCCTCCTGGAGTGAGGCAGCGTTGCAAGTGCTGATGTAGTCAGAGCAGCAGAGAGAGAGAGCGCAGCAGGAGAATCTTGAACTTTTTTGGTATTAGTGAAATTGATTTATGTTAGTGAAATGCGAATCGGGAAAGGACAAGAAAGGAATACAATTTCTGCTTTAAGCAAATATCTGGGCTTCAGCTAGAAAATAGTTAAATTGTGAAATATTTAAAAAAGCTGCGTGCGGGCATACGCAAATGGTTAAAAGTCCGGTTTAAGTACGTAAATACAAATGGTTTAATTGGAAATTACGGTGAACCCGAAATGGTTGTAGACAGCAGAGCAAGGAATTGTGCTGGCCTAGGTACAGAAAATACGATTATCCCTGACACAAATAGGGTGCACTCTGGTTTCTCAACTGCTGATATTATAACCCCTCCTTGTTTAAATTTGTTGCTAAATGTAGTCTTGAAAACAGAACTGTTGATCTCCGAGTAGTGATAAGGAAACCTGCAGCAAATGTTAGCACGGCGTGGAAACCTGCAGCTTCAGTGCGCTCTCGATGTTATCCTTGCTGCGTCGAAAAAATCTGAGAAAATTGTGAAAGGAGGCGGTCTACGGAGTTTTTGTCCTTTACTTGCTTAAAACTTTAAGTACGACAAGTGAATTCCGTCGAACTTTCAGTCAAAATGATTGATTAATGAGCAAATTGACAGCGGTATAATATGAAGTCTAACATAATCTCACAGGAATATGCTTTTAGGGGGACTGAAATTCAACACCATTCGCCGAATAAGTGTGTAAGCAAGTGGTGAGAAAATTGGCTTCTCAATGGGGTTCATGTTGTCATTCATCAATTGGCATTATTATATTATTATATTTTTCATTATATCGTATATTATTGATTTGTCATATCAGTCAATAGCAAGCAAGAAAATGGTGTTCAGCGTTTGGGTGGCAGTGCCGTACAGAAACAATGGCTATGCAGAAGCACAAGAGGAGCGAGCAAAGTTAGGCGCCGCGGTACCGCATATTGGTCTAAGTACGACACGCCCCTAATTATAGTTCCATGTTGATATGTAAATAGTTTGTTCGAGTTTTCTTTTGCCAGTATAGTCTTCGAACACAAACCACTGCCTCTCCATCAGTAAATATAATTTATTATCAGATATTCATATTGCTCATCCAGACAAGTTTTCATTACTTTCAGTATCATCAGTTTTATGGGTTTTGTAGGGGTCCTTTGTTTGCCCCACACTTCCATTCCTCTCTATTCTGCATTAATCATAAGTTGTTTGTCCTTAGAGATGTTGCCATGTTTTGGCAATTGCTACGGTACCGATATCACCGCCATTCGCTACATACTATCACTGTTTTCCAGCTGCCAGTTCCCATGCCCAGGCAATTATCATTACATCCCCCAAGGCTATTTTGTTTTGCTCCATCTTTGCGTGCTGCCCATCTTTTCGGTTTAAAACTGGAGGGCTCTTACATGAAAGAGTCAGAAACATGTGATATGATCTCTAAACGTTTAATTGGTTTATGGAGCTTTCGTATTCAATTGTGTCTTATCCTGCTCCAAGTTTAATTAAGAACGCAAACAAAGCGAAACGAAAAGAAAGGAAATATAAAAATCATAAGTGTGCGCTCGTAGTTTTCACAGAATCCTGAGCGGGCTGTCGGTTGCCTTTTCCATGTATGCCACAAAAAGTGCTCCCTTTTACAGTAGCCACAACTGCCATTGTCACAGCTGAGGTTTTTATTCATTTTTCTGGAGCTCATTGTTCGTCTACTGAAAGACACTTTAGCACACAAAGGCACAACTGCGAGTAGCTCGAACCAAACATACTTAAAGGAAATGAGAAATTGCCGAGATTCCTACTGCATTCCTATGACTTGCAATGCGGTTGGGTCTGCAAAAATGTTCGAATTGCTGGATGCAGCATGCCTTTGGCAGTTGTGATGACAGCACTCAAAGGAAGATACTCCCAGATAAAGCTACGAAATGGTACTCGTAAAAGCAAGGATCAGCTTATATTATTAAATAGAAGACGTACTCCAAAAACATATGAGCATGCATGTTCCTGGGAGAAGTGTGTGAATTTTTGCCACTTTCGGTTGCCAGTGCTTGCACGCCGGTAGCATATGAAGGGCAAAACTGGCGAAAATAGCGCACAAGTTCCTGGCAACAAATTAACCAAGATTGTGTGGATGGCAGTGTAGTAGGTGGCTTGAACATGGATCCAAATAATTGACGCTAATGTTGCTCTACTCATTCGAAAGAGTCTTCAGCACACAGTTCTAAATTTAAATTTAAATCTTGAAGTAATTGAAGTATAAATTCTGGCAGATAACGACCCTTATAAAACATTGATCGTAGCTCCAATAAACCATCCTATTTCTGGGAGATCTCTCATATATAGAGCAATGAACCCCAACTCAGTGCTAAGTTTCCTTAGAACTATTGGACTAATAGAACACTTTTAATAGATACATGCAGAAGGAGTTCAATAGATCAAATTGGTCGAGGTAAATATTCCCCCTTTATTTCATTCATTCATTCTGGAAGATCTCTCATACCTAAGTACAATAAAAGTGGTAGTCAACCTCACACTTCTCGACAAGAAATACCTTCACTACCATTGATCTCAGCTTTTGATTTCAACCATTATTTTTGTTAGCATTTTGGTCAGTTGACAAATTTTTCCATATTAGCGGAGATTTCCCTAGCGAAATCGGCATATTGGCCCACAACAACAACAATTTCATAAGAAAATCATCTTCAAGACTCACCTCGCAGATGGGTATAAATTCCGACTCCTCGCAACTAAATATATTCGCAGTGATATAGAAAATGCGGCCATATTTCATCAGCAGCTCGCTTTCATAATGATATAATCCGTTGTGCCAATGAATACATGCCAAAAACAAAGAAAGTTTTCTCAAAATACCGATCTGTTGGTGAAATAAGCAAACAAAATGGATAACTGCCGGAAGATCCGCAACATTTGACAACAGCGTCTCCCACAAATAGGCGAACGCCATGTTTAAAAGCGAAGTGAAACAATCACAAAGATATTCTGTTATAGAGTCTACCAGATACAGAAATCCCCTCACCACTCTAAAGGTTCTCTGGAAAACAGCGATTATTGAGTGAAACAAGTTCATCACAGAATATCAAATTTATCCAATTACCAAACGGTATATCAACAAGTGAGCCAAGTCTTTCGCAAAATTCTGGACAGGGAATGTATCTGTCGAGCAACCTCCCACTCCAGGTTTTCATAGCTTACTCTACCAAGCAAAACTTATAGAAAACTCGATAGGAATCCTACAAATACTGTCTCGCCTTAACTGCCTTAGCGGCCGGGATGTGATAAAGTATCATATCTAATGATCCAAAATCTAGCAAATTCAAAAAGGGATTCGTATGCGACATTTACAACAAAGTCTTCGACTCAGTCAATGGAAGTCAGTTACACTCAACCGAATCAGAAAGCCCAATCAACTAATTAACCTGACTTCGACTGTTTCTTTCTTTTAGTAAAGTATTGGAGAAAATAATTTATCGCAGATTTTCATGGTTTCTAACGCAAAGAAAGAAACTATCTACAGAGAAAGAATGTCTATCTACAGAGAAAGAAGGTCTGTTTTCACTAGATGAGTACCTTTGCTATACTTTACCGCCAAGAAACCAAGTTTTGTTGATTTAAATTGATGCCGAGAAGGCCTTTTACCGCATTGGCACTCATGCGATAATCCCCTCATTAAGTGAGTAGAAACTTGGTCCCAAGATCATCAAATATGTTCAAGTCATAGAAAATTCACAGTTCGTGTCAAAAACTGTCATTCTGACTCATATCACCTAATAAATGGCATTCCCCTGAGATCAACTCTGTCGGTGGTACTATTTTTGATCCCTTGTAATAAACTGAACTACGAGACACAATAACCTGCTACAAAAATATAAAATACTGTGGATCCCCAGTCATATAAGGGATTGAAAAGCCGATGAAATAGCTGAACTGCCTCGAAAGCCCCTCATCATACCATCGTGCTTCAACAAAAACGCGATTACAAGAGCTGACATAACATGCATTTCAACAAAAAATTAAAACCTCTGGACAAATTACTCCAGTATCTATAAATCTATATAACCATATAAAATCCACTCGCATTACCCCCCAACCAAACCGCGAAGGATCACAGTACTTTATACAAATGTCATATTTGGTCTCACACCACTGACATATTAACACACTTTTGAAGGACATCAAAATAGTACAAATATTTTTTATACTAATTCCCGATAGTTCCAAGCGTAGGTCGCAACCTGGGTATTAACGTGTAGTCGATCTTTCTCAGACTATACTTTACACTATATTCATATATTGTTACGTAATTGCCTTTCTGACACTTTTTACCAATCTCAATACTTGGATTCGTATCGCTGGAGTGTGTAATGAGAAAATAATAATCATGTTTATTTCAAGTATATTAATATACAAAAAATAATAAAAATAACAGCACTAGCTCAAGGCCATCCGCTGTGTAATAAGCAAACAATTCCTTCTTAAGTTAGAACAATTGGCTTTATTCTACTTACTATTGGCTTTAAAAGTTTGCTCGCTTCTCACACTTCGTCTTCGCTTATAGTGTGCTTCAGTTAGTCAGTTGTTGCACCACAATGTTTTACTTACATCTGCTTCAACTGCCCGTTGCTAACACGATGTCTGCTCTGCGACGCTCACTTGTTATCTCTCGTTGCTAACACGACACTCACGCTGCTTGCTGCCACTCTCAGGATTCGGTTATGATCCTTTTGCCACTGCCACTGGTTAACTGATCTGCTACTATCATGTTCACTTTCGACTACGCTCACAGTCTCAGTGCTGCTGCTACTTCGATGTTCACTTTCAGCTACGCTCACTGTTTCAGTGCTGCTGCTACTGCGATGTTCACTTGGTCACTTTCACTTGTTCACTTTCACTTATTTAGTGATATCGATGTCTCGTGTGCAGTCGCTTATATACCTCTTGCCACGAGAACCTCAACCAGCCTCCGAACGCAGCTTCGGATGCCTTAACGCGTGTACATTTTAAGGGGTTGAAATCGACGCTCACCCTAAAACCATCAACCAATCAGATCGCGTGTCGATTTCGTAACGATATTTTATCACATTACTAAACACTCATGTTTCTACCATGAATTAAAATTGAAGTATTTATTATTAATCAATTAATCAATTAAAAATTTTGCATAAACAAAATAAAATACATTCAGTGTAGTCGAAGGCCAATGCTGCAAGAACTAGTAAACAAATTTTGTAATTTATCAAATAAATAATGAATAATAATAATGAACTGATTTCCGCTGTTTGCAATCAATGCTCCCACAATGTAGCATCGAAGTCACAACCGACGCCAGGACGTAATTGTTTTTTTAATTGCGAGTATCGCAAATTGATGGAATCACTGTCCAGAAATGAGGCATGCATTCACTCACAGTGGCTTCACCGCATTCAATACAAATGCTTTCAATATTTCGCAAACTCAAGAGAATGTGTCAATGCGGATTGCATTTCAATGCAGATCTGCATTCTGCTCTTATCCCTCAATCTTCTTATTGCAGTCGTGTAATTTGTTCATTGCCATTTCACTGCTTTTGTTCTCCGTAAAACAATCGCAGCTGCCACAGATTTGAAAAAGGAAAAATTGTCGGATGTCCTGTTTCTGCTGCTACAAATTGCAGCACCTTTCAATGGAAGTATCTAACAAAGAATTGGCAGCTTTGAAGTAGTCATTTGTGGCTGAGACCTCGAGAACGTGGCGCTCAGTGAAAACATTGAATGTCCGTAGACGTGGGAGGGTGAGGACATGTGTGGTGTGTGTGTGTGTCTGTGTGTGTGTATGTGGGGGTGTGTGTGTGTGTGGTGTGTGTGGGTGTACGTTAAAAGTGGCGGAACATCCTTGCTGTCTGTTTTACTACTGACGCATTGCATTTTATTTAAATTACTTTGCCTTTCTGTTCTGTCAGCTGCAAATTTGCTTGTGTACTGCAACTGATATTCAAGACTGTCATTTGGATAATTTCTTTTTATAATGCAGTGAATAGAGACAATTGTTCTAACTATTCCCCGAATACTGTTTTTGCTGTGCTTCTGAATTATTGTATGAGTCGATTGAGTGCTCTGTTCAATGGAAATACAAATTTTAGTTTTTTTCAACACTTTATACAACATTTCACAGAGGCACTCAGTCCCTCATTACGGGCATATTTTTCCCGATTGTACTTTAAGTAAGTTTAACCAGAATCGACTCCTCATGGAAGTGGAGGCACTCTTCACAGTGATTCAGTCTCTTCCTCGCAAGCTGCCGCACTTTCTTATATGCTATTCAAATACTCAGAAAAAAAAATATATATAATGAAAGTAGCAAAACCTTTTAGGAAGAACTTATTGCAAATGATCAGAACCTAAAAAAACATTCACTCTCCCCTCACTGCAATTATAATAATTAAAAGAACTTGGGCAAACAAAAATAACAGCAATAAATGGTGCTGTTCTCCTTGTATAGTAAATTACACACCCACAGAGTCATTCAATCAAGAAATTAATAAAATATTGCGGCATCTTTCTGCGATTGGTGTGGCATCGGAAGCCAAATGTTCCAAATTCGGGAATTTTATAGAGGTAATGAAGAAATTTATACGAAATAGATTTCAGGCATGCAATTGAAGCCAGCGCTGAGAATGCTTAATCGTGGATAATTAGAGAGACAGCTGGAAAATGAATGCCGTTGGCAACAACAAAAATGACGACATGAAGACTTAATATCCATGCACTTCAATTCATTAATCAATTATGTTTCCAAATGGACGCCGGTGAATAAAAATGTGCCCCAATTAGCACAAAAAGGGTATACAAAAACCACATTAAATCAGAACTACGCCTTTATCATCATCGGCTTATGAGCTTTTCTAGGATTATTCGCAGCCATTGTGGGAAAAGCCGAGTTTATGGTAAATTTCGCGAACGATTGGTGCACTTAAGCCACAGCTACACAAGAACGCGCGCCCAGTAACTGTTGGGGTTGCTGGCAATAGGCTTGCAAAGATATAGATATAGAAATATGGTTGCGAAGACTTTTGATCGTTAAGGGTTTGTCCAGTTACGAAGGAAGTGTCGCGCTACTAATTTTTTCTTCTAGCGCTACGGCGGCAACAAGAAATTATGTCTGGAAATATTTACGAGGATTGCATCTCAAAGTATTTACATCTGAGGCCTACAAGTTTATGTGTATTATCAATAGTGACTTCACTGTATCTTTAGGCTATGCACCAATATCAACTTGTTGGTTTTGGTTTGGAGAGTGAAATATAGCCTTTGGAGTACCATTAAAGAGATCAAGCATTTTCTTCTCATACAGGTTGATATCACCACATTAACGGGAACTTCGCCTCGTATAGTCTTAGCTGAGAGCCTCGAAAGACGTCCTTAACTGACTCAAATTTTATACCAATTTATTATGACCCGCACATAATTCTGCTTTGTGTCATGATCAGCGATATTGCCGTTGACCAACATTCTGCGTAGTGCATCGCATTGGTACGATTCATTGGTTTATTCTTCCGCCTCCTCAATAGGAATTTAGTTACTCATATCCTAAGACTAAGGCTCTTTCCTTTTAAAGCAGTAGGCGTAAGTTTCGTCGGAGTTGATTAGTAGTTTGTAGAGATTCCTAGTCAAATAAGTAAAGCCCATCGCATATGATACACAGACTATATTTGGAATAGACAGACTGTTAAGGAAGGATACACAGACTATTAAGGAAGCTGAGGAACTTGTTGTCTGTCTGAATCTGTTCATATTCCGTCAGCAGGTATTAACGAATTCCCCGGTGGTGTATCAGAAGATAGTCATCTTGATTGAAGCCATGTGGGAATTTGGTTCCGGAAAAACAGCTTTCATGAAACAGTATTCAATGAAAGTTGAAAAATTATCATTCAGTCAATCAGCACAACTTTTGCAGATAATACTGCCATCAGATCTCACCGCTTGTGTGCTCAATCAGCAATATGAATTTTGGTTCAGATACTCGCACAATAGACATATAATTTAGTTTGATTTCCTTCTTATGCAAATCTTAAGTCACTGCCTACATTTCGGTAATAGTCCGAGTGTACCTTTAATTTCAATATTGGCTGAAGATATAATCTTATTAATTTATTTTTTTTGTTTATTTTCGTCCGGGCAATGTGCTGACGAATGTTCTGTCTCCAGTGTTGGTAGCCCAACTCTCCTTCCCTTTTTCAAAGTAATAAATCACTTTCTTCTCGCACTGAGAGGCAAAATTTGTTAACTTTCCTTTCACCGTATGCTGATTTAAGTTTGATTGATGAATTTACTTTCATTTAATTATAATGCAAAATGAGTGTGAATGGCTCTATTGACACTAATAACCTGCCGAGCAGAGTAATAGTGTATTTTACGTTCAGGCGTATTTACCACAACTTCCTCAACAGGAAATTAAACTTCATCGTAAATAGTTTGATTACCGCCATGTGTCAAATAATACAAGAATCTTTCCTTTAATTAAACTGACTTAAATTGACAGCACTTCACATTAATTCATTAGAACAGTTCAAGTACGAGTAGTTTCATCCTCACTGCTTTATCAGTTCTTATTATTGTATTCCTTTCCACAAGCAACTGACTCGCATGCTGACTATCAGACAGTTCTCGGCTGTACATTAGTGAATGCAGTATGTCATCATCAAAAATGCCTCATCGTATGACAGAAATACACAACATCACAAGCGCATGCAGTATTGAGGAGCCCGGGATGGCGACCACAAAGCATATCAAATATTCTAGACATAATGTATTCAGGTGTAGTAACGAGTGCGGATATGGCTATTTTGTCACAATATACTTCTTTACTCACACATCTTATTATGAATTTCTAATCATGCCGCCCTCTGTAGACTACAGGTACGGATGCTAGTCTCACACTCAGAGGGTTGCACGTTCAAATCTTTCCTCAGGCTTGGTCTCAAAAAATTCTTCTTTCTACGAAATATTTTGACTACGAGTCGAAGGTCTCAGTAGCTGGTACTCAGTCCCCAAACCCTTGCAGTCATAATTGATTACCGTGTAAGATAAAATAATAATAAAACAGTTCTAATCAAACCATATGCTTCTCCTTGAAAGTGTTCTCTTCGTGGTTATATTGAACCAAAGAACAATATTATCTTCTCTTTTAATTATGCTCTTTAGAGAACGGAGGACTCATACACGGCCACAACAAAGGTGACTAAAGAAAAGTAACTCGAGACAGATGTTTCTTTTCTTCTGTCAAAGCAATAATAACATTCAACTTTGACAACATATTCACAGTATGAGAGTCAGAGTATTCAGGTTGCTATAAAACGGCCCTAAATACCGTTACAATCTTTGGCAAAGTTATGGAAAGAGCCAAATATCATACTTTTCTTGCTCTATATAATAGCAGCATACGGCAGGCATAAGTAACTCCGTATATAATTTCCAGCAGATGTTATTCGGAATGAACATAGTGCTACAATAATAACACGGCGCTTGCAAAGCAGACAGCGGAAAATGTGTTATTCTGTGAACATTATCTGAGCATTCACTGTACGGCAGACCGAAGCCGCTAAACTCCAAAATGAGTGATATTAAGTTATTTTTCAGGGAAATTCTGCTTGAAAAAGTACATTTTTATGATTTAAGTTTCAGCGACTGCCCCATAAAATGGCAATCCAGGACCAGCACATAATCCCGCTTAAACTTATAAAGTGGAATAGATTTTCTTGCCGCACGGATTACGTACTCGTTCGCGTGGCAGACGGGACGCAATGCCCAGAAGCGTACTCGTAGGTGCTGCCGAGGGTACTTGTGTGCCCATAAACAAAGTGTTGCTGCTGCAAGAAGGCATCCGCCTGCTTCTTGTTTTGTAGCTGAGCACTTGTGTAAATTCTTCACAACAGATATTAAAGATTTTATGAGCACGGGCACGCTGTTGCCACTGGAGAGATGCGGCACAAACATCCTAAAACTTTTTCATGCTATTTGCAGAGGAGATTGTGTATTCCAAACAAAAGTTATGAAAAAAAATGTTGACTTTTAATTCACGCACACGAGCTCAGGCGGAGATGTGGCGACAGAGATCCAGGGCATCGAAAATGCATGTGGGCATTCCTGCAACTTCTTATGACTTTCATTAAAGTTTAATTAAAGTCGTAAAACATGTGCGAATGGCGTTTTTAAGAATATGCGCAACATTCAATTTATGGGTATAAACATGAGTACCATAATGTGTTGCCTATTGTGGAATAACTGAAAATGAAGGACAATTGCCTGCAGACAATTCAACCATTGCATGGACTTAGGTCAGCAGATGTGGCTTCCTCAGCACAATGTATGCCAAATGAAATTTAGAACTGACGTTGCCAGAATGCTCATATTTAGAGCGTGTGATTTAAACGACCATTTTTGGTTCTATGAGGATTCAGAGTCATTCTAGACCTATGTGGAATAATATATATGGATCCATAATCCGTGGACATGTGAATAGATATCTTCTCCCAGCACCCACACTTACTGTTGTGAGCTAGAATCAAGCTGCCTGCGCGTAGTGTCTCACATCATCGACTCCTAACAGATGCCACACAATCTGTGTGATTAGCATGTGTTAAAGTTACTTAAGAAAGCACATATTTTTAGGGTGCGAGTACTTAGAATTAATATTACCTATGTAATATTTATTATGTAAACTTTTAGGGTGCTACAGTTTTGCAGTCGAGCCACCGAAGGGCATTCAAAGTTAGAATGCACCATCAACATTTCAGATTGGCGTAGGTCAGTTGGCTTGACCAACTGACACCAATTAACAGGTGCGAAACTGGAACACCAGAAAGGTCACTTTTTGTATTGTAATTATGAATTGTAAATAGTATATAAGAGTTAGTATTCTAAGTAATAAAGGCTGGTGATTTTAAAAACTAAAACTGTAATGTAGTGATTTTTACAAAGAGTGATTTAGGCTTTTCAGATACACGCGCGCAGCAGAAGGACGTCCCCCGTCAAACAAGGACAATACCCCAACATTACCTTGGATCTCAACTAGAGAATAATCGTATCTTCTGACACAATTTGCTAATATAAGCCACGATCAAGTGAAACAAACCAGGAGCGAAGAAGAGCGGTTCTTTCTCTCGTATCCTTGGGGGGCCTCCCTTGATCTGCCAGTACTTCCACACATTAGGAAAAAACCATCGCTAGGAACCATGTAAAGGGGGCAGCTATCACCGCTTCTTTTCACTGCTTATATATTGAAACATAAAGTGAAACGTGATTGCATACTTTTAGGATCCTATGTGGAGTTTGAGATTGAGTGCACCCTGTGTATATAAGTCGCATAAAAGTTTACTCCAGAACACCCTGTCGATGGTAAAATTCTAGAATAATCCAGAAACTTCCTGAATAGTGTAGAATTTCCTACTTCAACCATTTGAAAGCTATAAAAGACACCACGCTATTAAAGTGAACGCAGTTGAGCAGAGATCGTAACATAATAAATTGTCAAGAGAGCAATTTCGTAACAATATGTTAATTCTGCATATATATGCTAATTCGAATTCTGCTTTCAGTTTCTGTACCTTGTTCAGTTAGAAACAAGAAAGAGTCCTGTGTCGATTCCAAACTTCCCTCAATTGTTGTGTGCGCCAAATTCATTGCGCTTGATGAAGGAAACCCCAAACACACTCAGAGACTAATTAAACTGATTAAGCAACTCAATTGCACACTACAGGGATCTTAATTACGGCCAACGAGGTTAACGTATTTGAAGGCATATCTACATTAGAGCGACACGTAGAGGGAGGAAAGTATCCGTACCAAACAAAGCGATGGTAGCTAAACAAAGAATGGCACAACAAATTCAAGTAACTTCCAAAAATGTGGAAATGTTACGGAAGCATCGCTGGACAAATTTTCCGGGTCGAGTTGATGGATTCAAACCGAATTGTGAAATATGACCAAAATCACACACGTCGATTTATTGGCGATAATCAATTTTACGACGATATCCTGAAGATTGTCATGGATTTCCGTATCTGTAATACTCGTTTGAACAAAGTCCTCAGTATTGATAGTAACTCAACTAACATTTTCATTGGATGTAGAACTATATACTGTTAGAAATAGTTTGTTCCCAACTCTTTATATGATGTTGGAGCCAAGCTCCCCAACGGAGAGACGAATACTCAAAAATTGATTCTACGAAATCTCGAGATAGTTTTTCCGTTGACTGTTTTCTTCGCACTTCTCGTCGATTAAAAGATAAACGGAACAGGAAATTTGGGTTGAATGCCAAGCCCAACGTTGCTCTTTCTCTTACTCGTTCTGTTAGTTCCATTGCGCCGAATGTCGAGACGGATTGCGGAGATGACGCCGCATTCATAAAACTGGGACAAACCAGTACATTTGCTGAGTAATTATCAAAAAATAAGGCCACAATTTTCTTCTGTTGGCATTTCCATATTTTCACCCCTTGTGCCATGTACGAGTACATTCTTCGATATGTTCTCGTATTTCAATTTGTTTATGTGGTGCCAATTGTGCGCGGGGCGTCATTGTTACCACCATCCTTGGATTTTTGTGGTTTTTTCATAAATGATTTGCCAAAAAACTTCGGTTACAGCAGACGAAATGGAGTGAGTCGTGAGTGTTGTGTGGTAAGAATTCCATTCATGTACAGGGTTAGATAAAAATTTCATGAACATGAATTGAATGTGCATTTTGTTTCGTGCCATCTGAGAGAGAGTTGGTAAAGGCCACAAAAATAGAGTACCGATTAATTTCGTGGTGTTATCATACGTGTTGACGAGGCAGCCCCTGGCAAATGTTCTTTCATTACTTCATAAAGTTGGGCCATGCCAATGAGTTTTTGCATTCAATGCGAGCATGCGATTAGAAACGTAAATTGATAGATAGACTTTAGATTCATATTTCAGGATTTATTAAAAGTAGTTCAATTTACTGGCATTCCGCTAAGAAGTTGTTGATAAAGTTCGATTACCTACTAAGGTTTGACTAGTTTAGGTTTTGCATATATGTAAAATATCAACATTATCGTGCTGCTTCCAATTCACCACTAAACTGTTCTGCTCGTGTGCATTGCTTTGTTTGTGGTCGGACTTCGGCTTACTAGAATGCGTCTTTCATGTACGAAAAGGAAGCCGATAACAAACGGGATAGCATAACCTGGTGCACGTTTTCACATTATAAAATAAAGATACATCATCACTATTGACTTATAGCATCAGGGAGATCAAGATATCCACATCGGAGTATATTGAAAATTTCAATTTCATAATTTGTAGGTCATGTATATATTTGTTGACTCATTCATATTGCAGTGGATACATTCAGTAATATTCTATATAAACAAAATTAGAGTTTCCTTCTGATAATCAAGTGACTTGTGAAGAGATCCATCATTGGTGGTGTGGTATGAGAGCTTCGAAGGGTGAATGAGGCTCACTATAAACAGACAGAAGCTGTCAGTCTCTCAGCATGCCTACTTCAAGATTAAATCGGTTGACACCGCTTTACACTCCTTAGTCTCTAGTATTGAGTGCTCCCTGCACAACGAGGAGTTCTCCCTAGTGGCTTTCCTGGACATTGAGGGAGCTTTTAACAACATCAAATCAGACGCAATAATCGGTACGATGCGAGACTTGGAGGTGGAATCCGTCATTAGCAAGTGGATTGAAAATATGCTTAGTAGCAGGATAATCAATTCACAGCTGGGGACGGCGTCGGCCAAGAAGTTCGCGTGCAGAGGCACACCTCAAGGTGGAGTGCTTTCACCCCTACTCTGGAATCCTGCGGTAAATGAGTTGCTTGTTCGACTGGAGAGGGAAGGGTGCAAGGTGGTTGCGTATGCGGATGATGTTGCTATTAGTATCTCGGGAAAATACATATCTACTTTGAGGGACTTGATGCAACACATGTTGAACATTCTCTCCAAATGGACTACTGACTGTGGGTTGGGGGTTAATCCGATCAAGACTAAGCTGGTACTCTTCACTAGGAAGTATAAAATTCCTCAATTTATCGCTCCCAAACTAATGGGTGTAGATATTAACCGTGTCGAGGAGGCTAAAAATCTGCGAGCGATCCTAGATAGAAAGCTGAACTGGAAGGCTAATATAAGCGAACGCTCAGGTAGCTCTGCATTCTTGCAAAAGAGTTATAGGTAAAAAATGGGGGTGGCCAGCCATGGGTAGCCTGTACGATATACACAGCTGTGGTACGACTAGTCCTTTTTATAGGGTGCTTGCTATGGACAGCCCTAAGTAAGGCCACATACAATAGGCTGGTAACAAAGGTACATAGAACGGTAGTGGTATTCAGAAGTGGTGCCATTAGACCGACTCCAACGGCAGCTTTGGACGCTATGCTCAATCTGCTGCTTGTAAGGGTTCTTGGCGAAAAAATGACTGCAAACTCAGCTGTAAGGCTAAAAGCTACGTATCAATGGGTTGCCAGAAACGTAGGTCATGGATCTATTTTAAGACATTTTGGGGGTATTCCGACTCTTTCGATTATATCACACCAATTTATGCCTTCAATGGTATGCGCAGGATCTCCATTCCCTTCAGAGATGAATGGAAGGATAGCATCCCCCTCATATAGAAAGGGTTAACATCTACACAGATGGATCCAAGTGACAGAGTAGGGTGGGAGGTGGTGTATTCTCAGAGGATTTTTACATTAACATGTCCTTTAGGATGCCCGACCACTCCAGTGTTTTCAGGCAGAGGTCGTGGCTATAGAGGCAGCACTGTCTTGGCTAAAAAAGAAGGAAATATCTGGACATGATATTTGCTTTCTATCCGACAGCTAAGCAGCTTTCCGCTCCCTGGATTCGGCTATTATCACCTCAAAAGCCGTCAAGAGTTGCCGCAAATCTTTAGACGAGATTGCTAAGTAGACCCGTCTGCATCTGTGCTGGGTTCCCGGCCACAGAGATATTCCAGGGAACTTTAAGGCGGATGAACTTGCCCATGAGGGTTCTACCATACCGATTGGACCAGATGGGTCGAACTTCGGTATTCCTATTGACACATGTAAGCTCTTAGTAAATACAATATCCTTAGGCACAGCGGGCAGGTGCTGGTTTGAAAGTACAATATGCAAAATATCTAGACTAACCTAGCCAGAAATAAATTTCAAGCGCTCTCAGGAGCTAGTGGCTCTAAATAGATAAAGTATAGGTTCCGTGATTAGTGTCCTAACGGGACACTAGACTCTGGGCACTCACGGGTGTAAGCTGGGGATTGCCTCTAACGACTTCTGCAGTAGTTGCTTGGACGAGGAGGAGGAAGAGTCCATTGCAACAGGTGTGCACGTGCCCAGCGTTGTCCAGAAGGACGAGCACGTTCCTATGCGACTACTTTCTGGACTCTTTGGGAGATGTCTCAAATAAAAAGATTAGCTCCATCAACTGCTTCATTAAAAGCTCCAAATGGCTGGACCTTTGAAAGGGATGGGGCCTGATGTCTCATGCGGTATCACAAAGGGTCAATGTTGGCCTAAGTGTCGCCTTACCTACCTACCTACCTAAGAGTGTATGATACATAACAAAAACTGAGTCAAGGATAACAAAGCAAGGGCTCCTGCTCAAGAAAAAACATGTAGAAGTGGAAATTGCTCAGATATCCCAAGACTCATAACAGAGATTATGGAATGTTTTCATGAAAATAGATTACAAGTTTTATTTTTAAACTTTCACTGAAAAAAATGAACCAGGAACACTTTAAAGTTAATTTTGCCCTGTAATTTTGTTGTGTCAATGCAGGGGGGTGGTGCTTCAGAGCTTCTCACTGAAAATGCCAGGGTGGTTTACTCCTGAGTTATAGTTCAAAAGGGAAGCTGGAATGAGCAAATAGCTTAAATAGAACATTTGTTATAAATTCGAAATAACTGCCACCAACATGAACGATACCAAAGTGTTTTGAACACCTTCGTTTCCCATGCTAGCTAGTATCATGCCAGCTGGGGTAGACTAAAATCAAGAAAATATTTACCACTCTTTCCATTTTCAAATGAATTGGCCATAAGAAGCCAGTGTAAGAATATCAAAGCCTGAGTCCTGATTACTGCTTGGCTGTTCTGAACTGTTTCAGCCGGAATATGAAGAGCAACAATTCCAAAAATCCAGTAGATCAAGAGAAGGCAGCTTTAAATTTCACCAACCACACAATTTGTTTGATTGTGATCAACGTGACTTCTGGTTACACGGAAAACACCAAGTTACCATGAACAGCAAATATTAGGATACCATTTAGGATGCGTAGAAGCTTTAGACCTCTGTTCGAAGATATGAATGCATAGGACACACAGAGCAATGGAATACTTACGATTATACTCGTTTGCCTCATTATTCTGAAACATTTTCTGTTATAGAAAGCTGAGGAGTTTTGCATTTGGAAACTTCTGGAATTAATTCTTCTCTTTTTATCTTTCATGGCTAAATATGCTGATGATATGTTCTCGATCGACCAATTGCTGGGAGGATGTAGTCACACAAGTTTGCTGGTTATGTTCTCTTTTGCTTTCACGATATGAGGCATTCAAGGCACAATGGATAAGTTAGTAATGACATACTCTATTCTCACTTCAGTGCTCGATGCGACTACTTTCAGAAGGTATTCAGAGCTTCTGTGTATAGAACAAATTACTAAGTAAATGCTTACCTTGCATGATGACCTAGAATACCAGTCCACTAATAAGCTGGAGCCAATATTCTGGAGGGGAATATAATCGTAATTCCTTTATGCTAATTAAATGGATTTGGCTATTCAGAAAAGGCAACGCCACATTTAAACGATAGATTTATTTATTTCTGAATTGTGTCCTCATTACAACTACATTTGAATATTGAAATTTCAAGTGCTCGTGTATGAGGCGGTATAGTTAGGGTGATTTTTAAAGGTAAAATATATGAATAAATTCATTTTACTGAAGCTTTTCCGTAAGCTGTGACCGTAGCATAGAGTTCCTCATTAAGTTCCGATAGTATTCGACTCGGCGGCATATCCGTAATGATCCGATTGCCGACCAAATCGACTCCGTTATCTTCATAGAAAACATCCACTATAATGCGTATACCTCCAGTGCCCATGACAATTTTGGTTTTGCTTGTGGGACTCGCATTAATCGCGTCAAAGTTCAAGTCCTGAACCGGATTTAAAAAACCTGGAAACTGGACCATCCGAGTTGAGGCCCCAGCTTTCAAGCCATCAAAGACATTTCGGTCTGGCTGCGTGGCACTTCTTGTCGGCGGGCCGTTGGTCTCATCGATCAGATATATTCTGTTATTGTTGTTGTTCTTCTCGTTTCGAAAGGGCAAATACGATTTGAATGGATTGCCATTGCAGCGCGTGCAAGTAATGACATTATTGCAATTTGTGCAAAATCTCAATGGATTGGGCCGACCCTGTGCATTGCGGATTTGCTGCATCAATAGCTCGCGATTTAAATTTTTATTGTGTGCAATACTAACCACATCTCCAATAGGGGAATGCGATGGACAGATTCGGTTTTTAGCTGTACGCACGATAGTTGGTGGGCAGTTGGCCGCGGCCACTGCGTCGAATTGTCTGATTAGATCGCGTACACTGACCACTGAGGAAACCTCTTCGGATTTCAATTTCGATTCGACATGGCAACTGTTTCGAGAGCTGGGCATAGGCATGTCATCCGCAGTGCGTTGCACAAAATATGGTGGCAATCGCAAGTGCCAATGTCGGTTCTTTTGCTGACCACTCATGTGGCTGCGACAGGACAGCATATAGCGTACTCGTATATATGCGCAAATATATGTACAAAATAAAATATAAAAAGTTTCGACGGCTGATGTTCACTTTCCTCCTTTGAAATATATTCAACTTTTTGACTGTTCGAAAATATTTTCAAAGCTTATTTAGATCCATTTTTTAGCATTCTGCACTCTTTTTTTTCTTTTTTTTTTTTTGTCGGAACAATCTAGTAAGCGCAGCACTCAGACAGAGTATATATCCATTGTACTGCACTTAAGGTTCCCTTTAACTCGGCTCTGCACTCTTAGAAACAGTCGTAATTCATACCTTGGGCCTTTCACGTCTGTTAACTATTACGGGCACCACGTTTAGACCAGCAATGGCCCGTGGAATTTTCGGTCCTTGGAGCTCAATTCAAACCATTCGTAGGTAGTCTACTTATCCAATGTTCGTCAACCGGTCACAGTTTTCGCACAAAGGCACCTTTACACTTCGCTGCTCCAAAAAATTACAATTTGAGTCCCTATTTCAAATCCCTCAGGTGTTCTCTCAATCTTGTAAATTCTCCAAAAAAATCGCAAGGAAAATTGTCAAATCACTGCTGTATACCCGTCAGATTTATGGCTTTTCGGTTGATGGCTTTGTCGCGACTGGTTGCACCTTCAAACATATTAAAATAGAATGCGATATTTTTGTAGTTATGTTGATGTTCTTTCTGTGTGTAAAGCAAAACATTCATCCAGTTTAATCTTGTACCCAAATACACTTGCTTTAGAATTCTCAAAGAGTTGCTGTTATATTGTAGGAAGCTGTGTCCAAAGTTTCTTCTACAATTCTCGAATGAGCCGAGTCGAATGTTATCTGGTTCGCCCTAATGTCATAAGTCAGTGACTGAGTTATGTTCGATTTTTATCTCATATTATGAGGCATTCAAAAGAAATAACGCATAATCATTGGCTTACAGGGGACTCAGATTCCAGAACTGCTGCATAGACTACGAATGGCTTAGAGCTCAGTTATCGAATAAAGCCACTGGGTTCTTGTAGTTGCTACTTTCAAAGTTCTGGGTTCACGGGTTTGACTCCTGCCAAGGATATGGTTTCAAAATTCTTCTCTCCATACCTGTATCGTACTTTAAAATACCTCAAATTGCTGGCATTTTAATTATTGGTACAATTCGGAAAGTACAGATTAGTTAAATACGCCGGGTTGTTGACTGTGAGCACATGTTTTCACGGGTGTCGTGTAGGAAACGAAATTCTTGAGTAAACTAATTTTTCGTATTTTCCATACGCCCCTAAAAGTATGTAATGAAATAAATGTAACGAGGGGGTTCTTATATTTTAATTTAGTTGGAAACTGTATTCATGCCTGCTTTATTATGCACATTTTAAATCAGCAGCAACGCTCACGGAAAAGTCAGGAAGATGCGCCACAATTTGCTGTTTCTGCTGTTAAGCAGTGCATACATTTTGTGAAATGAAAATACGGTTTATACGAGACACATGTGCACCCACAAACGCACACTCAAAGAAACCTCGTAGGAGCGGTGTGCGAGTAGCAGTGTGAACGATTTCATAGGAATATGCTCGTCTTTGGTTGGGGAGAGTTGGCGTGCGTTGAGAAGGGTTGCCGTTATGTTCTAAACTTTATTACAATTTCTTAAGCTATTTATTTATTTATTTATATTTTTTATAACTGGTTTCTTGTGCATTTTGTTTGGCGGAAGTGAAACTTATACTTACCTGTTCACTTTTCATTTTACTTTTACAGGCAATTACTCATACGACACACACGAGAAGCCAGCGCTTGAGGTGAGCAGCAGGACGAACGAACGGCATAGCGATTTTGCGAAGCTTCTTAGTTACTCATATTGCAGCAACGTGGAAGATGCCATCAGCGCCAGCACCAGCACCCGCAGAAGCGCCACTTGTTATTATACATAAATAGTTATAAGACGAAGGATAATCAGCCGGAAGTAGCAGCAGGCAGAGGTATTCCGCACTCGACGTTCCGCACTCAACACTGGGCACGTAATACAACACCAATTGAAATTTATGGCAGTGCCAGCAACTGCCACGGTTTGTTTGTCGGCAGCTAAATTCTGAGCCGTGCTGTCGCCGTAATTTTCGTCATGCGGCCGCAGCGCGTCCTCGAAGGTATGCATTTAGGACTGGAATAGTTTTTTCTGCGTAAATTGAGCAATTTGCCGATTGTTAACAGACTACACACAGTAACACACACAAACATACACACACGAACACAAAAATGATAGCGCGCATTTACTTAAGTGATGAAAAGAGTGAAAAGGAGGAAATGAAACTTCTCAACAGTGTAATAGACTCTAAAGACCGCGAACATTTCGCCTTAAAGCAATTGCAAAAGTTCGGTGAATAAGTATAAATGCCATAGAATCCGCGAAAGTCGAGCGACGCTAACTTTGGCTGAACCCACGTGCAGTGAATTCCGTCAGCAGGGAATTCAACTGAGTTGCACTGCAGCCCGATCTGTGCAACTTCGAATCACAAATAAATTTGATAGAAAACTTTTGAAATTAGCTCGAATTGCAACGCTTTACAGTTTGTTGGAGTGCGGTTCCACAGACGTAAGCCAGCGTCACTACGCTCAGCTGCAACAAATTCAAAATGAAACCAAGAGACAGCGGCACCAAAGAACAACAAAAAAAACATCGACTTAAAACTTTGAAGGACGACGCAAATAGTACGACAGCTTCGAACATTGTTTTCACTCTTATAACAACAGCCAGAAGATCAACACCAGCAGCACTTGCTACCTCTTCGAAAAGAGCCCAGCAACTTAACCGCAAGTACAAAGCCCACAAATGCGTTAGAGCCAGCAGCACTGTCGCTGGCCTGAAGTGCGCCATTGCCGAGAAAATTGACAGGCTTCGTAGTCGACGACAGCCGGCTTAAGGGCTTGCAAGGATCTGAGTGGAATTGATAAAACTATAAATAGAATTCTACGAGTTATACGTAGCTGCATTGCAGGCAAATTCCCAACGGGAAAAAAATACAACAAACAAATTTTCGAATTCAAGGAAGTTGGCGTCTAGTTGCCGAATTGTTGAGTTGTGGAACTTGCCAACCTAAGGTTTGGAATTACCCCGCAGTTTTTAAAACAGCATTTTTTGTGATATATTTAAGCTTTATACAAACATTGTTAAAATTTGCAGCTTTCTCAGTACGCCGCAACAATTCGCCATCACACTTTCAGCACTCCGCCCCCTTAAAGCTCCCTCCCACAATTACATTTATTGATCCTTTACTTGCACTGCTTTGTTACTGAAAGGATTAAGATACTTAAGCTAAGCTATTGTCTTTAACTTATAAGCTATCTTAATTTTGCTTCCTATCTAGTCTAGGAGTAAATTTAAATTGTAGTATTTTCTCTCTCTCTCTCTCTCTCTCTCACTATCTCCCTTTCTCAGTACTGTACACTTTTAAGGCAGGTTTGCTACTCAGTTCGTAGCGTACTCACACAATTTCACCAAAGCTAATTAGGTTTAATATTTGTTAGCGTTATTTTCGTCCAGCTTTAAAGTTCCTTCAGCGTAGGCGCTCTGCAAGTGTAGGTTGGAGCGCTCCTAGTATAAATAGTAATTAATTAAGCATCACCAAGAAGCAAGAAAATCGAAACCCATGATTGAGTTTAATGCAACGCGTGGCATTTATCCAAGTCTCCTGCATAAACTACAAACAGCTCAGCAGCAGCCGCAACTGCCGGCACCTGTCGACGACAGCTACGACTTCGACTCGGCACCTATCGATTTGGAGGATTTCATTGAGAGCGCCAGCGGCAACGACGTATCCCATGTGTATCTGGAATATGCCGCAGGCACCACCGCTGTGGGGCACACCACGCTGGCACCGCTATTAACCTCGGAGAAGCTGTTCAATTTCACGCTGTACGGCATCTACGACAATGACACGCTTCCTGCCTTTCAGTATCCCTACGACGATGCGGAAAATTGGACAACCACCTGCACCGACGTGTATAACCCCGATATTGACAATAATCGCTTGGAGTTTTGGGTGTGCGGTGTCGTCCTCAATATCGTCGGCATACTGGGCATTATTGGCAACATCATTTCTATGATTATTTTGTCCCGTCCCCAAATGCGTTCTAGCATAAATTACCTACTGATTGGCTTGGCGCGCTGTGATACGGTGCTAATTTTGACATCAATGCTGCTATTCGGAATACCGTCGGTGTATCCGCACACAGGATACTTCTTCTTCTACTACAACTACATTTACCCGTTTATATCGCCGGCAGTGTACCCGATAGCAATGATTGCCCAGACGGCCAGCATTTACATGACATTCACGGTAACGCTGGAGCGCTACGTGGCCGTTTGCCATCCCCTCAAGGCGCGTGCATTGTGCACTTATGGGCGGGCAAAAATCTACTTCATTGTCTGCGTCATATTCGCCCTGCTCTATAATCTGCCCCGTTTTTGGGAGGTGCTCACAGTGAGCTATCAGCCGCCGGATGAGCTAATAGTGCTGCATTGCGTGCGGCCGTCGGTGTTGCGCCGCAATCAGACCTACATTAACATTTACATACACTGGTGTTACCTCATTGTGAACTACATTATTCCATTTCTCACACTCGCCATACTGAACTGCCTGATCTATCGGCAGGTGAAGCGCGCCAATCGCGAGCGCCAGAGACTCTCACGGTCCGAGAAGCGCGAAATCGGTTTGGCCACCATGCTGCTCTGCGTGGTCATTGTATTTTTTTTGTTCAACTTCCTGGCACTGGTCCTGAATATCTCCGAAGCATTCTACAACTTCATTGATCACTCGCTGACGAAAATATCCAATCTGTTGGTGACCATCAACAGCAGCGCCAACTTCCTTATCTACGTCATTTTCGGCGAGAAATTCAAGCGCATTTTTTTGTTGATTTTTTTCAAGCGCCGCCTTAGCCGCGACCAGCCCGATCTCATACATTACGAGAGTTCCATTTCCAACAATGGCGACGGCACCATTAATCATCGCTCATCCGGGCGTTTCTCGCGGCATGGCACTCAGCGTAGCACAACGGCGACGTATCTGGGCGCCGGCTCCGGCAACAACACACTCAATAGCGTGCGCTTGTCGCAAACCGGCTCGCCGGGCGTAGTCAAAATCAAACGCCATCGTGCTCCGTCCCCCGGCCCAGTCGTCTACTATCCAGCTCGCGATATGCAGCGCTCCAGTGCGGCGCCCATGCTGTCCTCCAACAATAACACCGCACTGGGCTGCGATTGGGTGGACACGAAGACCGGCCAGATGACGTCGGGCTTCTGAGTGCGGGCATTAGTGTACGACGATTTTGCGTAGGTGTAAATACAAGTATAATTTCTATTGTGTAATTAGTAGAGTGAGCAGGATTACGACACTGCAGTTGTAAGAGTAGTAATAAGATGGGGTGTGTGTGCAAAGGTCTCTTCGGTTTTCCATGCGCTCCAATGCCAGCAGGATTAGACACTTGCTTTCTTTCGCTTTAGTTAAGTTGACTCATCTTTTCATGTTGTCCAATTGTGGCTCTCATTTTTTCTCAGACCAGTCATTATATACCAATACGCAGCCGACAATAAGGTGAATTTATCTGAGAGGTGGAAGGATTCCCTTCTGAATTGTGAAACAAAAGATGCAATTCAGAGGAATGCAGAAATTCATAATACCAAAAATGCAAAACAGAATTTCTCATTAAACATGTTTTGATCACATTTTTCTACTGATTCATTTTTGACCCGGGTAAATTCACCAGGGTGAACGAGTTCAAAGCAATTTGGCAATCCATTCTGCTTTAGAATAATATCACCTTGGACGACGAGAAGGTACTTCTACGTTAATGCATAGAGTAAAGAAATAAGAGTCAAATCTGATATGTCACTCATTTTTCGACATAGAAGAGTTCAGGCGGGGGTAGTAACCAGAGTGGCGCAGCGATATGAAAGTGAGAGCTATTGACTAATTGGCGCTATTATCAGCGCCACCATACAAAAAGTTTGTGGTTTGAGAATGTGACTCTTATTTCTTTACTCTATGGTTAAAGTCGCCACAACGTTGTGTAAGCTGTGGGTGGAGTAAATATGGAATATGGGCGCAAATATAGTCGGCATTTATATACACACGAGAGGCAACAGAGAATATATAATCACACAAATAAATAGCCCACAATTTGACCCGATTGTGATCCGACCCCATTGAATCTCATGTGAATCCCGCATGTAAACTTGACTCGTTTTAATTGGACGCTGACATTTGACTCATCTTTTTTCGCCGGCAGGAATATCAGAAAATTATGAAACTCTTGTGACCTTTTGCTAGCGCAAGTCGCGCAATGCCACAAACTAATTAAATTGCATACACAAACGACGGTAGAACAAATCGGTAACTGAAATTAACAAGGTCTCTCGTGTAATTACCGAAAAGACCTTTGCACACATCCAATTCAAAGCTTGTTGTTAAGTATCATTGAGACTTTTTATGCAAATTATACCATGGTCGAGTGAAAATCGTATGGGTGCGTTATTTATCAAGCACCCTTGTGAAACTGTAAATAGTTATGGAAGCCGGCGCCAAAACGGAGTCGTGTAGAGCAATGGCAGAAATGCGAAATAATTAAAAATTAGTATATAATCAATGCATAACCGTAACATTTAACTAAATTTTGTTGATCTTAAATGAATACTCGAAAGTTCTGAGTTCAGGGCACAACTTTAGGGAGAAGTTTAGGGCCAAGTTTAGGCGGAAGCTAAGGCACAAGCTAAGGCACAGGCTTAGGCACAAGGTTCGACATATTCATAGATTAGAGTAGATTCGTAAATAGTGTCTATATGTGAAGCCAACGAAACTTTAGTTACTGATCATCCTTACGATAATTTCGTTGAAGATGAAGAATACATAAGCGATAAAGAAGCGATATATAAGCGCATGTAGAAAACTTGTATATAATTAGGTAATTTTATACTTGGATGCAGCATCCAAATTTCAGCTCGTGAAGAATGCGCCTTACTTTCGGGTGCCAGTATTGTTCAGTAGGTGTTGGAACTCGCTCCTCGTGATACAGGAAGATATAAACGGTTCGACTGCAGGCCACATTTTCATCCGTTCCAGAGTGCTGACAATTTGTTAGTCATATTGCTAATGTAATAAGGCCTTCCTCCAACCTTCTTAGCACCTACCAAGTTCCTCTGTAGTAATTTGAGAAAAGATTTAACTACGTTGTTCTGGCAAAGCAATTCTGTTCTTGAGGCTTGTGACATATGTTTACATGGTCCTATGGCTTCGCGGGGGAGCAAAGAGCCGCTGCGGTTTCATTATTAAGATGATATTTAAGATTAGCAGGTTATCAGCTCCGATTCTGGTGTCGATGTGTCGACTTTAGCCACCAGACTTGCTGCCATCCTTTGGTTTACTTTGCAACAGCATTTCCTCGGTTGCCGATGGTACGGTTATACCGCCTTAACGCGGTCGCCAGAGCCTCGTTTCTTATCGACAGGGGATACCACGTGTAGGTGAGGTTCACTATTGGATGGAAGAGGCTATGTGTCCGCAGTTTCCATCCCAGACCCATCTTGTGTAGAGCACAAATGACATACGTGAATGCTGCTAAATATTAGCGACAATTACGTCCCCCATTAGGTGTGCTTTTGCTTAGAAGACTGCCACTCCTACCAACGTCCCCCTTTACTGACCTGCACACAAACAACAATTACAAAGCAGAAGCGAAAATGAAGTAAAACGAACGAAATGTTATAAAAATTATCTTAAAGCGAAGCGTTTTACCAGAAGCCATGAAACAGTGCTGCCAAGTTGTTTAAAGTTTACTTATGGTGGTTTCTGTGGCTCAACTCTACATCAGATGGCGGTAGGAAGTTGACTAGCGTCAGAAGCGCGCCTCCATTCCTCGAGGCAGCATTTGTCAATGACAACAGAGCATCATCACTGAAGGCGGACAATTTTCTTCTGTTGTCTCTACCTAAAAGTTGCATTTAGGAGAAGAGGAGAAACTGCTGCTATAATGTAGCTTACACCTGTCTGCCCCCTGGTAAGATGTTCATTGTTTGACATTGGTGTATCCGTCGGCAAGTGGATAAGTTGATCTTCTGTCCTTCACTCAATTCCATTTATACTAAATGCGGTCAATTCTGGTCTGGTCATGGTGGGCTTACAGTAACTGCTACGAGGAAAGTTCCTGTCACACCTCTGTCACAAAGTCCCTGCTGATTTGCACAGACGAGAGCTTTCAGTCGCTGAAGGTGACATGGCAGTCGTCTGACATTTAAAATATCGCATCTCTAATTGGCAGTATTCATTTGCTTCCATTTCTGAAACGCGGTCATATGCGGTTACTGCTTTTGATTTTGTTTACGAAACTCTGTCATGTTTTTCCACAATTATGGCCAGCCAATAAATTAGCTCCCGCTTGTCAGAGCCCCGCCGCAGTTGTGAAATATATTTTGCGGTCTTTTTTTTGCACACCAAACGTATCTGGCTACGTAATTGCCATGGGTTAATTAGGGAGTGCTGGGCAACAGAAACAATTGCATTGGAAGGAGAGAGAGGAGTGGAATATACACGCGTCATTCAATGAAACTTTTTAATTGGGGAAAGGAGGAGCGTCTGTTACATCAGCTGAGTGTGGCGAGCCACGGAAGTTGGTCGCCAGTTTTCACAGCCACTGTAAGCTGTTCTCGTTGCAGTGATTTCGCGGAGAGGTGCTGGGCCGTAAAATGGCAGATGAAATTTGCATTTTGGCTCCCACACACGAAATTTGCCAGCTCAAAATGAAATTTAATGAGTTCATTTAATTGAATTTCTTTTTGATGGTGCTAAAAAGTTTAACGCCAACTCGCTCGTACTTTAAAAGCATGTCGCAGGGAATTACTGCAGAGTTTGTGAAAGACTGCTGCCAAAATTGGCTTAATTCTGGCCTTATTAGTGTTATGTTAGCAAGTTGGGTTAGTAAAAGCGCAAACCAGAACTGACCGTACCTGCTCGCTAGACACGGTTTCGCTGCGTAAACTTTCCGTTAGAGTCAGTCTCCCGAATTTATCTTTTTTTATTGTCGGTTCTTGCTTAATTTGATGCGAAATGAAATGAATTGAATTGATTTCGTGCGCATTTGCCTGAAGCGAAGCTGCTGATATTTTAGCTTTAATGCTGTTTGAGTTCATTTCCGCCAGGTGGAAGAGGGAATCTACCCCTAGGTAAGGTGGGCTGCTTTATGCAAAAGTTTCAGCAATTTTCCATATTTCAATTGCTCTGCTTTGTGCTATGTAGATAGTGCTTTGAAGCTGCAAGCGATGCGGCCACCAAACTCAAACGAATTACACAAATGAGCTCACTTACAGCTACGGGCTAGTAGAGGAAGGCCCTGAAGGAACGCGCACCTTGGCGTCTAAGGCAATTTCAGCTCGCTGTCTTCCAGCAAATTTTAAATTCGTGAATAAAATAATTTTCATTTGCTATAAAACAGATAGAAAATAACGTTTGGAATAGCGCAGAAGGGAAATGGATGTGAAATGTAAATGCAAACGAGTATTTGGTCAAGTGAAAATTTCAGTTAGTGTGTGCAACTGTAGCCCTTGGCTACAAGGTGTGCAAATTTCCACGTAGCTACAATACCATTTCGGAACAGAGCCTTTATAGAAGCACATAGAAAACAGTGAGAGAAGGATGCTGCCATGGATTCGTAGTTCGCTGGTCATTCATATTGCGTGCAATGAGCTATTAACGTGGCCATTCTGTGTATTTTGCACACTAATTGGCCGAGATGTCGTAGTCATTCGGCTATAGTCATGCAGCTTATTCATTAAGTAACCATTTAAGGGTGCGCGAATTTAGTCCTGTTACAAATTTGCATTTGAATTCCTGTAATTTGCATTAATGAGCTATTAAGAGATTCTACAACGCTCGTTTTCAGCGTTCCTGTGTTATGCATTTTGCTTACATTTGAAGGATGATCCTTTGCCCTTCAACGAATTTTGGGTTTTCTGTGTTACATGAGTTACAAATGAGCGACTTTTAAAGGATAGTGCCCTCATTTAATATGAACACACTTTTCCATTTCGATAATGTTACCCCATCATTCATCAGGATTCAGGCATCATTCTGTGTGGTCTTAAGCAGAAGCTCAAATTTCAGCTGGATTAGGTTACAGTGTCTGTGGCCAGAATGAACTCCACTGTGACAACAGGATGCAGCGAGATACTTCAGAGTCTGCCCATCACGGGACTTAATTAATTCTTTGTACTATCGATAGTCCTCAAGTTAGCTGAAGTATAAAAGAAGTATTGTACTTCTCCTCTTGTGAACTGAGCAATACACTTGATTTAATGGAGTAAGTAATTCATAGGATCATCCAACACTGCTTCAGAAATTTTATTCCAGTACCAGATCTCGATTGAGATAGTTTATAATGTTTCCATCCCCAATCGGAGTAATACACACGAATGTTCTATTAACTAGAACAGATTTTGTAAGTAATTCATGGCATCATCCACCATTACTTCAGAAATTTTATTCCAGCACCGGATCTCGATTGAGATAATTTATAGTCTTTCCACCTGTAATCGGAGTAATACACTCGTATGCTGTATTAACCAGAACAGATTTTGCTTCTTTTCTTATTTAGTGTAGGCCAGATTTGTTGCTTACTATACAATTGGAACTTGATGACTATTGAAGGTGATCTTTCTGTGATGTCTCTTGACTAATTATCTAAATAAATTGTTTATAACAATGAGGTCCCAATCATGATTACTAGAAACCTCCCTTACATTTTCTCTTTGAGTCCCCGGGACGCATGGATCCGTCTGCGCTTTGACGTGCTCCTATGTCCAGAGAAACAGGCAAAAGCTATTAGCAAGAAACCAGCAACTCTTATATAGAGCGCAAGGTCGAATTGACTGGAGAGATTTGCTGGAAACGGCCACGATCTACATAGAACTGGAGCTTCTTGCACTGATGATGATGATGATGAGATTCTCAAATGTTTTCCAATTTTTTTTCAAAATAGTTTTTCTACGTTCACTGAGTTCCCACTATCTTTTAAAATACCCTCATAAACATCCTCCCAGCGACTGCGAAATGACTTCCACAAAATGTGTTTTTTGCCATGTTTATTTGTTAATTTTTAGTAATGTGCTGTGGAATTGCTAATGTGAATTTTATGACACTTTGGTCTGCGGTTGTCTGACAGCAATAAACACTTTCCTTTACATTGTGCCTGGCAGCTGAAGGCATGTAGATTAGATTTCATTGCTGCACTCAGTACAGGCAGAGTTTAGAAAGGAGTAAAGGCAACTTTGCTAGAAATTCAAAAAGTCAAAAGTCCAAAGTATGCAGATGTCACGACATTAGTGTAACATAGTTGATTCACTCCACAAACCGCACAACGGGACGTATACGCAACTTTAATAAAATTTGTATGCCGTTTCAAGGTGTTACTTTTAATGCAATCAATGCTAAAAAGAAGAATTCCCATGGCCAAAAAAGCGACATCGTTATGAAAAAAGGGGCGGGCCAAAAAAGCATTACAAGTTTGCATATACGAATAAGTAAACAACTTACCCGACCTTGGCCTTACCTGTGCATCCAGTGCCCTTTCACTTACGACTACTTTGAGATTTGTAGTGATTGTGTTGAGCGCGACAACAGCAGGGGGCAACCATCCTGCAGACATGTGGCATGCTGTCATATTAGTCGCCGTCTGCTGATATAAGAGACGAATTGCCGTAAACATCCTTTGTGAGCTCCTTTGTTCGATATGTTTCACGTCACCAGGTAGGCAGATAATTTTCATAGACAAGCAAACGGATGCGCGTAGTGGGACATTCCGCCCAAAAAATGTGTCTTGTCAACATGAATAAAAGACAAACAAACGTTTGGCTTACCACGTTTTTGATTCCCTACACTCTTTAGGGATACTGACAGTTAGAGACACAACATAAAGGCGCTGTAGAGAGCACCTGTTTAAAGCAGTTTCCATTTGAGCCAATTGATGTGCAACACACTGGGCCAACCCACAGCTGACCAAACAAAACATTGTGATTGTCATTTCAATGTACGGATCCTTTGCTTGGCAGTATTTTTCGTTGAGATTTGCTGACGCAACAATATTTCTGTCTTCGGTAGTCGGTCTCATGGTCATTGATGACTGCTTTAGTGAGTCCATGGCTTTGCTATCAAAATTCTGAACTAATTTTTGGTACATTCCGCTTTTAGCTCGATACAGGCCATACAAAAACACGACCCTCGAACTCTTCTTTTCGCATAGTCTCTTTGGTCGATGCGAATATTTTGCCACAAAAGTTCACGAAGATTATGAACAGTTCACTATTTTCGCCACATACCATATCATTCAAAGCAATGCTCGGAACTTAGTTAACCAACTCTTCAGTCATTACCTTGGTCGGAGGTATTGAGCGTCTGATATCCTTCATTATTGTCCAGTTCAATAAAATTCAGAGAACAGTAAAATAACCGAAGCAGCGAAATATCTGCAATATATGCGTTCTTTTCCAATGGGAAAAATGTGGATAATGTCTGAGTGAACAACAAAGCGTGCCACAATTGAAGGCAGCCGCATGATTTATAACAGTGTATTTACCAGCACCACAGGCAGCCCGCAAGATTGTGGATTGCTACCGAAAACAGTTCAAAGGTTCGAAAAGGAGTGCACCAAAAAAGGGGATGTGAACAAATTACAAAATAAGCGGTGACCGACCACGACACACATAAATGGCACCCGATAATAGTTCTTTAAAATAAACCGATGAAAATGTAATTTCGCAAATTGACATAAAATTTGTTCGCTTCGTACGCAGCATAAGACGAAGGAAGAAGTCAAATTACGAAAACGATTTTGGTCGCATTTTATGACTCAAATGACTCTTATGGCATTGTTCACTGCTGGTGGGTTGGGGGTTCCAAATGACGCCGTTTCCAAAAGGTTGGCCATAAAACTATTATTGCTGTGGTTGTGAATTCTCCAAAAACGCTCCCATTGAAGTTCGTACACTTGCGGTTGTTTAGCCGCAAAATGGCGTTTAAGCCCAATCGTCTCGGACGCCGTTGGCTGAGTGTGAGAGACGGCGAACGGGGAAGTGGAAGTGTTTGTAGTTGTTTTACTTCTTGGCTTGTGTGCGGTGTGTAGTCTCTTTACATCGTATTCATTCTAAGTCTCGCCTCCGGCTCCTTGGTTGTGTTGTTGGCGCCGTGAAATGTCAGTGCCGCCCACATGCACTTTGGGGGGTGCCCGAAGGCGGGCAATTGCTGGGATGGTAAGTGTTGATTTGCACTTCAATTGTCTTTCAATCTCTGAGTAACTTTTTGCTATTTTTTAACAAATTCGCTGATTTTACCAATTTAGCTCACAAATTACAAAAGCCTTCAGCGCCAATTTGGAGGTTTCTCTTTGCACTACAACGTTGCCCACTTGCAAGCCAACCCGAGTACGCACACATTTTTGGCGGTCTCCCGAATTGCAGTGCTGTTCAATTGCTGTGCAAAGAGCTCAAAAGTCTGCGGGCAGGAGAAACATACGGGGTCCGCATCCGTCATTATTCGAATGAGTTTCGGGCTTCATTTAAGTTTTTGCATTTATTTTCAATTCCAATTTGGCACTTTTTGACGTGGGTGTGATGAGTGAGCGGATATAGAAGCACTCAGTCAGGAGTTGTTGCTATTTGAGATCAGTTGCCATACCACCTCTTTGCTTAATGTAGAAACTGTTTACTAAGTTGTCATTTCTTTCGAGCCTTCCGGATCAATTGGAGGTATTTTAATTAGATTTTAGGTAGATTTAAGCAGCTCTTCTGCACAGTAGTCTTGATATTATTCATTTTAGTGCCATTGAACAAAACTGAAGCGGATATAGTTGTTAATAAGATGACTTGGGTTGCAGAGACCATAAAACAAGCTCTGTCTTTGTTGCTCACATGCGATATAACTGGACAAATACTGGACAAGCAAGGATCGCCAGCGGAATTGCAGATGTCAAAATGAAGTCGGAAAACTTGAAATAAAGAGTGAGCCAAGTGCTGGCTTGCTATTGAAGACGGCACTGCGGTGCATTATGGCTGTGTCCTACAAAATGTCATGAGACCCCAGAGCTGTGGAAGATTGCCTTAGCTCAATCTGCAATCTTCCACAACTCTGCCTGCAACTTCTTTATTAATAAGAAACGTTTCTTGCATGCTATAACAATATATTTGATAGCTTGATTACAGTTTCAGGCAACAAAAGGGAAAAACTTAAATATTACATACTTAGTGCAGTTTTCGTAATATACGAGTAATATATATACATAGAACATATAATTTAGCACATAGAAATAGACAAAAGTAACCAATATAAAAGCTAAGATTAGATCACCAAATATCTTTATAAGGTCTACCACAATAACTAAAAGACATTGCGTTAATTGTGTTGATATTCCTCTCACGTGCTCAACTCTCCTCTCTTTCTAGATAAATTTACATGTAGATATTACCAGTAGACATACCCGTATACATTACATAAGTAACTACCGAGCATGTCTCCATTTCTGCAAATACAAAGCAATCTATTGTTAAATGTAAATTTAAATGTAGATTTAAATATATATCACAATAAGAGATCACAAAACCAAACACACACACACACAGAAACACAGTCAAACACACAAGCTCAAACGCAAGCACACACACACATCCACCAACCTGCAAATGCACACAGTACCATGCATAAAAAGGAATGTTAGACTGACGGCCATGTTTATGTATGGAGTTGACGTGGGCATAGAGGAAGGGGCAGAAATGAAGGGAAAGTCCACGAACGCTCAACTTTAAAATAAATTAAATACAATTTTTTATTGTTGAGGTTTGTTAAATTGTGAATTGTGTTTTATGCAATCTCATTCAAGCACTTTCACACTCTCATCTGTACACATAAATATTTACTTTAAGCGTACTCGTAAGTTAAGGATTTTCGAATGGAAGCTTATGTGATCACGAATTGTGTGGACCGTTTTGAAGAGAACCGCAAATATGTTGCTATGCTTATTTTATTAATTCAATTAACTTCAAATATACCAAGTTACCGATTAGACTCACTTAAGTTAAGCTACATTTAGTACGTAATACAGTAATAGGAATGCAAACGAAATCGAGATGTGAACGAAAATGATGACTTTCAATTTAATGATACGAGAAGCAGGAAGCTGCATTAGGCAAAATGTGCAAATTATGTGCTTATCTTTATTTTGTTACTTTATTTTGTTAATACATTCATTAAATTGTACATTCACTGCTCAAAGCAGATTGAATACTTCAGCAAAAATATGACAAACACAAACATTGAACAGAAAAGAGAGCAGCAAATGAACGCATGTTCCGGTATTGTAGAAGAATTGGAAATGGATTATCGTTAAGTGTAAATATTATAAAATAAATATCAATTATAAATAAAATAAATGAGTAGCATAATTTGTGTGTTTCATATGATGCTGCTGATGGCAAATGTGGACAACCTGGTAAGTAACTAAGTAAGTATATAAGTAAATAAAGAGTTCAATTTGCAGCAGAGCTTGGCTGCCCACATTCATTTAAGTGACCAGTTTCAGTCATGTTGGATTGCTGAATATAAGAAATTTAAATGGCATTCTTTATGAAGTCAGTGAATGGAGATTCATTTGATTCCTGTCAAAGTGGTCACAACATGAAAACTTCACATTCTTCGATATCAGTTTGCGGTCATGAGCGAATGTCGGTAGCAATCGGTTATGTGGGGATTTATGTAACAGTTTTAAAGGAAAGCAATGTTAGGCTCCGCAACATGGAAGCAGCACGGTGTACCAGAGACCACAGGAGTACTATTGAGGTTAATATCTTGCACACTTTAAGTGCCAATCACACATACATTTGGTGGGAAAAGACCAACATACGTGTAGAGCCTTAGAAATACTAAAATCGACTCTGGAAGAATTCACTATTTAATCAATCTGCATTCAATATATGTCAATCACGGTTAGGTAAAGCGATACGGAATGAGTGTAAGTATGCGTAATGAGTAAAGATACGTAATGAGTGTAAGTATGCGTATTGAGTAAAGATACGTAATGAGTGTAAGTATACGTAATGAGTAAAGATACGTAATGAGTGTTAGTATACGTATTGAGTAAGGATACGTAATGAGTGTAAGTATACGTAATGAGTAAATATACGTAATGAGTGTTAGTATACGTATTGAGTAAAGATACGTAATGAGTGTAAGTATACGTATTGAGTAAAGATACGTAATGAGTGTAAGTATGCGTAATGAGTAAAGATACGTAATGAGTGTAAGTATACGTATTGAGTAAAGATACGTAATGAGTGTAAGTATACGTAATGAGTGCAAGTATACGTATTGAGTAAAGATAAGTAATGAATGCAAGTATACGTATTGAGTAAAGATACGTAATGAGTGTAAGTATACGTAATGAGTAAAGATACGTAATGAGTGTAAGTATACGTAATGAGTAAAGATACGTAATGAGTGTAAGTATTCTAAACATTAAAACAATTGCCTTAGGATGAGGAAAGTTTCTTTCGGCTGTATTTTTGGATGTAAAATAAGCATTTGAGAGAGTTTGATATCCTGAAGTAGTGTATAGAAAACTAGAAACTTGTATCACCCATCCTAAGGCGTATTTTTCTAATATCATGCGTACACGACTATTACTGAAAAGTATTCAGATATACTTCGCATAGTGTCAGGGGTTCCTCAAGTGCAGGTCTTACACCCTGCCTTATAGAAATTTGTATATACTGCTAATGTAACCATCGCAAATTGTGCAATTATAGCCTGAGTTAACAATCGAAGCTGGATCGGTGGTGCGTATAATACTTCATAACGCTGTGAGTGATAACTTTTCTGCATTTTGGCCTCACAAACATATGCACGCACGAAACTAATTTGGCCACGTAGGAGCGGAATCCTCTATCAAGCGGCCGCTAGTACTGCATACCAAATCAGTTTGACAGATGATAACGCTTCCGAACAGCGCACACATTCAACAACCTGAATAGGACGATAAAAACGACATCAGAGCATCGTTCCGGCCGTCATCTTGGCGAGCCAGCAGAGAGAGAGAGAGAGAGAGAGAGAGAGAGACATTTCCACAAGGAGCGGCAATAAGTAAATCATACACAGACGGTACTGACACTGGTTACACTGAGACATTCGCTTACGACTGCGACATTCTTGTTAGACTGGAAATTCTGGGATTCGTCTCCCTTTGCTAGTGCTAACCTAGACCAATACTCTGCGATGTGACTTTGGTGTTAGTCTGAGAATTTCGCGATTCAACTGCCTTTCTCAGTGCTAACTAAACCGCGTGCCCGGGACAGATTCCGCTAAAGGGGTTGATCTCTTCGTCGCAACGTCGGGAAATATACACGACCGTACTTTAGGCAATAAAAGAACGAGTTTGTAATAGCATTAAATAATACGGCAATGTTATAAACACCCCCTTAGGTAGGTAGGGCAGCCGCCTCACCAATAAACCAGTGATGCCACTTAAACACCCCCATAACACAAAAAAATATTTGGTAAGAACCTTGGGCAACGGCGAACATAGCCCCAGCAGATGAAGGAGGTTCCCTATAAAGTGTGATTAAGGGTACCTGAGTGGAATGCCAAACTGAATATTGATAAATCGGCACTGTTCATCCTCGAAAGAGAGGATCTCCTATGGCTGTGGATTGTTCATTTAAACGTATCAGTGATTCCATTATATATTACTACTAATGCTGTCAATCTAGGAAAACCCTTGGAAGGCAGACTATCGGGAAAAGGTTACATCAAGTCAGAGGCACATCACCTGGTCAAAATTAGAAACATGAAATTCAAGTCTGAATTAATTTTCAATAATCCCGACTGCATGAAAGCTTCTTGAAAACAACCCAGAACCCCTGAATCCAACTGTGTAATCAACGTATGTACCCATACAGAGTAGCAAGGCCTATTAAGAGAGGTTTATGTAAAAGTAAACACAATTAAATAGTGGATTCTTTGGAGCTCACCACATTGGGTGAAATTCCTTGGAACATATTATTACAGTCTATTACACTGTTCTGCAACATAAAAATAAAAATAGATTGGTCTAGGGAAACGTCAAGGTCAGAAAGACACATTTCGAACCTCCAGTGGGGTCTTTTATATAAGGAAGGGTAGTAAAGTTATATTCTGTACAGTAGTATTATTCCAGAAATGGATTGCCAGTAAACAATAAATAACAGAAATTCGAGTCCACAAAATATTGATGACTATTTCCTGCTGTCATGGACAGTTTCCATGTACGATTTCTGGTTTTTTTTTTTTAAATTAAATACATAACGTAATGTTTTCTATTTACTATGTAAATTTCACATATGGAATTGCTCTGGGGCATGTCGCAAAAAGCAAACGCTGTACCAAGTTCCGCTCCAAAGGCCAAGTGGGTTGATGATTGCACGTAGGTGCTATCAAAAAAGCTTGAGTAAACATTAAAAATCAAATAAAAACATGCATATAATAGAAAAGGGGGCTCAGAATGTGGGGAAAGCGAATTGGCAAATTGTATAAGAAATGTAAAGTAAATAACATTGCGAAGGGAGGACGCAATGGTATGCAGCGACTGCGTGGAATCTGACGTATTCCAAATTCTAATTTCCACTGAAATTGTGTCCTGAATATTTAAGAAGCTGCGACCTTTCTGCACAAACGCCCGTTTTTAATTTACATAAGGAACAACATCATACAACATTAATGCAAATTGTTTCAGGCGAGAGGCGACAGTGCAAATCGTAAAGACTCGCAAGCGGATATTAGGGCGGAATAATACCACCAACAACAACAACAACAACAACAACAACAACAATAAACGATGAAAAATTTACCATAGACTCAGTACGATTAAAATATTACCCAACACTTGTACCAGTCATCTGAGGCGTGTGCACCGTGGCATTTACCCCAGTTTCGTGTTTCTTTTCATGCTTCGCACACTTCGAATTTGCAAGCGAAAGGACATTTTGCAACGTGTTGAATAATACTCGGAACTGGTGTCAACATGGCCATTGATCTAGTTACTGAACACTTAAGTATGAATGAACAAACCCTCCCTACCAACGAGGAACAAGCCCACATACAAACTTTTGGGACAGCCTGCGTCTCGAAACAATAGTATGCATAAAATTATGTCCCATAATTCTATAATTAACTTCTTTTGATACGAGTGGTAAGCAATTCATTTGTGATAAAGCCAGGTTAGATACACCATACCTTATTCGACCCAATCATAAATATTCTCTAGGATTTCACATCAATTGATTTCAATAGGATCATGATTTTGGAATGTGAATACTCCTGTTGCCGCGATGTTGGAACCATATTGAATTCAGACAAGATGAGGAATTTAGGTTTATAGCTATGATCGAGGAGACCGAGGGCATGATAATATAAATCTAAATGTGTACAAATTATACTCCCTGCTGCATACCTAAACTTTTTTTCACCTCATGGAAAGTGTCCATTATCGCTCCAATTGATACAAAATCAGCAGCCAATTCCTATCGACCTATAAGTCCTACTGCCTGTGCTACCGAAAGGATGTGAGAAGTTGGTGAGGAGAAATAAACTACTCTGTGACATAAAGCTGGCCATAGTTGCTCCACTGCTACGCTTAAAGTTATGGAGTACAATCGGCCAGCGTTTGAAAGGGGTTGTTCGACCATTCTGACTCTGTTGTACTTCTCCAAGATCTTTGACACAGTTGCACACCATATTTTGTTGCAAAACTTAAAATTGAGCATTGGTTTCTCTGAGATACTGCCACTACAAACTAGTTAGCTAACCGGCGGTAAAAATAAGTTGTAGTCTTGGAAGACTTAAGTCGGGGGTGCCACAAGGATCTATACTCGGTCCGGTTTTGTTTAGTACTTGTTTCAATGACATTGCACATTGTTCCTTATCAGAGGATTTAATTTCTAGAATGTCCGAAGAGCTCCATGTGATCTTCATATAGGTAGGTAGGTAGGTAAAATGTCTGATAAACCTCGGGTCGCCCCAATCAGCACTAGTGCCGTTTTGATGCCATGTCTCGCGAGCCTAAATATGGCGATATATTATACAGCTGGAGTTGCTTAGAATTTTGGTTAGACCTGAAATTCCAAACTAGAGCAATGCCCCAGACTCGGAAGACTAGGAAAAGAGTTCCGAAATATCTGAGTCTCATGGGAAGGAGAGCTGAGCTATCATAAAGAAAGTGGACAACTGTTTCTCTCTCTTGTGGGCCTTTGCAGCTCTGAATATTGCAGAGAGTATCAAGCAAATATATATATTTAAAAATCGAATGGCATGAATCAGAATTCGCATCTGATTCTCTGTCTACACTATGAGTACGAATCACTTGTTACGTTCACTGAGTGCTGTGATGCACACATGTGGACGCTTCTCCACTCTCAAATGCAGATCCTTCAATGTCAGTATTTCTCGTCGCATCTCACTACCACAAACAATTTAAAGACGCATTCATATTATGAATACAAGCGGTGCCTTTCCAACATTATAGGACTTTCGATTGAAAACTCTTCAGAGTTGTTATGTACGTAATCATAAATACATGTCAACGCTACACTCTCTCTATTCGAACTTAAGAAAGCTAGGCAATAAAACTGTGATTGAAGTTATTTGATGACAGATAATAATAATAGTGTAAACAATTTCTCGTGTTTTAAAAATTATTTTATGTAATTACCCAAACAAATAATTTGCCATTACCTCAGATTTTAATAACTCCGGACATTGGGCCACCGCTCAGACATACACTTACTGCCGGTCTTATTGTGGATCACTTTTTCGAATTGGCCTTATTTCACCAATGTTTTCCATTAGTCGACTAATAGTTCTGTTTTATCATGTGAGTGAATTATGCTCTGCTGCATCCCCAAATAACAAAATAAATAGGGTTATGTCACTTGAGCTTTCAAGCTCCTTCACAGATATATTTCAAGCAATAATATTATCAAAGAATATATCTGAATAATACTTGTGTCTGGCCCGCTATGTGGTATGTAGTGATTTTATAAAAAGTTGTACAAAAGGCACCAATGATCATCATTCTGCCATTGACCGAAACTCTCTATTCGGTCTCCTTTCAAAAGAAACATGGGGCTGCCATCTCATTATCCGAATAGAGTGCTTATTTCTGGATATGATGAACTTTACTCCATAGAATCAAGATTTACTTCACTAAAAACGACCCACATCACTTAAAATAAGTTAAGAGTATTTGGTAAAAGAAAGCTCTACATACCTTCCTACTTCAAGTCTAAGATTTAGTAGTCTTATAAGCTTGTCGTGATGGTTGTCTAACCACATATTTAAACCAAGAATGCCCCATTATGGTACCACAAAGCAAATGGGGGATTGAGACTCTAATCTTCCCCCAGGAATTATGTTAGCCTTCGAGTCTTCTCGACTTATGTGAGCCTTCTCTTGTAGTCTATTGAATTCAGATTGTCCGGATTGTTGAAAAACAAACTGCTCAGATATCTTCATCTGTTTTTGGAGATATCAGGCAGTGACATACGAGGTGAGTTGCCGTTTCAGCTTCAGCTTCAGCATATTTTTGGTATCTATAGACTACGTTTATGTGTTGTTGTACGAGTATAAGAGAGAGGGATAAAATTACTTATGACTTTTCACCACAGACTCACAACGAGAAATCAACAGATTTGGATGTTGATTAATTTAGCCGCCATTCAAACCCGATATAATTTAAATTTAATGTTTACTTATGAAAAATGAAATGAGTTTCTGTAAGCAAATAGTTATAAAGAACTATAATCAGTATTACACCACATGTAAAAAAAATTAATACAAGTCTATACGATATTATAGACCAAGTTACCTATACGAGTATAACTTATTTAGTATGAGGGATTCATCCACAACTGTTTAGACTTCAGATCTCAGAGAATATATTGTGACGAAATCATCACGTCATCAGATATTGTGAAGCATATATGGTACTTTGAGGGTATGCTATTCGTCATTTTCAACCCCTAAAATACACACGCGAGAAAGCATGTGAAACTGCGTTCGAAGGCTATTGGAAGTTCTGGTACACAAGAAATATATAATCAGCCACACAATTGAGATCGAGGAGTTAGCCAGTGGTAGTAGCAGAGAAAACATCGTATTAACAACCAGCAGTTAACCAGTGACAATAGCAGGGCAGTGAAATGAAGTGATCTTAGCCGAATGTACATCGTGATTGTGGCAGCAGCAGTGGAGCAGTGATCGTCGCAGAACAGACATCGTGTTAGCAACGGGCAGTTGAACAGTAATCGGCGCAGAGTGAGCATCGTGTTAGCAACATGCAGTTGAACGGGGATCGTCGCAAAGCGAACATTGTGATAGCAACAGTACGAGGAAGTGTAGTGCAACAAATGACTGACCCGAAGCAATCTATAAGCGAAGACGAAGTGTGGGAATAGCAAAAATTAAATAAAGCCAATTGTTCTAACTTAAGAAGGAATTATTGGCTTTTTACACAATCCAGCGATACGAATCCGAGTATTGAGCTGGGTATAAATTGTCGGAAAAGCAATTTCGTAACAATATTTACAAGTATTACAATATAAAAAGCCATTGAAGGAGATTGTATGGAAGGACTGAGGTTTATACGTTCAGCCAATTCTATAACGACAATCAAACATAATCAAATCGAAGCAATTGTGATCCTTTAGTAAAAATTCAGCAAGTTTATTTAAGTCTAATTGCATAATTTGATGGAGCGCACCTGCTGCATGTGAAATAATTTAAATGCTTACATAATTGGCGAATGCAGTCTCTAAGTTAAGTTTGCATTCATCATTGTCAAAACGGTAAAAATTCCAGATCAGTGCAGAAAGTGGCACAACTGGCAGAGGCAAATAAGCACAATAATTAAATCAAATTTAATAGAAACTTCAATGTTCGCAATTTAATTTGCCTCATTACGCTGCCATGACTACAGAGGGTAGCAAGCAAAACTTTCTTCCTTGCATTGTTTGCAAGCTGCTCCTGCAGAGGAAATTTCTTCATGAAAACAAAAACTATTTCGGTAATTAGAATGTATGCGAGTGTACTCAATAAGGCTCACAGTTCGCTGTGCTGCAAGGACTACTCGTATCCTGGCATGAGCCCTGAGTACAAGTAGCTGCACCGTAATTGAGTGAACGGCTGTACACACATACACACGTATGAATGCCTTCCTAATTGCATTAGTACAAAGCAAGGTGCACCTGGTTCATTCGGAAATAGTTCATTGTAAACTTTAAGGAGTAATTAAATTAATTTCGCCTGCATTTTGTGGTTCTCCATGACTTCATTACAAAGTGTTTCCAGTCCATTCCAATTGGGGCGGACATTTTATTTCGCTTAATGAGTGTGAACAAAAATTTCTATTAAATGTGAAGTGAAAATATAACCAGTATATCTATTGTTACGTAATCGCCTTCTCGAGACAATTTTACCTGCTCAATACTTGGATTCGTATCGCTGGATTGGGTAATAAGCAAACAATTCCCTCTTCAGTTAGAACAATGGGCTTTAATAGTATTCGTGCAACTCTCTGACGTCCGCTCTGCGATGATCACTTGTTAACTCTCGTTGCTAACACGACGCTCACGCTGCTTGCTGCCACTCTCAGGATTCGGCTATGATCACTCTGCACTCTGTCACTGGTTAACAGATCCGCTACTACGATGTCACTCGCTCACTGCTGCTGCTACTCCGATGTTCACTTGGTCACTTTCACTTGTTTATTGATCCTGATGTCTCGTGTGGAGTCGCTCATGTACCTCTTGCACACGAGAACCTCAATCAGCCTTCGAACGCAGCTTCGCATGCCTTCTCGCGTGTGCATTTTTAGGGGTTGAATACGACGCTCACTCTAAAACCATCAACCAATCAGATGGCGTGTCGATTTTGTAACAAATTTTTAATAATATATTCAAATTTGGAGATCACGTACATTAACTAGTACCAAGATAACATAATTTGAAAACCTTTCTGAAAACCGATATGGAGAAAAACTTATAGCTGAAACAGAGACGAAAACACAGAAGTCAGACAGAGACAGAGACACATAAGTCACAAAAACAAAATGCTGGACTCGGTCGTGACGTGAAAGAAAACTTAGCAAAGCATATTTGTGATGACATACTCTTTTAGTTTCTTATTCATAAACATTATTAAATTATTAGGAGGGGACTAACTTAAGGGTTTGCAACAAGAGGTGTTATTTTGAATCACTCGGTATTTCGGTAGCTGTCACTTTTGAAGCTTTTATTCTTTGACATTTGACAAGTAGAAACTACGCCATTACTAAATATGGAACGATACACGCTTCAACAACGCATTGAAATTATTAAAATTCACTACAAAAATGGTGAAAATCTTGCAGTCACAGTTCGCAAAACTAAAGCATTTTTGGGTCGTTATGAAGCACCTTGTCGGACCGCAATATAGAAATTGGTGGAAAAATTGGAGCTGTTGGGACAAGCTAGTGATGTGAAGAATAAAACCCGTTCACGTCGCTCAAGAACAACTGAGAATATTGCTGCTGTAGCCCAAAGTGTTAAAGAAAGCCCAGGTTTGTCCATTCCTCGTCGTTCTTTGGAATTGGGCATTCCACAAACGTCATTACACCGTATTTTGCATAAAGACTTGGGTCTTAAGGCTTATAAAGTTCAGTTAACACAAGAACTCAAGCCGGCCGATCATCAACAACGTCGTGTCTTTGCTGATTGGGTCCTTGAAATGCATGAAAATGATCCGGAATTCCATCGAAAAATCATCTTGACTGATGAGGCCCATTTCCACCTCGGTGGCTACGTCAACAAGCAAAATTGTCGCATCTGGGGCTCGGAAAACCCAAGAGTTATTGTTGAGAAGCCTCTCCATCCTCAACGTGTGACTGTTTGGTGCGGTTTATGGTCCGGCGGGGTCATTGGGCCTTACTTTTTCGAAAATGAGGTTAGATCAACAGTTACGGTGAATGGATGGCGCTATCGAGAGATGATTAATGATTTTTTATGGTCGGAGTTGGATGGTATTGATTTGGACAACGTTAACTTTCAACAAGACGGCGCTACGTGCCACACAAGCAACGAAACCATTGCTCATTTACGGGAAAAGTTTCCGGACCGTGTTAACTCTCGAAGAGGTGATCACAATTGGCCACCGAGATCTTGTGATTTAACACCTTGCGACTACTTCCTTTGGGGCCATGTGAAAGATAAGGTCTACGCCAACAGCCCAGCGTCGATTCAAGACCTCAAAGATAGAATTCGTGAGGCTATCGAGGACATAGGGCAGCCACTTTGCGATTTGGTTATGGAAAATTTCATGAAAAGGATATGGTCCTGTAAGCGTGGTCGTGGTGGCCATTTGGCTAATGTTGTTTTTCATTATTAACGGCATATATTCTTCTTTATTATGAAATAAACATCCGATCATTTATCTTAAAAATGGCATTTTTCATTGAATACCAAAATAACACCTCTTATTGGAAAACCCTTTATTACCATAAATGAAAACAAGCGGAAGGTCACACAATGTTGCCATACACAATAAGTCACAAATAACAACTGATAAAGAGTTGGGGACAACAGCTCATAAATGATGGTACCCCATACGTGATACTAGAGCTGATTTTGGAGTGTGTTGTAATAAACTCGAAGGTAGCCGAAATGTATAAAATGGAGATATAAAGTAATATAATGGTGCAGCTGTGATTAGGAAGCTAAAGCAATGAGGATTACAGATGTAAACTGAAACTAACTAAGATTATGAAAAGATATGTAGTAAATATATCTCTTTAACTATATAAAAAAATATTAAGTCAATTGCTGTTAAATCCAATAACTTTAAAACGAAATTATGTAACTAGTGTTTCAGTTAACACACTCCAATGATCAAGTGTATTAAGTGAAACACTCTTCAGTAAAACAATCTTCTAGTAAAACTTTCTTATATAATAATATGGTACTATCGATGAGTTATGCTAATTGTTCAGTATATTATTTTTCACTTGGCGACACTGAGTTCGAGACTGAGTTTTGACTGGAGTGCGTACAAGCCTGTCTACTTGGAGTGTACCACACGATTATACTGAAACATAAATGATTGCATACTTTTAGGATACCTCTATTAAGTTCAGTTACTACGAGAGAGGTGTATATAAATCAAGACACAATCTATTCGGAAAAAAGCTTACTTAAGAACCCTCTTTCGAAGTGTACATACAATTCGAGACTGTTCTCGAATTTCTACCGAAGTAGATATAAGGAATGTTCTAGAATATTCTACTTCAACCATAAGAAAGCTGTTTATGCCACTACACAATCAAAGTAGTGGCAGTTGAATTTTAATTATAACAGTGTGTACATCGTGCACTTTCCTTTCACTTGTGGCAGTTCCAGTATACAAAAGCAATTAAGTGATTAATAAATTATTAAATAAAGTGGAAATTGTAACAAAGTAAACTTTAACCCTAATATTAAGTGTGTAAATTGCTTATAATTAAATAAAGTTAACTCTTTTAATTTAACCAGCGACTGTTTGATTACTACACAATCCAGTGGTACGAATCCGAGTATTGAGAGTTAGAATAAATTGTCAGGAGGGTAATTTCGTAACAGTATAAATTGTCAGGAGGGCAATTTCGTAAGAATACTGTACCTTGAAAGTAAGCTTCGTTTTCTGATTTTCCAAGCGATTCAATGAGTTGAAAGTGCTTCCTACTTTTAGGGTGCATGTTTTTGTAGTCCCACGGACACGTAACATTCGGGTGATTTCACAGACTGAAAGCTATTTGCTAACATAGTCAAAAGGGAAAACTCACTTTCACCCCGACATGTTCATCTAATGCGCCATTTTGTTTTGTGCTTCCCAACTGAAATAAGCTGCAGGTAGTAAATAGAAGAATTATGTACATTTTCCTTGCACCTGCCTATCTCGCAAGTGTTTGTTTGTTCATTAATCTAAATGTAATATTCAAAACATTGCACATTGTGTTTTTAGGTATGACCAGTTTTTGAAGCTAAGCCTGTTTTCATTTAATATAAATTTTCAGGGTTTCATCACAGTTCTAAGGCACAGAAAAATATTGTGATACCCACTTTGACCTAAAACTTAAGTGCTTTTCTGGAACACACCAGTTCGGGTCGATGGCAAATCAAGGGCGGTTTGGGCTTAACCATGAAACGTTTGAGTGGGTGGATGCGAATTTCTATGCTGTGCATTTGCTACTCTAGTGGCACTACGTCTGCTGTTTTATCCAGAACAAATATTGTATTTCTTTTTAAAAATTACAGCTACAAGTGTGCATGAGCAAAGCGCCAACATTAATCAAAGCGTGGCCCACGCCTCATAAAAGAGATGCATTGCTATATTACAAAGGAGCAGCGAGGGAAGTACATTGAAGTCAGAGCAACCAAGTTTGCATTACATCATACCCCTATTTCTATACCAGAGCAAAGCACTGATTGATGGAGCAGCAGATTAAAAAGAAAAACCGAAAATTATAAATGTTTTGCACTTCGTTGTTGCAACGTAGACGCGTAAATTTTATACTGTTTAATGTGTTACTCCGTGAATAGCCCAAGCAATTCCTCAAATAATTCTCAGCCGCCAAATGCCACCGCTCAACGGAAGAGGGCTCAGTGACTGTACGTTGATTGCACTTCGCCATAAATAACGCAATTTACAAAGAGATAAATATCAAATTAATAAAATTCAACGCCAGAGGTGCGCCCCTTTCCAAACAGATAACATCGGTGTTGTATTGTAAACAATGAATATGGTGAGCAGTCAACATGCTCTGACGCCTGGAGCAATATGCACGAGAATATATTAAATTTTATTACACAGACAATCGTCCTGTTTGGTGCATGGGAGGCACCTTTAAAAAGTCAGGTGCAAGAGCAAAGCGCCTGTGTGCGGAAAGGACAACGGAAATGCTTCAATTGAGCACAATTTGGAAGCAGAAAAGATAGAATCTAAATGCTCATAAAACTTCGAAACCAAATTCACATACAATTACCTTACAATTCAATAAAGCGAATTGCTGAAAACACTCTGACGTTCTCTGGTTTTGCCACCTAACAGCTACTTACCAAGATTCCTCCCAGAGTGTTACCAGTATATGCGGTATGAGTAGTCGGTATTTGGATTGTGTGGTGTGTTTGCACATATGAGAATATCCCTGAGGTAACTTTCGTTCAAATAAGAGATGTCGTTTAAAACTCCGCACGTAACACCCTACATTTTAAGAAAATTTATCGAATGAAGTCCTTACAAATGAAGTGGATGTGTGAGTATTGACCACATGCAAATGTAAGCGGATTGCACTTTGTACATTGCAACTTATGTGGGAAACCTTTCCTGAAAACGTGTTCTTTTCTCAGCATTTGCGTTACATTGGTCTTTGCATGGACGCTATTTCCATATTAGGAGTTACGCAGTGGTTCATTTGTTTAAGGAGAATGTCTTCTCCCGTCTTGATTCATTTATTAAAAGGATTCGTCTATTTTTATGCTTGCTTTTATTAAAGTATTCTTAACGGTGTGTAAATAATTGGTAACAGTCTAGTAGACAAAGAGACACACAACGCTTAGCCAACTTAAAAGACGATGCTGAAACCAGTCATGCATTTAGTGGGGCGTTGCAAACGTAATTTTAGAAACTTTTGTTGGTTTGGCGTAGAAAGCACTCTTTTCAAAGTCGATGTTAGAAATATCTTAATTGATGAAAAGGAGGAATGAAGAATAATGTTATTGCTTGTACGTAAATAAGGTTTGCTAATAGCTCGATCACTCCTGTTTTTCAAATAGTATCAAAACACTTGTTTGAGAATTTAGTTTATTGAAAGTTTACTTTATGTCGACGACACTCTTGTGGCATTTGTTCCGAAGTCACATCTGAAATGAATCAGAACAAGGAACAATTTTGGTGTTTATTTCAGTTGCTTTCGAGGTCATGCCAACACTTGTAAAATCTCAGTGGATTAGTGGAAATATATAGAATCATTCCTGATTCGTCATTTATGATATTGTTACGAAATTGCCCTCTTGACAATTTATTCTGTTACGAAATTGCCTCCTGACAATTTATTGTAACTCTCTGTACTCGGATTCGTACCACTGGATTGTGTAGTAATCAAACAATCGCTTATTAAATTAAAATAATTAACTTTATTTAGTTATTGCAATTTACACACTTAATATTAGGCTTAAAGTTTACTTTATTACAATTTGCTCTTTATTTAATAATGCATTTAATCACTTTATTAATTATCAATCACAATTACAAATGCTGCTACTTCGATTAAAATGCACGATGTACACACTGTTACGATATCTGCTCAACTTTGTTCGACTTTGAATAGTGTGGTGGCTTTTATAGCTTTCGAAGGTTGAAGTAGAAAATTCGACACTACTCAAAAAGTTTCTGGATCAATCTAGAAGCTTATATACACCTGGAAGAGAGTAGGCTTTTACTTTCGAGAAGATTCTATACACCACTATCTTACCACGAAAGAAGTTTTTACCCGCATGGATTGTGTCTTGGCTTAAATACATAGGGTGTTGCATACAACCTCAAACTCCAGATGGGATCCTAAAAGTATGCAATCACGTTTCAGTATGCAATCACGTTTCAATATGATAGAGAGATGCTACATGGACTGGTCATTAATGACCTGTCACGAATGACCTTTCTCCAATGATTTATATTATTTAGTGTTTTTTCGTGAGTAGTGTTCAACGGTTTAATACCCTTCCTAAATCGCTATCAGGCCTTTGAAGCTTAGAGTAACTGTTAGGATAGGGTGGTGGTTTTAGTGAGTAAAAAGCTCACACTTTTGGGTGGTACGTACCCCCTCGTGTCTTTTTGGATATTTCCCCTCCCTCTGGAAAAAGAACTGTTATTGCAACATACTCTTAGCTGCAACCAATGTCATACTGAACACTGCTGCTGCAGCATCAAGGGCCACCAGATTGCATCCTAAAAGTATGCAATCCCTTTTCACTGAGCTATCACGTTTCAATATGAACAGATGTGACAAGGAGCAGTTTTAAAATGGAGCAGCCAAAGAGAGAGGTTTACGTTAGTTAAATTGAAATATATAATCGGAAGATTGTATGTAGGGGATTTAAAGCACCGTGACCTTTCGATCTATTGTGCCCTAATTGGAAGATAGGTCTAACGAGAATACTGTTGAGATTGTCAAATAATTCGTATCGAGTTACAAAACAACGTTCGAGCTGACAAGACAAGTCTCACACTTGCGAATCTCAAATTTGCTCTGAGCACAATAAGATCAAAGTGACCGCAGATTTCATCTGTTGGATAAGTCGCATTAATTCTGTTTTCTTGGAAAAACTATGCATCTGCAACAAGTGCCAAACATTATGTGTAGCGGTCTGGACTAACAGCAAATACTGATTACGCAGGCAAAATTAGTAAGGTTCGTGAGTGAATTGAAGTTCTCGAAGGAGCCAATACAAGACAAGGGATATTCCATGCATTCTGTGAAACATTCTTATCCTCAGGTAGAGTAATGAAACTCCTGTTCTGAAGTTTAACCAATTTTACCCAAGGTTAATAAGCCACCAACGGAATGGTGAACTTGTCTAAACAATTCACGTTTTATTGATGGCAGAATATGCATAAGGATATTCTTACTTTATACTCATACAATGATGCTTTACACAGCCATTGAAACATGCGTGACTGTTCGAAAATCAATCTGCAAATGGGAGTTGACAACCAAAGCGACATGCAGCAACAAGTTTCACGGGCGAAAGTGACCAGTTCTCTGTCTGTTTAGGAAGACAGCGCCAAAAGTTCGAAACAGATGATATTACTTGTGCTTCCTCGAATTCACCCTTCTGTCGGCGTTTGCGGAATGTACGTCTCAGCGATTTAAGTTGGAAATTTGCGGCCTTTTTGGGCGAGATCTCTTTAAGCAGACTCAAAGAGGACTCCATGTTCAACTCAAAGAGCTCCCAGCAGAAGCATTCATTTTTTGGTTCAGTGTTTGTTTTCATACCAGTTCCGGTGGTGAGTAAATCCTTCCATTTGCTCCATTTTGCAAACAGCGCGTTTTCTTTTAACTGCTGGCAGTGAGGGAGCATTGCAGTTTTTACGAATCTGATTATCGCAGGAATTATTTTGGGTTCCACTCGTAGCCAAGGTTTGTAGCACAATGTTTGGTGCTTGGAATTTTGCCAAAGTCAATGATTTTTTTAATTTTTTGATTTATTGCTTTTCTAACAAATGGCAGCGATTTTAGTTAAGGATAAGGCTGCACTATACTCAGAAATATCTGATAATAAGCACACCATTCTTGTGGTATGCCTGTATATGAGCTTCCTATTCCTAAATTCTTGCCACAGGGTCATAAATCAAATTACAATTTGACAGATACGCGGGCGAAAGTTCAACTATTTCCGCGGGTGTGCTCTGAAAACATGCAAAGTTCTGCACAAACTGACTCCAGATTTTGACAAAGTTTTCTTCACAATCCGCCTACTCGTCCAAGCCAAATTTCCTTAATTGTTTACCATTTATGTCTCAGATGCTATTCTGGCCGCTTGTCTGGTTGCCGCTCTGATTCAATATTGACTTGAAAAATTGTTTTAAATTGTTGTTTTAGTCATATTTGAAGTTGGATGTCCTTTGAAGTTTGTTTGCGGCTTTTAATTGTGGGGCTTTAATTGCTTTCGAGTGTGCTGCTGAATGAAAATTAGGATATTTAGGCATGAAGTAGCCACTACGATATCCTTCGTAACGGTAGTTGAGAAATTTTGCCATGCAGCGCTTTTGAAATTGCTGGCTCTTTAAGTTCTTTGAATTGAATACGGGGCAATAATATTCGTATCTGCACCAGATTTCATTTTAGTCAGAGCTGAAGCCGATGTTATTTGTATACGCTCAATTGTTTGGTCTGTCTCGTTGCCTGCTAACTAAGGGCTGTATAGTGGTGATCTAGATCTCATCATGGTGAAGATTTATGGGGTTAAATCTAGTTAGTCTTTCTTAAACAGATTCAGACTTCATTGGGGTGCGCGAAGTCGAGTGAGTAACTGAGTAAACGATACTAAATGAAAGAATGTCCTGAAAATTGATATTTAACACACCTCAGGAAGAAACTTATTTAATGCTAAGTGTATTTACATCTTTCTCTCTCAAGAAACTTCCGATATTAGAAGCTTTGCACTCCACCCTTGTACAAGTATTCAGTCTCTGGTACTCTTGTGTGTTAGATTTCAGATGGCAGAATATTACGGATGTGCAAATAATCACTGCAATTGAAGATCTCGTTTTTAATAGGATTCAAAAACTCTTATACGCGACTATACTCTTATCGCGATACTTTTTGAACAAACCTCGTAATTTGCATTCACTCACAATTTTAATGATGATACAATAAATTGTGTGATATATCGTATGATAAATTGATTACAAAATCATAAATACTCATCCATTTATCCTACGAACAAATGCACCTATGATTCAACAAGTATGACATATATAATTTTAAAGATGCATCTGGTAGTCTAAAGACACGAATGAGGAGCATTCAAGTCCCATAGGTGATTATTTCCTCTATACATTCATAAATTGCTCCAGAAACATGTATTGTATTAGATGTAGTGCTGTTGTGGCCCAAACAGGTCCCTTTCAATGAGTTGAGATCCCTATAAAATAAACAATCCTCCTTATTTGAACTTTCCTATTGGGTATGTGTGCATATTGGATATTTATGACAAATGTCACTGTCGAGACTTGTCAAATTATTATGGAAAAATACACATTGGCACTGGCTCCTTCGAATTTGCCAACAACATGTTGTCAGTGAGACATTTCACGTAGTTCACGAAACTTTTGCAGAGTAAGAAGCGAATTTTGGTTGTGATTTCAATGAATATTAATAAACCCAATTTTAATTTCCCATGTTTATTGAGCTTGATAGAAACCCCTTTAAATGTTATTCAAGTAGTTGCAGTATTAATTGTGTTGGTCCTTGTTAACCACATTCTGATAATCTAGACAGGGGCCCACGCAATCAAATATATCAGGTTTTTCAATAAGAGCGCTACAAAAGTTTTTTTAAATGAAACAAAACCGGTTTTAGATATCAATGAAATTCTTTATTCCTGTGAAAGTACGTTCGATGCCATTATGTATGGAACTCGATTTCTTTTGCATGGCCACCACGGGCACGCTTGCAGAAGTCCAGACGCTGAACCCAATTTTCAACGGTTTTCAAGCATAAATCGGCCGATACTGCTGCAATTTCACGTTCGATATTCGTACGAAGTTCATCAATCGTCGCTGGCTTGTTGGCATAGACCATAGACTTGACGTAGCCCCACAGGAAATAATCTAACGGCGTCAAATCGCACGACCGAGGCGGCCAATCGACTGGGCCATTTCGTGAGATAACACGTTCACCAAACTTGGTTTGCAGTAAATTGATTGTGGCATTCGCTGTGTGGCTTGTGGCGCCGTCCTGTTGGAACCACATGTCCTCCAAGTCCATATTACCCAATTGGGGCCAAAAATATTCGGTTATCATTGAAGGGTAGCGATTCGCATTCACAGTAATGTGCCGGTCTTGATCATCACGGAAGAAGTACGGCCCAATGACGCCGCCGGCCCATAAACCGCACAAAACCGTAATTTTTTCGGGATGCAATGATGACTCATGGAGTATATGTGGATTGCTGTCTAACCAATAACGCATATTTTGCTTATTGACGAAGCCATTCAGCCAGAAATGAGCCTCATCATAAATTGGACGTAGCGCTCTTAAAGTTGAGGCGACTGACTCCGAATTTCGGTAGTAAATTTTAATAATTTTGACTCGTTGTTGGCTCGTATATCTTTGCACGATGAAATGGCAAACCTTACTGAAGAGAAATGTCAAAAGAGCGGGAAAAAATATGGCGTCGTTTGCTGTCACTATCGATTTACTGTTGGAGGATTATAAATGCATGTAAGTATATGAGTATGTAAGGGTATCCCACGAATTGTGTAATATAGAATTGTAAAACCTCAACACCACCAATGGTAGGCACTATTTTACAGTATCAATGACGTTGAGATTACTTCTGGTCAAAGCTTGTTGTTCAATCTTTCTGTCCCACCAAAAACACCACCAAAGGTAGTCACTATTTTACACTATCAATGACACTGAGAGTACTTCGTGTCAAGGCTTCTTGTGCAATCTTCCTATACCTCCAACAACACAACCAAGGGGTTTACAGTATCAGTGCAACGTAAAGTACTTCGGGTCTTCAACTTATAAGCATTCTTAAGGAAAAACTTAGTTTTGGGCAGTTTTCTCACAAAATTACCAACTGCAATGAATGAAATGAAACCCGAAACTATTGATTGGTATTCGCACCTGCATAAGTGTACCCTTTATGAATTCCTGCCGTCTCTCTATGGCAAGCTCCTCAAAAACACATGCTCACATGTGTGTGAGGGTGTGAACAAATTTGTTGCTCTGTCCAAGGGTTCTGTAGGTGTATGAAAGCAAAGCTTTCAACAAATCTGTGCTCCGTACAAACTGGTGCGGATTCTCCAGCGTTCCATATCCTTTAAGTAAATTGAGCGAAATCGAGAAAGGTGCGATTTATATAACGAAGTTAATTGCGCATGAATGGTGCTACTCTCTGCATGGCCGATAAATTTCAAAATACCTGTATCCCTTTAAAGCAATTTTCTCGTATTGGAGTATGAGGCTAAACACTCACTTTAAAAACGGGTGCAAAAACAAGAGGATAGCTACTTTGCGGAAACATCGCTTCAGAGCCGACAGGAATTGCGAAAACGCATTCGTGTATAAACGTTAAATAGGAGTAAACGCGTCCCAGCTGTGTAGAGTGTCTGCAGTATACGGGCAAAGCAGTCAGGCACAGATGCATGTGCCACATTTGAGTCAGCGAACTCCACAATGCGACTCGCCACTGGTTCTGATGACTACAAATCGTTGCACGCTCTGAGCCTATAAATCCGAATGTAATCGAAAATGTTTCTTCGGCGCGTGTCCCTGCAGAACGTTGCGTTCCAGCACATTTGTGTCGGCATTGTGACGAGTAATTTGCGTGTGCGGGCATTGAGCACAGTCGTATTTGCAAATCAAAACCGCCCTGCTGTTGGCGTGCCCGCACTCCTCGTCAGCTCCGTTTTTCTTCCACACAATTTAATTTGGCCCTTTGCCATAAGACAATGTCAATTGTACTGGCGTTCATACAAATGTGCGTGGCGTGAGGATGGTTCGGAGGCACTCAGGAATCAGCTGCTGTCGGAATGTGAGTCGAATCGGCGCTGTGGAATCGCATATTTACATATTTTTCTGGCATTGCCTTTAATGGTGATTGTGTTTTTGTTGCTTGTGAATTGATTTCTATCGTTTTTTGCTTTCCTTCATAATTTCCTTGTGATACTGCTGTGTATTTTCCGAATTTTAAAAAGTTTCCAAATTTTTTATTGAATTTTAAGGCCAACGCAGGATTTGATATGCCTCCATAGTAGAAAGGGGGAGAATGGGATTTGAGAATAAGGCGCTTCAATACCAGACCTCAAGAAGGAGCGGATGTGTAAAATAACGCAAGTATCATGCATTGCATTCGTTGAAGTTTCATCATAAATACGAAATGGAGTCGTCTGTGACTTCAGAAAACTGGTTGCTGAGGTTGTGGTCAAATTTGTGTACTGCGGCCTCAGCACCATTATGGGAACAATGCGAGCACACTAAATTGACACTGATGAACCCTGGTAAGGCACATTCTTTAACTTTTCATAATATTTGGAAAAGTTCATAAATAATTTCAAACCTTGGGTTTTTTGGAAGTATCTAGTGAAGGTTCATCCTGCTATTCCGGTCAATGATGAAAATGTCGATGTTATTAGTCGGATGAATGAGGAGAGGAAGTTTACTCACTTAAGCCAGTTATTCCGACGTCCGTGGACATTGACTTGAGTCGGGCACAATTGATTCTTCACGATTGCTTGGATGCGCAAAGTCAAAGCCGATTGGAAAAAGGAAAATTCGAGGAAATTCAAGGGAACTGAATGAAATGTTGTGTCTCACATGATAGCAGGGAGCGAAATGTTACTCATACGACCCCAAAAGGATATAGTGCAGAGACGCCAAAGTGTCTCTATATAGATCCCCAGGTGTCTATCTAACAAAAGCGGGGGTCGATCTGACCCAGGGGATTTTGCGATTTTCGTAAAAAACACAAAGTTTTCTTTAATTAACTTTTATGGGGGTCGATGGAGATTTCGAAAAATTATATAGGGGTCAATGAGCAAAAAAGTTTGGCGACCCATGATATAGTGGATCTTCCGAATCGTAAAAACGAGTAGCCAGGAAATCGACCGCCAGTTATACAGCCACAATTTTGTTAGTGGTGCTGAAAAGTACACCCCCACTTGTTTACTGATTACGTGTAGATCCAAAGGTGAGTGTGGCAATTATGAAGCTACCGCCCGTCTCTGTTTGGCATTGGGCGAATTCGTCTTGTTGAATTGCGGTTTTCTCAGTTTTAGAAAACTTCAATGTAGGATGATATGGAAGCACAATAAGGGCAGATTACTCGATACTAGATAGCCCTAATTATGCAAACTCATCACCTAGATACAAATTCTAACGCAACTACGATAAATATACATAAATATATATATATCTCTAAACATACATAAATAATGTGCACAATTTGTGTGTGTGCAAACCAAAATAACGCATTTGAACATACTCGTACGTTTTAATGGGTTTAGATCTACTTCTGGTATTGGGCGAGAGTATTTTGAACTGGAAACGGAATTAGCATTTCTGCCCTCAATGACATTCGCCTGCAAATAACACTCAATGACCTTCACAATTAGATGCTGTGTTTGGCTTTATGCTTGAAATGAAAAAGTGCTCTAAATTCGCATGTTTACAATTTGCATAATAGTGCAATAGTCCCAGGGTCTGAAATCAGAGAAGCATTCATACAAATATTGCCTTCATAAGCGCCATGGCATGAGTATTGTTCGTGTATGGTATAGGGGCCTCATACGAGGAGGGCTTTGAGAATTCATTACTGATAGGAGTTCATTACTTACAGGAGTATGAAAAAAATTTTGCAACAATTTAGATAAACGATTCCTCTTAACAAGCTCATGCGTTTCTGAGTCCCCAGCAGCATATTTTCCTGCCTGGAAAGTCAATTGTCACTAATCTGCTGGAATTTTCTAGCCCCGTGATAGAAGGCTTTTCTAAGGGTATGAAAACAGGCGTTATTTAAACTGACTTTAGTAATGCATTTTATGTCGTAAACCACAGATTTCTCCTCTTTAAGCTCCCCAGGTTTGGTTTCCCACCCTTACTTACAAAATGGGTAACAACATATTTGTCACAGCGTACCCAACAGGTGTTATTTAAAGGATTGTTATCTGATGAATTTCCTGCGTCTTCTGGCGTGCCGCGAGGTAGCTACCTGGGTCCCTTACTATATTCAATTTTTATAAATGACCTTCCTTTGCATATATCCCATTGCAATTTCCTTCTGATTGCGGATGGATTCAACATTTTTCATCCATATGAATCGAAACAAATCGCAGTTACTTCAAGATGATTTAAATGTTCTAGATGACTGGTGCAACATACATTGTATGCAACTAAACTACTAGACATGAAAACATATGTGTTTTTCCAGAACATCCCACTCTGCTCATCCTTACTTCATTGTCAATCAACCATTGTTATCCGTTGATCATATGTGCGACTTGGGTGTGACCTTTGACAAAAACCTTTCGTTTGGTAAACACGTGGCAACTGTAGTTAATAAAGCTCCTCTGAATATAGGCTCCGTAACACGTTGCGAAAAGGAGTTCAAAGACCTATTTATTACCAAACTTCTGTACACTTCCTTGGTACTCCCATCATTAGAATACGCAAGTGTTGTTTGGGGTCCTAAATTATGCATGTTACTCTGGCCACGCTCTTCATATTTTTTCCCCTTAAATTTGTGACCCAAAGAGCCGTTGAGAATTTAAATAGTATTGTTACAAAATCGACACGCCATCTGATTGGTTGATGGTTTTAGGGTGAGCGTCGTTTTCAGCCAGTAAAAATACACACGCGAGAAGGCATGCGTCACTGCGTTCAAAGGCTAGTGGTAGTTCCTGTATACAAGAAGTATATAAGCGATTGCACAATTGACATCGGGATCAGCGAATAAGTAAAAGTGGCCAAGTGAACATCGTTGGCAACAAGCAGTGCAACTGATCATAGCCGAATCTTGTGAGCAGCAGCAAGCAGCGTGAGTCTCGTGTTAGCAACGAGAGTTAACAAGTGATCGTCGCAGAGCGGACATCGTGTTAGCAACGGGCAGTTGAAGCGGATGCAAATACAACATTGTGGTACAACATCTGACTAACTGAAGCAATCGTTAGTGAATACGAAGTGTGAGAAGCGAGCAAACTTTTAAAGCCAATGGTAAGTTGGACGAATACTAATAAAGCCAATTGATTTAACTTAAGAAGGAACTGTTCGCTTATTACAGAATCCAGCGATACGAATCCAAGTCTTGAGCTTGGTAAAAATTGTCTGAAAGGCAAGTACGTACCAGTATAATTACAGAAAAGTAAAACAATTATGCTTTAATTTTATTTACACATATTAAAAAATCTGTCATTCAATTTATTACGCGAACCATCGACACATCAATTGGGTATTTCACCTGTTCTGATTTCTATTGTCACAAATTATTTTATCTGGCAATGATAACAGAACAAATGATTTACTTCGACTCATAAAATATCATAAATTGTGCTTATCTACGGCTCTGTTCATTTATTCATTATGTTGCGAGTAGTCAGATATAAAATGATAATGAAGACTGCGTGAGTACACTTGTTTCTCTCATTAATGGCGGGAAATTGTTCATAAAAATAGTGGTGGAACAAGGGACGATGACGACAAGAACACCTCCATAATTTAGATACAAACACAAGGAATACAATGGAGACAACTAATAACTAAGTTATAATTAGCAATAAGCGGATAAAAAAAACCGAACAAATAAAGAACACACAAGAGACCAAACAAAAACAATGAAAAATACCACAAACCACTGTATCTAAAGGCAATAAAAATTTAAACGATTGTTTCTAACCTTTATGGTAACTCAAAAAAACTAATCGAAAAATACTGACGCATCAGTTGATAAAACGAATTGGCAAATGGCATTGATCTATAACGAAGTTCTTCTTCCTCTTAGGTGGCCATTACAACCCGTGGTCGGGTTACCGCCGATTTGAGCAACTCTTGCCAGACGCCTCTGCTTCGCGCGCGCTCTCTTCAATTAGTCACACCAAGCGTTCAGCTTGGTCTATCCACCGCAGAAACGGTCTCCCCCTTCGTCGTCGACCTTCGGCTCTCGCTTCGAGTACCTTTTTCGCCGGAACTTCTTCATCCATACGATGGACATGACCCAGCCACCGTAGTCGCTGAATGTCTAAACACTGAACTATGTCAATATCGGTGTAGAGCTCATACAGCTCGCGATTCATTCGAATACGATAGTCGTCGCCAGCTCAAACAGGACCAAAGATTTTGCGAAGAACTTTCCTCTCGAACAACCCAAGAGCGGCTGCATCTGTTTGCGATGCCACCCATGCCTCAGCGCCATAAAGAAGCACATCTAGAATGAGCGTCTTGTAGAGTGACAGCTTCGTCGATCGAGAGAGGGCTCTGCTACTCAATTGCTTACTGAGCCCGTAGTTGCACCTATTAGCAGTTGTGATTCTCCGCTTTATCTCCAGACTGACTTCGTTATTGGTGTTCACGGCAGTGCCAAGGTATGTAAATTCCTTGACTAATTCAAAGTTGAAGTTGCCTGCTGAAGCATGAGAGCCTAGACGCCGCGCTCCACTGTTTGCAGACAGCATCTACTTCGTTTTGCCCTCGTTTACCGTCAAGCCCACTTTGGCTGATTCCTTTTCAATTGCAAGCATTGAAAGCAGCAGTAACATCTCTCTTGGTCCGACCGATAATATTGTTATCATCAGCGTACGCAAGGAGCTGAACACCTTTGTAGAAAATGGTGCCATTGCGATGGACACCGGCCTTTAGATCCCCTACCGTCAGACCGTAAGATCCCCTCCATGATCAAGTTGAAGAGATCGCAGGATAACGGGTCGCCCTGTCTGAAACCTCTATAACGAACTACTAATATATAAAATTACAATAGAGACAATGCCATCCATAAGATCAAATGAAAAGGAACCTGAACACAACTCGAAAATAATACGATACTAACAAACAACTTGCCCACAAAAGATTGGATACAGAATTGCTATGATGGAATTTCATCGTTTGATACAAATAAAATAATTTTATTGCACTTTTGTAAGGTGACAATCGAGAATTGCGATTTCATGAATGAACATTTTGTACACTTCGACAATTATATTGTACGACAACTTTGGCATTTTAAGAATCAGAAATGAAAGGAAGCAGGAATATGATCGAATACATTGAATTCAAACACAATAAACCCGCACCACTCTTCCTTACTCTACAATTATAATTGCCATAATCGTTTTTTGAACGATATTTTATGTTCAAGAAAGGGTAAATCAAAAAATAATAATCCAAATTGCAGATCCCTTTGAATACAATAATGTAATAAAATATGTGTAAATAGGTTTTGGAGATACCGCAAATAGCTTAAGGAGGGAAGGGTCACAGAATCGTAGCTAATGTCTACAGCATAAGAGCTGTTCACCCTAATCTGCTAAAACAATCGAATATGGAAGCTGATTACTCTATCGTATTCACAATATTTCTCGTGTCAGCAAAAGTAGCTCTCATATGATCTACTTCAGACTCAGCAGCAAAGGGGTCTCTTTATACCCTTTACCATTTTTTTTATATAGGAATGGCATTGGCAGGGCAGTACAGAGCGATATGCTAAAAACCCTTTTTCTCTGAGAGACATCCCTTTAAAATTTTTTGGGAGCACAAAGGGAATACTACCTTTAGTACTGCCTTTGGTCTCCATTTTACATGTGCATGTCATTGCAGAGGACGTTTTCTGGGAGCTTCCCAGCTGACATGAGAGTACAAGGAGATAACTCCTAAAATTATAAGAACCACTCATGTACTCATTGGCTTTTTCAGAAGAAAATCCCTTTCCTTTTACTGGTAAATGCTTGAATGTAACAAAAATTAGTTGGTGTAGTTGAAAACTTCGACATATTGGTAAAGATGTGAAAGTTACATCCTGTAGCATTCCTTTTTGCGGACCATTTTAAGTTCCTTATTTTGCGATACCACTGTTCTGTCACACATTCTGTTTTGCAATTGCTGCTAAAATTGTCGAGGGTTTCTGCAATCTTTGTTCATAGCTTGTAAATAATTTTCATATTTGTAGGCAGAGTAATTGTCAACATTTCCATATATTCGAACACAGTCTGCTATATGAAGAAGGCTATGAACCTTGAACGCTACCTACTATACGTTGGGTATCATTAATTTGTTTCCAGTTTGATTGTATTTTACACATCCTTTACTAGCGATGTGTCCTACTGTTACAGTTAAAAATGCTCGGGCGGGACTATCGCATATGAAGGCTCATATTTTCAGTTCGTTCGATGTACTCGTACAGCATGAACACATTCTCACGTAATGTAAACACAGATTGCCACCTTTATCATAGGGAATATCTAAGAGCAAATAAGTTTCTATTACTATTCTGCGGAAATCAAATTTCCTTAGGTAGCTTATCTCGCAAATATTTAAGAATATAAAGTTTAGGATTAAGATATATTCAAATTAATAAAGTTGATCTAAAGACCCGATAAAATGGCGTTGCTTCGGAACTTTGCTGAGCCAGATTTATACAAAGTGCTGGTATTGATTGCGCCAAAGATGGTAACTGATGCTTTAGTGAAACATGATGAGTTGATTAAAGGACTCTCTCAATTTTCTGCACCCAAAAAGGACATCATAGCAGAATGCTTCTAGTTTTTTAAGCCGTTAGTGTTTGCAATTTTGACAGCTTCCAAGACAGAGCACTACTCATTCAGTTCGTATGTGGAGTTGCGGATGAGAGAGCATAAAATTGGCTTTTGGTTCACGGCAATGTGATCAGCTACAGATATAGCCACAACAACAATGCATGTAATGATCAAAGAACTAATTGCAATGAAGCAGTCAGAGAAAGGAGAAGGAGCCACAAAATAAAAGTCAATTGAGGCCATACTGAGGAATGACAAATTATTATCATACGATCATACCTAATTCTTCAGGGCATTTTGTTTATTTATATAATCGGGAAAAACTTGGAGTGCAAATGGAAGCTGGAACATGGTTTGATCTCTCAAAAAGCAAACAATTATAAGCAAATAATTATTAACTTACTAATACACTTTGATCTGTCGATTATTTTGCCCTGGGACGCCAGCCCATATGAAGTAGGGGAAGGAAGTACTGCCGAATGTAGTGCAGGGCAAAAGAAAGTCCATCATGTTTGTGTTAAGCACGCTATCAGCTGCGAAACAAAAATATTCTCGACTTCATAGAAAATGTTTTGCATTCCATTTCACGATAAAGAAGTTCCATAAATTAGTGTATATTCAATCTTTCATTATTGTTACACTGCCGAAGATTATTTTAACAATATTTCTTAATTTAAAATTATAGTTTTATTTAAAAAATTAACACCTCTATAATTCAACCATATTCGAGTCTGCTTTTGCTCGCACACGCCAGACACCAATACCCTTCAATCACTGTCGAACATCAGCGTTGCCAGATCTCCACAGGGTTGTTGTTGATTCAAACAAAGATATATCGGGGGCAGCGTTGGTCAATATTTATGTCAATGTACGGCTTCGAAATTCGTTATAAGAAAGGCCCAGATATGGGATATGAAGGTGGACTACCTCGACTCCAACTCAAAAAAGAGACAGAGATGGAAGAATTAAGTATTAGCTCTATCTATTTGACTATCTTCTGTATGTTAATATCTGGCAGCTCACACTCTCTTTTAGCATAAGGAACCTAGGCTTAATTATCTTCCAGTGTTAACCAAAGAACCATTCGATAAACACAGTTAAACGAGACTAATAAATATACAACACTATTGTCGAGATTAGGTCTGAAATCTCAGCGGCCACAATTCTCAAATTTGTGTCGTCATCTAAGGATCGCTTTCATTGAGTTCACTTTTAGAAATTGGATCGTCTTTGGTTAGCTTCTTATATGCCTCTATACATATGTATTCGGATGAAGACTCTCTGGAGAAGAATACAAACCCCCGTTGTCATTTAAAACATATCACCCATCACCAAACTCCTATTAAAGTCAGTATTGGATCCTTAGTATTGGAATTTGCCATTCTGCTACGTGTCTGGCTTATTTATAAGAAATCAAAATAAGAAAGCAGATGCTGCCAACATGGTGGAAATGTTGAACCATTGCATATTGCACAGAAGCGGACCATGTCTGCCACTCCTGCACATTCGGAGCAGTAATTCAAGTAATGTGACCGCTTCCCAAGCTTCCCAAGCGAATAATTTATTTCACTCGCCGTAGTTGTCTGCGCAATTCCCCTGGTGGAGCTTCCTGCAATGATGTTAGTTATGGACATTGCTGGTCAAAACAGTTCCAACCAAAAGTGTCTACGTGTTGGTCTGCTCATCCTTGGTGAAATATTTATGGCGTACAAGAGGTGTAATTAAACGGTCGGCGTTGTTAGAAATGTGAATAGCAAGTTCATATCGCGGCTCCAAAATGTACATCTGCGTGACCTTGGCAGTGGCGTGCAAAAAAAACTTGCTTTATGTAGATATCAGGACGTGCTGAACTTCATCTCTCTTTTCGGATGCCACATGGAGCGCTACCACCACCCACAGAAGCCCGGGTGAGCACATGTTAGCGTACTGGCATTACACGGCGACAATGTTGTTAACAATTAAAGTCAAATTTATGGTGCTCACCCTCTTGTATCCTTTCCCCAGTGAAACTTGACTGCACAGTTTGGTTGGCTTCCCACTCGAGTTGGAAAGAAAGCTTATTAATTTTCTAATTGGATAGTAACGCCCATACCCTTTGTCAATCAAAGCTTAATGGCCTGCGAAGCTCTTCGACAGAGCAGCAAATGTGTGCAGATGTACTTAATTCACGCGTAATCCTTTTCGTAAAGCTTGCTTCTACTTTACATCTGATATCCTCATTGCGTTGCCAGAACTGGTTTGAGGTGGTTGTGATTGTGGAGGCGGACACAGAGGCGGATGCAGAGGCAGAGGCAGAGGCGTCGCCTCTAATTATGTTCAGCTCTGCGTCACACTGTGCACTGTACTAATTAATTATGAGACAGTATAACGCGTTGTCCCTATAAGGGGGGAAACATCCCCTAAGGGTCTGTTAAGTTTTAATTAAACGTGTCGTTGGAGTTTTTAATCGTTTTAGGATTGGTGTTAGTATGTGCCGGTAATTAGGAACTCCGATGCACGAAGAGTTCGGCACACAATTTATATTCCATCATTTTGCTCATGCCCAGCAGGGAGAAATGGGGAGGAAACGATTCAGTATGCCTCAAGTGTGTACAACGACTTAGCTTCCGTTATCATACACCTCAATTAATTAAAGTCAGGGGTGACCAGTTGCTTTCAGTTGAAAGGAAATAAGACTACGCATAATCTTAAGAGGTTAGTTTGGATTGGGAGGGAAATATATAGAAATAGCAAGTAAGGAATGTTTATAGGTGGCCTTAGGTAGGTAGGTAGGTAGGAGTGGCCGCCCAGTTTGCCAAAAGCACACTTGAGCACACATAATGGCCCATTGTGATACCACGGTGTGGCGCCGTTCAAGCACTGACTAAAAAGTTCATATATAGGTGGCCTTACTAAGTATTACAATGACACTGCATACCGATATTTAATCTTCCGTATTGTATATATCAGTTTTAGAGACAAATTAAATTTATATGTCAATTCAATACCCAGAACAGCAACTGCTTCAGACTTCTGTTCAAACTCGAATATATACAAATTTCCTTTAGTTTTGAGATCTGTTTGCTGGATGCAAATAAAAGAAGGTTTTGCCCAAATAAAGGCAAGTTTGTGCGACTATTCAGGGTTGATTTCATATGAAACTTCAGTAAAAGAGCTTTTTCGGCTCTTGAGATACATTCTTTTCAAGAATAATATGGGCATATAAGGGAGCCGAACTACCTGGAATTTATATAAAAGCTCTTTAACAAATATGCATGAGGCCAGAATGACGGCTATGGCGAAATCTGCTCATGAAGTGACACTGATATATATTATATATATATCGCAAATCAAGTTGAGGATCGTACGGACATTTACATAGACAGATTTAGGAGCGTTTATTTAAATTCTATTGAGATCGTTTTGCACATTATATCTTAATTAATAATAAATTTATATCAGAAATATTTCACATACACCTTTGGGGTTACTTTTTCTATATCTGATTTTAATCACTTACAAGCCAATTTGGACATAGGTCCACTTCTCCATTAAGCCTTAAAACACTTACACACATAGTTTACACATAATAATAGTTGATGAAACAGTTCGACTGGTTTTACGTGGATAACGCCGATGTTTCCTAGAAGCGTGTTAATTTTCGAACTACGAAAGTGAGGTTAGACCTCTATTCTTGGATAGTGTCTTAATAGCCGACCTGTTTGATTCCCGAAAATGTCAACTCTGACTTGTCAACTCTGAACAGCTAAAATGTCAACTCTGACAGCTTCGATTGTTTCCTACATACTCCTATCTTGCACTAGAAGAATCATTGATGCTTTAATAGCATGTTCCTTCAACTTTGCATTTGAGAAAATGTGCATTTGCCTGGACACGGTACTCAGTTACAATCTCTTCACACTGGTTAATTAAAATGGAAAGATGAACGAATTTATATTTCCAAGTTGTGACCAGAATTGCCACTCTTGCAGCTGAGAGATCCTTGGTTTCTGAAGGTAGATATTCCATTCGCAAGAGGTTGAATAGCCGGGTACTTAAAGGATCATATTTGTAACAGTTTGGCATAGAACAACCTTTTCGGTGGAAATGCATACGCACTGTTTCTATCAAAAGGACTATTTTCACACATTTCTGTCAGTTTGTGTAGCAAGCAACCACAGTTCCAAGAACTATTAGTATTTCGGAGGCGCTCTTGACACGAGCACTTGTGCAGCTTCTTACGATAGGTTGACTCACGTCGTTTAGTAACTTTCCTGCTGTGCTCTGAAACCATTACGTAAATCTCTGACATATCATTGGGTGCGAGTAACACGACTGACATCAGATGATAAAGAGAGTTGGTGCAAGAACTTCTGGACTTAAGTAAATATAGCGAGCAACTTCGGAAGCAGTTAGAAACCACAGTTTTCAACTCAATCCACGGAATATGAATGCACAAAAGTGATAAATAACACAAATACACCAGCATCACACAGCACCAACGAATTACTATGAACAAAGTTCGAACTAACAAAAGTCATGCCCCTTGTGCTATTGTTTACTTTATTACACACTCTTAGACCGCTCTCGTAGTGTCTCCAGAACTTATTGTGTCTGTAGAATAGTAGCGAGACACTACTTCCTTGCATTAGAGATAATGGCAGCGCTGTATTAAAGTGACTAAGCGGCTTATGAGTAGCTCATCTGCAAGACCTGCTGTTTAAACAAGTAATAAACAGAAGTAATAAACTAAAGGAGCATGCATACACTGAAAAAATATATCCCATGGATTAATATAAAATATATTTATAGATACATCATTAAATACTTTCTGTAATTTTTGGTCATAGGAAGATGATCCGGAAAATGACATGGATGTGTTTGGATTGTTGGCAGTTAGCACTGAAATTGGTCAGTTGATTACTACATAAATATGATGGTATTTTTATGTTTCAAACCCTGTCTGATATTTCTGTATTAACTATTACTAATAAAATTTAATTGATTAAGATTGATTGTGAGTATGCCAGCAGCAGAGAAGAATTGTCGGCATAATTCTTGGAAAATACTCTTCTTCAAGCAGTAAATCAACATCTAGAGTAATATCTGCTCTTCCAACAGGATGAAAAGGCACGTAGGGACCAAAGGGATATATGACGATAGCGTTTATTCTCCACATAAGTAGGTCTGTTTAAAGTTTCCGCTGTTAATTTTCCCACTAAAAGGATCTTAAGACTAGTTACCAGTATATCGCTAAAAGAATATTCATGCCAATACCCACATTTTGAAGCAATGAATTTGCTTATCATATTTTTTGAGTGCACATATTCATAGTAATAAATATCAATTCTGCGACTAACATCGGCCGAAGCACAAAGTAGCAACTTTTCCTGTTTGCCAGTGGAATTTGCCACCCACTTGCACGTTGCCCCTTTTTCTCTCGCTGAGATGATGACAAAAGTTTTCAAACTTTGTGGCAAAGTCGACACATTGGGTGCATACTCGTAAGAGAAAGCACATTAACTCAACTCAGGAATGATGTTGACCAACATTGGCGTAATGACAACTTGGCCGCTTCTGGTGCTTATGCGGATGTGGCAAAGATTATAAAATTCCAATATACGAGAGTCCTACACAAATAAGTTTGAGAGGGCTCCTTCAGCTGCTGGCTTAGACGATTATGCCCACGGTTCCTTAAGAGCGCAGTCAATTTTGACTAAAAATAAAACCGAAGTTCAATACTTGAGAGGAAAGCTGTCGTAAATTTAATCTATTTTTTATTTGTTTGCAACAAAGTGAAGTGACGGGCTATTTTTAGCACGGGGAATTATGGCACTGCCAAATTTGCATATTGTCATGTGCGTAGATTAATGGAGCAGGAAGTGTAGGTGAGCTCAACTACATCGCAACAAAATTTCGAAGCAATATTTGCGTGGTGCGTTTTTTTCGTTACTATGCAAGCTCAAGGGAGCTGTCAACGAATTTAATTGCAATCGAAGGCCCTTGCGTCGATTATTTTGAATGAATTCTCAAAGAGCTCAATAGTAGCAGAAGCAATGCAAAGGATACATTGAAGAAATTTGTACTGAAGCTTTAAAACAGGCACTATAGCAAGATAACCATTATAAACATTACAAAGAAACTACCCCTCATCTTAACATATGAAACTGTGCGAGTAGTTGGGAATACATATTCGACTGAGAATGAAAGAACCTTTTTATTATTCGATTTTTATAGTCTTGATACCACTGTGGGAAATTTATACGCCCACACTGGAGACTGTAGCATTCTCCACGAATAACCGCAGATTTTCTGGAAGATAAACGGAAAATGTCCATTCCAACTCTAACTGAATCTCAAATCACTGCACTTGTCTAAACCAAGGCAAGTCCTTGTTAATTCAATGGTTGACTGCCTGAAGGGAGCAACTATATTTCTCAATCTACTGTTCTGGCGCGTAGCTGGGCAAATGGTCGATGTACTTTCTCCAAATTAAATCCAATTTGGAAAGTTGTTTCATATTTTACTTAAAAGGTCTGACAAAATTGCAAAAGAACTTAAGTGCCTTAAGCGCCAGGACATTAAACAAATTTTGTTGAGATTTTTCATTGAAAAGTTTTGGTTTGAAGAACAACAGAATTAGGATGCAGGAGTAGCGCGATACAGGTTAGTGTATTTACTCGTAAGTCAGTTCTCCTAATTAAAGAAGGAAGTATGGCCTCGAAGTTGTTGCGCCTGGGGCGGCTGGTTGCTGCTTACGTATACATATGCAGAAAGCATTCGCAGCTACTTTATTGTTTAACGGAGCACAACAAGGCTACTCGTATCTATAATGACATTCAGCTTTTAATATGGCCGATTTTAAGTCAGTGAATGTGCTAAAAAATATCATTTAAGTTAATTTACGAATTAAAGAAAGTACAATCAAGAATTTCTAAAATTTCTTGTAATAAATTTAGGGATATTGTTCATCGGTGATGCTAGTATTTAAAAATCTCCCAATTATCAATTTCTAAAGAAAACCAGAAACTTTAAAGTAAAAACGAAAAGTTGATAAAACAAACCTCATCTTTCACCCCTGAAAAGTTTGAGTGTTTGTGTACAGATTTGTGAATATGTGGCTTTATTGGCTGAGTTAAACTAAGAATAAGTTACATCGGCATTTCCTTGATATACTCTGATATATTGGAATAAGGAAGGAGTGACAATTGTCGAAGGAATATCTAAATAATAATGTGTTGTAACGAAAGGCAGTGAAATAAAACATCCGCAATCACATACTCAATTTATTCCTATATGATTTTCTGTACTCTCTGACTTTATTTAGTACTGAAGAGTACAACTTGCCGTCGGTACCGGGCAGTAAAACCTGTCATTATGCATTCCCAACATTTCGAAGATTTCTTTGTGAACTGCATGAATACTGGATCTTTCGAACTAAATATTTCTACAACTTTCATTGTCTTGTTTACTGACTTTCGTTCACTTTTTATTGCCTAAATTCTAATCTGAATGTTTGGTATCCTATTGATGGTCAATTTCTCAGAGTATCCTTTGATATTTTTTACTTATTTGACATATTTCATTCTTTTTCTTTAGTTTACTCACTAAAACTTGCTTCACTAAAAATGATAAAATTTTATTTGTGGTAAAAATATATGCTAATGAAGTCCACGCTCGACCTCTTCTTTGATGTTTTAATGGCAACTATTTATCACGAACTTCTTGAACAATATTGCCCTCAAAGATTCAAATATATTGAAACATAAATCGTTGCATACTTTTAGGGTATACTCTATTTGTCTTTTTTACCACAAATATACATGTGTGGAGGCATGCTCTGGAATCATCTACGAAATTTCTTTCGAAGTGTAGTGAATATTCTGTCATATTCTGGTTCAGCACACGAGAGCTATATAATTGAAGTTGAGACAGGTGAACAGCGATCGTAGCAGAGTGTACATCGTGACAGTAACAGTAACAGTATATTATTATTATTATTATATTATTCCTTACACCAAGGTGTTGGGGGAATGAGTACTAGCTACAGGGGCTTTCGACTCGAAGAGAAAAGATTTTATAGAAAGAAGCATTTTGAACCTACGACCCTCGGGGTGTGAGTGTAGCATGCTTACCACTAGACCACAGAGGGCGGCTAGTAACAGTATAAAGTGATTAAATGAATGAGTAAATAAAGTGCAAAATTGTATAAAGTAAACTTTAAGCTTAAGATTAAGAGTGTGAATTGCAATAATTAAATAGAGTTAAGCGACTGTTTGATTACTACACAATCCAGCGGAACGAATACGAGTATTGAGAGTTAGTATAAATTGTCAGGAGGGCAATTTCGTAACAATGTCGTGTTTGCTAGCATAAACCAATGGTGTCACTGAGCCACTTTACTAATTATTATGGTATCCAATGGACATATACATTTCCCTAAATCAAATTGTCGTCAGTTTTGGCTATTAATATACCAGTTTAGTCGGAAATAACCCTCTTCGTTGGATGTAATTTGGCGGAGAAGCAACTCAACAAGTTTGAATGGCAGAACCTGTTTTGTAAAGTAAACTTCCAGTACCGTTGCTGAAATGTGAAAATATCCATTTTAATTTTCCAAATGCAAATCTCGAAAGCAATTTCAAATTAGCAGCTGACTCTTCAGCAACACCAGTTCCAAATTCGAACACACCAAACAAGGAGGAGAAGCCTGTATTTACTTCACAAGTTCCTTCGTAAGCTTCACTTGTGTGTGTGTGTGTGTGTGTGTGTGCGTGCGTGTGTGTGTCACTACTCTACTCACTACTCTGCACGGCTTCGTATAAGTGTGCGGGCTGCGAGTCTGGTGGCTATGTAAGAACTCTTATTTAATGTTGAGGTAGCGGTTGGGTAAGGCAGTGCAGCTCATGTATCTTGGGTAAGCTGACGGGGAAATTGATAGTGTGGATTTGTGTAGGGAAGTGTTGTTCATGATAACTATCAGCGTACTTATTTCTGACCTGACCACATACTTTACAACAAACATGCTCTCCAAAATTACCTCTCCTTATCTGATTATCTGCGCTATGCAGCGTTTCCTTTTAGTTGAAATATTGTTGGACATCTTAACGAGAAAACTTTTTTGGTCTATACTTGGGGAAAATTATCGTATTGAGGAGGAGATCGCAGATAAATACACACAAATAGATATAAAACGGTGTCCATCTTCAATGTTTGGATTTTACAATTGAACGTAAAAGGAATTGAGTGGAATTTCTCCCCTATACGTGCAGTCGATGCCGATAATGCTTAAGTACAGTTTGGCTCCTTCAAGGTCAATGTATATTACTGGACACCTTTCAGCATACATAAGGTTCCTTAGCATATAGATATATTCGTGCCCCTGGTTTCTGATCAGACTTGTTCCTATGGCTTGCGACACTCTTAACTCTGATAAAAAGAAATGGCACCATTGATAACTCACAATACCAAAGCCGATGGAGGGACAGACACAGATAAATTGCTAGCGTTTGTGAGGACTTGATAGCAACAGTATCTAGAAATTCTTTAGGGTGTTGAATATAACTTCAATTCATGTTCAATTAAGTCATGAAATTTTAAATATCATTATCACATTAACAACATACGTGTACATTGAAACAATGAATCCGTATAAAGAATTGCTATTTTCATTGCGACAATGAACTTTCTCAATTTACTTCTATTCTTGCACATCTGACATCTGGGCCACTTCTCTAGTTGGTCGACTAGAATTGCTGAATGCCGGACTTGTCTCTAAGTGAACTATACAGTTGGTGTTTATTATAATTGGTGTCAGTATTTTAACTTATGATCTGGTCAGTTTGTGACAATTTTGTTGGCGACTCCACTCAACCAATTCCGCACATCATATGTAAAAAACTTTATTCAGTTCGGGATTGGTAAAATAATGCCTTTATATACACTGCTGGATAAAAATACTTGGTGTACACGAGATGTGAGTTCATAACCAGTTACCACACTTGCAAAAGTCGTGTACACAGAACCTCTTTAAATGGAGGCGTTGCGACAGAGTGAGCAAGCAGCTCAAAAACTGTGAAATGCGCCTACTTGCATATAAAATTTGCTGGCATTGTGTTGGGTTAGCGAAGCACCCAAAATCAACAAAGATGCGGTGTCATCAGTCATATCACCACATGCTCGCACCTGTGTTTCACTTACGTCTGGCTGGGTTTCGGTAGTGTTCCTGAGTTAACACTTTCATGACTGCTCGACAGCGTGTCGTGCTCACCTTTTCATTGTACTGGCAACTTTAAATTGCTTTAAGTGCTTTATTTCGTACTTGGTTGTCACCTTTGGTGCTTGCCACTACGTCACGTACATAAAACATTCAACAGACGAGAGTGCAACTTCGGTACAAGAGTTCTTGTCGGTGTCGGAGCAGGAAGCGACGTGAAGTGAAGGCGCTTATTGATGATTTTTTGTTTTTACTTAAAATTGATTTATTTGGCGCCATCAGGCGGGCTGGAGCAAGGTATAGAGGAGTCAAATCACATTCTTTTAGAGCAGTAAATTTAATTTAAGCCCGCTGAACTAACCATTTCCTACTATATTTGCGTCGCTAAACTGAGAGAAACAAGTTTTGAAGTTTTTCTTCAACAAATTCATCACATTCAGCATTCATATCCTGGCATGCACATCGGGCTCCGTTCAAGTTGTTGTGCAAATTCGTTCGTCGCGCTGGAGAGTGTCAAGTAATACACAACCTTTTGTTTGATAGTTTAGGTTTAATAAAAATGTTGTTATTAAAAGCATTTTACTGAAGAAATAATTCATAAAGTTTGATCAATTAGAACAGTTTTCTACGGCTTGAGGTCGATGCATATGAATTCGTACCAAAACAGCTTCTTTTACGCACTGAGTTAAGGGATGAAGTTTGAATGAGTTGTTGCAATTAAAACACTGTATGGCATATCGCAATATCTTCTAGAACAATACCCAATCCATATCACCACTTTGACAACCTGCTCATCGCTTTCAAATCCTTATTGGATGGATATTTCTATAAATTCAATAAATTTTTGTATTCTTCCTCCATAACAGGTCAATCAAAACTGCTTAGTCAAGCCGGAGGATCGCTTATAGAAAATAATATCTCCAGTGGAATAAGGTCTAACTAAAGCTTGGTTCCTTGAGGACGGTATTAAACCAGCAAAGTCAGCTTGGGAAGATGATATTTGTATCTCAGTCGAAGTGCAGATCATGCCTCTACTGATACTGCCTTCTTGACGAATGAAAAAAACTTGTGAGAGGAATGACTTGATTGGTCAAAGTGTGGAGGCAAGACTACCGCTCTACGTGCAGGTAGTACCACGGTATCCCTCTAAATTATAACTAACGTAATATTATTTCAGATTCAAAGGCTGCAGCGGTCTCTGCTAAGTGAGGAATCTGGTTTTCGTTGAACCATAGAGTAAACAAAGAAGAGTCACAATCTGAAATGTCACTCAATTATCGACATAGAAGAGATCGGTCGGGGGTAGTAACCAAAGGGGCTGCGATATGAAAATGAGGGCTATTCAGTAATTGCGCTATTAGCAGCGCCACCAGCTTGATGTTCGAGAATGTGACTCTTATTTCTTTACTCTATGGTAGAACTCATTCAAAGCTTACTTCGTATAAAAAAGGAACAAGTAAAAGGTTGTGAAGCATCTCCTCAAATTTGTTGCGTAGATTCCAGCAAATTGCTCGGTCGTAGCAATAGATGTGATATTCTCGCAATATAAAAAATATTATCACAGTCTGTTAAGAGAGATTCGCATGTCGAGCTTTGGAGAACAGTCTATTGAACCAAAAAGCGATGAGCTTTGGTAAGTGTTCCTGACAACATTCTGAGCTGCTGTTACTAAAAAATTTGAACATGCGAACTCGACTGGATTAATAATTATGGAAAGATATCGGACTACTTAACAAACGAACCTATGTGAAGTCTAAATCCCTGGTATCAACGCTGCTCACACAAGTCAGCCAACCTCTGAAAAAGTGTTCAGTCAACCTCTCGAGCAATTCAATTCGTGGCAGCGAATGCAAAGCAGACGGAGGCATCAGATATAGTGGCGCGAAACAGCCAGACTAACCAGACCAGATGGTCCCAACTATAGAGTACGCTTAAGAATTATAGAGTTTATCTAGTTCTTCTATATAGCTAGGAGTTCCTATTACTAAATTTGATTACGGCAATTTAGTGGCCTGGCACGATGTCCAACTGACAACAGCGAAAATCTCTGAGCAAATTGGAGATTCGAAAACACCGATGGCAGAGGGCGGAGCCAAATCTGCTCGTGTTGCTCTTTGGCGGAGCATATTAGAGAATAGATACAGAGGAAGGCCGAAATGGAGTTGGTGGCGAAAGGTGGGCAACTAATCTGGAAAAAAGTATCTTATGATAATTCAACCACAGGACTTTTGTGCAGGACCTTTGCACCCAATGTGTTAGTGAATTAAAGAAGATTATTAAGAGTTCAGGTATAATTTATCTTCTGTTAATAAGAAAACGACAAAACAACTTCCGGAATAGCATCCACGAATCTCTTTGTGGTTTGCTAACACCGGTTCGCAACCTCTTCTGACTTATTTTTATTCGCCACTCTCAGCTGCAGCGTGGTTGTCACATGGATAAAGATAATTTCGAGATGTCAGTTCGTAAAATTTGTCAAGATGACATGACATGAGGTCATTGTGTCGGATGATTATATAAAAAGTCTGTGTCAATCCTACTTTGATCGCTTTAGATTTGTCGGAGCAGATTTGCAACTCGAGATTAGACTGTCCTATTCCAAATCTGAGAACTCAACTCGGATCAAATTAAACAAAATTAATGCAAATTTCCTCTTAAGTATAAAATTGTAATTTTAATAATAAGAAGAGTTAGAAAAAAGAATGGAAGCAAAGAACAGAAAATAAATTGTTGCCGCTCCGGATTAATTAGGTGACATGCTGGTGGAATGTGGTGGCGGGTCACAGTAGCAAATGCCCAATTTCATTTGCTGGTTCAATACACTGATCATTTCTCATCCACCGAGGAGAGGTGCGTGTCCTGCATTCATCAATTTGGGTTAAGGAAATGAAGTGTATCATTCTGCGTTCGGTTTACCAACACATAAATATGTATTCCTACAGCCACCAGTGTAATAATTTTGTTGGTTTCATACAAATCGATAACAAAGCCTCTTTTCTAGCTGATTGCACAGCTCTGATTTATGTCCAAGGTGCTGACGGGTCTGCCAATGAAACTGAAGGACTCACACTGCGGCTTGTCATAGCTGACATTTGTGTGCTGGTGGCCCAACCATAGGAAAATTCAAGAAAAAGTGATATATTGATTATAAGAATTAAATTCCTCAATTTGTGTGCTGCTTGAATCTGGAATTTCAAACATATTCTGTGCTTTGGAGTAGCTGAACTTCATTGACGGGTGGCAGGTAGTCTTCCGGTCCGGCGAGGACTCCATTGGCTCATTATTATGTCGGAAGAAGCAGATTATAAAATAAGCTTCGCCAATTGCTGCCGACTTTCAAAGAGCGCACGCACATTTATTTGCTTCTCCGTCCCCTTCCGTAATTTGCGTTTGGCTAATATCAGGAAATGAGCTACATTAAAGCCCGTTATTAATTAATTGCATAAATTCATAGCGAGGCATAGCAAAGCGAAACAAAAAGCAACAAACACCACAACAACAAGTTTTGTACTCGTATAATTACTTCAAAAACGGCATTCGAGGAGCACAAGAAATGTTTTGTCTACTTTCTGCTCCGATGTTTATCTTAGCGTACGCCTTGCTGGGCTGGCAAATGCTCATAAGAAACAATGGTGCCTCCATTGCTATTGTCAGCATTTGTTTCGCTTTGTTTTCAGCATGAGCTGTGAGTAGGATTGGAGACGATGTAAGGCTTTAGTCACAAGTTTATGTGCGCACGACAGGACCTAATTGTAATGGAGGTAGCAACAGCATCGTTGAATCCACATTGTCGTAAGCCATTTTCCAACACAAAAACTCAAATGGCTTGAATTAAAGAGAAGTACAATTAAGAGTCTGCACAGTTGTTCTCCTACGTCGCTCTTGCTCTGAACATAAAATTTAAGCCCATCATGGCTGTGACTTGCGAAGCCATTCCATACAAAAAGTATTCGCGAAATGCCAGCGGTACTTCTAATCGAAACCCTCAAAGGGAATTTATCGGCTCACTGATCGTGAGAAATGCATTGGTTTATACCTCTGTCACGAGTTTAGTGATGAGCACAAATCTGATCATCTTGCTTGCAACAGAGTTTTGAAGTGCTCATCAAACCAGCGACCAATTTGCTCATGGACTATTGCCCAATAGAAGGATTCTCTCTGTGTAATATACTGGATTTTATCTCTGGAACATCTTGTTACACTGCCATAACACGATCTTAACTCAAGCTGGCTCGGACAGCGAAATGAATACGGTATACTCGCATTGTAAGCAAATTCTGTCGCGAGCAGAAGTACGGTTCGTGTAAGCTACGTGTTAGGAACTCTGGTCCTTAGATGACACATATCCATTCAGTGATTCATTGTGGCCGCATTGAGCATCAGCATCTGCAGAATAGAATGAAGTAATAAATAAATTAATAAAGCTGTTAATTTCCTGGCGAAATTATCTCCCATTTTGTGTCTGCAATTTGGTTGCACTGCGTGGTGCCCTTGCACCTGAATTTGGTCCCAAAGGAGATTAGTCCTGTCAGAATATTATCATTAGCTGCCGTGTGTTCGCATATGCTGCGATACATAATTTGGAGTGAGCTCCCTACTAACATACTCGTAGAATTCAAAATGAGCTGTATATGCCTCACCAAACATAAGTAGAACGATTTTCATCACACACAATGTGCATTTCCGCTCTCTGTTCTACGTGTAGGCGCAGGATATGCAACCACATATAAGTCTTCTACTTCAGTTAATTCTTATTCCTACGTGAGACTCATAATGGGAGATGTTTCCATTTATAACAGGAGAACCCACTCTGATTTGGTCTACATATCAAAGGCGTCTTCTTTATATTATTACTTTAAATTGTTCCGTCCTCTCTTATTTTAATGCATCATTTCAAAAGCGACAACATCGCTACCGTCTGCTGCCAGGATGCGCGTAATAAGGCAATTCCACTGGCCTGGTATTTCACATTATAATCACTGTTGGCGTTTCAGTGCTGGCACGGAGAACAATGAAAAACGTAGCGCGTCTCCTGTTCGAGCATTTGCAAAGTGCTGCAGCTACGATTTTTGTACATATCTGGCACGGAATTGGCAGCTTTCAAGCAACTAATTCAGCTGCAACCGACGTGTACCTGGCACTCATTCAAACCATCGCGGGTGTGAGTACAAATATGCCAACTGAATATTGCATCACTAATGCACTGAAGTGCATTCACTCGTTGTTTGCGCATTTTTCCTCTCAAAATCTACGAATTTTGTAGCACAGCATGATTTCGATTTCATTCTCCTTCGGTTATTATATGATAATGACAAGCGAAAATGTGCTGAGACACACAAAATAATCACCTACTTTAGACGGAACCATTATCATATGACGGACGATGTGGCCGTGAGTTTCATTTTACTAAAGGATGACAAAAACACTAATTCGTGTGATTTCTGGCGGATTGAAAAATGCTTTCCAAGCACTCGGCAGGCTTCATGTCGTTCGAATAATTTGAGTATGAACGCTTCAGCTCAGTTCAAGTCATTTGTTGCCCAAGAATAAGTAAACATAATATACGCAAATGATGCTACTCACACCTTCTCTCGGCCTTCTCACTTAATAAATTACTTACCCACTGTATCAGTCAAGAAATTCATAGCATATTGTGGCATCCTCCTCCCAATTGTGTGGACAACACATCTGCCAAGCAAATGGCGCAAGTAGAGAAATTTGATAATGCTTGGAATTGAGTAATTGAACCCTTGCTCTCCGACTCACTAATAAAGGAAACTACAAGGACAAACAGTAAATTAATACCACTAGCAACAGCATCGCGAAGTACTGCTGTAATAATTAAATTTAGCAACTAAATCCAATTAAACCATTGTATATCCAAGTGTATTCAAGTGAACAAAAATGAGCCGCAAATGGCCAGCAGCGCGGTGGACGAAAACAATAACAAATCAGAAATTCAACACCATATTCATCTGATGGTCTTTTCAGCCTTGTTTCACGGGAGAGCTTTTCCTGTCACTTCGATGATGTTTTATGTCGCAGCACAAAGGAGCCACAGTCAAAGCGGAGGACTAATGCGTAGCCATCTTATAATTGGAGACTGCTGTGGTGCTTTCCGCTAAATAAAACATTATGCCAGTATTTGCGTCTCTTACTATAAGCAAATAAACTTGCTTGCATTGTGTTCCGCCAGGAACTCCAGGCATATTGGACATACATATGTCCGCATTGCCAACGATCATATATAATATATGATAATTGTACACCCCTGAAGTAGGAGTGCTCTTCGAAATTTCGGTCTCACATATTGTAAGCCAGAAAAACATAATAAACTACTATTATTAGATTTCTTATTATAATCTTACCCCACAATTAAATATGACTGCAAGGATTCAGGAAAACGAGTACTAGCTACTGAGCCTTGCGACTCGATGAAGGGTATTTATAGAGAGTAGCATGTTGAGACCAAGCCCAGGGCAGAATTTGAACCTGCGAAACTCTAAGTGTGAGTCTAGCAAGCTTACCACCAGACCACAGAGGGCGTCTAAGTCAGGTTGCGTTGCGAAGGCATGCGCGGATACAGTATGCGCACTTTCATTCAGAGACATCTATGTCCATTGTGACTGCCTTAAAAAATGCCAAGAGGAGGCATACTCGTCCTTACCATCGATTTCCGTATACATTGGAAGTACCATCCCTATTAAACCATTTGGTTTTGCAGATGAAAGTGAGGAGATCCTTCGTTATCGGTTCATCTTCGTTATCTTTGTCAAGCTTGTGCAGAAGCGCGACCCCAAACATTGAAGTCGTTTCAACTGTAGTCTTGGACATTGACATAAAAAGTGCTGAATCGATTATATCTCTTCTTCATCATGGGAACTCCTGCATAGTCCGCTCGACGGAATACGCGATAATACAATGCCCGGAAGCAACCTTACTGCAGGTTTGTTGAGCCCTAAGAAAACCTTCGTTCTCTTCATGTCTAACCCAGGCCATAAGACCCATGAGACTTCACAGTCGTCACGATTAGTCCATAAGTTGTTTATCACCGCAATAGTGAATTCATCTATGCTCCTCAACAGTTGACATATCGGGATTTATATTAAAGTATTTGCTTCGTTAATGTCCATTTGAGAGCCCCTTCTGGCCATCTCGTCTGCTAAGTCATTCCCTTCTACATTACTATGTCCGGGTACCCAGCAAAGTGAGACCTTGTGGGGTCCCATGTTCAGTAGTGAGGTACGACATTTCATTACCAACTTCGATTTAACTGTCTTGGATTCTATTGCCGTAAGCGCTGCCAGACTATCCACACAGATAGTGATATTCGAGGGTCGAATTGCACTACTTTGTATCAGCCTGACCGCTTTCTCAATGGCATAGACTTCGGCCTGAAAGACGCTGCATGCGTCGGGCAGCCGATAAGACTGTATTGCCTGCAAGCCTTCCGAGAAGACTCCCGCCCACGTTCCAGTCTCTTTCTTTGAGCCGTCAGTGTCGATGATAATGTCAGAATTACGCGTCACAGAGCCTGTCTAACAGTCTTCCCTGGTTGGATAGAGAGTTGGAATTCTAGCTGTAAAGTCTAGAGTAGAAGTCATGTAGTCTGTTGCCGTTTCTAAGTCAGCCGTAACTATCCTTTTACCCTTCCGTTTTATTCGCTCAAAATTGTACAGTGTCCATAGTTGTCAGATTTCCACAGTTTGCATCTTCGCACATTCTTCACATCAGTTTTAGAGCACACTTGGCGGCACAACCCTGAATGAACTCCGTTAGCGGTAAGAGGTGAAATAATATGTTTAAGCCTTCTTGAGGCGTGCTGCTTACAGCCCTTGAAATTCCCAGTCTAGCAAGTCTTTGTACTTTTCCAATACGATTTTGATTACATTTACATAGGCGTTGGGAAAGCCTGGCACCAGACGATGAACCCGTAGATGATAATTGGTCTAATGATTGTGGTGTCCATCCCATACACAATGTACGGTGACAATCCCCATTTTGTCCCAAAGATCTTTTTACCAGTATAGTATGCGGCCAAACGAGGGCTGTTAACTAAACTATTAAAATGTTGATAACACTGTGTTGGACGACTTGAACAATTTTTGCTTTCGATAGAATGATGGCCATAAACACATTTATCCCACACTATCTTCTCTACTGCCTTCGTGTACTTACATGATAATAAATAATAACTGTAATAATGTAAGGCTAGAATAAGTTTTCCTGATTTTTGACTGATGGACTCACCCGCAAAGGTTTCAAACCACCTGAATCCACTGTAGTTCGTATTTCATGAAGGCAATATTTGTGGTGTTAGAGAGCATTTACTTTAAATTCCCAGCATGCAGATGAATGTGCCTTCAAAAGCTCTTGTCGACAGGAGGGTGAAACCAATATGGTGCGAGTACGCGTATTCATACGACATGTCCTGGTAATAATTCAGACCGCATCTACGTAATGATGAAATATATGAGGAAGCTTTGTATTTGCATTTGTTTCGCGTATAACTAGAAATGTACTGAGTTTGAATTATTGGCAGGATAAAGAGACACTCGCACGTATAAAGAAGCCCTTCTACAGAAAACGCACATTTATGCGATGCTGAGCAAAGCACTTTATTCCTGCTTACGCACCTTTATTCTAAATATCCGGGCATTTGTTTTATAACCTCCTTGTTTTGCAAATTCCTTTTAGAAATTAAGCTTCTATGTGGGTACAAGAGGCAGTGCATGTTTGTGCTTATCTTCGTTTACGGGCTATTATTCATGCAATATGCACGTTGACGAGATGCCAGCGACGTAAGTGTGGAGCAACGGCTTAGTGAATTGATTGAAATCGATAAAATGGAAAACGTCATCGCCAACGGCACTTCCATCTGCTGCTCGCAAGTAAATTGATTGCACAAATGTGAAAGGATAAGAATGGAGCGAAATGTGTGCAAGAAAGATTCCAATTGACCACATTTGTTAGTTCGAAAGTGCTGAAAGCAATAAATAAAAGTGCAGCAGACGAGAATTAATCAACTCATACATGAATGTTATAGCATCTCGCAACTCCAATATTGTGCTTCCGCATTAGTTGTTAACAAACTTTCCTGCTCTTCCACTGAAATATTCATATCTTCCGTAGAAATATCTCAATTTTCAGGTGCGTTTAAGAATATGTTAAAAACTTTTGCGAAGTCTCTCTAGAAGACTATTAGAACTGAAGCATATTTCGCTAGCTAAAGCTTTCTCTATCTCATCCAGCATGGCTTAGTTAAGAATCCTTTTGACGATTGTAATACAGTTCTTCAGTCTTTTTGTATATTTTATCTCTGCTCTTTTGAATAGCTACTAAATTGTATGAATTTACGTTGAACAGTCGCTTGAAGTAGCTGCAATTTCAAAATTCTTTTGAAACTTAACGACAGATTAAACGAGTAAAGAGTCTTAAGTCCGAAGTTAGACCGACTTCGAAATACCCTTTACCTTTCCTAGTGCGTTTGCAATCCTTCAGAAACTGCATAAGAATATCCGCACATATATTCTGGAACCATAAATCATGATTCGACATATGAACGAACAGAAATGTGCCCGAATGAGTGCAGAATAACTGAAGATGAATTTAGAAAACTAACAGTGACCCCCCCTAACCGTTGGTAGGGATGGCAGCAGCCTACAAGTGAAATGAGTGGTACTGTATTCTGGACATTTGAAATGAACTCGTATCGCAACATGCTGCAATTTGTCAAGATTAAGTACGACAAGTTAGCAGGGCAGCACAGAAGTTCCATATACGAGAGCTCGTGCAGCAATTGCCTTCCGCTCACCTGCAAACAAATTCCAAATGACGCAGAAAAGACAGCAGCAATGGCAGTAGTCAACGTAGCAAATGGCGACTACGACTAACGATGTTAAGTATTGTGACTGCTTGTCATTGTTTCCACTACAGCAGCAACAACGGAAATTGCCTTTTGTACGAGTTGGTGCGGAAACGGCACAAAAAGTCGACAGCGTTGGCCCGGAGTTGTCACTTGCATTAGACGTGTGGACGCTGCCATGTACAGTGATAAACTACAGCAGCAATGGCAGTGGGCGAGGAGCTTGTTTGGTGTGCGGGTGGGTGTGCGGGTGGGTGTGCGGGTGGTTGTGCAAGTATAAAATAACTATTAAATGTTAATTGCAATTACTTACAGCAGCTAAAGGACACGTCATTTTGCCGTCACATTTAAGGCACCCAGAGGCAAGTGGCAGGCATCCTGTTGTGCGAAACCTCTTTCAGGAAAGGTGAATCTATTTGTTTTAATCCCTGCTCCTGCTCCAATCGGAAAAGTAAGTGTAAATCTTGCTTTTAGCATGGACTTAGTGTGTCACCAGGTCACCATCTCTGGTCGGTGCTGCTCTCCACTGAAGTTGTGGCTTGCGAATTATCCTTTATTTCTTGTTTTTAAGGAATCCGCCACGTCAGTCGATGGAGTTGCAGGTAGAAATTCATTTCAATTATATAAAGTTATGCGTGTTTCTTTCAGCCTTCCATCCCAACCGGACTGCTCTCTTTCTCCTCGTTCAAGTCGCAACTATGAAGCTAATGCAGAACATAAGCCAGAAGATGCACACAATCTTGGCGGCCTGTGAAACGTTTCCATTTCCATCGTCATTGCTCTTTCCGTTTTTATTAGCTTTGAAATTGTGAGGAATTTGCAGTTAATGCGAATTTTATGGCTCCATGGCAACTTTCGCTGGCAAAGTTGAATACCTTCCTATGCTTTCCGTGCAACTGCTAATATTATCTTAAGTCATACTTTATTGCAATAAAGCAATATGGGAACTTGCTGCATTTGCAGGCAATGTCTGCGGACTGCTCAAAGGCAGGAAGGTGCAGCAGATATGCCTCGAATGGGGGCGGGGGTTTATAATGGGATCAACACTTGCTCGTGTGCGAACTAAATAATTTAAAAACTCTTCAATTTTAATGACCGTAGTCATCAATGCCAATTTTGTATACATTCTTATTATTCAGCTGGCCTAAGTAGCTGCGCTACTCGTAAAATCAGTTTGTGTCGCCCACATCTGCCGCGCTTCACATGTGCTACTTACTAATCCCACTATAATGGGTTTTAATTGCAAGTACGCAGGCAGAGACGGATGGAGATGTTTAGTAGACAATGTGAGCAGAGTGTAACCAGAGCATAATGAACAAGAGAACATCCACCCATTTCCATATGCAAACAGCCGCTTAGGTACGACTTTCTTATATGCCTTGCAGGCGTCTGTACTGTGATAGTCAAGGTGGACTACAGGTTTTAAGGAACAGCCCAACTTGCAAGTTATGCCTGGAACCGGAGTCAACAACATCTGAGTAAGTCATGATCGGCACCATAAGCTGAAGCACCAACTTCCTTCAGGTCTCAATTGGCACAAATGATGAAGTCCTCCTCAGATTCCGTAAGGTATAGTATAACTTACTCACCACAGAATTTTTGTGATCCTAACAGGTTAGTGCGGAGTTAATGTGGTATCCAAGGTTTTTTCTTTCAACAGATTTAAGTTTAGTATCATTTAGTGAAATTGTTGGTATATCAGAGTGAAGGTAACCAGACTTGGAAATCTGGAGAACATATGATTTTTGGGAGTTGATCTTCAGCCTATTAGCTATAGCCCATCCTTCTATTATGATCAAATCTTCGTTTACCCTAGCACATAAATCATCAATGAGTCCAATAGGTCTGGACAAATACAATTGAAGGTCATCAGCATATGCATGCATGGTAACATGACGGCACTTACTGAAAATGTCATCTACGAACAGTGTAAATAAAAGTGGTCCAAGCACTGAGCCTTGAGGCACCCCACAGGTTAAATTACTGAACGCAGACACATTCTTTCCCACCCTAACCCTTTGAGACCTTCCAACCAAGTAACTATTTAACATACGGACCGCCGAGCTGGAAAAACCAAAATTCAACCGTAGCGTTTCACATAGTAATGAGTGATCCACAGAAGCTAATGCTTTAGAAAAATCTAACAGACAAAGCAGGTTCAAGTGTCCAACATCAAATGACTCTCTAATGTCATCCAATATTTCAACAATAGCAGTGGAGCAGCTGTGTCCAGGCCGAAAACCAGATGGGAGTGGGGAAATAAGGTCAAATTTTCTGACGTGTCCCGAGATTTGCTCAACCATGAAAGATTCACATACCTTTGATAAAGCCGATAACAAACTTACAGGACGGAAATCAGCGGTGCATTAGCATTGGACTTTTTAGCTATAGGGATAATCGTCGCTACTTTCCAAATATTGGGGACTCGTTAAACAATGGTTAATTATATGGGCCAACGGGCTTAGAATGAAAGGCAAAATAAGTTTAATAAATTTAATAGGAACTCCATCCTCTCCGACAGCATTTGACTTTATCTTGTTGACACAGCAAGCAACATCACCTTCACCGACAGAAATGAACTCAGAAACGTAGTCCCTAGCAACTACAGCAGACATATCATGAGCAGACGCTGAAATACTAAGAAAATAGTCATTCAGAATACCCGGATCAATCCGACAATCATCAGATTTCCCATTGCATATCCCAGCTTGTCGTAAATTTTTCCATAGCTGTTTGGAAGGTCGTGCTAAGCATAATTTGGACTTGAAATATCTGCGTTTAGACAATTTAATAGTAGAATTTGCATCATTTCCAGCTCTTTTGTGCTCTTCCCATCTAGATGCAGTTGGATTTCTTTTCCACTTGTTCTATGCCGTTTTTTTAACAGCTAACTTGGTATTATTCGTAAACCAGGGACAACTGCTGTTAGTGACAGAGCGAGTAACAAGTGGAAGATGCAAGTCAAACAGTGCACCAATTCTGTACATTAAAGAATCCAGCTTTTCATTCACAGAGATAAACAGCCAACATTCAGACCAATTAGTAAGAGACAGCTCATTAAACAAAGAGTCAAGATTAATTGAGTTATAGTCTCGAAAAGAAAAAGGCTTTTCAGCGATGACTGGGTCTAGATTTACATATATTCAATGGACAAAAAATTAGATCGTGGTCGGATATAAACGACAATTGGTCAAAGATCATAACAGAGGAAAGATCCGAAACCACAAAAACATCCAACAAACTTGGAGTAGCATTATCTGCAAAGCGTGTTAGCATACTGGTATTCAGAACTTGCAGTCCAACTCCAGAGATTTCACAAATGAATTGCTTGGCAATACTGTCCGTACATAAAATGTTTATATAATAATCACCACAAACAACAAAATGATCATAATCAATTACACAATTTGACAAAGTAGCAATCAACGGATCCGAACAGCAGTAACGATAAGAATTATACACACGACAAGAAAACTTTAGTGCTATTGTCATAAATTTCAACATTGAGAAATTCCACATCTGAGCCTCCAGACATACTTAACAAGTTCACTCTTAAGTTACTTTTACAATATATTGCCACACCCCAGCCTTTTTTATCTAATCGATCATTTCCAATTCCAATATTAAAATCATAATTTTTACAGCAAATTGCAGACTCCATAGTGAGATGCCTGACATAATCAGCACTGTGCTTCGTAAAAACACAATCCATTGGAAGGAGAGATTATATTCGGAACATTTGAGTAAGCTTTCCCAATGTGGAGGAGGTGTGCCCACTTTTTGCATAGTGTTTTTGCATTGTCCCAGACTAGTGTATCTAATACTGCAATGGCGGCGCCAACGAAAACTGAAAGAAACTACCAACGAAACAGGCAAATTTTATCGATTCTAAGAATTTTAAGAAAAACAAAAGCAACAATTTCTCTGTTGTGCGAAATATTTGAAAGTTTTGTCACCAGAGCAGAGACAGAACATATCAAAATATAAATATTAATTGTAATAGCGTGAATCAAGCTATCTTCAAGCCATTTCCTCAAGAAATTAACAATAACTCCATTTGTGGAATACTACAAATAATATTTATAAAAAGAAAAAATTATATTTTTGTAGTGAAGGAGCGGAGGGAGCCATCTCTATCCATCTTTGTCCATTTATCTAATTTCAAGCAACAAACAGTTTACTTTGCAAATTTTTTCGACCTGCCATGCTTTCAAATGAATATTTGTGCTTTACAATGATATCTTTGTAGATGCGAATGGAAAACAAGACAAACTATTTTTCCGCTCTCTGCATTCGAGTTGGCTTATCTTGAATAACACTTTCAAGGAGTAAAAACTTCTTCATCCTTCACTCATTTAATGTTGCAGTATATAAGCTCCTTTTAAATATGTATTAGTGGCGGAACTTAATCCCTTCAGTTTCTTGCAATATGAAGTGCTGCTGCCGTCCTTGCAGACAATAACCTTGAGCTCGTGTTTGACGTTTCAAATTTGCGCCTTGATGTCCTTGCGTTCAAATCTTTGTGTGTATATAAACATTTTCGGCGCTGTCTGCATAGAGGCTGAAGCATTTGGCTCAATGGAAATGTTGCGATGGCGTCCCTCAAGGCGAACTGCTTTCAGATTCTCCAATGTCCGTTGTCCTTGGCGAGCAGCTTGAGTCGCATATTCTTCATGAAGTTTTCACACTATGAGTGAGTGTGCGTAGTATCCTCAGCTAAGTGGAAAGTCAGTTAAGCTGCTAAATTTTTTATAATTCCACTTTCTAATTTAATACTGGTTTTGGCATTTAGTTTTGCTTAATTATGTATCGACAAAACTCGATCACTGTCAAGGAAGGACCCTAAAAGTATGCAATGCTTTCAGATGCTGTCGTTAGACTTTGCATGGTTTTCTTATAGCGAAGCCTGCTTTAAAGGAGCATCAGTCTCGTTCATTTCGTTTTGCAGAATTATGCTATTTTTCATGTCATTATTAAATCAATTGTAATGCCCGACCACATCAGAACTTGTTGTTGTTGCAACTTGAACCAGTCCCAATTGTGCGAGTAAACAAATTTTGCCACTGTTGTATATTGAATGTTGCGTGCTTTATTTCATGTTGTTAATATTGTGTTTATTATTTCTAAGCACGTCTTTGAAGCGCACCATATCGTTAGAAGGATGTTTTCTTATTAATGCATGTTTCAGCGATATCACAATACAAACATACAATATTAAGCTCTTATTTATTCTGCTGTTGGCAGCATACTCGAAAGTAAGTGACTACAAACTTGCCTGACAAATATGCCCCTGTGCCCATCAGCAGACGCACATCACACAAAAATCCTTTAAGAATCTTTTCTGCAGCGGCGTTCAAGCACACAAAGTCGTCGACATTGATTGCTCCAGACGAAACCGTATAAAATATGCCCATTAATATTAGCAGCTGCTCAGGCATTGTATTATTGTTGTTGTGTGTAGATGTGTGACAAGTCTATATGAGCAGATGCAGACAACGACTTGAATGAATGGTCAATATTTGAACTATCGACTTGGCGTGGTATTAAATTTTTATTTCAAAACTAAAATACTGCTTAAAATTAGTAAAAAAAGATAGAAACAAAATTAGATCGATCACGAGATGTCCGCATCCTGGGATTATGTGTTTAACACGTATGGAAAATCTATTAATTTACATTTTGTTCGAGCTTACAAGTGTTACATGCTATTGGGGCCAAGGAAAACCGGTCAAAATGGCAAACTCGCATTCATATTTTGGATGGAAGTAGTCTCTCCTGGAGTCCTGGAGGAAATCTATATTTTGTGTGTTAGGCTTTAAAACCGTTTTTATACGAGTGGCTTACAATGGGCTGCAAACTAGTGCGGTGTGGTTTCCCACTCATAGAGAGACTGGTACAGGAAACAATTTGGGAATTAGGCTACAGTCTGTCAGGGAATATTTGTCGACTCGTCGAGAGTCTCCCAATCGGTCTGTGGAGTTTCCTTGAGTCCTACTATTCCAACCATCAGCAGTTGGTAGTATGAAAATCTGGTTGATATTTGAAAGGAATTTTCCCACCAGTGACAAGCCATAAAAGTGTGCAACCCAGCAGGGAATATAGCCAGCAAATGTCCGGAGGTATGTAAGGAAAATCTTTGGATGGGGTAAACACTATATTGGTAGCATGGAGCTGAATCAAATTATATATCTCTACTTCAGCTGTTCTGTTCTTTGAATTCTGCTCATACAGTAACGAACAAGGTTATATTAATAACTGCACAGTTTACATCAAAGAACGCTTTATGAAAGCACTGGCAATTCTCTCAATTTGCGCTCCAGTGGAAGTGGGACTCTAGGAGGGTCTCTGGAGGGTCTCTGGAGGGTGTCTGGAGGGTCAACACATACATTGTAACTAAATTATAGTGAATAGAAGCATTTTCTTATATTTTACCACACAGTTCTGTAATGTTTTAGAGCGAGCCTACACAATAATCGTGAGCTAGGCGAGAGTAGATTTCGATTTGTTTCAAGAACTGGAAATGAACTTCAGTGATTTCGAACAAAAACTCTGAATTCAGGCGCGGCATTCCACCAGTCTGGTGATCATGTGAGGTGAGCCTTCCGGCCCTCATAAAAACACCCCATTTCACTGGTGTTCTTATTCAAATTGTGAAATTGAAGTAAATACAAATATTTACTGGGTAAGTCGTGTACGTGCGTCATTGGCCGTCGAATTTCATTCCGCTTTCTCCATTAGCAGCAACCGGAAAGTACTGAGCTATTTGCTCAGCACTGCATAATGCCCACCCAGCAGTGTTCCCACACACGTGCATACATGTTGGTGGAGCAAAGGTACTTGCAAATATACCACATTTTATTTATGAGAATTTCTATTTACCCACTTTGTAGCTTGCAATTTAATATGCAAATAAAAGAAACTGCAAACAGAATGCAGCGAAAGTAGATACGAGTACCTTGAAAGGCAAAGTAGAGACGCGAATTGCATTTCAGCGGAGTTAAAAACGCCTTGGCTGACGAAATTGAAGCTGTGGACTTATCACGGGCTTCCGAGCACGCGACGCCAAAGCCGTCTTTAGATTTTCTTAACTTAAGTAGCGCTCAAACTTGTAGAGAAGACAAGCAAATTGTTTGAAGCCAGACAAGACTACAAATCGCATACAATTCGAGGAGAGTTTGGAGCGTGAAGACGCCAACAATGGAATTCCAACAGCGATTACTTTATAAGAGTATGCAAGCGATTACGTTCACAAATATTCGTTTGGTGGTTTGCAATTCTGCAATTTCTCTCGGGTTTCAGCTTTGACTCCTCGTTCTCGTATCTACACATCCTTGGAATTTTATGCGAATGGAGTATTCGCAGCACGTCACATACCATGCTTAAAATAGGAACTTTCTGTCAATGTTGTCGTCGTTCTTGTTGTGGTGGCATTTCCTATTGTTGGTCTTCTTGTTGTATTGTTGTTGACTGCTTAAGGATGATTTGAAACGATTTTTATTGGACATGGCACCAGACAATTCACACACGATTGACTCAATTGTGCTTGTACACAATATTTCTGCACATTTTTATGCCATTTAAATGCAATTTCTCTCGGCTGAAGCTGCAACTATTTTTAAATGAAAGGAATTCGCAAACATACTAAACAGGAAGTTTGATTCAATATTACAAGTCAAAGCGGATAAGTGCCACTTGAGTCCTTAACTCGCAAGTTGCTTTATTAATTTGTTTGTGCGTGACTGTTTTATTAAGTGGGGTTAGTTGAGTTGAGTGCAGCCAGGCAAGGAGCCGGACAATAACAAACAACGTTGAACAGCGACGACAGTAAAAAATGTTCACTTCAGCATGTTGGAGAATAGCAAATAAAGGAATGCTGTGTGGCCCATAACGTCATCACTGAATATGAAGAGGTCGTTCATACATAGGACCGGCATTTTTCGTGCCCCTTCAAAAGAATTGATTTCCTCTTTTAATTAGAGATACTCTTATATTGTACTAGGAATAGCCGGGATGTCAAACTTGTAAATTGAAGGGGGCTCAAAAGTACTGGGAAGCACTTTCATGATCTGAAATAGCAAAGCACCACACTAGAAATTTATACAAGTGCAGCACCAAATAAACTTATTTATTTTTTAATATAACAAAGAAATATAAAGACCACAGACAATTGAAGGCTTGGAAAGTGAACACAGAAAAGATTATCGCTATAGGGCAGTTTGTGATTGAGACACACACACCATTTGTGCAATTACATGTGCAAGGATTCCTTTAGTCGTACTCTATGCGACAGAAAGTGGTCAGAATCCAATGCGGTTGAGGTGTGTTTGTAACATAGAAAAAAATGCGTTGCAGGCATGGGCATGCATATGATTACTGGAGCCTTACACAGAAGAACTGAACATAGAATTCTTGTATTGTGTGCTTTTGAAGTGACGTTCCTCAGGTGCTTTGTGTTTGGAGAGCTAATTTCCATGAGCGGTGGGAAAATGAATCACTATTTATTGCTCTTTTCTATTTCAAAATAATTTACCCTGACTCTGGACAACTAGATACCCATAAGAGCTAAATAGGACAAATCGGAAGGCATGTCTTCCTGCCAATACACAATACAAAATGTGAAAGGCTTCTACGTGCTATACGCCCACTATTGCAGACATATGTTGGTTGGTTGGTTTTGGTTGGTTTTAGTGGCTGATCCAAGTCAGTCCTCCCATGGATCACAATTATCGCCTTAGCTACGTTTTGATACCACAACCTCTCCTAACGCCGGAGAAAACGATGGATTGTTCACTAAATCCACTTTGTGGAGTTTAGGTATCTTAAAAGATCTTTCATATCAGATCAGACATATTTATAATTTAAAACTAACACAAAGTTTAAGGACGAAGTTGGGCTGAATAAGCATATTAACATGATAAAGTCAAGCAATGGTTGGGATCAGATAAATAACTCGCCTACCAGCGATACATGTAACTCAACACCACATTTAAAATGACCGCAGCTAGGATAATGTTAATGATGTAAAGAGAAAATTTCTACATTGGTCGATCCTGGTTGGCGTGCATAAAATTCACAGAATACTTTCACGGCCACGCCCCATTATCAAACACTTATTCACATCTAAATCTCCATATAAGATCCATGAACGAAATTTCATATAAACAAGAAACTAAAAATGTACAGGTCTACCCCAATGCCACGCCCATCATTGATGTATGAGCATAAAACGATATTGTTACAAGCTATTAAAAAAAATTACCATAATTGTACGAAATTGGAGTACAAACTAAACTGTTCGATATGGGCGTAATATATAAAAACTGCCACACCCACCTTTTTGCAGAATTCAATAATATGCAAAAAGTTCTAAAAAAGACAATTTTCCAATTAGATCCAATGATCACTGGAGTTCTGTAGGTGCGGTTTCACAAATTAGCGTAAAGCAAAGGTATCTCGAAGTCTGTACATTATTATTATTGTAGGGGATTTAAAACACCGCGACCTTTCGATCTATTGTGCCCATCAGAGGTTGAAAGTACATCTCTGAGTCCTATTCTCTGGATGAACGTGATGACAAGTTTTGGCTCCAGAGGTTTCACATCCCTGGCAGAGCCCTGGAAGAATCCCAAGTATTTCCTGCGGGTGTGCATGAGAGCCGGACATTGTGTCAGCACATGCAAAGACGTCTCCTCTTCCTCCATACAGAATCTGCAGGAGCCTTCCGAGGTGACCCCCATCCTCACCATATGTGAGTTCAATTTACAGTGTACTCTGAGTAGGCCTGTCATCATCCTAAGATTATTCTTAGCGAAATTGATGAGTGATTCGAATCTTTTTAGGTGGTATGTCCCTGGCAGACTCTTTGATACCCTTGGGCCTGGTGAGTTAACCCATTGTTTGTGCCTATGGTATCCCTCATCGATCCTATGCTGGTTGAACAGCTTGCCCATGCCTACACCACAGAAGGGTTCTGGGCCAATAGAGGGTGTTGCAGCCCCTTCCTTGCAAGTTCGTCGGCAATCTCGTTCCTTTCTAAGCTAGTATGTCCTGGAACCCATAGAATGGTAACTTTGTTGCGTGAGCCAAGAGCATTAAGCTTCTTTGATGCACTCCCATACCAGTTTCGCATATACCTGATAAGAGGTAAGTGCCCTAATGGCCGCTTGGCTATCCGATAAGATGGCAATATTTTTGCGCTCGTAACCTTTTTCAATGTTGAAATGTGCACATCTCTCAATAGCGTGGATTTCCGCCTGGAAGATGCTACTATATTTGCCTAGAGATTCATAGTATTTGTATCTAGGTCCAAATACCTCTGCGCTGGAACCCTCTTCTGTGAGAGACCCGTCGGTATACCAGGTGATCGTGGACTGATCTAACCTGAAAGTTTCGCTGAGACCTCTCCATGCGTTTTTGTATTTGTATTCCACTCTGTTTTAAAAAACTTAGTGGCCTCGTGTTTGTAAAGTATTTCGGTATACAGATGTCTGGAATGGCCTTTGATAATGTTTCGACCATCTGAGCCCCGATGAGACTCTCAGGACCGTTTTTTGTCGTCATTCTATACAGAGCCCTCTCCTCTTGTGTTTCTATAACTATGAGCAGGGGTGTAAGTTCCAGTATGACGGTCAGGACAGCTGTAGGACACCTTCTCATAACCCCAGTTATACAGACGCCAGCAACCCTTTGCTCCTTAGAAATCTGTATAAGCTGCATATACCTTTATTTACTGCTATCACTAGTTTTAAGTTTAGTTCGCTGATATGTAACAATATAAGTGATGTGCGTGTAACTTGGCTGTGCTTAAAATTAATGAGTAAATACTATAATAGTGGGTTTCCGTGATCCAATAGTAAGCATGCTAGTCTTACTCTACATTTGACGCTAATATTTGATTTCTACTAGTATTTATCATAAATACTAAATGAGCAACGATTGTGTGGAATAAGGGCTCGTTGACTTTTCCAATAAACTGAACTTGAGAGGTACTGTATTATTCGCTGACGTTTAGTCCAGTGAAAGAGTTGTTCAGTTGTCTTGCTAGGCCGTCTTTGCAAGGAGCTTTCAATAAGGGAGTATCGAGTATTAAATAAGACGACCGATACTCCTCCTCACGTCACCTTTGGCTTAAACTTATAAGGGAATAGTGAAGATCAGACAGTTCATCTTCGAATTAAGTAATATCCGTAGAGATATTGTCTCTTTTTAGATTAAGAATTTTACTTCTGAAGACAAACTACATAAAAGTAGTCATGTCTCGCATGAATCAAAATCATGTGCTAAGAATTGCATGCTTCTTACATACCGCCATACACTTCAACTTCAAATGTCAGAAGATTGATGCTTGGCATCAAGTTTCATTTGTAGTGTTGATGAACTAATTGGTTAAAAATTCAAGTTTCTCAAGTTTCCTGTGGCACTCAAGTCCCGAAAATCCTGCCCACATAAATCATTGTCGCGCACGGAATTATTGATGTATGTACTCGTGTGCATTTGGCATAAAATCCTTCAAGTAGTCTCCCTCTCGTTATAACTGATGTCTGTTCGTTATGTTAGCGAGAACTACAAATTATTCTGCAGCCAAATGCGAAGTCCGAGAAATGGTTAAGAAAGATTCACCATGGGTTGTAATACTCCCAGGAAAGCCCCATTGAATTGCGAGAGGTGTCGCCAGACATATATAAATTTTCACAAATATTTTTTTTTATTGATTGATTTGACCCCAGCCACGGTTTGAACCAATGATCACTGGCATCAAAAGCGACCATATTTCCACTTAACTATGCGACGCCAAAATAACATTCGCAATAAATAATTACATCACAAATGAAATGATTCTGAATGTCATGGAATTGGAAGGCTAATCTATCAATTATTTTGCGGAGACATCCCTGAGAAATTGTAGTCAAAGATTGGTGTGTGCACCGTCATAAAAACAACATTGACAACGCGGCGAAAAATAGCTTTAATGATGCGGTTGCCACAACAATTAAAATTGATGTCTTCTTTCATCACATGGCTTTATATGGTATGTTAATCCTGTGTTGCTACGAGTATTTGTGAATAACTTTACATGTTCGGTGAGTGTGATGTCACAGTCGAAAATTCAGAGGCACACAATTTGATTTAGGCTAATTAGCTCGCCCATGTCCCATCACTGCCAGGCATCGTAGGCATCTCCCTAAGTGACTCCGTACTTTTAAAACTTATCCTGAGGAGATGTGTGCTAGTACGAGTACACACATGTTAAAGTAAATATGGCAAATGAAGCCTGCCTGAAACAGTGCCAAGAGTGGGCCATTAAATTTATTATCTTCATTAAACAGTCACTCGCATGAGCACTTCTGAAAAGTGAGGCAGGCTCCAGGAAGCATCCACACACACGCACACACACCCGCATAATTAACAACACACTTTCGCATTGACGAATTGCGCAAAGTTAATTTTAGTGAAGTTTGCCACTTTTAGGCACAGGTGTGCTCGTAGTTTCCATATTGGAAACAGTTCATGCCAGGCTGCATGTAAACTTGCTGACCTTTAAAGGCACTTAAAATACCTGAATGAAAATATGCCACAAGGCAATGCAAGTGGCTTGAAATGTTTTGCGAAGGTATTTTAAAATGTGTACTTTTGTGTATGCCGCTCTTGGGCTGTTGGCTAGTGCAACAACGGGTACAAATACAACACCCACATATGTGATCATAGTGGGAGGCAAAGTTTGGCTCGGAAAATACCGCAAGAACCTGAATAAATCCTGTTAAAAAATCGATTTGAAAAATATTTGCAATATTTGTATTTGTGTTTGCAGCTGTTGCGCCATATTTGCTTGGACAGGTGCTGCACCAAACAACATTTGCATATTCATTTTTGTTACTTTGCGGTGAACCATGGCGAGAAACCCCTATTCACCATCATATGTATACAAGAAACCAGTAGTTTGAGTACAATGGTTCGATGGAACCAGTGCTAAAGGTCTGCGCATTGGTTGCTTCGAATACTGTCATTAGTATACATAAATATTTATTTTTCTCGTAGTAAAAAGTGTGCAGAGCATGGTTCGGTTGTTGATTTACCACATGGTTTGTGGGCCAATGTGTGTATTTAAGGCTTTTTGGTGTCAGTTACACTCATCCATCGAAGTCACGCGCTAATAAAATAATATCATTTCAATATCCTTACATTGTACATTTATCACATCAATCCGATTATTAGCATACTCGTTCTAGAAGATTCTTGTGAACATCCTTTTTAAAGTATGTGTATTCCCAGCCTACCCCAATATTCCAGGAAATGCCCTTAGTGAAGCTGTGGCTTACTTTGCAAGTGATTGGAAATGCTTTTCTCCTAGTAAAAAAAATTATAAAAAAAACTGTATTATCGTCAGAGTCGACAAATTTCAAAATATGTAAGGAAGAGAGAAACTTTAATTTTCCATTTCATTCTAGATCGGGAAGTTCATATTGCAGTAAGTAAAGCTGCCTTCTCCAAATGATTATTTTCCCCTAAAATACGCCTAGTGTATGGAAATTACCTGTGCTCTCATCACAGTTAGACTCTTCAAAGTTAATGCCTTCTGTGGTATTCTTCCGTGATATTCTCTAGATTTACATTTAAAAACTCCATCTAAGAATGTTCGTCAGTTTACATTACGCATGATGAATAATTCTTATATTAGATCATTTTGATTTGCTGTACTGCGAATACTCAAGTGACGTCCCCGGGAGAGCCTTCACTCTCTGCAGCAACAGATTAACTCTTTAGGCATAACTCCATATGCTTCCAATGGTTTTTGTGGAAAGAACTATTTTTTCTGTCCACCATTGTAGATCCTCTCCATTCTTAGGTTAGCTTTACTTAATCGAAGTTTCAAATTGCAAACTTGGATAAAGTGAAATATATGCTCAATTTCAAACAAAGTTACACTTACCCGAGTCCTGGCTGGAACAATAGATCTCTGTGGTCACAGTGCCTAAGGGCGATAGCCCAACCCTTAACATTACCTGAGTCCCCTACAACCTACAGTACTATTTGATGTATTTGAGCGAAATATTCCGGCACTTTTGGTTCTGTTCCAACTTAGATAAACGTAAGTAGCCTCAGTCTAATGTACTTAAGAGTCAAATACTGTGAGATATAAATTTGCGGTTCAGTTAACTGCTCTTAGATCCTGTACAACCGATCAATATAAATATCATATCCTTTTCAAAGCAATTTACAACTTCTGTCTCAGTCTAATCTAATTTTCAAACATTCTGAAATTTCACGAATTCTATTCCTCTGGTAAGGAATCAGTGACGTGTTCTCGTTTTGCAGATCATTTTCAATCAAATTATTGTTCTGCAGAATCTAAACAGGCTTTCGAAATAACCTGTCTTAACGAATCAGCAATTTATAGATGAGAACGTTGCGCTTAAGAGTTTTTATCAGTACAAATAATAACTTTCTTCCAGCTCAGACTTAATCCCCTCCAACATTCCTAGTCAATGTTGTCTTCCAATTATCTCTCTCTTTCAAACCTCACCTCCACATGGTCAGTTTCCTGCAGCTCGCTTACATGCAACTATAATTATTCCTATATAAAGAATGACGAAGCTAAGGTACGCCCAGGGCTCTCAAGGACTCAAAGACAGTCCTCTCACATAATTTTGTGTGCGACTTTGACAGCTTCTTCCACAGCTCTTTCACTGAATTTGGAATTAAGTCACTAGAAATTGTTTGAAAGGAAGTATTTGGAGTAATTTCACTTCTTCATTTCCTATAAATTAAATTTCACAATTGCCAACATTCCACTCATGTTATTAATAGTGCCGAAATATGTACAGTAAATCTGTTCACAACATCGTGGCAAGTGACTGGAGAAGGATTCAATAAAAGCCCAGCTGGGCCAATGAAACTATAATAAACATGTACGAACTATCGCCTGTTTAACTCCACCTTAGAAACTAGTCCTTTGCACTGACACAATGCTGTAGTTTAAAATTTTTAGAGCACCAGGCACGGATTTAGTCAAATCTTTCGTTTGTGCGGACATCGTAAAGATATATTTGAGAGCACAGAGGAAACCTACAAATTGGAAAAATACTATCTCAATGCGCAATAAATTGTGTCTATCAAAGAAAGAAAACTTAGCTGCTTCACATACAAACTACCAGAAGAGAAAATTATAAATCTCCCCAAGGTCATTCCGAATCTAACACTGATGATGTACGCATACGCACGTGCGTACTTAAATGCCCAGAAACAACACACCAAAAAAGAGCTGTCGAAGACTCCAAAGCACTCCAAAGAAGGGCCGGTCGACATTGGTTTGCTGTGTTGGGAAAGTAAATGTTATCGTTTAGGAGAATGCTGTAGGAAATTTGTGAAGCCGTTTAGGAATAAATTAAACGAAAGTGCGCATTAAAGTAAAGCATTCAAATGCAGCTTGGAATTAATTTAATACGCCGCTCCATTGAGACCGAAAGCGAACGTTGCATTTTACGCCAAGCAGCTATGCTCTGACTTCAATAAACCCATTTGAGTAATGAGCCATGGTGCGAGGGCAAAACCAATAAACAATTCTTGGCATCATACCAAATTACTGCAAATCGCATTTTGTGGATTTGCCCATGTCCAGCGCCAGATGCCGTCATCCCTAATTGAATTCAATCGTGCCGCTTTTTATTGACGGCAGTACTCATCATTGGACATGACATGCACATATTCTCAAGTTGTGCTTTGACTTTTTGTCCACTTTGTGTTGGCGCATGTTGGCGCACCATTTCAATAGGCAATCAGAGCTCGAGGATGCCTGCCAAATTCATAAAATTCATTGCCGGAAATTATAACAATTTTACATTTTTGAATTTTGTTTTTCACTTCTATTTAAATCGAGAGAGAAATTGAGCTGCTTTTTTAATGAATTTGGCCCAGTACTTCGAAATGATACCCATCTGTCCGTCCCTATGCCTGGAATTTGTACCACTGGAGCCATTTCAAGGATGGATTTTTAAGGAAATTCTGAAATAGAGTATTTTATTAAGAAAACTGTTTTTTAAGTGGGTTTGTTGTGTTTAACAATTTACAAACAACATTTGATCGTAGAGTGGGTCGATATTCACTGCAGATCTCAGCGATAATGGCAGTATTCTAAATAAATAAAATGACACTCATAGAATCCGGAGAACATAGACCTAGCCATAGATTCCTCTACAATGAAGGTGTGATCCGTTAGTTCTTAAGAAGTTTCATTAAACAAGCAATCTATCGGAGCAGTGTCCATGGTTTTTGATGGATGACATTGTGTCCTGTGTCTATTTCGGCAAAAAGATTTCTCACACACCTTTTCTTCACATACCGTGATCGGTTGATCCCAACACCTTGCACTCATAATTAATTATGGTAAGATATAATAATAATAATAATAATTGAACTTATATGTGAAGAAAAGAAATCTCCTTGATCTCAGGACTGTTTAGCTATAGAAGAATTAGCTACGATCTTGGCAACAGAGATATTTCCTAATTTGAATCTAGTAACTGCACCAACAGCGTCAGAAAACTCAGCTGATTTCCCAAGAATCGTAAGCGAATATAATTCCATATCTGAAAGTTTTCTCTGGTGTTCAAAGAAACGAAATGTTTGATACATAAAGTGGCTACTTTGAGCTTGTTAGGGTAATCTATTGAGTGTGAAGCGAAATATTGATGTCAATTTAGAGGAATTTTTGCAATGGATCAGTGAATATGTGAACAAAGCCTATAACGGAAAGAGATCTAAAGTCAAGACCTGCAAACGTTGATGTGTTTTTATCAAAGTGCCGAGAAGAAGGGCAACAAACTACTTTCTCAATCTCAGCACAAAGTAAAACTAGTTTATGGCTTTGTACTAAGTCATCTCTTCTTATCTTGCAAACACATTCGGTGTTAAGATGGGGAAGCAGTAGTCAAATTTAATTCCTTGCTGATCCTGTTTGCTGCTATCTATTGAGAAAACCGCAATAAAATCGGAAAAATATATTTTTGATTTTAAAATACATTTTTTGAAACCGAGCTCCAACAGAGCCGAAATAAAACTTCATTTGCATATAAATGAAAGGACCTCAACTTATACTCGCATAAGTATGAGAAATTGTAAAATTCATATTAATTTCGTCCTCTCACTGTAATCAGCGAGCAAAGAGGATTGCAAATTCAGTGAGGAAAGAGGAAAATGTGCTGCTATCTGCCACCTCCTCGTATGGCTTCCCGCACTTCTCCTAAGAGTGTGATACAATTGCTTCAGCATATTTGCATGCAGCGTATTGTGTGCAACGGGCACAGGATATATGTGAGTCCACACGGCTCCGCGTGCTAATTTATCTGGCGTACACATGCGACTCATGTCAACCTATCTGCATGTGGACGCATATACTTGTGGGCGCAGGACACAATCGATGGAAAATGCACCAACACATTTAAATGATTGTTCAAATTGAGTACCAATGCAGAATGCGTCGCATCGATAACTGCGACAGCATTTCCTGTTTGTGGTTTACAGCCGCATATGTTGCAACAAAGAATCAGACTGGCAATCATCGTTGGATCTAAATTGGTTTGATGTGTCCAAATGTGAAACTGTTGGCCAAGCAAACGAAGAATGGAATTCGCTTAAAATTTAAATATGAAAAACGAATGGAGCGGAAAATTTAAATGCCAACAGGCTGTGAAACGCAGCGAACCCATCCAATTTCATGTGACGTGGTCATAGTTTCTGATATCATTTTAAGACACCAGCTTCGAGTGTAGATGCAGCCTGCTTTCGGGTTGGTCCAATAGCGTGAATTATACAATGGGAATTTCACAAACAGATCACATTAAACTGATTACACAAAATAGAAGCAGTTTTCAGCCTAATATGGTTGGCATCACCGCGATCGGAATGCCGAAATGATATGGTGAAATAGTAAAAAATCGTGTAATAAAGAAAATAGCAAAGAATGAGTAGATCCTGCGATAATAGTTCTTCCAGTGCAAATATTCAGAACACGGAGACAAGCAAATTTAAAAATATGACAAAGATTCCTTACTAATTTTTTTATTTGATGTCCTTATGATGGCACCAGAAGTAGATTTTAAGCAGAAGAGAGAAACGACATCGCTACTAGAAAACAGTACGAACTCAAAGGATGTTTCGCTGGCACTCGACGTATAATATAAGCATCAAACGAAAATCATCGTAGATCCAATCCTGGTCAAACCACAATACAAAGCCTACACTTCTGTCATTCTAACAGACTCTCTCCGCTGTAGGTTTGCATATGTAACTCATACCAATTTGAACCACACTTCAAACGTGGCACTGTATATGGTTATACTGCTGTTATTAAAAACTCTATAAGCACATATAAAGTCGGAAGAAAAACAGCAGGAAAATCATTGTGAATATCTTAGAGAAAAACAAGGGTGTGCTATTCACAAACCCTGCTTGATTCATACCAAAGAAATTCAATATTTGTGTTTGCCAGCAGTTCTCCGTAAGAGTTATAATACATTTCCAATATCCAAATATCCGACAGGAAGGTAGCATAATCGTAATTTTTCCAAAAAGGATATTTGCAGCTTGCACTGTTGTCCCATCCCATCGGCATCAAGTGGATGAGGCCATATGAGTCAACTTTGTCTGGACTTTTTCCGGGCTTAAGGAACATTTTTACTTGAGTCACTTTCCAGTGAGTCGGGAACAAAATCAGATAAAAAAACAGCGTTGTATATATAAGTGAGGAAAGTGAATCCCACTTCTGGAAGCTGCTTTAATATTTCTCCACTAATGAGATCGTATCCGGGGGCTTTCTTTGCTTTAAGCTTTTTGATCGCTTCCTTGACTTCCCCTGTTGAAAATTTTTGTATGGGCAGGTCCATCTGGTAGATGTGTCCCAAGGTTTCTCTTACTCTTTCTGCAGTGATTGGAGATGGCTCGATTTCGTGTGTGATAAACACTCCTTTTAAATATCGTGCAACTGTGAATGCTTTTTCGATATCACTTTTAGCCCATTCTTTGTTTTCCATTCTGATGGCAGATTGTACCAGAGTTGGCCCCTTTAACTATTTTGTAGCTGTCCAGAGGGAATAGTCGCTGGTAGAATTTGCAGTGAGATAGTACTGATGTTGAGAGTTGTGTTCTGTTTTGAGGAGCTCCTTGAGATCTTTTGAGAGTGTATTTGATTTTTTCTTATCCCCAGGATGTCTACTCTGTGGCCACTTTTTTCTTGCCCTGCGTTTTTCTCCCAGTTTTTCTTTCACAAGAGGAGAGATATGTGTGCATTGCCGCTTGAGCAGGGGGCGCTGACTTTCAACCAGCCTGTAGGAGGCAATTATTGAAGTGTTCAATAGCATATCTTCACTAGACTTAACCGAGTGCTTCAGGTTAACTGTTGAAGATATTGACAGTCGGAAGCAATTCCAATCAGTTTTGCTGTTGTAAAGGCGACATTCAGAACGTGAGTCAACAAAATTATTAATTATTGTGAACATTACTGGAGAATGGTCAGAGGATGGATCATTTGTTCAATCAGAGCGAATTTGTTTAGTTCTCAAAATCACCGAACTCATACAAATTTCAATTTTACCTGCAATTCGAATTAGCTTTAATTTAAAATATACAATTAAACAAAAACTTGACGCTAACATAATTTCTCACACCAAAAACTTCGTTCTGTATTAATTCTGGAAACAAAAATCTGAACCTTGTACTCAGACACTTCCTTTAATGAGGGTGAGCCTTACATTTCTTGCATTCGAATGAATTCAAGTCTTTTGAATACCAAAATGTCTTTTACTCTCCGACATATTATCTTTAATGCCGAAACGTTCGCAAGCCTAGCTCCAGCTTCTGGATACCTTCCATCAAATGTTCAGGCATGGTGTCGACAGAGGCCTATTAACGGTGCTGATTGCGTCATTGTTAAAATGATAGCCTTTCCCCGTCAGCAGAGCGTTAATCTGGCGAATAGCCTAGAGTTATGTGCATCAGTTGCTCCTATTTTTTTGACACCAAATTTTTCAATTAAAGTTTCGTTTCTGGTGGGTAGTGATGAACCCAGGACCCAATCATGAAAATAACTCGCCGTATGAACTCTTTCGATATTATTTAATACCATTCCAGGGGAAAAAATTGGATCAACCCACGAACTTCCATTCCATGAAGTTTTTAACAATACCGTGTGAATTGCGTATTCAGGAGATATTCCCAGACTGCGTGTGGGTTGACTTTCCTCTGTGTTCTTTATATGCACATTCATATCCCATACATTTTTAATTTTCTACTGTACTCGTAGGCCGCACCCATTTCACGGGTCCAGCACCACAGAAGAAACTGCCACTTGAGGCCATAATTGCTCCACAAGCTGCTACCGAAAACCACCAAAAAATTTAGTTTTTATTGTGATTCGCGGCTAACAAATTTCATTCTAATCCAATTTACCCCGCAACTACTCCAGTAAGGATGCTTTTAAATTGCCTTGCATTAACGAGTGCGCATGTAAAACAAAAGCAAATTTGTAATTAAATTTACCTCACCCTCCTTGCAATTAGTGACGCAGCCCGCAAGACAAGTGAAAAGGTTCTAAACGCTCGGGGCAGTGACATTTATGCCAGTAATCCTTATGTAAACACTTCGAATATTGAACTAAAGGATGCGCAAGGAGAGTCTTTAACCAGGCATAAAGCGAAGACGTGGTCGTATACAAATTTGTACCATTTTCTCCAACTAAGTTTTGCCTCCATTGACTTCGCAGCACAATGTTGAAAAATATGAATTTCGTCGTTGCTGTGGGCATGAGCAGAGGTCCTTACAGAAGCATTTTGCCTGTCATAGTTTTCGCCTCATTTGAAAAATTTCATTTAAAAGTGCTGAAATTAAAATCGCCCCCCTTCAGCTTCAGCCAATTTATTGATTTTGCAACTGAAATGTGAGGAAATTGGAATGTTTGTGTTTTGATTCTGACATTCGACGATGCTTTCATTGTGTACAGAGTAGGGTGTACACTGCTGTAGAGTGCATCGGCATAAAAAAACACAACAAAATATTTGCTTTTAGTTTTCACCCCAGTTTTAAGTGAACCACTTGCATGCAAAGCACTGTATCGATAAAAACAATTTATTCATGAAAGTTTTATTGGGGTTATTGCAGCAATTTTCCAGCTTGCTACATTGTTGCAATATACATTTTATATATTTATTACTCTTGCTCTTGCACACTGTGCCTTTAATGCAACACCACGATTTCACCAAATTTTCTTTCTGCTCACATTTTTGGTTTAATATTTGAAGCTTTTCCGAAAAATAACAATAAAAAATTTAAATTTTCTTAATGGACCTTAAATGTGCGTGATTTTTATTGAAAATTTAAGATAAAACATTCAACGCACTTTCAGTCATTTTTTAGCCTGAAGACTAATCTGAACCCATATACAGACGCGTATACGAGGCTATTCTAATTAACAAAGTTAAAGTGGGAACCAAACTCGATGGTCAGAGTGGGCGTCGGGATCCATACGAGGTCTTTTTGTAAGCGTCACAGAACTTTAAATAGATTTTTCATAGATTAGTAATCGGCATTTATGCTTGCCTGACACTGCCACCACTGCTGGTCCTGATTAAACTCTTTCGGGTAGTCAAACATTCGATCAATAGTCCAAAGAGATTTACAAGAATAAGACGATTAATGATATTGAGAGAGAGAGAGAGAGAGAGAGAAATTAAACCTACGGGACAAAGGTGACTCGGGGAGGAGGACACAGCGCTGATATTCTGTAAAACATGTGTAGAAAACTGCCAAACAGGACAAACATAAGAACCGAATTCTTAAAGATGTAGGAAGGTAGGTAAAGCCGTCGCCAGAAAGGCGCACTTGGCCATAATTGACCTTTTTTGATCCTTAAAGATAAATAATAGACTTGGATTTATCACTACTTTTTTCTACCATTTTCAACTAAGCTGAATGATGAGGTGATTTACATAAAACCCCATAATTTGATATTATTTTGTTGCAAATTCCCTCACATTGCTTCCCTCTGATTCAATATTGTACCAATGAATTCTGCCCACAATAGTTGTCATTGTGTAATATGCAACCTAAAAATTGATTTGCAAAGACCAACTTTTCCTTAGATTGTCAGATTTAAGTATTTATGCTTAGAGAGGACTTTGCCCCTAACAGGAAAGTATTATCATTATTAAGGAGGATCTTCCACTCCCAACTATTGTGCCTCCTTCATGGATTTAGAGAATTTCTCTAAGTTAAGCTTCCTCCATAAATTTTAAAAGTAAGCCTGAAATTTTATTCATCAAACACCTCTTTATTCTTCATCAGTTACTTTCCTCATCAGGAATTGAATTGTATCCAGTGAACCGTCAATGTCTGATCATAGAATAATAAGATTTAGCATTGAGGAAACACCAGTAATTCATAAGATCCTTAGGATCTAAGAAAGACAGATTGGAACAAATTCTTAGGAAATCTGAAGACAACCCTAAACCAGTTAAAATTAGGGGAAATCATGAAGAACAAAATACAGTTAGCTTCTACGGTTGAAGGTCTCAATAAGGCTATTATTGATGCATACAAGAACAGCTGTGCCTGAGTAAAGCAAAATCTACCAAGGACGTACCTTAGTGGAATAATGATCTAAAGAAGCTGAGAAACACCGTTCGTTCACATGCTTCATAACCGATCAAAAAGAACCGGAGACTGCTCCAAATATAGGATATTCCAAATATATGAATAGAGTTCGCTTGAGATTTCCGATCAATAGAAAATGCATTTGAGTTTCCATATAATATTTTCAGATCTGCCTGGAAGAAACTTACTCAGAACAAAATGACAATGTTCCTACAGAAACACAGTCTTTTCGGCAAATGAATGAATCAATTCTAGGGGTATAGGACGCAGAAGAGCACACATTTTAAGGAGATATAAAACCATTTTCTCATTCTGTGCTATTGTGGTTTCAACAGAATTAATTATGGATATTTTCAGCACCCATTCTTCTTGTATGAGTTTCTATGGATTTAGAGACAAGCCATGCCCAGCTCTACCGAAAGACGACTCTACCGAAGAATGGCACAGATCCACCTTTGATTGGTAGAGTTAATCAGTGTCTCCCTTATGACAATCTTACAAGTTGCGAGTGGTATACTCATACACCTACTAATATTGGCATACAAGTGCCATCTCTCGCAAGTTGATAAGCCTTGCAGATATCTGATATATCGCTATAACCTGGTACCCAGCATAAATGGATATGGAATTGTTTAGCCATCTCATTAAGAGATCAGCAGGCAGCCTCAAACACTCCTTGATGTTATTGGGAATGCATCCAATGCCTTTAGTGCAGCTAGGCGGTCTGATAGAACACAGATCTCCTTGACGGTTACCTCGTTTATCCTCAGCCAATTCAAGGCTTCTTGAAAAACACTGCAGTGATCCAATAGTTTGATGGCATTTCGCAATAAACTCCTGATCCGTTATTCATCTTTGATCGGTGTGTGTATATCTTGATAGGAGTATTTCTTTCGAAACAGAGAAAAGAAGGAAGGTAATCAATATCATTGGGTATAGGATTCAAATATGGTCGCATGTCCATACGGAACAGTTTTCCATTGTGAGCAGGTCGCCTTCAGCCGAAAGGCGGAACATGCCGCTAAATATTTGCAGAGGAGTTTTTAGGGTGGCATATGTAGTATGATATCCAATGCCAAGGTTGGCTTGGTCATCATGGTGCTTCTTATCTCTTATTCTGCTTGTATCTGTGCCTTACTAAGCATTTCGCAGTAGGTCCTTTTCTGCATTGCAGTCTACCAGACCACATTTCCATATAGGAGAATGGGCCTGACAACTGCAGTATAAAGCCAGTGAGCTACTCTAAGCTTAATTCCCCAGGTTTTTCCTATGGTTCATTTTTGCAGGCATGCAAAGCCACCCCAGCTTTCTTAGCTCTTTGAAGGGTGTTTGACTTCCAAGGGAGCTTTCTATCAATTATAAGACCGAAATATTTCGATTGTTCTGAAATCCCTAGGGCTTTTCCCTTAAGCATAATTTGATCTAAATGAGAGATATTATGTTTCCTAGTAATCAGAATGACTTGAGTCTTATCCGGACTTACTCCGAGATAACAGTCCTCCGCCCACTTTGAAAGAATATCTAGAGCCTTTTCCAGCAAATCTCTCAGAGTAGATGTGAATTTTCCAGAGACAGCATGGAGACTGTATGGTAACATATATTATGTCTCTGGAATAATGACAACATCACTCTGACTAATCATATAATATTTTGTAATATCATTCCTACAATTTATATACATAAATATACACTCTAGACCCACACAGGTTTACCAATAACAGTTAACTGATGGCGCCTGGTGCGGACATCAAATTTTGTGGACATTATACGCCTAACTATCAACCCAACTCTATCTTTTGCATGGCAATTTGAAACGGGGCTTGTTTGGTTTTCTTCACACAACAGTTTTAAAGTATTCATACTTGATAGGTTGATTTACTGTTGCAAATATGGGCATGGTCAACTAATTCGTTGCGGCCACCTCCTTTGTATGCCCTTGGCAACCACAGTTTTCTTTGCTCCATTTGTAACGTAATTTTAACTTTCGAGCTCGTATCATCGGTGAATAATAATGACCCATTTTGCAAATTTTGCAGTCTTTCATAGTACAGACATTTACCATCCTAACTGGGATAATAGACACCAGCACAGAGTCAAACTGTGGGAATTGGAGGTAGGAAAATTGTTTGCACTTGGGTCGGAACCAACAGGAACATTTGTGTATCTCAGTTTCACAGTCGAGAAACGAAAGTCATGTTTGTGCCTCGCTCTACTTCTGTTGGAAAACACTGCTTTGTTGTGAATTTTTGTTTGTTACTTAAAATAACTTTTATTTTGTAAACATGGAAAGTCAAATGGAATTTTCTACTTGTGTACAGCAGTAAATCAACCATAAACAGCTCAAACAACAAAACTTTCACATGGAGTTGGTGGCATGACTGCCAGTGGAAGTAAATAAGAAAATAGAACGTGCGATTTCAATTTCATGTGGCTATGCGAGGTCCACTCTCGTTTACATGGACTAGGGAATGGGTCAATACTGTAATCTAGGCCAGTTATCATGTGGAGAGGTTGAGGCGAACAACCGTCTGAAGGAGTTCACAGAACATAATTTGCGAATCGCTTCTCATTTTGTTTAAGGCGTATTCACCTGAACATTGGAAGCTTTTATGCGGGCAACTCACTAAAAGCGGACCGTTAAAATCCCCAGTCACTCGCCGACTATTGCCACATTTTCTACCAAATTCCCACCATGTCGTTCATTGCGATTTAATGAATGTGAGAATTTAATTTGTGGCACTCGTAAATAGCCGCAAAAGGAAACTGGGGCACATTTTCGAGGTTCTCAAGTTATTGCATACTCATATGCGAGCGGCCATTAGCAGCTCGTTTATTGGCTCTGGTCACGCGTCTCACCTACACGCTTCGTAATTGTTATAATTACTGTTTCAATTAATTCAAGGCTTCTCTCTGAGCTAAGATCCATTGTTAACTTATATTTCGCAGCAGATCCAAATGGAATTTCTTCCGAAGGTGTTTCTTATTTGGTCAGTGAAGATGAAAAGACACAGGAACACGCGAGTTTATTGATTGACGATTCGGTCTAAAAACAATTAAAGGGAGGAAAGCTGCTGTTTCCATAGAGGAAGCTGCTGTTTGACAGATAGTTTCACCGAGCGACAATCACCGCTTCAACTCGTCTGCAGTGAACAGAGAAAATCGTAAATACCCCTTTATCAACATTTGATCCGTACAAATGGGCTGCAAACGACGCTTATGGAGGACGCGTAAGCAACCGTGCCTGTTGGCAGATAATTAAATTAAATTATTCCCAGTTGACAGGCGAGAACAAGCTTCATTGAAATATTTTCCGTACAGTGTGAATTCTCATGATTCTCTTCAATTTTCTCTGTACGACTGCCCACATTCTGACAATCCGATATAAGACTGCTAAATAAGGCTTTTGGACGGTCACACCGACTTCTACTAATGCACTGCACTTTTCTAGCAGTGTTGACGACACGGCAGTTAAGCCTTTCGGCATTGCTAGTGTTGAAGTTCCTGAAGTTTACTTTTCGATTAACTCCACACAATTCTATATGCTATATATCAGAGATCTACGCGTACAAATTGGAATCGTTTATTATCGCAAAATGAGTTTCACTGTTTCATATTTAAAAGGAGGTGAGGTAAGTATGACGAAACAGTTGTGGATATACTGATTATATTCCCTGAAGGCCTTCATATATTTTAAGTTTTATGTCTCTGAATTTACTTCGTTCAATTCATCTCTATGTGTCACTTTTTCGTGTATGTATGCACAAAACTAAGCCAGCCTCATTTCTATGATGTAGCGTAAGAAATGCAATGCATATTCCTGCTCATGTGTGGAAATTTCCTCGGAGATGTGCAACTGTTCAATGCGTATTAAATTCATTAAATAATAAATGGATTTTAATTACAGGGAAAGCATGTCCTTATATGAGGATATAATTTCATTTCATTGCAAGGGCTTTGCAGTTACTACCACCCTTCAGAATCCCGCATGTCCGTATGTATACTACTCGTATACACAAGTCCTTAAATGATTGTACTTTCTGGACAGCAGTGGTCTTCTTTTATGTTTCTGAAAGTAGTTGTGACTTGGAAAGAGAATCGATTGGAACATTATAGAAGATTAAATGTCGTTTAACAGTGTAATTATAAAATTTGTTCATTTTTGGTTGTGTAAATTGTTAATGAGTACCTGATGAACTAATTTTCCAGAGAGGCTTTTTGATTTAGTTGACACAATCCAGTGATCGAACTATCAGGAATACTTTTACGTAATACAAGTGTATAAAAAAGCTCTTCAGTCATTTTCAGCAATATTTTGCTGTGAAGGACTTGCATAAAGATGTGGAGATGGTTGTAATTATGAAATTTTTAAGATATGCTCGATTATGAAATGTTCACTGCCTAATATTGACACATGCGTCCTCTACAAAACTGACAGATATCTTGAATATTGTAAAAAAACTCCACTTATGTTTACTAAAAAGTACCCTCTATATGTTTAAAGACATATCCTGAAACTTCAACTATGAATATTTTAAAACCGTCATGGAGAATAATATTATCAGGCATTGCTAATCTTAAGACATTCCCTATGTACCGACCTCGACTTAGAAAGTCTGATGACCGAATGAACAAATCCACCAAATTATAGAGCAGAGAACTTCTTATACTAGGCATTTATTTCTGCACGGAGTACGTAATCATACGTAAATGAACTGCGATGTCTGCACATAAATCTTGACTTGAGGAAATGTGTGGAGAAAAAATATCCAGACGACATGAACAAATGCGACGCAGCATTTTCGAATTGATCTTACTTCTGTAAACACGAACCAGTCTATTTGCATATCCACACCCGAACAGGGGTATAACTTCTAGATGAATGTCCTACATGGGTGGGAGCAAACACAACTGTGTATGCAGTTGCCAGCCGGGCATTCAGAACTTGTATCTCTGCGCCGGGAACCAATAAATCCGAATGAGATCTAATAAATTTGAGCAGCAGTCAACTGGCTGCTTCTCTGCCTCACTGATGGAATGTGTAGAAGCTAGGAAGAGGAATATTGAGAAATCGCATAGCTCCTAATTCGTATGCATGCATGACATTTTCCTTCCACGCAATTGAATTTGGCTTTTGAAATAAAATGAAATAAAATGAAATGAGATTGTGGCCTTTTCTCGCTTCGTGCTTGCAAGGCAGCTGCAAATAAAAAACCGAACGGAAATCAATGTAAGGAGCGGATGCAAAACTCGTACTGCAGAGGAGGATGTTCTCCTATAAATATTCGTATTAAACAAATTCATTTTTGACGTCTCTATGCCAAAAACACAAGGAAGACTTTAAGGATTCCCTAATCTCAGCAGTTGAATTTGTGAATCGTATGCAATCTGTCATTTGGACTTCAGAAAGCGCTGTGAGTATTATCAATCACTTTTTCAAATTTTGCAATATTTGATGTTAGCGTAGCGTGTGCATAAATTCGCGATTACTTGCTCCTCAAATACAGTCACATACATTATTTATAGCCAAGGAAAGGATTACTCAAGTTGGCGTTTATGTGACACAATAACTTAATTCGAGAATCATTCTTCACCATTTTGCATATCACTCGCTTGCGGAACGTTTCTAAGAAATTCTCACACATATTCTAGTATGGGGTCGCCCATGAAAATGATGTCACGTGCCTCTTCCTTCTACTTTTCCATCCTTTCGTCACGGTGATTCAGACTTCCATAAATAATGACGTTACGTGTGCTATTATTGCAAATGTTAGTGGCATCACATATGACGTTAACAACAAACAGTGGGGTCCTTTGCCTAAGCCCTCCCCCCCATTGCTAATATATTATTTTATTATGTCAATTGTTTATTCAGATGAATTTCCGTTGATAAAATTTGTATTTGTGTCCTTTGATGACTTGCAAAATTACCCCGAGTTCTCCCGATCATATTTTAATAGCGCGCTTTTCGAAACGCCACTTTCAACCCACCGTACAGTTTAATATGCCACGCAACGCAACTTAAAGCAGCACTGAACTTCTAAACAAATACGAGTTTAAAGCTAAATCCGGAAAAATATGTGTTTGTAGAGTACTCGTCTGCAGCCATATTGATGTTTTGTGGACCTGCAGACTGGGAAATTAAATGCCACTTGAATTAAATTGAATATCAAACTCAAAGTATGTACTTTCATTCAGACTTTGCTGATTTTTATTTAACACTTCATTCCCGCAAAATTTACTATATTTGTATTTTCATTTGCTTTATGTGGCTTATGTGGCATATTTTTAGTTTTATGCAGACTTTTGAAATAATATTAGTCCTTAAAAGTCCTTGATTTGTTGCAGAGATTAACATCTGTAATTAAAATTATATGTGAGTCCGCTAGGGTTATTTTTTCTATGTATGCACACATCTGTTTGACACACTATTTGCCGTGTTTATTTTCAATTCTATAACACATCAGAACTTCCAGAAAATCGCAGTGGAAATTTTGCCATATTTTTGTTAATTGATGAAGTGGAAGTTAGGTTGGAGTGGCAGCGAGAAGAAGAAGGGACAAATAGTGGACCATTGTGATACCACGGATGGAGCGCTACGCACGCACTGATCATCCAAGCTGAGTATAGTTACCGCTAAGACGGTGAGCGCCTATGCAGCACCTGAGGCACCACTACTCTCCCGATTAAAATGTGTTGAACCAACCTGACAGTTTTATAAATTTGGCTACGTCCCCAATCTTACAGGTTGCGAGGTCTGTCAAACTGATTAAGAAGCGAGCCCCGAAGATGTGCATTCTTCGTCTGGCTAAGGATGGACACTGACACATAAGGTGTAGCACTGTTTCTTCTTCTTCCTCATTACCACACCCACGTTAGAAGTCGTTAAGGGACAAACCCAGGCTAGCCGCATGTTTCCCCATCATGCAATGCCCCGTCAGCACCGAAATCGTAGTGCTGATGGACTAGCGTCCGAGTTGAAGTAGCTGAAGCGTACGGTTCCTGCTGAGGTTAGGCCAGGTTAGCCTTGAAATACGGCAAGAGTATTGCTCCGCCCATAGTTTGTTGGCCTCATGGAAAAACCTGCGTTTGATCGCCAGCCTGTCTGTAGCGAGAGGGATGTCTACGAGTATATCCAGAGAAATGTCTACTTCGGATAGCAGTGTGCCTGCTTTAGCAAGTTCATCTGCTTCGTAATTTCCTTCGATATCCCTGTAACTAGGTACCCAGACTAGATGAACTGTAGAATGCGTGGAGAGTTCGTTTAGAGCTGACTGGCATTTCTGTACGAGTCTTGAGAACGTACTGACGCCCGCCAGAGATTGGCTTGGCTGTCCGAGAAGAATTTGATTTTGAGACCAGAAACCTCATTTCTTAGCGCCCAATTAGTAAGTAGGTAGGTATGTAAAGCGGTCGTCAGAACGGCGCAGTTAGGTCATAATTGACCCCTTGTGATACCACATGAGACACAAGTTCCATCCCTTTCCAAGGTCCAGCCATTTGGAGCTTTTAGTGAAGCAGTTGATGGAACTTAGCTTATTGTTTGGAATGTCTCCCAAAGAGTCCCGAAAGTGATCCGCCAGGAGAGTGCACCTCCTTCTCGACAACGCTGACATGTGCATACAATATGCCCAATGGACTCTTACTACTTCTCGTCTATGGAAATCCTGCAGAAGTCGATAGAGGCAATCCCACGCCTACTACCGTGAGTAACCAGTGTCCCGTTAGCACAATAACTACGCAACCTATACTTAGTCTATTTAGAGATAATAAATCTTTTGAGCGCTTGACATTTATTTCTGGCTGGGTTTGTCTAGCTATTTTGCGTCTTGCACCTTCAAACCAGCACCTGCCCGCTGTGCCTAAGGATATTGTATTTATTTACTAAGAGCTTACATGTGGCAATAGGAATACCGAAATTCGACCTCTCTAATTCAATCGGTATGGTAGTACCCTCATGGGCAAGTTCATCCGCTTCACAGTTCCCTGGAATATCCCTGTGACCGGGAACACAGCTCAGATGCAGATGGGTCTGCTTAGCTATATCGCCTAAAGATTTGCGGCAGCTCTTGACGGCTTTTGAGGTGATAATAGCTGAATCCAGGGAGCACAAAGCTGTTTGGCTATCAGACAGAATGCAAATATCATGTCCAGATATTTCCTTCTTCTTTGCCCAAGACAGTGATGCCTCTATAGCCACGACCTCTGCCTGAAAACACTGGAGTGGTCGGGAAGCCTAAGGGATAGGTTAATGTTGAAATCTTCTGAGAATACACCACCTCCCACTGTAACCCTACTCTGTAACTTGGATCCATCTGTGTAGATGTGAACCCCTTCTACATGAGTAGGGATGCCATCCTTCCATTGGTCCCTGGAGGGAATGCAGATCCTGCACCTGCCATTGAAGTCATAAATTGGTGTGATGTCATCGAAGGAGACAGGAATACCCTCGAAACGTCTTAAGATAGACGCATGACCTACGTTCCTGGCAACCCATTGATGCGTAGCTTTTGGCCTTACAGCTGAGTTTGCAGCCACTTTTTCGCCAAAAAGCCTCACAAGCAGCAGATTCAGGATAACATCCAATGCTGCTGTTGGAGTCGTTCTAATGGCACTACTTATGAATACCTCTGTCGTTCTTTGTACCTTTGTTACCAGCCTATTGTATGTGGACGTTGTCCACCTAGCAAGCACCCCATAAAACAGGACTGGTTGTAGCACAGCTGTGTATATCCTACAGGCTACCTTAGGGTGTAATCCCCTTTTTTGCGAGCTACCTGAGCCTTTCTTATGTGCTCACTTATATTAGCCTTCCAGTTCAGCCTTCTATCCATGATCAAGCCCAAGTATTTAGCTTCCTCAACAAGATTAATATCTACACCCATTAGTTTTGGAGCAATAAATTGAGGAATTTTATACTTCCTAGCGAAGATCACCAGCTTAGTCTTGATCGGATTAACCCCCGACCCACAGTCTATAGCCCATTTGGAGAGAATGAATTCTTAGTATGAGGCATAAAATCGTTCTTCAGGTACTTTCCCCACTCACTTCTTAATACGAGCGTAGTGGAAACAACATTCCATTCGAATTTGTGGTACTATTTTCGCCAAATGCTGCGACCGTTATTCCAACACATCATCTTACTTTATTATTTAAGGAGACTTTCATTCACTGTTTATGTGATATGAGAATGTTAGAACCGAATAGTTCAATGCTAGGGCCCAAAAGGGGCGGGGGTATATTAAAAAGGTCGCAAAAAGAGGCGTACTATTCATGAGAAATAACTTCGCCACATTGTCTGACATGGCGAACTGCGCTTTCCATTGATTTTTCTTCCATGTTTGATTCGTTTTTCTCTTGAGCTGTGATATAAATTATGTTGGCAGATTCGCGACTATAATTTTTGCTATTGCACAGTGTACCAACCAACACACTTCAGCGCCGCTCCCACTCTGGACGCTATCTGCGTCATGGTGAATTAGTATTCATATTTAGTGGCGCCAAGCAATTAATTTATAAATTACATTTATAATTGCAATAAAATTAATTTGTTTGAATTGCAGAATTAAATTGTGAATAATTTGTTTATTTAACTCGAGCAGCGCGTGATTGTGGTGAGTGCCTGCGGTATTTGAGTGTTCAAGTGTAAATGAAAACATCACGCATATTTTGCACCAGAACCAACACGAATTTAATTAATTATCAGAGAGGACTGCGTCCTCACACATCCGCGTGCACACATTGGACAATTCGGCATTTGTTAAATTAATAAATTTTAGTCAATAATTGCATTGATTTTGATTTGGCTGCGTGCAATTCCAATTTGTGTGGTCACAAAATTAGCGCGGCCAATGAGCGCAATGGAGGGGCTTTGTTGTCAGTTCACACCCAAACTAATTTAATTTTCTCTTTTCACACGTTTACGATCGAAAGTACATGAAACTAGGAACGGGAAAGACTTAGTTTCGAGACTTGCCTGTATGCGCGGACTGTTAGCAGATCAGGAAGTTTTGGATTTTCGGCGGAAGAATGGATTCTCATACCCAGAATATGTTAATTGCTTAACAATTAAGTATAATCTCATTATTGAGATTATTGCCTATCCAGCTTTAACCTGAACTTAAAAGTAGAAATCGAAACCAATCCCACAATTCGGGATAATTAAAGTTTGCAGAACAAAGGTAATGATTGAAACGGTTCTAGGGAATATTAATGCCAATTGAAGGTTTGGCAGGCATATAAACAGAAGCAGAGGAGCCTCGTCTATTATACTTATTTGTGCTTGGTTTCTAAGACACCGCCCTCATAAAATTTGTGTTACAGGATACAAAAGTTCGCATGATATATTCAATTTTATGTAGATTTAGATTTCATGTCCACTTTCTGGTTGGTGCTCACAGTTTCTCGGTGTCTGTGTGGTCATAACATAGGGGTATATCATTGTGGTGCCAGCGTGTGGTCTAGTGGTACGTATACTCGGGGGTCGCTGGTTCGAATCCTGCCCGTGGCATGGTCTTCAAACACTCATTCTAAAACTTTTCTGTTCGAGTCAAAGCCTTAGTAGTTAGAAATCATTCGCTTAAACCCTTGCAGGCAGAATTCATTATGGTGTAAGCTATAATAATAATCATTCTGGTATCTTATTAACTACTTAATCTATAAATATAAAAATGGAAGTTTGTATGTCTGTCCTTTATAGAATCGTAAACTATGCATTTGATCATGTGATAATCTTCATCAAAGTTGTTGTGCATGAGCCCACGAAGGTTTCTCAGTTGGTACCGGTCCAATTGGACAAAGGGGCGTGGTACCTCCCATACAAATCACAAATTATAAAATCCATTATTTCTGCTCTGGTTAACAGTATTTGAACAATATTTGGTATATAGGTTTAGTGTACATATTCTAAGTGCTGCTGCAAATATAGGCGGGATTGGACAAAGGGGAGTGGTACCTCCCATACAAATCAAAATGAATTGAATATTTGTATAATGTCTTTCCTTCAAATTTATTTATTTAAACTACTCATCCGATTTCAAAAGTTCTTTGACCAGCTGAATGCTACATAATATTTGTTTGGTTTCCCATTAATAAGAATTGATGACGGGTGCATTGAAACCATTGAAATATCTTGGTTTGTCTGAGACTTTCCCACCACCGCCACCAAAGAGGTGGCTTGTTCAATCCTGATGCACAGCCGCAGGGCAGGCGATGTGGTAACACCATGCAAATATTGCTTATAATTTTTATTATTGTTATCATGACTGACGAACCCTCGGGTCGTCCCAATTAGAAATAGTGTCATTTTGATGCCATATCATTACGAGCCTAAATATTGCGATATACTTTGATATAAATTACAACCAAAACTGGGCTGTTGGTATGAATATTCTAAACTAGCCCTAGTCTCCCTACAAACAAACTTCCGAAATATTTGAGCACAAACACGTCAGCTTGAAAAAACTAGATGGCGATGTTTATTTGAAGGATAATACAACATTTTGAGATTCGGACTCACACGTCGAGGGTCGCAGGTTCAAATTCTGCCACGGGCTTGGTCTCTAAAATGCTTCTTTCTATAAAATTCTTTTCTCTTCGAGTCGAAGGCCCCTGTAGCTAGTACTCATTCCCCCTACACCTTGCACTCATAATTAATTATTAAGTATGATATAATAATAATAATAATTATTATTATTATAATAATAAAGATTCGAAAAATATTCCTGCTTCCAACCCGGATTCCATCTTGGAACCATCGGTGAAAATTGGCGTACCCTTTCGTGAGAATTTGATTCTTTCACCAGTCATTCCAACTTGGTTTACACAGCTCCTAGAATTCAGTTTGCGAACGAACCAGATATAGTAACCTCGAGTCGGTGCTCGAGGTTATTATATCTGGTAGTAGTTTTTTTCAAATTCTGCTATGACCATTTAGGGTATCCGTCCAGTTACCGGATTCCCTGGGGCTTACTGCACTTTGAGTGGAAATGTAAAAAGCAGATCAATTGGGAGGATGGTAAGAATCGTGTTTAGTGCATCCCCGGGGCAAGTGCGACAAGCTCCTGTAACTCTAATGAACGTGGTGCGCTGGATACATTCTGGTTTCGTGAGGGTGCAGCCTTTCTTGAGACCTTCCCACCAAGCCACGGATCCGTATGTTAAACTCGGCCGCAACACCATATTGTACATTCAGAGTGCAATTATTGGTTTAAGACCCCATTTTTTGCCAAACATCGACTTGCAACCAGAGAAAGCCGCACAGGCGTTCCGTACTCGTTTATCGATGCAATCGTTTTAACTGAGTTTGGGGTCCAATATTACATCAAGATATTTGATCTTGAATGACGGTGAGAGTCGATGGCCATTAAGCCTCAGAAGTTTGAATGATGAAGGGTTATACTTTCTAGTGACGAGCAACAGCTCCGTTTTATGGATTTAAGCTCCAGCCACACTATTAAGCCCATCTTTGCCCAACGCCCCCTCCATGATATCACTAATAACTGCAGTGAGGGGTCGGAAGACAAGGACCGCTATATCGTCAGCAAACGCGACAAATTTGACTTCTTCTGAGACGAACCATTTTTCACAAGATGAAATGAAATGAAATAGGATCCCAAAGGATTTCTATACTTGACTATTCTGCATTATTATGTTATGTTTGTCTGATGCTGTCATGGCTTAACTAACACACTAAATTTATTTATAAACCAGTAATCGACCAGGGCCTGGTCTCGGCATACTTCTTCTAAATAGTTTTTTCGGGCCGAAGTTGCTAGTACTCAATTTTCAAAATCCTTGCAGATATAAATAATTATGAAAGTAGGTCAGTCGTCGTCAATTCAGTGAAATTAAGATCATTTCTCTCGAATTTATTGATAGACAATTTAACCACAATAGATGCAAATGTATGGTTATGCCAGAAGGAAAATTATTGAAACATTTCGGCAGATCTTACAGCTATTTCGGACACTCAGTTGTCCTCATCAGAGATTTTTCAATAAAAGGAGATTTTCCCCAAGTATTTATTATGTCACAGAAATCAACAGCACAACCAACTATGAACCCTCCCAGGAATCGAACCTGGGCCTTCAGCTATTGTACTCTGTCCATCCAGACAACTATACTAATTGCAGGCGGTGAACTCACTGAGCAAAGTCTGTCCATGTACTATATTTCATGGCTAGAGACATGGTACTTTGGTGTAGCTGGTGCTACCGACTGTGGGATATTTTCTAGCTCTCGACTCATTAGATTAGATTAGATTAATTTATGGGTGTTCTACACTGCGACCTGAAAGATCTATTGTGATGCCCCTATTTATCTGAAAGATGAGGATAGTCTCATCTATAAATCTTCTGTCAGGTTAATTTGAAGCTTTGCACTGTGTTAATCCCAGAAGAGTTTTCCAGGTTTGACTTCTTTTTGCATCTGTACACTTCTTCAGCAGGCCTCCAATGGTATTGGATGATTGTCCACAGAAGGGTTCAGGGCCGTTGAAAGGAGAGGCCGCAGCCTTCCTTGTTCAGCTATCAGGCTTTGCATTTCCCTCTAATCCTATGAGAGATAACTCCCACATTAGATATAACTTGTTCATACTGCCTAGGGAGTTTAGCTTCCCAATAGTGTCCCATACAAGTTTCGACCTCACCAAGAGTGAGCTCAAACTCTTGAGTGCTGCTTGACTATCAGATAGTATCACGATATTTTTCCCCCGATATTTCCTGTCAATGTTGATCTGGGCACATCTTTCAATCTCCGCTTGAGAAATGCTTGGAATAGAACCCATTCTGTTCCCAGTAGTTGATTCTAGGCCCAAATACCTCTCGATTCATACTTTTACTTTGGTGTTACAGCTTCAGAATTGTCACTTCGGCATAAAGTTTGTTTTCAATCTGCAACTCTGAACGAAGCTATAATTGCATCTCAAGATGGCGATAATTGTTTTAAAACTGAATAAAAGAAAACACATAATTTGACTATTTTAATGTGCATCAATCATTTTCCCAGCCATGTGTTCAGGCGCATTGTCGACGGGAATGTTACGCGGAGTGCGTACGTACTGGGAACAAGGTAAAACTTTTCTGGTGGTAGGCAGCCTGATATGATTCACTTATGTTCATATATACTCGGGGGCAGTGAGCGTGATTAGAGTACACCATCTTTCTTAACACAGTGGTGAACTGCGATGAGCTTTAACACCACTCTTAAAACTATTATTATTATTATTACTATATCTAAAACCATAATTAATTATGCGTGCAAGGTGTTGGGTGAATGAGTACTAGCTACAGAGGCCTTCGACTCGAAGAGAAAAGGATTTTATAGAAAGAAGTATTTTGGAGGCCAACCCCGTGGGAGGATTTGAACCTGCGACCCTCGGGATGTGAGTGTAGCATGCTTACTACTAGACCACAGAGGGCGGCTATGCTTAAAACCAACTAAACGTGTGTGCAAAAGTCGGATGCCAAAAACATTGAAGCAAGGTAATTGATACTCGTCCAAAGTATTGAAGACAAAACTGCTCTCACAGGAGTTTGGAGCACCACACATTTCTTTTCAACGAGTTTAATCCTGCGATAAGGACTCTTTAGTAGAAAAGCGTCTCGCAGTTGAAGTTCTTCACAAAGCATTATAAGCATATTGTCAAATCAATAGAAGCAACACGGTGCGACATTTTCCGAGGAGAAACAGTTCTTCACACCCCCACACCAAGACAGCAAGGAATATTAATCACAGGCGGAGCGTGCAAATTAAAATTTTCCATTTTTAAAATTAAAATTACGGAGCTTGCTTGTGTTCCACGTTGGTGTGTGCCTGTGAAGGCAAATTGCCTTTTACAGGCGCAGTTGATAGTAGGACACGTATCGCCTTTGATGGTGTGAATGTAGCTCAGCACACGAATTTTCGGTCGCTATATCGATAGCGGCCAGCAAACAGTAAAATGACTTCTCTGTTGGTCATTGTTAGGAACATGGTCAGCACAGCAATGAAAAAATGACGCAGGAAAATCAATGTATATAAAGGCGTCGCCAGTTACTATTGAAAATATGCGAACACCCGTGTGAACACCATAATCTCACGAAGCCGCCAGAACTGGGTCCTTTTAACTGATATATATACTCTACTAAGTATATATATACGTTAAGAATATCGTATTGAAAAGAAACTTTTCACATCCGAAATTTGCATTCTGTTCGTTCAAAATCAGCGTGCAAGCAAATCGAATCTATCCAAGTATGATTTAGTATGGAAATAGCGACATACGATTTAAAAAGATTAAGGATGTTCATCTATCTTAGAACGAGAGCATGTGATCAAATAAGTGTGGAGCAAGAGTTATGCAAAATTATCTGTCTCCAAATTTTTAGAAACTGTCCATAAGAGAGAGTGCTGGATCTAAAATTACGATTCTTGTAGTGGGAGCGTTCGGCTCATCGATAGACGATCCTACTTCTGCCGACTAAGGACTTGCTAGCCCATGTTATGCCCAACACATCTATGGGTGTACATAACTTGTACGTTAACTGGAAAGCACTTTCACTATTTGTCTCATACTTGGTTCCTCGGTCTTTCTGCGGTTCTCCCTACTCAGCATGATATCCCTTTCGACTAAGGAATGTTTTACATGCAACTCCTATGAACTAGTCCAACAGCATGTCAGGAAAATTCCAAAAATACTCGCAGCGAGTCAAATTGTCTTGTTATAAATTGTCGAGTTATGATCAGCAGTTGCAGCCACTTTGAGGTGTCTTTACATATTTTCTATCCCAGATCTACATTTTTATTAATTAAGAATGGTTTGACATACAATATCTACTGATTAAATACATCAATTAATTAATTTGCTAATTAGTTACAACAACATTTCCATTTTATTCCATCATAGCTCATATTTGGCCGCAAAACTTTCCATATCAAGCAAATAAAAGTTTTCGTTGTGTGTGGCATGTTCAACGTACTGGTATCGCAAATTGATACCTGGATAGAAAAGTCAGGGAGAATAGGGAAAATGCTAGTACACAAGGTAAACTGGCGATATGAATCCACAACAGCCATTCATAGGACAACGAATGGCAACCGAGTGCGGCAGAACGTTCTTTTAATGCAAAAAGTCAATGCAACAAACAAAACAAAAAAAGTCAACAAACAAAACGAGTACACTATCATAGTTAGGGGTGAAATGGAAACAATGTCCTGAATAACAAGTAAAGAAAGCTGGGGTCGGTTCACACAATCTCATGAGCACTCTACGTATCATCAAAAGACACCTAAAAAATTCTGCAAAGTGTACACTGAAATGTGTCATTACGAAAATTAAAGCTGAATCTTCAAATGTTGCATTGCAAGTACAAGTCTCTTCTCTCGATATGTCACATCCATAGTGAATATATGCACAGTGCCTTAAACTGGCCTGATGCTATTTTATGAAACATATTGGAGATATATATATAGTCTTAGAGATAGAAATAGAGATATGAAGTTATGCCTAGAAGTGTGAAAACGGAGAGAGGAGTCATCATACTACTACTTAGATTAGAAACGGGGTTTGGACTGACACACACATCCAAGCAAATAAGTCGTTTGCTATGTTATTCATACGACAAAGTACGAGATGTCCGGGTGTGATTGGAAGAGATGGCCTGAAACAAATTCGAACAGGACGCATAGCATGGTTCGAAATATGTCAAGGAATGGGGTAGGGTGCACGCATTCTTACATTTGGCAGTTTCCACATTTAAGTAGAGAAAAGAAGGTTTGGTGAAAAGAGAACAATTTCAATTCCTTTTCAAAGTGCACAGATTGGAAATAAAAGCTGCGATGTCCGGTGGAAAAGTTTTTTCCGAGGTCTGAGCTCTGCCAGAAGAAAACTGAAATTGTGTAAGCAAAGTTTTCGTTTTGCAAAGTAACGCCAGAGTGCATTCGTTTTAAAGGGCAAACAATCAAATTCGCAAATAAATGATTATGTAGCAATTTGATAGAAGAGTTCAGTGGAACCACACTCTCCAGCCGAGAGTAGTTCGATTCCTATGGAGACGTGCCAAATGCACACTTGAGTAAATAAAATTTTATGAAAACAACTCTTGCACTTGTTTGTGCAAACATAAATGGCACTTTTGTAGTTTCTATTTGAAGGTTGATTTGATCCTAGTTGCTTTCTCGTTCTGCATCTGTCAGGTGCATTTAATAATATTTCAATTTAACGGTATCAACCGGGGAACTGGATGCTGGTGGTCGAACAATTTCTTTAATGTTTTAACTTTCTTTTCTTATGTGTTTCCAATGTACTTTTAGGGATGTGTGTGGTCTCTCAATTCGAAACTCGCAGGCTCTAAATAGTAGTGCAATAAATTTGTGCGATGGAAACTGTTCTTTATCTCATTTCAGTAGTTGAAGAAACTCTCTGATAAGTTTTGTGCCATTTGGGCTGCACTTTAGACGAGAAACATTTGCCAAACCAGCGCATATAAAACTAATATTGCGAGTATTCTAAACTAATTCAAAAACAAATGCTCCATAATTTAAATTTTATTGAAGTATTTTATTTAACAAAAAATAATTTGAACAATAATTAATAAAATTTCGTTATTACTTAAATTAGGTTAGGTTAGGTTAAGGTGACAGCGAAAGGAAGCTCACCGTTGTGATCCCACAGAGACGTGGGAAACACCCCCGAGACTGGAGGAGGAACCAGTGCGATTCTCTTATGAAAAGAGCGATCTTACCTGTACTATTGGAGCAAAGCTCCGCAAAATTCTACAGAAAACATGCCACCAGGAATCGAAATCTCCTCCACGCGAGGCCATGTTATTACATTCTTTAACAACATTTAAAGAAGTTGAGAAACAAATCGCATTTATATATAACAACTGCCCTCAATATCGACTGAGCTGAAATAATATCATCTCTTTATTGCTGCCCTTGATTATTGGAACAAGAATTTATCCAATGAAATACTTTACCTGGGTGCAAAAATAACTGGATCCAGCCACATTATTCAAATCATATTGATAATTAGTTTTTTAGTTTGTTTGAAATAACTCCGTTTTATTTGCAATCTGTCGTTAGGGACATTAGGCAAGTTCAACAATATACAATATAAACATGCGAAAGAAGACCCAATGTTAGCCTTTCATACAATTTCTACATTAATGTTGTGTACAATATTATCATTATTACAGCCGTGGCCAGTATTTAGTGCTATATGTTTTTATTTCCTCGTGGACTGTCGGTATGTTAAGGTCGTTTCGTAGTGTCCTGTTACTGACAAACCAAGGTGCGTTAACAATCATCCGCAAAAGTTTTGCTTGGAATCTTTCCAAAATATTTATATTATCACTAGCTGCTGAGCCCCACAGCTGAAGTTTATATATCCATATAGGTTTTATTATACTTTTATAAAGCAGAAGCTTATTATTCAATGTTAGCTTAGAGTTGCAACCCATCAACCAATACATTGACCTAAGTTTGATGCCCAGTTGTTTCCGTTTTGTAAAGATGTGTTCTTTCCATGTCAAACGCCGATCAAGGTACGCCGATCGTATAACCCAAGATATTTGACATCTTCTGCTTGAGGCAATAGGCGACTATTTAGAATCACAGGCGGACAGGAACTGCTTTTCAAAGTGAAAGTTACTTGCACTGATCCTCATTCTCCATTTGTCAAACCAAATTTGAATTTTATCGAGGTGCTTTTGTAGGTTTGCGGCAGTTAAATGATTACAGATTGTAGCCATTATAACGGTGTCATCACCAGTTAACACTTTTAAACCATTGAAATCACCTGGGGTAGACGGAATTTTTCCTGCCCTACTCCAGAAGGGTATAGAGCATCTATTAGGTCCATTGACGAGAATAGCAAGAAGCAGTATAGCGCTAGGTTACATACCTAAGATTTGGAGAAGGGCAAAGGTGGTATTTTTGCTGAAGGTAGGTAAGAGGGACCCCCTCCATCCGAAATCCTTCAGGCCAATCTGCCTGTCATCCTTTACTCTAAAAACTGTATAGAAGGTAGTAGAACTACATCCGGACCACGGTTTTAATACGAAACCCGCTGCACTCCTGTCAGCATACATATAGAGCAGTGCATTCCACTGAAACTGCACTATACCAACTGACGAACTTACTGCAGGATAGCTTAGGAAAGAACGAAACGGCGCTATGCGCCTTCCTAGACATAGAAGGTGCTTTTGACAATACTTCACATGACGCTATCAGAAGAGCTCTTACAAGAAGAGGGGTTGACAATAATCTAGCTTCTTGGATGAGCAATATGCTTCATACCAGGAAGGTAGAAATACCAACTAGTACAGGAAGTGTAATCGCTAACACCACACGGGGTTGCCCACAAGGAGGTGCGCTATCGCCACTTATGTGGAGTATAGTAGTAGACGAGCTATTGGCAGAACTAGAAAATAATGGTCTGTCATTTCAGGGCTATGCGGACGACATAGTCATCATCTGTAGAGGCAACTTTGAGGACACTCTATGTGATAGAATTCAGCTAGGACTTAAACTAACGAAGAAATGGTGCGCCAAGGTTGGGCTGAATATTAATCCAGCAAAAACAACGCTAGTACCATTCACAATAAAGTATAAACTCGCGCATCTTAAACCTATCCGTTTAGACGGTATAGAGATAGAACTTCAGAAAGAAGCAAATTTCTTGGGTATCGTCTTAGACCAAAAATTACTGTGGAAAACCCACATTGAGCAAATTAAACAGAAAGCTGTCAAAACTTGCATGACGTGTAGAACTATTGCGGCCAAAAGTTAGGGCTGTACACCAAAAATCCTGCAATGGATATACACAGCAATTGTCAGGCCAATGATAACCTATGGGGCATTAGTCTGGGAAAACTGCACGAATCAGCAGACAGTAACTAACACGCTTAGCAAGATACAAAGACTTGCATGTGTATGTATTACGGGAGCTATGCGAACATGTCCAACGGCATCAATGGAGGTACTCTTGGATCTCACTCCTCTTCATATTTATATCCAGTCCCAAGCGAGAAGGGCGATTTTGAGGGTAGCTGGAAACAACACCAGCACAGGGAGTTATCTTAATCAAAGGAAGACAGAACTTCTCGTTAAGCAACTTCCTGAAATGTCGATGCCAAAGGACTCCATACTCCCAACGTTCAGCTTTAAGAACCTTTTTAAAACTGAACTTAGTAATAAAAAAGATTGAGAAGGTATATCAGAAACATACAAGGTAGACCAGTACATGATGACATGGTGCACTGACGGCTCGCTCACTGACGATGGAGCCGGGACGGGTGTATTTGGACAAGGGAAAAGATTCTCTGAACCTTTAGGTAAGAACACCTCTATTTTTAAAGCGGAAGTATACGCGATAGTTAGATGTGCGCCCTTTAATCTCGAACGAAACTATCGGAACCGCAGAATAGCAATACTGACTGACAGCCAGGCAGCTATCAAAGCACTTAAATCTCACCAAGTTACATCAAAACTGGTGATGGAGTGCATTGATAAGCTGAACATCCTAGGCCAACTCAATCAGGTGTGGATTCTATGGGTTCCGGGGCATGTAGGGATTAATGGAAACGATATGGCAGACAAATTTAAAGGAGCATCATCTCCATTTGTAGGACCCGAACCATTCTGTGGATTAGGATCGGGTAACATCTCCCGTATTATCTGGGAAGAAGGGGATAGACAAAGAAGATTATACTGGGAAAAATTACCGGGGTTATCACATTCCAAATTAGCGCTAGGGACATACAACCCAAAACGCTTCGAGGACTGTATGAATCTAACGAAGAACAACTTGAGAATCATTACGGGACTGCTAACAGGACATTGTAGGTTGAATTATCACCTAACAAAACTGGGAATTTTCCCTGATGCTCTTTGTAGGTTCTGCAAGGAAGAGGACGAGACCGCACAACATGTGTTAGGAACTTGCCCCGCCCTGATGCACAAGAGAAGGAAACACCTTGGCGTATTCATCATACTCGATGAAGAACTCAGACTCTGTGAAGTAGGAAATACTCCAATTCATCGAGGGAATTGGGCTAAGAGAAATACTCTAGGTCCATGAAGGGGGCACAATAGATCTTATAGGTCGCAGTGCAACATCCCCTCAACGATAATAATAATAATAATAACGGTGTCATCAGCATATGTTGCAATTTCAGTCTTCGCTCTCAGGGGTAGATCTGCTGTAAAAATACTGTAAGGCACAGGACCTAATACGCTTCCCTGTGGGACACCCGCTGTAATTGGAAAAATTGTGGTAGTTTCTGAGTTAAATTTTCTCTGAAATGGCGCTCTCCAAGATATGATTTTAAAATATCAAAATATATTTGAGGCAGTGACTTCTTTAGTTTGAACTGTATGCCAGGCTTCCAAACTTTGTCGAACACTTGTGTGATGTCACGGAATGCAGCTGTACAAAACTGATCCTGTTTGTTAGCATTTCTAGCATTGTGATAAGCTCGGTGTATTTGTTCTGTGGTAGCATGTTTTTGCTATTAGAGTTATTCCAGTAACTTTCCATTTACGAGGGAAATATGCACTCCTTAATACTGCATTGTACAAATAGATGATGTATTTTATAGCATTAACCGGCAGCTCTCTGAGAATTTTGCCTGTCATCAAGTCATATCCTGGTGCTTTTTTGTGTTCAGGTGTTTAATCAGAAAGTTCTTAACATCTCTTATTTTGATAGGTAAGATCGGTAATTCCCTATGACCAGAGGAGCTTCAAAAAACTCATGAATGTCGTCATCATTATGTTGTGGATGTTTGAGGAAATGGTGTAAAGACATCACAAAGGGGTTTGTGCAAATGTCTTTGTCGGTTTTTGCCCAAAAACCATTCACAGTTTTGATGGGAGGAAATCGAGTAGTGGGTTGCTTCAACTTTCTTGTTGCCTTCCATAACGAATATTCAGTGGCATCTGTTGCTGACAAATTTTACCAATAGTGCCGAATTTAATCATTTTCTACTGCCATGAGTTTGTGTCTAAGTACTTTTCCTGCTTTATTAATACGTTTTTTGTCTTCTGGATATCTCGTAATTGGCCACAACTTGCTTAACTTTCGTTTTGCACCTATCATCTCCGTAATAACTGAGTTAATCGCGCAATTTATGTATATGTTTCTCTCTAAGTTTCTGAGAAGCGGCCCAAGCAGCGTTTTGTATTATTTTAATTACATCTTCGACCACTTCTTCAATATTTCCCGGGGTTTTCAGCGCTATATCCAGAGATAACGTATCACAGATAATATCCTTGAATTGAAGCCACTTTGTACGTTTATTGTGTAGCGTAGGTGGTTTTAATATACGTATAATATTGGACGCTACAGTTGTAATGATAGGGGAATGGTCTGACGACAAATCAAAAGATGCAGCTACTTCGACACAGTTTCTGGAAACACCTTTCATCACACAAAAGTCAATAATATCCGGGGTCTTTTTTCTATCAGATGGCCAGTATGTTGGTTCCCCTGTTGAAGCATGCATAAGATTATTAGCTTTCATAGTTTTGAATTGTTCTTTTCCTTTTGGATTAATAGTCCTAGAGCCCCAATAGTGATGTTTGGTATTATAGTGCCCACAGGCTAAGAATCTATCTCCTAGTGTGCTATAGAACTGATCGAATGGGCCCTTGTTAATGCGTGTGTCTCGGAGGTCAAAATATACCGATGTTATCATAAGTTCGCTATGTTGGTATTAGATAGAGATGCTAGTTGCTTGTATATGAGGCTTATCATACTTTTCTTGTACTGCATGTTTAATAATGGTTTTTATAATAATAGCGGTGCCACCACGTGCAGTGCCTGCTGGGTGATTTGTGTGGTATATGCTGCTTTGTCAATTTTTAAGAAACTTTTATTGGTAAAGTGAGTCTCTGATATTAGCATAATGTCAATGCTGTTATCAACAATAAAAGTTTTGACTTCATTGCTTTGCTGCGAAAGCCCATTCGCATGCCACACTGCAATTTTGATGGATTGCATCATTATGGCATCTTAGAGATGAGCGTTGTTAGCAGGCTGAGCATGGTTCCCATTTGGTCCATTAGGCATTTAAGCAGGCTCTTTAATTCGCTCATATCATTGGATTGCTGTTGTGATAAGCCAGCACATTCTGTTGATGGGACATTGGTTCTTTCTTGCTGCTTTACCACCTGCGCATAAGTGCTTCCTGCTAGAACTTGAATTTGTGGTGGATTAATAACACTGGATTTATCTACGACCTTCTCTCTAAGTATTGAAAATTACTTTAGCTGCAATTCTTTATAAACTGTACATCCTCTATAATTGGCCGGATGGTTGCATCCACAGAGTATACATTTAGGCTCTTGCGATCTATCCTTTCGTGGGCAATCTAATTCTGTATGGCTGCCAGCGCATTTCAAGCATCTGGGACTATGATTGCAGAATTTTTTCGTATGACCATATCTCTGACATTTTGTACACTATGCAATTTCCCTTTTCTTTTTAGGCATTGATAATGAATGAAAAATAATCAAAATATGCAGAAGTGTGATTCCTCTCGGAAAAAAGCTGAAGCAGATTTCAAGTGACATGTTCAATTGCGTGCATCACAACTTTTTTACATGTGTATTTTCATTTCCTGAACTAGCAATTCTTCCTTTCTGACACTCTGCTACACTTCCCTCTGCTATCATTGCCGTGACATGCAATATAAAGGAGTATTAAACACTCTTAAAGTATGGAGAACAGTTTACGAGTCTGCTTCGAAGTGTTGGGAAAATACGAGATACCACTGAAGACCGTTCTGACGTTTGGCATGTGGAACCTAACCAGCATGAGCTCTATAAAGCGACGCCACGTGTGCCACATCGAGTGAAATGATTTATTTACAAGTATTTTGGCAAAAATGTGCAAACTCAGCACGTTACTTGCATTTCCAGACATTACTCATGGAAAATATTCGCTCGCTAAGCCAATTGAAAGAGCAATTGCACGGAATTTATAAAAATTACTGGCAGGGCTAAAGGACCTCCATTCTCACATTAACCGCATGTATCTCAATGAAAAGTTTCCAATGGCAGTAGTGAACAAACCCAGTCACTGAATCGCCCAATAATCAGCACTACTGCATAAAACGCTCTAATGAAGCAGACATTCAGTGAAGAGAATAACGAACGGACTGATTTTAAGCACTCGCAGATATAGTATTATTATATAGTTTCAGCCTTTCAAACACTCACAGAGAACTTGGCACAAGGAAGAAGAAACTACGTCAGACATGAATATAACAGAAAACCAGTAAAGGAACTGAAATTGGAATAGACCAACATCAAGATATCCTTCGTTCTTACATGTGCATGCGAATTAAACCACGGCGATATTGTTTCCATATAGCACAAGAATCAAACACTATCTTTGTAAGCACATGCTTCATATCAATTAATTCTAAATGCAAGCGGCACGACTCAAATGTTACGCCCACTATCATCATCAAGATTCGCATGACATTAGAGTTAAGCCGCCCATTTTCTATTTGGGGTTTTATTTTGATACTACGATGCGAGTTGTGTTTTTTTTCATGGATGAGTCTTATATAGGTGGCCAGTACAAGTATACCTTTCATTTTCCTTACGTAGGCTATAAATCCGATTTATATTACTATCAAATTTTATGCATATATCGTTGTTAGGAACATGAGGTCCCAGAGCTCATTATATGGTAAAGAAGCGTGTCCTTTATCTGATCTACCCTATTTCTTGTGAATGGCTTTATAGCGTTAACCTACTTCAGAACACCAAATTTCGTCCACAAATGTTGCGTAGGTCGTATGAGAGAGACTTGTGTCAATAGTGGGCGTGGGTCTGATAACAACCCATCTATTTTTTTCATATTCTAGTATTGTGAACCTTCGTGAGAAGTTTCGCTAATGAATCTTGTATACAAACACCGAAATAAATATTGGATAATTGTGGGCGTGGTAGTAGTAGAATGCTGACCAATTTTTGCACACGCACTAGTATTGACCCAATCTACCTTACTACGAATATATTCATATTTTATCCATAGGAGTATAACTGAGTTAATTTAATATTCGAATATGACTGTACTGGACGTGGCTGTCATTATATACAGCCCACATTTTGCAGAGAGTCTACATTTTGCATAGAGTCTACACAATTGCCAAGGTGGTGCCGATCAATTGTATAGAAGTTATAGTGAAGGACAGTTATCATCCTGCAAATTCCGATTTAAGAACTTTCGACCCAATTATAAACGTTTTTCTATACAAATTTTCGCAATGTTTCTTAAAAATGCAAAGAAAACCATAGAAAAGAAAATCAGCTGTTCGCTCGTTAGTCAACCGTGACGTAGATGCGCAGAACGAAACAAATTTGAACACAGCATTGCGTAATCTTGTCTCTGTGAATTGTGGGTGGAGCCGTTATAGCGCCAATTACTCAGTATCTCACATTTTCATATCGCAGCGTTACCAGAGAATACAGAGAAATGACTCTTGTTTTGCACACACTTACACATGTGCAAAACTGTAGTAGTGTGGCTGATTTTCTTCAGAATTCTGGTTAACCAATGATAAACAAACTTATCCTTATAAGCAACTAATGATAAACAAAGACAGATTTTTTTAAACATCAGAAAATTTGACGTTTAAGTGCCCCGTCTCTATGGTATCTGGCGTTACTCTGGTTACTACCCCCGACCGATCTCTTCTATGTCGAAAAATTAGTGACATTTCAGATTGTGACTCTTATTTCTTTACTCTATGGCTCAAGCTATTCCATTCTGAAGATTTTTTAAGAGATTTTGACAAAGCGATTTCATTTAATCGAGCACTACTTGAAATTGAAGATATTTTAAATGGTCATAGCTCTTGGGTTACCTGTGCCAACATTCGTTTTTGGTGGAGGTGATATTGATGCATTTGGCAGGAACAGGGTTTATTTAATGTATGTTAGGAAAGTGCCAATGCTGAAGAGCGCAGTATTACTGATCGCGTCATACGTAAGGTACAACATCAGGATACCAGATCCAATGTTCTTGTGTGACAGCTCATGCAGGCTGTGGTAAAACATTTCCAAAAACTGCAATTATTCGTAGAATGAATTCACTAAATTTGCATGTTATTGAACTGCATTCAGTGGAATTGCTTCAACACTGCTTCAAGGGGGCAGAACACTTCACAATGTCACTTAACTGCCTATTGTTGAATCTTCAAATTGTAATATTCCCGTAAACAGCAGTCAAAGTCGCTATATAAATTTGACCTCATTGATTATCATTGATGAAATATTTGTGAGTCCACTTTTAATACTGAAATGTATCGATTGATTATGGAGAGATTTAGTTACAAATGGGAATCGGATAAAAATAAATTATTCTGAGAATAGGCCATTTTGTTGTGTAGAGTTTTTCAACAGATTTTGCCTGTTGTACCACTTGGTTCACGATCAACTTTGTTCAATAAATGTATCACAAGTTGAAGTGCATTTGCTTTATTTCACCGTGTTTCATTGACACAAAATATGACAGCTTTACCTGATGAAGTTGAGTTGGTTGAATTTTTAACATCGATTGGGAATAGAGTAGCTCCACAATTTCCTCAATTTGGTGAAATATAATGATTGTTGACCAAATGAGATTTAACCAAAAGTTTCCAATATATATATTGTAAGGTTCTTGAATTGCGTATGAATAGTGGGCAAGAAAGTCTTTCTGTGCCATCCACATTTTCCTTACTAGGTGTTATACTGCAAATGGTGAATTTCCATCTTTACTCTTACTCCACAATATGAAATGTTTCTCTAAAAATTTGGAGTTAGCGTCAAAACTGGCGACTGTTTTGAAAAGTTCTCTAGAGAAGGTCGCACATTACTTCAAATTTATGATCAGTTGTTACAAGGACTATTCCACTTTCCTGAACAAAATTTGTTGTCGTTCCACTGCGTGGTTGTTCGCTGCCAAAATAAAAACAACAAAAGCAAAGGCTGATTGCAATTCTCTCATGGCCGGAAAAAGTGCAGCAATTAATTAGTGCGCTGCTGAAAAGGAAACAAACAAAGCAATGTTCAGGGCAGAACGGAAAATGCATGACAAGCGAGTAATATGAGCGCACGGCTTCGTGATTTTAAACCCACACACGGCTCACATTTGAGAAGGGGAATATTTACAATCGCACGTACTGCGGCAGGGCAATGCGAATTAAAGAGCAAATGCAACTAAAAATTCACAATGGAAAATTACATTTTTAATTAAGCATATCCGAATATTGTCAGAGAATAATTGAAACCAAAATGCACGCGTATCTCAATACGGAGTTTTATCAATGGAAGAAACTGCCTGTCGGGTCATTTTTAAAATAATACATTGGTAGATGAATCTATGAGCGAAATGTAATTGTGAAGGTGGATTCCTGCAGAAAACAAAAGGAGGGAGCAATCCAGTGTGAAAATATGTCAACAATGATGTCGTTTATAAGACAATTTAATCATCTGCCAATTTGAGAGTAAAGTTATGTATGGGTATGCATGGAGTGCACCAGCAGAGGGAAAAGTGTTTTTCCCTTGTCTATTCTGCTGTAGCTAAATTTGACAGCTGGGAAATCAGTTCCAGAAATGCTCGCATACTACTATCCCATTATTTCTAATATTTCTGTACTGATTTGAATACCGAAAATGATCATATTGGATATATACATTGTCTCTTTATAATTAGCACCGATAGATATGAATGATGTTATTGATCTTTATGGAAACTAGAGATGAACAAAATTTCACTGCCGGTGATTTTTTCACTGTTATTTAAAAATTGCTGGTAGCAACTGTTATCGAATTGATCAAAAGAGTGATTTTTAACAGTCCGTACTTTCTTTACAGTGATTGAAAACCGCTACTTTTAATAAAAGCGTGAAATAGCAGGGGGCGATTGATTTCACGCTTTCATAGAAATCACTGTTTCTGTGGGACTTTTTAAGTGAATACAGAGATAGAGAGAGAATGGTATTATGTGAATTTTGGCTACACTCATGCACACTTACACATTTAACATTAAAGAAAGTTTATGTGTATATAAAGCTAATCAACAGAGAGGGACAGTTTGCTATTATTTCAGGAGTCATTTTAAACGACAACGAAAAAGAACATACTGTAAAATATCAGTTTATTTCTTGATTGCTGTTACAGTTAATTCATGCATTTTATACAAAGGGAAATTTTTCATTTGAATTTTTAAAAATAATTAATAAAGTTTTGAATTTAATTATACAGAGTAGCTGGCAATAATGGAATTTATCAATGGCTTTATACATTTTGTAGTTGTTATTATAAAATTTATTTGATTGAATAAGTAAATTTCGCATATTGGCATTGTAGAAATTGAACACATTCTGATATACATTTGAAGGTAAAACTAATCAATTGAACGATCTCAATCAATAACTTACAAGTAGTCGTTTTAGTATCTTATCATCTAATAATTAAATTATTATATTCAGCTGGAAAAAAAAAATTATTATTAATAATCTAATATTTATAAATAATAAAAAATATGAATAAATAAAGTTTAAGTACAGTATTTATAGTTACAATTTAAAAATAATAACATTTTTACATTTCCAACCCCTAAACGATTTCGCCGCTCGCTTAATATCTGTCCAGCATGTGAAAAAAGGCGTTCGCATGATACGGAAGATGCCAATGTGCAAAGATTTTCTTGCGCTACTATCGAAACATTTGGATACTTTATTTTATTGTTCCGCCACCATAATAAAGCATAGGAATTTCGCGGAATTAAGTCACCTTCCAAATATCTATCAACTTCTCTATTATCTATGCGCAAATGTTAAAATATAAAGCGATACGTATGAATATTCAAACTTTGCATAAATTGTCACTCTCTTCAACAATGGGATAATTTAACAGCAACAACTACATACATACATACAAAAATGTACTTAACTAACATGATAAAAACAGTGATTGATGTATTCATTCGTTACCAAAGTAGTGAAATAACAACTCGCTATTATTTCACGCTTTTATTAAAAGTAGCGATTTTCAATCACTGGTGGATTACAGCTTTATGTTAAAAATCGCGCTTTTCGCTGTTACTTTGCATATTTGATAACAGTTTGCTTGATATGTATGAACACAATGGAAACAGCGATCGCAGTCACTGTTTAAAATCACGGTGATTGAAAAATAGCAATCACTGGTAACGGCGATACTCAAAAATCAGTGGATCCTTCATCATTAATGGAAACGGACTGAAAACAGTGAGAAACTCATGGCTTCATAAAGCAACTACTCGTATTATCGCAAAATTTTATAAGTATATCATAATTTTAACACCTCAATCTTAAACAGAGTAACGGTGGGCATGCCGAAAATGAGAGGTTTGCATTTCAATGATGGGGTGCAAATTTAGAGTTATGCAAGCATGGGCACAGTAACTTGGCCCAACTCACATCATTCATTGAAGCACCACTTCACACCTAAAGTGCATGCTATTTTCCATGTGTGGTCTGCAAACCGATGATCACCTATTCTTACATTCAGTGCATATCAAATATTACGAACAATGCTGGAAGAGATGAGGCCAGTCCCTCTTTTTTTACCTCCTAATTCGTTTTTAATGTTGCTATTATTTTAACTATTTTTCATTGATCTTTCATATCAGTAATATCCGGACTCATTAGCTCGATTGTGCTGTGGATTAATGCAGAGCTGAATAAGATACAATTTACTGGGAAGGAAATCAATCTAATGCGGTATCACATGCGGTATCACAAAGGGTCAATGTTGGCCCTTCGGGCTGCCACCTTACCTCCCTACCAACCTTCTGGGAAGGTTAATATTTAAAAAATAAGGACGACTAAGGACTATATAAATGACTAACTATCAATTTAAACTCACTGGATAGCAGCAGAGCCCAAATTATGACACTGAGATGGCACCTCTGGACCAGATTTGGCGTGTTTATGCGACTTTTGCCCCCAAGTACAACAGCAAAATCATTGGGGTAGGTTCGCCCAATATGTTGTTCAACTCATTAGCAAGGAAAGGTTTTAGAGTAGCCCCAATTATAGCCCAGTGACACGGGTATTATTTTCTTCCCCCATTCAGTCAGTAACACAAATCCCGATATAAACGGCAAATATCGAATACTGCTGTGCCTCTGAGTTCCACACTTTGAGCGCTTCAGTTCATATTAACTATCAACAGCACAATACATTTAAAAACAGGAGAGCGAAGAGGTGCTGACAATTACTGTAAATACAGTACTGTTGTTGGCTTACTATATAAATTCATCGACGAAGCATACTTAGCTTTGTGGATGGAAATTGAAAGGATCATAACTAAAGTTGAAGTAAAGGTAAATTACATTTAAAACTACAAAAATATGTTGATGGTAGTGACTGGTGACCTCAGGGTTGGTATTGTTCTTCACTTAATTAGTTGCCATCGGTATAAATCCCATATGTAGAATAAGTTCTCTTCCACACACTCCTATTTTCTATTTTCACTGGTTTCGTCAGTTTGCCAGTACTCAGCAACCCATTCTTTGCACGCATAATTAATCTATCGTTCATTGTGTTAATTAAAATAATAATTATTGCAGTCTTTTTTATTTACAATATGAAAAGAAGCAATTTACTATACGAAAAGTAAAACGATTTCCAGTAAAGAATGCAACTGTCAGGACATGAAGTCATTGCGCCCTAGGTGTGGAAATGAATGGTTGCCTAAATTAGAACTAATTCACAGTATTGCTGGAGGCGTTCAGTAATCCTATTTGAATATTGTATTTGAAACTAGTGCATATTTAATGGTGAAATTCAAAACGAATCACATGCCCGTTGGCGAGCAAAGCACATTTGCCAAACATTGAGTGCGATTTCACTCAGAAAATCAGGGACCTTTGATAAGTCGGCCAGAGATTTCAATTGTTTCTGTTGGGTAACAGTTCCACGAAGCAGTAATGATGTCAAATAGTAGTCTATTTATCGCTTCTTTATGAGACTAGTACTGCAGTTTGCTTTGTTTATAATTGCTATTGACTTTGTACCAGAGGCCGTTTGGGGGATGGTCGCTTCAGTCGTCAGTGACATCTCTGAAGGAAGTCTGCATTTGTGTGAATACTGACTGGAGGCACATTTTGATGCCAGCTTACATCAGCATTTTTCAGATAATGCGCATACATAGAGGACTCATTTGCGTTTGTGGCATCGCATTTTATGCTACTCAAACGCACTGATGCACACGCATGAATTCCACGAGTATGAACTGCTGAGAGAGTAAAGGATTTCCATAAATAAATGAGGACATAAGATACATTCGTTGTGCTGGAATTTGATTTGTTGCAGCCCAGAAGGTTCCCTAAGCAAGTTCACTTTCACCTTTCTCGAATACATACCAATACTGGGACTTGAACCGTGAAGCACGTAGCTTAGTGTTCAGTGAATATTGCTGATTTATTGGCATTAGTTGTCGAGTGGAATGCAATTACACAGGATAATGATGTGAACTTGGATTTTTTGTTCTATTGAGCGTCAGGCAGCTTCAGCCATAACGGAACATTGCCTTGCAATTAAAACACCAATTTAAAAGCCATTAACATGTATCATTGGAACAGACCACTCGAAGAATTTTATTGGGTCAATTCAATAGGTTTGTGCAACACTCATTACCTCTGAGAGTGCCTGTGCTGCTGCCTCTTCCTGTTTGTCCACAACTATTTTACAATTTCACAAGTAATTAGCATACCAAATGAGATTGCTATTTTAAGAGAATTCCGGAAGTCCGTCTTTCCATTGGCGAAGGCAACTTTAATTAATTCGTTTAGATTGCAACATGAAATTCGATTCATTGAATAAATAGAGAAACAGTGAGTGCCCCGCTGTGATATGCGAATGTCAAATGAAGAAATTTGTGGTTTGCTTTTAATAATCCTGAAAATTTCCTTATTTGAAGCACGAAGGAATACACCGCAAAACCGCATAAATCGTTAATTGAAATTGTTTTCATGACTAACGCCTGTCAGTGTCAGTTCCGCCCCACAAAGCAATAATGCGCGTTACTTTTTCCGTTAAATTATTTTGTGTTTAAGTTCACTTTCCCAACTACTCTAAATTAACTTGTGTAAATGCAGCGGAGATGAAGTGTTCCTTACCAGAATCATTTAACAAGTTTCACTGTATAGTTGGGTGGATATAAGAGACGGGGGCGTGTCTCGATCTAAGCAAGATATAGGTTGCCTGTTTCCGATTAGTTTCACTACACTAACTTTATTCCATCGAACTGCTGGTTTTCATTTTGACCGGGCTTGTACTTCAATCTGTGAGACCCTCTCGAATAATTCTATGGTGGTCGTTCCTTTTGCATTACTGTAGATTAAGTTGGTCTAGGTCCGTTCCTAGTTTATAAATATAGTTTCCGTCTATGTGTCTATGTGTCAAGAAATTTTCTATGTTCTGCTGTATTTTACCCATACTTTGATGCGGTTCTTTAAATTATTTTGTTATTAATATTCCTCTCGAAACCCACGAACTCATTGAATAAAAGTTTTGTTGCATTTATTTTCGGAAACCACATCAAAATTTATAAAAAGGACAAATGCGTCGTGAAGGTACTGTAAATTAGCTGTTGGAGGGGGCACCGCGTACAAGCTATTCGGGCGTACTTGGCCAATGGCGTAAGTCAACTACGATATATCCTTCATAATTCCTTGGCACCATTCATCACCACACCCGGCAACCATTGATGGGAGGGCACAATCACATGGACTGCTAATAATTGGTCATTGCTGCCACAGTATTATTCAGCATTCAGTACTTAAGGAATATATAATGGCATTCTTGTCCGGTGGAACCGCTGCCGCTGTTGCTGTTGTTGTTATTGGTACCTAAAACGTGTGTGGGGCCACACCAATTAAGTGCCAGTTCTGAAAATAAAATTGGGGCAAATGTTGCCATTAGTCACTGGCCATATGCTCTGTTGGCATATGGACGCATTTCCTTGTTGCGGTTAGCATATTAAAACACTAAATAACATTTCGGTTGAAATTTAGAGAAATATTTCGAATCTTTAAAGGAAATCATAGAAGAATGAAATGTCAAACATCAAAAGTTCTTTTTAAATGATTACGAAATCTCCCAAGAAGAGCTGCGGGCAAAATTTATTCAACGTGACTCTTTTACAAAGTTTCGTAAATGTGTGGGAATATGTCTCGAATACTGTGCCAACAAACAGCTACGAAAGCCTTTATTTCTCATATGTGAGGCGGATAGCAAACATTAAATAAATGCTTTTATATTTTGTGTTCTTGATTACAAGGAAGAGAAAATTACATAGAACAAATAGAATTCAATTCATAAGGATACAAGAAGCGGAATGGTCGGCAACAGGACAGCGAGGGGAGCACATTAGGCGGGGCGCTGATCCGTTTACTTTCCGTTTCTTGTCTTATTCTAATATGAACGCTCCGTTTCTGTTTTCTGGTATATTTCATGTGAAATTACGGGAAGCACACAAGCACATTATTGTGGGTATAATGTGTTTATGCTGTGTGACACATCCTAAATGGAGATATTGACTAACAGAGGTGCAGAATTATGGAGGAAATTGTTTACTAGCACAGTTCTTATTTAATGAAACAGTGTGGAAATTACGAAGATTACTTAAAATATTATTTATAAACTAAAGTAAAGAAGCCCAGTTTGCTCAATGCATCCTTTTGAATCCTCTTTCCGTTCTATAACATTTCTGCAGAACTGCATCTTTAAACTGCTGCTATGCGTGTTCCAATAATAATTGTCTAAAATACATGTCTTAATAATATACACTATTTTACATCTGGAAGCATTGGACGCACCGCTGATGAGTCACAGTCGAAGGAAGTGATTCCAAGCTGTGGATAGTCAGTTCACTCATTTCATCCTTTATGAATGGGAAATTGTCACTGAAGTCAAGAGGAATAGTAAATAAATAATCACAAAATATAAACATATTTACGCAAACACTCAGATGGTCTTCTTAGTTTAGTTGTGTGTAAAGTTGAATGATGTCACGTTCGCCATCCTTTTTTAGCTTAATTCACTTGTGTCGCATAATTTATTATATTTATTCAGCTATGAATAATTATTCCTTTTTAGATCTGGGGTGGCGAAGAGAACAATCGGCCCTTTAGGTCTAGGTACTCAAAGCGGTATCTGCTTTATTACCTGATTATACCTGATGCATATTTGCGGATTCTCCTTGGCTGCCTTATGTCACCATGACATTATTAATGGAAGTTGTTTCCGGTCCTTTGAAATGGGTTCTCAATAGTCGCATTTATGGGAAGTGGAACTGTCTCCATCTCCTCATTGGGTCAATGGTTTCATAACAGAATATATGTAATGGTTTAGAAAACAGCTGGAATGGACTCTGCTAAATATAATCTGCCAGTGGCATTGACCAAGAATATATCCGTTTCTCCATACTTGTCAGGCATCCTTTGAAGCATTATAAAGCAATATACCGCATCAGCTTTTGGGATGTCGAGTGTAATAAATACGCCGAAATAGTTCTCTGTGTACTGCTTCTTTACGAGACTAATACTGTAGTTTGCTTTGGTTATGGTTCCTATTGACTTTGTAAGAGCGGGTGTTTGGGGGATGCTCCCTTGGGTCGTCAGTGGCATCTCCGGAGGAAGTCTGCATTATATGCAATTACTTGAATTCGTTTCAGTAATTCTGATCCGCTGTATCTACCTGTGGAGTCTAACAGAATGTATTTTCAACCTTCTAATATCACCACGCTGAAACTGAATAAAATTTTTTAAAAAATTGCAATTCCAACAAACCAAATCGCCTTAAATATAATTGCGTCACAAGAGTTTCTACTTGCATGTAAGAGTTATTTGCATTGGCACTTCCTTCTTCTTCTTAGGTGGCCATTACAATCCGTGGTCGGGTTACGGCCGATTTGAGCACCTCTTGCAGGCGCCTCTGCTTCGCGCGCCTTCTCCAATTAGTCACACCAAGCGTGGTCAGTGCTTCCTCAGCTTGGTCTATCCACCGCAGGAACGGTCTTCCTCTTCGTCGTCGACCTTCGGCTCTCCCCTCAAATACCTTTTTCGCTGGAACTTCTTCATCCATTCGATGGACATAACCCAGCTAGCGTAGTCGCTGAATATTTAAACGCTGCACTATATCAATATCAGCGTAGAGCTCATACAGTTCGCGTTTCATTCTAATGCGATAGTCGTCGACAACTCGATCAGGATCAAAGATTTTGCGAAGAACTTTCCTCTCGAACAACCCAAGAGCGGCTGCATCTGTTTGCGATACCACCGATGCTTCAGCGCCATAAAGAAGCAAATTTAGAATGAGCGTCTTGTAGAGTGACAGATTCGTCGATCGAGAGAGGGCTCTGCAACCCAATTGTTTTCTGCAATTGTGATTCTCTGCTTTATCTCCAGACTGACTTCGTTATTGGTGTTCACGGCAGTGCCAAGGTATGTAAATTCCTTGACTAATTCAAAGTTGAAGTTGTGAAGATGAAATTTGCCAACTGACAAATTTCACTCACACAAAAACCTGTAAAAACACTAGTAGGCGAAAGAAAGCTATAAAGTTGATTAAACGCGCAGTAGTGAGGGGATTGGCAAGAATAGAGAGCGGAAAATATAAAAAAATACTCCACAATCGGTATTTTAAACAAAGACACCGAGCAAATTTAACTCACAGGATTTTATATTAATAATTTTTGTATACGACCCCTGAAGTTGCTGAGATTTTCCCTCAGCTCTGGAAAGTGCGTTGCAGGACTAAATAATATCCAAGGATAATCCAAGTGCAGGACTAAATAATATCCAAGGATAATCTAAGGACTTGTTGCGATTAAGCACTTTCAAGGATCCACGAAGAACTTCAAGGATCCTTGAGGTTTCTGGGTATAAATTCTGTATACGATACGTGGTTATCCGGCGAGCTTACCCCGGCGGAAAATTGAGTCGTTACAAAGTTGCCTGCTGAAGCATGAGAGCCTAGACGCCGCGCTCCACTGTTTGCAGACAGCATCTACTTCGTTTTGCCCTCGTTTACCATCAAGCCCACTTTGGCGGATTCCTTTTCAATTGCAAGCATTGAAAGCAGCAGTAAGATCTCACTTGGTTCGACCGATAATATCGATATCATCAGCATACGCAAGGAGCATCACACCTTTGCTGAAAATGGTGCGATGCACACCGGCCTTTCGTAGGATCCCCTCCATGATGAAGTTGAAGAGATCGCAGGATAACGAGTCGCCTTGTCTGAAACCTCGGTCAGTATTAAAGGTTTCGGAGAGGTCATTTCCTACCTTGACGGAGCTGCTCGTTTTGCTCAACGTCATCCTGCAGAGTCTTAGCAACTTTGCAGGGATACCGAACTCAGACAATGTTTTGTATAGGCAATTCCGCATCGGGCTATCGAACGCAGCTCCATTGATTTTCGTGGGCCTTTTCCAAGATTTGGTGTAGTATGAAAATCTGGTCTATGGTGGATTTACCAGGTCGAAAGCCGCACTAATAAGGTCCAATCAATGTTTTTGTATGCGGCTTCAATCTTTCACACAGTTCGCTCGACAGGACCTTATATGCGATGGAAATGAGACTGATACCTCGGTAGTTGGCGCAGATTGTTGGGTCACCTTTTTTCAGTACAGGGCAAAGCACGCCGAGATTCCAATCGTCGGGCATGCTTTCCTCTAGCCATATTTAGCTGATGAGTTGATGCATACACCATTTCAATTCATCGCCGCCGGCTTTAAACAATTCCAGCTGCCGTGTTGTTTTTGAGTCGCTGTATAGCAACTCGAACCTCGTCATGGCTAGGTGCAGTTCTCTATTGTAGGTGAATGGCCTTACACGCATTTGGGCTTGGCGAAGCCTTTCTATTCCTTCCCAGCGTGACAGGCTGAGACTATGCTCCCAGTTATCTGCCCTAGATACTGGCGCCGTTACACTTAGGTCAGTAGTGTATGTGTAAATTCAGGCGGCTGGATAAAAATATTCTTTGCTTTGTTTATAAAATCTTTTAAAATGATTTCTTCGCAATTATTTTGAAACTGCATTAAAATCTTGTGTTCTTTAAAGTACTACGTCGAGAAACAAAGTTTGAACAATTGGAATCTTTCTTTCTGCACAACGAGCACAGTGTGAATCCTTGTATACATTCTTATTTCCGTCTTGGCGTTGCCGTGAATTTTGCAGTCACCGAATCCGACTTCAACTCCCTTCTGCAAAATTCACACCGATTTGTTTTGGGCTTTCCTTTATTTCCTTTCGGTATCCGTAAAGTTCGAGTGAATATGCTAAAATCAGGTGACAGTCGGATCCCTGTGAATTGATGGACTGTGCTTTCGCATTTACGGCTGCACACGCCACTCAGTAGCCCGAAATACGAATAAATTCCTGATAAAATCACTTTCAATAAGCGAAGTTTGCGTTATAATTTACGGGGAAAAAATGCGGTGCGTGCAAAGCTTTTAATACGGCAAAATTACTTTTCGCTGCGTCAGGAGACACTAAACTAAGGACAAAAGCTGCCAGCTCTTGAGCTAATGGGATAATGAAATGGCAAACAATGAAATCGCTAAAGTATTAGCATTATTTCAAATGTATCTCATTCTGCCAATGCTCTGCCAGCAGTCGCTCATTGATGGCATAAAAGAAGGAGCAGTGGGACACATACAAAGAGAGACTCATCCTACTGGGACACCAGCGTAATCCCAAAGAATGCCTGTATTTTTACTACTTAGGCAAATTAAATGATTTTCATTTAAAAATTATAGTCCGCCTGTTTGTGTGTTTTGGCTGAGGAACAGGGCCGAGCAGCCGAAGAAAATAATTTGTCATGCAAACGGCGGGAAAGTAATTGAATATGGTCACAGTGGGTGCAGCCTGAACAGCATTTCTACAAATTTAATGAGAAATATTCTATTGGGCTCGTGTATTTGATATTTCAGTTAGCATTTCATAACAGGCAAACTCAGACAAACAGTGTTGGGTTCTGCTTTGCAGGCGCTACTGCGTTTTCACAGTTCAGAGGCTTGTTTCTATCCGCCAGACACTGACAAGAAAATACAACCAGAAAAAAATCTTTGCATAGTTAAAAAACATTCTGTTTGAGTCTACGTTTGAATTTTTCGCCAAAATTCCAAAGTTTGACTTTGCCAAATATAAAGTGGTGGTACTGCCAGCAGCATTGTCCTGTATTAAGTTGGGAAATGTTTCCAAAATAGCTGTCTCGATGTTGACCTTATGTGGCACAGTTTTTGAAGGCGCTAGATCACCATCGTCTGATATCTGGTTATATCATAGTTGACACTAAGAGTCCGGGCTGTGTCATCGTCGAAAAAATTAGGCAGTTCTTAAGATTGAATGGACACTCTTTCATTTCTTTTGGATGGTTGTGGTGTCAAATTTCACATTTTTATATCCTTAGATAGATATTGCTCTAAAGTGTGCCTCGTCGTTGAAGGGAATTTTTGACCAACATGTCCACGTCCTTAATCGTGTGGTATTAGAAGACACATACTCGTACTTCATACATGAAATATGACAGCTGTGCAGCTATTGATTTGGGAGTTAGTTGGTTAGGGAGTTAGTTGGAGCGTACCTACTGCACATTCTTAACATTTAGTGACTGGAACGGTTCAAAATAACTGCATTTAAAGATGTGAAATGCCTTCAAATGATTTCATATGTTTAGAATGATTTTACATAAGATTGCATTTTCCGAACCTTACATTCCTAATAAAAATGGGGGCAATCATTTGATAATATAATCAATACATTGAACGCCCCAACTGATTGTACATCATTGGCCGCCGAGAGTCGCGGTAGATGGACAGTGAGACTCATACCCGACATAGCGAGCTGGATAGGCGGAACAGCCGGAACCGTCAATTTCCACCTCACGCAGTACTGTCTGGTCACGGATACTTCTGCAAGTATACAATCAGAATGGGAAAAATTGAAGGGCCTGAGTGCATATACGGCGACAGCAATGCGGATGATGCAGAGCACACCTTTGTCAAAGGTACAAGGTGGCAAACAGGGAGCACCACGCTTGAAATGGAAATCGGGAAAACGTTAGCCACCGAAAACATTGCGGAGGTTATGCTAAGTAGCAAAGCGAGAAAACTCTTGAAATGGAAATAGGGTAAGCTCTAGCTACTGAAAACATTGTGGACATCATACTACACAGGAAAGAGAACTGGGACCATATAGATAAGTATGTGGGAAATGTGCTCCGGCGGAAAAAGCGGGACCTGGACGCAGGAATAATGTTTAGAGTTCAATAGGGACGAAGTGATAATCTCCACCTTGAAGGACGTATAAAAAGGGTTCCAGGGTGGGGAGATGTTCTCAGTGAGGTAGGGGGATGTTTTAGTGACTGCAACCCTCACATGCCAAATCTGTGACGACAGTTTTGATGATGCGACAGGCATTTTTACCCTCTCTACCCGAAAAAAAACTGATTGTATCCATTTGCAATTCGCTCCCAATCCCGCTTCACAAAGTCTCCCTATCGATATTTAGCACTTTTGTTCGTGTGTTTGTGTTTATACACAACTCTTCCATATTCGGACATTTGCTCAATTTAAGACGTGCATATTAATGGTCGATCTTTATTAACATTTTCTCGTTGGTGGACCCTTTTAGCGCTTTGTTTATTAGGTGCTAAAATTAAATGCGATTCTTTTGTTGTGTTTTCATGATACTTCACAGACGAATTCTATTGTTCCAAATGTTGTTATATCGCAAATTACTTTTTTGTGACGCAAACATTTAACGCACCCACACAACCGGTATTGCTCGGGCTGAAATCGTGGCCGAATTTCATGACCGTTAAAAGTGCGTCCGGTCGTGGTATTCGACTTCGCTTGTATTGAAGCGCATTGTCAGCCACCTGTTCCTCAAGAAAGGTTTCAAATTGTTGTGGACGTGTGGCATGAATGGAAAACGCAATCACCAAAAGCGTTCTGAACCTTTTTCACCGTCTGTGCATAATTCATTCAATTGTGTCCTTTTTATTTTTATTCTCATTTCTATTTTAATTGTTGCCCTCTTTACACGCTTTTAAATTGCAATTACAAAGCAGCCTTCCTGTTTAAACATAATATTGGATTCTTTTGTGGTGCTCGAAGACGTTGCTCTTTAGACCTATCACAGTTTTCATTGCAACCGCCAGTAATACCGTATGTCACTCACTCCAGCGCTCCTCACTGACAGCAGACGTTCTTTGCCACGGAATGTATGGCAGACCTCCCAACAAGCTGCAGATATGAGGTCATTAAATGAGTTGCGTCGCGAAGGACGCCAGCAATATCTTAGAGGACCATTCAATTTGACGAACAGCAGCGCGCTTCATGTGCCGCTTAACCATCCGACTAATGGCTCAAATATATCACTTAAAGTGTTTTCGTTTATTTCAATAATTAAGTTTGAAGCCGGCGAAAATGAAAACCCCGCTGCAGCGCGAGGCGGCTTCAATGGCAAGGTCGATGCAAGGACGTAACGGTGCTAAAATCAGTTTTGAAGTGAAATTAATGCCTTCCATTAACACAAATATAAAAACTTTTTGCTTCGGCAAGCAAAAGAAAATTAATGGGCTCAGAGAAAATATTTATATATATATTTATTTATATATGTATATAAATATATACATGTTCATATAAGCGGATCTTTCCTGCACAACTACTCTGCTGGGCATTACTACGCATTCCACTCTGAGGCTTTACTCAGTCGCTACACAAGTCCGTGTAGTGCGTAGCTATAATGCACGAACAGAATTCTCACGCTACCGTGAGTATGGGAAAAACGGGAAGGAGACCAGATCCCAGTATCCCAATAGATGATAGGTGCAAAGTTTTCGAAAATTTACCGCCAATGTAGTTATATACTGAATATATCTGTGGCCTGTACCCTAAAAACGACCGAAGCGCTCTACAAGCAACTAATTTTTTGAGAATGTTCGTTCACAAAAGTAGAAATGGGCGTATGTCCTTCTGTATGGGGTGGGGGCTAGTTTCTTCTGCAGCGTTGGGGTTATTACAATGAATCTTTGCATTAAAATTTTCTGTGCCCTGAGATACGTACTATTTGTCTAATTAGCAACACTTCGCTTCCACATATAACCAGGTACGTTTACTGACAAAATTTTCTAGGCGTGAAAAACGAATTGCAAAGTCAGAGAATTTTCTCTGCGAATCAGCAGAGATCTCCGACAAAAATTCTTCATTTGCAGTAACTAGTTAGTTGGGAGACACAAAGAGGACTACAGACGTTAGACAATAGAGCACCAATCCAATCCAAGAAGAGGAATTTCTATTTGGCAGAGAGTTCTCAAATATTCTTGCAGTGACTTCATAACAATTTGTTGACCTTTTTTATCTGCATATAACAGTATTGAATTCACGGCTTGGCAATCGAAAATAAAATTGACATCGTTCGAGCAGAAGTACAAGTACTGATAATGTTATTCAAAATATCTAGATTGGGATGTTTTAAGGATGAAGTAGTACAACACTTAATGGTAACTTCATAGTACGAGTATGTAATATGATAATGATTAGCTGTGTTTTAGCCCACAAAAGTCCCTGCGATGCTTGACCAATCTGACAATCTGTTTTGTACTCGCGGGATTAGATTATATTAGATTAGATTTATTTAAGGGTATTATACACCGCGATCCGAAAGATATATTGTGATGCCCCTATTTGAAAGATGAGGACAGTCTCATCTACAGTTCTTCTGTCAGGTTAATTTCCGCCAGGAATTCATATATTTTGGAGGAATCAAGTTGAGGGATCTAGCTCATATCTAAGATATATTCTCCAAAACACCTGAGTCTTTTGTGTGCCAATGGTCCGCAGTGTGTGATCAGGTGCAGTGCGGTTATTCACTTTCTCCACAGAATCGCTAGACGGCATCTGAAGATATACCCAACTTATTCATATGGTAGTTGAGTCTACAGTGGCCGCTTAAAATACCTGTGATGTTTCTTAATTTATTCCTAGGCATATTTAATAATTCCTTAGCTCTTTTAGGATTAACATATCCCAGAAGAGCTTTGGATTGTTTTAATCCCGGAAGAGTTACTCGAGGGATACTCTGATTTCTCCAAATTCAATACATTCAGGTAAGTCATTCATTCTTTAATACTTGAATTGCCAGAACTGAATACTTTCCTTTACAGATTTCAAATGACTGAATGCAGTGCGTATGCTAAAAGACAGAGTTATGAGTCGATTCAGTATATTAAAGAAATAATTATATATAGTTGCATGGAGAAGTGGAAGCATTTCTCCCTGGGCAGCAACTACAATACGCCACATTCAATTTTATGCATCTCAATCATGCATTTGGCTCTGAGTAGCCCTGCATTCCACCAATATCACATAATAACACAATTCTCCAAGACCCAGTAACAATGAAAAAAAAGGTAACTATGAGGGAGCCACTAATTTTAGATGCGGACTCGCCGGACCGGTCAGAAAACGAGGAGGAGATATCATCATATCAGACTATTTGGAGCGATTTAGAGGTTCAAGGGAACACTCAAGCAGTACAGGAAGTAAAAGCAACCGAGAAGAAAAAGAAGATGAAACACGAGGAGAAACCATAGGATACTCCGAATCCGAAGAAGAAGAAATTAAATGAGGAAGAGGAGATGAAGAAGGCGATGACTATTCAGGAGAGTTCTCTTCTTTTAATAATATGGACGCCTGGATTTCTCCTGAATCCAATATCGACATTGGAAACGATAGTGCCGATAGCATTATTCAAAAAGCAATACGAGGCGAAGAGCACGATACATACGTCGATGGACTCCCTGTCCTATGTTCAAAAAACTCTAGTGGGCCAGAAGAAAGAGTTAAAAAAGTGTTTCTTGAAGAATTTGAAATCGAAATTCTTCAGGGCCCATGTTGTTCATCGCGCACATCCACATCGTCCACGATTGCACCTACTCCAACAATTCCTGTAGATGTGCCTTCATCAAATACATCAATCAACAAAATCGATAGGGGATATTCTAGCAGAGCCATTCCAAGTTGGAAATTCACGATTGAACACTGGATCAATCTCGCAGTCTATTTCCTGAAGGATTCCAGGGAGTACATTTACTTTAACATCTCCAGGAGAACGTGGTTTCCAAGTAGTGAACTTAGATGTATTCGATTTTTCGAAGATTTGCAAGAAACCAAAGACAGAATGGTGGAAGGAAGCGAATTATCGTTCGACTTTCACAGTTCAATCTCCTGTAGATCTGAACTATCAATAGGTATTTCTAGTGAGTCCATCTATCGGAAATTTAACTGTCAACCACTCCCCGCCTACGTCTGATTTGCAAGGAAAGTGTTTTGTGGACACAGAAGCCACTCAAAAAGCTTGTATCGGCATCCTGAAGGACATCCCGCCCGACGATCTAAAACACTCATTCGACACGCTTTTATATCGTTTAAATCGCTGTTTAGAGTCGTAAGGGAACTATTTTGAATAAAATAAGTCGGGTTTGCTGTTGAATCCACCTCGAATTTGACGAATAGTCAGTCAACCCCAATGAACCCGTGAAAATCTAAACTGGATAAAACCATATATAAAATTTACCATACTTTTGAGACTATGAGAGTTTTGGCTTTTTGCGAGTAATTATATCTGATTCATCACTAAATAAGGTTCAAATGCTTGCGAACACATCCGAGACACCTACTGAATACATGAAACCATTTCCATAAGCTCAAAGAGTCGAGTAATTTTTTTTCAGTTCATCACACATTCCTCGCAAACCGATCCTATAAAGGAATTTCCATCTCAAAACTCTATGTTTGTTTTAAACTGGAAATCGAGTTATCATGCTATGAAATAGAATAGTAACTAAATTTGCGCTGCTTTGAAATGAATTGAATTACATGATTTAAATCCCTTCAATTGGTTCTTCTGAAAGCCTTGGTGGCTAAAACCGCAAATAGTAAATACTCTTGCCAAAAGAAGTGAAATAAATTGAAACCGCAGAAATGTGTGCTTTTTCGTCGCTGCCAGTCTGTGCCCATAACCCCAAATGTCCTTTGTAGAACGATTTCAGATTAATTTCATTACAGCTTACATTGATTCCCCCACAGGCGTTCATCTGCTTTCCCGTGTTTGTCTAAGGAAAAGTGCGCATATTAGGAGCACATCCACTTCCTGGTATTACACATTGCCCGCCAGCCATTCACTTTGCTACAGACGCGGGAGGTGGGTATCTGCAACGTAGTAGGAAGCAATAAACTGCACTGTATGGAAAAGGATGGCTTCAAGTTGGGCTTTTCATGGTTTCATTTTGCTCCACGGCTGAAAAATATTATTATGTCTATCTACACTTAATGATAATGTCCTTTTTTATTACAAGAAAATTGCTGTGCGATAAGAGGAATTAAATTTTATTTTATAGGTTTGGAACACGTGAGCCTAGATGAGGGAGTATCATACAAAAGTACATATGCTATGCCCCAGTAGCTACATTCGCATTCATCAGTTAACGCCTCACCACACAAACGTGGCGAAGTTAGCACATGTGCAGAATTTAATGTCTGCTGCTTGGGCTCGCCCAACTCGAGTGCTTTAAAGGCTTGTATCAATGACCTTCGTGCCCGTATTCTGAAAGGAAGTTTACTTATTGATTAATGCGCGTGGGGTGAATACGTGATACAACTTCTGAAAGAATCTAATTGTGAATCACCAAGATATCGAAATTGAACTTAAATCTATGAAGTTGCTGTTTTTTCCAGAATTTTCAGAAAATTGCAGCAATCAATTATAATTGCGAATTATTTCATTTAAGGTTTTCTCATATTCTTTTTATAAGCACTAATCCCAGCAGTAGGAAATCCGAGTATATTCGTTCTAAGAGACGCATATCTCTGTACTGCATTGCCACTTCCCTATTTCAAGTAACTTCAGAACATTTTCATCACAAATGTGTGCGATTAATATTGCTAGAAAATTTTATAGTTATAATTTCATTACCAAGAATGCTCCTAGTAGGACCGCTTCCGATACTTATGAACAGAACAATTCGTAAACATTGCAAGTGTTTTTAAAAGGAAATTGCAAATTGGGGCTGGCAGCACCACCAGTAGCAATAATAACAGGAAAATCTAAACTTCCAATAATATATTCGCAAAAGACAGTCCTTCAAAATTTTAATATTATAAATTCTTCTGTCACCTAATTAGTAATGCTCGAAGCCGAAGTGCTCTCATTATTGGAATAGGTTTCCGATACCGACGTCATAAGGTTTCGTATAAGTAACAGAAACTTTCTGAAACTTTCCGGAGGTAGCAGATTGTGATCTGTGTGGTTGGAAGTTATTCTTGAAGAGTGAATATTACTCGATAAATGAAGAAACTGACTGAGTTATTATTATTATGACTATATTATTCCTTACACCATTAATTATGAGTGCATGGTGTTGGGGGAATGAGTACTAGCTACAGAGGCTTTCGACTCGAAGAGAAAAAGATTTTATAGAAAGAAGCATTTTGGAGACCAAGCCTGTGGCAGGATTTGAACCTGCGACTCTCGGGGTGTGAAACTGACTGAGTTGGTGTACACATAAATAAGCAGAATGATGATTTGTAGATGTTCCTTTGAAGTTCTCCGAAATGCAGATTGGCCGTGTACATCAGCAGTTGCAAACAAGAAACTGGCCGGAACATATCGCAGGATGTTACTGATCTAACTAAACTCTCCATTAAAAGAGGGCAGAAGGCAGATGCTGAATGCTTACTTGAAATTACTACTTCCAAGAGAAATGCGACCAATACTCTGAAGAAATATGGTACGAGCTGGAAGAGGTAACTAAAAAGCAGAGTTATTTGCATTTCAGAATCATGTATCAAAGAGAGAAAAACAAACTTCCAAGTCAGTTTCAGTTAAAAATCTCTTGAAGTATTTACTCAGCTATGTTTCTAATGAAAACTTAGGGAAGTTTCAGTTGCGACTCCATAAGAAAGAACCTATGGTCCCTTCTATAAGTTCTTAATACCATCAATTTGTTGTAACCTGATAACTGAACTTTAGAAATATTTGCATGTTACAGGAATTCTCTGTGCTGATAGTAGTGGTATAGAAACACATAAACAACTACAGAACTCTATGAATGAAATTAGTGAATATAAGAGTTTAGGTTGAAGTTTAATAGTTCCAAATTCTCACATGTGGGTACTCGTTTCTCACATGTGGGTACTCGTAATAACAACAAGAGAATCCACATGAACCGACACAGATTTTAATAAAGTATTTGGGAACTCTCTTAGACTGCCATGTATATGAGTATAACGGTAAATGCGACATATAAAGAGAGTGAATATGCAAGGAAGTAAGAAGCTGATCTAAACAAAAGGTGAATGAACTAAACTTACATGAATGACCAGCATCACTAGTGCCAATCTATTGGGTATACTGAAGCCAGTGTGGATGTATAAGAAGCCTCACTGCGGCTGCTTCTGTCAAAACTCTTTTCAAATTAATCATAAAGTTCAAAATAATGTACTGAGAACTTATCTGACGTGCCTGTATATGACAGATATCTACAGGGTGGCCCAAATAAGACCAGCTGATGTGAAACACAAAAAACTTTTTTATTTTTTAACATAATTTATTTTTTCTTATTGCAGATTATAACTGAACTCTTGGAAATTTAAAATGAATACGTACAGTCCACAACAACGCATTAAAATTATCGAATTTTATTATTCTTCTCAACCATCAATTGTTCTGACGCAGCGAAATTATCGCCGTTTTTTTAACGTAAGATCAGCGCCCACATCTTCCATGATTACAAGTTTACTTCGCCGTTTTGAGGAAGTGGATTCAGTTGCCGACCGTCCAGGAAGAGGTGCTCATCGAAATATTCGTACTGAAGACAACGTGGACGCTGTGCAGCAGAGTGTTGCAAATGATCCATCTGTCTCAACTCGTCGCCGTTCCGGCCAATTGGGTATACCCAGAACAACATTACAGAGAATTTGCAACAGCTTCTACCGCAAGACCCCCAACAACGACTACAGTACGCTATTCGCTTTACACAATTAGCCATACAAAATGATTTTTTAAATAATCTTTTGATGACGGATGAAGCGCATTTCCATTTAAGTGGTTATGTGAATAAACAAAACTGTAGGTTGTGGGGCTCCGAAAATCCAAGGACAATACATCAGCATCAGTCACACCCAATCAGATGCACTGTTTGGTGCGGTGTTATGGCCACAAAAATCATCGGCCCATATTTCTTTGAGAATGAGGATGAAACGCCAGAAACGGTCTCCGGGGTTTCTTACAGAACAATGATCGACAACTTTTTGCGGCCAATGGTGGAGCAACATCCTAATTTGTGGTTTCAACAAGATGGAGCCACTGCGCATACTGCTAGGCAAACTATTGACATGCTGCGTGAAATCTTTGGTGAACGCATAATTTCAAGAAATTCAGATTTCCCTTGGCCTCCTCGTTCACCAGATTTAACTGCGCCCGATTTTTTTTTATGGGGATATTTAAAAGACAAAGTGTATGTTAACAAACCACAGACACTTGGACAGCTCAAGCAGAATATTCGAGACGAAATACGGCGCCTGCAACCAGAAACATTACGCCGTGTAATGCAAAATGCGCTAAAAAGAGCCAATGCCTGTATCGAGCAAAATGGTGGTCATTTGTGATGTGTGATGTCATATTTCACACATAGTCACGTTAAATTTCCATAAAATGTATTTAACATATTAAAATAAATCATTTAAAAAAACCCGTTATTACAAGAGTTACACGTGTTTAACATCACTAGGTCTCATTTGGGCCACCCTGTATAAGGAAACGGCTCTACATCTTGATGTTTATATGTAAATCATGTAGGAATGTGTTAGAATATAGACAACTGCTGGAAGCAGGCTGGAAGAGAATGCAAAAAATGAACCCTCCAGTTCCCGACAAGTCAGGGCTAACTCGAATATTGAACTGGAAGAAATTTCACAGCCTAATATATAAAAATCAAAGATGAGTAATTTTGTGGTCTTGAAGTGGCTGCAGAAATTTAAAGATAATTTTACCCACCTCTGTGCTATTACAATAACCTATCCTCTCAGTAAGTAAGTAACCATTCAAATACTGTCTTTCATACGTACACTATATGTACTTAGTCGAGAGCACAAACTACAGTCGCTAATGTATTCGAATATACGATGATGTCCCTATAATCGATGATGTCCCTTCCTTGATGTCGTATAATCGCTGATGTCCCTTCTTTAGTTCGATTCCTCGTCCTCAAAGCCTCTTGTGGCTCTTCAAGATTTAAGGATTCGTCACAAGAAGGAGTTCAAAAGCCATTTTCCTCACGTTCCAGATACAAAACAATATATGCTGATAAAAAATATTATGGACTTCTTGGATATGGCTCAAAAATATCAGCACATGACTTATCTGAGAAATTCGGTACCAAAAATTGTTTAATGTTGGTAGACTGTCTTTATAAATTCAATAAACTTCGAGATCATTTAATATCTTCAGCCAAATAGTGCCTTGCTTAAGTGATATTAAATATCCGAGATTCTTTCTTGGCGGAACTTCAGGAATTCACAACCGACAATTGAAATAGTAACAATAAATACAAATTGAACGTATTTATCTTATTTGAATTTATTCATCGGCATTGAAATTTGTTTTGTGACGTCGTAGCAGAGAGCTGCGCATATTGAAAGGAAACGGACTTGTGTTATTCTGAAAGGGGAAGTGGGCTATCCAGATAACCGCCACTGACCCCATTTCTATGTAGTGGCAATAAATAAGATAACTGAGTTCGGCTGCTGGGGACGGGCACGCAACTATTTACGAAGGGTGTGCAGCAACAAAATCTCAGATAATCAAACGAACTATTTATTTTGGGGAGAAATTTGTGTGTTGCCAAATGCGAACTAGTAAGAAAACTATTTCATAATGTGACACGAAGGTAATAAATCACGAGTTCGGATCACTTCTGGAATATAAAGTATGGGCCATGTTAATAGTCATGTGGCAGTAATAACAGGGTGCCATTGTAGCTGCCTTCGAAGCGCTCAGTAAATGAGTACTTTGTTATTGGTGGAAATTTAAACTGCACACGCCGCAATTCGGTATCACACCCACGAATCTCATAAAGAAGGTCGTTTTATCTGAAATTTCCATCCCCGCAAGCGCTGTCCACTTATTTCCCATTTATTTATTTATATCTGCTCCAGTGATAAACAACGTACAACCACAAATATTCTTATGTTGACTCACGAGCTCTCAGCTATATTTTCAAATGGCTGCGTGAAAGTCATACCTCAGCAAGGAGGGCATCTTCGCCACCACTGCGATTCTGAGCTCAGTCTGTTTATGTGTCTCCAGACTCTACTTAATCAACTGGATATTGTTTTCTTTGCGTACGCTCACTCACACAAGAGTGCGAGAGTGCACAGTACACTCGCCCTAGTTGCAAGTTAGTCCTTGATTTGGCAGCCATTCTTTTGGGTTTTCGCTGTCTAGTTCGTAGATGGAAGTTAGTTGTTTTCTGGAATTGCATTCTGAGGCAATTACAACTAATTGGAAAACCTAATTTTTTTGATGTGCTTTCTACCGTCCCCTTCCCCGTTTCAACTTACCCGTATGCTGAATTTGAATTAGTGGCGTTGCCGCTCGCACTTCCCACCAACAAGAATGTGCTTGACTGGTTTGGTGATTTTTCAATTGGGCAAACAATCCTTCAGATTAAAGGAATCGATTATCACTTCTTTTAATTGCACAAAACTTTTTCCAGGCACTGGCATATGTACGAGTGTGCAAGTGTACTCGTATAAACAGGCAAGGCTGCCATAAAGCAGACGAATCACGAAGGCAGGTGTACTCGTACACATAGGTAGGTGGGACTATGTGGAGGTAGAAGTCTTGAATGGGGAAATCTCGTTCAAGTGCACTTTCCTTAACTGCTGCCAATCGCCAATCGAATTAGCTAATTCTAGCGTAAAATCTGGTGAGTTTTGTGAAGGTCAAGATCGGTTCAGTGGTAGGGAGCCCTGGGTGCCGGCTCCTAGAGAAAATCGAGACTATTGGAAGATGTTTAGGTATCAGAATAGGAGTGATAATACCCGCTAAGCGTGTGGCAACATTCAGACCATGAAGCGATGTGATATGAGTTAAAGTCACACGTTGACTGTGTCAACACTATAAAAGCATTTCTTTATGCTGGATTGTAATCCAGATCGACTCACTTGATTGTGTAAAGGTACACAACAACCTTTCTGTATTTAAATAGAGCAATTTTCTTTACTATCGATTCGCTTATGATATAATAGACAAAGTCTAATTTAATAGAGGACTTTCTCCTTTACTTCTAAATCACTTCTATACCGGCTGGTTTCAAGTCACAACTGAACTGTAGCGTCGGAAAACATTTTTTGGGTCTTTTTTGATGGTTTGATGGTAGTGAAAAGGAGATGGCCTCATATCATAATTTATACCTCGTGTATGACAGAAAGAGATAACAACAGAAGTGGTATAGCATTTGTGAGTTTGTAAGTAGCGCATGCCGATTATCGAAGGGTTTATTTATATTTTGAATGCCATATCAATTAATATTTAGGCAGGGATAATAATAAATATAATGATAAATAGATGCGTTGAAGAGATGTGTAACTTTGTACAGGGATGGGATGGGGTGAACTCGGTTCGAACTTCTCCAAGAGGTGCCGAATCAATTGAAACATTTATTTAATAACTTTACATATTCCCGATTAGGGGAAAATATATTATTGTTCACATACGAGTATTTGTACAATAATCGGAATCTCAATAAACCGTTCAAATCGCGGCAGTTCCATCGCTTAAATAGTTGGAGTTTTCCCCAGACAGTTAAAAAGCCAAAACCGGCCCTGCTATGTTTACATGTCAATACACGTAGAAGTATTTGCGTGTATGTTTGTATGTGTATGTGTGTGTGTGTATGATAATGTGTTCTTATTAGAAAGCGGGAACCGCAAATGTGCATGCATGATTTGAGGCAATTTAAGCCTTCCGCTCCGTTTGTGAAGCTTCATTTAAGACGCGGAATAATTCCACCTCATATTCCTAATTTGATATTAAATATGTACAATTTACGCGTAATGCCCGCACACACACACAAAACGCCCCATTTGCATATTTGTACACGAATAACAGCAAGCAACCACCTCCAGGGAATGACTTTGTACTTGCGCTCATGCCAAATCCCCTAACGTGACATTTTCCCGGTACTCTCTGTCTCTCTTATAGTCGACAATTGAAATGTATTTGCGCTGATATAAATACATGCATTCCGCCTCAACTTTGACAGGTATTCATTATAACTTGTAATTGCCACGATGGCAGGGGCCTCACGTTGCTTTGCGACAAAGCGGACTTATTCCTTTTGAAAACGCCAATCGACTGGAATGCTACAAATCGTGTGCTGAGGATGTCGCCCGGCGACTGACGTGAGTGCCCATGCCCTCATGTGAGACGCAATCAGAGTAGCAAGTCAGGCGGGTGTGCATATGCCATTGCTGAGCCTGGCAATGGCCTTGGCTTTTACGCGGCTGAACAATCTGTTGCTCCCTAATCAAAGCGTTTTAATCTCCCTTCAATGCCCAATGGAATGTTGTTGTTTTTTTCTTACCTCACCAATCGTTATGCCTTCAGACAAATAAAATAAATTAAAGTTAATTAGGATAAGAGGGGCAATTATTTCATTTTTAAAGCGTGATAAGGAATGTCATTTCATTCACCAGTTATCCACAATGGAAATGTCAGCGAACTTTCGGTAGCCGTGTTTCGCCAGAAGTCCTTTCAGCGACAATTGCTTCGGAATGTGCCACTATGGGCGGATAGAAATGAAGCATTCATCACGCTGCAGTAAAAGTGATTATATTCTAACATGCGGAGGTGGAATTGTAGTGCTGCGATGACGTCAATCCTGAAACGCATATTGCAGTGCTAATATTGTAAATGGTCGCCACACTTTAATTCCATCACTGTATGGCATCGTAGTGCGTTATTTACAGAGCCACTGTTGCACGAGGTCCCCACACGTTAGAAGATTAAATCGAAGTAATAACGCGACAGACGATTTCGAAAATTATAGGGTGTTAATATGAAACGGTGCTGGTTCACCCGCAGCGGATTTCAACTAGATATGGAACTAATCCCTGGTGTTGGTGTGGAATTCATGGAACTGTATTTAAAAGTAAATGTTGCAATAAAACGTGATTTCCAACAACAGTTTTTAATAGAAAAATTAAATTAGTTTAAAACTAAAGCAGTTTAATGAAGTAAAATGTGTATCCAATGTAGCTCTGAAGGCTTTTGGAAATACTAGCATATTTAAAATGAGAATAGGTGCTACTTTGAGCTGAGTAACTACTTGAGTAATAGAAGTCTCTCTAGGCCTACAAATTGACGATCTTGAAGCCGCTCATCCTACCCGCGCTGATCCGATGTTTGCCTCAAAAACTGACACATTTGCTCTTTGTGTTTATTGAGAGATATCAGATGTATTCTAATATCAGCGTGGTTGGTCGGATATGTCGTGCATGTGGACGCACAAGCTCCAGCGAATAAGCCGTTTGAAGCCGTATTAGGAGTTGAACTAGGAAGGAACGTCACTACCTCAAATATAAGAACTAGGCTGAGGAAGCCGTCTCCACGCTCGGTGTTACCTGCTGGCGATCGTTCATGCAAAGCAGGGTCGCTTCGGAAGATGTGTTAAGGCTGTCCTCAAACTCGCTAACCGATTGTTGTAACCACACTATTTAAGGGTGCATTGAAATACTCGTCACAAAAATCGCATGAGACATTCCAAATACAAAATTTCATGAATACCTTTTTGTTAATGTTGGGAGTTTTCAGAGATGCCCCTGACTACGCCCACTTTCAGTGATCTATCTATTGTTGTGTATGCTTAATGTGCCAGCAACAGGTCGATGAAGAGTTTTTCCTTGCATTCTTTGAAACTTTCCGTAGCGCAGTTTCTTGTGTTCCGACAATCTTGATCTATAATTTATTTTCTCCGAGTTAGTAAGATTTGCAGATTTTTTATTCATTTTGTTCTCTTAGTCAAATATATTTTGTAGTGTCGTGTTTCGTCGATATGGAACCCTAATATATTGTTATGAAATCGACGTTAAGGTGAGCGTAGATTTCATCCACTAAAAATGCACACGCGAGAAGGCATGCGAAGCTGCGTTCGGAGTCTGGTTGAGGTTCTCGTGTGCAAGAGGTATATAAGCGACTGCACACGGGACATCAGTGATCAGTGAACAAGTCAACATCGTAGTAGCAGCAGCAGTGCAACAGTGAGCGTAGCCGAAAGTGAGTATCGTAGTAGCAGATCAGTTAACCAGTGACAGTGACAAAAGGATCATAGACGAATCCTGAAAGTGGCAGCAAGCAGCGTGAGCGTCATATTAGCAACGAGAATTAATAAGTGATGAATAAGCAACGGGCAGTTGAAGCAGATGTAAGTAAAACATTGTGGTGCAACAACTGACTAACTGAAGCAATCGTTAGTGAATACGAAGTGTGAGAAGCGAGCAAACTTGTAAAGCCAATAGTAAGTTGGACGAATACTAATAAAGCCAATTGTCCTAACTGAAGAAGGATTTGTTTGCTTATTACACAATCCAGCGATACGAAGCCAAGTATTGAGCTAGTTACAAATTGTCTGCCAGGCAATTACGTATCAATTAATTATTATTATATACTTCAGGATTTTCTTAACTGCTGAAAATTATTTAGAAGTATCGGTCCTTTAGTGTGCGTCTCAGTGCGGGATGAAGAACTGTAATTTGCAGAATAATTACATAAATCAAGAATATTAATTTAGACCCAAACTATACACTCTCATATTAATTTTGGCTCTAATTTGCAACTTTGATAAATAATTGAATTCGGATCATAATGGAAATAAGTTCAAGTTCTTCATAATTTGTCACAGGATAATTACATCTTAAGACTTTTGCAATGATATTAAATTTTGAAATTTTTCTATAAAGCCAAATTACCAAAGTATTATTTTTGAGTTACCTGATATACTGCTCTGATCTCTGAATTATATCACACATAAGAATCCTGTTGCCAAATGAATGACTCATTTCACTGAATAACAATGTTGCGTTTTCTATGACTTTGAGTTGAACAAACTCAGCGTTTTCATACTGTTCTCCACCAAAGTTGATCTTTTGCATTCCAAGTCGAATCATTTATAAGAGCAGTTCGGAAAACAAAAATAATTCATTTACAAGCCAATGGCGAGATTTTCGATAGCGGGAACTTTGCAGACACTCATGAATTATTCGTGACATTTTTAATAGTTCACCAAACCGAAGACTTTTCCGTCCGCGCATAACTTGGCTACAGAAAATCCAACTACAATGTGTGTAACATGCAAAGGAATACGAGCCTAGTGGGATATAAGAAATATGTGTATATTGAATTAATCTGATTAACGGAGCAGGACTAAAATGTAATACATCCGGGGATAATTTTCGCTGTTATAATTTATTTGATATTTTAGACAGATACGACCAAAAGTAGTTCATGAACGAACCACACAAAAAAAAACTTCCCACAAACGAAATAATAATTGTACGAGTATTCGCGTCCGTTTATATTTTTCGGTCCTTAACTCCTTTGATCTGTAGTTTTATCCCCCTTTAGTCCTTTTGCTCGTTTTTTCCTATTTACTTCTGGTTAATTCTCGACTTGTTCTGCGGTTTTGTTTACCACCAACCTTTTTTAGAAGAGCTTGTTGGCCAAAGTTACAGCGAAAACAACAATCTAATTGAAAATTACAATTGTATATGATTGAGTAGGAAGGTTTAAATCCAAGAAGTTTTAAAGTTGGGAAAAAAACTTCTCAGGGTTCTTCCTCGTAACTCTTTTACTACGTCGTCGAATAAGTCGACAAAAGCACAATTTCAATTACGGCATATCTTGAATACTTTGATAGCCTTACTGCAATGAGGACTGTTTAAAGGGTGGTGCAGGAATGTGAAACAAAACATATGACAAAATTGTTTCATTTCATATATTTATGTCCTAATATAGGGAACTATTTGAGTTTCAAAAAGGACATTTGGTAGGACACACAGTTTAACAAAGAGTGCAGTAAAACATAAAATGTGGCCTAAGAACTTCAAATTGTGACACACATTATCCCTCCATTGGGAGCAGAGGAAATTCAAGTGGGTATCTGTATATGTTGCACACTCCTACTATTCCCGGCAAGTCCACAAATCCAATTGTTTTATAATCCATATCTGATAAGTAGGCCCCGAATATCTGAAGAGATTTGATAGTCAACTACATTCTACGATCATTTTTTTGACAAAAAACTTATGAAGCGTTAGAAACGTGTTTATAAACTGGATATAAAGTTGCAATTTGGGTCAGAAGATAATTCGTAAAAATTGGAAAGGAAACATGCACTCTATGCGCAGTTGCAACTTTGTGGACTTTGTTATGGATATTATGTATACAATTTTTCTAAGCATCACTTCCTGAGTACACTTAGAGAGTCCGTATGAGAACATTTTAGACCGCTTTAAACCATTCGCGATTTTTAATGGAGCTTCAGTAGACCATTCCTGGACTTTAACACAGAATCTGATAACTACAAGTATATCGATTAATCAGACACGTTTACCTTCCATAAGGAGTGAAGTATCAACAGTTGCCTTGGATTCCCTTTGTTCCAATTTCTGTTATAATGATACAACTTCTCTACGAAGCTCTGCATAATGAATGAAATTGCCAATATAATAAGTATTATAAAAAAATGGGTGGGTTGCTTGTATGCATAACTTGATATCTACACAAGATATATCAAACAATTGTTTACAATGGTACTAAATTGGAGCATGAAATGTTGTGATCTGTGTGAGGTTAATATTCAATTACCGCTCCCACCTTTAGTTAGAAGTCAACAACATGAAAACCATTTCCATTAAGAGTCAAATTTAGTATTAACTCTCACGCCCACTTAATTCCTATCCGTTTAGATTGATCTACGTCCATGGTATCTCGTTGCCGGTGTAACAGATTTGTAACAGTTTTTTAAGTACTATACTTTCTTTACCACATTTTTCTTCCTCGAATTCCAGAACTAATGGGAAGACGATGACTTTCATGTAGTCGAAACCACTACGGAGGATTGAAAAATTTCCCCACATATGGTTTTCGGAATGAACCGAACCCGAACGAAGTACTCCCACAAATAATTAAATTTCAAGGCAGATCGATACTTGGCTCTCTAATTTCGTATCACAAATTTGTTCCAATTTTAACCACCTGCAAATACAAAATACGAATAAATTAGTTAAAATCTGATTCATAATCAAACATTGTTTCAGTTGCCGAGATTTTCCTACCCTCATATCTTGTAAACTATTATAGAATGAAATACAGTACATCGTAAGATATCAATAATGTATGTCGGTGGCATTGTTTTAGCAGAATTGATGGGAAAATAAACCACTGTCTTCGTTCATATTAGTATCTAATATCAAATATTAAACAACTATGCTCGCAAGGCTACTGTCCATAATTAAGATATGCCCTCGATGAGTTTAATACGACTAATCTGCAGGTTAAGCAGCAACTACACGAATTTGTATGGTAATTATTGCATACCGAGGCCATTTGAGACTTATTACCCATGTACTCGTATACTAAAGTTTGCATAGCAAATTGTTAAGACCTCGCCCCATTATGACAATGCCTTAAATTAATTAATTGCTTTGTGTGAATTTGATCACTTGCTGCAGCTGTTGCTCGTGTCTGCACTCTGGGGTATTTCAATATCTACTTTAAATTAAAAACTCACATAAAAAGAACAAGTAAACAAACAAAAAAACGGAATCCATGGCCACAGTTCAAATATTTTCGCATTGTATTTCGACATCGTCATCAATGGAGCGCTGATGTATTCGGAAAAAGTGTACACTCTACTCTCAGTACACAAAAGTGTTGCTTAAAGCTTTAATATAGGGTGAACTCGGTAGATACGGCACCAAAGCAACAGAACACAACAGAAAGCATGTAAATAAAAATCAAATATTGAGCGAGTGCTAATTGAGTCCTCTGCGATCTGAGGTGCATCTACTTATATTTATATATTTGATTGTGATGTCCAATGAACATAACTCTGGTGGTGTAAGTATCCAACATGGAATCGCTCATAATTGCCTGCAAAGGCAGTTGAATTCCGTCTCACACTCCACTTCGTTTCAATTAAATACGGGTTTCTTTGGTTGAGATCCTCATTGCGAAGTGTTCAATCGACAGTCTTATCGACACTCATATTTTTTTGCAAATATTTTGTAGTTGAAGGCTCTGCTGAAATGAACCTCCAATGCCAATTGAGTCACCTCCGATCTGAGGTACATCTACTAACATTTATATATTTAATTGTAATAGTGGTGTGAGTATCAAACATGGTATCAAACATGGAATTCCGCCTCACACTCCACTTCGTATCTTTTAAGTACGGCTTTCTTTGGTTGAGCTCCTCATTGCGAAGTGCTTAATCAACAGCCTTATCGACGCTCATCTTTTATTGCAAATATTTTGTGGTTGAAGGGTCTGCTTAAATGAACCTCCAAAAATTCACCGAAAGGGCGTCGAAGCCCACTGATTATCTACCATAATCTGACAATTGGCCAGGGACTACTTTCTTGTCACGAGTATTTCCTTTCTTCTGGTTTTGTGTTCACCTTATCTGAAAATTGTTTCCAAAATGTGGTTCAGGCATGCACGTTTTAGTACGTAGAGTACGGTTCATTTATTGCATCAGTTTATTATCATTAATCATGATTTGTGTTCATTTTGTGAAGAGGTTAATTGCCGCAATACTTTGAAAGAAGTTTAAAGCGAAAAATTTGTAAAATATTTGTTTGCCAGTAGACATGAAGAAAGAATGTAGAAGAACCCCAAATTTTATATCGCTCTATAACGCTTTTTTCAATTCTTATGTATCGACACACAAGTACTTGGAATCTATTTACGAGCACTTTTAGAAAGAAGCCCTTTGTTTATTTTGGCAAATACTTGAAAGAACCGATACTCGTGCTCTGTTTTCAGAACCACTTCCATTTTACAATATTTGCATACTCGTAAATGGCTATTTCTCTAAAACACTTCGTTTCCGCTCTGTCCGTAATCTTCATACTTGAACTTTTCTTGGACATTAAGGATTGTTTGGTTTACATTCCATTATTGACAATGCTAAACAGGAAAGGACTCCAAAATAGGTCCTACCATCTGACTTTACCCTACATTCTCCTACATACTCATATAATAACAGCATTGTTCGTTCATGTTGAATATGAGGCTTCATTGGCGCAATTTGCACACATCTGATATGGTGATTCATTTTGTTTTTATGTGGTATTCAGACTCTTGTGACAGGTTTTCTGTTAAAGCATCACGTTGTAATCAGAGCACATTTTTCACGTTTGCCAGAAGAGTGCGTGCATTTATCACAATACTCGTAGCTGCTAAGAACCTGCAGATAGTCGGAGTTACATCGAAAGTAGCCAAATAATGACGACGCCTGTTCCACGAATATATCATCACCACAAGGGAACGCTTATTTGTTGTTTTGAAAAAATGAGACAAGCACCAAGTCTTGCTTTTCGCATATTAATCAGTAAATTGAGAACATTTGGCTTCAATGAGCCACCAATCATTTATTTGAAACTTCCGAAGGGGTCTTATGCCATGGTACTATGAATAAACTTTGCAACAAATGACGTAATTGGCAAAGTATTAAAGTTAAAAAGATAAAATTCAGTTACATTGGAAGCACTGTAAACAAGCAAATAAAACAACAAAATAAAAAAGGATTTAAGTGTAGCCGTGAATGGTAGCCCTGGTGAGCGGGCGCTCACACAAAATCTGATAAAGTTTCTTTTGTGTTGTGAACAAAGGCACGGCTCGAAGCATAATGCTGTCAATAAGGCTGCTGTTACGCTGTCAAGCACAACCGCCACAACCGCCACAACAGCACACAAAACACAAACAAGTGTCTGCAGATAGGCTCGTAACACATAACATGGATTTCGATATTGGCAATCGGAGCGAAACAGGCGGCAATGCCTTCCTTCATAAGGAAATCAGCGCCTTCAAATATGCACGCTATGCCCAATTACAATTACAGCAAGTAACCGCAGACGTACGAACCAAAGTCATTATAGAAACCGGAGATTAGCTCGCCTGGAATTACAATGCTAAACATGATTGCAGCTATTAATCAAAATGGTTATCAGGAAGATTGTAGTTCATCCGTTTCACAGCATGGCATGTCAGAAAATAATACAAACAACTTGAAGCAAGCACTGTTTAAAGGTCTTCATAAGTTGAAACAAAAGAGAGAAATGCAAAGATGGATGAAGTAGACACCTCAGAATGTGTCCAACAAAAATTTTAGGGATAACCCGAAAAATTACCTGAAATCATTCCAATAACTTGCAGAATTGATTATGCACTCGTGCTGCCACTGATCCTGAGAAAGTATTTTGACCAAGGACTACAGCAAAAGTTGGTGAAATGAAGTTTTCCAAGTGGAAAATCATTGAAACGTAAATTTTTTCCACATGATATAATACCAACATGTCGACTTCGAGAGACCCTATCATATGATAGTTTGCGGAACTATTCCAATAGACCCGGAGTAAAAAGGAGCTATGATGATACTGGTTTCATGTAATATGATGCCAGAGCCTATAATCTGTTACACATTTAAATTTTCAACATTTCAGGTGGATATATCTAAACGAGCGTTATGCCCATGATCAGTTTCGCTTCTTCTGTCTGTAAATTTTATTCGGATTATTACGGGCATGATAACTTCACTACCATGCAAACTATTGACATACATGACTCGAGATCTATGCAAGATTTATCTACAAAATGTGCTACAGAGGTACAACATCCGCTTATGGACCTTAATGCTCAGTAGAAATGTGCCTTGTCACGCCCAGCTTTACATATAATTTTGAAATTTAAATACGAAGAAACTGCAGATAGACGGAGTTACATCGAAAGTAGCCAAATAAGGACCATGCCTGCTATAAAATTTAAAAAGGAAATTACATAATAATGATGGGATTAATCCTCTCTTTACGAAGGTAACTTTATTAATGATTTTAAGATATACATACTTAAAACTAAGTACACAATGAAAAGCTTAAGAACTAGCAATGGAATCTAACAAAGGCAATGTAAAGATAGAGAGTTCAAAGTAGAACAGGTCAAATGGTTAAAGAGCAAATAAAGAAAGTGGAAGGAGGGATGGGAGAGGATAAGTAGTTTTATGAGAGTTACAGTAGGTCTTGTAGGTAGTGGGATTGTTGATATGTAACTACTATATAAACTGAGTGTAAAGGAATAAGTTGCTTGAATGCAATACTGTATTGGTTTAACTTCATTTCTGTGCATATAGATTGGTAAAGTACCTTAGGGTATAAGGTATATCGTAGACGGTGTAGTTAGACTTCATTATTCTGTTTAGACTTGATCTACATCTTTCTTCCCCACCGTTCCCAGAGATGACCACTTCAGTTGCAATATTGAAAAATTGGTAATGGAAAAGTTAAAAAATACTTCTTAATTTTACAGAGAATCACTTTTTACAAAGTACCACAACCAAACTTGGTGCTGAAAATATATATAAAAATTAACTTTCCAGTAGCAATAAAAACACACATCATTCTAAAAATAACCAACCCGCATTTAATCGGTTTACAAACACGAATTTCAGTTGGAATAACAGAAATACACACAACGACGCTTTAATATGGGCAATATTCCAGCATTGTGATGTGTTAAAGTTCTCTATATGTGTACAAATGCGGTTGCTCTGCGGTATTGATTAGTAGTCTGCGGCGTGCCCAACGGCTGGGGACCTGGGGAATGGCACTCTAATTCGAATACACTCGAATGCGCGTAAATTTGAAGTCATGGTAATGATAATTCCATTCAAAATACTCGTACGTGCGGACAGAGACAGCGGAGGGAGACTTCGATATCCGCAGGGAGGGCCATTTGCTTTATCCCTTGCAATTCGGCTTCTCTAATTTCACTTAACGCGAAAATAATGCAAACTTTTTGTCGTGGGTGGTGGTGTTTCAGAGTGCCTCTCCGCATACATGCTACCCATTAATATTCCTCCACCAGTGTTGATTTTCCCTTCAACCATCCGCAAAAGTACGAATAGTTAATTGAACTTTAATATTTATCACGAATTTTATCAGATTCCCGAAATGGCAATATATTATTTTTGCTTAACAAGCAGCACGGGACACAATTATTTTGGTTTAATGTGCACTTCATTCGATGCCGTAGCTTGGTGTCGGAATATTCATAAATCAAAACGGTTGTTCAAGTACTCGTCGAGAATGTGTGGGGTGAGTGCCACATTATCCTGGAGCACGAACCTAGTTACACAGACACCAAAAACGCAAAAGTTGGTTGGCATTTTCTGTCCGCAAGTTTCGCACCACTGCTCATTGAATAAAAGCTCGCACATTCCCGCAATTGTATTCCGGGCTCCGCAATCTCAATTGGCAAACTTACGAGTATATCGCTAAGAAGGTACACGTAATTTAAATTCCGTTGGAACTCGTATTGGCGAGGTGACAGCAGACCTCGAAAATGATTTCTCGTGCTACGACAAACTATGCTGAAATGTTGTTCGAAAATTGCAATGACTGCGTTTAAAATTTAAACCGAAGGTGGAGAGGAGCAGGCAGTGTGAGTATATGCAATTTGTGTGCGGGCGTTGTGTGTCTTGTTTCAGGAGCTCGCTGACAGATGTATATAATACATAATAGTTGCCTGCCTAACTTTCCCCGCTCGTCCCAAGTGTTCGCTCCGCAAATATGCACTGTGAATAATTGGATCAATTTCATCTATCAATCTAAATATGTTTGTTATTGTTTGTGGAAATTTGTTATTTAAGTACATGGGAAGGGGATTGGTAATGATGTTTCCGTAACTTGGAAATGTCGGGGCATATAACTAGTTACTCCTATTTGGTATTCGTGCTGCATATCAGCATCAATTAGTCAAGTAATTTCCATGCAACATAACTTGACTTCTCTGATCACATGTTGGTAATTGACAATGGCTGTGTTTGCTAATGGGGAACTGTGTGAATGAAGACAGCTGTCTAGAAATCAAGTCATCAGTATCAGTGGGGGTACCATAATTTTGATATTATTATGCGCAGAATGAACAACTTCAACTTAAAATTGCACATTTTCTGATTTCTTTCACATATAAATTGATGAGAATTTATAGACTGCACAAGGATACTTACGAGCTTCGTGATTAACTCTATAAAACACATTTTTGTCTATACGAGTACATATTGAAATATAAATGATTGCATACTTTTAGGATACCTCTATTAAGTTCAGTTACTACGAGAGAGGTGTACGTATATAAGTCAAGGCACAATCTATTCGAAGAAAGCCTACACAAGAACCTTCTTTCAAAGTGCAGATAAAATTCGAAAATGTTCTCGAATTTCTACCATAAGGAAGGTATGTAAGCCACCACACAATTAAAGTCGAGACGCAGTTGAGCAGAAATCGTAACAATATATATAGTATATATTAAAAAAAACAGTGTGAAAATCTTATTATTTAATTTTTTACGCTGCTGCCGACATTGACAAATGCAGATAAAAGCTTCCTTCGAGGTGTGGATAATGTTCTAGAATGTTCTCGAAAATTCTATCGAGGTGAAGATCATGCTCTAAAATATTCTACTTTAACCATTCGGAAAGTATATAAGCCAGCACGCAATGAAAGACGGGAGACAATTGAAAAGCAACCGTTCATCGGACATTTTAATCGAAACAGCAACATTTGTAATTGTGATTGAGAAGTAATAAAGTGATTAATGAATTATTAAATAAAGTGCAATTTGTAAGCTTAATATTAAGTGTGTAAATAGCAATAATTAAATAAAGTTAATTATTTTAATTTAATAAGCGATTGTTTGATTACTACACAATCCAGTGGTACGAATCCGAGTATTGAGAGTTAGAGTAAATTGTCAGGAGGGCAATTTCGTAAGAGTGTAAATTGTCAGGAGGGCAATTTCGCAACATCATTAATGACTGATGATGATTGTTAAAACATAAATGAGACCCTAAAAATATGCAATTCGCCTTTTTTATTCACCACACAGTATACGCTTAAAAAAATACTCTACAAACTTCTCGAAAGTTCCTTCGAAGTGTAGGGAATATTGTAGAATATTCTATAATATTGATGTATTCTAGGTCCACATACGAGAGGTATTTAACTCCGACACAGTCTACGCTTAAAAGAATACTATAGAATCATCTCGAAACTTCTTTTGAAGTCTAGGGAACGTTCTAGAATGTTCTAGTTCCACACACGAGAGGTATATATGGAAGCCACTACACAATTAAAGAGACGCAGTTGAACAGTGATCGTAGCAGTGTCTACATTAGTAACAGTAACAGTAATAAGTAATAAAGTGATTAAATAAAATTGTAATAAAGTAAACTTTAAGCCTAAAATAAATAGTGTATAAATTGCAGTAATTAAATAAAGTTAAATTATTCCATTGTAACCAAGCGATTGTTTGATTACGACACAATCCAGCGGTACGAATTCGAGTATTGAAAATTTGTTTAAATTGTCATTAGAACAATTTCGTAACAATATCTACTTGTGGTAACTAATGTTGAAGTGGTTCTTTCGTCAGAGTATGCTAGCGAGTTCATAGACACAGTTTGTCAAAGCATAGTACGAGTGTGTACTCGTAAAACTATCGCGAAAGTGACCAAAGATTTTCATGTTGAACAAAATTTAAGCATTTGTAAGGCATCATTAATGGAAGTACAGGATACCAGTATATGAGATTTTTACCCATTTTAAGTGAAATGTTCTTTTCATACACAAGACCAGACGAACTAGGACGGCAGAGGCGAACAGCAAATGAATATACTTTATTCAATAAAAACAAGTTCCACATCCTTAGCTCTGTGATAGAAGAATTTAAAGTCAAATGTTAATAATGTGAATGATTTATTGATTTGTGACCAAAAATAGAAACTTTCGGCTATTAATTATAAGTACTGTGGAGCCGCTGGTGTTTTATATGTATGGAAGAATTCCGAGCAGCAGGACTAAGTAACAATATGAAAAATGATTGGCTTTTGGGTATTATTCCCATTTTATATGTAGTTGTTGATGCATCATATTTATGTACGAGTATATATTTTTGCAAAAAACTTTTGGTACAGTTTCGCAAAACGGTGTATAACAGCAGTCAGCAATCCTTCCGAAGGCTTGCGCGAAAACTACTTTAATGAAGTTCACTATAAAGTGAGGTGGTGTTTTGGAGTATACGCACTTCAAAGGGTCGTTGGAATAAGCAACAATACAAGAAGCCGTTTGTTATTCCAATGTAAAAATGGCAAATGTCTACGTTGTTAACGTGTTCAATAAATTGAAAATGGCAATTTGCAATAATTGAAGTGATACTTAGAACATTTTCTTATCAGCTGATATTGGGAGCGAGACTCACCTCACAATAATGGAGCATATAATTAGACATCAATCAAGGGAGTCTGAGACTACTGAACAGAAATTAGAAAAAATCACATGTGCACGGAATTCACATTTTTGTATAATAATTGAAAACAAATAATGCAAAGAAAATATAAAGAACTAATTCGTGTGAATTCGTGAAGAATATAACGGCAGTAAAGGACTGTTTTGAAGACGAGAAACCTTATTCGAATTCCTTAAACTAACTAAAATACCGAGTACTTTATAAGTAATTAGTAAGTAGCTTAAGAGAGATTATGTGGTACGAGATTATCACTGAGGAGTCTACCTTATTTATGCCAACACGTTCTCCATAATTGGACCCCTCGTATGTGAATCAGTTATTCGAGCCAACTCGTGGCGGACACGAAAGGAATTGTTTTGTCGTATTAAGGGCATCAATTTGACTTTCTTGATAAAATTCACAGAAATTCACACCATTTCTTTAAATTATGTGTAATCCAGGAATCCAAATTGGAGATCCTCAAGTTGCCTTTTGTCCCCCAGATCATTCTAGCATGATATCGAACTTTTACTATGACAGAAACACACGGTGTTGTTAAGGAATTAGGAGATATGGAGTCCAAGCATGGGAAATACAGAAAAACCTGCAAAGATCTCGAATATTTTCGACTCATTGCATATTTTTATCATGCCTGTTCCAGTCTTAGACAATAAGTTTGTGGTAAAAATACTTCAACAAATGTAACATTCGCATTAAATGAGAATTATAAACTGACTAATTAATTTTTTTGTGTTATTATTATCTATATGACAATTTATTATATTGGAACTGTTCAAATGGCACAAAAGGAAGAATTATTTGTGTACCAATAACGATGTCGTCTGTGAAGTTTAATTGGTCTCCATTAGTTCCACTATTGCACAAGGTAATCCCATATATATATATTTGAATGCAATCATAAACTCTTGACCACTTTAAGCACGCTCAGAACTTGGCCGCCGCCAACGTTGTTTTCAAAACAAATTAATGCCTTTCATCATGCTTTTATTTGCAGGGAAGAATGATTGCTTTGTGAGCAAAAATAAGGAATTAGTTGGATTGGAAAAGCGTTGCTGTACTTTCATATGCGAGTTGCTGGCTTGACCCGGTTATTGACCACCAGCACGCAGTCACTTTGTTCTTACATAGGGCTAATTTATTACTTTATATGCGAATATAGAGAATAGAGAAATGTCGATGCCCATGCTCAAAAGGCAAGCGATTGAATACACAAGTCCACTACTCCTACATTGGCGTAGTAGTCTCATGCAATCAAATGCCAAAAGCAAATATTTCGCAATAGACAAATTTTAGTTCGAGATTTCAAAATGCTACCGTCCAAGCCAATTATTTATGCCAGGCCCCTTTATCCTTTCCGTGGTTGTCCTGAATCTTTGTTCGTCAGTGCACAAAGGAAACGCCGAGGGCGAACCTTTAAACAAAAAAAAGAGCAACAGTCCAATAACAACTTCATCCGTAATTAGCCCACAAATATTGAACTTAGCCGCACATCTTGGACAATATTTATATTCAAAACACGTACCAGTGCTCCTTGCGCTACAAACACGAGTAAGTCAGGAACACGCAATTGTGAAAAGTTCTTTAAACAACATTTGTTAGCTTAACACCCACAAATGTGCTGGCATTGAAACAACGGAACCAAACTTTGAGCGTATAATTTGCATAAAAGGGCACACGCCCAAACACTCAACTACAAATACGCACATCCAGTCTTCGCATATGTCTACGCATGCCATTCACATGACTGGGAATCAATTTAAAAATGGAATACAATTTCCAGAAGAATGTTTTTGTTGGTTAGTTTTGAGTTCTTTTTCTATTCTGGGGCGTGTAAAGTGAAACACAGTTTAGTGAAATTATACGGGGATTGTCGACGCCCCTGCATTCACACTCTCCTTGGTTGGATTTTATTATAATCCCATTTTTCTGGCTACGTGGTTCCTTGGAGCTTTCGTGTATTGGAGTTGCTCTTCCACACATCTCTATCAGAAATCGGTTTTTCTACTGATTCCCATTTTTTTGAGATGGGAATTAGAAATAATGTGTTGTGTTCGATTAGATTGGCACATGGGGAAGATAGTTATTGCTATGGGAATAGACCTGGTGAGACTATCAGTGCCAGTATGTATTCTGTTGAGTCCTACGCTCCACTGAGTGTAATTCCCATATCGTCCCAATCTAACCGCTTGGTGGCTCGATATTTATTGATCCTACACTCAACAGTTCGGAAGTCTGTGGCAACGCGAGTTCGATATCTCCTTTGTTCGAAAAGTTGTCGCATTTAAAGGCCTAAATTGGTTCACAAAATTTTCTGGAATTGTGTTTAAACACCAATATAATAGCACTTTAGTTTTTGAAAGTGCTGATTGATACTCATATATGGTAGATCGGATAATGATCCGGGTCCAATAAAACTAATTGAACTTTCTGGCTACATTATCCACCATTTGTAGCCACAGTTACCATTATTGGCACCTGGAACTCAAAAGCTTTACGATCTGTATGAAAATAACCTCAGACTGAATGTGAAATTTATTGAACATAATTTGGAACCATTTGGAGTTGTTTAGGTACTGAGTTAGATGAAGAACTAGATCCTAGATAAACCAGATTGGTGCAGAACTCTTGAGGCACGGTTGATTTCAAATGTGTAGAGCTGGGCAATAACTGATATACATAGATCACAAGATGTTCCATCATGGTGTTTTTGAAGTTCATTATAGCGGAAAGATCAAAGCTTTACGGTCACAATTACATGTCATTAAGAAATCAGCAAATCAGCCAATACTAAAGGAGGTCACTATTCAGCTTCCTAGGGAGGTAAAATATCTGGTGGTTGTTCTTGACAGTAAGCTTCTCTGGAAATCACACGTTGAACTAAAGGTAGCGAAAGCACTGTCAGCTTTTTGGCAGTGCAAGATAATCGTTGGCAAGACCTGGGGTCTGGCTCCTTCGAAGGATTTATAAGGCAATAAGGCCCATATTATCCTACGCATCTGTGATCTGGGGGAAAATATTGTCTCTCAAGGGGGTCAAATCTGCTCTATCAAGAATATAGTAAACTGTGGCTATTTGTTGCACTGGAGCCTTTCCGACAACTTCTGGCCCATCTCTTGATGCGCTGTTGAATCTTTCCGTCCTATAGGTTTTCATACAAGGAGAGGCCCTAAAGGACATTAGTAGGTTGAAGCACTATAGGCAGTGGGTGGGTGCGCTTTGGAATCTTGAAGATATTGTTGGCACTGAAATGGATGTTGCTAACATTTATTTGCAATTGATTCAATGCCCTCATATCCTATCACACAAAGACGGTACTGTATAAAAATCCAAATGGTTTGATCCTATGACTGATCCCGGTAGACACTGCTGTCGTATTTTCACTGATGGCTCCAAAACAGATATTGGATCGGGTTCTGGGGTTTTCGTGGAACTCAACGTTGACCGGCTCCATTACGCCCTTGGTTGTCAGGCTTCTGTCTTTCAGGCGGAATTGTATGCCATTCTAAGGGTGACGGACTTTATGGTGGAAAACAGATGGCGTAGCAGAAGTATCTGTATCTGCAGTAACAGTCAGGCTGCACTTAAGGCCTTAATCAGCCCCCTTGTCACTTCCAAGCTGGTGCTGTTTTGAAAATCCAGATTGAATTATGTTGGGAAGCATAACAATATGTTCCTTACATGGGTGTTATAGGTAATGAAGTCGCGGATAAACTTACAAATAAAGGATCTGAGACCAGTTTTACTGGCCTGGAACCTGTTCTTCCCATACCTTTTGCTACCATTAGGGCCACTATTAGTGATTGGGTTTCCTGTGCACAGAATCACGAATGGGGGGCCGTAAGAGACAGCACTTGGGCAAGGGCATTTCTGCCTGTTATTTCTGATAGAACGTCAAGGATTCTTCTGTCACTTGATAAAAGAGACTGCAGACTTCTGGTAGGATTGATGACAGGTCTTTTTGCATGGGCTAAGCATATGCAAAAGATAGGAATTGCAGACAGTGCACTTTGCCAGGCCTGTGAATAGGGAGATAAGACTGTGGACCACTTTTTGTGCATATGCCCCGCTTTAGCTAGAATCAGTTCCAAGGTATTTGGCACTGACATAAAAATGAAACAATATTCTAGGAAAGATGACACTTACTAACATTTATCCAGGCAGACCAATGCAAATAAAAATATACAAACAGGCATCATAATAAATAATTGCCAAATATCTTGCATGCTACGTAATCACAACAATTCAAATAAAATCAAAGTATCTACTGGACACACTAATAACTCTGGATTTTCCAGCACACTGACGCTAGCCACTCCAGAAGTTTAACTGCCGACCAGAGTCATAGTAGGGAAGAGATGATTACTGGCATCGATCTTTTCATTTTATGGAATATGGTTACATGCCACATCCTATCGAATGTTTGATCAATACAGAGCACAGCATTATTTCCTTTCGAATGGATGAAGGATATTTATTGCTTCCGATACTATTCTGAATATTTCCATGATCAGACATTAAGGCTCTTAAGCGCCATTTTTCAGTAATTTCGACACTACTGATTTAAGGCTCTTTGCCTATATAACGTCACTAGATTCTATTTTCCAGATTTCGTATCTTTGTGATTTTCAAAGCGTAATGATAGAGTAAAAACTTCCACGTAATGGTGGAGTAACAAAAACATGCATTATCAACCCTTATTGGGGTAATTCGGTCTCATGTTAAGTCATACTTTTCGTTCCAATCTTAGCAAAATAAAACAATAATAAATGGAGAAGATAATAATCTAATTATGTGCGATTGAGTTGTTTTCAAAATACTCATAACGAGCCAGTGTATGGACATGTATACGAGTATATACATGTGATCAGCGAAACTTTCTGAGTCGCTTCAGTTTTGTGCGCTATTCTGTGGCCAACTTTTTCCATACCGCTAGAGGTATATTCAAGAAAGTTTGCAGAAGCTTGTCTGGACTTTAAAGCAGAACTGGAAGGATAAATGAATCCAATTGAACAAAGAACAGGCCCATCTCGCATACATAAAACTGCCGACGCTGTATTTTAAATGACAATCACTGCGTCCGAATATGGGTTATACTAGAATGAATGCGAAATGTTGGCGGCATACGTATAACTTGAAATTTTGACGTCATACATTCGTGAAGAAATGTTTGTGCAATTAATCATATTAACACATAAAGGACATGCCTCGACAACATATATCATCAATTCTCTACAGCTCACTTCAAATTAGGCTGTTATCAATGGTATAGAAATAAAATGTAGTGATAATGCATATCGGTTCGATACTAGTGTGGTTGAAACAATGGGCGGTATGCTTCCTACCCCGCAGTTCGCACATATTATAACAGCGGCGCTATATTAGATTCATCGACAGAATTTTGCATGAGGGATCACAGTACCAGTATAATACACTTAATTCAAAATGGGGTGTTTTACACTAGTGCAACGCCCCCCAGTGACGGATTTGTATAAATCAAGGTCTGAACTATGTTGGTTTATGAAACTAAACCACGCCCTCCTTCATGTGAAATTAAACAATACGGAGAATATTCCTACACAGAGTAGACTTGAGTATTAAGTAATGTGTGTCCAATATCGCCATTCATTAACTCCCACGCTCACTTTGCTTATATGGGCGTGGTTGCAAAAATCATGTTGCGTAAGTAAATAGTATCTTGAACTGGGTTTACCCAAATTGGAGCCCCTTCTTTACGGTCTTCTTGTATATCCGTCGCCTCCATTTTTCGTTGACTGGGTAACTCATATTCTCACTGATCTGCGCTCGGTTAATATAATTTTCTACTAGCAGTTTAATATTCGCCTTATTTTATGTTTTCCAACATATTTTCGTTGCTTCATTAAGTTTTGATATAAATTGGCATCTGTTTATTTGGTGCGTGGCTTTTCACTGTGAACATTGTTGGTGTGTGGCATAATGTAGTAGTCCCGAAACTTTTGGATGGCATATTGCTAAGACAAAAGTAACTGAAGGTGTCAACAGCATATGAATGTTTATGTTAATTACGACAGAGCTTTTGTGTGTATTAATTTAGCATTAATACACGTATTTCATTTAATAGGAATTCACTTAAGAAATTGTCAACTAAGTTTAATTCACACCTGCAATTTGCCATGATGCAGGCTCCTGCTCCTAAATCAGTATAATAGTTGCTGGTACCAAGTCTCGGTACGACGAATCCAGTTTTTAGTTAAATATTCTGCTGTTATTATATTCTTTACGGAGGGAGGGAAAATCTTCAGAAAGGCACGAGGGGGTACGCACCACCCAAGAGTGTGAGATATTTACTCTCTAAAACCATCTCCCTAACCCAACAGTTACGTTAAGACAAAAATGCCTGATAGCCAAAGTTCTTTCTAAGCTGCGCGTAATTTTCCAAAGTCGCGCAGCCCCTCTTGTATTCCGCGCACAATGGGCATGTTCACCATATTTGTTTATATCATCTTATAAAAGAATTGCATCTAAAAATGGCAAAAATCCAGACACAGGACGACTTTCTCCCCACTTCCCAAGCACACTTTTACATACGTTTTGAACATTTTTGTTCACACATATTATTAGAGGGAACATTGATTTCAGCGATTTAGGATGGGTCTTAAACAGATATACAAAGAGAAGTACTCGCGGTGTGAAAGAAAAACTGTTATTTTCGATTTGAACATGAGTTTGGATTCATTGAAACAAATCACCTCCGAAACTAAATTGAAATCAAAGCACTACGAAACGGCGCCAAATCTAAATAGTTTCGATTACAAGCATGGAGATACAAAGGAGTGAAATTCCTTGTTCTTCTTGCAGGAGCATTAAAGTGGAGAATGCCAAGCAAAAAACCACTTTTTAATTCACCACTCATGAGGTTAAACACAAAACATACATTAAGCATAGTTCTACGGGTTTTAAGAGAGGGAAGAGGAGTAAGTTTAAGATGACTCACATAAGAGAGAATTTGAAAATTGGAGTTCCCTGTAAAGGAACGTACGCAAAACAATAAGAACCGCATTTTAGACGATTCAATAGCAACAGAGTAGCAGACATATCTCGGACACCAAACAACACTTGCGTATTCTATTGATGGGCGTACCAAAGAACTGTGCAGAAGTTTGGTAATAAAGGGGTTTCTGAACTCCTTTACCCAATGTGTTACGGCGCCTATCTTCAGAGGAGCTTTGTTAACTATAGTCCCAACGTGTTTACCAAAAGAAAGGTTTTGTTCAAAGGTCACACCTAAGTCGCGCATATGATCAATGGATAACCATGGTTTGAATAACAATGAAGTAAAAAATGAGCAAAATGGGATGATCCGTAAAAACACATATGTTTGCATGTCTTGCAGTTTAGTTGCATACAATGTATGTTGCACCAGTCACCAAAGACATTTAAATCATCTTGAAGCAATGGCGATTCGTTTGGGTTATCATATGGATGAAAAATGTTGAATCCATCCGCAATCATAAGAATGTTGCAATGGGATATACATGAAGGAACGTCGTTTTTAAAAATTGAAAATAGCAAGGGACCAAGGTGGCTACCTTGCGGCATGGCGGAAGACGCAGGAAATTCATCAGAAAACAATCCTTAAAATATCACCTGTTGGGTTCGTTGTGACAAATCTGTATATTTTAAAAGTAAGGGTGGGAAACCAAACCTGGAGAGTTTAAGGAGAAGAAGTATGTTTTACTAAATAGTATTATTATAAAGGTAATAACAGGAATTACAACGCTAATTTAAGAATAAAGAAAAATCAGATTCCAGTAATTTATTTATGTTTTTTTAAACATTGCCCTTATTCTTTACGTCCCTGATAAATTTTTATAAATTTTTGATCACACATTACAGTACATTACATACACACAATTTTAGAATATTATATGAAGAATGTGTGAATATAAAGGATTAAGCTGGTTCAATGTGCTCTGAAACTGTGGTTTGGAAGTTCGGCTATGAATTCAATTTTTGATTACTCGTACTTCTTTCATTCAAATGATACTTCAGAGAAGGTTGATTCAATTGGTTGGTGGATTGATTCAGTTGTTAGTCCCATGCACTAATTATGGAAAAATGTTTGTTGAAATTCGTGGCGTATTAATGTACTGTCTCTCCAGGAAAGACAATTTGTTCAATTTCTCTCTGAATGTGTCCCCGCATGCCTTGCCTCTTTTCAGAAATATATGTCCATTCAAACAAACACCCCCTTTGAGCGTTACCGCATAAAGTTATTATACCTCCGTGAATACTACGGCAGTGAAGCTAAAACAGCAACCTTGAATGCCCAGTTAATTGATTCGGTTTCTGTACCGCTCTATCGATGGGATTAATGTCCCACACATCGAGTATTGGCACTTTAATGAGGGGCCATTTATTTAATAAGTTTAGCTATAAGATGCAATACTAATAATTGGTTCTATTACCGCTGAAGTTGCCGTTGTCGCGCCATGTGTCTCTACACGTTCGCCTGCTGACGTCCAACGGCTTATGCGCCTAATGCTCGTCCATAAATAAATATGAAAAATTTCGGCTGCAAGAAGTGGTTCTCACAGAAACCACAAATACCTGCCTGGAATGCGAGCCGGACGCTGGCAAGGCTCGTAATTACGTGAGATTTCCACTTTGCGGGTATTATATTTAATTAATAGGATCCGCTGCCTGCCTCGGGCGCTTTTGCTTTTCATAAATTAGGAAGGAACGGCTGCATGGAGGTGCCGTAAATGATGCTCATACAATTTCATTTCACCGCAAACAAAAGAAATCGAGCCTTGTGTGAGCAGTCCAATTTGTTCATAAAAAACAGGCAAAATGTAGAAAGCTGTCCTTTTGCTATTTAGTTCGCACAATCCAATTACCGATCGATAGCAGAAGAAACTACGCAAATCACTTGGATTATCATTCCGAAACACGCCTCGGAAATGTATGTGAAATTCCATTTATTCCGCATTTACGCACAAATGAAGAAATTTCCTCCATGATGTATGCAAATATTGCCCAAATTGAATGGATTGCTATTTTATGTATTTACCCACAATATTCCTTTCGCTCTTAAAACAAATTTACAACTTTTTAGATGTAAGAAATTTATTTCGTGTTGCACTTACTGTCGGGTAGGGCTGCCAAATGTATATTGGTCGAGATTTATGGCGAGTAGAGGAGCTACTCTCTTATTAAGCTAAAAAGGGATGGGGACGCCTTTCCAATCCTTATTTGTTAAAAGCTGCTTTGCCAAATTAATTTCAAGATGAGAATGGGCCATCAAATGGAAATACAAAATTACCCAGATGAACATCGAATCAGAGATTATGCGTAATTAATATTCCCTTTCAATTCCAATTCCACATATTTTCCTCCATTAAACACCTATTCATGTCGACATTATTGTACTATCTTCTTCTATATACGTTAATATCAATTATACCTGAACTTTTGTCTATGTTCGGATGTTCAGAAGTATTATCTGCACTTAAAATGATAAAATCGGGAGGAGTACATCTTAAGCTAAAGTGAACATATTAGAATAAATCACCAAATAATTCGCATGTGATTTTAACCGATCCAATATTCAAATGCCAACAATTGGTCACCAAAATTCCAATAAGGTAAAAAACTACTCACAATTTAGAGAGCTTGAAAGACATCACAAAAGCTTTTGGGAAATCTGAGTATATACTCGTATGTTTGGTTTTTATATAGGTGAGAAGAATAAATTTGACTATTTTAGCACTAAGAAAAATATCACACTTCTCCCAGTTACTATACTATTTACTATGTGAAGATCCATTCCACCGATTTGGCAAATGTGCACCCTACAATATAAGCAACTGTAATCTCTTCGTGGACAATAGATAATAAATGGTCAAAGCATGGATAGTAAATAAAGTCAATCAAGCAACGAGAGCAGAATGTTGAAAATTAGGTAGGCACACTGACGTGATGTGACGGTTTCTGATGATTCCATGGTCATGGTGTCTGGCAGAATAGGTGCAACCGTGTCACATAAGCAGCCGATTAGTACAAACTAAGATCTACCCTCCCTAATCCGGGGTGTCATGGGTTACAGTTCCAAGCAAATCCAATCACCACAGGTCTCATTCAAGATCTCAATGATATATAATCTACATTAAGTGAAGAAGCGCTTCTGACAATACAATAGCACCTCAAAGGATGCGGATACAGCAATACCATTTAACCCTAACATTAGGAACTTCATTGTCAACGGTTACAATATCCAATGGGCCATCCATTTTTTCTCACCGGACAAATCCCCCAGAGCTAAAGGAAGTCAAAGCCTTAACTGATCAAAATCTATAGCGCTGGCATCCTCTTAGCTTAAGTAGCATGAAGTGGGAACATAGTAAATGTGGTATTCATACCCAAAGGAGGAAGACGCAGTTTTGCAACAAAAAATTCAGGCTATAAGCCACACATCATACATCGTTTCTACCGAAGACTCAAGTGAAACTTTCAAACAAGGATTATACGATTATTACATTCCTCGACATTGAGGGAGCTTTCAACATCATTAAATCACAATTGATACTGGCCGAGCTAACGGATCTAAAATTTGCTTTTTAGTCGATCAGTTTTAGCCAAGAACAGGAAACTGAGAATGAAGTAACGAAACACACTATAAAAATACAACCCGAAACTCTGAAGGGTATATTCCGACGTAATATATATGTTGGTGAAAACATAGTGTGGTCGGTGGAAGATGACATTTGAACGAGGATATTTTTTTATGCAATAAGCACCTTGTAACGAAAATCTTTATGAAAAGATAAAAAAGCAATGAACCTTTCATTAAAATTTGAGTTAGAAGATTCCTGCACCGAAATTCAATCCACAATCCATAATAAAATGAGACAAGCAGACGTAAAGCAATTAGCAATCAACAAGTTCTATCGGTAACAATCGAGTCAGGAGGTTATCCTTAATGGTTGTGAGCCTCGATTGTTTCTAAAAATTACCCTGTCCCTCTCATGTGTCAAAGGTGGAAAAGTCAGTGAAGTATGTGAGAGTGATGAAATGCCACCTCATGTTCTTGGGGAAAAACATATAATATCATGTAGAATATAATATGAAGTTGAAATCTCTGCATGTAAGGAAAATTATAAAGTCACCATCTTTGAAAGGTAACTTCTGCTTATTTATAAATACACCATATGTGTTATTAGTGGTCTGTTAGGTCAGGACCTCAAACAATTGTCTGTCAATAAGAAAGTTTGAGTCACAGTCTCACTCTTTAAATAACAATTTGAACATTATTTGGTGCCTGAAGTTCGGGAGAATGCTGTAGATTATTGATAATATACCAGAACGCATACTTGTTGAACACTCAAGAATAAACGACTTTCTTCCACTACTGCTCGGAGGACATCCTTGATTCTGCTGCTCTCTGATTAGTACTGCTGCACCATTTAGCGAACGTAAGCGAAGAGGACGATTTAAGAAATCTAATTTGTACAAGGCAGAGAAAAACCCACGGGCCTTAAAGATCATTTCTTATATCACCAACCAAATGACAATATTTCTCAATGCCATCATCAAGCAATGAAATACTAATGTGATGCCAAGAAACAGAAAGAAACCACAGTAAACGATTAGTTGTATTGGAGCCTTTCCGACAACTTCTGGCCCTGCTCTTGATTCGCTGCTGAACCTTCCAGCCCTAAACCTTTTTATGCAAGGAGAGGCCTCAAACACTATCTGAAGGTGAAAGCACAATAAACAGTGGGTGGATGCGCGTTGGAATCTTGAGGATATTATTGGCACTGACATGGATATTACTACCATTTATATGCCCATTGATTCAATGCCCGCGTATCCTATCACAGAGAGGCGGTACTGCATACAAATTCCAGAGGTTTACTTATGGTATGACCGCACGATTGAGCCCGGTAGGCGGTACTGTCGTATTTTCATCGATGGCTGCAAAACAGATATTGGATCGGGTTCTAGGGTTTTCGTGGAACTCAACGGTGACCGGCTCCATTACGCCCTTGGTTGTCAGGCTTCTGTCTTTCAGGCGGAAGTTGAAGCGATCCTAAGGGCAATGGACTAAGTGGTGGAAATCATTTGGTGTGGCAAACGTATTTGTGTCTGCAGTGACAGTCAGCCTGCGCTGAAGACCTTGCTCAGCCCCATTCTCACGGTAGTGATTTATGTTATAAATCATAACATTCTGACAGTAAAATGGGGTCCAGGACATATGGGCCTTAAGGGGAATGAAGTCGCGGATAAACTTGCGAAGAAAGGAGTTCTCCTGTTCTCCCCGAATGAAGTCGCGGATAAACGAATGAAAGAGTTTTCCTGTTATCCCTGTACCTTTTGTTGCCATTAGGCCAATATTAGTAATTGGGTTGCACAGAATCGCGAATGTTGGTCGTAAGAGACAGCAGATGAGTAAAGGCAATGCTGCCTGTTATTTTTGATTGAACGTCAGGGTTTCGTCTCTTTCTTGGTAGAAGACTGAAGACTTCTGGTAGGACTGATGACATGTCATTTTGCATAGGCTAATCATATGCAAAATATAGGCATTGTTGACAGAGCACTTTGGCGGGTTTGTGGAGAGGAAGATGAGACGTTAGACCACATTTTGTTCGCATGCCCCGCCTTCGCTAGACTCAGTTTCGAGGTATTTGGCACTGACATCCTAAGTAGTGAAGACTTTGGCTACCTAAGGACACATGATCTACTGAGGTGTGTTCACAAATCAGGTAGATTCAAAGAAAAACGAAAACGGGTTGTCAAATATAGTACAATGGTTGTCTTTTGGTCTGAGTGCTATATATGACTAGTTGTTTGATTTTTAGTATTGTTTATATGTCCCTATACAAGAAGGGTTTTACCACCATGCCAAATTTAGTTCATCGATATTATATAATCCCAGGTACATGTACATATTAACAGACTTTTGTTCCATCGTTCCATTAACACTTGTCAAATCTTGTTTAAATTTCACTATATATTGGAACCATCACTTAGTTTATTCTCCTGAATCTGTCATTATACCCCATCTACAGTTTCCAAGCGCTTTTTTATTTCGCTGCTTAAATTGTTCTGACTTCCGTTACCATATTCAGTAACTTCAAAGATGGTTGCGATTTATTTCATTTACTGGTTGATTGTGCTAAAACCACGTACGATGTATTATACTTGGCTGATAATATCGTATTTGGCTGAAACGCCTGCGTTATTTTTTCTAGCTAAGCTCCATTTCAGAATTCCGATTTGGCAACCCTAACTAAGGGCCTGCCTTCATAGGCTCCTTTAATTGTCAATATGTCTCTATTGCTATATTTATTAGTTGAGACTTTATGGCCAAGGACCTGAAATCTTAATTAAGTCTGTGGAAATGATATAAATAATCAAGTTATTAGTGGAGCATTGTTTGGAAGGACACATTTATTATGTCTGTCTGCCGAGACTTCGATTATTTTGTAGTGATGTGTGTGAGGATGTTGGTAATCTTTTCATCGCATGTCTGTGTTGTGTTAATGTGATTTATGGACACTTTCTGCTTTTAAATGGGAGCAGAGTGATTTGTGCTGTAATGTCGTATGTCCTTCAATGTCATGGAAGAATATGTGCTTATTTTATTGAATTTCTGGAACAACAACGCAGTATTGAACATTGATTATTACTTCCAATTGACGATTTCAAAAACGAGTAAATTAACGCACTTCATTAAAGAGGAGAATAAAGCAACAACAAAGATTTCATGGTGGCAACCAATCAAAGAGGAACTCCATTCCCATTGTTGCATGCAAAAACCGCGACAAACCCAGATATGCTCCGTGTAGCAAATACAGCGTAGGAATGCCACAGGCAAACGTACGCCATGCAGCTTTAAAGCCTGTAGAAGGTTGAGCCCATGCAAATGCTTCCGCCGCTTGCTTAACCGAGCGCCAGCAGATGCCCACCTGAAGGCATAGGAGTGAATATTGTATTGTGTGTGAGCTACACAATAAAATGGTTGCACCCCTATGAAAATTTCAGTGCATATATCTTCTATTGTCTTTGAAAGCAACACCATTCGAAAGCCAGAATAAAACAATGCAACCCACAACGCTATTCATATAAAGGAACCGACACAGGACACTATTGAAGCTTTTTCTGATAGCATTAAATGGGAAAATGGGAATTAAAGTATTTGCGGGTTTTCCCGCACTCTTTTGAAATTCATTAAACCCCCAACAAGCACGTTATTAGATATATTTTAAACGGAAATATCCTCCATATCCTTCGTGATATACTGCAATATATTCTGATATCCATTTCTCTTGTCTACTGGATCAAATTCCCTTCCAACATTTTCCACTAGACTTCGACTCCAATCAATCATACTGCAACTTTCCTATTGATCCTTACATGAACAAATGGAACAGAGCTCTTCTCATGGAGAGCAAGTTAAGAAATTGATACTCGGAGAGCATAACAATTTCCTAGAATCATTCCCTTTTTCATTCTAGATAACTTGGCTGTGTGAATCATTCCCAACTTTTAGCAAATGTGTTGGTTTTAATGAAGAGGACACTGGCTGTGCTCGGCAGGACTTGGTTCACAATTGTCCTCAAAGACCTGACATAAATTATGCAACTTACTTTAACAACTTTATGGCATAATCAGGGTAGCTTCTATGCACTTCTGCATCGCTCGTGAACTTCCCAGCTGCGCTTCAACTTTTGGCGCGTGAATGGCTTTTTTTCTGATACAAGCGCAGGAGTCGCTCTAGAAAGCATGGGCAGAGTGCGAATTTTTGCTAATTTTGTTGCCTACTGAGTTTGTAACTCAATTGAGTTGTTCTTCCTTTAATTCCTGGAAATTGGTTCATTGCAATCATTATTTGCAGCTAACGTGGAATCGGTGAGGAATTCAGCATAATCGAAATTGCCGATACAAATAGAATTTCCAGGAAATTGCTTTCGGAAAAAGTTTGCTAAGTTTTTTACGAGTAAATTCAATTCGATCTGAAGACAGTACAAATACAGCAAAATTCTCCAATTGTAGGGAAACAAGAACGAGACTGATTTAACTCCACAGCGAATTGTTAGGAACTTTCTTTCCAAAGCAGAACATATTCCTTAAGAAGGTGGTTTCCTGAATGACGCCTCAGAGGCACTTTTAAGCTCAGATCGATTTTAATTTGAGGGGGTGGAATGCTATTCAGGAATATTCTATTGGAAATTAATGCATTTTTTATTAGCTTTCTCAAGTTATGAGTACAGTAGTTCTCTTTGGCTGACGATTTCAATCAATCCAGGAAGATTACTACCTTGAATACGATTTTAATACCATTAAGTTGAGCAGCAACTTTAAAGAATGCACGAATATTTCATTTGCAAGAAGTGCACAAAATCTTGACACGGTCCAGTTAAAAATTTCAACGATAGCAAAGTGTCTTCTGGAGGTGCTTTTCAAACTGAACACATTTTTCTCGGCGATAGTGAAATTATAGAATCTTTAAACAATCTTTTGGCTAATGAAAACAAATCAAATTATATATACTCTCGGTTTCCAATTTGGGCAGACTTCAACTTTCAACTTTCCAATTACGGAATGAAGGTCTGTTATACCAGTTCAATCAAACCCACATCTTTTCATTAGCTTTGCAACACTTTTTTAACCCGCTATCAGGCCATCGTCTCAGTTGAATCGATTATACGAGGGCGGATTGATGTTGAAGCTATCTAGCGCTAGATGGCAGCACAAACACAAAAACATTTTTTAGAAATTGCGATCTGTCAAACGTCAGCTGTTAAAATTTCACCCAAATTCATCGATTAGTTTATTTGTTGTAGTCGTTTGAAGTAAGCAACTTTTGTGTTTCTTGAAAAATGGAAAAAAGCGAATTTCGTGCAGTGATTAAACACTATTATTTGAAAGGGAAAACGGCGAAAGAGACAAAAGAAAAGCTCGATAAACATTACGGTGAGTCTGCTCCGTCAGATTACATGGTAAAATATTGGATTGCTGAATTTAAACGCGGCCGAACAAGCACTGCAACAATACCATCAACAGGAAGGCCAAAAGAGGTGGTTACTGAAGAAAATATCAAGAAAATCCTCGATATCGTTATGAACGATCGCCGAGTCAAGTTGCGTGAGAGTGTTGAAATGGTAAACATATCATATGAACGTGTGTTCAACATTTTGCATGAACATTTGCATATGAAAAAGCTATCGGCAAGATGGGTGCCGCGTTTGGTCAGTGTCGAATAAAAACGACTTCGACAGACCACTTCACAGCGGTGTTTGGACATGATAAAGCATAATCCTGTTGATTTTTGGCGTCGATTAATAACTGTTGATGAAACGTGGGTCCACCACTACACACCTGAAACCAAAAATCAATCGAAACAATGGCTGGAAGCTGGTGGAAGTGCTCCGAAGAAGGCGAAGGCAGTGAAATCGGCTGGCCACTATATTTTGGGATGCACACGGAATATTGCTCATCGATTATCTTGAAAAAGGATCCAGAATCACAGGAAAGTATTATCGTGCATTATTGGATCAATTGATTGATGCAATCAAGGAAAAACGACCACATTTAAAGAAGAAAAAAAATGCTCTTTCTTCAAGACAACGCACCGGTTCACCCAGCATTAGATACGATGCTAAAATTACGTGAAATACAGTGCGAATTGGTTAATCATCCACCTTATAGTCCAGATTTAGCTCCTAGTGACTTTTGCCTGTTTCCAAACTTGAAAAAATGGCTCGCAGGAAAAAGATTCATCTCAAACGAAGAAGTGATTACCAAAACTAGCGCGAACTTTGAGGGGTTCCCGAAATCGTATTATTTAGATGGTATAAAAAAGTTGGAATATCGTCTTACTACTCGTAAGTGTGTCGAAGTAAAAGTAGCCTATGTTGAGAAATAAATGGTTTTTAAAAAAAAAAATGTTTTTTTCCTACTTAGGTAGCTTCAATATCAATCCGCCCTCGTATACGATTGGAAAAATATGGTAGTATATTACCTCGAAAGTAAAATGTAGACATTTTTTTAGGTAGTGACCATACAAAGACACAAGTTTATATTTCAATTCCCGCTGTCACACTGCTAGGAATATAATCTTTCAGGGGGTTTTACTCAAAATATATTTGTGTGCCTTTCTCGGAGCCAGTTAGTTCCATTCCTTGCTTTGGAATTCAGTTGCAGTGAAAATTCTGCTCGATTCGTCAGTCATTAGCAGCTGCAAGGCCTCTTACATCGAACCACCACGGTGCTCTGAATTAATGTGTTCCAACTATTTAAATTAAAATTTCAATTTTCTGCTTCATTGACGTCATTCCATGCGGGGGTAAATGACGAAAAATGACGTCAATTTGATGCCAGCGGAAATTGCGTTCATTGATGAAAGGGTTTCAATTTGTGTACATTAAAAACGCAATGTTTACAAATTAGTTCACTTTCACGCCAACGGGTTTGGAATGGACCTTTATAATTCTCATTATTGAGTAATGAGAACCGCCGAAGTAGAGAAGTTGGTCGACTTTATGCGGGTAGATACCAAATTGGCGACGTTGGTGAAGGGAACGCGAAAACAAAAAAAAAATATTGACTTTTAAAGCTTTAAGGAAATGTCTTTTGCTTTAGAAAACAATTCATTTTCTATGCAATATGGAAAATGAAACAATGATTTTCAGATGATATTCACACAAATTCAGATGATATTTACATATTTAAGCCAAACAACCGGAAAATAATGGGAAAAGGTAACGAAATCATCACTAAGTTTAGTAAGAATACAAAGATATGTACATGGAAGCAATAGAGAACAATTGAGTGCTCGGAACTAAAAATTGCAATGAGGACATTCTTGCAGTCTAATTAAAATAATACTTCTTTAAAAAGCTAATAATGTTTCTTTGAAAAGCTATTTATATTTCATACCGTCGGCAGATCAAAACTCAAATCAGACCTAAACTCAAATCAGACATTTGAATGAATCATACAAATACGAGGACCACGCATGGCTTACTTCTAACGTACTTTGGAACGTATCAAAATTATATTCAGATAAAAGTCTAATGGAGACTGGTGTATTTCAAACGGCCAAATCGAAAGAGAGTACGACCAAATACGTAATCAAAGATTGAGAAAGGGAAAGATTGCTTAGACTGTGGGCGTCTAAATCAAAGCGAAGGCAAAACTGAATTCGATGCACTTTCAGAGTCGGTTCATACATTTGAATGAGACAAGGATAAATTATAGTACACCAGAGAAAAAGGAAAATATTGGAATGATTGTAACAGATTAGATTCGGAGCAACCAAGGTCAAGGCCACAGTTTCCCAAATGCAAGCGGCATAATCTACATCAATATCGTTGAAAAGAGAAAAAATTATAGCCGTGGAAATTCGTCGCTTTTATTGGACCGTTTCAATGAAGTTTTGAAAGAAAAACTTCCGTATTTGACGACAAAAAAACAATTCTTTTCCATCCAGACCCAAGCGTATGTGGAAAAATCACTTTATTTAAGATACGATGTGAGAACGTAAATTATTAGTTATTTATGCTCCCACATTAACTACAACGAATAAGCAAATGGTTACATGCACCATTGCACAGAGACCCACCAACAAACTATAGAAGTGCACGATCATCCCCCAACATCCCACACTCTAAACAATTAACAAGAAAGGTAAACACCCCCATGTTAATTACAGCAACAAGAACAAAGATAACAACAGCACTACGGCCCACAGCCATGTTTTGGATCCAGCTGACTGCTGACAACAACACTTTAGGACAACTGGGAACCACTGCAGCCAGGTGATTTACCACTATAAGTTGAAGGTGGCCCAAGGTCAACTGGGAGCAACAGCAACAAGCCTGGCCTTGACAACAGGCGAAGCCAGCCAACGGAGTAGAGACCATACAACGATGCACCCGTAACAACACAACGCACTGGCTGACGGCTGGTGCTATATAAGCGAAATTGTCTGGGCAGTAGAGTCTCTTTGATCCAGCATCACTCGGCAAAGACACATCAAAACAAGCTCTTGCTTGGCAGGGAAGCTTACGACTTAGCACCAGTTAAGCCTACTTTCTGAGCACAGACGCAGTCGAGTAACCTCCAAGAGGCAACTCTTGTCGAAGCGACAAATACGTAGGGAAACTTAAGCATCCTATAACGGAGGGTTTTTATAGACTCCACTGGGATACAAGATTACAAAGACAGAGCAGTGGTTTAGGGTTTTTATGGATTCCACAGAGACTTTGCTAATGCAGGCAGAACCAGTGATTTAGGGTTTTTACCGACTCCACTGAGACTTTACTAACGCAGATAGAGCCAGTGGTTTAGGATTTTACCGCTTCCACTGGGACATTGTGACACTCGGCTAGGCACTACATAAACAACCTTTACTAGGCGTATTCATTATTATAGAAAACTCAATAATTTTAATAAAAAACACACTAACATTGAAAATTCATACTGCGTTCGAATAAATTTCTGCTACGAACCCTGAACCCCGCTGACGATACCCCAGCGTAAGTAAGTTCGTTACAACGGATTGCTTCCGCAGCCTCTGTATTGTCCAGATTGAGCCCTATTGCAGGGGCATCCTGTTTCCGCACTTGCAGTAATGAAGAGGCGGAAAAGATTTGGCTACAAAAATGACGACAAAGACACTGCTGGAGATATAAATGGACTTTAATGATTTAATATGAAATACGTGTAATAATGATGATTTTTCAATAATGTATTTTAACAGTTAGTTAAGTTTTTTCCAAGACTACTTCTCTTTTCAGTGGACACAATTTTCGAACCTTTTCTGCGCACAATACCTCTTCACTATACATCTCGACTTCTTTTTCCATATCCGCGATGCAATCTAGTTGCCTTTTCAATAAATATAATGACAAAATTCTCTATCGTCCTCACACTACAAACGAAATACAATTTTACATACATTCCTTTACATGATCCTGAACTCGGTTTTTATTCTTGGTTTTATGTCGCCGGATGATCAACGCAAGGAGAAAAATAATTAACTCCAGAAATAATAATTTTCAGTTCTGTGTCTGTTTCTGCTGCCGTTTCTGTCAATCTGCATCGTAAAATGTGCATTTTTTTAATTTCCAACTACGTCCACAACACGTGTGACAATATCACATCAAATGACCGCCTACTTGAAGGCAACGCACTTTTCGTGTCGCTCCACAGAATAAAGGGGATAATTAGAACGAAACGTTACCAGTTGAATATAAAAAATCAATGAACTGAACACTTTAACTGTTTACAGGCGTGCATCGTGCATCGCATTTCAACTTTTTAATTAAACACCCGTTGTGTTCTGATACGCATTATTATGCAACAATTTCCGATTATAAAAGCCATTGCGTTGGCTTCGAATTGATGTGTGTGAGTAGCAAGCTGCCATAGAGGGGCGTCACCAATCCGTCAGAGCACTGACGCAAATGTTAAATTCAACACTTAATCAGCAAGCCGCACCAGCACACACCCTAACTGCAAGTGCAGCAGGACTGCAGCAGGCTGACTGCCAACACCAACGCAGGCAGACGCAGTTTATGGCAAAAATTTAGCTTGAAAGTGTCAACGATCGATTTTCTGTCAAGATATGAGACAAGTAAAAATACGAGTACTCTTGCTCCTCCAGCCTGCCTCGCAAGCCATTTTGCTGCTCATGCTGGGGGCGTACACTCGTGCAAGTTATTACACTGTGCGTTTGTCACTCCAATAACCTTATGGCATTACTTAAAGTCGTTGTCCTTATTTACTTCGGGTGCGTTTTTGTGGGATTTTGCAATGCTCTACAGTGCTTGTAAGCATACTTTGAGGCGTTCGCCAGTGCTCATAAGTTAATGAAATTTCAGTATGAATACAGTACAAAAATCACCGAATTCTTTGGGGTTATCATACTGATGGCCAACCAGTAAAAGGGTTCCGATGCTGTATCCGTTGACTTAGAACAGGGGTCCTCAAAACTATGGTGGGGATATATTTTATTTTATAAAAAAGACTCGTCCTTTCACTATTCAGTCCGTGTTTATTCTGAACTTTTAAATATAAGAATTGTACAAACAGTACTCAACTAATGAACAATTTTTCTTCATGAACTAAAGTTGGAAAATATTCTAATTACAATACAATATTTATAGGAAGCAATTTTATGCATTTAAATGTTACGTTGACTTGGCGTTTACGCTGACTTAAGTTCTGGAACAGCGGCCTCGTTGCGTTGTTTTGTTGATGCCGCCCCACTTCCGTTGCAATCAGTTGCGTTCCAGTTGCTGCTTTTAATGCTTAATTAAAGCCGCTGTTCATTTGTTGGTCGACTCAATGCTGCGTACAACACTAACGCGTTCGGGGATACGACTATTTTCAGCTTCCTCTCCGACGTTACTTGCGTGTATGCCTTCAGTAAGACCACATACTCAATTGAAAAGTATCTATTGTATACAGTTTGTGCTTCATTGATCTAGATCTGAGTCACGTGAATAGTCGCGGCTTCATTTTAGTTCAATCACCAACACAATATCTATAGTTTCTTTCCAAATATAAAAGTAGAGGAACCTTTCTTCATGCTAATTAATTAAACAGGATTACAAATTCGGGTCAACTTTTGTGCCCTAGAGGAAGAGAGCACTTCTTCACGTATTGTTACGTAATTGCCTTTCAGACATTTTTTTGCCAAGCTCAATACTTGGATTCGTATCGCTGGATTGTGTAATAAGCAAACAGTTGCCTCTTCAGTTAGAACAATTGGTCTTCGTCGAACTTACTATTGGCTTTAAAAGTTTGCTCGCTTCTCACACTTCGTCTTCGCTTATAGTGTGCTTCAGTTAGTCAGTTGTTGCACCAACTTTTCTATTTACATCACTCTGCGACGATCACTTGTTAACTCTCGTTGCTAACACGACACTCACGCTGCTTGCTGCCACTCTCAGGATTCGGTTATGATCCTTTTGCCACTGGGGGCTCGTTCCGGATTCGGCTATGCTCACTGTCACTGGTTAACTGATCTGCTCCTACGATGTTCACCTCCGCCTACGCTCACTGTTTCACTGCTGCTGCTACTACGATGTTCCCTTGTTCACTTTCACTTATTTACTGATCACTGATGTCTCGTGTGCAAGAGGTATATAAGCGACTGCACACGAGAACCTCAACTAGCCTCCGAACGCAGCTTTGCATGCATTCTCGCGTGTGCATTTTTAGGGGTCGAAATCGACTCTCATCCTGACACATTCAACCAATCAGATGGCTTGTTGACACGTAACAGTATTTTTGCGCGCGGAATTCAAATCCGTAGCCAGATTTTCGCTAGGTGGTCCGAATTTTGAGGTTTGCATGTTCGTAGCATTGAGTTGTCACAACAGCTGGCAGCTGGTTGAATCAGTAGCGTGTTCACTTCAATTTGACGCAAAAATATATGCAATAGAAAAATAACATATAGAAATGTCGAAAAGACCGTGCAAGGTCAACCCGAACTACTTTTGTTACGTTTGCGGTTGTTATATTGTTGCAAAGAATGGCAAAGTCATAACAGATTCGCTGAAAACTCCACAACTGCACTACTTTGGTTTCGCTGTGGGAGACTTAGAGAAGCCATGGATACCTAAATTGTTTTATAATGCGTGTAGAACAAAGTTATATAGATGGTCGATGGGCGAGGAAACATATTTTCCGTTCAAAGCGCCAGTGCCGTGGAGACAACAAAAAAATCACACCAAAGACTGTTATTTTTGTTCCACAAATGTATGTGGGGTGGAATTGATATCACCCCAATGGCGATTCAGGCAGAGTGAGATGTCTCGGCTCGATTGCCTCTCGTGACGAATAAAACAAAAACTTTGATTTAATAGTATAATAAAGTTTAATATAATATGTTCGTTTGTCGACCGCTTTAGTGAGCGTCGGTACGGCCGTCCTGTTCAAAGTCCCACACGAGATTGCTTTTTCTTCTATTTTCTGTATTCAGTGTTGACATCTTGCCGTCCCTTACGTATCCCCTGTAACCTTTACTCGTATAATCCCTAAATCCCACATGTATTTGGTATTAGTTCAAGAACTGTACGAAACATGAAGTATGCCGACTTTTTATCCGCACCGAAGCCAGTTGAACATTTACACAATGATCCATTCCCGAAGGGTCCAGGTCTCAGAAACTTCTGATCCCAATACAAGCAGTGTCAGCGAAATGGTGTTCAACGAAAAAATTCAGTAACACAAGCTGAACTGAATGATTTGGTCCGCGAATTGCATTTATCCAAAGGAAATGCTGAAATCCTGGGATCACGTTTGCAACAATGGAAATTTCTCTCGAGCGAAAAGAGAGTCACTCATTTGGAGAAAAGATAAAGTGCTATTGGCATTCTTCGAAAAGATAAATCAAATTTGTTTCTGCAAAGATATCATTTAGATTATCAGATTATTTCCAACAATGAATCAATCATACGGCAAAAATTAATGGCGACTTTTCATCGAGGGTTCTAAATACAGTTTGAAGCCGCTCTCCTGCATATTGGAAATAAAAAGCCGTCGATTCCAATTTCTGATCGCGTACACACCAAGGAAAGTTACGAATCGATGAAGAAATTTTGAGATTGATTGATGAGTACAACGAACATAAATGGAAAATTTGCGGCGATCTAAAGATATTTGATGATTTCGGAGTAGGATATTAAGTGAAACTAATTGATTACCTATATGTTCCAGGTTATTGGCATGTTGATTGGAATGCAGAGCGGCTTCACGAAATACTGTTGCTTTCTTTGTCTGAGGGATACTCGAGCAACAGCGCATCTTTACGTTAAAAATGAATGGGCATCTCGAGACCATTACTCACCAGGCAGACAAAACTTCCCTAACAATTCACTGATTGATCCAAATAACGGTTTACTTCCTCCACTACATACTAAACAGGGACTCATAAAGAATTTCGTTAAAGCGCTCGACCGCGACCGGGCGGCTTTCCAGTACTTAACTCGTCTGTTTCCCAAGATTTCTTACACCAAAATAAAATAAGGGATTTTCGTTGGACCTGACATATAAGGAAACTGATGGCTGACGACAACTTTCCGCGATGTTTAACACCCACAGAAAAGGCAGCATAGGCATCTTTCAGGAGCATTGTCCGTAACTTCCTTGGCAACCGGAAAAGTGACAACTACAGGCAAATTGACGCTCGTATGTCGCTAAAAATTCATTTTCTGCATTCCCACCTGGGTTTCTTCCCGGAAATTTTTGGTGATATGAGTGACGAGCAGGACGAGCGGTTCCATCAAGTTTACAGAGAATTGAGAGAAATTACCAAGGTTTCTGAGACGAGGGCATGATGGGCGATTATCTTTGGAGTCTACTACATGAAACAGACCCACAAGAATACACACGAAAAAGTTACACAGCACTTCATTTCGATATTTTGATTTATTATTGAAAATATTGCTATCTATCGCTATTTCAATTGTCTCGAAAAACTGACGGCCTTGGGAAAAACGAACCCCAGATTCGGCATCAGCATCGAAAATTACCGAAGGAACTCACTTTGGTTGCCGAGGTACAAACCGTGTATTCCTGTGTTACTAATTAAAATTTATGCATCAGAATAATTGGAAACCAATGGAAATGCCACCTCGTTCTGCAAATATAAATTTCACTCCACTAACACGCAAGTGCAAATAGATTGCCAACAAGACAGTGTTTAACATTCAATTCCAAAGCGTCCCTCGTTGTGGTTTAACGATGTACACCGCAGACTTCAGATACTCCCAACAGAAATAATGGACAGGTATTAAATTAAACGATATTGGTGCCAGATAAATTTCAGGAAATTTCGTGGTAATAAAATTGGTCTCTAAATAAACTAATGATTTCTCCCAATTTAAGGCCGTCCAGTTGAAATCAAACGTTGACCTCATCAATGGTTTGGAAGTTATGGATACGAAGAGTCACTAATCATTACTATGAACCCAGCAACGCCATTGGGAGTTATGGGCTACTGAGCCTCATGTTTAAGGAAATAAACAAAAAATATTCAATGTACACTGACTTTGGAAATGAATTTCCAAAACTTGCAAATGTTGTTCCGACATCATTCGATAGGTGTATAGAAGTTAGGGCCATTTGAAGTTTTATCAGTGTTTGATTTGGGACTCAAGGGTAACATAGCTATGAGCGATAGCTTATTTCGTTCGAAATTTGACTGAATAGAAATGTCAAGAATATTCACACCACGAAAAACTCTTCTATTTGGAATATGGTCCATAAATAATTTCCTTTAATTCAAAGTTTTGTTGTATGAAACAAGACAAATAATGATGAATAAAGACCTCTTCATTGTTCTAATTGGGAAGAAGGAATCGAACTACAATAGAAGAGGAGGGGTGGCGTAAGGGCATGAAGCCCAGCCGAATGACCTTTAACTTTTACACAAACATCACCAAAACGATGAATGGTGTTGGAGTGGGCATTTGCTGCTCAGAGTTGGGAATTAGGCAGCCTATAAAGCTGTCTGACCAGAGCAGTATCTTTCAATCGGAAGTCTTCGCTGTTAGGAAAGCCGCAGAGCCAGCCTACACCAAGACAGGAAATGACTCAAAAATAAACATGTACGTGGACGAGGCAACGATAAAGGCGATCAACTCATATAGTATAAAATCTAAAAATGTCCTACAGAGCAGGGAAGCCATAGAAAGGCTGGTCGCAAATAGAAGACTGCATATCTATTGGGTGCCAGGTCATCAGGGCATAGAAGCAAATGAAATAGCAGATGAGATAGCAAAAAACGCTGTCTATTTAACACTTGAACAAGAAAACGACACACAGAAACCTCTTCAAGAACTATTCAATGAAACGGACGGACACACGAGTAGGCAGGTGAAAGCAAGGTGGGGCACAGTTTAGACACCTGCAAAATTGCAAAAATTATGTGTAAGGTCATCGATAGGAAACAAACGCGATTTATACTTGCGCTCTCACGAAAGACTGTAGAACTATCTTAGGTACAATGACAGGCCATAATTTACTGGCGGGACATGCACACAAGATAGGAATTACGGACAATGACGAATGCAGAAAATGTGGGGAGGTTGGAGTAAGGGAAACTCTAGAACATCTCCTTTGTATATGTCTTGCGTTATCAACAACGCGCTTAAAATGCTTAGGAGCCCCACAATTTGGGAGATTGGAAGAAGACTCAGGAATGGAGCTGGCAGCACTGCTTAAATTCGCAAAAAGCGTTGACATCCCACAAGATGTCTACTGGAAATCTGCATAAAGATCAGACTCCATCTGGTATCGCTAGGGACCAATTGGTCTATGCGTGGCTTTATGCCAGCCAGGTTAACCTAACCTAACCTAAAGACCCCTTCAGGTTTGTTCCTGATCCCTTGAAAAACGCCGACTTGTTGAATTGTATTGGCGAGATCGATTCTTGCGACATTTGAATGCAAAATGAGTCTATTCAATTGCACTCAATTCCTCCACAATTTGCTACATTGGGGTCGAGATGAAATTGTTTCAGCTTATGAGATTCCATAGTTCACTTTCAATGGGTCTGTGTTTCCGCAGTATTGCTACGTTGCGCAGACGTGGTTGTTTTCTCTTGAATGTATGTGTTCCCTATGTTAATCGACGCTGGAGAAGCTGACCTTACTTGTTTCAATAGATGGTTGTTGAAGGTAATTTTTGTTTGAGTGTGTAAGTTATCCGAACCGCTTTCAAACAAATGACAATAATTCTCCATAAGAAACGCGAGTCTATCTGGTATTTTAATACTGCCACTGAATCCCGCATTCGAAATCAGTAAATAAATGCGGCCTATGAGTTTAGCTTTCATTTTTGTTATTGCTTTGCATGTGAAAGCAAACGGGAATTGGATGAAAGTTGCGAACACGGTCGTTTAAAATAATTTAATTTATTTTCGTCCTGGTTGATTACTTTGTTATGAGCGAAATGTGCAATGCAATAAAATGGTGTAGGCTGTCAAGGCAACTGGGGTTGTTGCAAGCGCACAAGTAACTACAAAATAAAATGATGCCAAATGTTTTTCGTATCTCAAGCGTATATCAGCAGACCTCTTTTCAAGATTTTTGGCGCCGGCATCCTATTTTAAATTCCACACCACCGAGTTTTTCATCAGGCTCGAACCCAATAGCCTGCATGCAAGTGCAGCCTACCAATAAAATTTGTACCTTGACGAGTCTGTATATTCAATACAGCGCTTGTGCTATGTACTACCACTTCAACAAGAGGCAACAGACAAAAGTATTCATAAGTACTCGCTTTTGTACTACAGCCCTTCCAGGCTGACATCACGGGCTCTGGAAAATCGACATCAAAAGAATATAAAAATTAACGTTGTAAATATGGAAGCAGGAATGTACTCATTTCTTGCAAGCCTTTGTGCTACTACTTTAAACTGATTGTCATTAGGTCAACAATGGCTACGAAAAAGAACAAAAAAGACAATCAGAGTTGTTTATGGCACGGGTTTCTGGAATGCGATAAAAGCCAAGATAAACAACAGCAATTGTGGCACTTATACGAGACCTGACAAGGAACACAGCAGCTTCCTTTTCATATTTTCATTATGGTTTCAACTCGTTGCTACGGTCTTGAGTCTGCATACTGAAGTAGCTGACCAGTAGCAGCACTTCAGATGGCAGAATATAATATGAAATTGAATACTTCAGCTTTCAAGGCTCTTGAAAGCATCTTCTCTCCTACCTTTGAACTCGTATACAAACTCTGATATGGCGTTTGCTCAAACGACACTGAATATAGAGTCCGCACAACACAACAAGCTGCCCGTCTGTCCACTCATATCCTTTTTAAACCCTTTACCAAAACACAAACTAAACACTTGGAAAGAACTATAAAATGGCAATAACATAAATTCTAATCCGGCGCCAGAGTGCTTCAATAAAGTCCTGCAGCACGTCAACAGAACTACTGATTACACGATTATTAAACTTTGTGAGCAAAAGACCGATTGTTCCATGCCTATCCTACTGGAACATATTTCGTTCAAGTTCAATTTAGCAACCGCTTCGGCAACCACACCAAACAGTCACACGCTCAGGGATGAATGAATGACTGAAATAAAGAAGGAAAATTTATCTCGACCAATTGGATCTATTGTACTCCTCCTGCATGTACCTATTAAACGTATTCTGTTAGTCCAATAGTTCTAAGGAAGCTTAGTACTGAATTGGGGTTCATTGCTCGAATGTCTCTGCCCTTCGGCCAGTAATGCCCCAGATATTTCTTCCTACTGCTAGCTAAGGCTTCGCAGTTCATTAGAAGGTGCTCTGGTGTTTCTTTTGCCTTCGTGCAGAACCTACACGTGCTTACTGGTGAGAGTCCCAGTTTCATGAGGTGGCTTCTTAAACGATAGTGGCCTGTGAGGTAAAGTTCATGATGCATCGCCTTCTCTAGGACTAACTCATTTTCCTGCCAGCTACAGTTTTTCTTGTTAACTTAACCGCATAAATGGAAATGCGGCATATTTTCCAGTTCCAGAATCCATAACGAAGTGGATGGTCATTTTGCTTCAATTCTTGCTTCAATTGTACGTTGTAAACGAATAATCCGAGATCTTTATGTATAAATATCGTCAGGATAGCACGACTAATAACCAGTTGCAGATCTGTGGCGAGTTGATGATCTCGGGTTTAGGCTCACACTCTCAGCAACATCAGCAGTATTATTCACTGAGCCGACTGGACAAACACGAGGATAATTGGTGTTGTCAGTCAACATCCCAAACTCACGAACTTTCTTCACAAATTTGCGTACAGAAGGTGCAGTTGGTGCATAGCAGGAACATCCGACAACAAATACTCCACTATGCACATGCCACATATAGAACTTTTTGAGTCGTCTCCGTGATTAAAATGCTGTTTGAAGACGTAAATAGCCAGTGAAGCTCATAATTTTCCTGGATCTTCATTAATCACATTGGATCTTCATAAACAAAAATAAAGAATCTACATATCCTGACACGAAATATGAGTATTTCAGAGGTTTCAAATCAATACCATGGGGTCAATTAACAGGGCCATTTCTGGAAATATTGTCATTATCGAAAGGTTCTTTCAATAAATTGATTGTGGCTAATCTTCAACATTTCTTGGAAGTATCTTGTCACCAAACCATAATAATGCCCTAAGGCATGTAGCGACATGCTGTTGAGAGCACGTTTTATTCGCTTCGGTGCCATTCATGATCTCAGAAAATATGCATTCATAGTGGCTCCAGTGATGAGCACCTTCGGCTTCATTTGTGAAGAACTCCGCATATTTGTGGGTTAGTGGTCTTTCTGAATCGCTTCCATATTAGTCCTACTTAACATAACCGCAAAGCCAGACAAAAGCCTAATTCCTCTAAACTATTTTGCAATGTTAGTTTGGGGAATATGCACTGATTTTGAAAGATGATAAAATAAGACAATGGTTTTGACTTGTATTCAGTTCTATTACGAATAATTAACCGAAGTTCTCGTATACTCAGTGGAAATGTCAAAAGATATTTTCAAATTAACGGGTGATTTTGCAGAGACAGTAGTGGACATTCACAAAAGAATACCCTATACCTAAACAAAAGAATACTCTACAGTTCTGGAAATAAGGCTTTGCCATGGAAAAAAATCGTTCCTATAATATCACAAAAAGGCAAACTACTGCTTTAAAACGGAGCGAATTTGTCTGTGCCTACGCAATTGTTCAGAGGCTTGACAAGGTTAATCCAGATGAAACGATAATTTTATGTCGCATATCACAGCAGTGTAGTTGGCACAACCGACTATAGATATGCTTACTTTTTTAGTTCGCCTTTTGACTGAGTTAAATTTCACGCCTGGGATATAAATCAAATGACTGACATCCGTATTTCCTCTCACGCAGGAAGTACTTCCAACTTTAACCACGAGTAGTTTCAATACAGGAAGTACGAAAGGTAAGGATCATGCAATTGGTGAAACGGCGTGGTCAGCGCCAATTTATAAGTATGAAAAGTTAAAAGTGATTCGTGCTCCACCACCAAAAGAACGTGTCAGATAAATGAAACGCAAATTAGGAGTTAATTGATAAATTTCCTTGGAACTGAAAGTAAAACAGCGGACAGCGAAGCACACGGGCAACGTTATTATACTGCAAGAATGAGCGCTCAAAGAGACATTGCAAAATTTGCATGCTTTGATTACTATTATTGTGTATTTTAATCTTAACTTTTCAATTTTTTTCCCAGCAAGTTCACTCGCCATCGTAAAAAGTTTCCCCACTTCAGTGACTTTTCATTTATTAAATGAAACTCCATTATAAACTTGGACGATTAACTAAATTTTATAATTACGAAAATGAGTGGTGCAAAGCTGCTTATGTCCACTCCAGGGTCTTACAATTAAAGTTTGCAAGTGGCCATTGCAAACTTTTATAATATCCACAGCAATAGGAGAATCCACAAGGACGAGTACAGCCAGCAAATTTAAAGCAGAGCTGCCGTTCTAGTTTTTCTACTTCTCTGAATCCTGTCAGAGCTGGTGTGCTGTGAATTTCTTTTGTGGGATCTCTGAAGCTTATTTTATAGCCATACTGGAAACTGTCTGCATTTCCATTAACCATAAATAGTGGTTCATGTGTAATTTGAAGTGAATTGTTGGAACTGGACTGAATTTCTCTAAGGACGAATTGCTGTCTGTATTGTGCATCCATTCGCACTTTGAAAAGTACAAACTACGAGATATTCTTACTGTGACTACTTCGCTACTCTGACTACTTTCTTGCTTGCCATACAAGCGATTTTATCGACTGATTTATTGCCTTCAACCTTCGACCTATTGTCGATGTCTAATTACCAGCCCAATGCAAATTTGAGTCAAAGCGCAGCTTTTAGTTATGTAGAGTCTCAGTCCTTACAATGTTAGCAGATATAATGGCGGTGTAAGCTATCTTAGCAGAGTTATTTGGGATATTCTACTCTACGAGTATAGCTGGAATATAAGAGACTCCATTTGCATTTGTGAGTGGAGTATAAAGAAATTCACGCTCAGGATTGTTATTCCGAAGCACACTTCACTTCTGAATAACAATCGCCACCCTCAATACCGCACTAACGAACTGCAGCTACTCGGCAGAGATGCCTTTGCGATGGAAGTAAAAGAAGCACTTTAGTGTCTTTCGCTCTTTAAACCAATTGAGTTCAATGTGGAGAAGCGGCCGAAACCACATTGTGAAAGAAGCAACCGAAGAGATACCCACCCACGACCCTAATATTTGTCAGTTCCAATCGCAATAGCCGCAGCTACCAGCAGAGCCGTATGCCGCCGCGCACACAGCAAATCCGCAATTTTATTACATGATTTATGTATTTTTAAACGGTCGGCAATCAACAAATCTTGACAAAGGTTCAAACAGCCACTTGCACTGATGACAGCGTCAGACACACTTGACCCCCACTGACATTTGCATTTTCCGCCCATTTGCCTATAAATCGCAAATCCTCAAGCGCTTTTCAGCTCAGGATCGCACAGCACGGCACAGCCACGAAATATGCTCCAACTGTGACCGTGTTTATTGGTCCAGAGCAATGAATGTTCGGGATTAAATTGCCGCCGCCATCTGTGACAATGCTCCTCCATTTGTGTGTGCACAAAGGCGCCCGAAAGAGATTACAACTTTAAAACCAACTCCATTCTGCATTAAATTTTTAAAGAGGATTATTAAAAAAAGCGATTAATGGTGAACATTGTTGAAGCTCCTTTTTTCCCATCGCTCTTATCTCTTTCACCTTTGATATATGCTTGTTTGCGGCTCGCATACACTGCTTGCCTGAATACTGCATGCAACTCCGCAATGCTGGTTACCTTTCCTTAGATGCGATTCTATCTATTGACATAAGGCACACACAAGTGATGGCTGTGTTGATGGCATTTGGGGTTAAAGCAGCGTATCTGCCTCGTTCCAGCAGGTCACGAGCATACGCCCACAAACCGTTTACACAACTGGCGCATATGTTGATCCTGGGAAAAGCCATGTAGGTGTTTGACCACAATTTTACGGCCACTGCATAAATATAATGTATGAATAGGCAAACAGGTCTAAATGCGTGTAGATGAAATTAAATACCTAGCAGGGCATGAAAGTGTTGAAAAATGTCGGCTCAAATACTAAACCAGTTGAACTCTGTACATAAATGTGAGCAGACTGGAAAGGGCTGAGTTTGGCTTTTTTGACGCACTTGAAAGTACAAGAAAAATGTGTTCACATCCGCCTTTTTAAATATTAATGCCCTGTGAGTTTAGTATGTTTTTTTTCTGTGATTCATTTCTCTATATCCTGAGTTAGTGGGTATGGGAGTGACTTAGCTTAGGGTAGAAACAGTGGCGTATTCTCAAAGATTTTCGGATCTAAATCCCTCCATTGATATGCAGTAGTTTGAAAAACTCTGTTAGAGCAGCTCTCAGATTTCTATAAAACAGCTGAAATACTCAAATGACTAACTTCAAATCCAAAAAAAATCGGTTTTTAACCATTCCCGATTGTGTGCTCTCTTCATCCATAATCCAGTACAAAATCAGTATCACCAAAATCATACTGTGTATCCCCTCCTTACCTGGGAAAAAATCCTTCGACTGAACCCTCCCGAAGCTACTGAAAGATTACAGTCTACAGTGGTACCATTGTGATGGTGCTGGATAACGATAAAGTCAGGATGTAACGCCCAGTGTTGTATATTACTTAATAATACGGCACTGAGAATTACACCTTGAGTGTGTATCGAAGGTAAAGGGGTGGATCAAAGTGGCATACGACCCGCGTTGATGATCTGCAAGACTAGAGACCCTTTAATTAGTCTACTCACCTACGAAGCCCCCGACTACCAGCTCGACTATTGCGGATCTCCGTTCGAGTGACCTTATTTATTCTTCGTATTAAAGAACTTTGATGGAGAAAAAATACCACAACTTCTGCAGGGGTTCACTCCAACTACAAGAAAAAGTAAGTCAAATGGAGCAGCGAATTCTTGACGCCAGATCACCGGACAATCCCAAATCTGCTGCTATCAACAAAGGGAGCAAAGCAGTCCCAGGTGAACGCAGTAAACCCCAGGAGAAGTCGGTAGGGTAGACGATAAATGGATTTGCAATTCTACTCCAGCAGATGTGCCTTGTACCTTTGCTGCAAGGGCAAAACTGAGTCAAATAAAAAAAGCTCTTATCTCTGCTCAGGAGAGACTTTTGACACTGGTTGTTGACGGGAGCAAAGCATCCACACCTACCAGCCCAAAAAAGAGCTCCAGGATGCCCATGAGAGGAGTTGCTTTTACTGATGGTGGTAAACCTGGGGGTCCAGATGACTTTAAAGCAAAGAACTAAGTGGAGAAAGTGTAAGATAGTATCTAACCTACCCGGCTCAGGGTTAGCCACCTGATGATGGTCTTACAAAAGCAAACTAGCATCGAAGTGCAAATTACCCAACTGGCACAACAGCAGGAATTTGTAGAAAAGGACAGAAACACCTTCTCTTCAAACTGTGACCATTCCAAAAAGAGAAGGACGGTGATACCCGCGACTAGTTGAGTTGAATCCAAAGCAACAGGCAGCTACGCTAGGGTGGCATCGGTTACCAAAATGGCTGTGCTTGTTACGAACTTCCCGAACACTATCTTCACTAACAAAACAAATAACCAAAAAGTGAAGTATTAACTCACATCATTCGAAAGCACTTTTAGTCTGGCGGTGGACAACATTGGAGTGCAACTAGGAGATTCAGCGGTTCACAAACTTCATATATTGGAAGGTAGCAGACTGGCTTTATATAAATGAGGTAGTATTTTGTTAAGCGATTCCAAGTCCTCGTATATAAAGGGTGTTTTTTTTAGACGTGTGGTTTTCAATCTGGCAATACTTTTTTCGGAGTTGGTCTTTTTGACAGCTGTCACTTGATTTATGCTCAGTTTGGTTTGCCATTTCATAAGTTTATGGCCGAACGCCCATCAAGCACGTCGCACGTACGGTGAATGGGCCCAAAACGAGATGGCCACCGATCCCGATTTTCACAATAAAATTTTGTTCAGCGATGAAACTCACTTTTGATTGAATGGGTACGTTAATAAGCAAAATTGTCGCATTTGGAGTGACGACAATCCACAAGCCATTGTTGAGACGCCGTTACATCCTCAAAAAGTCACTGTTTGGTGTGCTCTATGGGCAGAGGGAATCATTGGTCCATATTTCTTCAAAAATGAAACTAGCCATACTGTTACAGTCGATGGGAAACGCTATAGACCCATGATTAATTACTTTTTCCTGCCTGAATTGGAGGATGTTGATGTGGACATGTGGACATACAGCCAACGAAACAATAAATTTATTGAAGGAAGATTTTGGTAAGCGCATTATCTCGCGTCGTGGGCCTGTGGCGTGGCCTCCAAGATTGTGCGATTTAACACTGCTGGACTATTTTTTGTGGAGTTATGTGAAGTCGCTTGTCTACGCAGATAAGCCCGAGACGATTGACGTCATGGAAGAGAATATTCGGCGCGTTATTGCTGACATACGGCCCCAATTGCTTCAAAAAGTTGTCGAAAATTGGGCCTCTCGGCTGGAACATAATGGCAAAACCTTATCTTTATAATAAAGCTAAATTCTTGGCCATAACATTAAATCATATGCATTTTATTTCTGCTTGAAAACCACATGTCTAAACAAAACACCCTTTACTTGTAGAGAAAATAAGGATGTCGTTTGAATAGAATATACTGATGTAGCCGATGCAATATTTAAATACATCGTTGAGTAAGCTTTCAAAGTTAGCAGAGGCAGCACGCAAACCAAATGGCTTTCGGGAAAATTCGTAGTGTTCATTTTCTGTAGAGTCTTGAGGACACATCTCAATTCGGAAGAACTTCTTCGGTAAATCCAAAGTGTAAAAAAGCTGACATCTTCCGAAATCGTCAAATATTTCGTCAATTTCGGGATTGGAGAACGATCCTCAGCTATTATTCATCCTCAGCTAACAATGCTCCATTCTTGCTCATTGATTGTATCTATTTTTTTATGTACTACCAAAATTGTGCTGTTATACAAACTATTCGGTTCCCTAATAATGCGTTATTGTCAAATGTTATTTATGTGTATGTTAATTTCGGCAAAGTGTATCTCTAGATACCTTTATGATTTTAACTATACCGGAGTTGCGTGCATTTTGGTGTTTATCTCGTGTTTTGTTTTACTTGTGCATATTAAAAAAATGCGAAGCTTCGTTCGGAGGCTGGTTGAGGTTCTCGTGTGCAAGAGGTATATAAGGTACTGCCCACGAGACATCGGGATCAGCAAATAAGTGAAAGTGAACAAGTGAACAAGTAGTAGCAGCAGCAGTGAAACAGTGAGCGTGGCCGAAAGTGAACATCGTAGGAGCAGATCAGTTAACCAGTGATTAGCAGATCAGTTAACCAGTGGCAAAGGGATGATACCCGAATCCTGAGGGTAGCAGCATGCAGCGTGAGCTTCGTGTGAGCAACGGACACTTAACAAGTGATTGTCAAATGGAAAAGTGTGGAGCAACAACTGACTAACTGAACCACACTATAAGCGAAGACGAAGTGTGAGAAGCGAGCAAACTTGTACAGAAAATAGTAAGTTGGACGAAGACTAATAAAGCCAATTGTTCTAACTGAAGAGGGAATTGTTTGCTTATTACACAATCCAGAGATACGAATCCAAGTATTGAGCTTGGTAAGAATTGTCTGAAAGGCAATTACGTAACAATATATATACTGCTCCAAACTGATTCAGCCGAATTCCACGTAAGCGATTGCGCCTTTGCTGGATCTGTCTGAGCTGCCTGACATGGCATGAAATCACGGAGGAGTTTCTCTATATCTTGGATTTATACTCAGCCATCAAACAAAAGATCGTGTTTTAGCTTCAGTTTTAACGATCCCGAAATGAGAATCAGCATTTCATTGCGAAATTTATTTGGCACTACGACGCGATATCTCCATAGAATGCAACCTTGCTCTACTGAGAGTTCAGAGTGTTTATGGCCACAAGTTTAGAAACCTTCCTGTTCTGGCTTATATATCTCTCCTGTTTTTATAGCATGAGACAAAAGCAAATCACAACTAGAAACTCTTGCAGTGGCTTTAAAATTCAAATAACAACAGATCGGGCGTTTGTGTTTGATAAATACAGCATTTTAAATCAGTTCTTGTTCTATTTATTTGAGGCAGTCTCGAAATAGCACCAGTATGGTTCTCGAAGTCAATCCTTACAAAAATAAATCGCCTCCAAAAAAAGCTTATGGTTCATATTAGGAGGGAAAATAGACGTATCCAAATCATTCAAAGAATTAACTCCATTCATTGGACAATTAATATAGTTACATTATCCTTCATTTATCCAAGTTATAGAGCAGGGTGGGAGGTGGTGTATTCCCAGAAGATTTTGACGTTAACATGTCCTTTAGGATGCCCGATCACTGCAGTTTTTTTTAGGCTGAGGTTGCAGGTATTGAGGCAGCACTCTCTTGGCTTAAGAAGAAGAAGAAGATATCTGGACAAGATAATTGCATTCTATCTGACAGCCAACCAGCTTTGCGCTCCCTGGATTTGGCGATTATCACCTCAAAAGCAGTTAAAAGCTGCCGTAAATCTTAAGGCGAGATAGCTAAGCAGACCCGTCTGCATCTGAGATGGGTTCCCGGTCACAGGAATATTCCAGGGAACTGTAAAACGGATGAACTTTCTCGTGAGAGTACTACCATACCGACTCCACCAAATGGGTCAAACCTCGGCATTCCTTTTGCCACATGTAAGCTCTTAATAAACACAATATCCTTAGGCGCTGGTCCGAAGGTACGGGATGCAAAATAGCTAGACAAACCTGGTCGGAGATAAATGTCAATTCCTCAAAGGACTTAGTGTCTCTAAATAGACAAAGTATAGGTTCCGTAATTAGTGTCCTAACGGGACAATGGACCCTGGGTACTCACGGTTGTAGGCTGGAGATTGCCTGTAACAACTTCTGCAGGAGTTTCATGGACGAGGAGGAACAAGAGCCCATGGAACACCTGTTATGCACGTGTCCAGCGTTGTCTAGAAGGAGGCGCACTTTCCTGGGCGTCCACTTTCTGGACTCTATTGCCTAAAAGCGAGCACTATCTGTATAAATAAGTATTTGACCACCCACGAGATAATTTCCTTGTAGAGGATCGATGTGATATCCATGGAGCTAATATTTTCAACCTGCTCTCCTTTATTTGATGTACTGCAAGTTTCGACAAGTGAAGGAGAAAGCAGAGATTGGCTTAACTTTGTTGATCTTAGTCAAATGATAAAATGATTGATGATGAGGAGGTGATTTACATTTGCCTAATCTTTGCGTTGGAGTAGCGATCCAATGAGACTATTATCAGTGCTCAGAGATACAGATTTTACAAACTGCAGTTGGTCTTTTGGTCTCAGATTAATTGAATATGTAATGCAATTAACAGACTTTTGAACTCGTCTTTGGGCTTTAGTTATATTTGTACTTTTCTTGGAAATGCTGCTTTTACTTAACTCGTGTAATGTGAATGACTTTAATGACATTTCAGATGACAACTTATTTTGTTGGTCCGAATCTACGATTGTGTTGGCATGGCTGCGAAAGCCACTCCATGTATGGAAAGTCTTCATGGCAAATCGAGTCACTGCCATTACCAGCAAGGTGTGGTGGACAACTGGCGTCATGTCCGCTCAGAAGATAACCCAGCAGATTTAGCTAGCCGTGGTGTGTCACCTGATGCACTACTCCACAACAAGCTCTGGTGGGAAGGCCCGGCCTGGCTACAGCTGGAGCGGGAAATGTGGCCCCCACCGTTGGAAGAAAACTTGTTAGCAACCGATGAAGAGCAACGACCTGCAAAGTGTCACGTTGTGTAGGTGTCCTCCTTCAATTAGTCGGTACTCTCATTTAAAGGTACATCTACTTCAATCCCACTTTTTTTAAAGTTCAAATAACGAAGCAATTTGCTAATAAGTAGCAAAGCTTTGCAAATATTTTGCTAGTTCAATATAATTAAAGATAAATTAACCATAAAAATTTGTACTCTTACTTTAGAGAGCATTTTGCGGAATATGTTGAATCATACGATATTTTCTTTAATTCGTGTTCCGACTTAATATTATCTTACATTCTTAGTCATTTTTGATCCTTTTCAACTATTATTTTCGAGGCTCACTTCCACATGGTCTCGTTCTGACATCTGGAGAAAGCAATTTATCTTTACCGCTTCTCAAATCTGACAGCAAATTTTGAGTATAGAAATACCGTGGCATTGTGAAGGCTATTATTCATTGTAAGCTGCAGGAGGCAATCTTCATCTCCCCAATTTCATTTCATAACCTAACATTTAAAACTTCTCAGCAGCATGGCCTCCCACTTGGCAGCTGGAATTCTGCTCCCTTGTGATCGCTGGCTTTACTAATGGCAAACTATTTTTGGTGACCCAACGCTTTCCATTTGGTAGCGTCCCATTTGTCACACCGTACTCAGCGTGTGTCATTCAAAGGGTTTTTATCTGATGAATTGTCTGCATCTTCTGGCACACCACAGGTTAGTCACCTTGAACCCTTCTCCCGAACGTCCCTTGGCTACATTGTTGTATTTGCCACTGAAGTGAAGATTTTTTCATTCGTTTAGTAATCCCAAGGATTACATATGCTTCAATATGATTTAAACGCTCCTGGTGACTGGACTGAAATAAACAATATGCATCTTCACCACAACAAATTCAAAGACAAATATTTTTCTCGGTTAAACAAATCTGCTCATACCTACTTTATCGACAAAAAACTATTTTGTTTATTTCCATTTTATTTAAGTATCTGTCCAATGAAGACATTTGACTCATATTTAGCGCTGGAGATAGGAGCATTTAAGAAAACTAACAAGTGTTAATTTTCTTTACTATAAAATGCCATACATTGCATCCATTATGTACCAAGGAATTTACTTCCAGCAAAGATGCAGTTGTGTTGTCATGTGGTAGAGGAGATCGAAGTTAATATAGTACACATACTCGTATAGCGCCTTGGACGCTAACATTTCCTTCAGTCAATGCAGATGTTGTGACTGTGTTTGTTGTTGCTGATGCTGTTGAGATTAGGTTCTTTGGTTCACAGCTGTTAATCGTCGATTGTTGTTCAATTCTGCGAGCAGTTTTGAGGCTAAAACATTTGGACGCCCAGTAATTGTTTGTAGTATTTGGAGGAGTTGTTTTGGATTTTCGGCTGAACTGTTGGTATGACAAAATCGTGGTGCAGTGGCCGATTGGTGATGTGAAATGGCGCGTTTGCGAAGTTGCTCTAATTCCAAATTGCTTCCGTTTAGCAAATATGCCGCGTAAGTTGCCGGTCAAGGTGTAAACACAATTATTACAATTAGTATCTGCGGTCTATATAGTGGTATATATAGTAGTGTACTACAATTAGTATCAGTTTATTCTGCTATCACATTTGGTGTCACCTTTGACTCAAATCATCTTTTTAGTAAATGTCGACGTTGCGAATGTCATTGATTCTAGGATTTTCAAAGCGCTTGGAGGAGTTCAAAGATTATTACTATTCACGTCATTATCAAGACAATGCTTAGAATACGCCATTGTGGGCTGACGTCCTCGAAACAGCTTTTATGGAGATTCTTATGAATTAAACTGAAATCTGTTTTTCTTCTTATTTCCACTCTTTCAATTGTGATTTTCTTCCGACCTCTTACTTGAATGAACTCAACCTGTGGAAGAATTCTTAAGGCATGGCTCTTCTGCTGTTGTTGTGCTCAGATTTTATTAAACTTCTAACCTGAACGACAGTCGCAATGACAGTTATGCACACACATGTATGTCCTTGTCTTTATTCATTGCATTGCAACCTGCAACAGTGGCAGCTAAGCATAGACACCAATAGAACAATAGAATCTAATCCCGTTTCATTGCCAGCATACAAGTGTGCATAGTTGCTGTTTCATGGGAACTAATTAGAAGACACACCAAATTGTGTAATTTGCTGAACTGATTATGCAAGAACTATGATTACAAGTAGGCTTGGCTGGATGAAAGGTTCGTATGTGGTGGCAATTTTCTATAATCTGCCATATAATTTTCTACTCCTAACAATTAGTGCGCTCTTTGAATGCGACCTTGTGCTGCATTACGGAACACAGGCACGAAGAATGTGGGGTGTCTACTGTAATTGTATTGCATACACGATTATTCCCTCACGGTCGAAATCGGATTGATTGTAAAATTTGTTTCGGCATTCATAAAGTTTCGAATATTGATTTCGTTTCGATTCACATATAAAAGAGGACTCTGAAGAAGTATTTGCTGTATTTTTTAATTTTATTATTATTAAAGTTACTGTAGTATTCCTATTGGTTTATTTGTCTTTTGTAAATATTCCCATTATATACTCTCTTCTCTCTTATATTCATATGTATGTTATAAGTTCTTATATACGTACTGTTACATGGTTATATATTAAGCCTAAGCTAAGTTAAACTGAATAAAGTACAACCAGTCTAGCACCGAACTCTGATAATTAAACTCGTGGTTTATTAAGACATTACAGTTACCATAAACGATTTATGTCTGCAATAGTTTGAGGGAATGATCACTAGTAACTGAGGCTTTCGAATCGAAACAGGTCGGATTTGAATCCAGTCCCCCGAGTTTAAGTCGAGCATGATTATATACGAGTATATGAGATTAGATTTGAAAGCCTGAATTACTCATATACTTTTATATTTGCATGTAAATATGTCCTCATTCGCCATTCACACAGAACATACTAGTATTGCCAGTCCTACAACATATAAATGCCCATAACTGCCACACCTTTTTTAGGTCTATGTACTTTTACAGCTCACTTGCACTCATTTAGTACACCGAATATAATATTTTCAGGGTATACGATGAGACAAAACCAACAAAGAAAGCTGAAGTGCGGTTATACCGACTGCGAGATATCCTTTACTCTTACGTGTACCTACGAATTAAACCATTGTGGTATTGTTTCCACATAACACAATAATAAACATTCTCTTTGTGGGCATTTTTCATATAGAAGATTTCTAGGAAATTAGTGGAGTGGCCAAAGAAATCATAACTACTGAGCCATCAGCTCTTTTCAGCCATATAAATCACCGGGTGCGGATGGTATTTTCCCAATCCTTCCTCAAAGGAGCGGTAAGGTACTGATTCCGCACCTGGGGAATATCACTAGGGCAAGTCTTGCTTTTGGGTATATACCGGAAGCACGACGCACAGCTAGAGTGGTATTTATCCCCAAGGTAGGCAAGAAGGATATGGCCCATCCCAAATCCTTCAGGCCTATCAGTTAGACATCGTTTGTACTAAAAGCAATAGAGAAAATAGTTAATATACATCTCCTTGAGACAGTATTGAAAAGGGAGCCTTTATATCCTTGTCAGCTTGCGTATATTGCGGGAAAATCTACTGAAACTGCAGTATACCATCTGACTGATTTTGTTCAGGCAGCACTGGATAGAAAGGAAATAGCACTTTGTGCCTTTCTTGATATTGAGGGGGCTTTCGACAACACTCCTCATGAATATATGATTAGGGTTCTTAACAATAGAGGAATAGATAATACCACTTCCAATTGGATACGAACTTTACTCAACAGTAGACTGACTGAAGCTGAAGCAGGTGCCAAAACTGTTAAAGTCAAAGTCAATAAAGGATGTCCGCAGGGTGAGGTATTATCGCCCATTTTGTGGAGCATAGTAGTTGATGATCTTCTGGTAAAACTCACAAATCTCGGCATATAATGACAAAGATATGCGTACGATATTGTGATAATAGCTACAGGGAAATCTGAATCCACCCTTTGTGATATTATCCAGAGGGGCTTATTAACAGCTAGTGAATGGTGCAGGGGACCAGGATTGAAAATCAATGCCCACCATTGTGCCGTTTACTAGAAAAAGATCTTTTACCATATATGAAACCTATTCTTCTCAATGTTACACAGGTCAATATGAACTCTGAGACCAAATTTCTCGGAGTCATTTTCGACAAAAAGTTACTGTTCAAGGCTCACCTGACAGCAACCACCAAGAGGGTTACAGCTTCCTTAATGATATACAGACGGCTTGCTAGTAAATCTTGGGGATGTAACCCAAAAACCGTTCATTGGATGTACACCATGATGATGAGACCAATCATCACCTACGGTTCTGTAGCCTGGTCAAATAGAGTCAGACTTAAGACAGCGAAATCTGCATTGAGAAAAGTACAACGCCTTGCCTGCCTTGTCATCACTGGAGCTATGCGTACCTGTCCAACGGCTGCAATGCAAGTTATGCTAGATCTAACACACTTCATCTAGCAATACAAGGCTCTGCTAGGAAATCTCTTAGCAGGATACAAGAAATTATCTCGAGAGAATCAAATTACACCCAAAATATATGGGGTAACAATTCAGCTCAAGAATATGGTATACAAAAATCTCACAAGGATTTTATGCCAAGAAAATTCAACTTTGCACACAAATACAGTGCAATGATGAGTTGCAAAAAGTAATGGAAAGGTCTAACTGAGCCGTATAAAATTAGAGAAAACACCCTCTTATGGTATACTGACGGTTCTAAGACAATGGACGGAACTTGGGCTGGAGTATTGGGGCCTAGAACCAAATACTGGGAACTAATGGGTTCTTTCCAAAGCATTTTTCAAGCGGAAATTCACGCTATTGAAAGATGTGCCCAGGGGGAATTTGTCTTCTCGGAAGGCTTGCAGGCAAGACGGTCATATCGGCCGCATCACGCATGCAGCGTCTTTCAGGCCGAAATCTATGCAATTGGGAAAGCGGCCAGACTGATACAAAGTAGTACAATTCGAACCTCGAATATCACTATCTGTGAGGATAGTCAGGCGGCGCATAAGGCAATAGAATCCAAGACAGTTAAATCGAAGTTAGTAATGAAATGTCGTACCTCACCACTGAACATTGGACCCCACAAGGTCTCGCTTTGCTGGGTTCCCGGACATAGCGATATAGAAGGGAATGAATTAGCGGACGAGATGGCAAGAAGGGGCTCTGAAATGGACATTAACGAAGCAGATACCTCAATACAAATCCCGATATGTGAACTGTTTAGGAGTATAGATGAATTCACTATTATGGGCTAATAGTGACGACTGTGAAGTCTCAAGGGCCTTATTGCCTAGGTTAGACATGAAGAGAACAAAGGTTCTCTTAGGGCTCAACAAACTTGCAGTAATGGTGCTTACGGGGGTCATTACGGGACATTGTGCTATCGCACCATTGCTTCAACGTTGGCGTATTCCGTCGAGCGGGCTATGCAGAAGTTGCCATGATGAAGAAGAAATAAAATCGATCCATCAATTTTTATGTCAATGTCCGAGACTACAGTTGAAACGACTTCAATGTTTGGGGTCGATACTATTTATGCTAATATTTGAATATGTTTTAACAGTGAGCATATCAGTAAATTATACAGCCCGCACAGTGTCTAGAATAGGGCCCACATCTACATAATTGCCAATTTGCCTCACTATACCATCAATTGGACCGAAGTTAGAGTCCTTTTAAGAAAAGTGCCAAAAGTTGCATATATGGAAGGGAGGCGTGGTTTTTATCTAAAAGAGTTTATATAGTTATCCAGTTCAGTCTTAAGGTCTAGGCTATTCTTTTGCAAAGTTTCATCTAGACATCATTAACGATGTGGAAACAGTTGGCCACATACTGATATGTGGACAGAGAGATACGCGTGCAGACAAAATGCGGAACTTTCTGATAGTTGAAAATCTACTCATTCGCACAAATTTTGTATTCCTATATCTCTTTCTAAGGGTGAAGTAGTCCTTTGGTATTGTGTTTCTAGACATGGCGAATGAGTCGTATATCCACGCACTCATAATTTAGTTAACTCTGCTTCTACTCCTAGCACATATTTAAGCAGATATATTTTAAACTGATTTTTATAGGTTGTAAAATAGGGGGTAGGGAGGGTGATGGTGAGCACTGCGCACAAGAGTTGGAAAGAAATTCTGTCACGCGGTACTCGTAAAATGTCATGATTTAAAAATGGTGAAATTCTCGCCACTTATCGCCATAGACAAAGGACTAATATCGGGAGAACTATCATCAATTTAATAATCGACCAACAATCGATAGACCGATTAGATAAGTAAGTGGAGGAGTTTAATCAATTAAGAGGAAGTAAGTTATTGGTTGGTTTGCCTTCGGACTCTCCATGTTCATTTGCGACCGGCGTGTAAGAAATTTGTTTCTGGAAATAAATGTATTGAAGTTACGAGTAAATGGTAAAAATATAGTTGTACACATCATATCAGTCATGCCAAAGTATTGCGTCCATGGAATTGGTATCTATGCTGTAGTGTTTTGGCACACCCGTAAAGGACATTTTTACCAGATTTGCTTGATTCTCAAATATGTCACATACTGTATACCTTAGGTAGGTATGTTGGGCAGCCGCATCACCAATAAACCAGTGACGACTTAGACCATCAGTTGGGTCCGTTGTAAGTCGCAGATACGAGGCATGGCTACGCTTCCCCCTTCCAGGTTAAACCAACCTGAGCCTTTTACAAAGCGATGACTTTCATAGACCATCTAAACTTGTTAAGAAGTGGGATCCTAGTAAACGCTCCCTATTTCCAGCAAAAGCTGGACATGTACAGAAGAGATGCTGGATCGTTTCCAGTTCCTCCTCGTTCCTGCAGCTGCGGCAGAAACCATGTGTATAAGCTTCCATTCTTCTTGCATGATTTCCTATTAGACAATGTCCCGTGAGGGCTCTTATTATAGTCCTAATTTGTATTCTATTGAGTCTAATGATATTCCTAGATAGACACAGATTTAGTCTCGACCATGTTTGCCTGGCGATTTCACAGATCCACCAGTGATTGATAGAATTAATTAGTGTCTCCCATATGAGAAGCTTACAAGTCGCGAGAGGTACACCCATATGCCTGCCGACATTTGGCATACAAGTGCCATCTCTCGCAAGTGATCAGCCTTGCGGTTCTCTGGTATATCCCTATGTTCTGGTACCCAGCACAAATGGATATGAAATTGTTTAGCCATCTCATTTAGAGATCGGCGAAAGTCTAAGACACTCCTTTGGAATGCATTCAAAGCCCTTAGTGCAGCTTGGCTGTCTGATAAAATACAGATATACTTGACGGTTACCTGGTTTATCCTCAGCCTTAGGCATACCTTAGAAGCACAACACCTTTAAGGAGAATGCGTGATTTATAGGTAAAGTTCTGCATTGCAAACCTTTCCATTAAATCCACAACTTAACTTGTCTAACTCTGGCACGAAAAAGGTCTCTGACTTGTTGAAGAGCAAATCAAGAAGTAGTTGTAACAAAAATAAGGATTTTGATAATAATAATATTCAACAAAATATGGGGTTGTATGCAAGTGTCTTGTTAAGACCTGTGGGAACTCTTTGGGGCATTGCCTACTGTCCTATAAAATTATTTTGAGGCAAATTGAAACGAACTGTAATCTTTTCACTGACGGTCGTTATTCTATTTAAAATGTCCTGATAACATTTACTCGTGGCACCATTTTGAGTGGTTCTCCTTATTGTAACAAATTTATGAACACAGAACGTCGCTTAACGTCGACAATATTTGCACGGTTTTCTATTTTTAGCTATTTTTCAACAAAAAAAGGAAATCCGAAGAAGGAAACTTAAGAGCAAAAATAAAGGCATAAAATGAGAACTCAAACCGGGCACAACCGTCACGAGCCCACGCAGATAAAATGTGCTTTAGCCGACAAAACCAGAAAAGTGGCACAGCAGGCAATATGAAAGCATATTGCAATAAATCCGACACTCGCCAGCAATAAACTATCTTCCCAGAGATCAAAAAGGAGCGGGAGAAGCCTTTGAATAAATATTTTGCCATTTAATAGCAGAAAATCGATGTGCAGATGAAGCACGGAGAACACGCATACGAGTGTTTCCACATTTTTAATCTAAACCCTTCGATACTGCCGACTACAGAATTGTGCCTTCGGATAGCATGGAACTGCTCGTCTGTAGCGTTGTCAACAGCACATTTACGTTGGCAATTAGTTTATTTCCTTCGAAAGTACTCAAATGCGAGTACACACCCACCGCACTTTGTATGCGATAAATGAAAAATCATCCTTTTTTTGAAGAGACCGGCAAATTGCGTAAGCCATTGCCAATGCCCTTTGGGCGCTGGAATAAACGCACTTTGAAAAGGACCTTTTGCACACATTTCTACATTTTAGCTGCAGTCTTTTAATTTCCATCTTTTGCAAACACACTTTGAAACACAGACGTAGCCAATGCTGCTTAAACGGTTTGAAAAGTGTATTTGATGGAGCGGCATTCTTGGAATCGATAGCAGATCCTTTGGCATTCTGGTCATGCAGATCGTTCCGGATAGAGTTGTTATTAAGAGTGCAATTTTTCTGAATTAGCACATAAATTAGCACGATTGTGCATTGATTGGAAGAAATATTTAGTTCTCTCTGCAGAAACTTTAATTGGATAGAAAATTGACGTCGCCTCTTGGAGTATTGGAATAATGCCTTACTACGACTTGTTTCAAGGTGTGCCAATTCTGATAGTGGCACAATCCTTAATCAGAGCTGCAAGTTCAATGTGCAGACACGCAAGTACGGTCAACAGTCAGAATTCGTGACTAGTGAACCTAGTATAGGACGCGGCATTGTCCAGCAGGAAGCATCAACTTTATTCTTAACATATTTCGCTCCTCTATTCGATTTTTGGAGTAAAAATTTTTCGAAAAAAATGTTTATAAATAAAAAAGGTGGAATATCAGGCAAATTTTGATATGGATGTTAAGCCTCATTTGCCAACAAAATATAAAGCATATCCCCACATGACCAACCCTCTCTCCCTCGATACTAGGAGTATATATCTGCAACCCTTATTTTTAAGCACTTTTTGAATTAATTATTCAATTCAATGCCATCATATTTTTCTTAAGTATTTTGATCTGCTGAACTTGAAAATCGCACTTATAAAAGTTTCTATGGATGGGTTTCCGAGATATGGGCTTGTGAATTTTTTTGGGTTCAATTTTGGAGGTGGCATTTCGACATTTTTGTGGGTTTTATATTGTTTCTCAACTGAATTTTGTTTTGTACGAATAGAGCTAAATATAAGGTCTCGTAGAAAGGTTATGTCAATGAAAGCGTTGGATGAGATAATGGCCAATTGGAGTAGTGATGACGAGGAAATTGACTGTGTGAATATACTTCCTCCTGATCGGGTTGATGTATGCTCAGATGAAGAAACAATCAATGATTGTGAAATTGTTATGAATGTAGAAATTGAGTCCGTTGAACGAGGTTGCTGGTTTCGTTGAAATTAAAACTGAAAGAAATGAAATTGAGGACAGTGGCTATCCTGAATTTGAAGAAGAGGCGGGACCTTCAACATCGACGAAGCTTCGATTTGAATACAAGCCTCACAGTTCTTTTGGAAATCCGAAATGGGCAAAAAACCGAAAGGAATTCTAGTTTGACATTGCTCCAAATACAGCACCATTGACTGAACAGAACGAAAATGTTTGTTCATTCTCCTTTGCAATTGTTTCAATTATTTTCCGATGATGAAGTCTTCGACCATATAATTGAAGAATCAAATAGATGTGCGTGACATACCGAATAATATGCGATAATACCGAATTTAGTTTGGATGATGTTATGCTAAAACGGTTCTTTGGTTATCGGGATATCCCACTCTGCTTTCTGTGCCAGATTATTGGTCTTCAACGCCATCATTGGGGATCCCAAGGGAAAAACAGACCATTACTCGGTCAACATTTATGCATATGAAATCATTTTTAAATTTGGCCGATGATAATGCTTTACAGAAAGTTGATAACATGATTAAGGTATCTATAACAATAACGTATATAGAAAGACACAAAAACATATAATATATAAATCAATATATTATGCATTATATTTATATTTATATTGCTTTTTAGTTCATCCTTTACTCGATATTATAAACCGAAATTTTCTTCAATTTGGTGTTTGGCAAGAAAAGCTTTCCATAGCTGATTAGATGGTTCCAAATTTTGAGAGACACAGCTGCAAGATGTTCAGTAGAGCCAAACCAATTCGATTTGGATATAAATTTTGGTGTCTATGCTCTTTTTCAGGTAATAAATCTTTCATCTACAGGATAACTATCTGAGTTTGATAAATATTTCCTCACTTTTTTACAGGTTCTTTTAGGATTGTTGGATTGGGAGCTAATATGGTGATGCGTTTGCTTTCGAATGTGGAACATCCAATGCGACATGAAGTGTATCCTGACAACTTCTTCACATCGTAGCACTTGGTCTGTTGTTGTCTGATAAGGAGTTTTGTGCTTCGGGAAGCGTTCGTTCCAATCTATCTCTATGCCTATATCTACCCCTATCTACCTCAGTCGGCGTCGCACCGTCTCTGGTGGCTGGTGGGTCCGCTGAATTGAAAACCGGTCAAAAATTACGAAAGGGCAATTATGATTGCACCTTTGGCGAGACACAAAAAATATTGGTATGTACTCGTATATGTCAGGACAGCCATGAGGTCACCATGGCAACAAATTTCGAGCAAGTCTTGCTTTTGCACAATGTTCAATATGGAATAAAAGCATCAACATCGAAAAGGAACCCCGAATCTGGTAAATACGTTAAGTATGGTCAGCCAGCCGTGTTACACAATTATAACTAAGGCATGGGGGTGTGGATTTGCACGACGATGCAGTCCCGAACTACGGAATCAAAAGACGTGGAAACAAATGATTTTGGCTTACTACGAATTCGTCAGTTGTGAACGCTTGGAAAATGCATTGTATGATTGCAAAATTCAAAGTTGAGAAACCGATGAGTCAAAGAGGATTCAAAATCATTGTGACAGAAGCTCTTCTTTTGACCGAGAGGAAGGAAGCTGCCGATGATGATATTGAAGATGATGAATATCGACGCCCATATATTCCAAAATTTAAGGGAAAACACGTTGTAATCAGAAATTCCGAGGGAAAACATCGTCGTTGTCAATTGAAGGGATGTGGTAAGCCCATAATTTATATGTGCGAGAAATGCAATGTGCATCTACACACAAATTGTTTCAAGCAAAAACACGAAGAATAGCATTTTTTATTACACTTCTTTCGGCCTTTTCATTTTATTTTGCCATTTATTTCAAATAATAACAATATTTAATTTAAAATAATTTTCCACCAATATTAATCAATACTGTGCCATTTGCAGCACAAAACATCCAAATGTTCCACTTGCATACAAAGTCTTCATATAGGATGAGCCCCAATGTTCGAAATCTCGAACAGGCTTTTGTGGGAAAACGAAAAATCGGAAACATTTTCTGAACTCCGCTGGTCCTGAAAAGTACTTTTTTCCAAAGAAAATAAAAATTTGATCTCGGTTCGAAGTAACGTTGAAGTATCAGAATCGAAACCATCGTCCGTTTTTGCCACTTTAGATTCTTTGTGCGAAAAAGCGTTTACATCCACACATCAACACTCGTCCTGAGCAATATAAAGTATAAATTTTAAATGATAATTAAAATCCTGTTATTAAATAGAATCCCCCCCAATAATAATCTTCCAAAAGTCTCTTCCAATCATTACATCTGCTGCAGTAGTCTGAAGCGCTGATGCGTATCGAGGTATGCTTAGAACAGCATCGAGTATCCATTTATGTTTCATTTATTTGAGGATGGGCTTTCACTCTATGCTATAGTACGAGTATTTTCCCTGAAGAATGAACTTCAAGCAGTATCTTTACTTATCGAGAAACTAATACACAGCTCAGAGGTTGTGTTTACATGGCCAGTTGGTCTGCATTGCGATTTTCCAAGCCCTGCGTAGTTTAACTTCGCAAATGTTGCTTATGTAGATGAATGACTGTGTTCTCTTTAGACTGAGCATTGGAGCCGGTCAATGAACATGTTAGGAATCTTCGTGATTCTAACTACTGCCTCCATATGACTAGCAAAAACACTCTAGTATTCAAGTATGACATCTTATTGTAATCTTCTTCATGGTCACAATGCCCTCAATTTATATTTCCATAATCCTGCGACTTAGCATTAAATACATTAGAGAAGATGAAAGGCTGTGCCCAATTTACATGTTTGGATAATGTAAACAGAGAGAACAACGAACATTTCTTCACAAAGAAATTAAGCACGTTTAAAAACAATGGAACGCATTTTTATAGCTCTGTCACCAGTTTCTCCACTTCCATTTAGAGTCGAACAGTTGGCAAAAAGGAAATGCTTTCTTAACTAAACACGTCAAGAGGGAAGTGATAATGGAAAATTTTACTATTCCTCGCGCTCATTGCTCCAGAGAGCCAACTATTTGTATGCATTTTAATTTTCGAGCAGAGAGAAAGGAAGCAGACTTGGCAACTGCTGCGCGCGAAAGAGGAAGTGCAGACTGTGAAAAATTTCTACCAAAATGTATAATTTTAAAAGTATGCAATTAAAGCGAAGAACGAAATGGAGTGTTGGGGAAAAGCGCACAAAGAAATTCTAAAATTAAATCGCTTCAAGCAACTAAGAACCAAGAAAGGAGCGCAATAGTGGAAAATACCAAGGTATTATTCCTATATTAAATTGCTCACTTACAAAGCAACAAACTGAAAATGTACGTGATTTCTAAAAATAGCTGCCGAACGCAGCAAGAAGCAAAACTCCTTCTAAAAAGTGTTCCCTTCATTACGTAAATTGGCAAGGAGGATTCCTTTTGTCTGCATCAAAAATGCAAAATATTATTTCCTCCGTGGGTTTATACTTTCTGACGTAGTTTCAGGACGAAATTTCGAGCATAGCATATCACATAAAACAATGCTGCAACATCATCCCATATAAGAATGTCGAGCATTGCTTACCTGGGCTTATGACCATCGCATGCTTCAGTTGAATATCTCATTGACAACGACTTCGCTTTACAGCTGACCAAATAAAAGTACACAATAATTAATTATAACTGCTACGATTTGGAAATGAGCACAAGCCAGTAAAACCGTTCACTCAAAGAGAAAAATATAGCAAACCATGTCATTCGCAGGATTCGAACTCCACAACCACGCACCTGCAAGCCCTCAAGTGCATGCAATACTATTCCAAATAGTAAAGCTTAAGGACACACACACAAAAAAGAGGTCGAAACTTTATTCAAATAAGAAAAAGCTTTGCACTGCAAAATTCCAAATGACAATCATCTCCGCCAAAATCTGTACTAATTCATTATCTCCAACGCCTCTACAAAGTCCAGTTGGACATACTCCTATAATCTGACTCCTATAGTCGGACTCCTATAATCTAACTAAGCTGACTAATCACAGCAATTAATTAGAAAACATAAGAACCAATTCGCCTTCAACACACACAGTAATGTTCGATATTGTCTTCAACAACAAGTCAGGAATTGTTAAAGCTGCTCATGAAAAAAGAAGCTACTCGTAAGTTCAGTAACCCAGCTAACGTTCCTAATGTAATGAACTAAGCAACGTAATCAAGTTAGGGCTATGGAACTGATCTAACAAAGTCCGCTTGTTTTATAGTTTGTGCCTTTAATAAGACTTTTTTATAGAAAAATATATATATTGAAAAAAAACATGTGGTGCCAGTGCTGCCAACTGCAGACACAGAAGGAGGCACACTTTCCTAGGTGACCACTTTTTGGACTCTTTGGCAGATATTCCAAATAAGAAGTTAAAACCAATCAACTGCTTCATTAAAAGCTCCAAAGAGCTGGACCTTTGAAAGGGTGTGCACTTATGTCTCATCCACAATGGAATGCATTCAGTGCATTCAGTTACATTCATGGTATTCCTACAACTGACTTTATTGATATTATTGCGGTTGTTCTAACAAGCTACATTTGCTAGCTTGATATTTATAGCAAAGAAAGACTATACGAGTATTTGCTTACATTCTCTGCAAATGTAGAATATTCAGATATACACAATTTTCTTCACTATGTTTGAGGATGAAGTTGCGACCATTTAGGAACTTATTATTTTTATTGCCTTGACACTTAGTGAAAAATTTCCAGTCTCAGAATACATCTCCGTATGGCAAATTGTGTAACGTTTCAACTACATTTTGTGCAGAAAACTTCAAATTGTTGTGATTATGAAGCGAGTAATTAATGATCATTAAATTAAAAGGTTAGCACAGACATTAATGTTGATTAAGTTGTGTCGTCAGTGGCGAAAATCTCCGAGGCATTTCAAGTATCCCACAATTAGTTTAAATATCCGCCAATTAAATCCTTCTTACCCCACCATAAGAAGTACACTGCGTAAAAAAAGTAGTTTGTGGAGGCGCTGCAAATCCAAATAATTGAGAGGAATGTGATACAAAGTATTTGTTTAGATGCAGCAGGGGTTTGTAATCCTCGAAGATTTAAGAATTGACTGAAACAAGGTTGAGATTTGGGAATTATTTACTAAACTGTTCAATCACGAGTACGCTTCGAAGTCTAATTATTTTGCATGCTGAAATAATTAAATGAAAAATGTCAATTCATGTATCCGAAGTTTCTTTAATTTCTCATTGAATCCTTGAAATAAACTAAAAAACCCATCAAAGATTTTTTCCTTTACATTATTTGCGGAAATTACGAGGACCTCGCTAATTGTTAACAAAATCAGCCTGTAAGGACTGCATTCGTATGTCAAAATCTGAGAGGAAGAGCGATTTCCAGGACTTTAACAGGAATTAAATAATTAATTATGATTCCCCAAAAAAACAGGCAAAATTTGTGGATTTGTCTCAGAAAGTTCCGAGCGATTTGTTTCCTATGCTGCCACTGAGGATACGTGTCAATCAGTACTGTTAGAAACAAGAAAGATGCGGACTTTGCGTGAACACATTTTCGAAAATATCCGAAAAGAGTCTAAGAAGAAAAATGTTCCCAAACATGCTGCTTGCATCGCAGCATCTTTCAGGCGCATGCCCACATTTAGTGGCGCGTGCATAACAGCTGTTTTCAACCCCAGAAGTTCAAAGATACGAATATGTGTGCGTGTGCCTGCAGTTTAGTAGAGTCACATGGAGCAACAGTTGTGCTTCTGTTCATCATCAACATGTGAAGAGAGGATTGGGAATCGGTGGAGGTTTACAAGCTTAATAGTTAAGAACTTCAATAAAAGCGCCAATGAAATTCATGAATAGGTACGCTACTTAAGGAATCGAAACAATTTGGTAACGAGTTCAGTCTTTGATACGATGTTTCTTATATGCTAGGAGAGGGAGACATTTGGAATAGTCTTAATATAACACCTCACATTTATATTGCATATTTACTCGTATATTTCAAGAATAATTTTATTTAAAATTGCATGATTCACAATATATTGTGTCACTATCTTTACGTGCTCCCATAGCAAACCAGAGGCGAGCGTACTCGTAGTCCTTCATTTTCAGTCTTGAAATGCACATCTCAACATATTAAATTAGATTTCATATGAGTAGAATCTAAATTGAACTTTATTAGAATTTCAACCCTCTTTCGCGCTCTCACTGTAAACATTTCAGGGCCAAGTTGAAAAAATACGCAAACCCTTCACACACGTTGCTACTAAGGAAACACACACTGGCAAAGGAAATCCTATAGGACAATAAAACGGTCTCACTGAATGTCACTAGAACACAAGTGGTGCGAAGAAACAGCTCTTGAAGTTATGGGTTCCTTTAACTTTACATATCAACAGTGACAATAAATTTCTATACAAGTACAATGTGCGTCGTCAGTTCCTTCAGAAATGACGCACACTTCAGTCACGCAACAAAACAAATTAGAATAAAGAGCACAAAATTAGTTACAGACGAGTCAGGGATAGAGTTGGAGTACTTTAAATTTAAAGTCTCACAAATATGCAAGAATTTCAGCTACAATTGTTGTCAACTTAATTTCAAGGTTTCCAGTTATTGGGGGCGGGCTCTAAAACCGGTGCAAGGGGACAATAATTTCGAGTGAAAATTAAATGTTTCACGTTCGGAGATTAGAGACATCAAAAAATGTATGGAACGGGTTTGTTGTAACGGCTGATCGAGACCATGTATATGGCTTTACTATGTCAATATACTGTTACGTGATCGCCGGTCTGACAATTTTTACCAAGCTCAATACTTGGATTGGTATCCCTGGATTGTGTAACAAACATACAGTTCCCTCTTCGGTTAGAACAATCGTCTTTATTAGTATTCGTCCAACTCACTATTGGCTTCAAAAGTGTGCTCGGTTCTCACACTTCGTCTTCGCTTATAGTGTGCTTCAGTTAGTTTGTTTTTGCATCACACTTTTCTATTAACATCGCTCTGCGACGATCACTTGTTAACTCTCCGTTGCAAAGACGACGCCCACGCTGCTTCCTGCCACTCTCAGGACCGCTATTATCCTTTTGCCACTGTTACTGGTAAACTGATCTCTTCCTACGATGTTCACATACAGCTACGCTCACTGTTTCACTGTTGCTGCTACTACGATGTTCACTTGGTCACTTTCACTTGTTCACTGATCTCGATGTCTCATACCACTGACAAACAAGTGAAGTTGCGATCGCTCGTTTGACGGATAAGGATATTCACGACTGTAGCAACGAGAGGCATTGTGAACGAGAGATTATGAGAGCATCATAAGAGGATTTACTAATTGAAATCCTTAATTAGTAAGTATTCATGGCCATGGTAAGAAATTCAATTTCATAAACTTTATATCAGCCTCATAGAGAATGGATTTTGAGTTTTGATCCAGGAGTGCAGGCTCTACCCCTAGAATTTTGTACTTTTTTTTAAACGAAAGTCATGTATTTTGTATGTCCAGCACAAATGGTATTCAGTTCAGTATTTTGTTAGCAACAGTGCAATTTTGTTGTGATTTGTACTGGTTGTTTCTTAGTTTGATGAATTACTACTGTGTCGTTAACGGTTTTTTTTTACATTTCGACAATAGTTCCGTTAGCACAGCCTTGAAAAGAATTTTCTTTGTACCTACGTGAGCAAAAAATACATTCCATAAATAATTATATTTTGTAATGTTACAAACCACCATAGAACAGTTTTACTTGTATGATGCTGCATACACACGAGGCAACCGTCGAAGCAACGTGTTGATGCAACCTGTTTTTCTTATTCAGTACACACGAGGCAACCGTTACAGCAACCATCAAAAAATATCAAAATATTTTGATATTTCAGGCAACGGTTGCTGCAACACGAATTTCAACGAGCAACTAAGCTACACACGAGGCAACCGTCGAAGCAACATGCCTTGGTTGCAGCAACGGTTGCCTCGTGTGTACGCAGCATGAGATGCGCATTCTATTTGATTTATATTCGTTGGTGCCTTTCTAAATGATAAGCCTTATCTCACGTATATACAAATTCATTACTGGCAGTTCTGGATCAAAGCCTCCAAACATTCTTTTATAGCCCAGAGAAAAGAACAATTTCATTGCGTCGTATTCAAGAACAATTCTGTTAGAACTTCAGCATTGCCCGCATAAATCGCAGCTCCTTTTTGCAGTAGGCACTTCACTTTTATTATTTGGTGTTCATTCCTTTCCAAATTGCTTTACGAGTATTTGTAGAAGAGTTTAATTCAAGCGGAAAATTTCATTGCCGCATCCCAGAAGAAATTCGGTGTTGGGATTTGAACCCCAATCTAAAAACCAAATAGCAGCAAGACACCGTTTGATTAAATAGTATAAATTTGACATCCCAAAATAGTTGAAGGTCAACTGCGACCTGTGCATAAAATTGAGGCAAATTGTTTTTATGGATAATGTGAAGGAAGTACAACAACTGAAATTGGTGCTATTCAATACAGCGACTACAAAAACGGCCTTGTTTTAACAAGGACCCAACAGCTACTACAGCATACATCATAGTACTCCTGGGAAGTGTTTATTTAAGAAGCACACAAGTGCCATTTACTTTCCTATTTGTCACTATTTGTCTTTTCGATACATTTTTGTGGAATGTTTCAAGGGAGCTAAAATGGGAACGGGAATTAAGAAATATTATTTGCATATATTTATTGCCGCAATGTAAGCAAGAACAGAAGACTGCTGTAATAATAAAACAATTTCAAAACCTATTTTAGCGCCACTAACCAAATCTCCTCATAATTATCACGAATTACTGTATTAAAACCATCAACTCTGTGTATTTTCCCTAGAGTGATATTTTTATATTATTGCAAGGGCTATCAATAGAATATTTAATTCTGAGGGGCTGAGGAAGTAAAGAGTGTTCCTAAGCATGCCAGCCGAATTAATCCAATTCGCACACATAGCGTGTTGGCGTTTCTTTACGTGCTGTAATATCTACTCCCTTTGTTCCTTCCTCGTACAGACCAATTTGGTCCTCGTACAGACCAATTTGCATGCTCGATACGCTGGGTAAAATCTTAGAGAGAATTATCTGCGATAGACTGCAAGAATCACTTGAAAAGCCAGGAGGATTGGCCGCAAATCAATTTGGATTTCGGAGATCGCGATCCACCGTGGATGCAGTCCAAGCAGTGATGGATATTGCAAGAGAAGCACTCAGCGGGAAGAGATGGGTAAATGGAAGCAAAAAATACTGCGCAGTAATCACATTAGATGTGAAGAACGCTTTCAACTCGGCGAGTTGGCCATTAATCATAAGCGCCCTCCGGAAATTCGCTGTCCCGGAGTACTTGTTGCGAATTTTAGCTAGTTATTTTGACAACCGAGTACTACTGTACGATACGAACGAAGGGGCAAAGCAATATAGGATCACGGGGGGAGTACCACAGGTACCCCAATGGTATGTACAATGACATACTCCAACTGGACCTACCGGAAGATACTACGGTGGTAGGCTATGCGGACGACATTGCTGTGGTAGCAGTAGCAAAACAGCTGGATATGCTCCAAACGATATGCAATGATGCGATCGTCAGAATAAGAAGCTGGCTTGATGACTCAAAACTGGAATTGGCGGCCCAGAAAAAAGAGGTGGTCCTGCTGAGCTCCAGAAAAGTGCGAGAGCATATAACAATAACGGTGGGCGAACACGAAATTACATCGCAGCCGTATCTGCGGTACTTGGGAGTGATCATAGACGCGAAACTGACCTTCAAGGAACACCTTAGGACAGTATGCGAAAAGGCTGCTCGCGTCAACGGTGCGCTCACAAAGATGATGCCAAACTTGGGAGGGCCCAGATCAACTCGAAGGAAGCTACTATCGAGGGTAACTACCTCGATCATCCTATATGCGGCTCCAATTTGGGTAGAAGTCGCGCGTACAGAGAGTGTCTCAAAAGGAATCCGATCTGTACATAGGCTCAGCGCGCTAAGGGTTGCTAGCGCCTTTCGGACAGTTTCGGATGATGCCATTTGTGTGTTATCAAGTAAGCCACCAATCGACCTGCTTGCATATGAAATGCAGGATTTGTATAGGAGAGTGACAAGACCAACGGCTGCAGATAAGCTTGAAATAAGAGAGAAAACCATGCAACAATGGCAGTAAAGATGGGAGCAATCCAGCAAAGGCCGATGGACATTCCAACTGATACATAATATCAACGAATGGTACTCGCGCACACACGGCGAACTTAACTTCTATTTAACACAGATGCTTAGTGGCAACGGGTGCTTCAAGGAATACTTGCACAAATACAAATACGATGATGACCCGTTTTGTCCAAGTTGCCCGGGAGAGCAGGAAAACGCGCAGCATATACTTTTTCATTGCCCGCGATTTAACGAGAGCAGAAACAACTTGAGCGCTATCTTAGGAGAACAACCAGCAGTGGCTAATCTGGTAGCGCATATGTGTGAAACCGAGACTAAATGGGAGGCAATTTGTTCTACAGTATCCATTATGATGATAACTCTGCGGAACACCGTACGCGCCCGAACAGCAGCACGCCTAAGCTAGCGCAGTGCTGAGGAAAACGTTGATAGGGATGTTTCAAGAAGTAGGACTGAAAATGGACAGACCTAAGACTGACGATTGAGCGGTAACGCTCGTAACGGCCTCTCGACGTACGGTGTGATAAAAAAATAACCGTTATTTTAATCTTTTCGTGAGTTACGTATGTTCGATGTTCGCATTTTTTTTTCTGTTATGTTGGTACACATGTCTGTAAAATATGTTGGCAATACCAACCATTTTGGATAGTCAGTTTGTTTTTGACAGATAAAAAGGTTAGTCGTGTTTTGGTGTGCTCTTCGATTTTGTACTATTCGAAAAAATGGATCAAAGAAACTGTATGCAGTTTTGTGTAAAAAATGAAATTAAATGCGCAAAGACATTTGAAATGGTGACTGTGGCCTTTGGCGAGTCTACTATGAGCAGAACACAAGTTCAGTTGTGGTATAACCGGTTTAAGGAAGGCCGAGAAGATGTCAATGACGATGCTCGTCCTGGTCGCCCGAGCACGTCAACAACCGATGAAAACATTGACGCAGTGAAGAAAATGATTTTGGATAATCGTCGAATCACTATCAGAGAGGTTGCTGATGATGTTGGCATATCGTTCGGCTCATGCCAAGCAATTTTTACGGATGTTTTAGGCATGAAACGTGCGGCAGCGAAGATTGTTCCAAAATTGCTAAATTTTGAGCAAAAACAACGTCGCATGGACATCGCTCAGGAGCTGTTTTTGGCCAAAAACAAAACCGTTATCATGCCTCAACCACCGTATTCACCGGACTTTGCCCCCGCTGACTTTTTCCTCTTTCCAAAACTGAAGACACCGATGAAAGGAAAGCGTTTTGCTACGATTGAGGAGATAAAAGAAAAATCGAAACAGGAGCTGTTGGCGATACCAAAAAAAGCGTTTCAGAAGTGTTTCGAGGATTGGAAAAAACGCTGGCATAAGTGTATTATATCTGAGAGGAATTACTTTGAAGGGGACAAGATAGTTGTTGATGAATAAATAAATACTTTATTTTTTGATACCACAATAACGGTTCTTTTTTGATCACACCTCGTATTACCTAACGGTGAGGTCCCGAGAGGATAATCCGTCCGGACATCGGGGTGATTTTAGTGGGTTAAGGTCCCACACTACAAGGGTTTTTGACTCCTTTACACCGCGTAAAAAAAAAAAAAAAAAAAACTCCCTTTGTTCTCACAAGCAACTCATAAGTCCTGGAATTAAACCCATAAATGTGTACGAGGAAAGAACCACTTAATTAAATACCTTTGTAATACTTCTATTCTAACAGTTTTATATTTAAATACAAACTGCATTTCCTTAAGTTGAGACACTCCAACTCTAGATATTTGGAACAATCCCTCAGTAACTTATTCTATGAAATGTTATTCTATAATATGGTATGATTCTCTTCTTTTTTTTTGTATCTCCATTTATTTAACTACAATCTGTCCAGCTGGACATTCAGTACTACTTACGAGTATATTATATTTGGTTATAAACATGTGTATGAATTTTCAGTAGCATTCAATACATTAAGTACATTAATTTAACAAAGTTAGATTTTATATACGATCGTATATTAATTTCATTCATTCCTTATTATTATTATTATTATTTTTTTATTTTTAATTTAATTTTATTTTATTTTTTAAATTGAATGTTATTTTTTAAATTTTTCATTCTAATTTAATCTTAGGTGGTAAATCTGACTGGTAAGTCCGATGGTACATATTGTTACGAAATTGCCCTCTTGACAATTTACTCTGTTACAAAATTGCCCTCTTGACAATTTACTCTGTTAGAAAATTGCCCTCTTGACAATTTACTCTGTTACAAAATTGCCCTCCTGACAATTTCTCTAACTATCTGTACTCGGACTCGTACCGCTGGATTGTGTAGTAATCAAACAATCGCTGGTTAAATTAAAATAATTAGCTTTATTTAATTATTGTTATTTACACATTTAATATTAGGCTTAAATTTTACTTAGTTATTATTTGCACTTTATTTAATAAGTAATTTCATCACTTTATTTAATAATGAATTTCATCACTTTGCACAATTACAAATACTGCTGCTTTGATTATAATGCTAGATGTACACACTTTTACGGTCTCTGATCTACTGTATTCGACTTTGAACAGTCTTGTCGCTTTTATAGTTTTCGAATGGTTGGAGTCGAAAATTCTACGCTATTCTCGTATTTTCTAGAAGCTTCTATCCACTTCGACAGAAGTCGAGAATATTCTTTTTGATATTACCGACGGATGGTTCTTGAATAAGCTTTTATTCGAATAGTTCGCATCTTGACTCACAGGGGGCACTCATTCTCCAGATGGGATCCTAAAAGTATGCAATCCCTTTTCACTGAGCTATCACGATTCAATATTTTTTTAGTCTTCGCGCGCTGGTATCGCTGGTTATCAATTCTACCGCCAGGTTGGTAGGATGGACTCTAAGACGTTTGCGATATGAGTGGGTATATTTCATGATTTCATCATTTATTTTTGGGATGTTTAGATCGCGATGAATGATGTCGTTGCTGACATACCAAGTGCATTAGCACACAGTCGTATGACTTTTGATTGGAATCGTTGTAGGATGTCCAGGTTTGACTTGGATGCTGATCCCCAAATTTGAATACCATAAGTCCATATGGGCTTCAGTATTACCCTATATATCAGGACTTTATTTCCAAGTGTTAGGGCTGACCTTCGTCCAAGTAGCCAGAACAATGACCTAAGCGTTAGTCCAAGTTGTTTCCGTTTGGAGAAGATGTGACAGCGCCACGTAAGCCGCCGATCCAGGTGCACCCCAAGGTATTTTGCATGGTCTGCTTGTGGCAATTGGGAGTTATTTAGTGTCACTGGAGGGCAAGAACCTGCACGTAGGGTAAAAGTCGTTTGCACTGATTTTATTGCATTTGCTTTTATTCGCCACTTGTCTAGCCATAAGTCAATTTGATTCAGGTTCTCCTGCAAATGCTTCGAGGCTAACACGGGGCTTTTGTTGCTGGCCATTACAACAGTATGATCTGCAAAAGTTGCGGTATATGTGGTATCAGTCAGAGGCAGGTCAGCCGTGAATAGTGTGTAGAGCACAGGTCCCAAAACGCTCCCTTGTGGAACACCAGCTTTGATTGGATAGAGGGCAGTTACGTCGCTGTTAACTTTGACCATGAAGAATCTGCTTTCTAACTAGGACTTAAATATGGCAAAGTAGTGATAGGGTAAATGCATTTTCAATTTGTACAGTAACCCTTGGTGCAACACCTTGTCGAATGCTTGGGTGATATCCAGGAATGCGGCTGAACAATATTCTCTACTTTCTAGTGCATTCCGGGCAAATGCATATACTCGATTTATTTGTTCTATCGTAGCATGATGTTTTCGAAATCCAAATTGATGGGAAGGTACGAGTATAAGTTGTTTTGACTCGATTATTGGGAGGAGTCGCTTCAAAAGAAGTTTCTCAAACACGTTGGAAAGTATCGGAAGCAAGCTAAGGTGACCACTTCTGCCGGTTTCCCAGGTTTGGGAACAAGGATAATTTGAGCCACTTTCCATTGGCTTGGGAAGTGGTCACATCGGATAATCGCATTCAATAATGGGCAATGAATTTATAGCCGCAATCTGGTAGCTCCTTTAGGATTCTGCTCGTAATAAGGTCATATCCCGGCGATTTTTTGTCTTTTAGCGTATTCTTGATAATTCTTCTAATTTCTTGTATTTTAAAATGCTGGATCGGAATATCCATTTGGTATGGGGCATCTAGTAATTCAGCTATTCTTATGTCTTGCTGTGGATATTTGCTTGGAAACGGCGCAAATACTTCTAATAAATGAAAAGCAAATGACTGTGCTTTTTCCTTGTCAGATCTGGCCCATCAGCCATCTTTCGTTTTCATAGGTGGCACATGTGATGTTGGTTGATTTAGTTTTTTTGTAGCTTTCCATAGAGAATAATCTGAAGCCTGTGAAGGTGACAAGCTGCTGAGATAGCTTTGTATTTCTGAATTTTTTGTTGACCGTAGGGCGTTTTTGAGTTGCTTTGTAGCGCAATTGAACCGGTTTTTGTCATAGGGGCTTCTGGTCATTTGCCAAATTCGAAGCAGTCTCCGCTTTTCTTTTAGTTGCTCCATTACAACCTGGCTTACATCACGATGATTACTTATACAGCTGGGCTCCAATGTGGAAGTCCATGCAGCATGCTGAATGGTTGAGTTTTGTTTTTTAAAGGAATATTGGTGACTAGAGTCTCGATAATGCTTTGTCTAAACAGCTTCCAATTTGAGCTTTTGTTGTGCAGACAGATTATTCTTGCTCTGATCTGAACCTCACAGCTAATTGTTAGAACTATCGGTGAGTGATCTAATAACAGGTCCAGGCACGATTCCATGAAAGTGTTTGTTTTTGGTACACCTTTGGAGACAAAAAAGTCGATAACGTCTGGAAGCTTGTTACTGTCCGTTGGCCGGAAGGTTGGCTCACCCATTGATAGGAGGGACAGGCTGTTTTGTTGCATAGCTTTATATAGGTTACGGCCTCTAGGAGTTGTTATTCTAGACCCCCATTGCGGATGCTTAGCATTCTAATCACCCCCAGCGATGTATCTTGATCTTAGGAAGTTATAAAAATTCTTGGAACTGTTCGCTGTTAACTGGATGGTTGGGAGGGCAATATACCGCTGCAATTGTTATGGGGCCTTTATAATCATCAATTGTTATAACCGTTGATTGTGGGTTTTTCTTTTTATAACATTCGTGCTCCATATGTGCAATTCTGTTAAGAATAATTACAGCAGTTCCCCCACGCGCATTGCCAGCTGGGTGGTTTGTGGAGTATCGGTCATATTGCGGAATTTTTGCGTAACTTTTTTCAGTGAAATGAGTTTCAGATATCAACATAATGTCAATATTTTTGTCTGCTAAGAAAGCTGATATTTCATGGATATGACGACTGAGCCCATTGGCATTCTAGACTGCGATTTTGAATGATTTATTCATTTCGACATATTTCCTACGACTGTGGTTAGTAGATTAAGTAGTGTACTCACTTGACCCATCAATGCTTTAAGCATGCTTTTTTGCTCGGTCATATCCTCATTCAGTTGAGTATTTGGATTGTTGAACGGAATGGTTAGGTTCGTATTGGTTTCTACCGGAGTATTGTTTCGTACTACATGATACTCTACAGTAAATAAATGAAAGAAATGATTTCATAAATTTATATAATCGGAAAATCTATTCATTGAAATTCATATTCACATCCCCAATAATATTTTCGTCCATGCAATCTAGGAGACTCTGATCCACACCTCCAAGTGAACTTAAAGTATCCAGAGCCAAAGTTACATCGAAAACGCTTTATGCATAGTTACATTCAAATAGGGATGGAGAGAAGTCGCCATATAGATGGAGGATTGGATACCCCGAGCCCATGACTGTGAAACGAGAATACTAGCACTGTACCTCGAAGGAATCTAGAATATGAATAAAATTATATAGGAGTGTTCAGCACAATATTGAAATAAAAGTGATACCCTAGAAGTATGCAATAGTTTATGGGTATCTTCTATTCGCAGCATACTGTTATGAAATTGCTCTCTTGACAATTTATTCTGTTACGAAATTGCCCTCCTGACAATTTACTCTAACTCTCAATACTCGAATTTGTACCACTGGATTGTGTAGTAATCATAATAATTTGCTTTATTTAATTATTGCAATTTACACACTGAATATTAGGCTTAAAGTTTACTTTATTACAAATTGCACTTTATTTAATAATTCTTTAATCACTTTACTACTTCTTAATCGCAATCACAAATACTGCTGCTTCGATTAAAATATTGAAACGGGATTGCATATTTTTAGGATCCCATCTGAAGAATGAGTGCCCCCTGTGAGTCAAGATGCGAACTATTCGAATAAAAGCTTATTCAAGAACCATCTGTCGGTAATATCAAAAAGAATATTCTCGACTTCTGTCGAAGAGGATAGAAGCTTCTAGAAAATACGAGAATAGCGTGGAAGTTTCTACACCAACCATTCGAAAACTATAAAAGCGACAAGACTGTTCAAAGTCGAGGACAGTAGATCAGAGATCGTAAAAGTGTATACATCAGGCATTTTAATCGAAGCAGCAGTATTAGCAGTATTTGTAATTTTGCAAAGTGATGAAATTCATTATTAAATAAAGTGATGAAATTACTTATTAAATAAAGTGACTAATGGTTTGTGAAGTAAATTGTCAAGAGGGCAATTTCGTAACAATATATATATATATATACTCGTATATATGAGTAAGTAATGGAACACATGCTGTGATTACCTTGGAGTTAGGTTCATCATTCTGAACGTAGCACTGTTGCCATTTTTAGTTCGTGTGCCGGGTACAGAAGAACGGTTCCTGTGGTGCAGGTTTCCCATTGAGACACCGTAGTTAGCGTAGTTTTTTTGATCGCAGTTATTGGGCTGAGCGAAGCAACTATGCCAGTATACAATATTGCTTCAGGTTTTAGTTTACAACATAGGCGCAATTGTCAATAGTTATTTATAAATTAACTACAAATATACACAATTTCAATTCTGACCAAATCGCGTTTCTCAATTTCAGGGGTTGGTTATCCAAGCGGTGTGTAAGAAACCAAGATAAGTTTAAGTAAAGAATAATTTTTAAACATTCCATCATTGCTCCATAGACTTTCCTTCTGGAAAAGAATGGGAACTCTTTTCCTCATTGCTTACCGTTCTTTTCATATTCCGCCTGTATTTCAAAGGATATTCCGCTGATTACTGTTTTACGAAATTTATTAAAGTGAGGCAGTGAAAGTTATGAAGTTCACCTTTAAAAAACACAGCTACTAATAGCATTCAACTGTCGTTTCGTTGACATTATGCAACATATCTGGACCCAAGATTTCGAACAAAATATATTTTTTCTATCAAATTGATGAATGTCAGACAATATTGCTTGATAAAGCTGTGTGAGATTCTCAAAATAGGGAAACAAATTCAAATGTGTTAGTTCCATTTCTGCTCCTGCGACATCAGCCTGAGTCAAACTTTGAGATTATCACGATAATTTAATCCTTACTCAGCCATCAAAAAATCTTCACAATCGCGCTTAGAACAACAACTAGGAAAGTATTCAAATCAACCTGTACTGTCAAGAGACTCGGACATATTTCAATACTGGCATCATAGTCCATACAATATATAAGAAAATAGCTGAGAAGTTTATTTCTGCTCCGCCAACCAGTCTTGCCAGTGATTATATAGATTTTTTGTATTTTTTTGTTCTTATATTATTAATAAAAAGAGTGACCAAATGACGGTAATTTTTGTGCTCTTAATTAGAGTGCAATAAAATGATTAAGGTTCAACAAAAATGTTGTTTAACAAAAGTTAGGACTCATCGGCTTCTGCCAACGATGAAGCCAAGTTCCGAATGTTCGGCTTCGGCCAAAGAAGCGACTTCTGTCGGAGTCCAATAGTAATCTTCGATCAGAGTAAATTATCCTCTACAGTAACAGTGGGAGTATACAGATCCATGCCAATGGATAGTGATAGTGGAGCGACCGAAAGAAACAGAGTAGTTGTTTTATGCTGCTAAGAGTAGTAATCACAGTGACTGTTTAGTGAGTCGAACAGATATGCTACAGGAAATACGACAGTCGATCGAGTGAAAAATCCGCGTTGGTAAGTATCGAGGAGTTAGTGGAAGTACTCCTATATACAAATTTATATTATTAAAATTATTAAATATACTCGTATATATTATTCGCACCCGTTTACATTCATTTAATACCGTAAATATCTCACATTTAAACAACCAGTTTTGCTCATCACAGTGAAACAAGTACAAGTACTTCAAGTACCCAAATACCCATTTCAGTGTGCACTCACAGCAAAAAGGTTTGTTGTATCGTTACGAGTGGGTTAATAGGTGCCTGGAAATTATAAAAGATGACGTTGCCACCTCAAATCCAACATGTGGCTTGTCAAGAAGCATCTTTCAAAAGAACGCACCATAAGTTTCTGACTGATCCGTCAAATAGTTTTGTTGTGGATGCCATTTTAAACAGACGCCTAAGAGTATTTGCGTAAAAATTGGAAAAAGTGAATTTCGTGTGCTCATTAAACACTATTTTTTGGCCGAAGAAACCATCACGCAAAGCCAACAAAACCTTCAAATGTATTGTGGGGACTCTTCACTATCGATTGGAACTATCTAACACGGCTTTACCCAATTTCGGTGGGGTCGAACCAACACTGGTGACGCCGAAGGTTCTGGTCCCACATTGAGATGATCGATAAAATACACTGTATAATATTGAACAATTGGCGAGGGACGCGAACTTGAAGAGGCTACATGCTTATCACAAGTATCAGTGATTTCAATTTTCCATAAATATTTGGATATGAAAAAGCTGTCCGCAAGATGGGTGCCGCGTTTGCTCACAATTGACAGCAACCGCAATCGTTTGACAACTTCAAATGAGTATTTGGCCATGTTCAATCGCAATACGGATGAGCTTTTCCGCCATTTCGTAACAGTCGAGACAGGGGACTTCTACTGGTGAATCGAAACCGAAAAAGGCTAAGGTGGGTCTGTCGGTCAACAAGGTAATGGCGGCAGTTTTTTGGGATGCACGCGGTGTCATTCACATGAATTACCTTGAAAAGGGTAAAACGATCATCGGCGCATATTATGCAGAGCTGTTGGATCGATTCGAAGCCGATTTGAAGCAAAAACGACCGCAGTTGGTGAGGAAAAAAGTTCTCTTCCACCAGAACAACGCACCGGCGCACAAGTCCGCAGTCGCAATGGCGAAATTGAATGAATTAGGATACGAATTGCTCCCTCATCCAGTATATTCTCCAGATCTATCCCCATGCGGCTTTTTCCTATTGCCAAATATGAAGAAATGGCTCGGTGGAAAAATAATTGGTTCAAGTGAAGACGTCATCGATGAAACTAACGCCAATTTTGAGGACCTTGGGAAATCGTATTATTTGGAGGGTATTAAAAGAGTGGAGAAACGTTGAAGTCTATCGAGCTAAAATGAGACTATGTTGAAAAATAAACGTTTTTGCCGAATAGAGTGTTCCTTATTTCATATTTCAGGGCCTTATTGACCCACCAGCATATGTTGCTGATTTTCCAAAAATACCATGTACACATTCATTTTGTGGCCAACAACTGCCTTCAGTTTGGTGCTCCTTTCTGTATTTTCAGTTGTCTCCGTTCGCCATTCCATGGACCCCTCCAATAGTTACCACGACCTCCCAACAGCAGTTAAACGCATGGGATTGGAGATTGAAAGCGGCTCGAGTTGCATTAAATTTCAATCTGTAGTTTCGCCAGTCCATATATAAAAAAATATATCTACGGGTGAATGAATGCCAAAGAGCAGTTTTCAATTTTGCGCAAACTTACATATGCATGAACATGTTCCGAACCATTCGTAATTAATCAAAGCTATCAAATTGCTGGAGTAAACCTCTGTTGATACATTGTAGTGGTGTCTGTGTAAAAAGGATGACTATGAATACAAATTACAATTAATGAGTTAAATCGCCGGATAATCTATAAACAAAGATCTCATATGCCATACACCGCTCTCTGTTTCATTAGGCGGATTTGCCAATAAGAGTATAATGAGAAATTTAATCATGAATCATTATTCTACCACAAGAACGGCACTAATTAAGATACCTTCGTCTGCATTTAGCAATTATTCCAGATTATCACTTTCTTAATGTGATTTTGGTGTTGATTACAAACACCCTTGAGTGGTTGTTCAAGGGAACTGTCGGTTAAGATAGTTTACTCAATTTCCTGTTATTACTTGAGTACTATTCTGCCAGCCAAAATGACTGCATTGTTTTATAAGCATACTCCGCGTTAAGTTAAGTTATTGTGTTGACATACTAACTGTATCCTTTCCTTTTTCATTGTTTCCTTTTCTACAATTGAGTCGGCTTCTGCAGACCTTGCGTGGATGACTGTCAGTGTAGAGCAATACAATTAGAGATATCTAAATATTATTTGAATTACTAAATAGAACTGTTGTGTACAATAAAGGCTCATATACGAGTATATAATGGTATATCGACACTTCTGCAGACACTCAGAAATAGTTATTCACAAATTCCTTATAATTAAGTGGAAATAGTAATAATTGAACTGATAACGTTTCTTTACTAACTTTCATACTACGGTATCGTATGGTATTCCCTACATCTGCTAAGCACTATAGCGGAACTCCTGTACCAGGTGATGCAAATCTCCGTTCAGGCAAAAAGTCACTTAGACTTTCCAGACAGGCGAGGGTAAATAGTTTACATGTATAGAGCGATTTCTTTCCACTCAACAGCGAGAGGTGAAACAAACTGAGTGAGGGCAGGTGGACACCCTTTACTTGTAGACTACTTCCAGTTTGTGAAGAGTGACACCAGAGAACATTATTAGTAATATCTCAGAAGGAAAGCGTAAGTAAGTGAAAGTAAGCGGATAGTAAGAGAAACCTTCAACGTTAGCATACGTTGTTATCGAGTCTTACTTTCATGCATTTTTATACAGAGATATCATTGGAAATTCTTTTATGAATTTAGTAGAATTTGGTAAGTAAAAAGCGAACTATGAAGAAGAAAAAGTATCTTACTCAGCACTTTCAACGGCAATGGAACCCAGAGAAAGACAACTTGTCTCATTGGGTAAGCGGCAATTGAATCCAAATTAATAAAACTTATATCATTGGATAAAAGGCAATGGAAACCAGACGAACAAAACTTTTCTTACTGGGTGAACTCCAATGGAACCCAGAGAAAGACAACTTATCTTACTGAGTAAACGGAAATGGAACCCAGAGAAAGACAACTTGTCTACGGCATACTCGTATATAGCCACGCATTTCTAACTCATATCGTTGAGTCAAGAGTTCGATGCAGCATCTTTCTAGTATATTGTTATTTGCTTGAATATGTTGATATTCACTCAATGATTGGTGTTTCTGTATATTGTTTTTGCTAGCTCCATCAAACAATGCTACGATCAAGTTCCCCAATATACAGGAGCCACTGTAAGTAGTGGAAGTAGTTCCATTTTATGGAGCTGTATTGCAAATGAAACTTACACAGCATTGACTAGATTTTTAATATTTACACTCAGTTTGTTTGCATCGCTGATGCTGAACTATTTTAAAGTGATAACAATTCCTCCTGTAATTTATTATTATTGTGTGTGCGAATATTGGTGTGACTTGAGTAGGCGTGTGCGACTTGTGATGGAGGAAAATCACACATCTCTCCAAGTGTGGATGCTATTCCCTTATATTTTTTAGATGGACTATATGTTTGTATGTTACATCCGCCACTTTACTTCAAGTCAAAATTCGACAAGCCATCCGTATTCATCACATGAAGACATAATGCATGTGTGACTCTATATGTGAAGACCTATGTTCATTTTTTCGTCGGTTTTCAATGGGATTCTATTAACGTTCCAATAAAAATATTTACATTATTCTAAGAGTTCGGTTGAAACTCGGGGAATATCCAGAGAATATACCTAGTAGAGCTGATTAATTACATAAATATTTTAATGAGGAGCTTTTATGGAATTGGTTGAGTAACATTCTGAACTCTCTGTTGAGTCAAAAATGTCGCACTGTATATTCTCATGGATATATAAAATTAATCCTTTTAGTCGAATTGGATTTTCCATATATTACCATATTGGCACAGTTTGTCAAACTTCTGAAGAAGTGATTTTCAAGACTATCGAATTTGATAGAAGTACCAACATATCCGGAGCCAACGGATCGCAGTGCATCTGGTACTGCTCAAAATAGGGAAATGTTAAAATTTAATAATACCCTAAAACTGCTACTTTCAAATGCTCTGGAGAAGGCGTCACACTTGAAATGTCTTGTCCTTAGACTTTTTAAATAGTTGCCATTTCACAAATGACTCCGAGGTCGAATGGACACATTACCCCTACTACAAAAGATGTTCTTCCATTTGCTTTAGTCCCAGATTGGTATATATCGGCAATAAGTTTTCTGAATTGTGGACTGTATACACCACAGGTTGTTTCTCGGATTTTTTTGAAATCCGGCTTGGCTAGTGTCAGCTAGTACTGATTAGTCTCAGGGCGAAGGACACAGAATTGTTATATATTGTTCAGCAACAAATTCAATCACTTTGAAATTGTTGCATTGTTATTAAGTCCTTCCTTCGATATCCTCTGCAAATATATTTCTTTGATGATATTATTCCGTCTTCGGTCCGTTTTCTTATGGTAACGAACAATTTCTAAATACAACAAATTACTTAAGTCAATCATGTACTAAGAGCAATGGAGAAAATAGTTAATATACGCGAAAAAGTCACAGGGGGACAGGTCTGCGGAATACGGAGGCTGCGGCATTATTACAGTGTTGTTTTTGGCCAAAAATTCGCTCCTGAGCAATGTTGATGCGATGATGTTTTTGGTCGAAACTGAGTAATTTTGGTACGAATTTTGCGGCCATCTCCTTGAGACCGTATTGAAAAGGGTGCCTTTACATCCTTGTCAGCTTGCGTATATTGCGGGAAAATCTACTGAAACTGCACTATACCATCTGACTGATTTTATTCCGACAGCTCTGGATGAACAAGAAATAGCACTTGGTGCCTTTCTTGATATTGAGGGGGCTTTCGTCAACACTCCTCACGAATATGTGATTAGGGCTCTTTACTATTGAGGAATAGATAATACCACTTCCAATTGGATACGCGGTTTACTCAACAGTAGACTGACTGAAGCTGAAGCAGGTGATAAAACTGTTAAAGTCAAAGTCAATAAAGGATGTCCGCAGGGTGGGGTATTATCGCCAATTTTGTGGAGCATAGTAGTTGATGATCTTCTGGTAAAACTCACAGATCTAGGTAAAACATGTCAAGGACATGCGGACGATATTGTGATAATAGCTAGAGGGAAGTCTGAATCCACTCTTTTTGATATTATCCAGAGGGGCTTATTAGCAGCTAGTGAATGGTGCAGAGGAGCAGGGTTGAAAATCAGTGCCTGAAAGACCACCATTGTGTCGTTCACTAGAAAAAGATATTTTACCATATATGAAACCTATTCTTCTAAAGGTCGATTATAACTCTGAGACCAAATTCCTCGGATTCATTCTCGACAAAAGTTTCTGTTGAAGGCTCACCTGACAGCAACCACCAAGAAGGTTACACCTTCCTTAATGATATGTAGACGGCTTGCTGGTAAATCTTGGGGATGTGATCTAACTCAAAAATCGTTCGCTGGATGTATACCATGATGGTGAGGCCATCAGATCATCACCCATGGTTCTGTAGCCTGGTCAAATAGAGTCAGACTTAAGACAGCGAAATCTGCGTTAAGTACAGTACAACGCTTTGCCTACCTTGTCATCACTGGAGCTATGCGCACCTGTCCAACGGCTGCAATGGAAGTTATACTAGATCTAACACACTAACATCTAGCAATACAAGACTCTGCTGGGAAATCTTTTAGCAGAATACAAGAAATTATCTCGAGAGAATCAAATTACAACCAAAATATATGGGGTAACAATTCAGCTCAAGAATATGGTATACAAAAATCTCACAAGGATTTTATGCCAAGAAAATTCAACTTTGCACACAAATACAGTGCAATGATGAGTTGCAAAAAGTAATGGAAAGGTCTAACTGAGCCGTATAAAATTAAAGAAAACTCCCTCTTATGGTATACTGACGGTTCTAAGACAATGGACGGAACTGGAGCAGGAGTATTTGGGCCTAGAACCAACTACTGGGAACCAATGGGTTCTTTTCCAAGCATTTTTCAAGCGGAAATTCACGCTATTGAAAGATGTGCCCAGATCAACATTGACATGAAATATCGGGGGAAAAACATCGTGATACTTTCTGATAGTCAAGCACCACTCAAGAGTTTGATCTCACTCTTGGTGAGGTCTAAACTTTTATGATATTGTATTGGGAAGCTTAACTCCCTAGGAATTACGAACAAATTATCTCTAGTGTTGGTACCAGGCCACATAGGAGTAGAGGGAAATGAGAAGGCTGATAGCTTAGCTAGGAAGGCTGCGGCCTCTCCTTTCAACGGCCCTGAACCCTTCTGTGGACTACCATCCAATACCATTGGAGGTCTGCTGAATAAGTGAACAGATGCAAAAAGAAGTTAACTCTGGAAAACTCTTTCGGTATTAAGACAGTTGTGGGAGATTTTAATCCTAAAAGAGCTAAGGAGTTTATAAATATGCCTCGGAGTAAATAAAGAATCATCACAGGCATTTTAAGCGGACACTGTAGACTCAACTACCATTTGAACAAGTTGGGTATATCTTCAGATGCCATCTGTCGATTCTGTGGAGATAGTGACGAAACCTCACTCCACCTGATCATAGACTGCGGACCATTTGCACACTAAAGACTCAGGTGATTTGGAGAATATATCTTAGATATGAGCAAGATGCCTAAACTTGATTCCTCCAAAATATATGAATTCCTGTCGGAAATTAACCTGACAGAAGATTTATAGAAGAGACTATCCACATCTTTCAAATAAATAGGGGCATCATAGTAGATCTTTCGGGTCGCGGTGTATAGCACCCTTAAATAAATCTAATCTAATCTATGTCAATCGTTGTCGTGTCGACGCCTTCTGTAGAAGGGATTGCTGGGTCATGCTATGAATGCTTCTCTCCTACTACTTGGTATAATTCGAGTATTCGCGAAATTACTTAGTTGGCATACAGTTTCATGTACTCGTCTATTAAAAATATTACAGGATTTTCCCATCAGCCCCGAAACACATTTTGTAGTAATTCAAAACAAATGTTTACCACATCGTTTAATCCATCCCGATAGTCTATAATAAAAACATAAATATATCTTTGACCAGTTTCGTTCACTTGTCAAAGTTCTAATGTTGTGGTTTTCTCCTACATTTTGAACGAATTGTCCTGTGTATCTCTGCTGATGAAGGTCGTAATTAGTGTCATATTTCCCATTTTAATACATTTGTTGCTTCAATCCCTTCTCATTAATGTGGTCTGGTTCGGACCGCTTTTCTATTCATATGAGAGTGATTTGTACTTTTCACACATTTTAATATAAGAATTAGTGAATTTAGAATAGAGCGTATAACAAAGCTTCGCCATCTGCACGTGCTGCGTATTTTAAATTTGCATATGTTTGGCTTCAACGAAACTTGGTTGCTCATAAACTTGGTTGTTCATGATATGCACGCCATTTAAGGCCCGATTGCCAGTGGTGTCTAGTAGCTCGAGAGATTTGCACACACACACGAATGGGCTTTGGGAGTTTCTGTGCATGTGTGTGTGTGTGTGTATTGAGACTCCCAGTCCGTAATAAAAACGAGTGAACTGCAAGAGGGTTGGCAAATGATTATTAATGATTAGAAGCAGTCTCAAAATGATGCTGCTGTTGGTTTGCATACCGATTACATTAGCTAAATTTATTTACTTTCTGTGCTTTGGTGTCCTTTATCAAATTGAATGATGTTAGTCGTGCGGAATTTGCGCCATCAAAGTTTTAAATTCCATTAATTAACAATTTAAATTATCTTCCGCCGAATTTGCGTCAATCAATGATTTCATTGTACACAATTATTCAGTTGGATTAAAGCCAAAGAAACTGATCAGATTGAAGAAGTATTGAGTCATGAATCGTTGAAGGTATGTGCAGACCCTGCTTGCTTGCGGACGTGTTTTAAGGTCCTCCATATAATTTTCTAAAAATAATATAAAATTCCAAGCTAACAATTGCTAAAAAGCTATAGTAAATTTCCGCGAAAGTGACTCTCCCACTGACTTCACTGCAAATTTGCTTTCATTAACTTTTAAACCAAAAATGTTAAATGCAAATTAACAACAAAAAATACAAATAGTGGTAAAAAAACAATAAATACTGAAAAATGATAACTTTAAATGAGCGCTCAGTTCTCACTTCCAAGACAGGGTTCACATATTAAAAGGTCACGCAATCATTGGCAGATAAATCACCTCTCTCTGGACATGTCGTAGAAAATCTGAATATCATTGGGATGAAAATAGTTTTCAAAGCGTTTAATTTTATGGTAAAAAATAAATTTTAAAGAAAGTCTTGCGAAGATTATTTGTAGTATTAATAAAAATGTGGTAGGAAACGCATGGTTATTTTATATATTATATAGTCATGTATACATACATACATGTACATAACTACATACCCCTATCGCGTGCCTGCACGTTGACGTGGTGGTAGAGCTTGATTTAACCAATGAAGAGTCTAAGCTATGCCGGCAGAGTGGTACGGAGTGGTAAGCCAGGTATTGAAAACACTTTAAGCTAAGGTGTGAAGGCATCCGTGTCGACAGCTGCATGGCTGGTAAGGCAAATGGTCCCCTCCGATGCCCAGGCAAGGTCGGTTGTATTAAGTGCCTGACCTCGGAATGCTGGCTCTGTCGAGGCGGACCATCCTTCCATGCATACTCGTGGGACCAAAATTCCAAATAAAAATAAAAGGTGCTGAAGGCGAGGTACCAGCGGACCCTTTTTATTCTTGACAAGACTGGCGAGAACGAAAGGGAGGATAAAGCGCACGAACGCGATGCCGAAGATTAGATAAAATATAAGACAGTGGTCCGGGAATTTCAGACGACCGTGACACAAAAGAAACAATAGCCATCATCACAACCGGCCTGCGCCGAAAAACGAAATCGGTCGCAACAAGTAATTGATCCCGCCACAAAGAGAAGAGGTATGTCTCTAAGCAGGAGGAGGGTCTTACCAGGGTATTGCCGCGAGGATGGCTTATAGTGAGGTATCCCTGGACCACTTTAGCAACAGTGGAAGCTGGCCGAGTGGCGCTCCGTAGAAGGACGACTGTCGGAGATGGTCGTTAAGCACCCCTTGGATCACAAAGGTTCCCTGGCCGGCACCCCGGCCTTCAACTTCGAAGAGGTGTCCCAAAGTTGCAAGGTGATCAGGTATGCGGATGGGTCCTCTAAGGAGTTTCTGGAGAGATGCGTTGCAGAGATCAGTAATGTATGGACGGGTTCACGTTGAAACTTATCCCAGCTTGGGAGATTCCGGGGAAACCAAGGGGGCGCATCTGGTTGGCAAAAATGCAACTGGAGAGCACAAAGCTCATCCAGTGCTTACGGATGCAAAACCCTGGGGTTCCGATGATTGACTGATCTGTCCTAAAAGTGGAGGAAATCCAGAGGAACAGCCAACCTCGCGGTGCTCAAACCCAGCTAGAATTAGAACAATTGGCTCTTTTGAGCTCGCATTGTTTTAGAATTTGGCGCCAGCAAGGCAGAGAAGCTTCCAAATTTCTTCCTTTTTCGTTTCGTTATTTGGGTCGTTTTTGATTTGTTTACTTTTTGCGCTTCTCAAACATTTTTGTTTGTGCGTGCACTGAAAGAAAAAATTGAGTTATTTCTATTTAGATTTTTTATTATTTAGTGACGACTGAAAAATTTGATATTAACATTTTAACAATATCGTAGTAGGCTAGCGGATAATAATCTTCTCAACTAAATAAGGATAACTTCTGAAGCAGTTGATTTCAAAGAGTTGGCATCTGCAACTTACGAATAATTTTTCAGTTATTGCAGCCAACTTAAGCGCAGCACATATTACGTTATTTATTACGTTTAAAAATAAAAACTTGCATTAGAAATAATTCAATTAAATTTTAAAAAAAATCATTTTTTATGGTGTACCTTTAATGCAGTCGTAATGAGGCTCTGCACAAACTCTGGTGTTTAGGGAATCGACGCCAGACGCCTTTTTGCGGTTAGCGGAGCCAAATTAAAATCTTGGGTTTGTTGTTTTTGCTCACAACAAACATTTTTCTGGACACCCCTGCACTACACATTGCTGACATGCCAACCAATGACAACACCATCACTCCACCGCTTGCGGACGATACAGCCATATTGTGTTCGCAGTCGGATACAAATATAGAATCCCAACCACTCCAGGCCCACCCGAATGCACTGCAGCACTGGTTGGATCATTGTGGGATCAAAGTGAACGAAAGTAAACGCGTGGATCTAACTTTTACAATATATATAACAAAGTGTGTGCCCCAGTACAGATAAACTCAGAGCCAATTCCTCGACACAAAATATCTGGAAATGCATCTTGACCCTCGATTATCTTGGGCGAGGCATGTGAATGCTAAAATCACTCAGACGAAGTTAAAAATAATTGCACTCAGCTGGCTCTTAAATAGGCAACCCGAACTCCAATTGGATTACAAGGTTTTGCTCTATAAAGCGATGATAAAGCATATATGGACTTACGATATCCAGCTCCGGCGTACAGCATGTCCCTCTGATGTCGAGCTATATCTGGTGGAAGCAAAAGTTTTGCGTGCAAGGCTCCTATGCTAGTTTTAAGTCGTTGATAAATATTAATTGTAAGGGAAAGTTGGCAACATGAGATTGCAGAATAAGAAGTTTTTTTTTGATATAAAGGTGAAAGGAGAAAAACATGAATTCTCAAGACCTCGTTGGAGTAACAATGTAATTATATTCAATGATAGACAGGATTTTGTCTATCTAAGTCCTCATAAATACCCTTTTTGGTGTGTAGGTATAGAAATTATCTTACACAGTCACAGTTTTATAACCTTCGGTTGCTTTTATTTGTTGCCTGATCATCCATAGAATGCGTTATCTCCACCAAAAATTTCTATCCTGTTTTCATGATGAGATTCACAATACTGTTACGTAATTGCCTTATCAGACAATTTATACCAAGCTCAATACTTGGATTCGTATCGCTGGATTGTGTAATAAGCAAACAAATCCTTCTTCAGTTAGAACAATTGGCTTTATTAGTATTCGTTCACCTTACTATTTGCTTTAAAAGTTTGCTCGCTTCTCACACTTCGCCTTCGCTTATAGTGTGCTTCAGCTAGTTAGTTGTTGCACTATAATGTTTTACTTACATCTGCTTCAACGGCCCGTTGCAATCACGATGTCGGCTCTGCGACGATCACTTGTTAACTGTCGTTGCTAATACAACGCTTACGCTGCTTGCTGCCACACTCAGGATTCGGCTATGATAACTTCGTCCGGGATTCGGCTTTGATCACTGTTTCACTGTCACTGGTTAACTGATCTCCTCCTACGATGTTCACTTTCGGCTACGCTCACTGTTTCACTTCTGCTGCTACTACGATGTTCACTTAGTCACTTCCACTTGTTCACTGATCACTGATGTCTCGTGTGCAGTCGCCTCTTGCACACGAGAGCCTCAACCAGCCTCTGAACGCAACTTCGCATGCCTTCTCGCGTGTGCATTCTAAGGGGTTGAAATCGACGCTCACCGTAAAACCATCAACCAATCAGATGGCGTGTTGATTTCGAAACAATACAATAATCGCGTTTGGCGGTACAGAACAAAATAAATACTTCGTGTTGGTCTCTTTCGCAACAGACCGTTGACTTGAATTTTGGATCTTGTCAACAAGTGTAAGGGTGTTCTCTTTGTTGGAAACAGGTCTCGCTGCCGAATGGCTGTTTACGCCAACATGGACTTCAAATCGAACTATGAACAACAAAGGCAACAAATTCCACTCCTGAAATCTCAGAGCATTGCGTATTGCTCGCAGAGATATATGAGTCAATGTTTCCACTAACAATTTCACAAATAGAAAATTGATCTTTTCTGGCCTGGCTAAAACCAAAAATTGAGTTCATGCTCTGATAGAATGAAGGCAATTTCACCACCAATGTTGGAAATTTCATCATGATCGATCTTGTCTTGGTTTAATTGTTAACTTTCTCGAGAGGCTTCTTGGAGTATTATATTAGACAGCTTGACAATCTTTAGCGAATATCTCATCAAGTGCCTTAACATTTGATTGCTGCTCTTCCATTATTATAAGGTCTCTGAAGGCCATATCTTTTTAAAATTGTTCCACTTAGGTCCTTAGATTATATCAATCCCAGAAACGTCAGGCATTTTCAGGTTTAGCTACTTGGCAGCTCACTTATTATTGGTCTTGGGCAACCCACTATACAGCTCACTAATGTTCCATAAATTGCTCATAGAGTTGTCAGAAGTCGTAAGTTATCTCTATGAGGTAAGTGTGGTTGTTTTCCTTTGGCAGACATGATTAGTTACATGGCATTTGCTTATTATTTGTGCAAGGAAAATGACAAATAACCAACCAAAAGCAGTCCCCACTGTTACTCGGACCGTACTATTTTTATAAGAAGTGCATTTGAGACGCGATAAGATATTTAATGAGGTATAAAAAGTGATTAACTTGGCAGCACAAAGAAACACTTCTCCTCACGTTCGGTCATTACTCAGAATTCTCAGCTTGTGTCGAAAAAATAGCTTTAACGAGAGGACAGTTCATTGTTACATTGTGAATGTATCACATAATTTTGCCATTGTTGTCGTTCAGTGCAATCCGAACGGCTATAAAAACTCAGCAGCACATTTGTAAGTAATGAGTGGGAGTCGCTTCACAACCCAAGTTGCTGAATAGTAAGGTAAGCAAGAAAAGTCCTTCTGCCCTTCGCCCCAATTCATTTAGCTGTTAATACTGACATACACAGCGAAATATTTTTGCTCCCAATTCTGAGATTCAAACTTTCTTTACTGGGGGACAAATATCGACTATTAGCTATCCTACCGATTAATGAAAGATTGATGCACTGCATGAACAATCGAGTTTTGTTATGAGATTTTGAAGAAAGTTTACCATCTGTAAAGGAAACGTAAGCTCTTTGATCTGTCAAACTTTGTTTCTTACTACAAGTACATTTGTTGACAGTTTTATTTATGTTTGCAGGTCTCTTATGAACATATTTAATCAGGCTAGCATCATCTCTGTGATCCGAGAAGGAAACAGTTCAGTTGGTTGATCATTATTATGATTACACAATCATTCTCGAATCTAATCTTTATTTTCTACTCAATTTTAAAGCGACACCAATATATTTCTCATAGTACTTTAGTAAAATTGCTTTTCTTTTGCTTATTTTAATGGCATTATTGTTATCAGTGTATTAAGCAAGGCGTTTTCAATGACGTCGCATGGTATGGCTGAAAAACGTTTAATGGAGCATGTACAGAGTAGAGTAGTTTTTTTTAGAAGAAGCAGATTAAATATTTGAAGATTTTTTTACACTAGCAGCAATTTTTCACGCTTCACAGTTTTCTCTGCAACCACTACTAGACTAACCAACTATTCTAATTGCAGCATCCAGCTAAATTTTGATTCAGAGCGGTACACTTAGTCCAAGGAGAACTACTTGCATATTACCACCTTTCTCAATTGTAGAAGGAACTTAAAATGCATCCAAATTTCGGATATTCTCATAGTTTTCGTACGTATCCTCTACTATCTCCAGACATCTTACATCTTCCAAGTCTTTCGGCAGATACTCCAATTAGTATAGAAAGGTTAGTTACCTAATGTCACAATTGAAATTAGAAAGTATATTTAATGAATTCGAAAATTTCCCAAAGAGAACCATCAAAAAATTTCAAATGGTTGAACAAATTTCTTAGGGAGTTGAGGCAAAAAGCTGGGAGGCTCTCAAAGAGGGAAACCCAACTGGAGTTTTCCATGGAGGAGCCCTAACCGAGCGGAGTAGACATGGACAACACATCAATATTAAATCGGCATGGGTTTCGAGAAGAAGGCAACGAAAGAGCCACCTGCTTAGTAAAAGTATGGGAAAATAAGCTTCAATAATGCGTTTGCGGATCATTTAGAGATCTAGAGAGTGTCACACACACACACAAAGTACTGCAAAATTCACTTCCTACTTAGGTTAGGTTAAGTTAGAATGACAGTCTTCTTCAGGGAAGCTCACATAACATTGCGCTCGTCAACCTTGACGACCTTCCAGTCATGTGTTGGCGTCCTATTTGAACACTAGTAAAATCAGAGCCATGCGAGGCAATCCCTTTTCCCGGTGAGAGCTACTTCACAATAGCTCATAAAGCTGAATAATGAATGTATTCCTTACGTCGCAAGATATCTAATAACACCCAGCATTGTCAGACCTCACCTAACAATTTAGGCTAAATAGATTCTAATTTTGGAACATGAAAGCATCGTTGGGCTCGCAATAGTTTTAATGCAGGTTCCGGGGGAGTACGAGGCCTTGGTTTAAATATTATAATTGAAATATTTTTATTATATTGTTACGAAATTGCCCTCCTGACAATTTACTCTAACTCTCTGTACTCGGATTCATACCACTGGATTGTGTAGTAATCAAACAATCACTGGTTAAATTAAAATAACTAACTTTATTTAATTATTGCAATTTACAAACTTAATATTAGGCTTAAAGTTTACTTTGTTACAATTTGCACTTTATTTCACAATTCATTAATCACTGTTCACCAAATAATGAATTTCATCACTTTATTTAATAATGAATTTCACAATTACAAATACTGCAGCTTCGATTTGAATGCACGATGTACACACTGTTATGATCTCTGTTCGAATGACCTCGACTTTGCACAGTCTTGTGCTTTTATAGTTTCGAATGGTTGAGGTAGAAACTTCTACAATACACCAGAAGTTTCTGGATCTTTCTAGAACTCTATACACACCTCAGGAAGTTCTTACTTTCGAGATAATTCTTTACACCACAATCTCTACAACGAAATAAGCTTTTATTCGAATAGATTGTGTCTTGACTTACACACACATGGTGGTGCACTCATTCTCAAACTCCAGATGGGATCCTAAAAGTATGCAATCCCGTTTCACTGATATGCATTCACGTTTCAATATGCTATCTTTGTAACATTTATGAACGAAAAATATGCTGGGTAGCTCCAGTGCCATGCCAACTGCTGAAATATTGACATAACTCGAAATTCACAGAAGTTTCAGTAACAAAATTTTGCTTTACAGTTCAGATCTCCGGATTTATGTGTATAGGAGTAGTTCCGGAAATCCTCTAAGGATATAGGGTGGCGTCACCTGTACATGCAACCCTATTTTCTATCATTTGATTTGTGCAATTTGCACTTATGTAAGAAAAGTATATGTTGTGTAATACCTCGTCTTCTCTTGGTTCAGCAACTTCTTCCAATTACTCGTAGTTTATTTGCTCATGATTGAATCTCTAATTCTAACCAGAGACCATAGAGACTGGACACTTAAACGTAACATTTTGTGACGTTTAAAAAAACTGATTTTGTTTATCATTGGTTGCCTATTTGGACAGCATTCTTTATCATTGGTTAACCAGAGTTCTGAAGAAAATCAGCCCCACTACTACAGTTTTGCACATGTGTTAGTGTGCGCAAAACAGGAGTCATTTCTATGTATTCTCTGATTCTAGCATTTGTTAATTGCAGATCACTTGATTAATGACAGTGCTTTTCTGAAGATCGGTAGTGAGCTAAATCGAGGCATTGGAGTGTCATAATGTGGTTGGGAAAAATGTCATAATGTGGTTGGTAAAATGTGCGTCCCTCGTATAAATTGTTGAAGCACGTTTGTCTCTGGTGAAATAGCCGCACAGCATTTGGACAGCCATACTCTCGCTTTCTCTTGTGATTGGAAACCCATTTCACATGCGTAGTTTTTGGTATTTATTTCCATTCTGTTCAGTCCATCCTTGTAATTTGCTTTGCGGACACATTCTAACATGATTTCTGGCTTAATTCCTATTGTGTGCGATACGACGGATACTGACTGCCCGTTTGCTGAGTGGTGTCTGAGATTTTTAGGTAAAGTGACATATCGTCAAGGATTTATTAGCAACTCACGTGGGTGCAGTTGCAGGCATATATTCAAAGACTCCATATAAGTGATGCCAAGGGTGGCCTATACCAATATTTATGACATGCCTACATCCTTGCACAGTGTGCCGGAAATGTCAGAAGTGACTTGCATACAAATCGCAAGTAAAAACCATTTTTTTTTTACGATGCTTGCCACAATGAGAGAGGAAAACAGTTTGAAGAGGAAAACAGAATAGTGTAGTGAAGACATCATCGATGTTTTGCTTCACCACCGAAAATGTCCTGGAGCATTTTTTCCAAGTGGAATTATATATTTTGATCTTGTGTTTGATTCCAAGTTCAATAAAACAAAATTTTATTTATTTATTTTCATTAATTACAATTAAAATTATAATTAAGGAAGCACTACATAGCTGTCAGGACTTTCGGCTGTTGTTTGAATTAAGCTTAGAATTCATACGGGGAAAAATATATTTATTTGAAATTATTAATTAAGATTGTGGACAAAATTATTTTTAAAAAAAATTGTTGATGGTTGGAATATATTCTATAGAAGGAACGTTCACAAAGTAAGTCTATAGGCCTTTGATTTGGGAAGAAGGAATTTTGGCGAGTGGGGTAATACGGCAAAACTGACATATTGGCTGCGATTTGTTGTTTAGCAGGTGCACGTGTTTCATGTTTATATGTCCCAGCTGAAACTTAACGAAGCATGTGTTCATTGCAACAGAGGTCGATGATAGGAGTATTAGGGCAGTGTTTATGGCATTGTATTGCGAAAGGCATAAATGTGTGCAGTTCACTGCTAATTTCACGGCTTTATCTGCGCATTCGTTTCCAGTTATCCCGATGAGGTAACCACATCAATTTCACCTTCTTGCCTAGCTCAATTAGCAACTGCTGTATAGCCACAATGAGTTCAGAGGAGTTAGTAATATTTCTGATGCCTTCAAATAGTGAAACATAAATGGCTGCATACTTTTAGGGTGTACTCCATTCGTTTTTTTCACCACAAATACTCATGCGTGGAGGCATGCTTTTCTACGAAACTTCTTTCGAAGTGTAGTGAATATTCTGGTGTATTCCGGTTCAGCACACGGGAGGTATTTACGCCGCCACACAATTGAAGTCGAGACAGTTGATCAGTGATCGTAGCAGTGTGTACAACGTGGTAGTAATAGCAACAGTAATAAAGTGATTAAATAAATAAATAAGTGCAAAACTGTAAACTTTAAGAGCCGAATACTAAGAGTGTGAATTGCAATCATTAAATAAAGTTAATTATTCAAATTTAACCCAGCAATTGTTGGGATATTACGCAATCCAACAGTACGAATTCGAGTATTGAGAGTTAGTAAAAATCTTTAGAAGGGCAATTTCATAACAATATTATAACATTTTGTTTAAGCTTTGGTTAAAAGCAGAGCTGTTAGAATTCCGAGTCAAAAGCGCCGGTTTCAGGTGGGAGTAATCCATTGCCTCGCGTGATACCAGTTGCGTCCACCACCGCGAATGCTGCGCCGTCGCTGGATTTGCACCCATCCGTAAAGAGCAGCTCTCCTTGCTTTCCTATTAGGGGCTGGACTGCTGCCGTATACAACTGTCTATACTCCGAGGCATTTGTATGATATTTATGGTGTGAACGGAGATTTGTAATAAATGCTTTCAGTGACTAAGGTGAATGTTTTATGGCTGGAGTAAGACAAAATTACAGAACGAGTTTTGACCAAATATCAAGCATTCATTTTTTCAAACGTCAGTGACGCAGCTTAATCCATATTAGAATCTATACCAGATTCGGATGCGTCACTCTTTTGTGGAATTAGGGAAGTCTTTTTCTAGCATTCTAGAAGCAATAAAATATATACTCTTGAGTAGTGGTAAAACTTGCAAGTAAAACTATATCTGAGCACAAAATCTTTAATCATATTCCGCTATTGCCTAAAAGATTTGGGCAGATTCGCTCAACTAAACTTCCTCTTTTACCTACAAAACAAAATATTTTTCTCAATTTGCTGATATCCATCGATGCTGATCCTTAGTTTAGGTTAGGTTTTTGTGGCAGTCAGTCTACAGACCAACTCACTCACACAATTATGGGACCATTGCGATACCACCGCGTAACACTGCACCTCCGATTTATTCGTCAAACCATTTCGAAGCCCTAATAAAGCGCAGGATTTTTTTGACCTTTGCTCCGGACATTTTCGTAAGGGAGCAGAAAGCGTATTTGCCTAAAGAACCCGCTCTTCTTCTAACTAGAGCCGGGCACCTAAAGAAGAGATCTTCCACAGTCTCCTCCTCATCTCCACAATATTCATGAGAGAATACTCCCAGCCTGAGAGCGTGCCTGCCGAACAGTCAATGACCGGTTATACAAGCCACGACCTTAGAGATATCTTATGTGAAGTTTGAATTACTTGATATCAGAAATTAAATTATTTGATACCAAAAATGGTATTGGTTAATATCATAAATAAAATAACTCACTATCAGAAATTGAATTACTTAATTTTAGGAATGAAAGTTCCGCCCTTAAAAAACTGAAGAAATGATTTTTTATTTTTGAATATTGGCAACTGCATTACTAAAATTCGGAAACAGTTTAGATGAATTTCAGTAAAGAAAGTAATTAATTTCTGAAATTCAATTATTTACTAAGAAATTGTTGAGCTAATTTTCAATATAAGCAAAAATTTTAAAAATCATATACTCGTATAAAATTACTTAATTTCAGTAAAACATTTTATTATTTGCAGAAATTGAATAAATAATTGTTTTAAAATCAGATATATAATTACTTAATTTCAGTATAAAATTTGATTATTTTCAGAAATTGAAAACAAACATCCAACGAAAGAGCCGAACTACTCAAGGAAGCATATACATTAGTGGCAAGGAATCTGGAGCAAGCAGCTCAATATCGACGACGATATCTTAGCCTACGGCGAAGGCCATGGAAGCCAGAAGTTGGACAATTGGTGTTAGCAAAACAACACCAGTTGTCCAAAGCCGTTGACCATTTCGCCGCCAAGTTGTATTGAACCCTTTACGAGCCGGGGTATGCTCAGCGGTGTCCGGGTTCGTCAACAGAACATCAACGTTTCGTATTTAAATTATTTTTTTTTAAATATTTCACAATTTGTTCAATGAAACATACGAAAATGTTCAAAAATATAATTGCTTAATTTCAGTAAATAATTTTTTAAATTCAGAAATCGAAATACTTAGCATGAGTAAAAATTTTGATTAGTTTCAGAAATTGAATAAATAATTTTTTAAATTCAAGAATAAAATAACTTATTTACAGTAAATAACTTTTTTAGGTTCAGAAATTTAATTAGTTAATTTCAGTAAAAAATTTGATAAAGTTCAGAAATTGAATAAATAATTTTTTTTTAATTCAGAAATATAATTACTTATTTTTAGTAAATAATTTGATTATTTTCATATATTTTGGCACTGACTAAGAGATTGAACAGTTAATTTTTTACAGGAGTTAATCGAGTTGTGCGACAGGAGTTAATCGAACAGGTGATATATTTTTGGGTCCTTGAAGGGTCTTAACCTTCAAACTCCCTTTTTCATGGGACTTTATACTCTATTCACTCTCAATAAAGATAACTCAAACGGCCTTTCTACACTCAAGAAGCCTGACGGAAATTTTACGGAGAGCCTGGAAGAGACGGGACAGCTTTTGTTGGACACTCACTTTCCAGGCTGTGCCACTAGCGGAGAGGATAGTGAAATCATCGAGAATACTCGTTTCTTGATGCCTACACGGAGGGAACTCTCACTGGCTCGCAGAATCTTCACCGTCAATAAAACCAAATGGGTTATCTCCACTTTTAGACCATTCAAATCCCCAGGTGTCGATAATATACAACCGTGCCTACTTCGGCAAGGTGTTGATGTATTGGCACCTGTGCTAACAAACATTTTCAGGATAAGCCTGGAACTAGGCATAGTGCCTAAACCTTGGACGAAGGCTAGGGTGGCTTTCATACCGAAAGCAGGCAAAAGGGCGGACCACACGCCAAAAGCCTATCGGCCCATTAGCCTAACGTCATTCCTGCTAAAAGTTATGGAAAAAATTCTGGACCAATATATCAGGGAAACTTATCTAAAAGATTCTCCTCTTCATATTGAACAATACGCTTACCAATCAGGCAAATTGACTGAGACAGCCATACATAGCTTAACGAGCAAAATTGAAAAGGCGTTTGAGGGCAAAGAAATACCTCTCTGTACATCGGTTGACATTACGGGGGCTTTTGACGATGCTACTTTCAGATCAATTGAGGAGGGGATGAACAGGAAAGGTATACAAAGACTGATCATAACATTGGTTCTCAATATGCTGAAAAACAGAACAACAATCTTTGAAACAGGGACAGCAGAGCAAATTGTCAGGTCAACCAAAGGATGTCCCCAGGGGGCGTCCTATCGCCACTCCTATGGTAATTGGTTATCGACGAGTTCTTACAAACTCTCAATGACCTCGGATACGAATTTCAGGGCTTTGCGGATGATTTGGAAATTATGGTCAGAGGCAAGTTTGACTCTACCATAACAGATCGCATGCAACTAGCTCTTGACATCACTCAAAACTGGTGTCAGGAGAAAGGACTATCGATAAATCCGAATAAAACAAATGTGGTACCCTTCACCAAAGGAAGGAAACTGAATCTGGGGACCTTAAGTTTAGGGACCACAAACTTAACAATGTCCAATGAAATGAAATATCTGGGAGTAATCCTAGACAAAACTCTAACTTGGAAAAACCACTTATCATACATAACTAGTAAAGCATTAAGAGCAACCTATGCTTGCCAGAGGTTGTACAGTAAAACATGGGGACACGGCCAAAAATGATGGCGTGGTCATAACATCAATAATAGTACCAATGATTACATACGCGTCGTTGGTATGGTGGCCAAAAGTAAACCAAAGAAGAGCTCAGATGACTCTTAACAAGATTCACCGTATAGCCTGTTTGAGTGTGACGGGAGCAATGAGAACGTGCCCCACACTAGCTTTGGGAGTGATCACTGGACTGACTCCTCTACACCTTGTAGTTAAAAGGATGGCGGCCAGCGCGGCCCTAAGGCTACCTAATCTAGCCCATCTTAAAGAAGGCACCCTTTCGGGGCACGCAATGATTCTGGAGACTGTCTGGAATTCTCCGTGCCTCATGGTCTTCGACAAAATGGACAGAAAATCAGACTTCTCAAAGCAATTCAAAGTGGTCATCAGTGACCGTTCAGCTTGGAGAAACAAGGAAATAATAATAAAACAGGACTCACAGTTGTGGTATACAGATGGGTCCAAAATGGAAGATGTCAGTGCAGGAGCTGGCATTGTAGGGCCAAATTTCCAAAAAGCAATTGCAATGAGAAAAACAGCTTCCATTTTTCACGCGGAGGTCCACGCTTTAGAGTTATTAGCTAGAGAATGTCTTCGCAGGGGTACACGCAACACCAAAATATGCATACTCTCAGATAGCCAGGCAGCTCTGAAATCATTAATAAACTTCTCATTCCAATCAAAGCTGGTCTGGGAATGCTCCAAACTCTAGCAGAGAAATTCTGTTACTCTTATGTGGGTACCGGGACATGAGGGACATGAGGGAAACGAAATGGCAGATTCTTTAGCAAAAAGGGGTGCAGACACTGCCTTTAAAGGTCCAGAACCCTTCTGTGGGGTAAACAGTAGTTTCACTAAAAACTTGTTGTGCGAACAGGAAAAATGAAGTCTGTTACACTACAGGAGAGCCCAAAAAGGCATGCGGCAGTCGAGACTACTCATTGATCCTGAACACATCAGGGATGCTTCTTTAAACCTTAGCAGAAATGACATCAAACTCTATACTGAACTTTTAACAGGACATTGTAGACTAAATTACCAAGTGAAAAAAATAGGCGTGGTAGAAGATGATTCTAAAAGAGGAGCTAGAAACAGCAGAACATATTCTATGCACTTGCCCAGCTGTGGCAAGACGCAGACATAATTACCTAGGCAGTGGGTTCATATCTCCAAATCACCTAGTTAAAATTAAGCCCACAGCAGTCACGAGATTTATAAACAGTCTAGGACTGTTTTAGTTGGGTACGAGGCTGCACAATAGATCTTTTAGGTCGCGGTGTTCTTTTAGCCTGTTGAAAATAATAATAATAATACTCTATTTTCAATTACATCAACAAAACCCCAACAAAATTGAGTATAGAGCATAGCTCTCGAACCACCATGTTACTGGTGTTACGCTCTCACTCTATCCACAGCCTTTTCACGAAGGCAGACCACGTTCGCTGAGAGCAATTCTCCCCATTAACGGCACTACGCGCAGCTCGCAGCTCGCATTTCGTAGAGTTGGGTTTGAGGAGTCTCCACTAGAGTGGGTCTTCTAGCATGGCCAGGCGTTTGGTATATTTCCGCAGCCGGCAAACACTTTGTTAGCACGCCTTTTTAACTGTTTTGCCTGTCGTTGCTGTTGTCGCTTGCTACAAAATGTAATGAATTTATATTTCTTGTGTTTTCGGTTCATAAACCTTCAAAAATTGAGAAAGTTGCAGCAGAATTTTGTGTGTTTTCGGTATGCGCGCATGCAAAGCGGATGTTCTGTTAGAGGGAGGGAGGTGGGGGGAAGAAGAAATTGTTAATGTTTGCTTACTTCTTATGGATAAGTTAGCAACACACGTGTTGCATATCGTTGGCGCCGTGCGCTTGCGCAGTGGTACAAAGTATGGTACGAAATATGCTGCCATCCGCTGTGCAGAAGCACGGTAGACGGTGATGGTTCCCGGTACGTGAGAAAACACAAAACAGAGAGCATTGGCGCCATGCGCTAGCGCAGCGGTACAAAGCAATGTACGAAATACGCTGCAACAGCGTCTGCTGCCATCCGCTCTTTCTAACTCTTTCCTCCATATTGGGTTTACAGGTAAGTTTCCTGTCTAGTATTAGTCACAAATATTTGACCGTCTCCTTCATCGAATTTTCCACACTTTTATATATTAGTGTGGAGATCATAGGAGATCTATTTTTCTTAAAAGATCCTGATACTTACCTGAAGAAAGGTGGGAAATGAAAAAAACCTTACATAGAAAATCATTTCTTTCTTGGATTTTTCATGCTTAGGAGTTTTTCTTTAATTCTTTATAAAATAGGTGATTGAATTCTTATTTCTTGCTGAGAATAGTTCTATTAAATGATATCCTTAGTACTCATGGAGCCTGTGGCTACAGTGATATTACATGGTTCACATTAAACGTTAGCTTCCTTGACCCTCAGACTAGCTTAAAGCAGATTTCTTGTCTTATTATGTTAATCCGGCATCATAATTGTTTGATTACTTTATTTATTGATTCGGCAAAGTCATTGGGTGCATTCTGGCAACCTATTGGTTGCCTATCGGGTGAGTGAAACAGCGCACTTTGTTTTAGAATGGGCCGCTACACAAATTTTTCACTTTATATGTAAGCATCTGTTCTACAAACAGTTGTGCTAGGTGTTGAGTACGGTAGCGAAGAAAATTTTCGCTCAAAAAAATTGGGTCCGCTCAATCAGCTGATTGCAAAAAATTCGGAGAATTCTGATCGGTTGGGTATCCAAAAGGGTGCAGGATGCAGCCATTGTTTAGTTTATTCAGATGCCTCTCTGCAAATTCCATCCAAATGCATGAGTGAAGTTCGCAAATATTGAAATAAAACTCAATTCTATTTATTCCGATGATCTCTATTCAAGTGAATACGTTTCAGAGAAGCAAATTTGATAGTCTAGATTGTGTGAAAGCACGGTGCGACTCTGTCCTTAGTATTTTTCAATTGCTGTCAAGTGAAAAATGCATTTACATGTCCTTTTGAATGGTTGCGAGCGGTTTCTTGACTTCTTTTATACAGAGGCAAATACTCGTACGATAGATTATTTAACCAACAAATATTTTCACTATGGCATTCTCTGTTGTTCATTCATAAGCGACATGAACGTACACGTCATTATTATTATTATTATTGTACCTTACACCATAAGCAATTATGAGTGCAAGGTGTTCGGGATGAGTACTAGCTACAGAGGCTTTCGACTCGAAGAGAAAATGATTTTATAGAATCGTACATCAATTTATACAATTAAGCAGAAATCAATATAAAAGACATAGGAAAATGTTTCGTTAAAGCAGTATAATAAAGAAGCCTCTTGAGGATACTGTGCGGCATTCTGTTGACTATTTTTTTAAGTGGTTCTTCAATTGGAGCTAAAGTGTCTGAACACAACAAAGGCTCCGTAAAGTCGACAACACATAGAGACATGATATAGATATAACAATATATACAGTGTTCGATCAACGGAAGCGGAATAATTTAAAATGTTGTTTAGTTTTTTAAAATTGTTCAAATACAGGACAGGAAAAAAACACAAACCACATAAATGGGAAGTAAGAAACATTTGTAATGTCTCTACAATTGGGAACTTGTCTTCCTCCGCGTACCTTGCATCACATGAACAGCTCCTCTAAGTCGATTGGAAAAAGAGTATAAATGCGGTCATTAATTAGAGCGCATCTGATTGAGTGAACAGCATTTTACCTGACGTCGAATTGCCATGACTATAAAAACTGTGCCCGAGTATTCAAAACCGTAAATTCAAGTGTTCCTTTATAATTTGGATGATGATTTTAATTTGGTTTTAAGATAAAATCACATCCTTCGCCGGAGTTTTAAATGCGGACTCTGCTTCTGAGAAAATGCATTGACAGACCCAATAGCGTTGTCTTTAGACATGTATTGAACAGACCCAAGTCCATTTTGCAGATGAGGTTTATGTTTCAAGAAACGAACTTATGGAGTAAATCTTATAAAATTTCTTGGGTTGCAATGTTTGAAGTTGTCAAAGTGCCATTTATCATTTGTGTTATTGCTGAAGGCTGTCCAATTATTAGCTAAGGATTTATGAATGGTAAGAAATAAAGAAAAATCACAAACTAAACTGGTGGAAAGGAGAGTGCCTCTTAAGAGTTTGATTCGCAAAACTGACGTATTTGTCCAGTACCTGCGACGAGTCGGTGCTGTCAGGGCAATCAATTCAAAGACGAGAATTCAATGAATATATTGCCGCCTTATGAGGATTTTTAATGAAACAGCAGCGAGTCAGAATGTTGAAGAATTTCAAAAAATCACTACTTCGTCACTATTCATTATATTGATGAGTCTTTTGTCCCCGAATCGATGAATCTTTTCAACCCGCCGCAGTTATTGCTACAAGTATGGATGTCAGTTTGCCCCAATTGGGAATGTATCTACCATGATTTTTAAAAAATGTTCAAATGTACACACAGTGAATTTACTCCAGTTATCTTTAATCGTTTAACTCTTTCGCTTTCTATGGGCGCCCAGTCTTAGGGTACATCGTAATTGGTATAGCCTAACTTAGCTCTCTTTACTGTCTTTTATTCCCAGCCAATCAAGTGAGAGAAGATTCGTGGGCTGATACTTAGTTGAGAGGAGATATTTCACCAGCTGTTCTACTATCCCTTCTCATATTGATTCCTAGGTCTAATGCATAGCATGGTTTGGGTGTTGAATTTTTTTCTGTGGCAAATTATTGAAAGAATAAAATGTAACACGTGAATAAAAATGTATGTATATGTAATCATACAATTATATGATATAGCATATATTATGTGCATCAACTTGTTGATAGATCTCTTGGAGCTCCTCTCCTTTTTTAATGAAATTTGATTTTTAAAAAACCCCCCCAGAAGAAAATCCTGCGCACTGCCCTGCCGATAATAAGAATAAGCATAAAATGGGGTCAGTCTGTCACTAGTTGAACCACATTTCGATCCATCAGTAGGAATTACTGGTTTCGATTGAAAAAGAGAAGTTTTCTAAGAATCTAGTCTGTTCTTTCCAGAAGGAAGTTGAATGCTTTCAAAGCTTAGCCTAATGGTGACTGATTTGGTTACCGATGTTTGGTTTGATCGTGGATATATTACAGTCAGTGCTTTTGTGCTCATTATCATGCCACTCATTATAGTTGCACAGCCTTTCTTCTAAGAGCGAAGCACCAGTTGAATTAACTATTCAGTTTAAGATCCAATTATCCGACTTCATCTGCAGTGGAAAATTTGGTTCCACATCTGACCAAATTCACAGAAACTTGGTTTCAGTGTTTTTATTCGGAACTAGACTTATTAGGAACTTAGAAACTATAATTGTCTGCTTAGGTAAGCTGCATAATTAGTGAGTTTGTATCTTTAAGAAACATTTTCGAATAAATACAAATATAGTAGATAATAAGTTTGAACACTTGGTTATGAACCTAAACCATATCCGCCAGGAATTATGGACAAAGAATGGGTACATTTTAGTTTATCAAGTTCAATAATTTTCCACCCGGAGCCTTTTCCACCCGGAGTCTTTTCCTCTCGGAGCCTTTTCCACCCTTTGAGCTCTTTTCGAGATTTTGCCAGAAAAAGATCAGAGAAATTTTGATTTATAACCTCAGTTTATTAAACAAGAAAAGGGTACGGTGTTCCTGTGATTGAGGTAGCGAGTTTGATGGCTTTCCACATCGGTGATCTCGATCAGCGGTGCCCAGCTATTGCAACAATCTACAATTTTCAACACCAACATTGGCCATTACGATTAGTTGATAATTTTCGTTGCTGGGTATCCCTGATCTATGCCAGCAACTAGTCCATATATGCCTCCAGAATTCCAAATTGGAACACCCTAATTGATATAGAGCAAAGTGTGCTACAATCCGAGTAATGCGAAGTTTCGTGTTCTTGGGCGGATTTTTCATAACTTACTACATACAAAATTGGAGGCTGTAAATGTGATTGCTTTAAAGTCAAATAGAATAGAACTACATATTTAGGACAGAAAGTAACAGGCAGAAACACGAAAGTCAGTTTATTAGGGAGATGGAAAAGCAACAATGCAATGAAATAAATACGTTAATCGCTCAGCCAGAATTAGCCAAAAGAAGCACAACTAAATGAGTACGAGTACCACTGCCAGTTAAATGGGATTCTGGTGGATACTAATTCGCACTATTATTTCGATTCCAGTTGCCGTTTGTGATGGATTTGCTTCCGTCGCTTACTTGCTCACCCTCATGCTAACAGTGGGTGGAATTGACATCGTGTTATTGCAAAGCTGATGTTGATGTGGCGCCACCAGCAGGAACGTTGGCATCCAAATTCTTCTGATTTAGAAATATGCACATATGCATGAGGAATGCTAAACGCTTGGTAGGGTTCACCGGCAAACTTTTTCGATTAAATTGGCTTCTCAGGCTGCTCATGGCAATAAGCTGCAATGTTGGATTTTGTGGGTGTTTAAGCAAATCTGAATGAACGCACACTTTCGGCATGTGAATCGATGCGGGGTGCTCAAATTGCACGCGCGAGATTTATTTAACATTTACATAATTCCAGAATGGGCTTAAATGATATATCTTTAAACAACGAGTCGCGAACATTTGTTGTTAGTACACGTATAATGTACGCGTAGAGAGAGACCAAAGCCCGGGTAACTTTGTGTATCCGAATACCAGAAAATGCAAAATTTGTGCGAAATTTGACGAATGAGGATTTCGGGGGATGTACCAATAAATGCACATAAAAAGAGAGTTGGATTAGACCGACCACGAGACACTCGAACTCTATGTCTTCGGGGAATATATCAAACATAGATATCAAACAAAACTCATTTAAATGATGAGGTGGACGTGGACGCAAGAAAGGCACTCTTTCAGTGAGTCAAATCTCTGTTTTTATTGGTAGTCACTTTATACACATTTACACTCACTCCAAGCCATATCATATAGAATTCCTGAATGATAATTCCTTCTAAGTAGAATATTTGAATCTATAGAGGAAGTTTTATTCCTGAATGATAATTCCTTCCACGAAGAATATTTGAATCTATAGAGGAAGTTTTGCCGTTAACAAGGGAAAGCAATATTGCCTCCACCACCACTCCCGCACACGGAGGCTCTTTTGATGAAGTTTTCCATCATATACTCATATTTTTTTCATATTTTTCCGCCCATTGTAATTAATATCGACACAAATATTGTCCGTCACAGCTTCAATTAACTGGGAAGCATTGCCATAAACCTTTTCTTTAGACCCAAAGCAAAATTCCAGACGAGTTGAATCGCGTGATCTCAGCGGCAACTTGTGATTTTCTTCTGAAATTTTATATAAATTGTAAGCATTTCTAATGAACATTTGGTATAGATACTACAGTGCTGATGATCGCCAGGCATGCATCGATCCATTTTTAGATTATTTGCCTTGTCTAGTTGAGCTGTTTGGCAACACCTTTAAGGAGGCGTGTCAGATATGGACAGGTGTATATATATGAATGATCAGCGTCACTTTCTGTATCGATTTAGTATTCTTTGCGTCCATCTGAAGGTTTGTGGCAAAAGTTTTTCATATCCTTACATGTTTCACCATTAAACTTCTCAAATTAAAGCCTGGACCTAAATACACATATAATATATCTATATATATGATGGTGGTAATGGATAATGTACATTCCTTATCCCTGGACAGACTTCTGTGGTAAAAGAGTCAAAGAAGTTTCAAAAGGTGTAACTTCCTTTCCAAAATCCTCTGTATCCCGCCCTTCCCTAAATATTTTTCCAAGCTTACAGTACAATGGGCATCAATGCCTGACTGCTTGGAGGCCGCCTTCGTCGGCGGCTCTCCGGCCTACCCTACTTCTATCTATCTATCTATCTATAGGATAGCTATATAAACCCATTCAGAGTATGACCACGCCTATCTTCCATATAAGTCGCTCGGGATCCCACTTAAAATTGCTCCTATTGCTGATATAGGAATAGACTTCGGTACTAATGTACTATGTGCCAACACTTCACACATAATCGTAGCTGAGTCCCTTTACAAGATTCATCGACAAATCTCACAAGAACGATCACAGTATTACAAAAAATTTGCGGGTTAGTTCCAGTGCCACGATTGCTATAAAAGTGTATGGGTAACTCGCGATGTATACAAGATTTACGAATACAATTTACAATTATGGTAAAAAATTTAATTATGCATATCGTTGATAAATATCGGCGAAACATTTCCGCCACGCTTACTTGAATATGGTATTAGAAATTTAAACAACTACAAGGATAATTTCTATTATGATACAATATTGCCAAGTTTGGACCGAGTTCAATTTATATATATAGGAGTATATGGATTAATTTTCTTTTGATGAAAGGTATCTCCAACCCGATATAAGTCAACAGTATAACAAACTCCTTGTGTATAACAAACAGTTCCAAATCAGAAGGACAGTCCACTCTTTTCCGGAATAAGCTGACCCCGCAGGCGTTGCCCTGCGTGAAATTATGTGTTTTGAAAAGAAAAGAAAGTTGAATTTATGCTGTGTTGAAAATCATTTATTTGCGATTTTTCTACATTTTTTTCAATGTAACGCAGCTTGATAAACAACATTTTTTGTTTTCTGTTCCGGTGCGTAAATGTACAGAGAAGATGGTTTTCCAACTCGTGAACACGCCACGTCTAGCTGGGCGTGTGAAAAACATGGCATTTCTAGATTTATGCCACACACTTCCAGCGACTGTCCTTGTGACCTGTTGATTGTCATCGCAAATGCAAGTTTCACTGGAAACTGAATACGTTTGAACTGAAATGGCAAATCGTTGGAACTCAAAGGAATTCGTGGAATCAAGCATTCTGCCCCCTTGTAAGTCCCTTTCAAATTTTCTTGCAACTACCACATTATTCGATAGCTGCATCACAATCAGTCGGGTTCCATTACACAGTTTCGGCGCATGAAGATTGCGAAGCATAATAATGACAGATCCAACTTTGAGACGCAAATGATGCGGCGGCATGCTAGGCAAATCCAAAGAATTTAGAAATTCCACTGGATAATTCACGGCTTCGTCTTCATTTTCAACACGATCGATCGATTTGTATGAGCGCAAATCTCCCGGAATTTGACTTTGAATCGTCCAGTTTAAGTCATTAACATCGGTATTTTTGGCAGCTAAAATTGCGCGTGCACTCAACCAATCGTATTTACGATAATTTTGGCCAATGTTCGGATAAACATTCGTGATGAGTTCAGCTTTCGTTGAAGTGAATTGACAAATGGCAGGTGGAATTGATTTCAAACCACTGGAAGTATCAACCAGAATTTGCCCATTTCCAATTCTTATCAGTTCTTTAGAGAAAACTTCTGCGGTGCTATCCTGTTGCAGGAACACTCGCATATTCATAGTCAATCGTATGGTTTTCACGTCCCGCCACAAATACGATGACTTGAGACATGCGTTTAATTCATCCGCCGCTGTCGATTTCGGAATAACAGGAAGTGTTTGTCGAAAATCGCCTGCTAACAGTATCATTGCGCCACTAAAGCGACGATTATTATTCCGCAGATCTTTCATTGATCTGTCAAGTGCTTCTAGAGACCGTTTGTGAGCCATTGAGCACTCATCCCATACTATCAGTTTACAATTCTTCAACACTTTTGCCATAGCTGATTGCTTTGAAATGTTGCAAACAGGTGTTTCATTGATTTGCATGTTTAACGGAAGCTTCAGTGCCGAATGTGCCGTTCTTCCACCTTCTAGTAGAGTTGCACCAATCCCAGTAGATGCGAGAGCCAACGCAATGCCGATCGTATTGTTTCCAAAATCAATGATATCAGGAACGTTTTACCAGTTCCGCCGGGCGCATCAAGAAAAAATAGTCCACCGCTTCCATCATTGACAGCCTTCATCAATTCATCATACGCACTTTTTTGCTGCTCATTCAATAATGGAACATTTCTTTGTACTTGTTGTTCCAAAGTTATTCTGTCGTATGCACGCTCACGTTCCAATTCACGATTCAGTACGTCTCTGATTTGACGTTTTGGCGCTTGCATATGAATTTCAGTCAATAGTTTGCCACTCATAGGCAAACACAAATCTTCAATCAACAGCAATGCTTCATTGTAGATGTCATCGTTCATTTGTAATTCTGAATTCCATGTTGCCACTCGAATACGATGTAAAATGTCTTCGGCAATGTAATTTTTGTACGTATCCCATAATTGACGCGGATTTGAAGGCTGACATATCGAAATGATCATCGCGAAAAGTGTGCGAACTTCAGTGGCATGTGAAGTAGCTATCGCATCGTCCATCGTTTGATTCCAGTGATTATCATGTTCCAGCAATTGTAATTGCTGGCATGTTTCTCGAAAAGTTGCGCACCCCGTACCATTCACAGTACGCAATGACTCAAATGAAGTTGAACCGCGTACATTAATCAATAGCAACCGAAAGTAGAAGCAATCGTCGTTTTTCGGGTGGATTGTGTAAATTCGTCCTAATGCATTAGTTGAGAACACACCTGGGTGTCCATCTACTGGTTGGCCTTGCTTTCTGGGTAACCATTTCTTCGACGATGCATTCCATGTATAATATCGAGGCATTTCCGAATAAAGCAATGTTCTCGCAAACGGATCACTGGCGCAAGTTGAGAAAAAACTCGTCAATGTTGTTGCTGGTGGTGTTTCCGCTCGCTGCACTGCATTCTCTGGGTTGAAATACACTCTTTGGCCATTCTCCAAATGTACTGCGAGAAGCACAACAGTCGGAAAACGCTCATGAATTACAAAAGAAAATATTCTCCAAAGCGCTTCATTGCAGTTCACGAATCGACCCATTTGATACTTCTCTGATCTCATCTCGTTCAAGGCCAATAACCGCCATGTCGCTTCCTTTGGTGACGTACTTGCAAACGTATTTGATCGATTTCACAGAACTGCAATACTCAACATTGATATGAGTTTTGAATGTCTTAGACAATATTGGCGAATATGGTACGATCCATGTGATGTCAACTTCGATATTCACTTCTCTAAATTGAATGCTGAATGTTCTGCCATTGTTGTCTGATGAGCGACACCGATAGAGTGTATATCCATCATTTCCAGTTTGCGCTTCCGAAAGAAAAGCACGTGGATAGTGTTTCGTGCATTAATTGTCAGACATACAAACCGAAGTGGGATTGTAGTGTCCGCAAGGTCCATGAACCATATTGGTTTTCACCACTTCGTATAATTCTGGATCTATCTCTGGATCAGGAATTTCCGCAGAAATGATGTCATCAATTTCATCTGGTGTAATCTTGTCCACCATCCAAAGCCACTCAACAGAGTACATCCAGCATCTGACAGCACCATATATACATTGCTTCACGATAAAGTCCATCAAATATCGTAGCTGTTGTTTGAAAACTGGTGCTGTGACATCGTGACGATCGCTTGCTGATTGACCGCGATTCAATAATTCCGTTATCTGTGGGCATTTTGGATTGCAAGTGAATGTAGTAAACAAATCCGGCCGTCCATAATTCCGCACGTATGTCATCGCATCCTGCGAGTACTCGTGCATGTGCCTTGGGCTGCCAACGTATGTTGATGGCAAAATCGTGAGTCGGCCAAGGTTTGTCACATCTTGATCGCTATTGACCGCATCTCGCAAGTGAATATACTCTTCAGATCGAAGCTTGGTCTGATTGAAGCGAATAAAATTGAGTCGTTCTGTCTCCATCGTCACGTACACTACAACTGCATACTGTTGAAATAATCGGCGATATCTCAAGAGATGGTTGTCAATTCCTTCGCGAATCATCAATCGATAAGTGCAAAAGTTCATTGCACTGACTTTCTTATTTGTATTGACACCTAAAAGTTAACAAAAAATGAAGTTACAATCAAGACTGTTTGTTTTTCTTTTACTAACCATTGGCAGGATGGATCATGTTGTATCTCAAGTGATATCCATCTTCACCACGGCAGAACATAAGCGGATATTGTAGTGAGTCATACGATCGATGAGTTTCACTGATTCGCTCTAATGCATCTCCAGCTCGACGTTTAATAACAATATCACGGGATTCTAAATTATCGCCAACAACAACAATTGATATTTCATCGGCCGTCGGTGCATTATATTGCCGTTCATGAGTGCCTGCTGGTCGTTTGTCCGCTTTTATGACGATTCTGTGATCATCAGATGGCATCCTTTCTAACGAAGTTTTGAATCATCGAATTAGTTCGTTGTGTTCATGCAACATTTCTTGCAATTGCTGCACAATTTCTCTCTTCGTCGCATTGAAGATTCCACAACGTCGATTCACTTCTTCATTTGAATCTCCAAGAAAATATATTTGGAGATATTTGTGATCTTGATCAGGATGCGGCAACAGCGATCCAGCAAGATGATAAATTTGCCCGTGAGTCTGTATAGTTGCAGACAAATATGTTAATTTCTGTATTTTTTTGGCGAGATAATAAGTGTTAGATTGTTGGTGAACTAATCTTGAATGTGGGATTGTACTTATGTTCATTCACAATTTCCCCACCAAACGACGTCATTTGAAAACAATCGTTATACATCTTGGAATTTTGTAAAAAATGATTCGAATTTGGTGATTCACCGTAAAGCAACGACCGCAATGGCTCTGGTGGAGGAAGTAACTCTGGTAATTTCACTTTTCCGCTTGCGCAACACAATCCGGCCGGTTCTTTTGGAAATTTCAGTGCTTCGCAATGCGGGTAAACAACAGACATCGAACCAAATCGAACTGATGCGTGCGCACCGTATTCAATGTCCGGCTCATATCGAAAGGCTGCACGTTCGATATTCAAATTAGGCAATCGTTGTTGTTGCTGGCGTTGGCGGTGAGCAGCCAAACGTTGTTCTCTTGCTTCATGAATTTCCTGAGCACGAACTTGTCTTCTTCTCAATCGTTGTTGCTCATTGTAAGCTTCGTGAGCCTCTTGTGATTGTCGCGCACGATGTTCAATCATTCCGATCCGTGCAGATTCCCTTGCAGTAGCATTTTCCTCTTCCGTACGACGTGCTGTATAATTACGTTGATCCGTTGTACGTCGGGAACGCCGACCAATATTAGCGCGACCTCTTTGTGGCATCGTAACAAATTTCAATCTGTAATTGATCACTTTGTATGAAACACACATAAAGTTTTCACGGAATTATTTTCAATAATTTACCTTTTGAATAGCCGAAATAAAGAAAGCAAACGACCGAAATTGAACGATTCAAATAATTTATAAATCAGCTGAAGAAATAACACAAATAAATTCCAATGGAAATGAGGTTAGGTATTCACCAACAAACAAAAATAATGAACTCACTTTTTTTGTTTGAAATGTCAATAATTTCACTCAAAAACTGATGAACCACAGATTTAAAATCAAATATTTCGTGAATGTAAACAATTTAACAATTTAATGTAATGAATTTAACTCGAGAAATCAATTAAAATTTGGAAAAATGTCAGAAAGTCAATTGACCGTGTTCGCACTGTTCGAATAAACAAATCAGAAAGAACAAACAATATACGCAGCTGTCAAAATAAATAAGCGTCTACAGCTCCATCTCAGTATCCATATCAGTCAGTGCTTACAACACCAATATGAAACTAAATGTGCGCGTGCAACACCACGCACATACAAAAAAAAATGAGAACAAAAAGTGAGATTAGGTTTTTCTAATTTTCGAATTTTCCGAATTTTCCGACTTTTCCGAATGTTTTGAGATCGATTGATTTGCAAGAAACAATTGGAAACAAAATTTGAAAGAAAAAAAATTTTGTATGGAAAAAAGTCCTTTTTGGAATTTTTCAATTTTACGACTTTTCTTCTGGAAAAGTATAAGATTTTTTTATTTCTAAACCTTCCCAGATCCACAACGAACAACCTCTGAAAATTCCATCAAGATTGGTCCAACCGTTCTCGAGCCTTAGTGTCACTAACAAACAAACATTCATTTTTATATAGTTATATAGATGTTTCACTTAAGAATTTTATAGAATTTTATAGAAAAGTATGACCTAAGTCAGTGTTCTTGGCAATAGCACATTATCCTGGGAAAAAGGTATCGGAAGGGGATGTTAGTCCCATATCTACCACACGAGTTGTGAACTATATGCCAAATATTCTGGAGCCATTTTAAATAAAGTCCAAATTTGTGGATCAATTTCTCTCATCTCCTAATAACGTCACGTCTGCAATTAACTTCCTATTCTACTCGGAACGGATGGTCGGGTACGAAATACCATCCTCTTTTCAATGACGAAACTTTAATATATGATGTGCAGTGTTCCGTACAAAAAGGCGACAAAGAGAAAGCCAAAATATTTAAAAAGCAGCAGAGGAAGCCTTTAAAACAACAAAAAGATTACAATTGAAACATTGCTTTAACACTTAAATATATTGCAATACTGCGCGAACACTGCCGCACAATCATTAACAACGGAAAAGAAAAGTCTTTTTCACTAACAATAGTTTTATTAGGTCATCCCACTTTGCAAAATTTGTTTTAGAAGCACGTGAGGCAGAGTTCTTGGAAGTTCAGAGCCAGAAATCCTTCATTGGATAATGTGTCAGTTTAAAATTTATTGTTAATTTTTCGTAATTGGAAAATAGCTTCTGAAAAGAGAATAAATTCTCAAATACATTTTCTCTCAAATTAAAACAAGTTTTGTCGAAAACATATTTTATCGAATATTTTATTTTATATAATACAATCATAACAACTACTGCTGAAATATGCTTCGGCTTAGACAAAATCGGGTCAACTTGAGACGTTCACTACCGTATTTTTTACAGCGTACTCCCGATTGCGACCCATCGTCTTCGCAAAATTTTGAATTCAACTCGAACAACGAAGGTAGTTTGGCAGTCCGTGTGCGGGATCTAGTGAAACGTTTCGATAAAGTCGCCGAAACCAAAGTAACAAAAACTATGGTGACTCGTCCCTTGAGTGTAGCAGTGCCATCAAAAAGATCTGACGTCATCATGGAAGATACTTTAAAGTTGCAGAAAAATCAGGACATGCAACAACAAACATTCCAAGTGGAAGAAGAACAGAAAGGATTGACAATGTCTGACACCAGCAACATAGCAATGCCAGGTGAGAATTGTGAACCCGATTCCGTACCATCGAATTTGACGTCACACACGGCTTTTGAGAACCATATAAATCCGCTCAATCAGGGTGATGACAGTTCGATACCATCCTCCAATACCAAACCAGATAATCTTCGTCCAATTGTCTTCGATATTTTGAGACCCGGAACACAACGGGAACGCGTTTACATACCATGCGCCACTAATGCAATTGAGGATTTGCGTCAGCGTGCGCCTGATGCAACATTCAGAAGCAGAACTTTCATTGCGAACACTTCAGACGGGGTGCACATCAGAATTGATATACTCTTTGATGAGAATTTGGGCATGCCTGGCGCCGTGCTTGTTCCTAATGGCATCGATACTGAAATGGAACCAAGTAACATACTTTGAGAGCTCCATTTCCAACGCAATGCCGACTAATACGAAGAAATACTCGCGTTTCAAATTATTTGTGTTATTCATAAAGACAAAGGAAGACACATAAGTCCACACACAAAACTTACGGATTCACATTTAGAAGCTATTTTGGGCACACACAACTTTGAGGAATCACTAAATAAATTTGCAATTTTAAATTCAAAATGCTGTTTCAAATGTGAGGGAAGTTGTGCAGAAATACAGTGCGACACCACAGCAGTCACAAGCTTTCCAAACACTTTCCATCTTGGATACGAACAATAATTTTATCTCTCCAGAGAACTGTTGCAGGTTATTGCTGCTTGATTCTAATATTAAAATTATGATCTGCTAAAAATAGGTTATTCACAATTATGGATTCCATTTCTCTGAAGCTTCACTCAGCAGGCGATATTTGCCGTCTTTTTTCTACAGAGTATAGTACCCTTAGATGTTAAGTTCCTATTCCACTGTTCCATTGAAAGTCTTACTTCTTTTTAGATAGCGAACAATCCTAGCGGGACAATGCCGCATAATTAGCCTTTGCCAGTCGTCTCTGCTAAGCGCACGCTGACGCCAGTTGGAAATGCCGCGTCCAAACAGGTCCTCCTGAACTTGGTCTTTCCACATCAGTGGTGGTCTTCCCCTCCAGCGTCGGCCACCTTCGGGAACCTTCAGACTTCCCTAGTTGGAGCAGTTTCATCCATCCGAACGTCGTGATCTAGCCAGAGCAGCCGCTGGGTTTTGATTGGCTCGACTATGTCAATATCGGCGTATAGCTCCTACAACTCATCGTTGCATCTAATAATCTCGATACTCGACGCGAACGCATATAGGTCCAAAGATTTTACGCAGAATTTTTCTTTCAAGAGCGCCTAACGCCTGCTCGTCACTGTTTGTCATCGTCAAACTCTCTGCTCCATATTGCAGGACGTGAATGATGATGGACTTATACAGCATTAGCTTTGTTCGTCGAGAAAGGGCTTTACTCTTTAACGGCCTACTAAGCCCAAAGTAGCGCCTGTTAGCTATAGTAATTCTCCGTTTGATTTCCAAACTGATGTTGTTGGTGGTATTGATACTGCTCCCTAGATAGACAAAATCCTTCACAGTCGCCAACAGCAACGTGATGTCCAAGACGACTCCTTATATGCTGCCAGCATGTATTTCGTCTTACCATCGTTCATTTTTAGACTCGCTCACTTTGCTTCTCTTTCCAGGCCGGTATACGCAGCATTCACCGCTCGAGCGTTACGGCCAATGATGTCAACATCATCTGCATTCGCCAAAAGTATGACTTATTATATATGACTATATATCTTATTAAAGATAGTGCCAGTGTGATTCAATTCGGCTGCGCGGGTGAATTTTTCCAGCATTAGGTTGAAGAAGTCGCACGACAGGGCGCGCCCGGGCGTCAGCTTGTTTGAAGGCTCGCTTTGTGTCAAAGGGGTCAAAGAGCTTTTTTCCTATTTTCACTGCGTTTAGCGTCATCCTGCACTGCCTGATTAGCTTTTCAGGGATGCCAAATTCATACGTAGCGGCGTGTAGTTGGCTCCTTATCGTGCTATCAAAAGCGGCCTTGAAATCGACAAAAAGATGATGGGTGTCAATTTGTTGCTCTGGTGTCTTCTCCTAGATTTGACGTATTTCGAAGATTTGGTCGATGGTACATTTACCTAGCCTGAAACCGCAGTGATAGGGTCTAATCAGCACGCTAATGATTGGTTTCAGTCTTTCGCAGAATACGTCAGAGAGGATTTTGTGTGCGATGTTAAAAAGACTAATTCCGCGGTAGTTGGGCAGAGCACACTCAGGTTCCAGTTGCTGGGCATGCATTCTTCGGATCATATTCTGCACAAGAGCTGATAGACATGCTTCGAAAGTTCTTCGCCTCTAGCCCTAAACAGCTCCGCCGATAATCCATCGGCTCCAGCAGACTTGTTGTTTTTCAGTCGGCTGTTAAGAATTCCATATAATCGGGTGGTAGAATTTTGATTTCATCATCAGCAACCGGTTGCTCGTGTTCAGGCTCGTCGTTAGCGTCGCTACTGTCGCCATTAAGCAGTTTAGCGAAGTGTTCTCGCCATAACCTGAGTATACTCTGGGCGTTAGTTACCAGGTTTCCTTTTTCGTGTTTACAGGAATTGGTTCCGGTCTTGAAACCTTTTGCTTAGCCCTTCACTTTTTGAAAGAATTTTCGAGCCATATTCCTACTGCCAAACATCCCGACCTCCTCGCACTCTCTTAGTTCCGCTTCTCGTTTTTTAAATAGAAAAATACGTTTTCCATCCTTCCTCTTCGCTCTGTATCGCTCCTTGACAGCTCGCGTAACACACGACCACAGGGTGGCTCGGTATGCTTCGTTTTTTTCTGCAGCAGCGTTGGACACTCTTCATCATACCAGCTGTACTTTTTTGGTCAGTGGTAGCCAACCACATCTTCAGCAGCTGTGTGCATGAAGTGGGAAATAAGCGTTCACTGCGCGCATATATCACTAAGTGCAGGGGAGTGTCTTCTAGGAGACGGGTTTCGAAGTTATTGGCTGTCTGTTTTGACTGCAGCTTCTGGACGTCGAATTTTGTTGGCGTACTTGAACGTATCTCTTTTGCTGCACTGAATCACTTGCCTCAGTGCGAACCTTTGCTGCTACAAGGTAATGGTCCGAGTCCAAGTTGGCGCCTCGGATTGTACGCACGTCCAATACACTTGAGGCGTGTCATCCATCTATAACAACGTGATCAATCTGATTTCGTGTTTTCTAATCGGGGGAGAGCCAGTTGGCTTTGTGGATATTCAGATGCTTGAATCTAGTGCTACTGACTGCCATGTTCTGGGCCGTGGCGGAATCAGCCTCAATCTGTTGTCGGATGATTCGCCGTGCAGGCTGAAATTTCCGACCGTTGGGCCAAAGACTCCCTCTCTCCCCACCTTAGCGTTAAAATCGCCAAGCACGCTTTTTACATCGTGGCTGGGGCAGCGGTCGTAAAATTCTTCAAGGCGATCTTAGAAGGCGTCCTTGGTCACTGTGTCTTTCTCGTCCGTCGATATGAAAATGTTTGACTTTGATATGGATCGTGGCCAACCTATCGTCTACAAGAGTAAACTGCAAGAGATCCTTTTGCAGCTGTCTGCTGACCACGAGGCACATGCCGAATTCACGTTTCGTTGCATGGCAGCGTCACAAGTAGTTTACTTGGAACATCCTTGTCCCGTCCAACGCATTTTTTGGATAGCAGTGACGTCTGCCTTGTATTGATTGCAGAGGTCGACCAGCTAGTTGCACCTGGCCTGTTCAATGTGCGAACTTTCCAGGTGCACATCCTCAAATCGTGTTCCTTAAATCGCTTGCGTGGGAGGGGTGTATTATCCGATGCATCTTATAGTTTTCCATTGGAAATTGTTTTTTTTGGCGGGTCCCTGCGCACAACCCTGCTGGTGTCAGGGAAGACTCGCTGCGCACATTAGCTCACTATCTAGCGGATGCTGAGATAGCTACCCAGGTGGCGCCACGTGGAGGCTAATGTTTGAAAGAAAGATCGCTCTGGCCATCATCAAATTGTAGGCACTCAGAAGCTTTACTCTGCTCAAATAAAAGCGTGGCCGCCTTCACTGAAAGTAGTAGTAGTAAATATCAGAATATTCGCTATCGAAGTCAAATGAATGCCGGTAAGACAAAGACAGAATTATTATTCAATGGATCCCAACTGATGACTTCAATCTACTTTACCACTTGTGTAATAACCAGGGTGGTGTGACGCTCTACATAACAGTCATATAAATATTGACTAACTTTGATTTCCATCTCGGTACGGTTGGAAAGAGAACATGCGACACGACGGTGCTAGAATCAAGCTAAAAATTCATTGACTGTAGCTTGGCGAGGGGCACAACTGTTGAAGTTTGACTTGACATGTTTTGAAAACCGCTCATGTGGGGCCTTTAGAATTAGTTTAGTTCACTTCCATGAGGATCCGGATTGGTGTGGTTATTTTCCAGATTATCTTTCAAACCGCTCATATATTGTTTTCTGCCTCGTGGTGATGGTTTGTCGAGTTTGTCTGCGAATATTGATTGACTGCAAGAGCAGAGCTATTTTGTGTGATCTTGATGCACACCACTAAAAAATGTATTTTCGCAACTTTCGTTCGAATTAGTGAATGCAAATATATTTGATCCCCGCTGAGCTACGCAACTTCTGAACACAATTCTGTTACGACCAACAAATGCTGTTAGAAAAACTCAATTACTCATTTGACACAGCATTTAAGACTTTTTGGGGACAAACAAAAACCACTTTTCACCCTTCTCATCAACTGCATATTTGAGCTTATTTAAATGTCACCGCCTTTCTAAGGATGCACCGCGTTACTTCCAACTCGTCTCTGCCTTGCCAATTTTACTCTGCCTTCCACACAGTCTCAATTCTCAGAAGTGGCAATCTTCTTCAACGAAAACTTTTTCTGACTTGCGGAAATTCACTTTTCCGCTGCACATCATTCGCTTCACCGGAGAGGATTTTCCTTCCACTCTGTGTTGAGTGTCCTTGTTGTCGCTTTCAAATGACAGGCCTTAATGTCGACCATCACAAAATATGTTCCTTTCAACAACATTAAAAGTGTATCCTTTATTGTTGTTTTCGCTTTCTGAAAGCTCTCAAGGCATTTTACAAATCTCAATGCAAGTGGTCATTTTAGAGCACTGTCATGAGCAACGGAAAGAAATTGTCTCATGTGCATTTCAACTTGCACATCAAGATGCTCGACCCTAGTGAACAAGGAGTTTTTGATGAGAATATATTTCCTTCTCCTTTCTCTAAAGCCCTGTAAAATTTTCAAATGCGAATTGCGACTGCTCAGTAATATGAATATCGAACACAGAAAATCCAAATTGAAATGTCCTTTTTAATGATTAGTGGAAGAGAATTGAGCGTCCTCGAAATTTAACGAAGTCTCAACTAGCAATGCCATAAGAACAAAACTCAGCTAAATGTCAACTAAAAAGTTTGAAAGCCGCCGATACTCGTAACCAAAAGCTGTGCAACTGAGGCAAATTTGCACAAGGGGAGTCAAACCAACGAAGATAATTTCCGCTTTGATTTAGTGGAGTCAAGAGGCAAATAAACATCCGAAGAAAGCAACTGGGATTAAAGTGTCGCTCCCTTCGGTGGAGCTGTTGATCCGCCTAAAGTTGTCCTTCTTTTTGTGTACACATTAATTTGGAAGCGTTGTCGGACACTGGCAACAGGAAACCGAATCCAATATTTTATCCTATTTTGTACTACAAACAAATATAAAAGCTTATTCGATTTTAATCCGGCGGCTTTTGAATTGTCCTCTTTGAATTCTGCAGGATGTTCTGCATTGCTGCTGCCACTCCCACATTTGCCATGTTCATCCACAATAGTAGAAGGGAAGGTACAAGTACGAAAACACCCAAAGTGAGAAATGTAATTCTCCAATTTGCAAATTGTCGACATTTTTTTAACATATCCGGTCCATGAATTCCACTTTCCTAATGCAACGAAAGTCTCACATGTTCGCCTATAAGGGAAATGTGGAGTCGTTGGTGTGGTTATGCAATTTATGATACCAATTTCCTCAATATTTCAAAGTTAATGGAGAGGCTCCCTCCATGAGTTTGTGGACCAGGTGTGCATTCAAATATTCCAAAATTTCTGCTCACTCACTCCCGCGTAGATTTCCGTCAAAGCTACTACACCTCTGCATATGAGTAACTTTGACTTCGAATAGCAGCAATTATCTCAGAGTCATAGTAAAATAGTGATGGATGGCGCTTGAAGCTGCAAGAAGTTGATTTGTTTAGTTACTTTCAAACACTTAATTGATTACCCGAGATCATTCTCGCAAGAAGCATGTTCTTTAATTTTTAATAATATCACCACAAAATCTTATTTTTGTTGTTTGGAAGATATACGGAGAGTGTAGATTGTAAATTAGATCTCTTCGTTCATTTGTAAGTGCTGTGCTTCTAAATTGAACCAAATAGATTCCTATTTTCAATTAAACAATTGAGCGATTCCGCCATAGTGAAGCAGTAGTGAATAATGTCCAGTTCGTTTCCGTATACTGTGAAAATCTACCATGATTACTCATGAATACCGGTTGCGAATGGTATCTTCCCAATCCTTCTCCAAAGGAGCGGTGGGGTACTGATTCCGCACCTGGTAAATATCACAATGGCAAGTCTTGCTATTGGGTACATACCGGAAGTATGGCGTACAGCTAAAGTGGTATTTATCCCTAAGGTAGGGAAGGTAAGCCCATCCCAAATCCTTCAAGCCTATCAGTTTGACATCCTTTTTACTAAAAGCTATGTAAAAAATAGTTAATATACATCTCCTTGAGACCGTATTGAAAAGGGAGCCTTCACATCCTTGTCAGTTTACGTATTCTGCGGGAAAATCTACTGAAACTGCACTATACTATCTGGCTGATTTTATTCAGGCAGCACTGGATAAAAAGGAAAAAGCACTTTGTGCCTTTCTCGATATTCAGGGGGCTTTTGACAACACTCCTCACGAATATGTGATTAGGGCTCTTAACAATAGAGGAATAGATAATACCACTTGCAATTTGATACGAACTTTACTCAACAGTAGACTGACTGAAGCTGAAGCAGGTGATAAAACTGTTAAAGTCAAAGTCAATAAAGCATGACCATAGGGTATTATCACCCATTTTGTGGAGCATAGTAGTTGATGATCTTCTGGTAAAAGTCACAAATCTAGGCATACCATGTCAAGGATATGCGGACGATATTGTGATAATAGCTAGAGGGAAGTCTGAATCCACTCTTTTTGATATTATCCAGAGGGGCTTATTAGCAGCTAGTGGATGGTGCAGAGGAGCAGGGTTGAAAATCAATGCCTCAAAGACCACCATTGTGCCGTTCACTAGAAAAAGATCTTTTACCATATATGAAACCTATTCTTCTAAATGGTACACAGGTCGATTATAACTCTGAGACCAAATTCCTCGGAGTCATTCGGAGTTTCAGACGCAACTGGGGCAGGAGTATTTGGCCCTAGAACCAACTACTGGAGTCACACGAGTTCTTTCCCAAGCATTTTTCAAGAGGAGATTCACGCTATTGAAAGATGTGCCCAGATCAACATTGACAGGAAATATCGGGTGAAAAACATCATGATACTATCCGATAGTCAAGCAGCACTCAAGAGTTTGAGCTCACCCTTACTGAGGTCTAAACTTGTGTGGGACTGTATTGGGAAGCTAAACTCCCTAGGAATTACGAACAAATTATGTCTAGTGTTGGTACCAGGCCACATAGGAGTAGAGGGAAATGAGAAGGCTGATAGCTTAGCTAGAAAGGCAGCGGCCTCTCCTTTCAACGGCCCTGAACCCTTCTATGGACTATCATACAATACTATTGGAGATCTATTGAAGAAGTGTACAGATGCAAAAAGAAGTTAACTCTGGAAAACTCTTTCGGGATTAAGACAGTCCAAAGCTCTTCTGGGAGATTTTAATCCTGAAAGAGCTTAAGAGTTAATAAATATGCCTCGGAGTAAATAAAGAATCATCACAGGCATTTTAAGCGGACATTGTAGACTCAACTACCATATGAATAAGTTGTGTGTATCTGTAGATGCCATCTGTCGATTCTGTGGAGATAGTGACGAAACCTCACTCCACCTGATCATAGACTGCGGACCATTGGCACACTAAATACTCAGGTGATTTTATCTTAGATATGAGCAAGATCCCTCATCTTGATTCCTCCAAAATATATGAATTCCTGTCGGAAATAAACCTGACAGAAGAACTGTAGATCAGACTATCCTCATCTTTCAAAAAAATAGGGGCATCACAATAGATCTTTCAGGCCGCGGTGTATAACACCCTTAAATAAATCTAATCTACTCATGGATTATGTTTTTTACTTTTCGTGCGTCATTTCGAATTAAGGCTAAGAAATTTGTTCCTACGAATTTGACGTGTTTCCACGCTTGGTGTGTCATACATACGAGGAGTATACGGGTACCTACATTAACTCCATAGATTAAATTATTTATATAATACCTCAAATATCGACCCCTGCAAATAACTATTGGCTTACCAACATTTCTGTTAGCAACTACCGACATAAGGAACAATTTGTATTCCCAGTGGTTTCGAGCGCTGTTAATGGATTGATCACTGTAAGAGTGAATTACTTTAATATATTGCTGGTGGGTGAAGGACACCAAATCAAGCTCTGGCAAATAATTTGGAACCAAAGTTAACTGCCAAACTGAACCAAAGTTAACTGGCTGTCACCACAAACTAGATATCTACTGAAAAACAGGCTGTGTTCTGACCATAATCACTCTTTAAAACCGGAGGCATATCAGACACTTCGGTCGCTTTTAATTTCACCCTTGACATGCAAGAGACCATTATTAAATCGCCTATTACAAGTACCAAAATGCCATTGCTGCATTAAATCACTACTATTTCCTGATTTTGCTGATTACCTTCTAATGGTCCACTATAGAATATGTGGAATTTTGTGAGGTGCGGATTATTATTTGTATTTTAGGTAATATCATATACGAGAAACCAAATTGCCACTTTTAAACACTTAAACACAACACTTTGTGGAAATCAGAGAAATCTTTAATCGCCTGCTTAATTTAAGGGTCAAGTGGCGATTAAAGCGCGAAGACACGACCGCCACTTCAACTCTAGTCACACCGTAATGCGAATATTACTTACAAATGTTGTCATCGATATTTCGGCAATTAATTAATTAGACCAACTGTAGGGAAACCGCAAGAAGCCACCTCCAACAGTTGCACACACATGTATGCAAACATTCAAACACACTTGCGTACATACGAATCAAGGTAAGTGCAGTCTCCATCTCTGCATGTGAGTGTGAAAGCAATGGAGAAGTATCTCACCACCCCTGCAGCTTCTATTCCGCAAATATCTGATACGTCCGAGTATGACGCAGTTTGGTTGTTTGTAGTGTTTGTAAAAGCTTTCGAATCGGTCATCATAGGACTCTGAAATGGCAGGACCTGAAATTGCTAGTTATACAAACTGCCATTCGTATATCGGAGTAGTTGCGAGAGACCTGTTGAATAGTGTTGCTGTTTAATTATCACAATTAAAGAGTAGCGTTAAAAATAAGCACAGTGTATCACCATCAAAGTCGTGTATGCACCGAGTGGAAGCTTAAGGAGAAACAAGTGAGCTCCAGGAACGAAGAACAGTGGCCGGAAACGTATTGAATTATTATGTTGTGAGTTGAGTAGCATGCAAGTAAATTAAATCGGTCTTTAAATGAAAAGGAATATTAGTGCGAACCAGAGGATTAGGTACCATATTCCCCTTTACAAATTAGGCTATTTCCCAATTCATTTTGTAGTCATTTGCAGCAATCACAATCGTCATCATCATTGTTGGCCCGACGGTCCTGGTTGAGGTCATTTTAGTAAGGAGGTCAAGCTGTTTTGTTATGCGGAAGATTGTCGGCCTTCGTTCAACCCCCTTTTCGGAGGACCATTTCGCCCCGTTCCGTTGGCCCTGACCCCGCCTTCCACAGTGGTTTGATACACCATCTCGAAGTAGGTTGCTCAGGTTTCCAGGGGTCACCGCTTGGAGGTGGAGACAGGACTTAGAGAGTAAGAGGTAAGAGAGGCTATGCGATGACAGCCGGTGGCCACAACGTGCGATTGCGCATTCATTACCCAGAAATCACAATAGAGAAGACCACTTTTCTATTAACATGCTTAAAAGATTTGCTGCTCAGTCCAATAATATCCTGATCCAGATTCTGATAAAGATCATTATTTTTTATGTTTATTTGCATAAAGATTTATTTATATTTAGTCAGTGGAATGGAACTTCCTTTCAGATTAGATTACTATAAATGCATTTTAAGCAAATGGTATAATTTAACGAAATGATCGAATGAATCATGTGCATAGCGGGGAAAAATGTTTGATGGAGAGAGGACAATGGAAATCGATATGAGAATAGAGTAAATCTGTGTGTTCACGAAAAAATGGATTACAATATGAATAAAGTGCTAATACCAAAGACCTTGATGTGGGTATTTATGATATCGAAGTTATGATCTCTGAGGACAATCAATTGTTCGCTGCATAATGAAGAAAGTATAGATCATCTATTGTGAAGTGGTTGAATGTCTACGCGAGTTCCGTGACGGAATAGAATTTCTTGACTTTACAGTGCTTCTGGAATACAATCAAATTACACATTCTTCAATTTTGAATGCATATTACAATTACAAATATGGGGCGCATATCCTTCAGTGAGATATGCTCAACTATTACACCACACAAAAGGGGGAGATCACCTTTACATCCCCCTTAGTTGGAGGAAAGTAAAGGTGATCTTCATCCCAAAGGCAGGCAAAATTGGCCACGAGTCTGCAAAGGACTTCAGAGCAATTAGACTTACTTCGTTTCTCCTCAAAACGATGGAGAGGGTTTTAGAAATGCATCTTAGGCATATAGTGGACCAGTTTCCCCTTTCGAAATCGCAGCATACGTACCTCAAGGCTAAATCTATTGAAACAGCTTTACATGAGGTGATTCGATCAGTGGAAAAAACTATTCACCATAAACAGCACACTTTAGCAGCCTTCCTAAACATAGAAGGGGCTTTTAACAATGTTAGCAATAACGCAATCCTGAACTCTCGTAACAGGGTAGGTGAAGAGGAAGTTCCTAGGGATTGAATAGTTTCAATTCTTAAGACTAATATCATTCAGTCAGAGCTTGGCAGCACAGTTTTCAATAAACATATCAGTAGAGGAACACCACAAGGCGGGGTGATTATACCACTATTATGGATACTGCTCATTGACAATGTACTGAACATACTAGAGTCCATGGGTGTTATACGGTAGCATATGCGGACGATGTGGTGATAGCTCTGTCAGGCATGTTTCCCTGCGTAATAAGTGATAGTATGCAAAAGGGGCTGGACAAACTAAATTCCTGGGCCACAGGATGTAGACCAAGTGTGAATCCGGAGAAGGCAAAATTGATACACTTCACTAGCAAGACCAAAATTCGAATCTTTAAGCTTCCGACTCTTAATGGACGCCAGCTAAAACTTGCAGAGAAGGCCAAATACTTGTGTGTTATATTATATCCCAAGCTAAATTGGAGAAGCAGTTACGGGTCCGGAAGGCCTATGTAGCCTCTTACTCAAGCAAAAGAATTTTCGGGAAAAAATGGGGACTACGTCCCTATATCACTTATTATGTGTACGAAGCAATCGTGCGTCCAATACACACTTACGGCACAGTAGTTTGGTGGCCGGCGCTAGATAAAGCCTATATTGTTCAGAGACTCAGTAGAAACCAAAGAGCAGCTGGCGCTGGCTTTGCGGGGTGCTTGTGAGCATGTCCTTCGGAGGCACTCAATGTAATGCTACATATTCTCCCTATTGACCTTTACATTAAAAAGTAGACGTGCAATAGTGCATTAAGGTTAGAAGCGACAGGTTGCTGGCTTGAGTGACCGTATGGTCAAGGTAGAGTGCTATATTCAATGCCGAGGGAACTAACACAAATAACAACAGACTACATAGTACCACAACTAGACTTTAAAAAGGACTTCAAGGTTAGATTTGCTTCAAGAGAAGAGTGGTCAAGGAGAAAATTTGGAACGGAATACGATATATCTATTTATAGACGGGTCCAGAATGGATCTGGGGGTAGGCACTGGGGTCTTTTCAGCACACGCTAACATCAATTACTGCACACGCCTACCTGATGAGGCTACAGTTTTTCAGGCAGAAGTACTCGCAATCAAGGAGGCGTGTCGGCAAATTGCCCAATACATTAGAGAAGGACATAGAAGCAAGGTTGCCACTTTTGTGGACAGCCAGGCTGCTATAAAGGCTCTTCAGTCAAACACCATCTACTCGAGGCTGCTCAGACTTCATGATGACATTACAATCATCTGGGTTCCAGGCTATATGAATATCGAAGGGAATGAGAAGGCTGATGAATTAGCGCGCAGGAGGTTTTCTCGCGATCTAATCAGTGTCTGTTTCTCTGGGTCCGATCAAGAGGGGCATCTACCTGCATTGTCTCTCCTTAGTGGGTAGAAGATGGAGGGCACTTACAACGTGCAACACATCCCTTGCGACCTGGCCAGTCCACAATATAGCTAGGTCAAGGGATCTTATAAACAAGGAGCGTATAGACACCAGTCGACCAATGGCGGTTTTTACAGGTCACTGGCTAGTTGGTACGCATGCGGAGAAAATGCACAGACCGTTCAATACCTAATGTAGAAGTTGTAAAGACTCGGACGAGGGGGAAACAATAACTAACTTTCTTTGCAAATGCCCAGTTCTGGCGGCCGCAAGAAATAGAGCCCTGGGAAACTATTTTCTAACAGGACTATCTGATCTGTCGGGTGTAAAACAGAAGGATCTTCTAAAATACCAAAATTCCACAAAGTGAATCTAGATAACAACCCATCTTTTTCCAGCGTCTAGGAGGGGTTGTGTTTAGCGCTAAAGGGCTAATTGTGTTTCATGCAAGGATACCGTGGATCAACCAACTGAACCAACAAATCAACCAAGTGCACTCTGGGAGCATAAAAATGTGTGTGAAATAGTGCACTCCAGATTCTAGAGTCTAGAAGCTTAAAAATACCAGAGAAACTCGCGGTGCCATTTCCATTACTTGACGTATAAATCGACGTAATTTCAGTCACTCATCAATTAACAAGCAAAACACCCGAAAGAAAATCTTTATAATTATAATAGGAACAGTCGGAATACTCTCCTATAAAACGGCAGACCATAACATAAACGTAACGGCCTTTTTAATGTGGTAAAATATACTATTCTCTAATCCCAGAAAATCGAGTCATTTGGAATAAATGTCCAAAATATAAAAACTTTTCTGAATAAAAAATTCTCAATATTAAAAGAGAAATTAATTGACCGCCCTTTTCATCCAATTGCCAAAGGTCGCACAAAGCGTTGCAGGCGCAATTGACATCCGGCAATGAAATGCTAGGTTAGCCAAGTACAAATTGCAGCAATTAAGAATGATAGCCAAATCATGAAATGGCAAACTACCAACAGAGAACGAATGCACAACAATTCAGGTGAAAACCAGAAAAATAGCAAAAAGGGAAAGCATGGAAAAATTGCAATTGAAGACTGCCAAGGACACACTTGCGCCAGACCAACGTTTTACTACTCTCAGGAAGCAGGAAGTTGAAAAAAATTTGAGCACCCTGGTTAAAAGTAGGTCAAGCATTGACGTCGCAATTAAGCTGGGGTCAATTTGTTGGACCTTAAATAATATTTATACTGGCATACGAGTATTTTCTGAGGCACTTTTACCTGTGCTCTGACTTCACCACCATTCCTGCTATTCTTCTCTCAATATTTGTGGAAATCTGGGTCTTCCGCCGAGAATGCTCTTGATCCGCTCACTCTATAGGCTTCCACTTTGCAGCCACCACAATTCCATGAATTTACGCAGCCCTTTTGCTCGTGTCGCACCTTTATTACAACTCAAAAGTATACTATTCGCTCCTTTATTGCCACTTGTGAGCAGCATAAAAGAAGCCCAAGTGCTTTCAATGTAGAGAACTGTAGTCTTAAAGTGCTATCAATAAGATTAGAGATGTAAAACTGTCGTTCCTCCCGCTTCCTGCCACAGCCGGAGTAGCCACCAGCAGCATCGAAAGCATTTAATTGTCAGTTCTTGCGTGCGAGTACTTATGTAAATACTACTTTATCCTGAATGCTCCGCAAAGTCGCTTTTTATTAAAAACGCTTTCATTAAGTTTGTCACGTATACGCCAAGTGCGCCCGAACAGCAAGCAGGGAAATGTTGTACATTATTGTCACATAAGGCCAGGGGCAACTTCAGCACCGCATTCGACGAGTCAAAAGGACCGACTCCGAACGATTCAGCATTGCTCTGTGTACATACGCGCACATGTGATAAAAGCACCCGGCTAAAAGTAGAAATGTTGTTTTTGCTGCAACGCATGCAGAACGGAGCGACAGCGTGTTGTTAACTTCTTTTAAGTATGTGCTAAAAATGCGAGTACGAACATTTTTTCAGTTATTTTTAATGAGCAAGAACAAATGTACCGCTATTTTGGCACGTCTTTACGTAGTCATGTGCCTGACTGATTCTGTGTTATGCTCATGTCAGCAGCAGAAAGGCAGCGTTCAAAATATGTTTATGCCATTGTAATTAAGGAGAAAATCTTTAATTCTAATTATGAATTACTTCCATCACACTGGTTGAACGTTTAGTTGAATGTTGGGTTGAATACTTTAACAAACTCATTTAATCCAGACGCGCATTACTCGTATTTAGCTTGGCTTGTGTGTGTTCTTAGCATTACGATTTCTTGAAGGCATTCAGCTTCACGGAAGACTCAAACTTTGAAGTATTTTTAACATAAGCATATGCACAAGCATCCAGAGAGCATAATTTATGAGCTCTTTTCCACCAGAACGTGATTGTGCCAAAATCTGTTTACGATAATGTGTGCCACATAACGACAAACAAAATGGCCCACTTGAGAAGAGTTAAGTTCTTTATTTTAACAAAGCCTACATTGTGCTAGTACATTACGGAAACACAGTGGAAACAAGAAGCTTCTGGTGTTCCGGCCAACAATTTCCAAATGGAAGTGTTCCAATGGTAGCCTGCCTTCATTTATAGTGGTCCCGTCATATGCAATACAGCTGTAAAATCAGGCAATCGCTTCATGGCTGAATGATATTTCCCTACCCAAAGATTGCAGCTATTTTCTGTATGTGCATCCAGGATGAACAAAATGAAGCCATCACAACCGCACACTTTACTCATATGCCATTACGTTTGGTGTTCGGTGCGAAAAGGAAAAATTTGCCGCTCCAATTCCCAATGTTCAGAGGAATTCAAGTTTGTGGCAAACAATTGAATGTGCAAAAAGTTGTGCTTTCCATGAGCAAGTTCCACATTACTCGTAGCTGTCTGTTGTTTCCTTGTCGTATTTCCTCTTGTTGCTTTGTATGAGGCTACTCCTCCAATCTTATTTGCATCAAAAGTCGTTCAGTGTTGAAAGAGATGCATAATGTTTATGATTGTTAAGAACATATAAACAAAATAAATTCGAATGCTGGTTGGTGGGGATATTCATGTGTAATGCAGACAGTTTAGAACTCCGTCAATAAATCTGGGATTGAACTGCTAAGAGCGCCAGCAATTTTCTACTACGTACATTCAAGCCATTCGCGGTAATATCTATTGGAAGATTAACACTTTATTACAAAACTAAGTGGAGAACGAGCCAAACTACTTTCATCACCATAAAATGATCATTGTCATTGTCATTGTCATGATCACCATAAAATAATCATTCCAATAGAATCAACCACAGATTAAAATCCATACTTTTAAACAAATTCATAGCAATTTTGAATAAACAATTTCAAATGATGAACTGTCACAAGTCGGATAATCTTTCAATGAGCGCTGCAGTTTCAAAAGTGTTCAAGTAAAAGAAATTAGCAATGGATTCAAATGACGGCAGAAGACGACTTCATACTGAGATACTGACGGAAAAAATGTCCAAGTACTTAATGCAATTTCAATTAGAGCTGAATTAAGATAACTTTTGGTTTTTACTGACGAATCCACATTGAGAAATAGCTCTGCAATCTTGTAAAACTCTTCAATATTGTTATAAAGGGGTTTTCTAATATTCATGACTAACGGGAATACGTGATAATTTGTTCAAGTTATAAGTAGTAAGTGACCACTAACAGGTTATTAGTGATATATATATATATATATATATATATATATATATATATATATATATATATATATATATATATATATATATAATTTGATTAAGAATGTGAGGATGCGGTGTCTGCAGAAAACCTGCTGAAACACAACACGCACCAACCAAATTACCTCCGAATACCAGGAAAAGCGGCGCCTGGCCAAAAATATCTTACAAGAAATGGAGACAGAATCACTGAAGGATCAGATCCGGGGAATCGAATATAGCACATCAGGTAGAGAACCAAAAAAAATGAACCGGAATATCAAGGAGCAGACGAGCGCTCTCGTCCCGAGATTGAATATTTGCCTCGATACTGACGATAGATTATTGCTAGAGGAAGCGAAAATCCTTCGCAGATGTCAAGAATATTTTTCCAAATTGCCTAATAACGAAGGTGACTTGCATTGTAGTGCCTGCAATGATTTAGCAGAGTCATACTACTCAGCAGGAATGGATATTGTGGCCCCACATAAAGAAAAAGTTAGATCTGCGAACTAGTACAACGTCTGGGAAAATTAAGCGATTCCACGAGACTGGCAATCCAGCTTAATATTTCAGATCCCCAAAAAAGGGGAGAAACGAGACTGCAACTACTTCAGAGGCATCTTTCTTCTAAGCTCGGAGTACAAGGTGTTCACTAATATAATCATCGACAGAATTAATCCCGTGACAGAGGAAATTCTAGACGAGTATCAATGTGGGTTTTGAGCGAACAGACCAACCACTGATCAATTTTTCGTAACGGGCCAAATAGTTGAAAAATTCAATGAACATGGTCTTGAATTTCATTTGAAGACTTCAAAAAAGCTTTCGACAGTATCGACAGAAAGAAACTGCCTTTCATACTTCGTCGGCAAAGAGAACCAATGAAGCTCGCGTCACTGTTATCCATGACCTTGACAGGAACAGTATCAAAGGATTATGATACAAGGAAAAACTTCTGACACTTTTCACAGGTGTCAAACAGGGTGACACACTTTCTAACATAATTTTTCATTTAGTCTTAAACTTTGTCGTCAGCGATATTCTGGAGCGACTATCTTCTCAAAGAGCTTTCAGATTTGTGGCTATACCGACGATCTTGTTATCATCGCGTGCTTGCCGACGCTGCACTGGCTCTCATATATAAACGATGGTTAGTTGGGCTAGAAGTTAGTATCGAAAAAATAAAGTAACTGGTTGGATCGCAGAATACCGGTCGCTACTGTAACCGGGTAGTAGGGCCCCACATATGTCAAAAAGTCGAAAACTTCACAAACCTCGGAGTGAACCTAAGTAGTGAAGCAGACCCTCTTATCTGCATGAATGACAGACACCAAGCTGCGGAAGCAATTTTGCACATCTTAAATTACTCAAGAACAAACACCTGTCATGGACGTCTAATCTACAAATCTGCAAGACACTCGTATAAAACTCGTATAATACTCTTATAAGACTCTTAAAAGACCAACAGCAACATACAATTGCGAAGCGTGGGTTCTAACTACTAATATAAAGAACCACCTCTTGCGCTTTGAGCGTAACTTTTTGAGGAGAATATTTGGCCCCATACGAGAACCTGATGGATCTTATAGAATAAGATATAACATCGAAATCGAATCCTGGTAAGGAGCCAAAGCCAAATAGGCAGGGAAATTTTACAAAACCTAAGAGATCAAAGAAATGATGAATCAACTAATAATACAGATCTCTAATATTATGAACATACTAACCTTATTAATAACTAAAATAAACAATGGACACTGATCTAAAGTTAAAAATTGTTATATGGAATTCAAAGAGACTAATCCAACATGCTTTAGAAATAAATCAATTTAAAATGAGCAACACAATTGACATCCTGTTAAGTTCAGAAACACACTTCACAAATAAAAGTTTTCCAAAAATTCCTAGCTTTAAAATCTTTCATACAAATCACCCCAGTGGACGAGCTCATGACAGCACAGCAATTATAATCGGACAACATATAAAATGCCACGAACTAGAAGAATGCAAAAAGACAATCTACAATCGACAACATTTCAATCGAAGATACACAATGGCCACTTATAATATCTGCATTGTACTGCCCACGAAAGTTCACAATTGGTACTTTAGAATATATGGAATATATAAAACACTTGGGACCACGTATTATCGCAGGTAGCGACTTTAACGGAAAGAATTCTGGGGTTCCAGACTGACAAACAAAAAGGCAGATTACTTTTGGAGGCCCTGAACAAGTGCAATTGAAAGTTTCTAAGCACTGGACAACCTACCCATTGGCCCACTCACAGGAAGATAAAACCAGATCTTATAGACTTCTGCATAACTAAGAACATAAACTTAAACCACCTAACAATAAGATCTTGCCTTGATCTTTCCTCAGACCACTCACCAATTATCATTGAATATTACAAAAACATAAAACTGCAAAGAAATATGGCATCTCTAACAAACCACAAGACTGATTGGAGTGATGATACCATTAAAATCTGACCAAGACATTGAGAGTGCAGTAGTTCATATAAACGACATCCTTTATTCCGGAGCGTTGAAGTCGATGCCTGATTCGAAACAACCAAAGAGTACTCCTATATTCACATCGAAAATAATAAGGAAAAAAGTCAAAGAAAAGCTTAAGCGAAGAAAAATTTGGCACACAACTAGATCACCTCTTGACAAAGCAAGGTTTAACAAATCAACGAAAGAACTTAAGGCTATCCTCAGTGAACAAAGTAACAGACGTATAAACAATTACCTGTGGAAACTAAACAAAAAAATTCTAAATGTAACTGTCCACCAACCACCTCTCATAAACACTGACGGTACCTGGTCTAGGACATGCAGGGACAACGCGAAAACACTGGCTGTTTAATTCAAAACAACATTTACTAAAGTAAGCAAGGGAGAGAACATCTCATTCTCACAAAATGGTTCTGCAAGAAAGATAAGAATTAAAAGAAATACCATTAAAGAAATAAAACATTATTTAAACTATGGACTTAAACAAAACAAATCTGCCGGATGCGACATGATCACTGGAAAACTCTTAAAGCATTTGCCTGAGAGTGCCATATTATATCTTATGCGATCCACACACGGTACGTCATGATCATACTCATCCGTGTACGTATTGAATGATGCTCAACACAGACGAGTGATCAAAATACTAAATCAAGTAATTTTTGCGCACTCGTCATTGAGTGAGGTCGTCATGTCGCTGTCGGATGATAAAGCTTGTGTGCGCCAGCGCTCGTACCGTGCAAGGAAAAATGCGAAAAGAAAGAAAACACGATTTTGGATGAAATAATTGCACACAAAAAGAGTACAAAAGCATTCAAGGAACTCCAGCAGAAACGCCTTTTCATTATTTTTATCCCCACACATCTTCACATACTGGCAGTCAAACTCAAATGAGAAAAATTTGCATGTAAATTGCCCACAAACGACAATCATCCTTACATCACAATCAACATCGTAATAAAATTTCTCCTCAAAATCAAAATGATTTTGATTTTCGACGTTCAATCAGTGATCACAGCGAAATCATGTCTGTGTGACATATACATGCATATTTTATCTATTTTTCACTCATACTATTATATATGAGTAAGATCATGACGGATCGTCTATGGTCCGCTTTAGGAATATCTTCAACGCTGTAATACGACTAAACTATAATCCAAAAGTTTGGAAGGTATCTAAAACAATCGCAGTTTCGAAGCCCCACATCATATAGGCCGATAAATCTATTTCCAATTATATCTAAAATATTCGAAAAATTGCTACTGGACTGTATTAAAAAAGTTATAACACTTAAAAACTTTATCCCAGAGCACCAATTTGGTTTTCGACCAAAACACTCAACTATACAGCAAGTTCACCGAGTAACCAACAAAATACTAATTGACTTAGACGGGGAAAACTATTGTGTGCCCATTTACCTAGATGTTTGAAAGGCCTTCGATAGTGTGTGACATGAAGGACTTTTACTTAAACTTAAAAATATCTTACCGGAATACTTCGACCTACTTAAGAGTTACCTTGACAAGAGACACTTCTATGTGCAATACAATGCCGAGTGCTCTGAGTTACGACAAATAGACGCAGGTGTCCCCCAAGGAATTGTACTTGGACCAACTCATCATCTTATGTACACAGCGAACATACCAAAACCAGCAGATTCCATGCTGGCTACATTTGCAGACGACACTGTAATACTTTCCGCAAACAAATGCATAAGAGAAGCGACAGAACAAGTCAGAGTAGCACTGAGCCAGGTAATAAATTGGTTCCACAAATGGGGTATCAAAATAAACGAAGAAGAAACAGTACAAGTCATATACACTACAAAAAGGAAGTATATCCCTATGAATATCTTTTTGAATAATAAAAAAATCGCTGTTGTCAATGAAGCGAAATACATGGCAAAGGAAATAAAAATAAAAAAAAATCAAATTCAGACAACTCCACTGGATCCTCATTAAGAACTCAAGATTATCAACAAAAATAAACTCTTAATCTATAAAACAATAATAAAACTTATATGGACTTACGGGATCCAAATATGGGGTACTGACTGCCCGACAAATATCAACATTATTCAACGTCTACAAACTAAAACTCTTCGACCCATAGGAAATGTACCCTGGTATATAACCAATGAGGACCTACAACGAGATCTCAACGTCCCTACCGCAAAGGACCAAATGAAAAAATAAGCAGACGACATCAAACGGTAATCACACAAATATCCAAATAAGAAACTTACCAGACCAAGAAAACAACACAAGAAGACAACTAAGAAGACGAAAACCAGTAGACCTCCAATATATTTAAACAAGCATACTCTAGTGAGCTACTAAATAAGCTCTTAAAATTTATAAAATTTAATCACAAAATCACTATTACATATTGTTCAAAAATGTATCTTGAAGGCAATGGCCTGAAGTTTTAATGAATATCCCGCTAACATATAACATAAGAATTACTAGGTGTCGATAAGACATAATATAAATTTAGGTATAATAAAAAAGAACCCTCTTTAGAAAGGTTCAAATTTACAAATAGTAATTTTATCGAATTCCGTTTGATACGTCCACGAATCCAATAATTTTGTTTGTATTCTGACGGAGTAGGTATTGATAATTCTAATCGAAATTCCCAACTGAAGATACTTCCGCTTTATCCTGCGATCCTTGATATAATAGCGTTCTGGTATAACAAAATATGAAATGGAGTGTTCCAAATTTGATGGAGCGAGACAGAATAGGAGGACAGCAATAGTTAAAGTCTGCAATTATAGCTGGCTACTGAAAATAGGGTATTTCTGAAAATTAGCAGGAAATGCTGCACAGATGTCCACCTTCAAATTTTAAATGATTCCCGGAAGCTGCTACGTCGAAATGCCGTCCGCACTTGTCCTCGTAATATTAGCACTAACATTCATTCGCCTACAAAGCACACTCTGCATACACAGTTTTCGCGCTTTCATCAAGAAGTGTGAATAAGAAGTTTAATGTTTGTCATTCCAACGCCCTAAGCAGCAGGAGACATGCTGCAAATATTCGACGCTGTACCAATAAATTGCCTCCGTGGCGCTCCCCTGTGCCGTTGCCGCTACAAAGTTCGCAATAAAAATAAAAATACTTTAAAAGTTTTCCGAACCTTGCTGTGAAATTGTTTTCCACATCATTAGCACTTCAGGGCAGTGCTTCGATGTACGTAATCACGCGCGTCCCTACGAGTGTATTGCATATCCGTGCTAAGTGTCTCCTGTTCTCGTGGCCCACTTCTCAAAAGTTACGATTTTTGAAAAGTGGTCTACGGTTCCTTGTTTATCATCCTTGCACAATTCGTAGCATATTCCGTCGCAGACAATATAAATTGTTTAAAATTGAGAAGTTGAACTTTATCTGTATTCATTTCAGCACATTATCAGGGTCATTATCACACTGTTAATGTTTGGTAGGCATTAAAGTGACTTTGTACAGCTGTCACAAACTGTCGTCGAGGATTTCCATTGAAACGATTGTTGGGCATACAATTTAATGCAACTATCATCTGCTCACTCCTTCGGAATATTAATACTGGGTACCACATTATTTCAACGTACGACTATTGAAATTTTTGTGCTGGGAAGACCTGTTATAAAAGGACACAAATAGTTGCCAACAGTCAGATGTGAATATTCAGATGAGTGAACTATATGAGCCTTCACACTATATTATGAAACTAATAAAAGGGTTTCCCATCTTGTTTACACAATGATAATGTTCAAAGCTCAGTTGGAATATCAACGAATACCCTGATTGACAGTATCAATACAACATTTTATAGTAGCACGTTGCCATATCAATCTCAATGCATATCGAATACAGTTCTTTGTTGTTGACCGATTAGTTTCAGGGAGTCCCGAAATTTAACGACTTTCTCCCGAATCGACATCACCTTCTTCTTCTTTGATGGCGCTACAACCGATGATCAGTCTTGGCCGCTTCAATAAAGCTTTGCCAGTCGCCTCTGCTATTCTGGTGGTGGCGCCAGTTGGCAAGCCCAAACGCAGACAGGTTGCCCAGCACTTGGTCTTTCCAACGGAGATTATTATAATTATTGTGTAGAGCATTTAAAGCACAGCGACCTTTCGATCTATTGTGCCCCCATCAGAGGTTCAAAGTACATCTTTGAGTCCTATCCTCTGGATAAGCGTGAAGACAAGTTTTGGTTCCAGAGGTTTCACATCACTGGCAGAGCCTTGGAAGAATCCCAAGTATTTCCTGCTGATGTGCATGCGAGCCGGATATAGAGTCAGCAAATACGTGTCCTCTTCCTCCGTACAGAATCTACAGAAGCCTTCCGAGGTGACCCCCGTCCTCACCATATGTGAGTTCAGTTTACAGTGTGCTGTGAGTAGGCTTGTGGAGATTACCTCCTCTTCTCCGCGTTCGACCACCGTGTGTCCAAGAATACACCCTCTTAGCTAGAGCGTCCGGGTCCATTCCGTCAACATGACCAAACCAGCGAAGCTGCTGGATATTTATGTGCTTGACTATGTCGGTGTGGGCGTACAGCCCATACAGTTCCTCGTTCCATCTGCTTCGATACACATCGCTCACGCTTATTATACCATAGATCTTGCGAAGTATCTTCCTCTCGAGTGCTCCCAACAACCGCTCATCATTGGTGGTCACTGTCCAGGTCTCAGCATTAAGATGGGAAGTATGAGGGAATTATAGAGCGTTATTTTCGTTCGTCGAGAGAGGGTGCTGCTTGTCAATTGCCTAATGAGCCCATAATAGCAAATAGTTTTTCTTCGCTTGATCTCGAGGCTGACATTATTGTTGGTGTTAATACTGGATCCTAGAAGAACGAAATCCTTGACGACTTCGAATGTATAATTGTCAACAGAGATATTTTGTCCAAGACGTCGTGACTCTTTGTTTGCAGATTCAAGCTATTTCGTTCTGTCCGCGTTCACAACTCTACCCACTAGACGAGAGTCCTTATCCAGGCTAAAGAATGCAGGACTGATTGCTCAGCATTACGACCAAAGATATAAATATCATGAGCGTATGCTAACAGCCTGGAATGTACATCGAAACGCCTCGAAACCGTCGTTTGTTATGGAATGGTGCGTAGAGGTCTATTATCACTGCGCTGGTGGTGTCGGTCAATGTCAAAGTCGAATGAGTCTTGTAGATATGCCACACCCTGACATTGCGGCGTACAGGTGATCCCTAATCATGCTGTCGAGGGCGACTTTATAATCGTCCTGTCCATTTGGTTTTCTCAGGTCTTTTCCAGGATTTGGCTTATCTGGTCAATGGTGCACCTATCGGATCTGAAGCCGCACTGATAAAGTCCAATCAGCTGATCACTCGGCATGGTTTCATCCGACCATATTCTGCATAAGAGCTCGTGCATGCGTTTTGAGAGCTCTTCGCCTCCCACTTGAAAAAACTCAGCATGCAGACCATCTGCACCTGCGGCCTTGTTGTTTTTCAGCCGAGCGATGGCTGTTAAGACCTCATCATAATCGGGCAACGGTACACCAAGGTCGTCAGTGATTGGTATTTCCAGACCATCTTCCTCAGTGGCGGGATTATTGCCGTCATCGCCATTAAGCAGCTGGGAGAAATGTTCCCTCCATAACCTCTTTATTTCCTGCGAATCTGTCACCAGATTGTCGTTTCCATTCTTGCAGGAGGAAGCCCCGGCCTTCACACCATTAGTCAGGCGTCTAACTTTCATGAAACATTTTCGGACCTCGTTCCTGCCTCCTGCACACCCACGTCTTTCTGCCTCTCATTTCTTGCGCCTGAAAAGACGTCACCAGTATATTTTATTTAGGTAGCTTGAAAAAAAAATCGATGAAGACAATTCTAAAGTTAAGAGCCGTCATTCACGGGGAACTTGAAGCCCGAAATTATCATATCATTGATGGAAAAGGTTTCCCCAAAAGTCCGTTTTTCACAGTATTGCCGCGATCCTAATGCTGAAGAGAGTAAAAACGTCAAAACAAAATAGACTTTTAAAGGATGTGCCTGAATACCACAAAAATTAAATATATTTTGTCACGTTTGGCCACAGAACAATCACATTAGACCTAAAATGTTGCCAGCTAGACAACGCGTTACAAATTACACATAAAACAACGAGGAACATCAGATTTGAATATATATAATTACATTCCGTACATTGATAGAAAAATAAGCAAGGCAATTCATCAAAATCACTCAACTGTGTTCTACTTCTAACGGACATTGGCATCATCAAAATCGATAATTTCAGAACAGAGGTCGGAGAGAATGCATCACCATTTCAAATTGAACTCATAACCCGTAAATCTGGTCTGTTTACGTGAAGTCACGTACTTGTAAAAACTCAAACAACGCAGAAAGTATTAAAAAGCAATGTCCAAAGGCGACACAAACTAAAATTCAAAGTGAATGTCTGCATACGAAATTACTACGACAGCAGACATCGAATAATTGGTTTTAAAGAAGGCAGTGACAAAAAAGTGGGAAGAGAACAGTTTCACTCTACTTTTTAAAGCTATTTGAATTTTTATAGTTTAATCATTGGATATTGTGGGTATGGTGCTCGTATGGTAGCTAATGAAAGTTATTGATAAATGTTAAAAGAGGCGCCCAAATTGACAGCTGATTTTTCATGAAATGCTGAAGTTCCGTGATGCAACAAACAAATAAAACAGAAAAACACCCGATATTGCAGGCCTTATAAGATAGAATATTGTTCCAGGCAATCGATGATAAATAGAAATAATCATTATATTAACCCCGGGAAGAACCCGAGCCATCACTTCTTAATTACATAATTACCAGTAACCTGCTGATGTCTGATAATGCATACGAATACACCAAAGATTTGTGATAAATAATCACAATCAAGTACAATTAAAGTGGGTGTGCCGAATGATTCCTTATTATCCAGCACTATGCGTAGATTTATTATTATGGATTCGATCGAATCCAGTTTCAAATTCAAGTGGAATAGGTTGTGATATTTATCATGTCCTTCCTACAGACTACTGGCGTTGAGGTAGTTGGAACACTGGAGGCATAAATAATGTTCCTTCCGATTTTGATATCATGCACGGAATTACTTAACTCTGCGGGTAGATATGCTGATTTGATGATATTGATCATATTCGTATTGAAAGGGAGCGCTAGAAGGAGCACATTGCAGAGCTTCTCTTCAGTGAAGCATTTACTTCCCTTAAGCATTTACTCAATCTTAATACCAATGCAGATTTTTATATGAACAAATTCGAGGAAAAACACACCTACTCATCTGCATGATTCTAATATTTTGGATCGAACAAGAGGGAGACCTGTATCAAATGAAGAAAGCTTCATACTGATACTTATAGCGGGTGGCACTCACACGTATGATGGCTTATACTTATACAAAAACATCCTCCTGAGTACTTCAGAGTAGTGGCTTTTCAATAAACTGTACATACCTATAATCAAATTTTATGAGTGCCTCTGATTAGCGAAAAGTCGATTTGTTGCAGATCTCTGATAAATAACTTCTAACTCCTCACTTAAAATAACTACAGCTTCGTTTCAATACAAGGTAGAAGTATACAATTTAGAGGTACGAGTAATTACGAGTACCACCGCTTACTGAGACCATTCTGAATTAGTGGACTGCATGGTTTATAATCGGTTACCCACTAATACCCAGAATTTCCAACGTGTACCGACACTTAGTTACTGCACTTAGTAGAGCAGTCTAGCTTATTGACCAAACTCAAAGGATTAATTTAATAAAATAAATAAAGTATTGGATACAACCAAACTAAACAAACAAAGAGGTTATTCATTTAGTTATTTTCTGCAAACGACTCCTGGCAATCCGGCGAACTTCACCCAAGAGAGAAAGAGTTCGTTACACAATTGAATATAAAGTAATTAACACTCCAGGACTACTTTTGTTAGTCCTAACACTGCTGTTGCAACGCCAGGAACAACCATTCAAAGCTAATTGAACAACTTCACCATGACTTAATATTGTCAGGCAATCCTGATATACATATATCCTTCTTTATTGTAGTTGGCGGTCGATTTTTTAATATACAGGTAGCCACGAATTATAAATGGGATAAAAGTACGTATTAACTGAACATTGGTACGTTAGCAGATGTTCTTTATCCCTGAAATCGGAATCAATTGGTTGTACTTTCATTTTAAAAGGGGCATAATATGCGCTCAGATGTGCCATTATCGCCTCAACACACAGGCAAATACTACGGCTTCCTTTCGGTTAGATATACACCAAATGCCAAAAATATCCAACGAAATGGGAACTTAAGGAACTTGTGCAAAAACGACATTTTTGTTGTATATTCTCAAAGGCCGAAGATTGAGTTGAATGTAAATGCATGCCATGTGGATACTGAGGGTATATGGCTGCTTCGTGACATTTTGTTCACAATCAGAAATACCTCATAAATTAGGTTTCTAAGCCATTCCAGCTGGTAGTCCAAGAGATGTTACCTTTATTGAAGCCACTATAGTCTGATTTGGATTAGAAGATTCTGTTGACTGACAGATATGGTATGGATGACGCAGACTTTTAATTAAGAAACTTTTTGTTCAAATTCGAATGATCTCCAAATAAACATACGAATGTCCACTTGAAATACAACAAACTTTCCAAATCTTTCAATAAGTTCCACAATTGACATACTCAGTACTTAAAGAAAAACGAACTTTCACCAACACCAGTGAAGTATGAAGTAGACTCACAATTCTGAGAATCCAACTCTGAAGTTGTCCCATGCTCCGGTTTTATCACTGCGAAAGGCAGGAAATAAGTGCTGCTTTGTATATTTGAATGAATTTAAAGCGATTTTATTAGATCCACTAATTTCATGTTTAGTTAAAGTGTTCGAATATGATTTTCCAAAAAATTTAGAAAAATTTACCAAAGCAGAATGTAAAAGCAATTATAATTTAATTTAGAAAATATTGTTTATTTATTCACTACTTTAGTCTCCTCTAAGACCTCACAAATCTATTTACTACAAAATAAATGAGTTTCCAAATTGATTTCAAATGCCGTGTGGAGTCTTCTTCAGAAAATAGTCGAAATTGTATGTGATACGAGGGGTACTATTTATATTTCGGGAACAGCAAATAATAACAAACATTTTTAAATGAAAATGGCTTTATTGTTTTTCAAAATATTCCCCTTGATGATCAATAGACTTTTGCATTCGTTCAAACCATTTGTCATAGCAGTTTGTCCATTCCTCTTGAGACACCTCCAAAACAAGGTTTTTGAACGCTTCAACTGCTTCTTCGGCGCTCGTAAATCAATGACCACGCAGTTTACATTTGATATTCGGGAACAAGTAAAAGTCATTGGGTGCCAAATCAGGTTGGTATTGCGAATTCCTCCGAAGACTTCCGGCAAACAAATGGTCGTGTACCACTCAGAATTGACCATCCTACGTTGCTCAAGCGGAACAGTGGCCACATGACCCATTCGGCCGAAGAAACAGGCGATCATTTGCTTCGCTGTGCTTCTTTCACGAACAACTTTTGTTGGATTTAGCTCGGTTTGGAATACCCACACGGTCGATTATTGTTTTGTTTCCGGCTCATACGCATATATCCATGATTCGTCACCTGTCACGATTTTATACACGTCTTTTGAAGCACCACGGTCGAACTTTTTAATCATTTCTTTACACCAATTGACACGAGCTTTTTTTTTAACGCGATTGTCAAATTATGTGGGATCCAACGCGAACAAATCTTTTTTACAGCCAAATGTTGATGCAATATTGAATGTATGGAAGTGGAAGTAATGCCCAAAATGTCCTCTATCTCACGATATGTACATGACGATCTTGCATTATCAGGTCACGCACTGCATCGATGTTTTGTGGCACAACAACCGATTTTGGACGACCTTCACGGAGTTCGTTGGCGACCGAACTACGACCACGATTGCATTTACTATACCAGCGATATACTGTGGTTTTTGATGGTGCTTTATCGCCATACAAACAACTGACTTCATCGACACATTCTTGTTGAGATAATCCACGTCGAAAGTTGTGAAAAATAATCCAACGAAATCCTTCTCGTGAAATTTCCATTTTTTGGCAAAATTGAGCACTTGCACATCAACACGTTGTGAGTACGTTTATGCTAAAAAATGTCAAACTTTATTATGGTGTTTCCAGATTTAAGCTATTGACATTAGTGTTGCCAGTTCCCGAAATATAAATAGTACTCCTCGTGCAAACTTGTATTGCTTATTTAAAGAATTTAAAGTTCACGAGCGGCCTGCAATATACTCATACACACTCCTACTCCACCACTCGTTTACTTGAGCAACACTTGTCATGACACGAGGTCGCGTGCAAGTGCAGCATTTCTGTATTGCACCGATTACATCGTTTTACTCAACAACCATGTCCAGGCCAGTAAGAAGAGCACGTTTAACTTCGGAGAGTATTTTCAAGGTAATCACATTCGGATGACAGTAATTGGGCTTGTCGCTTATGCGAATGAACACGATTTTTCAGAAATCACTTTCACCCTGAATTAATTAAATTTATTATCAAATTGTGTCAGTCTGTGACAAGGAATATGATTACTTTTTACATCCGCTTAAAGAAGGTACATTGCAATTTACTTGTGGGGCAAAGCCAGTCCAGAAATTGTGATTTATATTTGAAAGTTCCCATTCCATTTTTTAAGGCTTTATCAAAAGGACTCCAAACTGAAACGAAAATCGTCCTCTTTTTCTAAAAAAAATCAAGCGATCGTATTTTGAACTGTTTATTAAATCAGTGAGAAAATGTGTCGGTGAATTCTTCAATTCTTTTAACTATTTTGCATACAATTTGCAGGAATATCCAAATTCTTTGGAATTGAAAATTGGATACACTAGGATTCAAATCCGGATCTGAATACAGTAACTACTTCCTTGTTCCTATGCCGTTTCGATAACATTTATCTGTGCGTTTGGGTGGTATTTCTTTTTTGTGGTTTTTTTCAATCCCCGGGAAATAATAAGATAAAATAGTCTGTATTTTAGTTGAAATATTGTTTGGAGGCACGCTTCGTTTCTGATTATTATATCCTCCGTATTAAATTTGTGGCTGCATTATATATCATCCCTTTACGTGTTTCTAGTCATGGTTGTTGAGTCCCGAAGCATTCGGTTTCTGATATCAAATTTCATTTAATGTGTTCTTCGTCTTCATGATCGGCCAAACTGTTGCCGGTCTAACTCGACTTCAGACCTCTTTACTCATTCTAAATATCTTTACTTTGATACTAAAATTGAAAACAAAAATGTTCCGCCCATAGAACCACATTTGGGCCTACATCTTGGAAAGTATTTGATATAGAAAAAACTTCCCACATCTAAAAGTAGATTGTGTGAAAGTTTCACGTCAATCGGCCGTACACTTTCTATGTTTTCGGGTCACAAACAAATAAACAGACTCTCATCATCATAATTTTTGGCTCGACGGTCCTAGTTGAACCTTGACGTCCCACAATGTTTGCCTCCAGACGTCGCGATAATTGGCAATCGTCTTCCAGTTTTTGAAACCGATGTAGTTTGCGTTGTTGTCTACGGTGTCTTTCCATCTTCTTTTTGGGCGTCCTCGATTTTTGTTTATAGTGAATAATTTGCTGTATATTCGTCTCGTAGTCTCTCATTCGCAGTACGTGACCAGCCCATTTTATCGGATGTAGTTTGATGAAGTCTACAATTTTATTCTCATTTAGTTCGCGCCAGCATTCTTCGTTGTATCATTTTCTGTATGTTCCGTCATCGTCTCTAATGGCGCCGCCTATTCTTCACCTTTCTTTCAAAGACTTCCAGTCTGTCTTCGTCTTTTTTCACATCTCCCACGTCTAATTTTCGTAAATATCATTGTCGAAAATGAACGCAACCAATCGAGTTCAGTTTTGACAAAAAACAACTTTCTAAAGTCTCTCCTCAACCCAAACGTTCTGTCAAAATTGGAATCGCTATGAATTTAGATTGTCACCTCTACACGCATATATTAGATTTTTTGAATATTTTCTTCATGGATCGTAGAGACATTATGAGCACCAGGGCAGGAGTAGAGGGAAATGAGAAGGCTGATAGCTTAGCAAGAAAAGCTGCGGCCTCTAATTTCAACGGACCTGAACCCTTCTGTGGACTATCATCCAACACCATTGGAGGTCTGCTGAAGAACTGTACAGATACAAAATGAAGTAAAACCTGGAAACCTCTTCCGGGACTAAGACAGTTCAAAGCTATTCTGTGAGATTTTAATCCTAAAAGAGCTAAGGAGTTAATAAATATGCCTAGGGGTAAATTAAGAATCATCACAGGCATTTTAAGCGGACATTGTAGACTCAACTACCATTTGAACAAGTTGATTAGTTGAGTCTACATATGCCATCCGTCGATTCTGTGGAGAAGGTGACGAAACCTCACTGCACCTGATCACGGACTGCGGACCATTGGCACACTAAAGACTCAGGTGTTTTGGAGAATATATATTAGATATGAGCCAGATCCCTCAACTTGATTCCTCCAAAATATATGAATTCCTGTCGGAAACTAACCTGACAGACGATCTGTAGATCAGACTATCCTCATATTTCAAATAAATAGGGGGTCGCGGTGTATAACACCCCTAAATAAATCTAAATCTAAATCTAATTGTATAGACTTGAACTAAAACGGTGGCAAATTAGGTCCTTAGAAGGAAGAGAATAATTTCTGAAAAGAAATCCAAATATTTAATTACAATTCCGGGAAAAAATTTGACTAATAGTTGACAAGCCAAAAACTGGAGGAAGTGGCTCTGCTAATGATGGAAACATTGCAACATCTGTACTAGCATGCATTCCAAATATGGACAGATTATTAATACTGCCACGCCCACTTTACTAAGTTCCTATTAAAGATTTAGTTGACGAAATTTCACAGGAATGTTAACCACCACACAAAAAATGGGTGGGATATTTTCACAGCCACGCCCACTATTGACATATCTTGTATAATTTATGACATTATACAATATTTTTGTAGAAAATTTTATATTAGTACGTATAAGCCATATACAAGGGATGCAGTTGATCAGGTAGAGGCCACGTCTCCCTCTAATATAATCGATTCAAGGTACCCCACTGAAAATTACCGTAGATATGCTCCTAATAAAGATTTTTGAAGAAAACATCCCAATTGTTGAACTTCCAAGCACAAGGAAAGGTAAAGGGTATTTCGAAGTCGGTCTAACCCGACTTCAGACTTCTTGACTCAATTTATTATGGAATTTTTACCAGAAACTGCGCAGAGTACTCGTATAAAGATAATATATGCCTACTTTAATTCTAGCACAATTGATGCTGATTATGATTCAGTTTCTCAGATTTGTATATATGTATCTCAAATATCAAGTTATCAAACGCGACCACACACACAACTTTATAAGAACAATACCGCTTGAGAAGCTTCAATCTGCAGACTATCAAATTATTTGAACCTAGAAAGAATTGTTATGAACGAATTAAACCAGAATTATCCGTGTCTTATTGAGGTGGATTTAATTGTTTCAGCCATAGTATTGTGTTAAGCTGAAGAACCCAAATCTGAAGATGGTCAATTGTGCACGGCTTCCGATTTGACAGAGTGCAATTAAGATAACACCGTGGATTGCAATTTTGTCTTCCGATTTTCTGATTGCATTGGAAAATACCCACCAAACTTGTGAGTACGTAAATTCTAAGACCGGTCATATTTACGCTCCCACATTGACTGCGTCGCCAACAGTAACCAATAGCGTACACACACGCACTGTGAGAACGTAAATAAATTTACATTTACGCTCTCACAACAAGTGCAAAAGCAATATATTATTTGCATGCACGCACCTATGCCCAAGATCAAGTATGAGCAGATGAAAGGCACTAAGCAGAAATAATATAACAACAAAATAATGCAGTGTGCCATCATCCCCAACATCCCATAGATTTGGTAACCAACGTAAATGGCACAAACAACAAGAGCGACGGCCTTGCGAAATACAGCTGCACACAATCGATAATGTGCTTAAAAATTGGACCGATCGTGTAGGCTATAGCATGGCCAGCCGAGGCAGCCATTTGAATGAAATTATTTTCCATTATTAACCGGAAGGATTGTACTTTCAAATAAAAAAAGAAATTTGAGAAAATATCCAGTAGTTTTTCTTAATAGAATTTTCAAAAAAAAAAAGTTATTTGGCGGACCCGTTATAATGGAAAGATCTGCACCCCACCAATCACAGCGTCGACTTTCCAATTGGCAGCGCAGTTGATCAAAGCATTGTTCAAAACTTACAGTCCGATCACACCAACAACTATACAAGCGGCAAAGTACAACAACAGACACTAGCGCCACGAACAATAGAACGCAGGAATTGGACAAAAGCTACGCAGAAACGAAATTGAAGCACAAAGGGACCACGACAGAACTATCCCTACGAGTGTCGCCAATGCGGATAATGCACAAAGAGGAATACAGAAGAAAATGTTTTATTAAAACATTTAACACGTGACAACAACAACACAGCAGTGAAGGTCGCCCAAGGATAAGACGCGAAAACAACAACGCAACGGTGGAGGTCGCCCAAGGACAACTGTTACCACAACAACAACAACAACAACAACAAGGTATTGAAGGTGACACAAGGGCAAGCAGAAGCAACAACAACAATGCAGGAGCAACCGCAACGAACAGTGGCCTTAGCAACAGGGAATTGGCCATTCCTACAACAATACTGTGGCAGCTTGGGACTATAAGAGCACCAGCGGCCCAAGAAAGACTCTCTCTCTTCCATAGCGACACCTCGAGACCACACCAGCGAAGACCTTAGCTCCAGAGAACACTTAGAGAACCCAACGCAGACAGAACAGTGGTCTAAGGTATTTACCGACTCCACTGTGACATTAACTTCCGCAGACAGAGCCAGTGGTTTAAGGTTTTCACCGACTCCACTGGGACATATTGACACGGCTAGCCACTATGTTAGCTAGCAACCTACTATATAAGTAAAGTACTGAGGAAATTTAATGTTAGTTATTTAAGTAGAATATAATTTTAAATAAAGAAAAACTATTAAAAATTCAAAATTCACTCGTTGGAATAAATTTCTGTTGACGAACCCTGGACACCGCTAAGTATACCCCAGCGTAAGTAAGTTCGTTACAAACTATTGAAAGTTTCTCCACAGATCTATATCCTTAATATTATTTTTATTATCATTGGCTGTAATGCACTTCGACCAGAGTGATCGTTTGTTAGTACTTTTTGGGGTTCCATGCTCCTAATAGTTTCGGGTGCTATTTTTGCAACCCCCATTTGGAGAAGACGCCTTCTACAAACTGCGGGACATTCACATAGAATGTGCACAGCGGTTTCTGGTATCCAGTTGCATAATCTACAGATATCCTAGATATCTACAGATACGTGCATCCTAGATATCTACAGATACCTGACTGTTCAGTTGTCCGTCAGGCAGTCGGTGAGGATTCGTTGATCCTCTCTGTTTAACATGAGCAGCTTTTTAGATACTCCTCAGCCTGGGACCAGAAATCTTTTTGCCTGACGTCGTCTTAAATTAGTAGTCCATTGCCCGGCGAATTTCCGATCAACCAATTCCCTCAACAATTTGTGGATGTGTCCTTTCCTTTCCTGCTCCACTGAATGGTTCAGGGCCTTTTGTTCCTTTTTTGGCTAGTTGGTAGGCGTGTTCGTTGTTGGGTGTTCTTCAAGCACTGGGACGCAGTGTAATTCTAATATAGTGTGATGTCCGAATTCATTTAAAATGTTTCGGATTAATGAGACCGTAAAGGCTTGTAATTCCTTTAGGACCGCCTGACTGTTGGATATTGTATATTTGTGTGCACCAGAGATTTTCCTCCGTAAGTATTCCCTTATACATGCCTCTAAGATTTGAGTAAGTTACGCCCACTTGCATTTACACCATTTTAATGCACCGTACCAACCTTCTTGGCTCCAAATAGAAGACAGAAACACCTTCTCAACTCAATTCTAGCGTATATTCACTCCAAGGTCATTTTGTGTGTTATGTTATGTTATGTGCGGATACGGTTTTCACTTAACCACGTCGCCATGTCTAAAGAATTTTCAATCATTTCACTGATTTGTATTCAATTGAATTCTTCTCTCAAACTGAAAAATTGTTGTAGTATTCATTTCAAGTGCCGCAGTTCGCTTCCGTTGAATATTTTTCACAGGCAACGGAAGAGAATGCCCACAATTGTCAAGCAAAGCATGTCAGAGCGGAAGAGCGAACGAAACTATTTCTGTTGACATGGAACTGCCTGCACGTGACCGCAAATAACACGAAGTAGAAACCGTAAACAAGATTACGCTGTTATTCCCCAGTGCAAGATTTGACACAGATTGTTTAGAAACAGCAAATGCTGAGTCAAGCAGCCACTGCCTCAAAGGAACAGTAACAGAATTAGGCTAATCAAATTCGTAATACGGCATAGTACAAAATTAGAACATAATCTCGGACGCTCGCAAAAACTGTGAGAAAACGGGAAATCTAATTTAACGACTTCTCCTTTAATATAATAGCACTGAATTACCTTTAAAAGATAAACATAGGATCTGCAAACAATTCTGCTGGCAAATATATTCATATAAGGTCCTTCAACCTTTGAAAGCTCTACAGCTGCGGCTCACCCGCCAACACAATCAGCCGCATTTTCAGTTTATGCTCAAATAAATCTTAATAGAGGCATTCTTCTCAATTGCTTCCTGCCAATAGTGGGGTTAAGGACACAAGTATGTGCGGCGAAAGCAAAACAGTCGCAAGATGTTTGTCTGCCAGCGCATCAGTCACGGCTTTTGGATGTAGTATCCCAGAGTGTATTTGATTATTTTGCATGCGCCGCTTCTGCGACCAATCCGGAAGTTCATTACGTATCAGCCACACATTTTAAAATTCGGCAGGTGCTGCGAAAAGACCAGGATATATATTTTTCATGTGCTCGCCCATACATGCTCGTATTTAAGGTGTATCGGCAAAATAAATTTGGGAATTTTCAAAGCGGAAGTTGGCTTATCTACAAGTGTGCTTTATACAAAAGCCTGAGATGAAATGCCAATGCTGCATATGGCGATACATGCTTTTTGCATGGAGAGCACCGTTGTAGGGTGGGCGAATCAATGAAGGTGAAGTAAACATCGCCTGACACATATCCAAATATACTCGTACTTTGTCAATTGTGAAAATGCGGAAAGGAATTTTTGGACATTCTTGCTTCAGGGTTTGGATCAGTACAATCAAATGAGGTTTAAGTTTGGGTGAGTGCCTTTTTGGTGAATGTAATATTAAGAGAGGAAGACCGCATTCACTAACTTAGACAATGACTGCAAATTTGTGTTCATTCGGTCATTAATTGTTGTCACTGGCAGTCATTTTCAGCGATTTGCAGGTATTTCAATTATCACTAATACACATTGCTCCATAATTTCTAACTACATAAGTTTAAAAAAGTCATGTAGTATATACGAGTATCTCGAATAACCAAGGACGAGTCACAACTGCATGAGAAAAAATAACCACAAGTATCTAGAGCCGGTGAAAAAAGCTGATCTCGGTTTACAATTGTATCAAACAGCGCCCTGATTTAGAAATACATTGAATTGGTTGGATGATGACGATATTGGGTCAGGAAAGTATGGCAGGTGGTATTGGAACTATAATTGGCACGAAGATTTTTACATGCATAATAGCGAATTTTGTTCATAAGTCTTTTATATAATTTTTTATGGATTTATATTTTTACGGAATTACGAGGGCGGATTGATATTGAAGCTACATAAGTAGGAAAAAAACATTTTTTTTTTCAAAAACCATTTATTTCTCAACATAGTCTCCTTCTACTTCGACACACTTACGAGTAGTAACACGATATTCCAACATTTTTATACCATCTGAATAATACGATTTCGGGAACCCCTCAAAATACGCGTTAGTTTCGGTAATCACTTCTTCGTTTGAGATGAATCTTTTCCTTCCAGTTTGGAAACAGGAAAAAGTCACTAGGAGCTAAATCTGGACTATAAGGTGGATGATTAACCAATTCGCACTGTATTTCACGTAATTTTAGCATCTTATCTAATGCTGTGTAAGCCGGTGCGTTGTCTTGAAGAAAGAGCATTTTTTTTCTTTTTTAAATGTGGTCGTTTTTCCTTGATTGTATCAATCAATTGATCCAATACTGCCCGATAATACTTTCCTGTGATTGTGGATCCTTTTTCAAAATAATCGATGAGCAAAATTCCGTGTTCATCCCAAAATACAGTGGCCATAACTTTGCCAGCCGATTTCACTGCCTTCGCCTTCTTTGGAGCACTTCCACCAGCTTTCACTCATTGTTTCGATTGATTTTTGGTTTCAGGTGTGTAGTGGTGGACCCACGTTTCATCAACAGTTATTAATCGACGCCAAAAATCAACAGGATTACGCTTTATCATGTCCATACACCGCTGTGAAGTGGTCTGTCGAACTCGTTTTTGTTCGACACTGAGCAAACGCGGCACCCATCTTGCCGATAGCTTTTTCATATGCAAATGTTCATGCAAAATGTTGAACACACGTTCATATGATATGTTTATCATTTCAACAATCTCACGCAACTTGACTCGGCGATCATTCATAACGATATCGAGGATTTTCTTGATATTTTCTTCAGTAACCACCTCTTTTGGCCTTCCTGTTGATTGTATTGTTGCAGTGCTTGTTCTGCCGCGTTTAAATTCAGCAATCCAATATTTTACCATGTAATCTGACGGAGCAGACTCACCGTAATGTTTATCGAGCTTTTCTTTTGTCTCTTTCTCCGTTTTCGCTTTCAAATAATAGTGTTTAATCACTGCACGAAATTCGCTTTTTTCCATTTTTCAAGAAACACAAAAGTTGCTTACTTCAAACGACTACAACAAATAAACTAATCGATGAATTTGGGTGAAATTTTAACAGCTGACGTTGGACAGATCGCAATTTCTAAAAAAAAAAGTTTTTGTGTTTGTGCTGCCATCTAGCGCTAGGTAGCTTCAATATCAAGCCGCCCTCGTATATTGTTTTATATGACAGTTATCTTATACAAATCCAAGACTATGGATAGGTCTGAATTGTGGGCGTGGCATAATAGTAATTAATGCTAAGCTCACTATCATCTAAAAGTCCATAGACACCCAAAGTTATCATTACGTTTTCAGTAGAAGGCTCGCGTTGTCATTTCAAATGAGGTTTCGAAGTGTCCGAATGGGTATTCAATATTCTGTTGCATAAAAATATAATACATAGATTTAGATTAGATTTATTTAAGGCTGCGATTTGAAAGATCTATTGTGATGCCCCTAATTATTTGAAAGATGAGGAGTCTCATCTACAGATCTTCTGTCAGGAATTCATATATTTTGGAGGAATGAAGTTTAGATTTCTTGCTCATATCTAAGATATATTCTCCAAAACACCTATATAATACATATATCGCGTAAAACTAATCCCAACAGTCGATTAATAAGCAAGCTGGAGTTGATGGAAAAATTCATTATAGAGTTTTCTATTTGAATTACATGGAACCATGATACAAATGTTTCCCTAAAAAAGTTCATATTTCATTTAAACATTAATTAGTTTATATATATTTATGTACTTGTCTGTATCCCCCCATCATTCCAGTATATCTTGAAAATTCTCTTTTCTTAGAAATACATATGAGTTCTTCACTGATGTTCAACATTGTTATCCGATTCTCCGTAAATATATAATTATATTATAATTACAAATAAAAAAGTGTTTATGGTTACTATTCAAATTGATTCGTTACTAACTTACGTTGTGCTTCCTATTTTAACCTTATATATGAAGTAGTTTGAAACGTAAGGCTGGAATCCAGATAATTTCGTGCGATTGGAACTTGAAGGAGTTTTTTTTTACGAAGTGTAATGCGGTCAAAAACCCATGTAGTGTGGCATTAACCCACTAAATTCTCCCCGATGTCCGGCTGGACTATCCTCTCTTGAAGCAGTCCCCTCCCAATTGAATCCCGTAAGTCCAAATCCGTTTCAGGATATTCAGCAACTTGTGTTCAAAGCATAGGTACGACTTACAATGGAGCAACCAGTATAAAAGAGTAGTTGACGGCCAACACATGTTCCACAATATTACGCCTCAGCCGATTAGGGAATTGTATAATTGTTCATCTTATAGAGCAGCGAAACTGTCGCGTCTTAGCATAAAAGCCACCTGAACAGACTTACTTTTCGGTTTAATATGTCAGTCATTCATCCACTTCATGATGTTGTCGAGGCTGTCTGGTAATTTTTTTGCCCACAATAAATTTGCTTGTGTGTGACGAATACCGTGATCATCTGCGACAGTGCCTGAAACAATGTTATTAGGTGCAGACAAGACCGACGTAAACAACATACACAAAAGTGGCACTAGGACACTTCGTTGTGGACCTCCGGCACTGATTTTGGCAGCGTGGAACTTTCAAATAAAATATAAAATATAGATAAAAATCACTGGAAGCATATTTGGAAATGTATACCCCGTATAGCCCCGTATGCCATACTCAATCAAAGGGTTGAGATATATCAAGGAAGTTGCCGTACAATTTTCTTTGTTTATAGCTTTTGTGGATCTTCTCTATGAGTCTTTGTATTTGCTCAATTGTTCCATGATGCTTCCAAAATCTAAACTGATATTTCGAGATAATTTTTTTCCCTTCAATGATGGGCCCTAGTGTCTTCAGGTTGAGAATTTCAATAACTTGTAAGATCCTTGGAAGCAGGCTGTTAGGACGATAGAATGTCATCTTTCAATCTGCCACTTTCCATTGTGCGGGGATATGACTTCTTAGCAATCCAGCGTTGAGAATATTTCTTAAAAATGTTATACACGAATATGGTAACTCTTTGAGTACTTTGTTAATGATTAATTCTTAACATGGAGCTTTTATATTATCAAAATATCCAAAAATGTATAATATATTATTTCTAAGTATTTTTTTATGTAGTTCCATCTGATGACGTTCCTTTAGCTTGTTCCCTATGAAGTCAACACGTTGCATGAGTCAGTCTGTTACTGGGAACAGTCAGTCAGTCTGTTGCTGGGAACACTCAGTTGTATTTGGTTTGAAAACAGAACTTAAGTGAGCTGCCAACAAATTGGGTTTTTCGGAGTCTGATTTCGTCCAAGTTTTATCAGCATCAGCAAAGGGGATGATGTTCTGCTATGCTATTACAGATCCTTCTGCAAAACTCTCCATAACGAGAAATCCGTTTGAATTCTTTAATTCTATGTTGCTGAGCATGTTTGCAATGCAGGAATCTTTCTCCCTTTTAATCAAAAGCTCCAATTTTCATCCGAATGTCTTGAATTTAGCCATAGTTTGGCCGCGAGGCCATTTTGTCCATCATTATAAGGAAATGCTTCGGATGTGGTGTATTAACACTGTTTGTTTTGCATGGAGTAGGATTTCTAGGATATTCTTGTATAATGCACATGAGATACTCGACTGTGGATTTTCGGGTTTGAGGGGCATATTCTATATTTCTCATAACGATCGAAAATAGTCCCAGTCTTTAGATTTTATGTGCAGAGGGCTCTTTTCCGGTCAGTTTTCCAAATTGTTGGCTGTAGTCACAATTGCAGCAGAATGATGGGCCAAGAGGTCACAGTATGTACTCCAGTGTGTTTGCCAAATTTGTATTCCTTTGGACATACGAAAATCAATAGCATAAGGAGTTATGTTAATGTCAGTAGGCCCATATGCAAGCTGATCGGCCGATATAATGGAAAGTCCCAGAGAATGTATAGTAGTCTCGCCCTTTGATTTTTACAAGCTAGAAATGTTGACCGGTTTATCTTTCCACCACTGTATATTGCCAAGGAACCCAAAACACTTGTTGGGATTTTCGTTTCAGAGTAGCTTCATTTAACTGCAATTCAATTAAGAAGGTTTAGTTATTTAGAAATAGTCGGTACATAGTTTAATTCTATTTTCACACCATTTGAACAACACCGCAGTTGTTTCAGCTTCCACACATTTCTTTCGTAAGCGTCCAAGTCACAACTGCCCAAATATTGAGAAGTATCTTCCTTTTATCGACATTCACTGTCGTTCTTTCATATGCCAGCGCAACTTCTCTTCTCATCTTTCATTCATCTTTTCTCTAACTTTTATGTTCTTTTCTCTGTGATTAGTTTTTTATAAATTGTTGTCTGCTTTTAATGATCTGCTATATATGACGTTTTACTTAATTAATCCTCCGATTAGTGAGTCGCCCGTTGGACTTAGCGTAGTGAAAAGGTCCCCAGGGACCTATAACGAATTCTATGGTATTTTGCTTTATAGGGTGTGTTTTGATGGTTTTAGCTGTTAATTTTAGGTTTGTATTAAGTAATAAAAAGGCACAAGACATTTTTTTTTAAATTTATTTTTTATTTAAAATTATTTTTCCTTATGTAATACAACAATACGTGAAATAATTAACTGTTATGCTGCTTCTTGCTGACCTTCTAATTGAAGTCTACAGGTATTGCAACGATGCAGCATTGTTGAATGTTCAGCACAAACTGTTTGTTAGAAGTATAGCAGCAATACGCTCTGGTCTTACGCTGGTGTCTGTACTCCTCACGACATAACTAGCATGACGGCTGATTTGATCGAGGCGCAAATATAGGTGCAGCTCCTGCTGTCGGTCTTTCTACTACTACCTACAAAAAATATATAGTTTTTCTGATTTGGTCTGTTTCAAAATTATTTTTTTTACATTTACATTGAATGGCTCCATAGCGCTTCTAATCCTGGGATAGCTCGTTATACGTGCATTGCTCGTTCTTCAATATTGGGCAGTGCTAGTGGTTTTGTCAGCATTTTTAAAAATTAACGTCGCTTATCTGTCCTTTTTATTGGTTTCATTTCATCGTATATGACAAATGCAGCTAATGCAGGAATACCTATTATATTGTAGAACATGGCAAGCGGCCAGCGATGTGTTGATCTTTTAAAAGAATATGTGCCAAGTATCTGACCCATCGTATACACACCAGATTTATTTGCGTTGTAATCCAGAATTACCATGGGCTTTTTGCAGTTTGTGCGTCTACATCACAAGTAGACGCACAAGTAGACAGTAAAATTACCGCTTTATTCTTCTTCGGAACATATGAGCACAGTGATACACGCCTTCGCAAGAAGCCAAACAATTAGCTGAAAACGGGACGCAAAAGACTTTTCAGGAACTCACGTAGAACAAATGTCTTGTTTGAGCGTACTGTTCCAACAAAAGCGGTTTTTTGCCTCATCAATGTACGCGCCACATCCAACGTTGTGAAGAAATTGTCAGCATCAACTGTGCGACCAGTATTCGCGTATTCTTCCACTAATTGATATACAACATTCTGCCCTTGATTTACCTCACGTTCTCGACCAGGCAATTTCCGGTGTAAATTATTCCTTTGAGGGGATTAAATGATTTCGAGTCACACAACCACCATATCTTTATTCCATATTTGGCTGGTTTTGACGGAATGTATTATGTAAACCGTGTGCGGCCTCTATATGGGAGTAGCTGCTCATCCACGGCAGCGAGTCGTGCGGGATGTAAGCTGCTGCCAAATTGGCCTGCAACATTTGCCAAACATCATCAACAGCCGCAGTTTTGCTGTTAATTAATCGCTCCTGTCGCGTATTTTGCGCTATCAAAGCGAATGAATATTTTGATGAGCATAAATCGATCGTATAATAATGCGGCTTTGTATATTGGAGCATGGGTTGGGCCCTACAGTTCCTTAGCAGGCTCATTATTCGATTTAGTCAGCCCCGCATATAAAACGATAACCAAAAATACATCAAACTCTTGCAAAGTGATTGGTCTCCATTCCATTTTCTCCGTTGGATTTGCCAAATTCCATGCAGTTGCTACTTCCCTGGCTTTTCGATTGGTTTTCCGTATAATAATGTATGCTATATCTTCAGTGATGAGCGTACGAAATATAGTGTGTCATGGTCGTCTTTCTTTGCCCTGGATTCCTTCTCATATAGTCGACTACGTTGTGCGCACGAATTCGGGCATTCGGTGGTGGAACTTTGCTCCATTTCGTGCCATTTTTCGAAGTGAAATAACCATCACAAGTTTCAGTAATGACAGCAGCAGTTTCTAATTCAACTCCGTCGCCTTCATCTAGCTCCTTATTGATTTCCACATTCAGTTTCACCATCCTACTCATCAACGTCCAGGTTTGGCTGATATATAAGGTCGTCATTATCCTCAAACTCGACGTCAAATCCAAGATCATAATTATCATCATTGTCATAATAGTACTAGGTCCGTAGGGACCACGTACTAAAAGTTGTTAAACCACAATAAAATGTGAAGTATTTTAATCGCTTTAGCAAAATTTTTTCTTGGAATACATGTCCGGTTGGAATATTCGACCCATACAACAATAAAAAGTTGTGAGAGTTTGAGAATCGAAAAGGTCCACAGGGACCTTCTCACAAACAGAAAGGTTAATGATGTGTCAGTAATGATGATTCACCATTTAATAGCTTTGTAACATTTATCCAATCCAGTCTCAAGAATCACATAAAGTGTACGGAAATATAACCACTTCGTGACTAATAAGGGTCATGCACGATTATAATTAGGCAACGTGCATGGTATCTCCCATACTACCAACTCATGATATGAGCACTTAACAGGCTGCAGCTAATTCGTGGAAACGGTTGCTATTGTGACTGGCGAAATAAACTTCTTCTAATGAAACACATTTTGCCTTGGCGAGACCGGTTCTAACACACAATATACCAACAATATCTGAGAACTGTTTTATTTTTCATACCCCCTTTAGGGAACGACTCTCTTGAGTTTATTTGATTTTATTTTATTGCTATATGAACAAAAATAAAGGATAGCGGGGAAGGGAATTACAGCGTAAGTGCAGAATGCTTCTCCGTGCCTCTGCGAATTTCTATTTGGCCTCACATTTTCCGCCGCCTTCAAGAAAGATATGTCGTTTGAAATTCAAGTTGGCCAAAATACTCGCAAAGCAGACTAAAAAACCAATTTCCAAGCATTAACAACTGAAGTCAGCATTTGTGCTGGAAAATTGAAGCAAAATTTGCGAAGGAAAAAGCGAATGAAATCACACACGCGGTCGACTGCATGTAATTTCAAAGGCCAGAATCTGTCTCCGATTGTCGTATGCCACTGCTGTTGCCTTAGGACGAATAGTTACGACCGTAATTTGCTTTTCAGAAATGCCCTGCCTCCATTGCCTGTTTCGGCTTTAATAGCATAGCAAATGGTGAAGGGGTTCTGTTCGAAGTCGGAGTCTGGGGGTTCATGGCACCCAAAATAACCGTACCATGTACATATGAGTACAAATTGTGCATCCCTCGTATGGACATTTCACTATCCTCAATGCTATTGTGGCGTCTTCCATGAGCAAGGATTTGCAGCCTAACTGCGCAATCTTATTTAGCATCAGGGCTGTTAAGTGAGGTCACCGGAGGTTATCTGTGATGGGTTCTAATTTATCAATTGAATCGCTAACTTTATTCATCTTTAATTTTTTTTTTCTCAAATATTTAAGCTCCCATTTTAGCTGGTTGGATCACTCAAAGGAAACGAAGGCAAAGCAACGGAAAGGAAAAAGTGCTCATTTTTATTTTGCAAAACAAACTGTGGTTACTTTAGGAGAGATAAGTTTCTGTTCAAGTTTGAGACAATTTGATTCCGCATGTCAAGGAATGGCACAGAAGTACTTGTGCAAAATTATCTAAAGCAGAGCTTTTGGAAGCCGCCTTTGCGAGGAATGGTCCATCGTTTTCATTTTCTTCGAGTGGAAGGAGTCAGTTTCTGAAATCCATTCCCTGAAAACTTTGCACACTCAACGAATTTTCGTAGGTGTGATAGTTGGAAGACTTCACCCCTACTTCTCGTAGATTGCTAAAGTACGCACTTATGAGTGTATCAGTAATAAGAGCGAAACAGCGGTCACTTCAAGTTAAATGTTCACAGTTGCATATATGGTGGGCGGCATGCAGTGGGCATGAACCTGCTTCGTTTTTGTTCATTTTCTACTCTCGTTCTGTGCCAGGATACTTTTTATCAGAATTTCATACACCGAATGTGTAATGGTTTGGGATAGATAGAAGCGGGATAGGTAGGAGAGCCGCCGAAGTGGAAAGCCTCCAAGTACTCAGGCATTGATGCCCATTGTACTAAGCCTGGAAAGAATTTAGGGAAGGGGGGATATAGAGGATTTTGGAAAGGAAGTTGCACCTTTTCAAACTTCTTTGACTCTTCTATGAATCTCAGAAGTCTGCCCAGGGATAAGGAAATGGTGTGGGTTAACTGTGGCCATTATCTTATCGATTTAAAGTTCAAAAGCGATAAAGTTTAGAGAAAAAATATTTTAAAAAAACTTAAATTTCATTATAAATTTTATTTAAATCCAACAACAGTTTTATCAATAATGCTCACTCTGAGAGGAATGTACCTTATTTTCTGTACTTCATCTTTTCTTATAATGGCGTTGCACTAACACGCCAACACTCTTTCACTCGAAAGCCATGTGCATCATGTCTGGACGAAAGACTACGCCTCGTGTTAGTCTCAAAATCGCGGTGTCTTGGGTACGAATCCTGCCCAGGGCATGGTTCTTAAATGCTTCTTTAGCTTTAATTGCCAGGACTCATTCCTTCAAACTCTTGCAGACATAACTAATTATTGTGTAAGGTAGATTCAAAATAATAATGACACTTCTCCACAAAGGCAGCGTGCCACAGAGACTATATTTTAGTAGCTATGAAACCTCTGGACACCTTTCGAGGGGATATGTATCTGGTTGTTTTTCTGAGTATTCGTGAAATGGGGGCTATGTACATCTTTCTCAATAGTAAACAATTTAGCCAGAGTTTCCAGGTGCGATTGGCTGAGTTACATATTTATAGTATTATGTTCACATTATTATAGGGAGTACATACTGTTACCAAGCTCAAGACTTGGATTCGTATCGCTGGATTCGGTAATAAGCAAACAATTCCCTCTTCAGGTAGAACAATTGGCTTTAATTATATTCGTGTAACTTACTATTGGCTTTAGAAGTCTGCTCGCTTCTCACACTTCGTCTTCGCTTAAGGTGCTTCAGTTAGTCAGTTGTTGCACCACACTTTTCTATTTAAATCGTTCTACTACAATCACTTGTTAGGTCTCCGTTGCTCACACGACGCTCACAGTGCTTGTTGCCACTCTCAGGATTCGGCTATGATCCTTTTTCCACTGTCAGTGGTTAACTGATCTTTGCTTTCGGCTACGCTCACTGTTTCACTGCTGCTGCTTCTCCGATGTTCACTTGGTCACTTTCACTTATTTACTGATCCCGATGTCTCGTGGGCAGTCACTTATATACCTTTTGCAGACGAGAACCTCAACCAGCTTCCGAACGAAGTTTCGCATGCCCTCTCGCGTGTGCATATTTAGGGGGGTTGAAATCGACGATCACCCCAAAACCATCAACCAATCAGATGGTGTGTCGATTTCGTAACAATACTTTTCCGCTGTGGTAGTGTCGAGAGCAGTTCACTAATCTGCATTCAAATGATGGACTCTAAAGCGGCACCATAAGTGTTGACCTCCACTTCATCAAGCAATAAGCAATCTCATTTCATCCCTGAAAAACAGGAAGTGAAAAATCCTTCATTCAGAAGGCAAACGGTAAGATTGTTAAGATTGCTTCTGAAGATATTTATAATATTGGAAGTGAGTTGGTTTTGGTGGTATTTGTGAAGCGGAAACACATTAATCAGGAATAAAAAATAATAAAAAGAAAGTCGGTTAGAAAGTTTGTATGCAGAATTGTTGCTTTTCTACAAAATGGTTTCCCTTCCTACAACCAACGCATGACAACAAAGGAAGAATTGCCAGAATAACAAGATGATGATGTTTTCCCAGAATATAAAGTGAGCGAATTTTACAAAAGACTTGGAAATAACACCTAAAACAGAGCTCTGCTGTCGATCGATACTTTAATATGAAAAATGCACCCATGACAAGCAAATATTTTGCTAAATTTGTATGAAACTTTCTTTTCATTTCAAAATTGAAAATCAGGGATTGGGTGATTACTACGGTAGGGTCCTATCAGCTGGAACTAAGTGAGTTTACGGGCGGTTACATACTTGCTATGTACGAGTCGACCACAGCGAAGATTAAGTACTCGCAGATTGGGCCTTACTTCAGATGACAACACCAAGGTCCGATTATAGGGCCCACAACATAATATAAAGAAGCTTCTAATAACTCGAAGTGCCCACCAGCTCACCAGGTAACTAGCACTGGAGATATAACCAAAAGAAATTCCAAGAGAAATCTGAATTGTCGATCGTATTGGAAACTATAATGAAAGAAAAACATGAATTTGCATAGAACGAAGAAGGAACTTTTTATCGTGAACATAGTTTAAAATGCTGCTAATCCGATTGTAATGTCGGTGCCGGTGCCACGCCGGCAGCAATTTTCTTTTCCAGCAAATTGTATAATAGGATCCGAAAGCACTCCACTCTTGTACTTGGAAAACGTGGTAAATATGCAAAATAGAAAATCTGAGTGCAATTTTATGAAATCAAGGAAAAGCATTTCAGAGGTATGCACTTTGCGTGTAGGGAGCATACACCCGCGGACGCATCCGCCGACATCCTTGCCGTGTGCAGAAAGGATACGCAAATAGACTAGAAAAAGTATTTACACATCAATTTGCAAATGCCAACACCAACACTCCCATTGGCTTATACTAAGTGCCTAAGAACGTAGCCTATACACGACTTTGCCCGGAAACCGTGTCAGCATTCTGAAGTTTTCTTCTAATCCACCAACAATGCCAGAGGCGTCTAACAGGACACGTCCCATTGTTGTGCGGTGTGTTTGTGTACATGCAGACACAGTGTATGGTCGGGTAACTGCGAAGCAGCTGCTGGCAAATTCTCGTATTAGGAAGAAAGACACAGCTGATTGCACTTTTGCCATGAATAAATAAAGACATCCTTCGACGCGGGAAGCGTTTAAGGGAAATGCTCTTATTAAAAATTGAATGAAATACGAGTATTAAGAATTGACAGAAATAAATCGCCAGCTCCGAAAGCTCGTTTTTAATTTACAGTCACTTTTATTATTATGAAAATATGTTTCTTTTAAATTTTAACAACGTTTGTTTGCAGTAGATGCGTTTTTGAACTTTGAAATCACAATTCTATTTATTAAAGTTTGTCTACTCATCATGGAAGTCAACATATGGACATCTCCTGGCAAAAGCAGGCACAAATAAACACCGGATACGTCGTGATGGGAGAGTGGTGTTGTGACTTGGTAGCAGAGACGATTATAAAGGGTGAATTTTATAGACTATACTCCTTTTTCATTATAGTAACGGTTCCAGGTTCATCTTCAATCAGAATAGTCCGTTAAATCTTCATGGAAATACTTGCACTTCAAAAGACTTTAAAATTGATTTCCAAAATCGATGCACAGTAACAAATGTTGGTACTTCAACGATGGAGCACTTTAGTGGAATAGTCGTTAAGTAAACAGAAAGCTGCCGTAATAGGAGTGAAAAGAATCCTTAAGCATCATATACAGAAAGATACCATCCATGGACAGGCATCGCCATCGCATCTTATGTCTTTAGAAACAGGCCAAGACAGAGCGTTATCATAAATGGCGTTCGGTGTTACCAACTCCATTACCAACCCCAAAACTTTGAGATATGGATAAGATCAATATATGGTCGAGTCTCACATCGACCAAAATAGTCAGTTTATTGACGAAACAGTTCGACAAGAACGTTATTTGCAGGATATCTGAAGTCTAAGATTTTTTGTGATATCCACAAAACGACTGGTCTTATAAAAGCCAAGGTGATTCGAGTCATTGGCGATAGTCTTCTGCAGTTGCTTACGCATACGCTTTTAAGTCGTAGTCGCATTCCATGCATGCTCGGACCAGCGTTCCACGCATGGCCAGACCCGCGTTCCACTCATGCCCGTCCCAGGTTTGGAGATTCATTCTATATTTTACGGACACACTTGAATAGAGAATTATTTGGACAATGTTCTTAAAGTTTACCAATTATGTAACCAGAGGACATCTACAATGAACAGTTCAATTATTCTAAAGATGAACTCCAGATGACATAAGAACTTAAGGAAGTGAGTGTGTGATATGATAGTGAGTGTTGCGGCTGATATGTGCAGCTTCTGAGCAGTGTTCTCCATATGCAAGAAATTACTATAGAACAGAAGAAATAGTTTGGTTACTCGTTGGTTAAATTGAAATGACAATCTCGGGAGAGACATACTTGGGCCAATAAAGTGTATTTTAATAAGAACAGCCCTTAGCGTTCCCCCTCCTCGAACTTTTAATTGTTTCAAAAAAAGTATCCACCTATCCCTTGAGGCAAGTTTGGAGAAGGTGCAAACAGATTTCCTTGTGATCTGTTGCAGTTTGTGCAAGTTGAATGTAAAAATACGACCAATCCTGTTCCTCGCTCATAATTTTCTATAAACACATGAAAAATTTATCTGAAAAATTTACGAATAGTGCGGAGTTATCAAGTCCTTAACTGTTCCTGTTGTTCTCTCTGAAATAATTTGTGCTTTTGTTTAAATTTTACCCTGCTACTTTGGAATGGCCCCACTCCACTTTTGGTTGGCAGACAAATGTGCTCCGACCTTCAAGTTCATTGCTCCTCTCTCCATTGAAGGCATCAACGGATTGTGACACTGGGACTTGACTGTGCATTAGATGCGACGACAAGCCAGGCAATTACAACGGAATTAATACTGCTGAAAACTACAACCAAAATCTGCCTGCGAGCAAACTGCACTGTACTCAAGGGGGCTTATGTAGACAGTTTAATTGGAATTTGTGGCGGCTTACGCTACTCGTACTTTTGTATAAAATTGGCTTAACTACATGCACAGCGCTAGACCGTAGAGCTAGACACATTCAGAGAAGTATATTGAAGAGTTGGCTGAGCATTTGAGCATATCTGCTAAAGCTGCTGAATTATAGTATAAGCAGATTTGCTTTCTTAATTACACCACACAATGGGATCAACTTTGATGTCAATGACCTCTGAAAATTCTTCATTCCAAGCAAAAGTCCTAGTTCAGCGTAGTTAACAATGCGCAGTGAAGGCAGTACGAATACTCGTATAAAGACTAAGGTCCCATTAGAATAGCTGTATGCGAGTGTACTGATATGCCAGCAATTCTCGATAGGTCAAACTTTAAACTGGTCCACAATAACTCTGCAGAAATGGCGCATGAAGGTCTGTATGCGCCGTGACAGCATGAGTTATAGCAGGTTAACAGAATACCGCACCGGTGGTGTCCCAAGCTGATGTACCTGCATATGACCGTTATAGTTCTCCCTTCAAGAACAGCAACAACGGCAGGCGAACCACGTTTATACACGGAACATTGGCTTATTCGCCAAACAGCCTCAACTCGCTCACCTCAGACAACTTAAGAAAAAAATGTTTGTTGGAAAGTTGGCGCAATAAACTTTTCAGCTGCAGCCGAGAGTGTTTCGGAACGAGGTCATTTATTACGACAAAATCTGGCTATGAATGTGACATTTGAACCCTTTGTTGGCCCCTTTACGCCATGCCATTGATGGATGATTGTCCTGCGTTGTTCCGCAGAACACAAAATACGAGTATATTCGACATTTTAAATATGCAGCATTTTACAAGAATTTATAGCCGAGCCCGCATAACCTTTTCACTCTTCTTGGGGAATGAGTTTTACTACTCGTACGTTATTTGACTTTTGCTTCTTGCTTTTCAGCACGGCAATAACAAGCATTTAATATACCCATACAGAGGTTTCTATTCAAGCAGTCTCAGTTCATTTGCGTTGCGGACAGAAAACCTCCTTTTTGCTTCGGTTAGCTTAATAAATCAGTTCATTATTTAGTTCATTAGCAAATCAACTGTTAAAACCAGAGAGCCAGAAACTAATAGAAATTGCTTCGGAACTATTAAACGAAAATATGGTTGATGTGTGTTTTACAACTTTATGAAAGGAACACAGAATCTGCTTGGGACAATCAATTCAATCGAACATTTAAAGCAAACCACGAAACGTTTGTGGCATAGTGGGGGAATTTTTGATGATGAGTTATTATTGCGCTTATTGGAATTGCGAACTTTTCCCTGGCGTTGTCCGAAAAGGCCTCCAAAGTATTTGCATAGATGTGTGGTCCGCTAGAAACGGTTTAACAACATGCAAACTGTATTCAACAGTACACTAAAAGAGATTAAATAGTCTCTAAAAGAGATTAAATAGTCTACACTATCAAGTGTAAATCTATTTTGGGTTCCAGATGTCATTTTGTCAATTCGATACTTTCTACAGTCTAAAAATTTAATAAGTCCAATAGGTTAAAAGCTTGCTTGAGAGAATACTTGGTTTCAGCAGTAATAATTCAAGAAATATTAACACTATTTCTGGGATAGAAGAAATGTGTATGTCTTAAAGTTATGGTGACAGGTTATATCATTATTCCTTATAATACAAAATAAAGAGTGGCCATGCAATTATAATGATTACTTCAACTGTTTCCAGTGATTATATTCTAATCTTGCAATCTTGTTCCGCGGACATCATACCAAATTAGGGTTGAACCTATATATTGAAGATCAATTGTATGTTATATCCATATCAGAACTTGATATTTCGACGGTGGTTATTTTATTTGAAGAAAACACTTTGTGCTGCCATGGTTTCTGTGTCCGAGATGCTGGTCATCAAATAGCCAATCAATTCTTGTTCCAGATTCTGATTTCTCTTTTCATTTCATGTAAACCATGTACTTTGAATTTGAAACAAACGAATCAATGAAGAAGGACTTTATGTTTGACCAAGCCAACTTACGAGTATGTCGCTTCTATGCGACTGACATCCAACCTGCTGGCTATAATATTCAGTTTGGTATCATCTATCTTGATGAGCTCTCTCTAATTTATTCCTGACCTCTACGATCACATTTATGACATCATGTACCTGGTGTATGAAGTTTTTATCTTGCTATTTAAGTTTTCTGAGGTTAAAGAAGAGCGTTTCTGAATGCATTTCATTTATTCTCCAACACCATTCATCGTGATATTTCTCCCTCTGTAATGGGGATTACGAGATATGCCTGTCATACGTCGGTGGCTTTCGTCGGTCCTCCATGGAATTGCAAAAACATTCACTTTGACCTGTTTTAGCCAGTCAGCGATTTCTCTGAAGTAGTCTGATCAAAACGGTTAATACCTCAAAACTAAGGGAATTAATATAGGACTAATAATTAATTATGACTGCAAAGGGTTGGGGAATGAGCACTAGCTACTGAGGCCTTCGACTCGTGGAGAAGTGATTTTTTAGAAGGAAGCTTTTTCGAGACCAAGCCCGGGGCAGAAAATCAACCTGCGGCCCTTTGAGCGTGAGTCGAGCCAAATACGATATAAAGGGTTTTCCAATAAGAGGTGTTATTTTGGTATTCAAAGAAAAATGCCATTTTTAAGATAAATGATCGGATGTTTATTTCATAATAAAGAGGAAGGTATGCCATTATAAATGGAAGACAACATTAGCCAAATGGCCACCACGACCACGCTTACAGGACCATATCCTTTTCATGAACTTTTCCATAACCAAATCGCAAAGTGGCTGCCCTATGTCCTCGATAGCCTCACGAATTCTATCTTTGAGGTATTGAATCGACGCTGGGCTGTTGGCGTAGACCTTATCTTTCACGTGGCCCCAAAGGAAGAAGTCGCAAGGTGTTAAATCACAAGATCTCGGTGGCCAATTGTGATCACCTCTTCGAGAGATAACACGGTCCGGAAACTTTTCCCGTAAAAGAGCAATGGTTTCGTTGCATGTGTGGCACGTAGCGCCGTCTTGTTGAAAGTTAACGTTGTCCAGATCAATACCATCCAACTCCGACCATAAAAAATCATTAATCATCTCTCGATAGCGCAATCCATTCACCGTAACTGTTGATCCAACCTCATTTTCGAAAAAGTAAGGTCCAATGACCCCGCCGGAGCATAAACCGCACCAAACAGTCACACGTTGAGGATGGCGAGGCTTCTCAACAATAACTCTTGGGTTTTCCGAGCCCCAGATGCGACAATTTAGCTTGTTGACGTAGCCACCGAGGTGGAAATGGGCCTCATCAGTCAAGATGATTTTTCGATGGAATTCCGGATCATTTTCATGCATTTCAAGGACCCAATCAGCAAAGACACGACGTTGATGATCGGCCGGCTTGAGTTCTTGTGTTAACTGAACTTTATAAGCCTTAAGACCCAAGTCTTTATGCAAAATACGGTGTAATGACGTTTGTGGAATGCCCAATTCCAAAGAACGACGAGGAATGGACAAACCTGGGTTTTCTTCAACACTTTGGGCTACAGCAGCAATATTCTCAGTTGTTCTTGAGCGACGTGCACGGGTTTTATTCTTCACATCACTAACTTGTCCCAACAGCTCCAATTTTTCCACCAATTTCTGTATTGCGGTCCGAGAAGGTGCTTCACGACGACCCAAAAATGCTTTAGTTTTGCGAACTGTGACTGCAAGATTTTCACCATTTTTGTAGTGAATTTTAATAATTTCAATGCGTTGGTGAAGCGTGTATCGTTCTATTTTTGGTAATGGCGTAGTTTCTACTTGTCAAATGTCAAAGAATAAAAGCTTCAAAAGTGACAGCTACCGAAATACCGTGTGATTCAAAATAACACCTCTTGTTGTTTATTAGGAATATGCCACAATCACCCCTTCTGGACTGAAACATGTTGCTGGCGTTCACAGTGAACATGTTGACGGCCCAATCAAATACGATATAATCTTTGGTATTTGATTTTATTATAACAAAATGGTTTAACTAAGTTATATTCTTATATAAAAAATCGTTCTGCTTTTACTATATATCATATAATGTACGCTTGGAATTTATATGGATTTCGAAGAATGTTTAAAACGCTTAAAATAAGGGATTTAGTCACTGGCAAAGCGTCCCGGCAGTATTTCATACACGCTGATATGAGTTGTTCAAATACTCGTATGTTTCTGACGACTCTCACTGGCAAGTTTTTACAGGGAAACCTCAAATACATTTGCTTTTCCTAATTTCTAATGATCCAAAAACATAATTTTCAAAGACAGTAGCACTCAGTAGTTCTTGATACCCACACGAGTTGTCCAATACATATGGACAACTCGTGGCTTTACTTCTCTTCATTCGGGTCGAAGGCACCAATAGCTGCTCTAATCTTGAGACATATCCGTGGAATAGTATTGATCACTTTGTCAAGCCCTCTTTAAACTATATTTGAACATTTTTCGTACTTTTTACTCAAAATAGGATTCTTTTAAGTCCAGACCGACTGAAACTATAGGGTTCGACCATCATAAGGTCTGCCATTAGTTCGTGAATTGGAAAATGATGCCCTCATCAATATTATTACGAGTTCAATAGATTTGTGATATATTGCCTCTTCTGAGTCTAACCAGAAATACCCTACGAATACAATTCATGACAAAATAATCGTATTCATAATTCGCCATCACCTATCTGTCATCTGGGAGTGAAAAAAATTTCATTTTATTGATTTTATATATCATTCATTTACTTCTGCTTTGACACCACATTTGAGCGTGTCCCATTCTTTCCAGCCACCAAACATTTCACCTCCATTGAATGTCACCGACTTTCAATGGAGGCACTAAGCAAATTCCAACTCGATAAACCAATTTCTTGCCTTTTTAAGGCTGTTTCAAGTCTCCGAAGTGCCAATCTGCATCAGTGTTAACTTCTTGTCTCTGTGGAAAATTTACTTTTCCGCTGCATTAAAGTCGCATCACTCTAGGGAATGTTCCACCAAGTTTGTTTAGGGTGTCCCTGCTGTTATTTTCAAATGTCATTCCTTTCTGCAGACCATCGAAGTTTATGTAGTTTTTGCCAGCACTAAAATTTGATCCTTTATTGCCATTTATGTTTTATAGAAAGCACTCAAAGGGTTTTGCAAATTCAAATGCAGCTGGTGGTTTTAGAGTGCAGTCTTCGAGCAGCATGGAAGAAACTGTCACACATGGCATTTTAATTTGCATATCTTGACACACGAAACTGCTGGGGGAGAAGTTTCTGCTGAAACTGTATCTCCCTTCTCCCTTGTTGGTAAGTGCGTGTATAAATTCATGCATGTCTCCTAGCACAATTTCCATATTGAACCGCTGCAGATAGTTTCTCCACTTAAGTAGTCCTGCTTAACCGAACAGGAGCGCGTTTGTAGGAAGTAACGGTATCACCGTAAAGGGAAACTTGGGAACAATTGGTAAGTGAACACGAACTCACATCAAGGAAATCTTAAAGGAACCACGCTGAACATAATTTGTGAGAAAGTAGTGAGCAAACCACAAGTTTAACAATGGCGCAACATGCCATGCCATAGGGAAAAAAAACCTTTCAGAGCATTGGTTGAAGAGTTTGAATGCCGCAGATATTCGTAATCAAAAGTTGTGGTACGTGGCGAGTGTCTGCAAAGGGCGACAAACTAACGAGGACTATTTCCGCTTTCATGTAGTGGAGTCAAGAGGCACATAAACATCAGAATGAAAGCAGCAGGCATTAAAGTATCGCACCCTTCGGTGGATTATTTGACCCGCCTGAAATTTTCCTTTTTCCTTTTTCCTTTTTGTGTAACCGCATCGTTGCTGGACACTAGGAACGTGAAACATGAAACCTCAGACAATCTTTTATATGCTTTTTTCCGACAAACGAATGCAAAAGTTGGAACGATTATGCTTGCGGCTATCAAAGTGTCCTCTTTGGACTATGCACAACGCTTTGTATTACAGTGCCCACGTTTCCATTCACATTTATCCCCAATAATAAAACGGAATAGGGAAAAACTAAAACATGGCTACAGTCGGTCTTGTTGACCTTTGCAAGTGCGTCAGACGTCTGTGTAGCTGAAACTTTATTAGGGGCATGTCCCTTCTGGGTGTCATACACCAATGTAAGTGTAGTGCAGCAACAGTATTAGAAGACGTATTTTAATAACAGATCAACTTGTCAGTGAATGGCAAAAGAATTTCGTGTGCCATAGCCAGAAAATTTCATACTGAATGGAATGCATACAAAAACTCTCTGAAAAAGCCTCCCATATATATATTTTCATAAGCACACTACAGGTCCCACCCATCAAAATCTCTTGCTGATTTCCTATTTGGTACTAGAATTTTGATCTCCACAAAAATAAACTTGTTAGGTAGGATTCTGAGCATGTCATCCAGACCGGGCGACTGCAAGTTCTCAAATGATGCAATCGCATATCAAATCGCATCTTTATTCGCCACAGTCTTTGCTACAAACCATTTGCGCCGAGAAACAGACGCCCTATGCAGTTCATTCTCACTATTTGGTGAGTGAAGGGCGACTGTAACCTGATTCCCAGGGAAGTGGGACTCCAATAATAAACAAAGTGTCTCACTCCGGTTTTCGGTAAAGGTACTATCAGGCTTCCTAAGCGACCTCAAATCTAGGGAGCGATCCTTCTGAAGAGCTTTAACTAATCTAGCCGTGTCACCCAGTGATTCAATATTGCTGCAAAAATCTTTAAACGAAGACCTCTTCGATGTCCGATTCGTTTTCTTAAATTCTCTCTCCGTTATTCGATATCGGTCCCAGTCTCCTTTAAGATTTATCTTGATGGCCTTTTTAAGCAATTGTCTAGATTCCTTCTTCAACTCCTGAAGCTCTTGGTTCCATCAGGGCATCGGAGTCCGGTTAAGAGGAGGACGAGACGGACAAGCAGTAGCAAAGCTGACATCGAGCGATGAGTTGAGATCCTCAACCGCCGCCTCGACGTCTCGCTCGTTGCGTAATTGTGTTAGTATTTCAAGGTTTCCCCGCAATACTTCCCTAAACTTATTCCAGTCCATGTGCATTATGTTCCTAGTGGGTAATGGCTGCAAGATTCCTCTCACCACACCTGAATTCAATGTACCTGTGGTCCGTTAATGAGTCTTCATTCAGGACCCTTCAGTTTACAAATGACCATCCCACCCAATTATTGGATAGAGTAATGTCTATTACCTCCTGCCTCCCAGCTGTGTCAAAAGTATATTGACAGCCCTTGTTTCGAATATTTAGGGGTAAGGAAACGACATAGTCGAAAAGCAGGAGCCCGCGCCAATTGCATTTACTGCTTCTTCAGATGGTATGGTGGGCATTAGCATCACAACAGACTACAAGCCTCATATGTCTTTCCTCACAGAAATCCACTGAAGGACCTTTTAGGGAAAATAAGCAGAAGCCATCGCTCTAGCAGCCACCAGGCCTTGGCAACAGAATTGATTTAACTCGGTTATTTCTAGCTGAGAAGACTCTACAAGACTGGTTTTTGATATTCTGTAACTCTTGTCATATAGTGTCTTTACTCCCTCTAACCGCCCAAGTCTACATATACGTCCTTTGTAGAACCATGGTTCCTGAATAGTGGTTATAAAAATGAATGTCTGCTGCCGGGAAACCCGTCTCCTCCAGAGAGCAGTAGCGGCTTTTGAATTCCGCAAGTTAGTCTCTGTTATAGTAGCACTAGTAGACGCTCCCAGACTATTTGTTTGGGAAGACATGGAATGTAATCCTCCCAAGGAACAGGTTTTGGCGGTTTGCGTACCTTGACCCCAGAACATCCACAGACTTTTGATTCAATCGCACAACAGGATTCAAACCCTCTTTTGTATTTCTGGTTCTTTCTCTTGTATGCGACAAAATACGGCAGCCTCAAGTGACAATGCCCGGGTTCTGGGCACGTAATGGTGGAAGCACATCTTCTGTCTTCAGCTCTGAATACTGAATCCAATTGCCTTTTTAGGGGGTTTATTCTCCTTCGTGTATACAGAGAAGAGAGTTTTAACCAGAGCGGGGATGTTTTCAACCTCTGTCCGGATCCTTTCAAAGTTGGCCAGAGATGATCACCTTTTCCCCACTCCAGATGTTCCTAGCCAATGTTTTGCCCACCACAGAAGCAGATTTTGCCGGGCAGACAGTTGGATTAACAGAAGAAAGATGAGAGGAACGAGACATCTCGAAATCGCTCCAAGTACCACATTGACTGCTGCTTTGAAATCCTCTGGGGTGAGTCATCATCCTTTACTACAGCCTCAGGGCTTCTTGTGGCAGCTCCGGCACCTCCATCAGGCACCACCCCCTTCAGTGAAAAGGATACGCTCGTAGCTTGTTGGCTTGTAACACCTCCCGTAGCACCGGCTGAGGAGTACACTACGGCAGCACTTTTATTCGCCGCCGTCCTACTCTTTCTCCTGCTGGTTTGAGAGGTCTTGTTATCCGAAGTCCCGGTGGCATTGGTTGTAGTGACCTCAATCGACCGCGGCCTTTTGGAAAACACAGTTGCGGAATGGCTGACAGTGCCACTACAAAGCTTCTCCCTGTAGTGCATAACCTGCCCCATTCGCACTTTCTCTTCTCTTCTGGGTACATGTCATAGAACTCGCGGAACCGCTGGGAGGTCGTTTCACTGCCAAAATAGCCATGCAACTCAGATTTTCTGGATCCGCGATGTCCTCGCATGATGATGCTGGAGGGGAACCAACCGGAATTATCCGACCGCTCTCCTCCAGAATACCTCCCTGTTAAACCTGGAAGCGACAAACGCTTTGGATAAGACCTCCAGACTCCGTGTCCCTGTCGCCGAAGCGGGCGGATTGTCACATTCGTGAATTCCACCTGGAGTAATAATCTTTTTGTTCACAATTACTTTTTTTATTTTAATTCGGACCCCTCCCTAGCCAGTTTGGCCCGCGAATGGTAGCCTACTTTATAACCACTAATTTTCCATAGACATCAGACTTAACTCCAGTGCTTCAAAGGAAGCCCCGATCCGCGTCTGAGGGGATGAGAGGCAAATTCACACGGACACTCCCTTCATAGCCCTTCTATGGAAAAAGTTATGCTTCCAAAAGAGTTCATTAGTGCAAAAGAGACAGCGTCTTTGATGACTCATCGTTTATGCGGTATAATACGAGAGAATGAGACATCATTACTAGTGACTATATCTGAGAACGTTATTGATATACTCGTAATTTGATTGTAACACTAATTCATGTGTCATGAATACCGAAAAGGTTTTCTGGTCAGAACACAGCTCCTAACAAGGGTGAACAGGTGGTTGGTTCAATCTTTTAAGCAGAACTGTGTCCGCGTAACTATCTATTTCCACTTACTGACTTGGTGCGATCATCTTCTGGCAAGAACATTGGAAAATTAATAGAACCCAAATTTTGTTTTGAAATAATAAAATCAGAAGTAGTTCCAGAAATAGTATTCTGGAAATTCGGACAAATCCGCCAACTTGATTTAGGGCCAAATTCAAAGGGTTGCTCTGAAATTGACTCGGTATTTGATATCAGTGGTACATGATATCGTTCTCGAATATAAATTCGTTGAGTAAACTTTGTTATGTAAACTAATCACTGTGATGTGACAAATATGACATGTTGATACTTCTGCAGCGCTGAGTGCAATCAAAATCTCACAAATAGTTTCCTCGCTCTTCCCGTTGTTGCTCCAGCGCCAATAAAAAACATTTTCAAATTGAATACTTTGAATTTATTTAGCCTCAAAGTCTGACACGCCAAAATCGCATCTGAATATAAATCTGAAAATATTTTTGTAAAAATACGAAAATAGAAGCTTGTTGGTGGCTGTCTGCGAAGATGAAAATGCGTAAGAAATCGTATTTTGTGTTCGTTCGACATGAATCACGCAAACAGATTCAAATTAGTTCAACATCTTATTCGGCATTGGGCTGAAAATAAAGCTGGTGGAGTTCTGACAGAATGCTGCTCGGTGGCACATCAGTTACAATGCGATTTGGAATTGTTTGGGCGCCGGGTGCAGTCTGATCCTGGTCGAAAAATATATCGATTACGATGCGCACACCATTCACAGTTTTGGCAATGATGGTTTTACTTGTATAGGTGGCATTTATCGGGCGGTGGCGCAACTCATCTACAGAATTCATGAGACGTGGTACGTAAACTCGTTCTCTTTGAGTGCCAGGTCTCAAAATATCGAAAGAGATTTGATGGAGATCGGTTGAATCGGCATTGGAGGGTCGGTTAGAGTTGCGATTGATCTGATTAACCGAAAATGTGCTGTCATTAGTCTCACTGTTGGACGGCAGACTCGATTCTAAAGTATTCGGATTGCATTTCTCGCACGGCGTCGCTCTCTTGCACGTGACGCACACTTTAAATCCTTTTAGTTTTCCGTCTGTATTGAGTTGTTGTTGTTCTTGCTCGTTCGAATTTTTCGGCACCTCGAAGGCGCCTCCATTGATGAGAAGCGGCGGTTTTGATAGCACTACTGTGCTTGCAGACCGACTCACCACCGGTGTTGGGGCATTGGCTTGGGCGACTGAATCGAAACGTTTCACCAGATCACGTACGCTGACTGGTGAAACGCATTCGGTGCCCGAGTTCAAGTCAAAGCGATCCTGAAGAATGTGGGTTTGCGGGGTATCGTCTTCAGGAGTCCGTTGGAGATAATATGATCGTGGCTGTTTCAAATTTGACCGATTTCGCCTCAAGCGAGTCATGTTAGAGTTGCAGATTATGTCGGTTGTATAATTTTTATGGTTTGTTTTATCCTTGTTGTCGCTGTTATCATTCATCCTTGTGACGATAAAGTCGTCTATAAAAAGTAGTTAGCGAATATATTGGGATAGTTAAAATATGTTTTCAGAAAATTCCTTTCTTGTTTTAGAGGATGTAAATTTTCAATTTTATTTTCTCGTTTGAAGTAATTTTCAAACATACGAATTACTATCTCGGAAATGTTTACTGTTACTTGCTTCAGTAAACGTTTCATCATTCTCGTCCGCAGTTGACTTGGTACAAAGTGTTTTCTGAGGTACTCACTATACTGCGGAAAACTAACACAGTAGACACCTGGTGTTAAATGATGTTCCAGAAGATTATTCGATATTTTTTTTAAATTTCTAAGCCTCACTCATGTACGAGAGAAAAATTGTTGCTGTTTGGAGAGTCAACTATTTTCAACTGGATTTGTGTGGTCCAGGAATTGTTATAGGAGCAGAAAAGTTATCCCATTAATTTTCAATAGACTGATAATGGAGTGGATATACTGGGATATATTGAATGAAAATAGATAATACAAAAATTTAGTTAGGATCTCTGACAAAAGGTGCAGTTTTGGAATTATTGTTCGCGGTCCCTCTAGAATAAAGAGTTAGCTATTCCATTTCTGACAAGCGCTCAATATGCTCCTTAATGCTTGAAATAAAGCAGAATCGCTGAAAATAAGTTAAACCCACGCGAGTCGAGCATTGAGTAAAAGCAGTAGATGGCGGGGGCAACAATGTTTTAATGGAAGTGTCACAACAACAGCAGCTTGACTGAAATGCTGGCAGGTCTCATAGAGGGAGCAACTTCACGACAATGAATGCCAATTGGTTAGGTTAGGTTATACCGGCCGGCCGTGAAGGCCACACATAGACCTACAAGGTCCTTTGCGGTGCCAGATGGATATCCATTTAAGAGCTGTAGTATGAATCGTTCAACATAGAGACGCTCTTAGCAAATCTTCAGAGAGAAACTATCCCTAGTTGTGTGACCTCTTCTAGTCCTTCAAACCAGCACGCTCCCAGATGTGATAAGCGCGTTTTAGATAAAGCGGGGCATAGACATAGTATACGCTCCAGAGTTTCTCTTGTGCCTTGCTCCCCACATTTCCTGCATTCATTATTGCTTGTGAGTCCCATCCTTTCAGCATATACAGCCGTTAGACAGTGACCTATCAGTTCTCCTACTATCGTTCTGCAATCATTCCTCGGAAGTGCCAGTATCGATTTGGTCTGAGTACCTTACGGTTTTACATGCGGCAATACTCCACTGTTCTTTCACTTTTCCCATCATGTTATCTTCAATACGACTATTGATGGGTCTTAGAGGCATTAGTACCTTACTTTCTTGCTTGTTTGGTAGTAAGATTCAGCTCTTTGCAAATGGTTTGCTTAATCGAAAAAGTTCATGTGCAAGTCGCAGGTGACTGACGTTTAATTGTTTGATATGTATGACAAAGTTATGAACAAATTTTTAGCACTTAATGAGCATCAGCAGAGGGGTCGGCAGTTGAAAAATGAATTCAACATTCTTCCTCGGAATTAAATGAAAATAAGTTCATCTCCGAAACACAAAAACAAACCTCTTTGCTGAGAATCTACGGAAAACAAGTGTGCTCCGCTGTGCTCCTTGATGTATCGCAAGCATTTGACAAGGTACGACATTTAGGACTGGCACAAAAGCTGAAGACACTCCTGCCAAGGAAATATTGCATAAAATATGAAAATGCAGACACTCTACGCTTTCAACCCATACCAAATTATTGATATATAGACAAATTATGAAGCCGGTCTCGACTTAGGGCATACAATTTTGGGGATGTGCCAGTGAAAAATACATTAATACTATCCAAATACTTCAAAACAAGGTATTGCGACAGATTGTTAATGCTCCATACTACGTGAGAAATTGTGACCTACATCGTGCTCTTGGCATGCAAACCGTCATTAACTTGGCGAAAGAATTTGCCATGGCTCACAAACAGCGACTAAGATGTCATGTCAACGTTGAAGCATCAAGTCGACCTCAGACGACTGCACTGCGTCAACGGCCTAAACGGAAAATAGTTACAGACCTGATGGGAGCAGCAGCTGAAATACACCATGCTTTTTTTGAATTCATTATAATCAAATTGCTTGTTAGTACCTTTGTTGTATTGATTGCTCTAGTTGTAATAATAAAAACGTATCTAAATAGTGTTTAAATTACGTTGTTGAAATAAAAAAAAAAAATTTTAACTAACATCTCCGAAACCATCCCCAATGGTCGGAGGAAATATATTTTTTAGCCTTTTGTACCAGTATTTTCTCTTGGTTGGACTTTTAGGCTAACATGCGCGTTGGAAGGAGCCACCTTATAGTAAGAGCATGAGTAGAAGTCAGCAGCAAATGGAAAACTGCTCATTAAATTTGAGAATTTCTCGGTTTAAATTATTTATTTGTGCCACCTACTGTGGCCAACTAAATTGCTTTTCTTCTTTGCGACACTGCGTCGAGCGACCCTCTGCTTTTTGTTAGTTTACACAGCTTTTTAAATGTAAATAATTTCCCCCTTCCCGAGTAGTATAAGTGAAAACCTTACTTTGCAGCGCACATCTGATGGAACGATTTCAGTTTAAATTGCCGCCTCTCCTTCCGTTTTTAGAATATTAGTTGGAATCCTGCTGCGGCGTTTAAATACAAATATAAATAAGATTTTGTGTCCCTTATGAAATTCGAAGTACGCTTGGCAGGATTGCTCTCACCAACATAGAATCATACTATTCGTCTTAGACATTTCCTCGTACAGTACTCTGACCAGGAGGAATATTCAGATATTTTCACATTGATTTAATAAGATAATACATGTGGTATATTTTCTATCATTGCTACAAATAATTTTGCTAAATCTCTTTAAGCATACTCGTGTCTCAAACTTCTCAGAGCCCTAAATAGTATTGACAATGAAATTATACCAAGTTCAAATCTAAAAGATAGGAATCTTCTGCTACTAGATAAAAATAAGAGTGTAATGGAAATATTTTTAAAAATGAAGGATCTGCTCAGCATATGACAAATTATCTACAGCAACAACAACTAAATTTTGTGAAAGGTAAAAACTTAGCACATGTCTCAACAATATTGCAGAAGAAAGAATAGCTCAAGAATTAAAATCACAAAGTGATATTTCAGTTCATAAATGAGTGAAATTTGTCGACGGTACAACCAAGCCTACTAGAGTGGGTTTGTTAACTTTTGATCTTTACAATTTAGCAACAAAAATTTACATTTCATAGCAGCATGTTGAAATCCTGGAGTATATTCCCAACCCAAAAAGATGCAAGATTTTGCCAAGTTCTGGATCGGCAAAGGAATGCAATAATGCTCCAAACTATCCAAACTGCAAGCTTCCCCTCTTTCCCTTAAGATGGGGCATGTACAAAGTGTCCCAATTGTTTTGACCAAAGACCACATTTTCGGAATATGCGACATTCCCCTGTTTAGTACAAAATATTGAAATGTTGCTTAAATACAGGGGAGTCAGCAAAACTACCATTCTTAATTTCTATACTGTGAAGAACATATTTTGTGTGTGGGTATAAATTGCTTATTCACTTTGATTCTTTATGCATTTGGGATCATAAGTTTGTATTGATATCATATACAAGTGTATATCTAACATTTCGTATTTGGTTTTGACGACCACTTCTCCTCATCCGAACAATGCGAGACATTTTTGAAACAAAGAGAAATACTAAATTTGAAAACAACCGAACAAACAATGGAAAATACGCGGAACATACAATTTATAGAGACAGTAAACAACAGATTCACCTTCCTCAAAATCTATTCAACCGTTGCCTCTCCATAAATTGAAACAAATGAAAGATATCAACTCCAACAGTAAACAGGAGCAAAATAATTGCAGCTCATCCTGCTCACAAGACCGTTCCACACAACACAAAGGACGCCCGACCTACTCCCCGCTTCAACCCAGAAAGTATTTCTTCAAAAGACATCCAACAACACTTCACATCCTCTTATACACCTCTCCCAACGACAACCAACTCACCCAGTAACGATTCACCTGCAAATAACAGTAACTCGTCATTTTGCTCTCCTGAGAAACAATCAAAGAGCTCAACAGCAAACCCAGACCAAAGATAATGAACTGAGCATTGTAGTGTATATTATTATTATTCCCAAGACCACAAAAAAACCTTCTCTCGAAGTAATTATTCTAACGCAAACTGATCCAGTATACCCGACAACTGCGACCACTCACCATAATAATAATCAATATTCTTATATCCGTATATAAATATATATTTTATATACACATACGGACATGCATGCACATACTCAACTTAGGTACATAGACATGTGTATTTGGCGCATTTCAAATATTCTTTAAGCAGTACGAATGAATGGCTAATATAATAATTTCTTATTAAACAAAGGCATCAACCCGGATGCTAAATGTATACAAAAAACCCACATTCATCTCTATTTCCCTACTTCTCTCATTTTTCCACTGATCAGTCATCTATGCAAAGTGTGGGAATCCTCGCCAAGCGACATATTCCCTTCAGCTATAAGCTCCAATATTCCCTCACTAGCAATATAGATAAACTGAAGTGTCAAATCTACAATAATCCCGAAATATACTCCCCCAAAATCAAAACATTACAACAGACGAGATAATCTCAGTAGTCAAGTCCATTCACAAATCACTTTAACAGGTGATTTGAAATACTGAGTCCCTCTCTGGAGCCCCAATATTGCTAACGCAAGAGGTATATATATTTAAGATCCTCTTCTCTCTGAGAATCTTCCTGTCCTGATCACCCACACTCTTTACTACGCATAGTACATTCACACTCGTTTCTTCCCAGCTCAGCGCCAGATGCAGTTGCAATGTTGGTGACTGTCACTGTGGGAGTAATCATTATCCTTTTCTGACCAAATTTATTACTGAAGTCAGTTGTGCATCTAAAAAAACATCACCGAAGTCTAAAACCAGATTAGACTTTATATCAAACTGAACGTAATAAATACTTGCAGAATGTTAACCAGGCGATTGCCAAAGTCACCAAGCTATTAGATCAGCGAAAACATAGTAAAGCCAGGCATAGTAGACCTTCCACTCATTGGTGGAATAGTGAATTAAATAAACTGAGACGAGAGGAGCAATCAACGGTGCTGGCACAACTTCAAGCATTGCATTACTAATAGAGCACAAACAACTAACGCGTTTTTTAGAAAGTGAGTTATTGAATCCAAACGCCAGAGGCCTGAGGAATTCACCTGAAAGATGGGCTCACAAAAAGCCGCACAATGTCCATCATTTGCAATAAGCCCTTACTAACATCCCCAACAGGGGATCAACATAATCATTTCACAATAATATTTCAACTGAGTATCACACATAAATGAATAATTTGATTTGACAGCCCCACAGACATTCCCATCTATCTGTGCAGCAAATCTTGGAAACCAAATTTAAAGCAATGGAATTGGAATTTGCGGTATTTAACTCATACTAAAAGTAAAACACCCGGCTCGACCGCATATCATACCGGAACTGGCTAAAGAAAAGTTATGTCAACATAGAAAATGATGTTTACACCTGGTGCCATGTCTGGCAGTCAGGCATCATTCTGCCTATACCCAAGCCTACAAAGACTCCGCAGGATATTAATCGATATGGATTGATTTCCCCAATCTCATGCATGAGTAAAGCTTTAGATAAAATGTTGGCAAAGCGGATTATATTGGGGTAAGGATGATTGGTGCCACTAAACGATGGCATCCCTCAAGGGCCTCTTTTGTCGGTAGTATTATATATAATAGCCTTCGAACAATTAAATAAAGTCATCCTGAACTATTAAAACATCGACTTATCTATTAATGCACAATAATGTGTTACGGGCGTAACTGGCAACGAGTTTGCTGATGCACTGCACTGTTGATTTCATCGGGAATACGCGATATGTTCCAGGCTTATGTAGAAGCAAATATATGCAAATTGTGATAAAGGCGCACTTAAGCAACTTAAAAACGGCAGAATGGAAAAGCTTTGACCATCGCTACACTACCCCCAATGGCACATGCAAACCAGCGTTCTAACCGAATCGTGCCAGCTAACTAGTCGCTATGTCCGAGTTAGAATCGGTCTTCGCAGGTGGTTCGCAATAAGAATGCCCTTTTTGAGGTAAAACACCCTCAGCTGACCATCTTTTAAATGAATGCCGCAATCTAGGAAATATTAGAAAAAGACAGTTTGCATCAAGCACACCATCGAACATGTTAACTGAAGTTCCTGTCAATTATTTAAACTCTATAAATAACTTTGTAAATACTTTAAATTAATAAATAAAGTCCAAGATAACATTATAATTTAGATAATAAAGTCAAGTTGAAAGCCCTGGCACCTCGTACTAGTTCCCTTATTAGTTTTAGCACTTTAATACATAAACCAATCAGAATGCCTGAAGTTCTTAGATGCTAACATTTTATATGGTTGAGGAAGGCCTGAATATGTACCCCAGTTGGGATTTCAGTGGACTACAGATATTGATACCTCAAATTCACATGATATTCCAACTAATTCAAATATGGGTTATTTTCTGGAGGTTGATCGTCAATATTCTCAATGTACATGATGAACATAATGATTTTCCTTTCTGTTCGTACTCGTATATCAAAAACTTTACGTAAACCAAAAATAAGGAAAGCTCATTACTAGAATATCTCCTGAATAGTGTAATATTGAAATTTTATCAGTCATGGTGGACGAATATATTGCTATTAATGAGTATAATTTGATCAAAATTTGTTTCAGTTGTTGTTGTTGCACATCTTAAATAGAAAATCGCATTTTTATTGTGCTTCCTATTTCACGGACGATCGGTTGCTATTCAAATGCATTCATACATTTTAAACCAAACTGATTTACATCAGATTTTCAATCCTCTCAATTATCAAAATAAAAAGTAGGGTTTCCACTATAAATATATGAATCCAAAAGATAATAATAAACCAAATTTATCTCTAAGGATATATTAGAAGATGTTTAATTCAGATTTGGAATATCAGATTATCCTGTTAATAATATAAATGATATACCAATATAAAAATGAAAAACTCATAAAAGAATTCATAGATTTGAAGCCAAAGGTACCTTGAATCATAATGTAACAAAACGAGTAAGGAAGTCTGAAGTTGGGTTTGACCCATTTCGAAATACCCTTTACCTTACATGTGGGTGTGAGTTAAGCAAGGGCGATGTGTTACTCAGACATCAAACAAATCCTGCGCTTTATTAGGACTTCGAAATGGTTTGACGAGTAAATCAGAGGTGCGTTGTTACGCGGTGGTATCACAATGGACCCATAGTGGTCTGAGTGAGTTGGTCTGTAGACTGGCTACCACGATAACCCAACCTAACCTACTCAGATATCACCATTAGGAGTATATTTAGAGTCGTTTTTGCTACGGTACCCTGGGTTGATTATAACGAAGGGCGGCATGATCTTTATCTGATTGTCCCCATTTCTTGTGAATGGCTTTGCAGCGTCAATATACTAAGTCAAGTAAAATTTGGTGCAAGAATTTGACATAGGTCCTAAGTTTCAATCAATTATCAATAGATGACGTGGCTCTCAAAATGTCCCGACCATTTTTGCTTTGTGTTTTATACCAGTACTCTGAACCTTCGTATGAAGTTTCGTTCACGAATCTTGCTTAGTGGCTCCAGAAATAAATATTGGTCAATTGTGGGCGTGGCGGTAGCAATAATCCGGCCATATTTTGCCTGCACGCTAGTACGGACGTAATATATACTCCTACCAATTTATAAATAAAATCCAAGATACCATTATAATTTATATAACGAAGTCAGGTTGAAGGCCCTGGCACCGGGTTTTACACTTTATAATAATTCTGAAAAATTGATAAATAATAGACTGTGAAGTAGTGGGTGTAATATACATTAGATCCCAAACCCACATTAATGTGGAATTCAGAAATTTGAATATTGATCCAATAAAGTGTCATAATTTTGTATTGTAGTGATCACCACGGCTCAACTCGCATACCCATTACTTCCTATGAGCACAGTTTGATAAATTGTCTTTCTGTAGTGGGGGTCTCCCAGTCGGCGACCTCAAGGTCAGTTCGCGTCTTTGTGTCGTCGTTGCTGCCATTCGACTGTTCCAGGAACTTAAAAGCTCAGGTTTCTCTTTCTTGAGTGTTCCTTTACTCAGTTAACTGAGATTCTATTTTGATCATTCACACAACTTGGTAGTTTAATGTAAGTTCTGGTATCATTCTGTCGCCTTATTTCAATCGTTCTAAATACGCTAATAGGAAATATGTTATTATTATTATTATATCTTACACCATAATTAATTATGACTGCAAGGGGTTGGGGGAATGAGCACGAGCTACTGCGGCTTTCGATGTGAATAAGAAAGAATTTTTTAGAAAGAAGCATTTTTGAGGCCAAGCCTGGGGCGGGATTTGAACCTGCGGCCGTCTGAGTGTGTGTCTTGCATGCTTACCAATAGACCACAGAAGGCGGCGGCAAATAAATCAAGTTAATTATTTAAATGAGAAGGGGTGAGAAACCTTATAAACCGCCTGGATATTTGTAGTCCTTTTCGCTTAAAGTCTACTTATTCTATCAGTGTTTCGATCGCAATGATTGGAATTAGTATATGTTCCTCCGGAACCCCCACTGGAAAATGTGAAAAGAAACAAACATTTTTGTACATCAATTTTGGATCGAAAATTGGTTTATCTAAATTACTCGACTCACGGGATACTGCCAAGCATAGCATTTCCTTCATTATGTCCTTTTTAGTAAAAGTAACTTTATTAAGCAGCAATTCACTTCAGGGGTTGAGAACAACGTTATATTCAGTTCAAGAGTTCCACTGGTATCACTTTGCTTTTAAATCACTCTTATAGGAGCTGCTTTCAGTTTGCAAATGAACTAAAAGATAGTTTGATGTGGTCTTTATTCACATTATTGTTAAAACCATATTGAAACCTTATGTTCTGATAGAATGAAGCTACGGGATACTGACTTTTATCCCAAGGTTTAAATGCCACTGCGATATCATTCAAAATGGTTAGTGTGGGCGCTATATCTTTATGACACTTGACTAATAGCAGATGCCATCTGTCCAACATGAATCAAGCTTGGTAATCTCATAAAAGTATAGAATATCTCTCCGATAATCAGGAATACCTGCAGAATGCAACTGATCAACTGAATTTGATTGCGTGATTACTTTGTGAGATAAGAAAGTCAGTCCAAGACTACCAAAATGTTTTTGTTTCTATTGCGTAGGCAGCTCTAAGGAACGAGCAATTCAGGAAATAAACCCATTAGCTGACCGTCAGAACGACTTTCTATATATTTCAGCAATAGACCCCATCTCGACATGGACGGAGAAGAGAAAACAGTCTTGAAAGAGTGAAGTTAAACTTATTTAAATCTTATTAAACTCAATTTTGTTACCTATTTCAGCAGAGTAACTTTAAAGTTTGAGGTCATCTTTTTTTTAATCTTATCACTTGCAGGGGTGTATTAATTTATTTCCACAGTGCAAAGTTCTGTATTATATTCAGACCGAAGTGTAAAGACGCATACAAGTGGTTGCAATACTACTGAGTACTGAATCTTAACATTCCAAAGTAGACAACAATAATAAATAAGCGGTTTGCAACGGTCAACGGATGAGATTGCTGCGCTCTTCCACTCAGCCCACGGGTCTCAGTCTCTCCTCATACGCCCTCATAGGGGGCGCAAATGCAGTCAAAGCCTCGCTGCTACCTTTGCCCGAAGCTCTTTCAGAACAGTGCTCCGAGAACATGCACGTGAGCGATTCACGCTTGCTCCATTCTCTCCCTGAAGTGAAGACGTGCAGCGACAGCAGACGCTTGGCTGTCACATTTAACAGTGCAGATCTACTTGGTTTGTCGCGGGTGTCTCCATCTTCGCCCCTGGTCGCAACTCGTCGTAGAGCGCACAATGCCCCATTCCCTATCCAAACACACCTGAGGCCACACAAACTGCCAACAAGCAATCTCTTTTAATATGTTTTCTTTGTTTTCAATAAAGTCTACGATTAAAAATCACCAAAATTGAAAGTATCCTTCACAATGATACTTAAAAATAATTCCGCTGGCAGAGACCATAGCCCGCTGCCATTCAGGTATCACCAGTCTCACGTAACTAATTCAAACACCGATTGCAAATTACGTCCAGTCCAGTCCTGGCTCACAAAAAGAACTTAACTTAAAATGAAGCATTAAATTACATATAATTGGCAGCTCCCACGATGTGCCTCGGGATGTCTGTCCCTGCCGGATGCGCGTGTGCAGTGTCAGCGTGTGGAAGTATGTTATCCTTCGTTCCCACCATTTCGCAATATTGTGCAATTCTCGGCGCGTGTGCAGCGAAAGCACTTTATGAAGCCACGAAGAACAATCATTCCTTAACGGATAGTGACCCAAAGCAAACATATTTATAATAAATTTCACAAAAAAATATCATCAGAGTTAATTAAAACACGATTTTAATTTTTTTTTGTGTACAAGTTATGAACCGTAGATGGAAATACAAATATTCTTACATAAAACAGTTTATTTTCATAAAGATTTCGTTAATAGTTAAATTATATAATAACTCTTTTGATACCGTTCGATTTTTATGCGGCTGGTTTTCAACTACCAGAAAGAGGCGTGGGAGGTATGATCATATACGAGTATATACAGAAATGAACAGAATCACTTTCTGATCAATTTTTATTGAGTCCGTCCGCCTGTCCATCTGTGGCCACTTTTCGAAAGTATTGTCTGTACAAAGATACAGACCCAGATGGCTATATGAGCCGGTTTAGATAAGGACCACGCCTAGCACCCATACATGCAACTTTTTTCACTTTTTTAAAAAGATTATAACTTCGCTGTAATCGGTGGAATATCCCTGCAATTTGGTGGTTATGTCGATGTGGGTCCTAATAAGGAAGAAATGAGAAGCAACGGTTGGACACTATGAAGCCAACTGCCAGAAATGGGGTCGATCAGAGAAAGGAATCGCCCACTTTCGATATAAGGAACTTCTGATCTAAAATTAAAATTAGCCTACCTATGCTCGTATTAATGGTGTAGGAATAAGAATTGGGTCCATAAGAGTGTGTGTGTAAACAAAGCAGATCATACTTCTACTGCCACGCCCACAATTTGCCAAAAATCATGACATGGTTTCTATTAAATGTTTATTGACGAAATTTCACAGGAAGTTTGCGGGTACTAACATTAAACACAAAAAATGGGCGGGTTATTTTTGTAGCCATGCTCCCTATTGACATATTTTTATAACCTACGACCTATACACAATGTTTTTGGGTGAAATTTATATTAGTACGTATATTGACGCTGCAAAGCCATTCACAAGAAATGGGGACGATCAGATAAAGATCACGCCTCCCTTCGTTATAATCAACCCAGGGTACCGTACCAAAAACGACTCTAAATATACTCCTAATGGTGATATCTGAGTAGGTTAGGTTGGGTTATCGTGGTAGCCAGTCTAGAGACCAACTCACTCAGACCACTATGGGTCCATTGTGATACCACCGCGTAACAACGCACCTCTGATTTACTCGTCAAACCATTTCGAAGTCCTAATAAAGCGCAGGATTTGTTTGATGTCTGAGTAACACATCGCCCTTGCTTAACTCACACCCACATGTAAGGTAAAGGGTATTTCGAAATGGGTCAAACCCAACTTCAGACTTCCTTACTCGTTTTGTTACATTATAATTCAAGGTACCTTTGGCTTAAAATCTATGAATTCTTTTATGAGTTTTTCATTTTTATATTGGTATATCATTTATATTATTAACAGGATAATCTGATATTCCAAATTTGAATTAAACATCTAATATATCCTTAGAGATAAATTTGGTTTATTATTATCTTTTGGATTCATATATTTATAGTGGAAACCCTACTTTTTATTTTGATAATTGAGAGGATTGAAAATCTGATGTAAATCAGTTTGGTTTAAAATGTATGAATGCATTTGAATAGCAACCGATCGTCCGTGAAATAGGAAGCACAATAAAAATGCGATTTTCTATTTAAGATGTGCAACAACAACAACTGAAACAAATTTTGATCAAATTATACTCATTAATAGCAATATATTCGTCCACCATGACTGATAAAATTTCAATATTACACTATTCAGGAGATATTCTAGTAATGAGCTTTCCTTATTTTTGGTTTACGTAAAGTTTTTGATATACGAGTACGAACAGAAAGGAAAATCATTATGTTCATCATGTACATTGAGAATATTGACGATCAACCTCCAGAAAATAACCCATATTTGAATTAGTTGGAATATCATGTGAATTTGAGGTATCAATATCTGTAGTCCACTGAAATCCCAACTGGGGTACATATTCAGGCCTTCCTCAACCATATAAAATGTTAGCATCTAAGAACTTCAGGCATTCTGATTGGTTTATGTATTAAAGTGCTAAAACTAATAAGGGAACTAGTACGAGGTGCCAGGGCTTTCAACTTGACTTTATTATCTAAATTATAATGTTATCTTGGACTTTATTTATTAATTTAAAGTATTTACAAAGTTATTTATAGAGTTTAAATAATTGACAGGAACTTCAGTTAACATGTTCGATGGTGTGCTTGATGCAAACTGTCTTTTTCTAATATTTCCTAGATTGCGGCATTTATTTAAAAGATGGTCAGCTGAGGGTGTTTTACCACAAAAAGGGCATTCTTATTGCGAACCACCTGTGAAGACCGATTCTAACTCGGACATAGCGACTAGCTAGCTGGCACGATGTAGTATTCGGTTAGAACGCTGGTTTGCATGTGCCATTGAGGGTAGTATAGCGATGGGTAAGGCGTTTCCATTCTGCCGTTTTCAAGTTGCTTAAGTGCGCCTTTATCACAATTTGCATATATTTACTTCTACATAAGCCTGGAACATATCGCGTATTCCCGATGAAATCAACAGTGCAGTGCATCAGCAAACTCGTTGCCAGTTACGCCCGTAACACATTATTGTGCATTAATAGATAAGTCGATGTTTTAATAGTTCAGGATGACTTTATTTAATTGTTCGAAGGCTATTATATATAATACTACCGACAAAAGAGGCCCTTGAGGGATGCCATCGTTTAGTGGCACCAGTCATCCTTACCCCAATATAATCCGCTTTGCCAACATTTTATCTAAAGCTTTAATCATGCATGAGATTGGGGAAATCAGTCCATATCGATTAATATCCTGCGGAGTCTTTGTAGGCTTGGGTATAGGCAGAATGATGCCTGACTGCCAGACATGGCACCAGGTGTAAACATAATTTTCTATGTTGACATAACTTTTCTTTAGCCAGTTCCGGTATGATACGCGGTCGAGCCGGGTGTTTTAGGTTTAGTATGAGTTAAATACCGCAAATTCCAATTCCATTGCTTTAAATTTGGTTTCCAAGATTTGCTGCACAGATAGATGGGAATGTCTGTGGGGCTGTGAAATCAAATTATTCATTTATGTGTGATACTCAGTTGAAATATTATTGTGAAATGATTATGTTGATCCCCTGTTGGGGATGTTAGTAAGGGCTTATTGCAAATGATGGACATTGTGCGGCTTTTTGTGAGCCCATCTTTCAGGTGAATTCCTCCGGCCTCTGGCGTTTGGATTCAAAAACTCACTTTCTAAAAAACGCGTTAGTTGTTTGTGCTCTATTAGTAATGCAATGCTTGAGTTGTGCCAGCACCGTTGATTGCACCTCTCCTCTCAGTTTATTTAATTCAGTATTCCACCAATGAGTGGTAGGTCTACCATGCCTGGCTTTACTATGTTTTCGCTGATCTAATTGCTTGGTGACTTTGGCACTCGCTTGATTAACATTCTGCAAGTATTTATTACGTTCAGTTTGATATAAAATCTAATCTGGTTTTAGACTTCGGTGATGTTTTTTTAGATGCACAACTGACTTCAGTAATAAATTTGGTCAGAAAAGGATAATGATTACTCCCACAGTGACAGTCACCAACATTGCAACTGCATCTACGCGCTGAGCTGGGAAGAAACGAGTGTGAATGTACTATGCGTAGTAAAGAGTGTGGGTGATCAGGACAGGAAGATTCTCAGAGAGAAGAGGATCTTAAATATATATACCTCTTGCGTTAGCAATATTGGGGCTCCAGAGAGGGACTCAGTATTTCAAATCACCTGTTAAAGTGATTTGTGAATGGACTTGACTACTGAGATTATCTCGTCTGTTGTAATGTTTTGATTTTGGGGGAGTATATTTCGGGATTATTGTAGATTTGACACTTCAGTTTATCTATATTGCTAGTGAGGGAATATTGGAGCTTATAGCTGAAGGGAATATGTCGCTTGGCGAGGATTCCCACACTTTGCATAGATGACTGATCAGTGGAAAAATGAGAGAAGTAGGGAAATAGAGATGAATGTGGGTTTTTTGTATACATTTAGCATCCGGGTTGATGCCTTTGTTTAATAATGAAATTATTATATTAGCCATTCATTCGTACTGCTTAAAGAATATTTGAAATGCGCCAAATACACATGTCTATGTACCTAAGTTGAGTATGTGCATGCATGTCCGTATGTGTATATAAAATATATATTTATATACGGATATAAGAATATTGATTATTATTATGGTGAGTGGTCGCAGTTGTCGGGTATACTGGATCAGTTTGTGTTTGAATAATTACTTTGAGAGAAGGTTTTTTTGTGGTCTTGGGAATAATAATAATATACACTACAATGCTCTGTTCATTATCTTTGGTCTGGGTTTGCTGTTGAGCTCTTTGATTGTTTCTCAGGAGAGCAAAATGACGAGTTACTGTTATTTGCAGGTGAATCGTTACTGGGTGAGTTGGTTGTTGTTGGGAGAGGTGTATAAGAGGATGTGAAGTGTTGTTGGATGTCTTTTGAAGAAATACTTTCTGGGTTGAAGCGGGGAGTAGGTCGGGCGTCCTTTGTGTTGTGTGGAACGGTCTTGTGAGCAGGATGAGCTGCAATTATTTTGCTCCTGTTTACTGTTGGAGTTGATATCTTTCATTTGTTTCAATTTATGGAGAGGCAACGGTTGAATAGATTTTGAGGAAGGTGAATCTGTTGTTTACTGTCTCTATAAATTGTATGTTCCGCGTATTTTCCATTGTTTGTTCGGTTGTTTTCAAATTTAGTATTTCTCTTTGTTTCAAAAATGTCTCGCATTGTTCGGATGAGGAGAAGTGGTCGTCAAAACCAAATACGAAATGTTAGATATACACTTGTATATGATATCAATACAAACTTATGATCCCAAATGCATAAAGAATCAAAGTGAATAAGCAATTTATACCCACACACAAAATATGTTCTTCACAGTATAGAAATTAAGAATGGTAGTTTTGCTGACTCCCCTGTATTTAAGCAACATTTCAATATTTTGTACTAAACAGGGGAATGTCGCATATTCCGAAAATGTGGTCTTTGGTCAAAACAATTGGGACACTTTGTACATGCCCCATCTTAAGGGAAAGAGGGGAAGCTTGCAGTTTGGATAGAGTGGAGCATTATTGTAGTGCTTTGTTGATCCAGAACTTGGCATAATCGTGCATCTTATTGGGTTGGGAATATACTCCCGGTTTTGATTTTTCTGCTATGAAATGTAAATTTTTGTTGCTAAATTGTAAAGATCAAAAGTTAACAAATCCACTCTAGTAGGCTTGGTTGTACCGTTGACAAATTTCATTCATTTATAAGCTACAACAATTATTTCCGATTTTAGTTCTCGGACAATTGGTTCGTCAGCAATAATTTTCTGAATATTCCGTGTTAGGTAACACCGAGAAAATGTCTTCTCGTGTAGGAAGCGAATTTCCAATTATCCCATTGAATGAACGTGCAGAATCATATGGGAGAACACATTTTCTTGTTACTATATTGGAAATCTTTCGGAGGTAGGAATTGTGGAATATATAGCATCTTCTCCTGTTATAGAAAGTTTCGGCGCATCTTCACCATTATATGATCTTAATATATTTAATTTATTGTTAAAGGAGCAGTTGGTGTAAAAGCTGAAAGCACCGGTCAATATTTTGTTCTGCCCCTTTCATCTTTATGCATCACACCCTCAAAGTCTGGATTTTTGGGAAACGGTACATCGATTTGCTTCTTATACTCGTAGTTTGTATTCTTTTACATTCTATTTTATGAACTGTGAAGGAGATGTGACGACTTCTATCGTCGTCTAACAACAGCAGCAGATTTATATGCCAGCGTTGTTCTCCTATTATAAGGTAATGAAGTCCGAATACATATTTTGATACATATTCCGCACCGAAAACGTAAATGATAAATGTGCATTGATTTAGGAAGTTTTCTTGCCATCTGCTAAAAATGTTTTACGATATAAGAGCCCACACTCCTTATTCTCGTACACATGCATATATTTCGGAAGCATTTTTACTATTTTGAAATATTCATTCATATATGGCGCAACTTTCTTGTATTTGATGATGACATTCCCGCTATCACTCGTGCTGATGTCACTAACTTCACTGAATACCATTCCTGATGTTATTGAAAGAATGGCAATGCATCTTGACAAACCTTCTATCCAATAGATAAAGATAATAATAATTAAATATAAGAAAAAAAATCATGGCGAATGATAGTTGATTATAGAGTTGAATGCGGGTCTGCATACCTAGCTATGGTTCGGTCTAGTCCACGGAAACTAGATGTGGGTTTGCAGTCTCTTCTTGCAGCGAAGGTCGTACACAAATTTGAATGTACCCAGGATTATATAGTCAAAAAGATGAAAACCAGCGAAATTCTATTTATATAATGCAGCAAAAATAAAGAAAAATGCTTCGGGAGTTCCGGATGGACAGCTTTCAACTATAAAGTGGGGAGCTCGATGCCATTTGCCCCACTGTCTTAACCCACCCATCCTGTCAGTGAAATTCACGTATGATTTCATTAACCCTCTCTGTATATCAGCAACCTGTGTTCCCTACGATTGTCCATTGGTTAGGGAAAATGGAGGTCCTGGTCTTTTGGGTAATAGGCCAATGAACAAATACATGTGCTAGTAGAAGCGTAGATGAATTGCAAATATGGCATAGTGGCTGTAGATCTCTATGTGGGTTATATTTGGGTGTATGAGTCTAACTCTAATGAAGCAGGTATTCATGGCTGTGGTAGTGGAAGTCGGAAGGTGCAGCGCTATTCTAGATGGGTTGATCATTTTGTAGGTATGATTGATGCATTCCATTCTTCTTAAATTTCATCCATAAGTATTTCTTTATTAGTTGTAATTGTGTGTTTTTTGGAGAAAGCAGGAGAGGTTTGGAGTGGATGCTTAATTGCTTTTTGCGGCTTCGTCTGCATACTCATTCCCTGCTAAACCTGCATGTCCAGGCATCCACATCAACTTCTACCTTTCATTTTGATTAATTGATGCTGATCGAATTTGCGATATTTCATCATTGTTATTGTTGAGGGATTTTATTGCGGTATGGACGGATTTACCGTCAGTGCAAACTACAAACTTTCCTCGATTGGATTTGGTAAATTTTAAGCATGTTAGAATCGCTTGAACTTCGCATGCAAAGAACTAGCTTTGGGAAACTGAACTCCCACATATGCAGTAGAGGGAAATGAGAAATCTGATAGCTTAGCAAAACAAGCCGCGGCCTCTCAGTACAACGGCCCTGAACCCTTTTGCGGGCTATCATCCAACACTATTGGAGGTCTGCTGAAGAAGTGCACAGATGCAAAAAGAAGTTAAATCTGAAAAAATCTTCCGGGATTCAGACAGTCCAAAGCTCATCTGGGAGATCTTAATCCTAAAATAAATAAGGAGGCGACACACATGTCTCAGAGTAAGTTGAGAATCTTCACAGTCACTTTAAGGGGACATTGTAGACTCATGGGATTTGGAAAATAAGGGGTGATAACAACAGTCGTGGGAGTGAATTACTCAACGTATTCTGCTAAAATTCCACCTTAGGGGAATACCGAGTGAAGTATTTGTGGATCCACGTGACGGTAGGTAGGTAGGTAGGTTGAGTAGTCGCAAAAACACATACTTAGGATTGACCCTTAGTGATACCGCATGAGAAACAAGTCAAATTCCCTTTGAAAAGTCGAGCCGTTTTATGTAAATGTTGATGGAGCTAATTTTCTTATTTGGAATGTCTCCCAGAGAATACAAAAATTATTCACCCAGAGTGTCTATCTCCTTTTGCACAGCGCTAGACACGTACATATCGGGTGTTCGATAGACTCTTACTCCCTCTGATCCATGCAACTCCTGCCAAAGACATTTGAGGCAATTCCGTATACGTAGGATCGGTCTGAAATCTATACTCCGAGTTCTACTGATGGAGCTCTTTGTGCAATTTCTCCATTTGTACCCTTTGGGAGTTACACCAAAAATGGTTATCGTTGCTCATTTAATCGGTTGAAATGAACTTAGGGGAGCTTCGCGGTAACAATATCCCACAACACAAAGCGCTTCGGTAACTATGGAGGACACAACTAAAAATGGCTACCGTTGTTGCCTTCATGGACTTTCACCTCCACTATTTTATTCGTTGTATCTTCTGCTCACATCAAACGGTCTAAAATTACAATAAATTCAGCTAATTCCTCTTTGGGGACCTTGCAAATCCACTCGTACAATGAGCGTTGTGCACATATGGGGACAAGAGAAAGTGGGAGTTACCCATTGAAATGATTACCTTTAAAACTTTAGGGAAAAGAGGGGATTGGATATATCGACACATCCACACTTCACTTTTGGAACGAACTTTAGTCAAAGAACGCCGATTGCAACCGTAGTGCTACCAGTTGGTGCCGCGATCGCTTCAGTGAACGGTTTAAAAATGCAACTGCTCAGGAAACTTTTAATTTTAACAATCTCAACTCTATTCCGAGACGATGCGTGTGGAGCTGAAATAACTCAGTTCGGGAGTGAATTTTACAAAGTGTTGGAGAGAGTGCACTCCGAGCATCCTTTTATGACCACTTTCCTACAGCGGAGACAAGACTGCGATTGCGTGGCTGACAATTTGCAGCTCCATTTCAAGTCACCGTATGTAGTCTACGGAGCTAATGACACCATTTATTTGAAGGGGAATTTCAGTAGCGCACTTTTGGCTATTGTGTGCATGAATACCATAAAAGATACAGAGCTCCTGAAAAAATTGGCTGCCAATCTACAACATATGCGCACCACCAGGATCATCATCACAATCAATGAGGAACTTATGGAGAACAACCAGGATGGCCTCATTGAACTGTTTGAACACTGCAAGGCACTAAGACTGCTAAACGTGAACTTATTCCATCGGGATTTCTACAAAACGAGCCGATTTCACAGTTATACCCAATTTCCTGAATTTCAGTTGGAAAATCATATTTTTTCCGAGAGCACGATTTTCTTTCCATATCGCTTGAGTGATCTCAAGGGAAAAGTATTAGTGACAATTCCTGATCAAGTTGTACCACGGACTATTGTGTATAATGATGCTTCGGGACTTCAGCAAATGAGTGGGTATGTTGGAAACTTTTTTCGAACATTTGCTGAGCAATACAACTGTTCTTTCAAGTTCCCATTTAATATCTCTGCCCGCGAACTGGTGTCAATCCATAACTTTTTATTGTATGCACGGAACGAAACTGTCGACATTCCGGCTGGTCTATCTTCACTACATCAAGACGTAAATATTCATGAGCACAGTTATCCCTTGGAAGTTATCAAATGGCTCAATATGCTTCCGGTTGAACCGTCAGTGCCCATCAATCGTTTACTGGTGTCGGTCTTCACCGTTGAATTTATGCTCATCGTTCTGGTGCAAAGTTTATTATTATCGCTTCTGCTAGTGATGCAAACTACTCCGAGGGACAATACTGACAGCCGTACAAGTCAACTATTAAAAATACTCTGCAATGAAGCCACCCTAAGGGGGACACTGGGTCAACCTTTTGAGATGCCGCGGAAAACTAAACTTCGCACTAAGGTCACCTACATTTTGTTATTCATCGCTGGAATTTTTGTCACCACCAGCTATTCGGCCAATTTGTCGTATCTGCTTACGTCACGTCCTCAATTAAATACGATTATGAGCTATGAAAACCTTCTACAGAGTGACTTAAAAATTTTAATACAAGAAGATCATATAAGGCAAATTAAAATGTACCGTGGTGAAGAATTTTGGGACCAGTATCAGTCTGCGTATAAAATAACAACAAATTTCACCGAGTTCATCGAAGCACGCAATACTTTCAACCAGAGTTACGGGTACCCCCTAATAACATCCGTTTGGCCATGGCTTGACGAGCGACAAAAGTACTTCTCTCAGACACTTTTTCGACTGTCTGATGAACTCTTCTACTCCCAGTACTTCATTACAAGTATACCCATGAATGAGAATTCCTTCTATAAGGAACCACTAAATCGACTTATTGGACGTGTCCTCGATTCTGGTCTTTTCCAGCATTGGTTAACGATGTCCTTCTATGATATGCTCAAGTTGGACAGCATATCGCTTGATGACATGAGTGCACCGCGAACTGCTCGACCTTTCAACTTAAATGATTTCTTTTGGATTTGGATTCTCTACTGCTCCTCGATGTGTGTTTGCGTGCTGGTGTTTTTGTTTGAGAAATTTATGTTTCGAAAGAAATGCATCACCATTAATTTTAAAAAGTTGTGGCGCTGTAATCACCTTTCCAAATTATACTCGTACATAAAAGGAAAGAATGAAAAGCAAGATAAGTAAATATACATTCCTTCCCATATATATATCCAGTTATGTATGGGAAGGAATTGTGGGCATGGCAGTGGCCACTCTGCTCCTTTTCCACAGGGCTTACGAGGCACCAACAGTTTAAATAATAAGAGCACCACATTAATTCGTTGTTGTTCAAATTAAAATTAATGATATCACCAACCATTTTGAAAAATTTATTAATAAGAAAAGTCGAATACCTTAAATTCAACCACTGCGTTTACTTCCACCATGAGAACTGTACTCCCCAAATCTGTTTTTAAGATGGTACCAGCAGAACCTTTCCCTCTACAAAAATAAACTTGCTGCATTTCGAGCAGGCCACTTGGACTACGATCGGTTTGCAGTGCACTGTGCGACGTACTTTGGTTGGTATATTTTCACACTCTGATCACACCGAGACCGAGACCTGTTCCTCTTGCACGCAGTCGAATACTGGCTTACAATATGTTTTTCTATATAAATATATACAGGGGCTCCAGCGATCTCCGTAAGCGAATCTGTCTTTCATTTCGTCAAAACAATGGTCAAAATGTGAATAATCGGTTCCGAGGAAGACGAAGTGGGAAAGGTAACGGGTTTAGTATTATGAGATGCGAAAAGAGTTTGGATAACTGACTATCTGGAAACGAAAATCTATTATAGACGAGTGCATTACTTCTGTACCAGCTGAATGTACCCATTTCATAAAGCGGCCTAGTTGAAGTAGGAATAAAATATTCTTCCACCATAACGCAGCGATGGTGCTTTCATGTGCTTCATTTGCTAAAAAAAATTGGCCAGTTGCGGTTCCAGTTTCGTATTCGAATGACTTTTAACCTGTTTTCAAAAATGAAACCTATCCTAACCGATAGCATCCAAATAATTACGTCATAGCGTCAGAACTGGCTTTTATGAGGAGCTTCCGAATGATCATGTCGTGAGTGTGATTTAGAAGCAAAAGGAAAGATCTGGAACTGTACTGAGCTTGGGGGAGAATTTGTGGAAAATTGAAACGCTTCTCTGTATTTTGATCTGAAAAAGATTTCAGCGCATGTGGGCAGCAGCGTGGGCATCCCTGCTATTCAATTCAGAAAGTGTTTATGGGCTGGGAGGGGAATTTTGTTATTTGTTATTCGGCGCGTGAAAATTTGGAATGGATGAAAATTTCTACAAATTTTCCCCATTCCATTTTGGGAACTTCTGTTTTATTGTTGCAATGCTGATGAACTATGAGAAGCAATTGAATAGTTGGGAAATACAGTTGGTGAACTTTTGGGGAAGAACCACAAAAAAGCCTCTTCATATATTCTATTCTGCTTGAAGAAGAGCACCAACAACAAAAACATCAATAAATGCAATAAACTCTTATACACACGAATTCAATTCGAGACACCTCGAAAGAAGCGAGGAATTCCCCAATGTTTCAGATGTCAATATTGCGGACACACCAAGCGATACTGGAATCGTAGCCCACAATCCATAAAATGTACAGCAAGTCACCTTACATCCGACTCTTCCCGCAAAATCGGCGAGATATTCGATGTGTGCTCTGCGAAGGCAATCGCCCAGCAAATCACACGAAACTGCAACAAAAGTCTTTCCCAGCACTCAGAAGCAGAGAAGTGAGGAATATTAACTTGGAATCGCCACAAAGATCAGCCCCACGAACATCAACATCGTATGCAAATATAGTACGAAACAGTACTCCAGCAGAAGTCAATACTAACCAAACTATTCCGGTTAACAATCCAAGTATTCAACTCAACTAAGATACGTCCGACCTAAAAAGCATGGGGCAAGTGAGTACATTACTACAAGTACAAATATGTCCAAATGAACAAACCCTGCAATTTGGAATGACAACGGCCTCAGCCGTCATATCCATGAAATTGCCGCTTTCTTAGCAGATAAAAATATTGACGTAATGTCAATATCGGAAACACTTTTCACAGGAAAAAGTTAAGTAAGCATTCTGCAATATGACATTATACCACAACTCACCCAGCAGGCACTGCGCGTGGTGGCACTGTTGTAATTATTGGTAACAGCATGGCCCACGTGGAGCCGAAGGTTATCAAAGAGAATTCCTGTAATCAATGGGCATAACAGTTGACGATTATAAAGGATCCATAACAATTGTAGCGGTATATTATCCTCCTAACCATCCTGTTAAATGTGAACAACCTCGGATCAAGATTCATCGCTGGGGGCGACTATAATGCCAAACATCCGCACTGGGGCTCTAGAATAACAACTCTTACAGGGGCCGTAACATATATAAAGAAACCCAACAAAACAGCCTGTCCCGCTTATCAACGGATGAGCCAACCTTCCGGCCAATGGGCAGAAACAAGCTCTGAGTGTTATCGACTTTTGTGTACCCAAACGTGTGTCAAAAACAAATACTTCTGTGCAGTCCTGCCTGGACCTGTCATCAGAGCACTCTCCGGCTATTCAAACAGTAAGTTGCGAGGTTCACAGCAAGCCATAAACAATATGTTTCCTCAACAAAAGCACTATCTGGGAGATCTTTAGACGAACCTTTATTGGGACCCTGGCCACTAATGTTGCTTTAACGACCAGAATAAAGATGCCTGATGATACGAGCTGCTTGATCTTCCACATTGGAACTTAGCAACAGTCATAACCATCATAATGTAAGCCAGGCTGTAAGGGAGAAACTACAATAAAGGCGTAGACTGCGTCGAATTTGGGCAATGACTAGAAGTCCCAGTGACAAAACACGGTACAATCGGGCTAAAAAGCAACTGAAAAATGTATTACAGAGAACGAAAAATAGAGAAAAACAAAGTTACCTCAGCAGCTTGTCTCCTTCACAGGCCCCAGATTATTCGTAATGGAAAGCCACCAAAAAATTAAATCAACCAACACCGTATCTGCCACCTATTAAGACGAAAAATGGCGGGTGCGTCAGATCTGACAAGGAAAAGCACACATTTGCTCTTCTTTCATCGGAAGTATTTTTTTTATCGAACGGAGGAAAAATCTTCGAAAAGTTACGAGGGGATGCGCACCGCCAAATCGTGACAGATTTTTACTCCCTAACCTAACTGTTACGCTAAGCCACGAATGGCTGCAAAGCGATTTAAGAAGGGTATTAATCAGATATACAAAGTTATACAAAGAGAACTACTCGCGGTTTGAAAGAACAAGTGTTAATTTATATTTCAACATAAGTTTGGATTCATTCCAACAAATCACCTCCGAAAGTAAATTGAAATCTTGACACGGACTACGAAACGCCGCAAAGTCCAAATAGTTTCGATTACAAGGATTTCGATAGCAGGACCATTAGAGCACTACTAAGCAAAAAACTACATTTGATTTCGCCACCCAACAGGCTGAACACAAAACATGCATTAAGCATTGTTCTACGGGTTTGAAGAGAGAGGCTACGAATAAGTTTAAGACGACTCACATAAAAGTGAAGTTGAAAATTGGAAATCCATGTAAAAGAACGTAGGCAAAACAATCAGAACCGCTTTTGAACTGATTCGATAGCATCAGAGTAACAGGCGTATTTAGGACACCGAACAACACTTGCGTATTCTAATGATGGCGTCTTTGAACTCCTTTGCCCAACATATTACGGAGCCTATATTCAGAGGAGTTTTGTTAACTATAGTCCCAACGTGTTTACCAAAAGAAAGGTTTTGTTCAAAGGTCACACCTAAGTCGCGCATATGATCAATGGATAACCATGGTTTGAATAACAATGAAGTAAGAAATGAGCAGAGTGGGATGATCTGTAAAAACACATATATTTGCATGCCTTGCAGTTTAGTTGCATACAATGTATGTTGCACCGGTCACCAAGGACATTTAAATCATCTTGAAGCAACTGCGATTCGTTGGGGTTATCATATGGATGAACAATTTTCACGTAATCAGCAAACATAAGAATGCTACAATGGATATGCGTGAAGGAAGGTCATTTATACAAATCGAAAGTAGTAAGGGACCTGGTGGCTACCTTGCGGCATGGCGGAAGACGCAGGAAATTCATCAGAAAACAATCCTTTAAATATCACCTGTTGGGTACGTTGTGACAAATATGAATTTGCCCACTTTAAAAGTAATGGTGAGAAAACAACCTAGAGAGGTTGAGGAGAAGAAGTCTATGGTTTACGTCATCAAATGCTTTACCAAAGTCAGTGTCAATAACATCGGTTTTCATACGCTTAACAAGAAAAGTCCAGTAGATAAGTGACAGTTGACTTCCAGACAGGAAACCATGCCCCTGGGAACTCACAAACGTATGAGCATAGAACGAAATTTGGGGTGTTCGATTGCCTCCAACAACTTAGGAAGAATTCTATGTTTCGCAATCCCACGGTAATTGGATATGAAACTTTTCCATATGTCGGGAAAATGCCCGTATAGAAGAGAAGTACTAAAGAGCTTAGTAATAGGAGAGACAAGCTCAATACAACACTGCCTAAGGATAAAAGCAGGGCTTAAGTTGGGACCTGAAGTAAAAGACGATTTCAGCTGAGACAAATGGCTGAGCTCAAGTCCTCATCAATAATGAGCTGATCACTATGGCAGGTTGCATAGAGAAAGGAATTAGAAGTACTCAGAACCTTCGTATGAAGTTTCGTTTACGAATCTTGCTCAGTGGCCCCAGAAATAAATATTGGTCAATTGTGGGCGTGGCGCTGGTAATAATCTTGCCATATTTTGGTATAATCAGTGTTTGAATTACTTACGTGAGACTGGCGGATACCTGAATGGCAGCGGGCTATGGTCTCTGCCAGCGGAATTATCTTTAAATGTCATTGTGAAGGATACTTTCAACTTTGGTGATTTTTAATCGTAGACTTTATTGATAACAAAGAAAAATATTAAAATAGATTGCTTGTTGGCAGTTTGTGTGGTGTCAGCTGTGTTTGGATAAGGAATGGGGCATTGTGCGCTCTACGACGAGTTGCGACCAGGGGCGAAGATGGAGACACCCGCGACAAACTAAGTAGATCTGCACTGTTAAATGTGACAGCCAAGCGTCTGCTGTCGCTGCACGTCTTCACTTCAGGGAGAGAATGGAGCAAGCGTGAATCGCTCACGTGCATGTTCTCGGAGCACTGTTCTGAAAGAGCTTCGGGCAAAGGTAGCAGCGAGGTTTTGACTGCATTTGCGCCCCCTATGAGGGCGTATGAGGAGAGACTGAGACCCGTGGGCTGAGTGGAAGAGCGCAGCAATCTCATCCGTTGACCGTTGCAAACCGCTTATTTATTATTGTAGTCTACTTTGGAATGTTAAGATTCAGTACTCAGTAGTATTGCAACCACTTGTATGCGTCTTTACACTTCGGTCTGAATATAATACAGAACTTTGCACTGTGGAAATAAATTAATACACCCCTGCAAGTGATAAGATTAAAAAAAAGATGACCTCAAACTTTAAAGTTACTCTGCTGAAATAGGTAACAAAATTGAGTTTAATAAGATTTAAATAAGTTTAACTTCACTCTTTCAAGACTGTTTTCTCTTCTCCGTCCATGTCGAGATGGGGTCTATTGCTGAAATATATAGAAAGTCGTTCTGACGGTCAGCTAATGGGTTTATTTCCTGAATTGCTCGTTCCTTAGAGCTGCCTACGCAATAGAAACAAAAACATTTTGGTAGTCTTGGACTGACTTTCTTATCTCACAAAGTAATCACGCAATCAAATTCAGTTGATCAGTTGCATTCTGCAGGTATTCCTGATTATCGGAGAGATATTCTATACTTTTATGAGATTACCAAGCTTGATTCATGTTGGACAGATGGCATCTGCTATTAGTCAAGTGTCATAAAGATATAGCGCCCACACTAACCATTTTGAATGATATCGCAGTGGCATTTAAACCTTGGGATAAAAGTCAGTATCCCGTAGCTTCATTCTATCAGAACATAAGGTTTCAATATGGTTTTAACAATAATGTGAATAAAGACCACATCAAACTATCTTTTAGTTCATTTGCAAACTGAAAGCAGCTCCTATAAGAGTGATTTAAAAGCAAAGTGATACCAGTGGAACTCTTGAACTGAATATAACGTTGTTCTCAACCCCTGAAGTGAATTGCTGCTTAATAAAGTTACTTTTACTAAAAAGGACATAATGAAGGAAATGCTATGCTTGGCAGTATCCCGTGAGTCGAGTAATTTAGATAAACCAATTTTCGATCCAAAATTGATGTACAAAAATGTTTGTTTCTTTTCACATTTTCCAGTGGGGGTTCCGGAGGAACATATACTAATTCCAATCATTGCGATCGAAACACTGATAGAATAAGTAGACTTTAAGCGAAAAGGACTACAAATATCCAGGCGGTTTATAAGGTTTCTCACCCCTTCTCATTTAAATAATTAACTTGATTTATTTGCCGCCGCCTTCTGTGGTCTATTGGTAAGCATGCAAGACACACACTCAGACGGCCGCAGGTTCAAATCCCGCCCCAGGCTTGGCCTCAAAAATGCTTCTTTCTAAAAAATCCTTTTCTTTTTGAGTCGAAAGCCTCAGTAGCTAGTGCATTCCCCCAACCTAACCATAATAATGGTGTAAGATATAATAATAATCTTATATTTAATTATTATTATCTTTATCTATTGGATAGAAGGTTTGTCAAGATGCATTGCCATTCTTTCAATAACATCAGGAATGGTATTCAGTGAAGTTAGTGACATCAGCACGAGTGATAGCGGGAATGTCATCATCAAATACAAGAAAGTTGCGCCACATATGAATGAACATTTCAAAATAGTAAAAATGCTTCCGAAATATATGCATGTGTACGAGAATAAGGAGAGTGGACTCTTATATCGGAAAACATTTTTAGCAGATGGCAAGAAAACTTCCTAAATCAATGCACATTTATCATTTACGTTTTCGGTGCGGAATATGTATCAAAATATGTATTCGGACTTCATTACCTTATAATAGGAGAACAACGCTGGTATATAAATCTGCTGCTGTTGTTAGACGACGATAGAAGTCGTCACATCTCCTTCACAGTTCATAAAATAGAATGTAAAAGAATACAAACTACGAGTATAAGAAGCAAATCGATGTACCGTTTCCCAAAAATCCAGACTTTGAGGGTGTGATGCATAAAGATGAAAGGGGCAGAACAAAATATTAACCGGTGCTTTCAGCTATTACACCAACTGCTCCTTTAACAATAAATTAAATATATTAAGATCATATAATGGTGAAGATGCGCCGAAACTTTCTATAACAGGAGAAGATGCTATATATTCCACAATTCCTACCTCCGAAAGATTTCCAATATAGTAACAAGAAAATGTGTTCTCCCTTATGATTCTGTACGTTCATTCAATGGGATAATTGGAAATTCGCTTCCTACACGAGAAGACATTTTCTCGGTGTTACCTAACACGGAATATTCAGAAAATTATTGCTGACGAACCAATTGTCCGAGAACTAAAATCGGAAATAATTGTTGTAGCTTATAAATGAATGAAATTTGTCGACGGTACAACCAAGCCTACTAGAGTGGATTTGTTAACTTTTGATCTTTACAATTTAGCAACAAAAATTTACATTTCATAGCAAAAAAATCAAAACCGGGAGTATATTCCCAATAAGATGCAAGATTTTGCCAAGTTCTGGATCGGCAAAGCACTAAAATAATGCTCCACTCTATCCAAACTGCAAGCTTCCCCTCTTTCCCTTAAGATGGGGCATGTACAAAGTGTCCCAATTGTTTTGACCAAAGACCACATTTTCGGAATATGCGACATTCCCCTGTTTAGTACAAAATATTGAAATGTTGCTTAAATACAGGGGAGTCAGCAAAACTACCATTCTTAATTTCTATACTGTGAAGAACATATTTGGTGTGTGGGTATTAATTGCTTATTCACTTTGATTCTTTATGCATTTGGGATCATAAGTTTGTATTGATATCATATACAAGTGTATATCTAACATTTCGTATTTGGTTTTGACGACCACTTCTCCTCATCCGAACAATGCGAGACATTTTTGAAACAAAGAGAAATACTAAATTTGAAAACAACCGAACAAACAATGGAAAATACGCGGAACATACAATTTATAGAGACAGTAAACAACAGATTCACCTTCCTCAAAATCTATTCCGTCGTTGGCTCTCCATAAATTGAAACAAGTGAAAGATATCAATTCCAACAGTAAACAGGAGCAAAATAATTGCAGCTCATCCTGCTCGTAAGACCGTTCCGCACAACACAAAGGACGCCCGACCTACTCCCCGCTTCAACCCAGAATGTATTTCTTCAATAGACATCCAACAACACTTCACATCCTCTTATACACCTCTCCCAACAACAACAACCAACTCACCCAGTAACGATTCACCTGCAAATAACAGTAACTCGTCATTTTGCTCTCCTGAGAAACAATCAAAGAGCTCAACAGCAAACCCAGACCAAAGATAATGAACAGAGCATTGTAGTGTATATTATTATTATTCCCAAGACCACAAAAAAACCTTCTCTCAAAGTAATTATTCAAACACAAACTGATCCAGTATACCCAACAACTGCGACCACTCACCATAATAATAATCAATATTCTTATATCCGTATATAAATATATATTTTATATACACATACGGACATGCATGCACATACTCAACTTAGGTACATAGACATGTGTATTTGGCGCATTTCAAATATTCTTTAAGCAGTACGAATGAATGGCTAATATAATAATTTCATTATTAAACAAAGGCATCAACTCTGATGCCAAATGTATACAAAAAACCCATATTCATCTTAAAACTCCAAATACAACTCTATTTCCCTACTTCTCTCATTTGTCAACTGATCAGTCATCTATGCAAAGTGTGGGAATCCTCGCCAAGCGACATATTCCCTTCAGCTATAAGCTCCAATATTCCCTCACTAGCAATATAGATAAACTGAAGTGTCAAATCTACAATAATCCCCGACTATATTCCCCCAAAATCAAAACATTACAACAGATGAGATAATCTCAGTAGTCAAGTCCATTCACAAATCATTTTAACAGGTGATTTGAAATACTGAGTCCCTCTGTGGAGCCCCAATATTGCTAACGCAAGAGGTATAAATATTTGAGATCCTCTTCTCTCTGAGAATCTTCCTGTCCTGATCACCCACACTCTTTACTACGCATAGTACATTCACACTCGTTTCTTCCCAGCTCAGCGCCAGATGCAGTTGCAATGTTGGTGACTGTCACTGTGGGAGTGATCATTATCCTTTTCTGACCAAATTTATTACTGAAGTCAGTTGTGCATCTAACAAAACATCACCGAAGTCTAAAACCAGATTAGACTTTATATCAAACTGAACGTAATAAATACTTGCAGAATGTTAACCAGGCGATTGCCAAAGTCACCAAGCTTTTAGATCAGCGAAAACATAGTAAAGCCAGGCATAGTAGACCTTCCACTCATTGGTGGAATAGTAAATTAAATAAACTGAGACGAGAGGAGCAATCAACGGTGCTGGCACAACTTCAAGCATTGCATTAATAATAGAGCACAAAAAACTAACACGAGTTTTAGAAAGTGAGTTTTTGAATCCAAACGCCAGAGGCCGGAGGAATTCACCTGAAAGATGGGCTCACAAAAAGCCGCACAATGTCCATCATTTGCAATAAGCCCTTACTAACATCCCCAACAGGGGATCAACATAATCATTTCACAATAATATTTCAACTGAGTATCACACATAAATGAATAATTTGATTTCACAGCCCCACAGACATTCCCATCTATCTGTGCAGCAAATCTTGGAAACCAAATTTAAAGCAATGGAATTGGAATTTGCGGTATTTAACTCATACTAAACCTAAAACACCCGGCTCGACCGCATATCATACCGGAACTGGCTAAAGAAAAGTTATGTCAACATAGAAAATGATGTTTACACCTGGTGCCATGTCTGGCAGTCAGGCATCATTCTGCCTATACCCAAGCCTACAAAGACTCCGCAGGATATTAATCGATATGGATTGATTTCCCCAATCTCATGCATGAGTAAAGCTTTAGATAAAATGTTGGCAAAGCGGATTATATTGGGGTAAGGATGATTGGTGCCACTAAACGATGGCATCCCTCAAGGGCCTCTTTTGTCGGTAGTATTATATATAATAGCCTTCGAACAATTAAATAAAGTCATCCTGAACTATTAAAACATCGACTTATCTATTAATGCACAATAATGTGTTACGGGCGTAACTGGCAACGAGTTTGCTGATGCACTGCACTGTTGATTTCATCGGGAATACGCGATATGTTCCAGGCTTATGTAGAAGTAAATATATGCAAATTGTGATAAAGGCGCACTTAAGCAACTTGGAAACGGCAGAATGGAAACGCCTTACCCATCGCTATACTACCCTCAATGGCACATGCAAACCAGCTTTCTAACCGAATACTACATCGTACCAGCTAACTAGTCGCTATGTCCGAGTTAGCTTCAGTCTGCACAGGTGGTTCGCAATAAGAAAGCCCTTTTTGTGGTAAAACACCCTCAGCTGACCATCTTTTAAATGAATGCCGCAATCTAGGAAATATTAGAAAAAGACAGTTTGCGTCAAGCACACCATCGAACATGTTAACTGAAGTTCCTGTCAATTATTTAAACTCTATAAATAACTTTGTAAATACTTTAAATTAATAAATAAAGTCCAAGATAACATTATAATTTAGATAATAAAGTCAAGTTGAAAGCCCTGGCACCTCGTACTAGTTCCCTTATTAGTTTTAGCACTTTAATACATAAACCAATCAGAATGCCTGAAGTTCTTAGATGCTAACATTTTATATGGTTGAGGAATGCCTGCATATGTACCCCAGTTGGGATTTCAGTGGACTACAGATATTGATACCTCAAATTCACATGATATTCCAACTAATTCAAATATGGGTTATTTTCTGGAGGTTGATCGTCAATATTCTCAATGTACATGATGAACATAATGATTTTCCTTTCTGTTCGTACTCGTATATCAAAAACTTTACGTAAACCAAAAATAAGGAAAGCTCATTACTAGAATATCTCCTGAATAGTGTAATATTGAAATTTTATCAGTCATGGTGGACGAATATATTGCTATTAATGAGTATAATTTGATCAAAATTTGTTTCAGTTGTTGTTGTTGCACATCTTAAATAGAAAATCGCATTTTTATTGTGCTTCCTATTTCACGGACGATCGGTTGCTATTCAAATGCATTCATACATTTTAAACCAAACTGATTTACATCAGATTTTCAATCCTCTCAATTATCAAAATAAAAAGTAGGGTTTCCACTATAAATATATGAATCCAAAAGATAATAATAAACCAAATTTATCTCTAAGGATATATTAGAAGATGTTTAATTCAGATTTGGAATATCAGATTATCCTGTTAATAATATAAATGATATACCAATATAAAAATGAAAAACTCATAAAAGAATTCATAGATTTTAAGCCAAAGGTACCTTGAATCATAATGTAACAAAACGAGTAAGGAAGTCTGAAGTTGGGTTTGACCCATTTCGAAATACCCTTTACCTTACATGTGGGTGTGAGTTAAGCAAGGGCGATGTGTTACTCAGACATCAAACAAATCCTGCGCTTTATTAGGACTTCGAAATGGTTTGACGAGTAAATCAGAGGTGCGTTGTTACGCGGTGGTATCACAATGGACCCATAGTGGTCTGAGTGAGTTGGTCTCTAGACTGGCTACCACGATAACCCAACCTAACCTACTCAGATATCACCATTAGGAGTATATTTAGAGTCGTTTTTGGTACGGTACCCTGGGTTGATTATAACGAAGGGAGGCGTGATCTTTATCTGATCGTCCCCATTTCTTGTGAATGGCTTTGCAGCGTCAATATACGTACTAATATAAATTTCACCCAAAAATATTGTGTATAGGTCGTAGGTTATAAAAATATGTCAATAGGGAGCATGTCTACAAAAATAACCCGCCCATTTTTTGTGTTTAATGTTAGTACCCGCAAACTTCCTGTGAAATTTCGTCAATAAACATTTAATAGAAACCATGTCATGATTTTTGGCAAATTGTGGGCGTGGCAGTAAAAGTATGATCTGCTTTGTTTACACACACACTCTTATGGACCCAATTCTTATTCCTACACCATTAATACGAGCATAGGTAGGCTAATTTTAATTTTAGATCAGAAGTTCCTTATATCGAAAGTGGGCGATTCCTTTCTCTGATCGACCCCATTTCTGGCAGTTGGCTTCATAGTGTCTAACCGTTGCTTCTCATTTCTTCCTTATTAGGACCCACATCGACATAACCACCAAATTGCAGGCATATTCCACCGATTACAGCGAAGTTATAATCTTTTTAAAAAAGTGAAAAAAGTTGCATGTATGGCTGCTAGGCGTGGTCCTTATCTAAACCGGCTCATATAGCCATCTGGGTCTGCATCTTTGTACAGACAATACTTTCGAAAAGTGGCCACAGATGGACAGGCGGACGGACACAATAAACATTGATCAGAAAGTTATTCTGTTCATATCTGTATATACTCGTATATGATCATACCTCCCACGCCTCTTTCTGGTAGTTGAAAACCAGCCGCATAAAAATCGAACGGTATCAAAAGAGTTATTATATAATTTAACTATTAACGAAATCTTTATGAAAATAAACTGTTTTATGTAAGAATATTTGTATTTCCATCTACGGTTCATAACTTGTACACAAAAAAAAATTAAAATCGTGTTTTAATTAACTCTGATGATATTTTTTTGTGGAATTTATTATAAATATGTTTGCTTTGGGTCACTATCCGTTAAGGAATGATTGTTCTTCGTGGCTTCATCAAGTGCTTTCGCTGCACACGCGCCGAGAATTGCACAATATTGCGAAATTGTGGGAACGAAGGATAACATACTTCCACACGCTGACACTGCACACGCGCATCCGGCAGGGACAGACATCCCGAGGCACATCGTGGGAGCTGCCCATTATATGTATTTCAATGCTTCATTTTAAGTTAAGTTCTTTTTGTGAGCCAGGACTGGACTGGACGTAATTTGCAATCGGTGTTTGAATTAGTTACGTGAGACTGGCGGATACCTGAATGGCAGCGGGCTATGGTCTCTGCCAGCGGAATTATTTTTAAGTATCATTGTGAAGGATACTTTCAACTTTGGTAATTTTTAACCGTAGACTTTATTGATAACAAAGATAACATATTCAAAGTGATTGCTTGTTGGCAGTTTGTGTGGTGTCAGGTGTGTTTGGATAAGGAATGGGTCACGATGAGTTGCAGCGGGGTAGTGCCGTGCGACAGAGCGGAGCCAACCACATGAGGGGGCGTAGATGGAGACACCCGCGACAGACCAAGAAGATCTGCACTGTTAAATGTGACAGCCAAGCGTCTGCTGTCGTTGCACGTCTTCACTTCAGGGAGAGAATGGAGCAGGCTTGAATCGCACTGCAAACAAAAATATTTTATATAAGTAATCACGCAATCAAATTCAGTTGATCAGTTGCATTCTGCAGGTATTCCTGATTATCGGAGAGATATTCTATACTTTTATGAGATTACCAAGCTTGATTCATGTTGGACAGATGGCATCTGCTATTAGTCAAGTGTCATAAAGATATAGCGCCCACACTGATTTTATTTCTAACCATTTTGAATGATATCGCAGTGGCATTTAAACCTTGGGATAAAAGTCAGTATCCCGTAGCTTCATTCTATCAGAACATAAGGTTTCAATATGGTTTTAACAATAATGTGAATAAAGACCACATCAAACTATCTTTTAGTTCATTTGCAAACTGAAAGCAGCTCCTATAAGAGTGATTTAAAAGCAAAGTGATACCAGTGGAACTCTTGAACTGAATATAACGTTGTTCTCAACCCCTGAAGTGAATTGCTGCTTAATAAAGTTACTTTCACTAAAAAGGACATAATGAAGAAAATGCTATGCTTGGCACTATCCTGTGAGTCGAGCAATTAAGATAAACTAATTTTCGATCCAAAATTGATGTGCAAAAATGTTTGTTTCCTTTCACTTTATCCAGTGGGGGTTCCCGAGGAACATATACTAATTCCACTCATTGCGATCGAAACACTGATAGAATAAGTAGACTTTAAGCGAAAAGGACTACAAATATCCAGGCGGTTTATAAGGTTTCTCACCCCTTCTCATTTAAATAATTAACTTGATTTATTTGCCGCCGCCTTCTGTGGTCTATTGGTAAGCATGCAAGACACACACTCAGACGGCCGCAGGTTCAAATCCCGCCCCAGGCTTGGCCTCAAAAATGCTTCTTTCTAAAAAATCCTTTTCTTTTTGAGTCGAAAGCCTCAGTAGCTAGTGCATTCCCCCAACCCCTTGCAGTCATAATTAATTATGGTGTAAGATATAATAATAATAATAACATATTTCCTATTAGCGTATTTAGAACGATTGAAATAAGGCGACAGAATGATACCAGAACTTACATTAAACTACCAAGTTGTGTGAATGATCAAAATAGAATCTCAGTTAACTGAGTAAAGGAACACTCAAGAAAGAGAAACCTGAGCTTTTAAGTTCCTGGAACAGTCGAATGGCAGCAACGACGACACAAAGACGCGAACTGACCTTGAGGTCGCCGACTGGGAGACCCCCACTACAGAAAGACAATTTATCAAACTGTGCTCATAGGAAGTAATGGGTATGCGAGTTGAGCCGTGGTGATCACTACAATACAAAATTATGACACTTTATTGGATCAATATTCAAATTTCTGAATTCCACATTAATGTGGGTTTGGGATCTAATGTATATTACACCCACTACTTCACAGTCTATTATTTATCAATTTTTCAGAATTATTATAAAGTGTAAAACCCGGTGCCAGGGCCTTCAACCTGACTTCGTTATATAAATTATAATGGTATCTTGGATTTTATTTATAAATTGGTAGGAGTATATATTACGTCCGTACTAGCGTGCAGGCAAAATATGGCCAGATTATTACTACCGCCACACCACAATTGACCAATATTTATTTCTGGGGCCACTAAGCAAGGTTCGTGAACGAAACCTCATACGAGGGTTCAGAGTACTGGTATAAAATACAAAGCAAAAATGGGCGAGACATTTTGAGAGCCACGTCATCTATTGATAAATGTTTGAAACTTAGGACTAAATTTTACTTGACTTAGTATATTGACGCTGCAAAGCCATTCACAAGAAATGGGGACGATCAGATAAAGATCACGCCTCCCTTCGTTATAGTCAACCCAGGGTACCGTACCGAAAATGACTCTAAATATACTCCTAATGGTGATATCTGAGTAGGTTAGGTTGGGTTATCGTGGTAGCCAGTCTACAGACCAACTCACTCAGACCACTATGGGTCCATTGTGATACCACCGGGTAACAACGCACCTTTGATTTACTCGTCAAACCGTTTCGAAGTCCTAATAAAGCGCAGGATTTGTTTGATGTCTGAGTAACACATCGCCCTTGCTTAACTCACACCCACATGTAAGGTAAAGGGTATTTAGAAATTGGTCTAACAAAATTACCCTCACAGCCAATAAACACTTTCGGAATTGAATAGAAGGGATGCCCAAGCTGCTGCCCACATGCGCTGAAATGTTTTTAGATCAAAATACAGAGAAGCGTTTTAATTTTCTACAAATTCTCCCTCAAGCTCAGTACAGTTCCAGATCTTTGCTCACGACTTGATGATTCGGTAGCTCCTCAAAAAAGCCAGTGCTGACGCTACGACGTAATTATTTGGATGCTATCGGTTAGGATAGGTTTAATTTTGGAAAACAGGTCAAAAGTCATCCGAATTCTAGACTGGAACTGCAACCTGACCACTTTTTTATAGTAAACGAAGCACATGAAAGCACCATCGCTGCGTTATGCTGGAAGAATATTTTATTCCTACTTCAACTAGGCCGCTTCATTCAGCTGGTACAGAAGTAATGCACAGCACTCGTCTATAATAGATTTTCCGTTTCCAGATAGTCAGTTATCCAAACTCTTTTCGCATCTCATAATACTGAACCCGTTACCTTTCCCACTTCGTCTTCCTCGGAACCGATTATTCACATTTTGTCCATTGTTTTGACGATAGTTTTGTTTCTGGTGTACAGTTGGAAACCCAGGACTCATCCGTGGTGACGAAGCGCCAAATGCAATCAACTCAATCTTCCTTACACAGATTCAGATATTGTTGGGATTTCTGATCTTAGCTGTAATAATATCCCGAATTTTGTCCACGATTAGTGGCACATTAGCTCAAAGTCGAATGGTTTCAAACAAGGGGTAAGTATCACGCAATGTTTAAAGCACTCGACAATAAATTTGCTTCGTTCGAACAATTGTACGCTCTCTGGAAAAAAAACCATCAAAATTTGTGAAAGACAGATTCGCTTACGGAGATCGCTGGAGCCCCTGTATATATTTATATAGAAAAACATATTGTAAGCCAGTATTCGACTGCGTGCAAGAGGAACAGGTCTCGGCCTCGGTGTGATCAGAGTGTGAAAATATACCAACCAAAGTACGTCGCACAATGCACTGCAAACCGATCGTAGTCCAAGTGGCCTGCTCGAAATGCAGCAAGTTTATTTTTGTAGAGGGAAAGGTTCTGCTGGTACCATCTTAAAAACAGATTTGGGGAGTACAGTTCTCATGGTGGAAGTAAACGCAGTGGTTGAATTTAAGGTATTCGACTTTTCTTATTAATAAATTTTTCAAAATGGTTGGTGATATCATTAATTTTAATTTGAACAACAACGAATTAATGTGGTGCTCTTATTATTTAAACTGTTGGTGCCTCGTAAGCCCTGTGGAAAAGGAGCAGAGTGGCCACTGCCATGCCCACAATTCCTTCCCATACATAACTGGATATATATATGGGAAGGAATGTATATTTACTTATCTTGCTTTTCATTCTTTCCTTTTATGTACGAGTATAATTTGGAAAGGTGATTACAGCGCCACAACTTTTTAAAATTAATGGTGATGCATTTCTTTCGAAACATAAATTTCTCAAACAAAAACACCAGCACGCAAACACACATCGAGGAGCAGTAGAGAATCCAAATCCAAAAGAAATCATTTAAGTTGAAAGGTCGAGCAGTTCGCGGTGCACTCATGTCATCAAGCGATATGCTGTCCAACTTGAGCATATCATAGAAGGACATCGTTAACCAATGCTGGAAAAGACCAGAATCGAGGACACGTCCAATAAGTCGATTTAGTGGTTCCTTATAGAAGCAATTCTCATTCATGGGTATACTAGTAATGAAGTACTGGGAGTAGAAGAGTTCATCAGACAACCGAAAAAGTGTCTGAGAGAAGTACTTTTGTCGCTCGTCAAGCCATGGCCAAACGGATGTTATTAGGGGGTACCCGTAACTCTGGTTGAAAGTATTGCGTGCTTCGATGAACTCGGTGAAATTTGTTGTTATTTTATACGCAGACTGATACTGGTCCCAAAATTCTTCACCACGGTACATTTTAATTTGCCTTATATGATCTTCTTGTATTAAAATTTTTAAGTCACTCTGTAGAAGGTTTTCATAGCTCATAATCGTATTTAATTGAGGACGTGACGTAAGCAGATACGACAAATTGGCCGAATAGCTGGTGGTGACAAAAATTCCAGCGATGAATAACAAAATGTAGGTGACCTTAGTGCGAAGTTTAGTTTTCCGCGGCATCTCAAAAGGTTGACCCAGTGTCCCCCTTAGGGTGGCTTCATTGCAGAGTATTTTTAATAGTTGACTTGTACGGCTGTCAGTATTGTCCCTCGGAGTAGTTTGCATCACTAGCAGAAGCGATAATAATAAACTTTGCACCAGAACGATGAGCATAAATTCAACGGTGAAGACCGACACCAGTAAACGATTGATGGGCACTAACGGTTCAACCGGAAGCATATTGAGCCATTTGATAACTTCCAAGGGATAACTGTGCTCATGAATATTAACGTCCTGATGTAGTGAAGATAGAGCAGCCGGAATGTCGACAGTTTCGTTCCGTGCATACAATAAAAAGTTATGGATTGACACCAGTTCGCGGGCAGAGATATTAAATGGGAACTTGAAAGAACAGTTGTATTGCTCAGCAAATGTTCGAAAAAAGTTTCCAACATACCCACTCATTTGCTGAAGTCCCGAAGCATCATTATACACAATAGTCCGTGGTACAACTTGATCAGGAATTGTCACTAATACTTTTCCCTTGAGATCACTCAAGCGATATGGAAAGAAAATCGTGCTCTCGGAAAAAATATGATTTTCCAACTGAAATTCAGGAAATTGGGTATAACTGTGAAATCGGCTCGTTTTGTAGAAATCCCGATGGAATAAGTTCACGTTTAGCAGTCTTAGTGCCTTGCAGTGTTCAAACAGTTCAATGAGGCCATCCTGGTTGTTCTCCATAAGTTCCTCATTGATTGTGATGATGATCCTGGTGGTGCGCATATGTTGTAGATTAGCAGCCAATTTTTCCAGGAGCTCTGTATCTTTGATGCTATTCATGCACACAATAGCCAAAAGTGCGCTACTGAAATTCCCCTTCAAATAAATGGTGTCATTAGCTCCGTAGACTACATACGGTGACTTGAAATGGAGCTGCAAATTGTCAGCCACGCAATCGCAGTCTTGTCTCCGCTGTAGGAAAGTGGTCATAAAAGGATGCTCGGAGTGCACTCTCTCCAACACTTTGTAAAATTCACTCCCGAACTGAGTTATTTCAGCTCCACACGCATCGTCTCGGAATAGAGTTGAGATTGTTAAAATTAAAAGTTTCCTGAGCAGTTGCATTTTTAAACCGTTCACTGAAGCGATCGCGGCACCAACTGGTAGCACTACGGTTGCAATCGGCGTTCTTTGACTAAAGTTCGTTCCAAAAGTGAAGTGTGGATGTGTCGATATATCCAATCCCCTCTTTTCCCTAAAGTTTTAAAGGTAATCATTTCAATGGGTAACTCCCACTTTCTCTTGTCCCCATATGTGCACAACGCTCATTGTACGAGTGGATTTGCAAGGTCCCCAAAGAGGAATTAGCTGAATTTATTGTAATTTTAGACCGTTTGATGTGAGCAGAAGATACAACGAATAAAATAATGGAGGTGAAAGTCCATGAAGGACACAACGGTAGCCATTTTTAATTGTGTCCTCCATAGTTACCGAAGCGCTTTGCGTTGTGGGATATTGTTGCCGCGAAGCTCCCCTAAGTTCATTTCAACCGATTAAATGAGCAACGATAACCATTTTTGGTATATGATTAACTCCCAAAGGGTACAAATGGAGAAATTGCACAAAGAGCTCCATCAGTAGAACTCGGAGTATAGATTTCAGACCGATCCTACGTATACGGAATTGCCTCAAATGTCTTTGGCAGGAGTTGCATGGATCAGAGGGAGTAAGAGTCTATCGAACACCCGATATGTACGTGTCTAGAGCTGTGCAAAAGGAGATAGACACTCTGGGTGACTAATTTTTGTATTCTCTGGGAGACATTCCAAATAAGAAAATTAGCTCCATCAACATTTACATAAAACGGCTCGACTTTTCAAAGGGAATCTGACTTGTTTCTCATGCGGTATCACAAAGGGTCAATCCTGAGTGTGTCTTTTTGCGACTACTCAACCTACCTACCTACCTACCGTCACGTGGATCCACAAATACTTCACTCGGTATTCCCCTAAGGTGGAATTTTAGCAGAATACGTTGAGTAATTCACTCCCACGACTGATGTTATCACCCCTTATTTTCCAAATCCCATGAGTCTACAATGTCCCCTTAAAGTGACTGTGATGATTCTCAACTTACTCTGAGACATGTGTGTCGCCTCCTTATTTATTTTAGGATTAAGATCTCCCAGATGAGCTTTGGACTGTCTGAATCCCGGAAGATTTTTTCAGATTTAACTTCTTTTTGCATCTGTGCACTTCTTCAGCAGACCTCCAATGGTGTTGGATGATAGTCCGCAAAAGGGTTCAGGGCCGGTGTACAGAGATGCCGCGGCTTTTTTTGCTAGCCTATCAGCTTTCTCATTTCCCTCTACTGCATATGTGGGAGTTCAGTTTCCCAAAGCTAGTTCTTTGCATGCGAAGTTCAAGCGATTCTAACATGCTTCAAATTTACCAAATCCAATCGAGGAAAGTTTGTAGTTTGCACTGACGGTAAATCCGTCCATACCGCAATAAAATCCCTCAACAATAACAATGATGAAATATCGCACATTCGAACAGCATCAATTAATCAAAATGAAAGGTAGAAGTTGATGTGGATGCCTGGACATGCAGGTTTAGCAGGGAATGAGTATGCAAACGAAGCCGCAAAAACCAATTAAGCATCCACTCCAAACCTCTCCTGCTTTCTCCAAAAAACACACAATTACAACTAATAAAGAAATACTTATGGAAGAAATTTAAGAAGAATGGAGTGCATCAATCATACCTACAAAATGATCAACCCATCCAGAATAGCGCTGCACCTTCCGACTTCCACTACCACAGATATGAATACCTGCGTCATTAGAGTTAGACTCATACACCCAAATATAACCCACATAGAGATCTACAGCCTCTATGCCATATTTGCCATTCATCTACGCTTCTACTAGCACATGTATTTGTTCATTGGCCTATTACCCAAAAGACCAGGACCTCCATTTTCCCTAACCAATGGACAATCGTAGGGAACACAGGTTGCTGATATACAGAGAGGGTTAATGAAATCATACGTGAATTTCACTGACAGGATGGGTGGGTTAAGACAGTGGGGCAAATGGCATCGAGCTCCCCACTTTATAGTTGAAAGCTGTCCATCCGGAACTCCCGAAGCATTTTTCTTTATTTTTGCTGCATTATATAAATAGAATTTCGCTGGTTTTCATCTTTTTGACTATATAATCCTGGGTACATTCAAATTTGTGTACGACCTTCGCTGCAAGAAGAGACTGCAAACCCACATCTAGTTTCCGTGGACTAGACCATAGCTAGGTATGCAGACCCGCATTCAACTCTATAATCCACTATCATTCGCCATGCTTTTTTTCTTATATTTATTTAGTATTATCTCTATCTATTGGATAGAAGGTTTGTTTAGATGCATCAACATTCTATCAATAACATCAGGAATGGTATTCAGTGAAGTTAGTGACATCAGCAGGAGTGATAGCGGGAATGTCATCATCAAATACAAGAAAATTGCTGCACATATGAATGAACATTTCAAAATAGCAAAAATGCTTCCGAAATATATGCATGTGTACGAGAATAAGGAGAGTGGACTCTTATATCGGAAAACATTTTTAGCAGATGGCAAGAAAACTTCCTAAATCAATGCACATTCATCATTTACGTGTTCGGTGCGGAATATGTATCAAAATATGTATTCGGACTTCATTACCTTATAATAGGAGAACAACGCTGGCATATAAATCTGCTGCTGTTGTTAAATGACGATAGAAGTCGTCACATCTCCTTCACAGTTCATAAAATAGAATGTAAAAGAATACAAACTACGAGTATAAGAAGCAAATCGATGTACCGTTTCCCAAAAATCCAGACTTTGAGGGTGTGATGCATAAAGATGAAAGGGGCAGAACAAAATATTGACCGGTGCTTTCAGCTATTACACCAACTGCTCCTTTAACAATAAATTAAATATATTAAGATCATATAATGGTGAAGATGCGCCGAAACTTTCTATAACAGGAGAAGATGCTATATATTCCACAATTCCTACCTCCGAAAGATTTCCAATATAGTAACAAGAAAATGTGTTCTCCCTTATGATTCTGTACGTTCATTCAATGGGATAATTGGAAATTCGCTTCCTACACGAGAAGACATTTTCTCGGTGTTACCTAACACGGAATATTCAGAAAATTATTGCTGACGAACCAATTGTCCGAGAACTAAAATCGGAAATAATTGTTGTAGCTTATAAATGAATGAAATTTGTCGACGGTACAACCAAGCCTACTAGAGTGGATTTGTTAACTTTTGATCTTTACAATTTAGCAACAAAAATTTACATTTCATAGCAAAAAAATCAAAACCGGGAGTATATTCCCAATAAGATGCAAGATTTTGCCAAGTTCTGGATCGGCAAAGCACTAAAATAATGCTCCACTCTATCCAAACTGCAAGCTTCCCCTCTTTCCCTTAAGATGGGACATGTACAAAGTGTCCCAATTGTTTTGACCAAAGACCACATTTTCGGAATATGCGACATTCCCCTGTTTAGTACAAAATATTGAAATGTTGCTTAAATACAGGGGAGTCAGCAAAACTACCATTCTTAATTTCTATACTGTGAAGAACATATTTTGTGTGTGGGTATTAATTGCTTATTCACTTTGATTCTTTATGCATTTGGGATCATAAGTTTGTATTGATATCATATACAAGTGTATATCTAACATTTCGTATTTGGTTTTGACGACCACTTCTCCTCATCCGAACAATGCGAGACATTTTTGAAACAAAGAGAAATACTAAATTTGAAAACAACCGAACAAACAATGGAAAATACGCGGAACATACAATTTATAGAGACAGTAAACAACAGATTCACCTTCCTCAAAATCTATTCCGTCGTTGGCTCTCCATAAATTGAAACAAGTGAAAGATATCAATTCCAACAGTAAACAGGAGCAAAATAATTGCAGCTCATCCTGCTCGTAAGACCGTTCCGCACAACACAAAGGACGCCCGACCTACTCCCCGCTTCAACCCAGAATGTATTTCTTCAATAGACATCCAACAACACTTCACATCCTCTTATACACCTCTCCCAACAACAACAACCAACTCACCCAGTAACGATTCACCTGCAAATAACAGTAACTCGTCATTTTGCTCTCCTGAGAAACAATCAAAGAGCTCAACAGCAAACCCAGACCAAAGATAATGAACAGAGCATTGTAGTGTATATTATTATTATTCCCAAGACCACAAAAAAACCTTCTCTCAAAGTAATTATTCAAACACAAACTGATCCAGTATACCCGACAACTGCGACCACTCACCATAATAATAATCAATATTCTTATATCCGTATATAAATATATATTTTATATACACATACGGACATGCATGCACATACTCAACTTAGGTACATAGACATGTGTATTTGGCGCATTTCAAATATTCTTTAAGCAGTACAAATGAATGGCTAATATAATAATTTCATTATTAAACAAAGGCATCAACCCGGATGCTAAATGTATACAAAAAACCCACATTCATCTCTATTTCCCTACTTCTCTCATTTTTCCACTGATCAGTCATCTATGCAAAGTGTGGGAATCCTCGCCAAGCGACATATTCCCCACAGCTATAAGCTCCAATATTCCCTCACTAGCAATATAGATAAACTGAAGTGTCAAATCTACAATAATCCCCGACTATATTCCCCCAAAATCAAAACATTACAACAGATGAGATAATCTCAGTAGTCAAGTCCATTCACAAATCATTTTAACAGGTGATTTGAAATACTGAGTCCCTCTGTGGAGCCCCAATATTGCTAACGCAAGAGGTATAAATATTTGAGATCCTCTTCTCTCTGAGAATCTTCCTGTCCTGATCACCCACACTCTTTACTACGCATAGTACATTCACACTCGTTTCTTCCCAGCTCAGCGCCAGATGCAGTTGCAATGTTGGTGACTGTCACTGTGGGAGTGATCATTATCCTTTTCTGACCAAATTTATTACTGAAGTCAGTTGTGCATCTAACAAAACATCACCGAAAACTAAAACCAGATTAGACTTTATATCAAACTGAACGTAATAAATACTTGCAGAATGTTAATCAAGCGAGTGCCAAAGTCACCAAGCAATTAGATCAGCGAAAACATAGTAAAACCATTCATGTTAGACCTTCCACTCATTGGTGGAATACTGAATTAAATAAACTGAGACGAGAGGTGCAATCAACGGTGCTGGCACAACTCAAGCATTGCATTAATAATAGAGCACAAACAACTAACGCGTTTTTTAGAAAGTGAGTTATTGAATCCAAACGCCAGAGGCCTGAGGAATTCACCTGAAAGATGGGCTCACAAAAAGCCGCACAATGTCCATCATTTGCAATAAGCCCTTACTAACATCCCCAACAGGGGATCAACATAATCATTTCACAATAATATTTCAACTGAGTATCACACATAAATGAATAATTTGATTTCACAGCCCCACAGACATTCCCATCTATCTGTGCAGCAAATCTTGGAAACCAAATTTAAAGCAATGGAATTGGAATTTGCGGTATTTAACTCATACTAAACCTAAAACACCCGGCTCGACCGCGTATCATACCGGAACTGGCTAAAGAAAAGTTATGTCAACATAGAAAATTATGTTTACACCTGGTGCCATGTCTGGCAGTCAGGCATCATTCTGCCTATACCCAAGCCTACAAAGACTCCGCAGGATATTAATCGATATGGACTGATTTCCCCAATCTCATGCATGATTAAAGCTTTAGATAAAATGTTGGCAAAGCGGATTATATTGGGGTAAGGATGACTGGTGCCACTAAACGATGGCATCCCTCAAGGGCCTCTTTTGTCGGTAGTATTATATATAATAGCCTTCGAACAATTAAATAAAGTCATCCTGAACTATTAAAACATCGACTTATCTATTAATGCACAATAATGTGTTACGGGCGTAACTGGCAACGAGTTTGCTGATGCACTGCACTGTTGATTTCATCGGGAATACGCGATATGTTCCAGGCTTATGTAGAAGTAAATATATGCAAATTGTGATAAAGGCGCACTTAAGCAACTTGAAAACGGCAGAATGGAAACGCCTTACCCATCGCTATACTACCCTCAATGGCACATGCAAACCAGCGTTCTAACCGAATACTACATCGTGCCAGCTAGCTAGTCGCTATGTCCGAGTTAGAATCGGTCTTCACAGGTGGTTCGCAATAAGAATGCCCTTTTTGTGGTAAAACACCCTCAGCTGACCATCTTTTAAATGAATGCCGCAATCTAGGAAATATTAGAAAAAGACAGTTTGCGTCAAGCACACCATCGAACATGTTAACTGAAGTTCCTGTCAATTATTTAAACTCTATAAATAACTTTGTAAATACTTTAAATTAATAAATAAAGTCCAAGATAACATTATAATTTAGATAATAAAGTCAAGTTGAAAGCCCTGGCACCTCGTACTAGTTCCCTTATTAGTTTTAGCACTTTAATACATAAACCAATCAGAATGCCTGAAGTTCTTAGATGCTAACATTTTATATGGTTGAGGAATGCCTGCATATGTACCCCAGTTGGGATTTCAGTGGACTACAGATATTGATACCTCAAATTCACATGATATTCCAACTGATTCAAATATGGGTTATTTTCTGGAGGTTGATCGTCAATATTCTCAATGTACATGATGAACATAATGATTTTCCTTTCTGTTCGTACTCGTATATCAAAAACTTTACGTAAACCAAAAATAAGGAAAGTTCATTACTAGAATATCTCCTGAATAGTGTAATATTGAAATTTTAGCAGTCATGGTGGACGAATATATTGTTATTAATGAGTATAATTTGATCAAAATTTGTTTCAGTTGTTGTTGTTGCACATCTTAAATAGAAAATCGCATTTTTATTGTGCTTCCTATTTCACGGACGATCGGTTGCTATTCAAATGCATTCATACATTTTAAACCAAACTGATTTACATCAGATTTTCAATCCTCTCAATTATCAAAATAAAAAGTAGGGTTTCCACTATAAATATATGAATCCAAAAGATAATAATAAACCAAATTTATCTCTAAGGATATATTAGATGTTTAATTCAAATTTGGAATATCAGATTATCCTGTTAATAATATAAATGATATACCAATATAAAAATGAAAAACTCATAAAAGAATTCATAGATTTTAAGCCAAAGGTACCTTGAATTATAATGTAACAAAACGAGTAAGGAAGTCTGAAGTTGGGTTTGACCCATTTCGAAATACCCTTTACCTTACATGTGGGTGTGAGTTAAGCAAGGGCGATGTGTTACTCAGACATCAAACAAATCCTGCGCTTTATTAGGACTTCGAATTGGTTTGACGAGTAAATCAGAGGTGCGTTGTTACGCGGTGGTATCACAATGGACCCATAGTGGTCTGAGTGAGTTGGTCTGTAGACTGGCTACCACGATAACCCAACCTAACCTACTCAGATATCACCATTAGGAGTATACTTAGAGTCGTTTTTGGTGGTATGGTTGATTATAACGAAGGGAGGTGTGATCTTTATCTGATCGTCCCCATTTCTTGTGAATGGCTTTGCAGCGTCAATATACGTACTAATATAAATTTCACCCAAAAATATTGTGTATAGGTCGTAGGTTATAAAAATATGTCAATAGGGAGCATGGCTACAAAAATAACCCGCCCATTTTTTGTGTTTAATGTTAGTACCCGCAAACTTCCTGTGAAATTTCGTCAATAAACATTTAATAGAAACCATGTCATGATTTTTGGCAAATTGTGGGCGTGGCAGTAGAAGTATGATCTGCTTTGTTTAAACACACACACTCTTATGGACCCAATTCTTATTCCTACACCATTAATACGAGCATAGGTAGGCTAATTTTAATTTTAGATCAGAAGTTCCTTATATCGAAAGTGGGCGATTCCTTTCTCTGATCGACCCCATTTCTGGCAGTTGGCTTCATAGTGTCCAACCGTTGCTTCTCATTTCTTCCTTATTAGGACCCACATCGACATAACCACCAAATTGCAGGCATATTCCACCGATTACAGCGAAGTTATAATTTTTTTAAAAAAGTGAAAAAAGTTGCATGTATGGCTGCTAGGCGTGGTCCTTATCTAAACCGGCTCATATAGCCATCTGGGTCTGCATCTTTGTACAGACAATACTTTCGAAAAGTGGCCACAGATGGACAGGCGGACGGACACAATAAACATTGATCAGAAAGTTATTCTGTTCATATCTGTATATACTCGTATATGATCATACCTCCCACGCCTCTTTCTGGTAGTTGAAAACCAGCCGCATAAAAATCGAACGGTATCAAAAGAGTTATTATATAATTTAACTATTAACGAAATCTTTATGAAAATAAACTGTTTTATGTAAGAATATTTGTATTTCCATCTACGGTTCATAACTTGTACACAAAAAAAAATTAAAATCGTGTTTTAATTAACTCTGATGATATTTTTTTGTGAAATTTATTATAAATATGTTTGCTTTGGGTCACTATCCGTTAAGGAATGATTGTTCTTCGTGGCTTCATAAAGTGCTTTCGCTGCACACGCGCCGAGAATTGCACAATATTGCGAAATGGTGGGAACGAAGGATAACATACTTCCACACGCTGACACTGCACACGCGCATCCGGCAGGGACAGACATCCCGAGGCACATCGTGGGAGCTGCCCATTATATGTATTTCAATGCTTCATTTTAAGTTAAGTTCTTTTTGTGAGCCAGGACTGGACTGGACGTAATTTGCAATCGGTGTTTGAATTAGTTACGTGAGACTGGCGGATACCTGAATGGCAGCGGGCTATGGTCTCTGCCAGCGGAATTATTTTTAAGTATCATTGTGAAGGATACTTTCAATTTTGGTGATTTTTAATCGTAGACTTTATTGATAACAAAGAAAACATATTAAAAGAGATTGCTTGTTGGCAGTTTGTGTGGCCTCAGGTGTGTTTGGATAGGGAATGGGGCATTGTGCGCTCTACGACGAGTTGCGACCAGGGGCGAAGATGGAGACACCCGCGACAAACCAAGTAGATCTGCACTGTTAAATGTGACAGCCAAGTGTCTGCTGTCGCTGCACGTCTTCACTTCAGGGAGAGAATGGAGCAAGCGTGAATCGCTCACGTGCATGTTCTCGGAGCACTGTTCTGAAAGAGCTTCGGGCAAAGGTAGCAGCGAGGCTTTGACTGCATTTGCGCCCCCTATGAGGGCGTATGAGGAGAGACTGAGACCCATGGGCTGAGTGGAAGAGCGCAGCACCCTCATCCGTTGACCGTTGCAAACCGCTTATTTATTATTGTAGTCTACTTTGGAATGTTAAGATTCAGTACTCAGTAGTATTGCAACCACTTGTATGCGTCTTTACACTTCGGTCTGAATATAATACAGAACTTTGCACTGTGGAAATAAATTAATACACCCGTGCAAGTGAAAAGATGACCTCAAACTTGAAAGTTACCCTGCTGGAATAGGTAACAAAATTGAGTTTAATAAGATTTAAATAAGTTTAACTTCACTCTTTCAAGACTGTTTTCTCTTCTCCGTCCATGTCGAGATGGGGTCTATTGCTGAAATATATAGAAAGTCGTTCTGACGGTCAGCTAATGGGTTTATTTCCTGAATTGCTCGTTCCTTAGAGCTGCCTACGCAATAGAAACAAAAACATTTTGGTAGTCTTGGACTGACTTTCTTATCTCACAAAGTAAGCACACAATCAAATTCAGTTGATCAGTTGCATTCTGCAGGTATTCCTGATTATCGGAGAGATATTCTATACTTTTATGAGATTACCAAGCTTGATTCATGTTGGACAGATGGCATCTGCTATTAGTCAAGTGTCATAAAGATATAGCGCCCACACTAACCATTTTGAATGATATCGCAGTGGCATTTAAACCTTGGGATAAAAGTCAGTATCCCGTAGCTTCATTCTATCAGAACATAAGGTTTCAATATGGTTTTAACAATAATGTGAATAAAGACCACATCAAACTATCTTTTAGTTCATTTGCAAACTGAAAGCAGCTCCTATAAGAGTGATTTAAAAGCAAAGTGATACCAGTGGAACTCTTGAACTGAATATAACGTTGTTCTCAACCCCTGAAGTGAATTGCTGCTTAATAAAGTTACTTTCACTAAAAAGGACATAATGAAGAAAATGCTATGCTTGGCACTATCCTGTGAGTCGAGCAATTAAGATAAACTAATTTTCGATCCAAAATTGATGTGCAAAAATGTTTGTTTCCTTTCACTTTATCCAGTGGGGGTTCCCGAGGAACATATACTAATTCCACTCATTGCGATCGAAACACTGATAGAATAAGTAGACTTTAAGCGAAAAGGACTACAAATATCCAGGCGGTTTATAAGGTTTCTCACCCCTTCTCATTTAAATAATTAACTTGATTTATTTGCCGCCGCCTTCTGTGGTCTATTGGTAAGCATGCAAGACACACACTCAGACGGCCGCAGGTTCAAATCCCGCCCCAGGCTTGGCCTCAAAAATGCTTCTTTCTAAAAAATCCTTTTCTTTTTGAGTCGAAAGCCTCAGTAGCTAGTGCATTCCCCCAACCCCTTGCAGTCATAATTAATTATGGTGTAAGATATAATAATAATAATAACATATTTCCTATTAGCGTATTTAGAACGATTGAAATAAGGCGACAGAATGATACCAGAACTTACATTAAACTACCAAGTTGTGTGAATGATCAAAATAGAATCTCAGTTAACTGAGTAAAGGAACACTCAAGAAAGAGAAACCTGAGCTTTTAAGTTCCTGGAACATTCGAATGGCAGCAACGACGACACAAAGACGCGAACTGACCTTGAGGTCGCCGACTGGGAGACCCCCACTACAGAAAGACAATTTATCAAACTGTGCTCATAGGAAGTAATGGGTATGCGAGTTGAGCCGTGGTGATCACTACAATACAAAATTATGACACTTTATTGGATCAATATTCAAATTTCTGAATTCCACATTAATGTGGGTTTGGGATCTAATGTATATTACACCCACTACTTCACAGTCTATTATTTATCAATTTTTCAGAATTATTATAAAGTGTAAAACCCGGTGCCAGGGCCTTCAACCTGACTTCGTTATATAAATTATAATGGTATCTTGGATTTTATTTATAAATTGGTAGGAGTATATATTACGTCCGTACTAGCGTGCAGGCAAAATATGGCCAGATTATTACTACCGCCACACCACAATTGACCAATATTTATTTCTGGGGCCACTAAGCAAGGTTCGTGAACGAAGCCTCATACGAGGGTTCAGAGTACTGGTATAAAATACAAAGCAAAAATGGGCGAGACATTTTGAGAGCCACGTCATCTATTGATAAATGTTTGAAACTTAGGACTAAATTTTACTTGACTTAGTATATTGACGCTGCAAAGCCATTCACAAGAAATGGGGACGATCAGATAAAGATCACGCCTCCCTTCGTTATAGTCAACCCAGGGTACCGTACCGAAAACGACTCTAAGTATACTCCTAATGGTGATATCTGAGTAGGTGAGGTTAGTTTATCGTGGTAGCCAGTCTACAGACCAACTCACTCAGACCACTATGGGTCCATTGTGATACCACCGGGTAACAACGCACCTTTGATTTACTCGTCAAACCGTTTCGAAGTCCTAATAAAGCGCAGGATTTGTTTGATGTCTGTCTCACCCACATGTAAGGTAAAGGGTATTTCGAAATTGGTCTAACAAAATTACCCTCACAGCCAATAAACACTTTCGGAATTGAATAGAAGGGATGCCCAAGCTGCTGCCCACATGCGCTGAAATGTTTTTAGATCAAAATACAGAGAAGCGTTTTAATTTTCTACAAATTCTCCCTCAAGCTCAGTACAGTTCCAGATCTTTGCTCACGACTTGATGATTCGGTAGCTCCTCAAAAAAGCCAGTGCTGACGCTACGACGTAATTATTTGGATGCTATCGGTTAGGATAGGTTTAATTTTGGAAAACAGGTCAAAAGTCATCCGAATTCTAGACTGGAACTGCAACCTGACCACTTTTTTATAGTAAACGAAGCACATGAAAGCACCATCGCTGCGTTATGCTGGAAGAATATTTTATTCCTACTTCAACTAGGCCGCTTCATTCAGCTGGTACAGAAGTAATGCACAGCACTCGTCTATAATAGATTTTCCGTTTCCAGATAGTTAGTTATCCAAACTCTTTTCGCATCTCATAATACTGAACCCGTTACCTTTCCCACTTCGTCTTCCTCGGAACCGATTATTCACATTTTGTCCATTGTTTTGACGATAGTTTTGTTTCTGGTGTACAGTTGGAAACCCAGGACTCATCCGTGGTGACGAAGCGCCAAATGCAATCAACTCAATCTTCCTTACACAGATTCAGATATTGTTGGGATTTCTGATCTTAGCTGTAATAATATCCCGAATTTTGTCCACGATTAGTGGCACATTAGCTCAAAGTCGAATGGTTTCAAACAAGGGGTAAGTATCACGCAATGTTTAAAGCACTCGACAATAAATTTGCTTCGTTCGAACAATTGTACGCTCTCTGGAAAAAAAACCATCAAAATTTGTGAAAGACAGATTCGCTTACGGAGATCGCTGGAGCCCCTGTATATATTTATATAGAAAAACATATTGTAAGCCAGTATTCGACTGCGTGCAAGAGGAACAGGTCTCGGCCTCGGTGTGATCAGAGTGTGAAAATATACCAACCAAAGTACGTCGCACAATGCACTGCAAACCGATCGTAGTCCAAGTGGCCTGCTCGAAATGCAGCAAGTTTATTTTTGTAGAGGGAAAGGTTCTGCTGGTACCATCTTAAAAACAGATTTGGGGAGTACAGTTCTCATGGTGGAAGTAAACGCAGTGGTTGAATTTAAGGTATTCGACTTTTCTTATTAATAAATTTTTCAAAATGGTTGGTGATATCATTAATTTTAATTTGAACAACAACGAATTAATGTGGTGCTCTTATTATTTAAACTGTTGGTGCCTCGTAAGCCCTGTGGAAAAGGAGCAGAGTGGCCACTGCCATGCCCACAATTCCTTCCCATACATAACTGGATATATATATGGGAAGGAATGTATATTTACTTATCTTGCTTTTCATTCTTTCCTTTTATGTACGAGTATAATTTGGAAAGGTGATTACAGCGCCACAACTTTTTAAAATTAATGGTGATGCATTTCTTTCGAAACATAAATTTCTCAAACAAAAACACCAGCACGCAAACACACATCGAGGAGCAGTAGAGAATCCAAATCCAAAAGAAATCATTTAAGTTGAAAGGTTGAGCAGTTCGTGGTGCACTCATATCATCAAGCGATATGCTGTCCAACTTGAGCATATCATAGAAGGACATCGTTAACCAATGCTGGAAAAGACCAGAATCGAGGACACGTCCAATAAGTCGATTTAGTGGTTCCTTATAGAAGCAATTCTCATTCATGGGTATACTAGTAATGAAGTACTGGGAGTAGAAGAGTTCATCAGACAACCGAAAAAGTGTCTGAGAGAAGTACTTTTGTCGCTCGTCAAGCCATGGCCAAACGGATGTTATTAGGGGGTACCCGTAACTCTGGTTGAAAGTATTGCGTGCTTCGATGAACTCGGTAAAATTTGTTGTTATTTTATACGCAGACTGATACTGGTCCCAAAATTCTTCACCACGGTACATTTTAATTTGCCTTATATGATCTTCTTGTATTAAAATTTTTAAGTCACTCTGTAGAAGGTTTTCATAGCTCATAATCGTATTTAATTGAGGATGTGACGTAAGCAGATACGACAAATTGGCCGAATAGCTGGTGGTGACAAAAATTCCAGCGATGAATAACAAAATGTAGGTGACCTTAGTGCGAAGTTTAGTTTTCCGCGGCATCTCAAAAGGTTGACCCAGTGTCCCCCTTAGGGTGGCTTCATTGCAGAGTATTTTTAATAGTTGACTTGTACGGCTGTCAGTATTGTCCCTCGGAGTAGTTTGCATCACTAGCAGAAGCGATAATAATAAACTTTGCACCAGAACGATGAGCATAAATTCAACGGTGAAGACCGACACCAGTAAACGATTGATGGGCACTAACGGTTCAACCGGAAGCATATTGAGCCATTTGATAACTTCCAAGGGATAACTGTGCTCATGAATATTAACGTCCTGATGTAGTGAAGATAGAGCAGCCGGAATGTCGACAGTTTCGTTCCGTGCATACAATAAAAAGTTATGGATTGACACCAGTTCGCGGGCAGAGATATTAAATGGGAACTTGAAAGAACAGTTGTATTGCTCAGCAAATGTTCGAAAAAAGTTTCCAACATACCCACTCATTTGCTGAAGTCCCGAAGCATCATTATACACAATAGTGCGTGGTACAACTTGATCAGGAATTGTCACTAATACTTTTCCCTTGAGATCACTCAAGCGATATGGAAAGAAAATCGTGCTCTCGGAAAAAATATGATTTTCCAACTGAAATTCAGGAAATTGGGTATAACTGTGAAATCGGCTCGTTTTGTAGAAATCCCGATGGAATAAGTTCACGTTTAGCAGTCTTAGTGCCTTGCAGTGTTCAAACAGTTCAATGAGGCCATCCTGGTTGTTCTCCATAAGTTCCTCATTGATTGTGATGATGATCCTGGTGGTGCGCATATGTTGTAGATTGGCAGCCAATTTTTTCAGGAGCTCTGTATCTTTTATGGTATTCATGCACACAATAGCCAAAAGTGCGCTACTGAAATTCCCCTTCAAATAAATGGTGTCATTAGCTCCGTAGACTACATACGGTGACTTGAAATGGAGCTGCAAATTGTCAGCCACGCAATCGCAGTCTTGTCTCCGCTGTAGGAAAGTGGTCATAAAAGGATGCTCGGAGTGCACTCTCTCCAACACTTTGTAAAATTCACTCCCGAACTGAGTTATTTCAGCTCCACACGCATCGTCTCGGAATAGAGTTGAGATTGTTAAAATTAAAAGTTTCCTGAGCAGTTGCATTTTTAAACCGTTCACTGAAGCGATCGCGGCACCAACTGGTAGCACTACGGTTGCAATCGGCGTTCTTTGACTAAAGTTCGTTCCAAAAGTGAAGTGTGGATGTGTCGATATCTCCAATCCCCTCTTTTCCCTAAAGTTTTAAAGATAATCATTTCAATGGGTAACTCCCACTTTCTCTTGTCCCCATATGTGCACAACGCTCATTGTACGAGTGGATTTGCAAGGTCCCCAAAGAGGAATTAGCTGAATTTATTGTAATTTTAGACCGTTTGATGTGAGCAGAAGATACAACGAATAAAATAATGGAGGTGAAAGTCCATGAAGGACACAACGGTAGCCATTTTTAATTGTGTCCTCCATAGCTACCGAAGCGCTTTGCGTTGTGGGATATTGTTGCCGCGAAGCTCCCCTAAGTTCATTTCAACCGATTAAATGAGCAACGATAACCATTTTTGGTATATGATTAACTCCCAAAGGGTACAAATGGAGAAATTGCACAAAGAGCTCCATCAGTAGAACTCGGAGTATATTTTTCAGACCGATCCTACGTATACGGAATTGCCTCAAATGACTTTGGCAGGAGTTGCATGGATGAGAGGGAGTAAGAGTCTATCGAACACCCAATATGTACGTATCTAGCGCTGTGCAAAAGGAGATAGACACTCTGGGTGACTAATTTTTGTATTCTCTGGGAGACATTCCAAATAAGAAAATTAGCTCCATCAACATTTACATAAAACGGCTCGACTTTTCAAAGGGAATCTGACTTGTTTCTCATGCGGTATCACTAAGGGTCAATCCTGAGTGTGTCTTTTTGCGACTACTCAACCTACCTACCTACCTACCGTCACGTGGATCCACAAATACTTCACTCGGTATTCCCCTAAGGTGGAATTTTAGCAGAATACGTTGAGTAATTCACTCCCACGACTGATGTTATCACCCCTTATTTTCCAAATCCCATGAGTCTACAATGTCCCCTTAAAGTGACTGTGATGATTCTCAACTTACTCTGAGACATGTGTGTCGCCTCCTTATTTATTTTAGGATTAAGATCTCCCAGATGAGCTTTGGACTGTCTGAATCCCGGAAGATTTTTTCAGATTTAACTTCTTTTTGCATCTGTGCACTTCTTCAGCAGACCTCCAATGGTGTTGGATGATAGTCCGCAAAAGGGTTCAAGGCCGGTGTACAGAGATGCCGCGGCTTTTTTTGCTAGCCTATCAGCTTTCTCATTTCCCTCTACTGCATATGTGGGAGTTCAGTTTCCCAAAGCTAGTTCTTTGCATGCGAAGTTCAAGCGATTCTAACATGCTTCAAATTTACCAAATCCAATCGAGGAAAGTTTGTAGTTTGCACTGACGGCAAATCCTTCCTTACCGCAATAAAATCCCTCAACAATAACAATGATGAAATATCGCAAATTCGAACAGCATCAATTAATCAAAATGAAAGGTAGAAGTTGATGTGGATGCCTGGACATGCAGGTTTAGCAGGGAATGAGTATGCAAACGAAGCCGCAAAAACCAATTAAGCATCCACTCCAAACCTCTCCTGCTTTCTCCAAAAAACACACAATTACAACTAATAAAGAAATACTTATGGAAGAAATTTAAGAAGAATGGAGTGCATCAATCATACCTACAAAATGATCAACCCATCCAGAATAGCGCTGCACCTTCCGACTTCCACTACCACAGATATGAATACCTGCGTCATTAGAGTTAGACTCATACACCCAAATATAACCCACATAGAGATCTACAGCCTCTATGCCATATTTGCCATTCATCTACGCTTCTACTAGCACATGTATTTGTTCATTGGCCTATTACCCAAAAGACCAGGACCTCCATTTTCCCTAACCAATGGACAATCGTAGGGAACACAGGTTGCTGATATACAGAGAGGGTTAATGAAATCATACGTGAATTTCACTGACAGGATGGGTGGGTTAAGACAATGGGGCAAATGGCATCGAGCTCCCCACTTTATAGTTGAAAGCTGTCCATCCGGAACTCCCGAAGCATTTTTCTTTATTTTTGCTGCATTATATAAATAGAATTTCGCTGGTTTTCATCTTTTTGACTATATAATCCTGGGTACATTCAAATTTGTGTACGACCTTCGCTGCAAGAAGAGACTGCAAACCCACATCTAGTTTCCGTGGACTAGACCGAACCATAGCTAGGTATGCAGACCCGCATTCAACTCTATAATCAACTATCATTCGCCATGATTTTTTTTCTTATATTTAATTATCATTATCTTTATCTATTGGATAGAAGGTTTGTTTAGATGCATCAACATTCTATCAATAACATCAGGAGTGGTATTCAGTGAAGTTAGTAACTTCATCAGGAGTGATAGCGGGAATGTCATCATCAAATACAAGAAAATTGCTGCACATATGAATGAACATTTCAAAATAGCAAAAATGCTTCCGAAATATATGCATGTGTACGAGAATAAGGAGAGTGGACTCTTATATCGGAAAACATTTTTAGCAGATGGCAAGAAAACTTCCTAAATCAATGCACATTTATCATTTACGTTTTCGGTGCGGAATATGTATCAAAATATGTATTCGGACTTCATTACCTTATAATAGGAGAACAACGCTGGTATATAAATCTGCTGCTGTTGTTAGACGACGATAGAAGTCGTCACATCTCCTTCACAGTTCATAAAATAGAATGTAAAAGAATACAAACTACGAGTATAAGAAGCAAATCGATGTACCGTTTCCCAAAAATCCAGACTTTGAGGGTGTGATGCATAAAGATGAAAGGGGCAGAACAAAATATTGACCGGTGCTTTCAGCTATTACACCAACTGCTCCTTTAACAATAAATTAAATATATTAAGATCATATAATGGTGAAGATGCGCCGAAACTTTCTATAACAGGAGAAGATGCTATATATTCCACAATTCCTACCTCCGAAAGATTTCCAATATAGTAACAAGAAAATGTGTTCTCCCTTATGATTCTGTACGTTCATTCAATGGGATAATTGGAAATTCGCTTCCTACACGAGAAGACATTTTCTCGGTGTTACCTAACACGGAATATTCAGAAAATTATTGCTGACGAACCAATTGTCCGAGAACTAAAATCGGAAATAATTGTTGTAGCTTATAAATGAATGAAATTTGTCGACGGTACAACCAAGCCTACTAGAGTGGATTTGTTAACTTTTGATCTTTACAATTTAGCAACAAAAATTTACATTTCATAGCAGAAAAATCAAAACCGGGAGTATATTCCCAACCCAATAAGATGCAAGATTATGCCAAGTTCTGGATCGGCAAAGCACTACAATAATGCTCCAAACTATCCAAACTGCAACCTTCCCCTCTTTCCCTTAAGATGGGGCATGTACAAAGTGTCCCAATTGTTTTGACCAAAGACCACATTTTCGGAATATGCGACATTCCCCTGTTTAGTACAAAATATTGAAATGTTGCTTAAATACAGGGGAGTCAGCAAAACTACCATTCTTAATTTCTATACTGTGAAGAACATATTTTGTGTGTGGGTATTAATTGCTTATTCACTTTGATTCTTTATGCATTTGGGATCATAAGTTTGTATTGATATCATATACAAGTGTATATCTAACATTTCGTATTTGGTTTTGACGACCACTTCTCCTCATCCGAGCAATGCGAGACATTTTTGAAACAAAGAGAAATACTAAATTTGAAAACAACCGAACAAACAATGGAAAATACGCGGAACATACAATTTATAGAGACAGTAAACAACAGATTCACCTTCCTCAAAATCTATTCAACCGTTGCCTCTCCATAAATTGAAACAAATGAAAGATATCAACTCCAACAGTAAACAGGAGCAAAATAATTGCAGCTCATCCTGCTCACAAGACCGTTCCACACAACACAGAGAACGCTCCACCTACTCCCCGCTTCAACCCAGAAAGTATTTCTTCAATAGACATCCAACAAAACTTCACATCCTCTTATACACCTCTCCCAACAACAACAACCAACTCACCCAGTAACGATTCACCTGCAAATAACAGTAACTCGTCATTTTGCTCTCCTGAGAAACAATCAAAGAGCTCAACAGCAAACCCAGACCAAAGATAATGAACAGAGCATTGTAGTGTATATTATTATTATTCCCAAGACCACAAAAAAACCTTCTCTCAAAGTAATTATTCAAACACAAACTGATCCAGTATACCCGACAACTGCGACCACTCACCATAATAATAATCAATATTCTTATATCCGTATATAAATATATATTTTATATACACATACGGACATGCATGCACATACTCAACTTAGGTACATAGACATGTGTATTTGGCGCATTTCAAATATTCTTTAAGCAGTACGAATGAATGGCTAATATAATAATTTCTTATTAAACAAAGGCATCAACTCTGATGCCAAATGTATACAAAAAACCCATATTCATCTTAAAACTCCAAATACAACTCTATTTCCCTACTTCTCTCATTTGTCCACTGATCAGTCATCTATGCAAAGTGTGGGAATCCTCGCCAAGCGACATATTCCCTTCAGCTATAAGCTCCAATATTCCCTCACTAGCAATATAGATAAACTGAAGTGTCAAATCTACAATAATCCCGAAATATATTCCCCCAAAATCAAAACATTACAACAGATGAGATAATCTCAGTAGTCAAGTCCATTCACAAATCATTTTAACAGGTGATTTGAAATACTGAGTCCCTCTGTGGAGCCCCAATATTGCTAACGCAAGAGGTATAAATATTTGAGATCCTCTTCTCTCTGAGAATCTTCCTGTCCTGATCACCCACACTCTTTACTACGCATAGTACATTCACACTCGTTTCTACCCAGCTCAGCGCCAGATGCAGTTGCAATGTTGGTGACTGTCACTGTGGGAGTGATCATTATCCTTTTCTGACCAAATTTATTACTGAAGTCAGTTGTGCATCTAACAAAACATCACCGAAAACTAAAACCAGATTAGACTTTATATCAAACGGAAAGTAATAAATACTTGCAGAATGTTAATCAAGCGAGTGCCAAAGTCACCAAGCAATTAGATCAGCGAAAACATAGTAAAACCATTCATGTTAGACCTTCCACTCATTGGTGGAATACTGAATTAAATAAACTGAGACGAGAGGTGCAATCAACGGTGCTGGCACAACTCAAGCATTGCATTAATAATAGAGCACAAACAACTAACGCGTTTTTTAGAAAGTGAGTTATTGAATCCAAACGCCAGAGGCCTGAGGAATTCACCTGAAAGATGGGCTCACAAAAAGCCGCACAATGTCCATCATTTGCAATAAGCCCTTACTAACATCCCCAACAGGGGATCAACATAATCATTTCACAATAATATTTCAACTGAGTATCACACATAAATGAATAATTTGATTTCACAGCCCCACAGACATTCGCATCTATCTGTGCAGCAAATCTTGGAAACCAAATTTAAAGCAATGGAATTGGAATTTGCGGTATTTAACTCATACTAAACCTAAAACACCCGGCTCGACCGCGTATCATACCGGAACTGGCTAAAGAAAAGTTATGTCAACATAGAAAATTATGTTTACACCTGGTGCCATGTCTGGCAGTCAGGCATCATTCTGCCTATACCCAAGCCTACAAAGACTCCGCAGGATATTAATCGATATGGACTGATTTCCCCAATCTCATGCATGAGTAAAGCTTTAGATAAAATGTTGGCAAAGCGGATTATATTGGGGTAAGGATGACTGGTGCCACTAAACGATGGCATCCCTCAAGGGCCTCTTTTGTCGGTAGTATTATATATAATAGCCTTCGAACAATTAAATAAAGTCATCCTGAACTATTAAAACATCGACTTATCTATTAATGCACAATAATGTGTTACGGGCGTAACTGGCAACGAGTTTGCTGATGCACTGCACTGTTGATTTCATCGGGAATACGCGATATGTTCCAGGCTTATGTAGAAGTAAATATATGCAAATTGTGATAAAGGCGCACTTAAGCAACTTGAAAACGGCAGAATGGAAACGCCTTACCCATCGCTATACTACCCTCAATGGCACATGCAAACCAGCGTTCTAACCGAATACTACATCGTGCCAGCTAGCTAGTCGCTATGTCCGAGTTAGAATCGGTCTTCACAGGTGGTTCGCAATAAGAATGCCCTTTTTGTGGTAAAACACCCTCAGCTGACCATCTTTTAAATGAATGCCGCAATCTAGGAAATATTAGAAAAAGACAGTTTGCATCAAGCACACCATCGAACATGTTAACTGAAGTTCCTGTCAATTATTTAAACTCTATAAATAACTTTGTAAATACTTTAAATTAATAAATAAAGTCCAAGATAACATTATAATTTAGATAATAAAGTCAAGTTGAAAGCCCTGGCACCTCGTACTAGTTCCCTTATTAGTTTTAGCACTTTAATACATAAACCAATCAGAATGCCTGAAGTTCTTAGATGCTAACATTTTATATGGTTGAGGAATGCCTGCATATGTACCCCAGTTGGGATTTCAGTGGACTACAGATATTGATACCTCAAATTCACATGATATTCCAACTGATTCAAATATGGGTTATTTTCTGGAGGTTGATCGTCAATATTCTCAATGTACATGATGAACATAATGATTTTCCTTTCTGTTCGTACTCGTATATCAAAAAGTTTACGTAAACCAAAAATAAGGAAAGTTTATTACTAGAATATCTCCTGAATAGTGTAATATTGAAATTTTATCAGTCATGGTGGACGAATATATTGCTATTAATGAGTATAATTTGATCAAAATTTGTTTCAGTTGTTGTTGTTGCACATCTTAAATAGAAAATCGCATTTTTATTGTGCTTCCTATTTCACGGACGATCGGTTGCTATTCAAATGCATTCATACATTTTAAACCAAACTGATTTACATCAGATTTTCAATCCTCTCAATTATCAAAATAAAAAGTAGGGTTTCCACTATAAATATATGAATCCAAAAGATAATAATAAACCAAATTTATCTCTAAGGATATATTAGATGTTTAATTCAAATTTGGAATATCAGATTATCCTGTTAATAATATAAATGATATACCAATATAAAAATGAAAAACTCATAAAAGAATTCATAGATTTTAAGCCAAAGGTACCTTGAATTATAATGTAACAAAACGAGTAAGGAAGTCTGAAGTTGGGTTTGACCCATTTCGAAATACCCTTTACCTTACATGTGGGTGTGAGTTAAGCAAGGGCGATGTGTTACTCAGACATCAAACAAATCCTGCGCTTTATTAGGACTTCGAATTGGTTTGACGAGTAAATCAGAGGTGCGTTGTTACGCGGTGGTATCACAATGGACCCATAGTGGTCTGAGTGAGTTGGTCTGTAGACTGGCTACCACGATAACCCAACCTAACCTACTCAGATATCACCATTAGGAGTATACTTAGAGTCGTTTTTGGTGGTATGGTTGATTATAACGAAGGGAGGTGTGATCTTTATCTGATCGTCCCCATTTCTTGTGAATGGCTTTGCAGCGTCAATATACGTACTAATATAAATTTCACCCAAAAATATTGTGTATAGGTCGTAGGTTATAAAAATATGTCAATAGGGAGCATGGCTACAAAAATAACCCGCCCATTTTTTGTGTTTAATGTTAGTACCCGCAAACTTCCTGTGAAATTTCGTCAATAAACATTTAATAGAAACCATGTCATGATTTTTGGCAAATTGTGGGCGTGGCAGTAAAAGTATGATCTGCTTTGTTTACACACACACTCTTATGGACCCAATTCTTATTCCTACACCATTAATACGAGCATAGGTAGGCTAATTTTAATTTTAGATCAGAAGTTCCTTATATCGAAAGTGGGCGATTCCTTTCTCTGATCGACCCCATTTCTGGCAGTTGGCTTCATAGTGTCCAACCGTTGCTTCTCATTTCTTCCTTATTAGGACCCACATCGACATAACCACCAAATTGCAGGCATATTCCACCGATTACAGCGAAGTTATAATCTTTTTAAAAAAGTGAAAAAAGTTGCATGTATGGCTGCTAGGCGTGGTCCTTATCTAAACCGGCTCATATAGCCATCTGGGTCTGCATCTTTGTACAGACAATACTTTCGAAAAGTGGCCACAGATGGACAGGCGGACGGACTCAATAAAAATTGATCAGAAAGTGATTCTGTTCATATCTGTATATACTCGTATATGATCATACCTCCCACGCCTCTTTCTGGTAGTTGAAAACCAGCCGCATAAAAATCGAACGGTATCAAAAGAGTTATTATATAATTTAACTATTAACGAAATCTTTATGAAAATAAACTGTTTTATGTAAGAATATTTGTATTTCCATCTACGGTTCATAACTTGTACACAAAAAAAAATTAAAATCGTGTTTTAATTAACTCTGATGATATTTTTTTGTGGAATTTATTATAAATATGTTTGCTTTGGGTCACTATCCGTTAAGGAATGATTGTTCTTCGTGGCTTCATCAAGTGCTTTCGCTGCACACGCGCCGAGAATTGCACAATATTGCGAAATGGTGGGAACGAAGGATAACATACTTCCACACGCTGACACTGCACACGCGCATCCGGCAGGGACAGACATCCCGAGGCACATCGTGGGAGCTGCCCATTATATGTATTTCAATGCTTCATTTTAAGTTAAGTTCTTTTTGTGAGCCAGGACTGGACTGGACGTAATTTGCAATCGGTGTTTGAATTAGTTACGTGAGACTGGCGGATACCTGAATGGCAGCGGGCTATGGTCTCTGCCAGCGGAATTAATTTTAAGTATCATTGTGAAGGATACTTTCAATTTTGGTGATTTTTAATCGTAGACTTTATTGATAACTAAGAAAACATATTAAAAGAGATTGCTTGTTGGCAGTTTGTGTGGCCTCAGGTGTGTTTGGATAGGGAATGGGGCATTGTGCGCTCTACGACGAGTTGCGACCAGGGGCGAAGATGGAGACACCCGCGACAAACCAAGTAGATCTGCACTGTTAAATGTGACAGCCAAGTGTCTGCTGTCGCTGCACGTCTTCACTTCAGGGAGAGAATGGAGCAAGCGTGAATCGCTCACGTGCATGTTCTCGGAGCACTGTTCTGAAAGAGCTTCGGGCAAAGGTAGCAGCGAGGCTTTGACTGCATTTGCGCCCCCTATGAGGGCGTATGAGGAGAGACTGAGACCCATGGGCTGAGTGGAAGAGCGCAGCACCCTCATCCGTTGACCGTTGCAAACCGCTTATTTATTATTGTAGTCTACTTTGGAATGTTAAGATTCAGTACTCAGTAGTATTGCAACCACTTGTATGCGTCTTTACACTTCGGTCTGAATATAATACAGAACTTTGCACTGTGGAAATAAATTAATACACCCGTGCAAGTGATGAGATTAAAAAAAAGATGACCTCAAACTTTAAAGTTACTCTCCTGGAATAGGTAACAAAATTGAGTTTAATAAGATTTAAATAAGTTTAACTTCACTCTTTCAAGACTGTTTTCTCTTCTCCGTCCATGTCGAGATGGGGTCTATTGCTGAAATATATAGAAAGTCGTTCTGACGGTCAGCTAATGGGTTTATTTCCTGAATTGCTCGTTCCTTAGAGCTGCCTACGCAATAGAAACAAAAACATTTTGGTAGTCTTGGACTGACTTTCTTATCTCACAAAGTAATCACGCAATCAAATTCAGTTGATCAGTTGCATTCTGCAGGTATTCCTGATTATCGGAGAGATATTCTATACTTTTATGAGATTACCAAGCTTGATTCATGTTGGACAGATGGCATCTGCTATTAGTCAAGTGTCATAAAGATATAGCGCCCACACTGATTTTATTTCTAACCATTTTGAATGATATCGCAGTGGCATTTAAACCTTGGGATAAAAGTCAGTATCCCGTAGCTTCATTCTATCAGAACATAAGGTTTCAATATGGTTTTAACAATAATGTGAATAAAGACCACATCAAACTATCTTTTAGTTCATTTGCAAACTGAAAGCAGCTCCTATAAGAGTGATTTAAAAGCAAAGTGATACCAGTGGAACTCTTGAACTGAATATAACGTTGTTCTCAACCCCTGAAGTGAATTGCTGCTTAATAAAGTTACTTTCACTAAAAAGGACATAATGAAGAAAATGCTATGCTTGGCACTATCCTGTGAGTCGAGCAATTAAGATAAACTAATTTTCGATCCAAAATTGATGTACAAAAATGTTTGTTTCTTTTCACATTGTCCAGTGGGGGTTCCGGAGGAACATATACTAATTCCACCCATTGCGATCGAAACACTGATAGAATAAATAGACTTTAAGCGAAAAGGACTACAAATACCCAGGCGATTTATAAGGTTTCTCACCCCTACTCATTTAGATAATTAACTTGATTTATTTGCCGCCGCCTTCTGTGGTCTATTGGTAAGCATGCAAGACACACACTCAGACGGCCGCTGGTTCAAATCCCGCCCCAGGCTTGGCCTCAAAAATGCTTCTTTCTAAAAAATCCTTTTCTTTTTGAGTCGAAAGCCTCAGTAGCTAGTGCATTCCCCCAACCCCTTGCAGTCATAATTAATTATGGTGTAAGATATAATAATAATAATAACATATTTCCTATTAGCGTATTTAGAACGATTGAAATAAGGCGACAGAATGATACCAGAACTTACATTAAACTACCAAGTTGTGTGAATGATCAAAATAGAATCTCATTTAACTGAGCAAAGGAACACTCAAGAAAGAGAAACCTGAGCTTTTACGTTCATGGAATATTCGAATGACAGCAACGACGACAGAAAGGCGCTTCTACTTTCCGTCATCACATATAAATTGGTAGGAGTATATATTAGGTCAGTACTAGCGTGCAGGCAAAATATGGCCGGATTATTGCTACCGCCACGCCCACAATTGACCAATATTTATTTCTGGAGCCACTAAGCAAGATTCGTGAACGAAACTTCATACGAAGGTTCAGAGTACTAGTATAAAACACAAAGCAAAAATGGTCGGGACATTTTGAGAGCCACGTCATCTATTGATAATTGATTGAAACTTAGGACCTATGTCAAATTCTTGCACCAAATTTTACTTGACTTAGTATATTGACGCTGCAAAGCCATTCACAAGAAATGGGGACAATCAGATAAAGATCATGCCGCCCTTCGTTATAATCAACCCAGGGTACCGTAGCAAAAACGACTCTAAATATACTCCTAATGGTGATATCTGAGTAGGTTAGGTTGGGTTATCGTGGTAGCCAGTCTAGAGACCAACTCACTCAGACCACTATGGGTCCATTGTGATACCACCGCGTAACAACGCACCTCTGATTTACTCGTCAAACCATTTCGAAGTCCTAATAAAGCGCAGGATTTGTTTGATGTCTGAGTAACACATCGCCCTTGCTTAACTCACACCCACATGTAAGGTAAAGGGTATTTCGAAATGGGTCAAACCCAACTTCAGACTTCCTTACTCGTTTTGTTACATTATGATTCAAGGTACCTTTGGCTTAAAATCTATGAATTCTTTTATGAGTTTTTCATTTTTATATTGGTATATCATTTATATTATTAACAGGATAATCTGATATTCCAAATTTGAATTAAACATCTAATATATCCTTAGAGATAAATTTGGTTTATTATTATCTTTTGGATTCATATATTTATAGTGGAAACCCTACTTTTTATTTTGATAATTGAGAGGATTGAAAATCTGATGTAAATCAGTTTGGTTTAAAATGTATGAATGCATTTGAATAGCAACCGATCGTCCGTGAAATAGGAAGCACAATAAAAATGCGATTTTCTATTTAAGATGTGCAACAACAACAACTGAAACAAATTTTGATCAAATTATACTCATTAATAACAATATATTCGTCCACCATGACTGATAAAATTTCAATATTACACTATTCAGGAGATATTCTAGTAATGAGCTTTCCTTATTTTTGGTTTACGTAAAGTTTTTGATATACGAGTACGAACAGAAAGGAAAATCATTATGTTCATCATGTACATTGAGAATATTGACGATCAACCTCCAGAAAATAACCCATATTTGAATCAGTTGGAATATCATGTGAATTTGAGGTATCAATATCTGTAGTCCACTGAAATCCCAACTGGGGTACATATGCAGGCATTCCTCAACCATATAAAATGTTAGCATCTAAGAACTTCAGGCATTCTGATTGGTTTATGTATTAAAGTGCTAAAACTAATAAGGGAACTAGTACGAGGTGCCAGGGCTTTCAACTTGACTTTATTATCTAAATTATAATGTTATCTTGGACTTTATTTATTAATTTAAAGTATTTACAAAGTTATTTATAGAGTTTAAATAATTGACAGGAACTTCAGTTAACATGTTCGATGGTGTGCTTGATGCAAACTGTCTTTTTCTAATATTTCCTAGATTGCGGCATTCATTTAAAAGATGGTCAGCTGAGGGTGTTTTACCACAAAAAGGGCATTCTTATTGCGAACCACCTGTGAAGACCGATTCTAACTCGGACATAGCGACTAGCTAGCTGGCACGATGTAGTATTCGGTTAGAACGCTGGTTTGCATGTGCCATTGAGGGTAGTATAGCGATGGGTAAGGCGTTTCCATTCTGCCGTTTTCAAGTTGCTTAAGTGCGCCTTTATCACAATTTGCATATATTTACTTCTACATAAGCCTGGAACATATCGCGTATTCCCGATGAAATCAACAGTGCAGTGCATCAGCATATTCATTGCCAGTTACGCCCGAGTTACGTTCCCACCTATAGTGTCAACGATCACTACACCCTCATCACCACCACCGCCTAAACCACCTAAAACCCAACCACATAATCACTAAGAAGTTCAACGATTCCAGAATTGCAACAGCAGCATAAATAACCGAGCAACCCAACCACATAATATACTAGCAGGTTCAACAGCTCCAAAAATGCAACGACTGCATAACTGCAAGCAGCAGGCAGCGACGATATCAATGACCACATTGAAGCACACACACACAATGTATTTAGAGTATATATTTAAACATAAGGTAAACAAACTTTGTAGATGCAAATACTTAATATATTTAGAACGTATACTTATTGATATAAGCTTATAGTGCACCTAGATATAAGCTTACACAGCACATTTAAAGTATAAAAAGACTTGATATTTAGAATAAACTACACTTGGTACACTACACTGAAACTAAGCAGTATTTCCTTTATCTTGGAGTAGATCGGCATCCTTTGGACGCCTTACACCTTGAAATTTGATAGAACTCAGTTCAGCTCGAACAAGTTAACAACCTACTTGAAAGGAATAAATCGGCATCCTAAAAAGTTTGGAAGTTGACTGATTCAGCTTGAATAGTTAGTGACCTTCTTGATTTGAAATAGACCGGCATCCTTTGGACGCCCTATATCCTTTCAAGTTGTGGCTCTAACATTTTAGTTCAACTTAAATAAATTAGTGACCTTCCTGAATTGAATAGACCGGCACTTTTTGGACGCCCTATACAATTTCAAGTTGAGGTTCTAATATTATTTTTGTGTGTAGTGCCAGGCTAAGTACGTAACTGGCGCAGTCGGTAGTCCTGACTAACGGTTTCTACGAGTTGGAACAGAGTCAGCAGTAACGGAATAGCACTAGCGAAACTCTAACACTGAGATCACATCAGTGTCAGCCTCCACAAGTTTAACAAACCGGCGAGTTTTGACTCCTTGTAGTCAGTGGACGAGCAACATAGTTATTAAGCAGAAATACAACAACATTTCACAGCAACATTAAGCAAAAATACTACAGCATTTCACAGCAACATTAAGCAGAAATACAGCAACATTTCACAGCAACATTAAACATAAACATCAACACAGCAACATCTCACAGCAACATAACACGGCAACATAAAGCAGAGACATTTACCAGAAGTAACAATAAAAACTCACGATATGAATACTACATTTTGGGCTACAATATATTGCATGTAAGTCAAGAACTGAATTATTTATAAAAAAAATAATAAACATATTTATATATATATACATATAGAAGTAATGTTACGAAACTTCAAACGAAAAGCTTCAAGTCCAATCACTAACAACAATCCAATAACACTTCCAAGTATACCAGAAGAAACAGTTCATACCAATAAACGCGGGCTTCCGAACGAATACTTAATCAAATAAAAGACACAAATACAAATAACATTCCAGAAATGGCTAACACAACAGAAATATTTATCAGCCTAAGAATCCCAGACGTAATTAAAGACTTACACACTTTTGACGGAAACAAAAAAATTCTACCAGACTTTATAAAAAATGTAGAAGAAATTTTACTTTTTATCAGAAACACAGACAATACTCCTTACGGACAGGTATTGCTTAGAGCAATAAGAAATAAGATAATAGGACCAGCAAATGAAGCCTTAAACTCACATTTAACCAATCTTGTTTGGGATGATATTAAGAATACCCTGATGGACTTATATACTGACAAGAGAAACGAAAGTACATTAATTAGGGAATTACACAACATCAAACAATATTACAAAACAGTTGAGCAATTCTATGACGAAATTCTAGACATCCAATCCACATTAATAAGTAATATACGTATGAAAGAAACTAACCAAGTCATACAAAGTTCAAAGAAAGAATTATTTGAAGACATGTGTCTAAACGTTTTCTTATCAGGTTTAAGAGAACCTTTAGGTGGAATCATCAGAGCAATGCGCCCAACAGACATATGTACTGCTCTAACTTACTGTAAAAAAGAACAACAAATATCACCAACCACAACTTACAGATACTACCCTTACCCCAAACCACAATTCAGGCAAACCCAAAACCCTCAATACCAAATGCAAAGATTTCAATCATCCCAACCAACGCTTAATAAGCAATATCAACCAAGACACTAATTCAGCCAAGACCAACCCACTACCTCGCGAAATCCATTTAATAATTATAACCCAAACCCCCATCTACCACAAATAAAAAATTCGGAGAGTACTATGACAAGACAAAATACAACTAGATCAAGACAGAGCTTTACACCCTATCAGTCAACACAAAGCCACTTCAACAGACACCAAAATAACAAGGTAGAAGACATAAACAATATAGATGTAGAAGAACAACAACCAATAAACGAGACAAATAACATAGACGACACTAAAAATTTTTTCAATTTAGCCTCAAAGAACCAACGGGCTTCATAGAAATAAATAAACATGGAAACACTCTTCCATACATAGATATCTCATCCCCATATGGTAGACCACTCCGATTTTTAATAGACACAGGTGCATCTAGTTCATTCATCAACCCTCAATACATACCTATATCCACAGTCTTTAAAAAGTATAAACTTAATAAAGCAGTCACTTTACCAATTTTCACGGAATTTAACCAATCCGGTTCATTTAAATTTCTTCTCTTTAAATTCCACAATTACTTCGATGGACTCCTAGGATTAGATACATACATATATACATATAACGATATTAAAAGCAAAAATCGACCTAGATAAGAACATCTTAATCACAGACAATTCTACAAATGAATTAAAATTAAAACCTAACTTCACCTCTGGACAAATAACAATCCCCGCTAAAACAAAAGCACTTGCAAAACTACCAGTTGATACACTAAATGGGAGCGTATATATACCCGCTGCTGAATTAAAACCGGAACTTTGGGTCACAGAAGGACTTTACGAAGCCACAAATTGGTACAGTACAATAGAACTGAGAAACCATTCAGATAATGACTTAACACTATTACTAGAACAACCACTAAAATCCGTACTATACGACAATAAAAACTTCCTCGAGGTAAACAACTTCAATATAGAAAAATCCGACAAATCATCAACCGACATAAGAAACCTAATAAGATGCGATCATCTTAATCAAGAAGAACACACAAAACTTACTAAACTTTGTAAGAATTATGAAGATATTTTCTTCAAAGATGGCCAAAAACTAACATTTACAAACACCGTTAAACATCAAATACCCACAACAGACGACATACCAATTTACACCAAGTCATACAGATATCCTTTTATCCATAAAGCAGAAGTCCAAAGTCAAATAGCGGATATGCTTAAACAAGGCATAATCCAGCATAGCTACTCCCCATGGAGCGCACCTGTGTGGATTGTTCCAAAGAAACTAGACGCCAGCGGCAAACAAAAAAGGCGTTTAGTTATTGACAATCGTAAAATCAACGAAAAAACAATCTCTGACCGATACCCACTCCCAAATATTAACGAAATTTTAGATAAATTGGGGAAATGCCTATATTTCACGACACTTGATCTCGCTAGCGGATTCCATCAAATAGAGATGAATCCCAAGCATATTTCAAAAACAGCATTCACTGTAGAAGCAGGACATTTTGAATATGTCAGAATGCCCTTCGGTCTCAAAAATGCCCCATCAACATTTCAAAGGGTAATGGACAACGTTTTAAAAGACCTAATCGGAAAAATTTGCTTAGTATATCTGGATGATATTATCATCTTTTCTACATCCCTACAACAACATTTAGAAAGTATAGAACTTGTTTTCCAAAAATTACGTGAATCGAATTTCAAAATACAGATCATAAATCAGAGTTCATGAAAAAAGAAATTGCCTTCCTAGGCCACATCATTACTCCAGAAGGAATTAAACCCAATCCATCTAAAATACACTCAATAAAAAACTTCCCAATCCCTAAAACAAAAAAAGAAATTAAGGTCTTCATCTCAGCGGTCTTGTAAGCTATTACAGGAAATTCATACAAGATCTCTCTAAAATAACAAGACCTCTAACCAAATGCCTTAAAAAAGATCAAAAAATTACTTTAGACAACGAATATATTAAAGCATTTGAAACATGTAGGAATATCCTAATGAACGAGCCAATTCTACAATACCCCGACTTTTCTAAACAGTTTATACTAACTACAGACGCAAGTCACTATGCACTCGGAGCCGTATTATCGCAAGGCAAGATAGGAAGCGACAAGCCTATATGTTTCGCCAGCCGCACTCTTAATGAACATGAAATAAACTATTCCACTATAGAAAAAGAACTCTTAGCGATAGTATGGGCCACAAAATACTTCCGCCCATATCTATTCGGAAGAAAATTCCAAATAGTAACTGACCATAGACCACTAACATGGATTATGAGTTTAAAAGAGCCCAATTCTAACCTCGTCAGATGGCGACTCCGGCTTGAAGAATATGATTACGAAATCATATACAAAAAAGGCAAATGCAACACAAACGCTGACGCACTAAGCAGAAAAAAAATTAGCAACCCTACTGAAATTGAAAATTTTGAACTAAACATTAATGACGAAACAACTGCTGCTACCATTCACAGCAGCGACGAAAATTTAAATGATGGAATACCTATCTCAGAAAGACCTTTAAATGATTTCAATTTACAGATCATATTAGAACAAAGTGAGAAAGGATCACCATTAACTACGGAAACTATATTTAAAAACAAGCAAAGGAGAACAATACGAAGAAATACATTCAATGAAAATACAATGGTCGACATCTTAACAACTTTCATTGCCCCAAATAAACTTACTGCCATACATACAACCGACAGTATTTTCCATATTGTACAGTCAACCTTTTCAAAATACTTCTCTGAAAGTAAAATATTTCGCCTAATACGATGTATGGATATACTAAAAGACATAAGAATAGAAGACGAGCAAGAAAACGAAATCTATAGCTACCATGAACGTTCCAACCATAGGGGAATTCACGAAACTCTACTCCTCCTGAAACGTAAATTCTATTTCCCTTACATGAAACACAAAATAACCAAAGTTATAAACGCTTGCGAAAAATGTAAACTCATGAAATATGATAGAAGTCCGCCTAAACTAGAATTTCAAAAACCCGAAACTCCTCTCAAACCCTTAGATATCCTCCACATTGATTTATATAGCATTAACCACCATCAAATGTTGACAGTAATAGACAAATTTTCAAAATTTGCCGCAGCCTATACTCTTTCTTGTAGGAGCAGTCTTATAGTCCGCTATACCCAAACAAATCATATGCGATCAAGGTACTGAATTTACTGCCACTATATTTAAAGACTTCTGCAAACAGCACGAAATTGACCTTCATATTACGTCATACCAACAAACAAGTAGCAACTCACCTGTAGAACGACTACATTCTACGCTGACTGAAATATACAGACTCATACCAACAAAACGCAAAGAATTGAAATTAATAACAGAACATGAAGAACTTCTGTCAGAAACTTTAATCACTTACAACAACGCCATACACTCAGCAACCAAACACACACCGTACGAACTATTTTTTGGGAGAACTTACAAATTTAATAAAAACATATATTTCAATAATGAACACGAATACTTAACAAAACTAAATGAATTCCTTAATGAATTATACCCTAAAATTAAGGAAAATCTTGAAAAAATTAAAAATTCCAAAATAAAGAACTTAAATATATCAAGAGATACCCATGAAGATAGGGAAGAAAATGAAACAATCTTTAGGAAAGAAGGTAGGAGAAACAAAATAACACCAAGATTCTCCAAACACAAAGTTTCAAAGAATAATAGAGTAACTATAATCACTAAAAACAATAAAAAAAATCCATAAGAGTAATCTAAGAAAACAACAAAAAATGAAATAAACAAAAAAAAAAGAAAGAAAATAAATAAGCAAAAGAAAAAAGAAAGGGAGGAAATAAACTCACAAAAAATCAAACTGCGATCTCACTGAATATGAGCACTCCAGTATAACAAATTTAAACATGAAATCCAGTGCCTTAAAAAGCCAGATTTCCATGTCACATAAAACAAATTATTTTTTCATCGATACAAATACAAAAGAAAACAAAACTATCTACATTATTTAATAAAAATGGGGAGAGGAAAAACTAATTTCCTTATAATTTAATATAAGTGAGTCGTATATCAAAAATTGTGAGGGCATATCATGTAAAAACACCATATTGTGAGAAAATATCACAGGTAGTAAATAAACGGAAATTGCACGAACTCACCTAATAAAACAATAATATGTAAATAATAACACAATAAAAACAACTAAAATAAAAACAAAATTCACAATAAACAATTTTTAAATAATTGCAAATTTCAGATTACACGTCGTGACTACACAATCCATACACATAAAAAAACTAGAAAATGACCAAAATTCAATCCAAATTAAACTCGGACCATGCAAAATAATCCACAACTATTTTAACCTATTACATATCATCAACCTAACAGAATATGAAAATAATCTACAAAAAATTTCACAAGTTTTAGAAGAATTTGAACCTCATACATCCCTGAAAACTTTATTAAAAATATCAAACCAAAAATTCAATGACCTCAGCAAAACACTATTCTCATTATTACCCACCAAAAGACATAAACGCGGACTAATAAACGGACTAGGTACAGTAATTAAATTTATTACAGGGAATATGGACGCAAATGATGCCAACAACCTTAATGAAGAAATAACAAAATTACAAACAGACCAATCAACTACAAACAACTTTGCAATACAACAACACCTATTAAATAACCAAATGTCAAATAGAATGAAAAATATAACAAACCACATTAACCTTGAACAATACCGTATAATTTCCTACTTAGAAGAACTGTCAAACACAATACACAAAGAAGACAATATTATACAAGAAATTCAATTTATAAACCAAATTAACTTCAATATGGACACCCTCAATAACCACCTTAAAGACATTTCACAAGCAATTATTTTAGCCAAATTAAACATAATTTCCAACTTAATTTTGAACCAAGAAGAAATTAAAGAAATACGGAAGTTGTTAACGGAAGAAAACATTAACATAGTATCTGATAAACACATGTACAATATACTAGACTTACAAGCTTATTACAATAATTCAAATATAATTTTTAATGTTAAAATACCCCAAATCGAAAACAATGATTGTAAATTTTATAATATCATTCCACTACCTATAAATAACAGAAAACAAATAATAACCAAACCATATGTAACATATAATGATAAGAAAATTCAGTTCTTCGACGAAGCATGCAAATCACTAGAAAACACTTATTATTGTAAAAGCCCAAACAACGAAATCGCGACAGAAGACTCAACCTGCATTGGCGCAATATTTAACAACAAAACAGCTAGCTGTCATTTAGATGACATAGAAATGACACCCACAATATATCAACCTAGAGAGAATCTCATATTATTAATTAATATACCTCAAACACTAATTAAGTATAATTGCAGTAACTCAAGCAACATACCAGTAGAAGGCTCCATAATGGTTACATACAATCATTGCACAGTGGACATAAATGGCATCATCTACACAGACACTCATGAAATATTCAGGGATGAAGTCCAACTAATACTTCCACCAAAGTTAGCAGTCCAAACCTTATCAATCTCATCATCAATAAGCCTACCAAAATTAAAAGAATTCAACTTTAAACACAACACATCCATAGCAGTACTACAATACGAAAGCAACATTAGAGCCACTTTCACAATCACTGCATTAACTGTTTTGGGAATCATATCACTAATCGCTCTCATTCTAGGAATATACAAAACAACCACAATCAAATACATACTGGAACCACTACCTACGATCGCTCCAGCCATCGAGTACTCTCTCTGGACTTCGCTCTGCTCTAAGGGGGGAGGAGTTACGTTCCCACCTATAGTGTCAACGATCACTACACCCTCATCACCACCACCACCTAAACCACCTAAAACCCAACCACATAATCACTAAGAAGTTCAACGATTCCAGAATTGCAACAGCAGCATAAATAACCGAGCAACCCAACCACATAATATACTAGCAGGTTCAACAGCTCCAAAAATGCAACGACTGCATAACTGCAAGCAGCAGGCAGCGACGATATCAATGACCACATTGAAGCACACACACACAATGTATTTAGAGTATATATTTAAACATAAGGTAAACAAACTTTGTAGATGCAAATACTTAATATATTTAGAACGTATACTTATTGATATAAGCTTATAGTGCACCTAGATATAAGCTTACACAGCACATTTAAAGTATAAAAAGACTTGATATTTAGAATAAACTACACTTGGTACACTACACTGAAACTAAGCAGTCTTTCCTTTATCTTGGAGTATATCGGCATCCTTTGGACGCCTTACACCTTGATATTTGATAGAACTCAGTTCAGCTCGAACAAGTTAACAACCTACTTGAAAGGAATAAATCGGCATCCTTTGGACGCCTGTATCCTAATAAGTTTGGAAGTTGACTGATTCAGCTTGAATAGTTAGTGACCTTCTTGATTTGAAATAGACCGGCATCCTTTGGACGCCCTATACAATTTCAGGTTGAGGATCTAATATTATTTTTGTGTGTAGTGCCAGGCTAAGTACATAACTCCCGTAACACATTATTGTGCATTAATAGAAAAGTCGATGTTTTAATAGTTCAGGATGATTTTATTTAATTGTTCGAAGGCTATTATATATAATACTACCGACAAAAGAGGCCCTTGAGGGATGCCATCGTTTAGTGGCACCAATCATCCTTACCCCAATATAAACCGCTTTGCCAACATTTTATCTAAAACTTTACTCATGCATGAGATTGGGGAAATCAGTCCATATCGATTAATATCCTGCGGAGTCTTTGTAGGCTTGGGTATAGGCAGAATGATGCCTGACTGCCAGACATGGCACCAAGTGTAAACATCATTTTCTATGTTGACATAACTTTTCTTTAGCCAGTTCCGGTATGATACGCGGTCGAACCGGGTGTTTTACTTTTAGTATGAGTTAAATACCGCAAATTCCAATTCCATTGCTTTAAATTTGGTTTCCAAGATTTGCTGCACAGATAGATGGGAATGTCTGTGGGGCCGTGAAATCAAATTATTCATTTATGTGTGATACTCAGTTGAAATATTATTGTGAAATGATTATGTTGATCCCCTGTTGGGGATGTTAGTAAGGGCTTATTGCAAATGATGGACATTGTGCGGCTTTTTGTGAGCCCATCTTTCAGGTGAATTCCTCCGGCCTCTGGCGTTTGGATTCAAAAACTCACTTTCTAAAACTCGTGTTAGTTTTTTGTGCTCTATTATGATAATGATCGCTCCCACAGAGACAGTCACCAACATTCCAACTGCATCTGGCGCTGAGCTGGGAAGAAACGAGTGTGAAAGTACTATACATAGTAAAGAGTGTGAGTGATCAGGACAGGAAGATTCTCAGAGAGAAGAGGATCTCAAATATTTATACCTCTTGCTTTAGCAATATTGGGGCTCCACAGAGGGATTCAGTATTTCAAATCACCTGTTAAAATGATTTGTGAATGGACTTGACTACTGAGATTTGACACTTCAGTTTATCTATATTGCTAGTGAGGGAATATTGGAGCTTATAGCTGTGGGGAATATGTCGCTTGGCGAGGATTCCCACACTTTGCATAGATGACTGATCAGTGGAAAAATGAGAGAAGTAGGGAAATAGAGATGAATGTGGGTTTTTTGTATACATTTAGCATCCGGGTTGATGCCTTTGTTTAATAAGAAATTATTATATTAGCCATTCATTCGTACTGCTTAAAGAATATTTGAAATGCGCCAAATACACATGTCTATGTACCTAAGTTGAGTATGTGCATGCATGTCCGTATGTGTATATAAAATATATATTTATATACGGATATAAGAATATTGATTATTATTATGGTGAGTGGTCGCTGTCGTCGGGTATACTGGATCAGTTTGTGTTTGAATAATTACTTTGAGAGAAGGTTTTTTTGTGGTCTTGGGAATAATAATAATATACACTACAATGCTCTGTTCATTATCTTTGGTCTGGGTTTGCTGTTGAGCTCTTTGATTGTTTCTCAGGAGAGCAAAATGACGAGTTACTGTTATTTGCAGGTGAATCGTTACTGGGTGAGTTGGTTGTTGTTGGGAGAGGTGTATAAGAGGATGTGAAGTTTTGTTGGATGTCTATTGAAGAAATACTTTCTGGGTTGAAGCGGGGAGTAGGTGGAGCGTTCTTTGTGTTGTGCGGAACGGTCTTACGAGCAGGATGAGCTGCAATTATTTTGCTCCTGTTTACTGTTGGAATTGATATCTTTCACTTGTTTCAATTTATGGAGAGGCAACGGCGGAATAGATTTTGAGGAATGTTCCGCGTATTTTCCATTGTTTGTTCGGTTGTTTTCAAATTTAGTATTTCTCTTTGTTTCAAAAATGTCTCGCATTGTTCGGATGAGGAGAAGTGGTCGTCAAAACCAAATACGAAATGTTAGATATACACTTGTATATGATATCAATACAAACTTATGATCCCAAATGCATAAAGAATCAAAGTGAATAAGCAATTTATACCCACACACAAAATATGTTCTTCACAGTATAGAAATTAAGAATGGTAGTTTTGCTGACTCCCCTGTATTTAAGCAACATTTCAATATTTTGTACTAAACAGGGGAATGTCGCATATTCCGAAAATGCGGTATTTGGTCAAAACAGTTTGGACACTTTGTACATGCCCCATCTTAAGGGAAAGAGGGGAAGCTTGCAGTTTGGATAGTTTGGAGCATTATTGCATTCCTTTGCCGATCCAGAACTTGGCAAAATCTTGCATCTTATTGGGTTGGGAATATACTCCCGGTTTTGATTTTTCTGCTATGAAATGTAAATTTTTGTTGCTAAATTGTAAAGATCAAAAGTTAACAAATCCACTCTAGTAGGCTTGGTTGTACCGTCGACAAATTTCATTCATTTATAAGCTACAACAATTATTTCCGATTTTAGTTCTCGGACAATTGGTTCGTCAGCAATAATTTTCTGAATATTCCGTGTTAGGTAACACCGAGAAAATGTCTTCTCGTGTAGGAAGCGAATTTCCAATTATCCCATTGAATGAACGTGCAGAATCATATGGGAGAACACATTTTCTTGTTACTATATTGGAAATCTTTCGGAGGTAGGAATTGTGGAATATATAGCATCTTCTCCTGTTATAGAAAGTTTCGGCGCATCTTCACCATTATATGATCTTAATATATTTAATTTATTGTTAAAGGAGCAGTTGGTGTAATAGCTGAAAGCACCGGTTAATATTTTGTTCTGCCCCTTTCATCTTTATGCATCACACCCTCAAAGTCTGGATTTTAGGGAAACGGTACATCGATTTGCTTCTTATACTCGTAGTTTGTATTCTTTTACATTCTATTTTATGAACTGTGAAGGAGATGTGACGACTTCTATCGTCGTCTAACAACAGCAGCAGATTTATATGCCAGCGTTGTTCTCCTATTATAAGGTAATGAAGTCCGAATACATATTTTGATACATATTCCGCACCGAAAACGTAAATGATAAATGTGCATTGATTTAGGAAGTTTTCTTGCCATCTGCTAAAAATATTTTACGATATAAGAGCCCACACTCCTTATTCTCGTACACATGCATATATTTCGGAAGCATTTTTACTATTTTGAAATGTTCATTCATATGTGGCGCAACTTTCTTGTATTTGATGATGACATTCCCGCTATCACTCGTGCTGATGTCACTAACTTCACTGAATACCATTCCTGATGTTATTGAAAGAATGGCAATGCATCTTGACAAACCTTCTATCCAATAGATAAAGATAATAATAATTAAATATAAGAAAAAAAATCATGGCGAATGATAGTTGATTATAGAGTTGAATGCGGGTCTGCATACCTAGCTATGGTTCGGTCTAGTCCACGGAAACTAGATGTGGGTTTGCAGTCTCTTCTTGCAGCGAAGGTCGTACACAAATTTGAATGTACCCAGGATTATATAGTCAAAAAGATGAAAACCAGCGAAATTCTATTTATATAATGCAGCAAAAATAAAGAAAAATGCTTCGGGAGTTCCGGATGGACAGCTTTCAACTATAAAGTGGGGAGCTCGATGCCATTTGCCCCACTGTCTTAACCCACCCATCCTGTCAGTGAAATTCACGTATGATTTCATTAACCCTCTCTGTATATCAGCAACCTGTGTTCCCTACGATTGTCCATTGGTTAGGGAAAATGGAGGTCCTGGTCTTTTGGGTAATAGGCCAATGAACAAATACATGTGCTAGTAGAAGCGTAGATGAATTGCAAATATGGCATAGTGGCGGTAGATCTCTATGTGGGTTATATTTGGGTGTATGAGTCTAACTCTAATGAAGCAGGTATTCATGGCTGTGGTAGTGGAAGTCGGAAGGTGCAGCGCTATTCTAGATGGGTTGATCATTTTGTAGGTATGATTGATGCATTCCATTCTTCTTAAATTTCATCCATAAGTATTTCTTTATTAGTTGTAATTGTGTGTTTTTTGGAGAAAGCAGGAGAGGTTTGGAGTGGATGCTTAATTGCTTTTTGCGGCTTCGTCTGCATACTCATTCCCTGCTAAACCTGCATGTCCAGGCATCCACATCAACTTCTACCTTTCATTTTGATTAATTGATGCTGATCGAATTTGCGATATTTCATCATTGTTATTGTTGAGGGATTTTATTGCGGTATGGACGGATTTACCGTCAGTGCAAACTACAAACTTTCCTCGATTGGATTTGGTAAATTTTAAGCATGTTAGAATCGCTTGAACTTCGCATGCAAAGAACTAGCTTTGGGAAACTGAACTCCCACATATGCAGTAGAGGGAAATGAGAAATCTGATAGCTTAGCAAAACAAGCCGCGGCCTCTCAGTACAACGGCCCTGAACCCTTTTGCGGGCTATCATCCAACACCATTGGAGGTCTGCTGAAGAAGTGCACAGATGCAAAAAGAAGTTAAATCTGAAAAAATCTTCCGGGATTCAGACAGTCCAAAGCTCATCTGGGAGATCTTAATCCTAAAATAAATAAGGAGGCGACACACATGTCTCAGAGTAAGTTGAGAATCATCACAGTCACTTTAAGGGGACATTGTAGACTCATGGGATTTGGAAAATAAGGGGTGATAACAACAGTCGTGGGAGTGAATTACTCAACGTATTCTGCTAAAATTCCACCTTAGGGGAATACCGAGTGAAGTATTTGTGGATCCACGTGACGGTAGGTAGGTAGGTAGGTTGAGTAGTCGCAAAAAGACACACTCAGGATTGACCCTTAGTGATACCGCATGAGAAACAAGTCAAATTCCCTTTGAAAAGTCGAGCCGTTTTATGTAAATGTTGATGGAGCTAATTTTCTTATTTGGAATGTCTCCCAGAGAATACAAAAATTATTCACCCAGAGTGTCTATCTCCTTTTGCACAGCGCTAGACACGTACATATCGGGTGTTCGATAGACTCTTACTCCCTCTGATCCATGCAACTCCTGCCAAAGACATTTGAGGCAATTCCGTATACGTAGGATCGGTCTGAAATCTATACTCCGAGTTCTACTGATGGAGCTCTTTGTGCAATTTCTCCATTTGTACCCTTTGGGAGTTACACCAAAAATGGTTATCGTTGCTCATTTAATCGGTTGAAATGAACTTAGGGGAGCTTCGCGGTAACAATATCCCACAACACAAAGCGCTTCGGTAACTATGGAGGACACAACTAAAAATGGCTACCGTTGTTGCCTTCATGGACTTTCACCTCCACTATTTTATTCGTTGTATCTTCTGCTCACATCAAACGGTCTAAAATTACAATAAATTCAGCTAATTCCTCTTTGGGGACCTTGCAAATCCACTCGTACAATGAGCGTTGTGCACATATGGGGACAAGAGAAAGTGGGAGTTACCCATTGAAATGATTACCTTTAAAACTTTAGGGAAAAGAGGGGATTGGATATATCGACACATCCACACTTCACTTTTGGAACGAACTTTAGTCAAAGAACGCCGATTGCAACCGTAGTGCTACCAGTTGGTGCCGCGATCGCTTCAGTGAACGGTTTAAAAATGCAACTGCTCAGGAAACTTTTAATTTTAACAATCTCAACTCTATTCCGAGACGATGCGTGTGGAGCTGAAATAACTCAGTTCGGGAGTGAATTTTACAAAGTGTTGGAGAGAGTGCACTCCGAGCATCATTTTACGACCACTTTCCTACAGCGGAGACAAGACTGCGATTGCGTGGCTGACAATTTGCAGCTCCATTTCAAGTCACCGTATGTAGTCTACGGAGCTAATGACACCATTTATTTGAAGGGGAATTTCAGTAGCGCACTTTTGGCTATTGTGTGCATGAATAGCATCAAAGATACAGAGCTCCTGGAAAAATTGGCTGCTAATCTACAACATATGCGCACCACCAGGATCATCATCACAATCAATGAGGAACTTATGGAGAACAACCAGGATGGCCTCATTGAACTGTTTGAACACTGCAAGGCACTAAGACTGCTAAACGTGAACTTATTCCATCGGGATTTCTACAAAACGAGCCGATTTCACAGTTATACCCAATTTCCTGAATTTCAGTTGGAAAATCATATTTTTCCGAGAGCACGATTTTCTTTCCATATCGCTTGAGTGATCTCAAGGGAAAAGTATTAGTGACAATTCCTGATCAAGTTGTACCACGGACTATTGTGTATAATGATGCTTCGGGACTTCAGCAAATGAGTGGGTATGTTGGAAACTTTTTTCGAACATTTGCTGAGCAATACAACTGTTCTTTCAAGTTCCCATTTAATATCTCTGCCCGCGAACTGGTGTCAATCCATAACTTTTTATTGTATGCACGGAACGAAACTGTCGACATTCCGGCTGGTCTATCTTCACTACATCAAGACGTAAATATTCATGAGCACAGTTATCCCTTGGAAGTTATCAAATGGCTCAATATGCTTCCGGTTGAACCGTCAGTGCCCATCAATCGTTTACTGGTGTCGGTCTTCACCGTTGAATTTATGCTCATCGTTCTGGTGCAAAGTTTATTATTATCGCTTCTGCTAGTGATGCAAACTACTCCGAGGGACAATACTGACAGCCGTACAAGTCAACTATTAAAAATACTCTGCAATGAAGCCACCCTAAGGGGGACACTGGGTCAACCTTTTGAGATGCCGCGGAAAACTAAACTTCGCACTAAGGTCACCTACATTTTGTTATTCATCGCTGGAATTTTTGTCACCACCAGCTATTCGGCCAATTTGTCGTATCTGCCTACGTCACGTCCTCAATTAAATACGATTATGAGCTATGAAAACCTTCTACAGAGTGACTTAAAAATTTTAATACAAGAAGATCATATAAGGCAAATTAAAATGTACCGTGGTGAAGAATTTTGGGACCAGTATCAGTCTGCGTATAAAATAACAACAAATTTCACCGAGTTCATCGAAGCACGCAATACTTTCAACCAGAGTTACGGGTACCCCCTAATAACATCCGTTTGGCCATGGCTTGACGAGCGACAAAAGTACTTCTCTCAGACACTTTTTCGACTGTCTGATGAACTCTTCTACTCCCAGTACTTCATTACAAGTATACCCATGAATGAGAATTCCTTCTATAAGGAACCACTAAATCGACTTATTGGACGTGTCCTCGATTCTGGTCTTTTCCAGCATTGGTTAACGATGTCCTTCTATGATATGCTCAAGTTGGACAGCATATCGCTTGATGACATGAGTGCACCGCGAACTGCTCGACCTTTCAACTTAAATGATTTATTTTGGATTTGGATTCTCTACTGCTCCTCGATGTGTGTTTGCGTGCTGGTGTTTTTGTTTGAGAAATTTATGTTTCGAAAGAAATGCATCACCATTAATTTTAAAAAGTTGTGGCGCTGTAATCACCTTTCCAAATTATACTCGTACATAAAAGGAAAGAATGAAAAGCAAGATAAGTAAATATACATTCCTTCCCATATATATATCCAGTTATGTATGGGAAGGAATTGTGGGCATGGCAGTGGCCACTCTGCTCCTTTTCCACAGGGCTTACGAGGCACCAACAGTTTAAATAATAAGAGCACCACATTAATTCGTTGTTGTTCAAATTAAAATTAATGATATCACCAACCATTTTGAAAAATTTATTAATAAGAAAAGTCGAATACCTTAAATTCAACCACTGCGTTTACTTCCACCATGAGAACTGTACTCCCCAAATCTGTTTTTAAGATGGTACCAGCAGAACCTTTCCCTCTACAAAAATAAACTTGCTGCATTTCGAGCAGGCCACTTGGACTACGATCGGTTTGCAGTGCACTGTGCGACGTACTTTGGTTGGTATATTTTCACACTCTGATCACACCGAGACCGAGACCTGTTCCTCTTGCACGCAGTCGAATACTGGCTTACAATATGTTTTTCTATATAAATATATACAGGGGCTCCAGCGATCTCCGTAAGCGAATCTGTCTTTCATTTCGTCAAAACAATGGTCAAAATGTGAATAATCGGTTCCGAGGAAGACGAAGTGGGAAAGGTAACGGGTTTAGTATTATGAGATGCGAAAAGAGTTTGGATAACTGACTATCTGGAAACGAAAATCTATTATAGACGAGTGCATTACTTCTGTACCAGCTGAATGTACCCATTTCATAAAGCGGCCTAGTTGAAGTAGGAATAAAATATTCTTCCACCATAACGCAGCGATGGTGCTTTCATGTGCTTCATTTGCTAAAAAAAATTGGCCAGTTGCGGTTCCAGTTTCGTATTCGAATGACTTTTAACCTGTTTTCAAAAATGAAACCTATCCTAACCGATAGCATCCAAATAATTACGTCATAGCGTCAGAACTGGCTTTTATGAGGAGCTTCCGAATGATCATGTCGTGAGTGTGATTTAGAAGCAAAAGGAAAGATCTGGAACTGTACTGAGCTTGGGGGAGAATTTGTGGAAAATTGAAACGCTTCTCTGTATTTTGATCTGAAAAAGATTTCAGCGCATGTGGGCAGCAGCGTGGGCATCCCTGCTATTCAATTCAGAAAGTGTTTATGGGCTGGGAGGGGAATTTTGTTATTTGTTATTCGGCGCGTGAAAATTTGGAAGGGATGAAAATTTCTACAAATTTTCCCCATTCCATTTTGGGAACTTCTGTTTTATTGTTGCAATGCTGATGAACTATGAGAAGCAATTGAATAGTTGGGAAATACAGTTGGTGAACTTTTGGGGAAGAACCACAAAAAAGCCTCTTCATATATTCTATTCTGCTTGAAGAAGAGCACCAACAACAAAAACATCAATAAATGCAATAAACTCTTATACACACGAATTCAATTCGAGACACCTCGAAAGAAGCGAGGAATTCCCCAATGTTTCAGATGTCAATATTGCGGACACACCAAGCGATACTTGAATCGTAGCCCACAATCCATAAAATGTACAGCAAGTCACCTTACATCCGACTCTTCCCGCAAAATCGGCGAGATATTCGATGTGTGCTCTGCGAAGGCAATCGCCCAGCAAATCACACGAAACTGCAACAAAAGTCTTTCCCAGCACTCAGAAGCAGAGAAGTGAGGAATATTAACTTGGAATCGCCACAAAGATCAGCCCCACGAACATCAACATCGTATGCAAATATAGTACGAAACAGTACTCCAGCAGAAGTCAATACTAACCAAACTATTCCGGTTAACAATCCAAGTATTCAACTCAACTAAGATACGTCCGACCTAAAAAGCATGGGGCAAGTGAGTACATTACTACAAGTACAAATATGTCCAAATGAACAAACCCTGCAATTTGGAATGACAACGGCCTCAGCCGTCATATCCATGAAATTGCCGCTTTCTTAGCAGATAAAAATATTGACGTAATGTCAATATCGGAAACACTTTTCACAGGAAAAAGTTAAGTAAGCATTCTGCAATATGACATTATACCACAACTCACCCAGCAGGCACTGCGCGTGGTGGCACTGTTGTAATTATTGGTAACAGCATGGCCCACGTGGAGCCGAAGGTTATCAAAGAGAATTCCTGTAATCAATGGGCATAACAGTTGACGATTATAAAGGATCCATAACAATTGTAGCGGTATATTATCCTCCTAACCATCCTGTTAAATGTGAACAACCTCGGATCAAGATTCATCGCTGGGGGCGACTATAATGCCAAACATCCGCACTGGGGCTCTAGAATAACAACTCTTACAGGGGCCGTAACATATATAAAGAAACCCAACAAAACAGCCTGTCCCGCTTATCAACGGATGAGCCAACCTTCCGGCCAATGGGCAGAAACAAGCTCTGAGTGTTATCGACTTTTGTGTACCCAAACGTGTGTCAAAAACAAATACTTCTGTGCAGTCCTGCCTGGACCTGTCATCAGAGCACTCTCCGGCTATTCAAACAGTAAGTTGCGAGGTTCACAGCAAGCCATAAACAATATGTTTCCTCAACAAAAGCACTATCTGGGAGATCTTTAGACGAACCTTTATTGGGACCCTGGCCACTAATGTTGCTTTAACGACCAGAATAAAGATGCCTGATGATACGAGCTGCTTGATCTTCCACATTGGAACTTAGCAACAGTCATAACCATCATAATGTAAGCCAGGCTGTAAGGGAGAAACTACAATAAAGGCGTAGACTGCGTCGAATTTGGGCAATGACTAGAAGTCCCAGTGACAAAACACGGTACAATCGGGCTAAAAAGCAACTGAAAAATGTATTACAGAGAACGAAAAATAGAGAAAAACAAAGTTACCTCAGCAGCTTGTCTCCTTCACAGGCCCCAGATTATTCGTAATGGAAAGCCACCAAAAAATTAAATCAACCAACACCGTATCTGCCACCTATTAAGACGAAAAATGGCGGGTGCGTCAGATCTGACAAGGAAAAGCACACATTTGCTCTTCTTTCATCGGAAGTATTTTTTTTATCGAACGGAGGAAAAATCTTCGAAAAGTTACGAGGGGATGCGCACCGCCAAATCGTGACAGATTTTTACTCCCTAACCTAACTGTTACGCTAAGCCACGAATGGCTGCAAAGCGATTTAAGAAGGGTATTAATCAGATATACAAAGTTATACAAAGAGAACTACTCGCGGTTTGAAAGAACAAGTGTTAATTTATATTTCAACATAAGTTTGGATTCATTCCAACAAATCACCTCCGAAAGTAAATTGAAATCTTGACACGGACTACGAAACGCCGCAAAGTCCAAATAGTTTCGATTACAAGGATTTCGATAGCAGGACCATTAGAGCACTACTAAGCAAAAAACTACATTTGATTTCGCCACCCAACAGGCTGAACACAAAACATGCATTAAGCATTGTTCTACGGGTTTGAAGAGAGAGGCTACGAATAAGTTTAAGACGACTCACATAAAAGTGAAGTTGAAAATTGGAAATCCATGTAAAAGAACGTAGGCAAAACAATCAGAACCGCTTTTGAACTGATTCGATAGCATCAGAGTAACAGGCGTATTTAGGACACCGAACAACACTTGCGTATTCTAATGATGGCGTCTTTGAACTCCTTTGCCCAACATATTACGGAGCCTATATTCAGAGGAGTTTTGTTAACTATAGTCCCAACGTGTTTACCAAAAGAAAGGTTTTGTTCAAAGGTCACACCTAAGTCGCGCATATGATCAATGGATAACCATGGTTTGAATAACAATGAAGTAAGAAATGAGCAGAGTGGGATGATCTGTAAAAACACATATATTTGCATGCCTTGCAGTTTAGTTGCATACAATGTATGTTGCACCGGTCACCAAGGACATTTAAATCATCTTGAAGCAACTGCGATTCGTTGGGGTTATCATATGGATGAACAATTTTCACGTAATCAGCAAACATAAGAATGTTACAATGGATATGCGTGAAGGAAGGTCATTTATACAAATCGAAAGTAGTAAGGGACCTGGTGGCTACCTTGCGGCATGGCGGAAGACGCAGGAAATTCATCAGAAAACAATCCTTTAAATATCACCTGTTGGGTACGTTGTGACAAATATGAATTTGCCCACTTTAAAAGTAATGGTGAGAAAACAACCTAGAGAGGTTGAGGAGAAGAAGTCTATGGTTTACGTCATCAAATGCTTTACCAAAGTCAGTGTCAATAACATCGGTTTTCATACGCTTAACAAGAAAAGTCCAGTAGATAAGTGACAGTTGACTTCCAGACTGGAAACCATGCCCCTGGGAACTCACAAACGTATGAGCATAGAACGAAATTTGGGGTGTTCGATTGCCTCCAACAACTTAGGAAGAATTCTATGTTTCGCAATCCCACGGTAATTGGATATGAAACTTTTCCATATGTCGGGAAAATGCCCGTATAGAAGAGAAGTACTAAAGAGCTTAGTAATAGGAGAGACAAGCTCAATACAACACTGCCTAAGGATAAAAGCAGGGCTTAAGTTGGGACCTGAAGTAAAAGACGATTTCAGCTGAGACAAATGGCTGAGCTCAAGTCCTCATCAATAATGAGCTGATCACTATGGCAGGTTGCATAGAGAAAGGAATTAGAAGTACTCAGAACCTTCGTATGAAGTTTCGTTTACGAATCTTGCTCAGTGGCCCCAGAAATAAATATTGGTCAATTGTGGGCGTGGCGCTGGTAATAATCTTGCCATATTTTGGTATAATCAGTGTTTGAATTACTTACGTGAGACTGGCGGATACCTGAATGGCAGCGGGCTATGGTCTCTGCCAGCGGAATTATCTTTAAATGTCATTGTGAAGGATACTTTCAACTTTGGTGATTTTTAATCGTAGACTTTATTGATAACAAAGAAAAATATTAAAATAGATTGCTTGTTGGCAGTTTGTGTGGTGTCAGCTGTGTTTGGATAAGGAATGGGGCATTGTGCGCTCTACGACGAGTTGCGACCAGGGGCGAAGATGGAGACACCCGCGACAAACTAAGTAGATCTGCACTGTTAAATGTGACAGCCAAGCGTCTGCTGTCGCTGCACGTCTTCACTTCAGGGAGAGAATGGAGCAAGCGTGAATCGCTCACGTGCATGTTCTCGGAGCACTGTTCTGAAAGAGCTTCGGGCAAAGGTAGCAGCGAGGTTTTGACTGCATTTGCGCCCCCTATGAGGGCGTATGAGGAGAGACTGAGACCCGTGGGCTGAGTGGAAGAGCGCAGCAATCTCATCCGTTGACCGTTGCAAACCGCTTATTTATTATTGTAGTCTACTTTGGAATGTTAAGATTCAGTACTCAGTAGTATTGCAACCACTTGTATGCGTCTTTACACTTCGGTCTGAATATAATACAGAACTTTGCACTGTGGAAATAAATTAATACACCCCTGCAAGTGATAAGATTAAAAAAAAGATGACCTCAAACTTTAAAGTTACTCTGCTGAAATAGGTAACAAAATTGAGTTTAATAAGATTTAAATAAGTTTAACTTCACTCTTTCAAGACTGTTTTCTCTTCTCCGTCCATGTCGAGATGGGGTCTATTGCTGAAATATATAGAAAGTCGTTCTGACGGTCAGCTAATGGGTTTATTTCCTGAATTGCTCGTTCCTTAGAGCTGCCTACGCAATAGAAACAAAAACATTTTGGTAGTCTTGGACTGACTTTCTTATCTCACAAAGTAATCACGCAATCAAATTCAGTTGATCAGTTGCATTCTGCAGGTATTCCAGATTATCGGAGAGATATTCTATACTTTTATGAGATTACCAAGCTTGATTCATGTTGGACAGATGGCATCTGCTATTAGTCAAGTGTCATAAAGATATAGCGCCCACACTAACCATTTTGAATGATATCGCAGTGGCATTTAAACCTTGGGATAAAAGTCAGTATCCCGTAGCTTCATTCTATCAGAACATAAGGTTTCAATATGGTTTTAACAATAATGTGAATAAAGACCACATCAAACTATCTTTTAGTTCATTTGCAAACTGAAAGCAGCTCCTATAAGAGTGATTTAAAAGCAAAGTGATACCAGTGGAACTCTTGAACTGAATATAACGTTGTTCTCAACCCCTGAAGTGAATTGCTGCTTAATAAAGTTACTTTTACTAAAAAGGACATAATGAAGGAAATGCTATGCTTGGCAGTATCCCGTGAGTCGAGTAATTTAGATAAACCAATTTTCGATCCAAAATTGATGTACAAAAATGTTTGTTTCTTTTCACATTGTCCAGTGGGGGTTCCGGAGGAACATATACTAATTCCAATCATTGCGATCGAAACACTGATAGAATAAGTAGACTTTAAGCGAAAAGGACTACAAATATCCAGGCGGTTTATAAGGTTTCTCACCCCTTCTCATTTAAATAATTAACTTGATTTATTTGCCGCCGCCTTCTGTGGTCTATTGGTAAGCATGCAAGACACACACTCAGACGGCCGCAGGTTCAAATCCCGCCCCAGGCTTGGCCTCAAAAATGCTTCTTTCTAAAAAATCCTTTTCTTTTTGAGTCGAAAGCCTCAGTAGCTAGTGCATTCCCCCAACCTAACCATAATAATGGTGTAAGATATAATAATAATCTTATATTTAATTATTATTATCTTTATCTATTGGATAGAAGGTTTGTCAAGATGCATTGCCATTCTTTCAATAACATCAGGAATGGTATTCAGTGAAGTTAGTGACATCAGCACGAGTGATAGCGGGAATGTCATCATCAAATACAAGAAAGTTGCGCCACATATGAATGAACATTTCAAAATAGTAAAAATGCTTCCGAAATATATGCATGTGTACGAGAATAAGGAGAGTGGACTCTTATATCGGAAAACATTTTTAGCAGATGGCAAGAAAACTTCCTAAATCAATGCACATTTATCATTTACGTTTTCGGTGCGGAATATGTATCAAAATATGTATTCGGACTTCATTACCTTATAATAGGAGAACAACGCTGGTATATAAATCTGCTGCTGTTGTTAGACGACGATAGAAGTCGTCACATCTCCTTCACAGTTCATAAAATAGAATGTAAAAGAATACAAACTACGAGTATAAGAAGCAAATCGATGTACCGTTTCCCAAAAATCCAGACTTTGAGGGTGTGATGCATAAAGATGAAAGGGGCAGAACAAAATATTAACCGGTGCTTTCAGCTATTACACCAACTGCTCCTTTAACAATAAATTAAATATATTAAGATCATATAATGGTGAAGATGCGCCGAAACTTTCTATAACAGGAGAAGATGCTATATATTCCACAATTCCTACCTCCGAAAGATTTCCAATATAGTAACAAGAAAATGTGTTCTCCCTTATGATTCTGTACGTTCATTCAATGGGATAATTGGAAATTCGCTTCCTACACGAGAAGACATTTTCTCGGTGTTACCTAACACGGAATATTCAGAAAATTATTGCTGACGAACCAATTGTCCGAGAACTAAAATCGGAAATAATTGTTGTAGCTTATAAATGAATGAAATTTGTCGACGGTACAACCAAGCCTACTAGAGTGGATTTGTTAACTTTTGATCTTTACAATTTAGCAACAAAAATTTACATTTCATAGCAGAAAAATCAAAACCGGGAGTATATTCCCAACCCAATAAGATGCAAGATTATGCCAAGTTCTGGATCGGCAAAGCACTACAATAATGCTCCACTCTATCCAAACTGCAAGCTTCCCCTCTTTCCCTTAAGATGGGACATGTACAAAGTGTCCCAATTGTTTTGACCAAAGACCACGTTTTCGGAATATGCGACATTCCCCTGTTTAGTACAAAATATTGAAATGTTGCTTAAATGCAGGGGAGTCAGCAAAACTACCATTCTTAATTTCTATACTGTGACGAGCATATTTTGTGTGTGGGTATTAATTGCTTATTCACTTTGATTCTTTATGCATTTGGGATCATAAGTTGGTATTGATATCATATACAAGTGTATATCTAACATTTCGTATTTGGTTTTGACGACCACTTCTCCTCATCCGAACAATGCGAGACATTTTTGAAACAAAGAGAAATACTAAATTTGAAAACAACCGAACAAACAATGGAAAATACGCGGAACATACAATTTATAGAGACAGTAAACAACAGATTCACCTTCCTCAAAATCTATTCCGTCGTTGGCTCTCCATAAATTGAAACAAGTGAAAGATATCAATTCCAACAGTAAACAGGAGCAAAATAATTGCAGCTCATCCTGCTCGTAAGACCGTTCCGCACAACACAAAGGACGCCCGACCTACTCCCCGCTTCAACCCAGAATGTATTTCTTCAATAGACATCCAACAACACTTCACATCCTCTTATACACCTCTCCCAACAACAACAACCAACTCACCCAGTAACGATTCACCTGCAAATAACAGTAACTCGTCATTTTGCTCTCCTGAGAAACAATCAAAGAGCTCAACAGCAAACCTAGCCCAAAGATAATGAACAGAGCATTGTAGTGTATATTATTATTATTCCCAAGACCACAAAAAAACCTTCTCTCAAAGTAATTATTCAAACACAAACTGATCCAGTATACCCGACAACTGCGACCACTCACCATAATAATAATCAATATTCTTATATCCGTATATAAATATATATTTTATATACACATACGGACATGCATGCACATACTCAACTTAGGTACATAGACATGTGTATTTGGCGCATTTCAAATATTCTTTAAGCAGTACGAATGAATGGCTAATATAATAATTTCATTATTAAACAAAGGCATCAACCCGGATGCTAAATGTATACAAAAAACCCACATTCATCTCTATTTCCCTACTTCTCTCATTTTCCACTGATCAGTCATCTATGCAAAGTGTGGGAATCCTCGCCAAGCGACATATTCCCTTCAGCTATAAGCTCCAATATTCCCTCACTAGCAATATAGATAAACTGAAGTGTCAAATCTACAATAATCCCGAAATATTTTCCACCCTAAATCAAAACATTACAACAGACGAGATAATCTCAGTAGTCAAGTCCATTCACAAATCATTTTAACAGGTGATTTGAAATACTGAGTCCCTCTCTGGAGCCCCAATATTGCTAACGCAAGAGGTATAAATATTTGAGATCCTCTTCTCTCTGAGAATCTTCCTGTCCTGATCACCCACACTCTTTACTACGCATAGTACATTCACACTCGTTTCTTCCCAGCTCAGCGCCAGATGCAGTTGCAATGTTGGTGACTGTCACTGTGGGAGTAATCATTATCCTTTTCTGACCAAATTTATTACTGAAGTCAGTTGTGCATCTAACAAAACATCACCGAAGTCTAAAACCAGATTAGACTTTATATCAAACTGAACGTAATAAATACTTGCAGAATGTTAACCAGGCGATTGCCAAAGTCACCAAGCTTTTAGATCAGCGAAAACATAGTAAAGCCAGGCATAGTAGACCTTCCACTCATTGGTGGAATAGTAAATTAAATAAACTGAGACGAGAGGAGCAATCAACGGTGCTGGCACAACTTCAAGCATTGCATTAATAATAGAGCACAAAAAACTAACACGAGTTTTAGAAAGTGAGTTTTTGAATCCAAACGCCAGAGGCCGGAGGAATTCACCTGAAAGATGGGCTCACAAAAAGCCGCACAATGTCCATCATTTGCAATAAGCCCTTACTAACATCCCCAACAGGGGATCAACATAATCATTTCACAATAATATTTCAACTGAGTATCACACATAAATGAATAATTTGATTTCACAGCCCCACAGACATTCCCATCTATCTGTGCAGCAAATCTTGGAAACCAAATTTAAAGCAATGGAATTGGAATTTGCGGTATTTAACTCATACTAAACCTAAAACACCCGGCTCGACCGCATATCATACCGGAACTGGCTAAAGAAAAGTTATGTCAACATAGAAAATGATGTTTACACCTGGTGCCATGTCTGGCAGTCAGGCATCATTCTGCCTATACCCAAGCCTACAAAGACTCCGCAGGATATTAATCGATATGGATTGATTTCCCCAATCTCATGCATGAGTAAAGCTTTAGATAAAATGTTGGCAAAGCGGATTATATTGGGGTAAGGATGATTGGTGCCACTAAACGATGGCATCCCTCAAGGGCCTCTTTTGTCGGTAGTATTATATATAATAGCTTTCGAACAATTAAATAAAGTCATCCTGAACTATTAAAACATCGACTTATCTATTAATGCACAATAATGTGTTACGGGCGTAACTGGCAACGAGTTTGCTGATGCACTGCACTGTTGATTTCATCGGGAATACGCGATATGTTCCAGGCTTATGTAGAAGTAAATATATGCAAATTGTGATAAAGGCGCACTTAAGCAACTTGGAAACGGCAGAATGGAAACGCCTTACCCATCGCTATACTACCCTCAATGGCACATGCAAACCAGCTTTCTAACCGAATACTACATCGTACCAGCTAGCTAGTCGCTATGTCCGAGTTAGAATCGGTCTTCACAGGTGGTTCGCAATAAGAATGCCCTTTTTGTGGTAAAACACCCTCAGCTGACCATCTTTTAAATAAATGCCGCAATCTAGGAAATATTAGAAAAAGACAGTTTGCATCAAGCACACCATCGAACATGTTAACTGAAGTTCCTGTCAATTATTTAAACTCTATAAATAACTTTGTAAATACTTTAAATTAATAAATAAAGTCCAAGATAACATTATAATTTAGATAATAAAGTCAAGTTGAAAGCCCTGGCACCTCGTACTAGTTCCCTTATTAGTTTTAGCACTTTAATACATAAACCAATCAGAATGCCTGAAGTTCTTAGATGCTAACATTTTATATGGTTGAGGAATGCCTGCATATGTACCCCAGTTGGGATTTCAGTGGACTACAGATATTGATACCTCAAATTCACATGATATTCCAACTAATTCAAATATGGGTTATTTTCTGGAGGTTGATCGTCAATATTCTCAATGTACATGATGAACATAATGATTTTCCTTTCTGTTCGTACTCGTATATCAAAAACTTTACGTAAACCAAAAATAAGGAAAGCTCATTACTAGAATATCTCCTGAATAGTGTAATATTGAAATTTTATCAGTCATGGTGGACGAATATATTGCTATTAATGAGTATAATTTGATCAAAATTTGTTTCAGTTGTTGTTGTTGCACATCTTAAATAGAAAATCGCATTTTTATTGTGCTTCCTATTTCACGGACGATCGGTTGCTATTCAAATGCATTCATACATTTTAAACCAAACTGATTTACATCAGATTTTCAATCCTCTCAATTATCAAAATAAAAAGTAGGGTTTCCACTATAAATATATGAATCCAAAAGATAATAATAAACCAAATTTATCTCTAAGGATATATTAGAAGATGTTTAATTCAGATTTGGAATATCAGATTATCCTGTTAATAATATAAATGATATACCAATATAAAAATGAAAAACTCATAAAAGAATTCATAGATTTTAAGCCAAAGGTACCTTGAATCATAATGTAACAAAACGAGTAAGGAAGTCTGAAGTTGGGTTTGACCCATTTCGAAATACCCTTTACCTTACATGTGGGTGTGAGTTAAGCAAGGGCGATGTGTTACTCAGACATCAAACAAATCCTGCGCTTTATTAGGACTTCGAAATGGTTTGACGAGTAAATCAGAGGTGCGTTGTTACGCGGTGGTATTACAATGGACCCATAGTGGTCTGAGTGAGTTGGTCTCTAGACTGGCTACCACGATAACCCAACCTAACCTACTCAGATATCACCATTAGGAGTATATTTAGAGTCGTTTTTGGTACGGTACCCTGGGTTGATTATAACGAAGGGAGGCGTGATCTTTATCTGATCGTCCCCATTTCTTGTGAATGGCTTTGCAGCGTCAATATACGTACTAATATAAATTTCACCCAAAAATATTGTGTATAGGTCGTAGGTTATAAAAATATGTCAATAGGGAGCATGTCTACAAAAATAACCCGCCCATTTTTTGTGTTTAATGTTAGTACCCGCAAACTTCCTGTGAAATTTCGTCAATAAACATTTAATAGAAACCATGTCATGATTTTTGGCAAATTGTGGGCGTGGCAGTAAAAGTATGATCTGCTTTGTTTACACACACACTCTTATGGACCCAATTCTTATTCCTACACCATTAATACGAGCATAGGTAGGCTAATTTTAATTTTAGATCAGAAGTTCCTTATATCGAAAGTGGGCGATTCCTTTCTCTGATCGACCCCATTTCTGGCAGTTGGCTTCATAGTGTCTAACCGTTGCTTCTCATTTCTTCCTTATTAGGACCCACATCGACATAACCACCAAATTGCAGGCATATTCCACCGATTACAGCGAAGTTATAATCTTTTTAAAAAAGTGAAAAAAGTTGCATGTATGGCTGCTAGGCGTGGTCCTTATCTAAACCGGCTCATATAGCCATCTGGGTCTGCATCTTTGTACAGACAATACTTTCGAAAAGTGGCCACAGATGGACAGGCGGACGGACACAATAAACATTGATCAGAAAGTTATTCTGTTCATATCTGTATATACTCGTATATGATCATACCTCCCACGCCTCTTTCTGGTAGTTGAAAACCAGCCGCATAAAAATCGAACGGTATCAAAAGAGTTATTATATAATTTAACTATTAACGAAATCTTTATGAAAATAAACTGTTTTATGTAAGAATATTTGTATTTCCATCTACGGTTCATAACTTGTACACAAAAAAAAATTAAAATCGTGTTTTAATTAACTCTGATGATATTTTTTTGTGGAATTTATTATAAATATGTTTGCTTTGGGTCACTATCCATTAAGGAATGATTGTTCTTCGTGGCTTCATCAAGTGCTTTCGCTGCACACGCGCCGAGAATTGCACAATATTGCGAAATTGTGGGAACGAAGGATAACATACTTCCACACGCTGACACTGCACACGCGCATCCGGCAGGGACAGACATCCCGAGGCACATCGTGGGAGCTGCCCATTATATGTATTTCAATGCTTCATTTTAAGTTAAGTTCTTTTTGTGAGCCAGGACTGGACTGGACGTAATTTGCAATCGGTGTTTGAATTAGTTACGTGAGACTGGCGGATACCTGAATGGCAGCGGGCTATGGTCTCTGCCAGCGGAATTATTTTTAAGTATCATTGTGAAGGATACTTTCAACTTTGGTAATTTTTAACCGTAGACTTTATTGATAACAAAGATAACATATTCAAAGTGATTGCTTGTTGGCAGTTTGTGTGGTGTCAGGTGTGTTTGGATAAGGAATGGGTCACGATGAGTTGCAGCGGGGTAGTGCCGTGCGACAGAGCGGAGCCAACCACATGAGGGGGCGTAGATGGAGACACCCGCGACAGACCAAGAAGATCTGCACTGTTAAATGTGACAGCCAAGCGTCTGCTGTCGTTGCACGTCTTCACTTCAGGGAGAGAATGGAGCAGGCTTGAATCGCACTGCAAACAAAAATATTTTGGTAGTCTTGGACTGACTTTCTTATCTCACAAAGTAATCACGCAATCAAATTCAGTTGATCAGTTGCATTCTGCAGGTATTCCTGATTATCGGAGAGATATTCTATACTTTTATGAGATTACCAAGCTTGATTCATGTTGGACAGATGGCATCTGCTATTAGTCAAGTGTCATAAAGATATAGCGCCCACACTGATTTTATTTCTAACCATTTTGAATGATATCGCAGTGGCATTTAAACCTTGGGATAAAAGTCAGTATCCCGTAGCTTCATTCTATCAGAACATAAGGTTTCAATATGGTTTTAAGAATAATGTGAATAAAGACCACATCAAACTATCTTTTAGTTCATTTGCAAACTGAAAGCAGCTCCTATAAGAGTGATTTAAAAGCAAAGTGATACCAGTGGAACTCTTGAACTGAATATAACGTTGTTCTCAACCCCTGAAGTGAATTGCTGCTTAATAAAGTTACTTTCACTAAAAAGGACATAATGAAGAAAATGCTATGCTTGGCACTATCCTGTGAGTCGAGCAATTAAGATAAACTAATTTTCGATCCAAAATTGATGTGCAAAAATGTTTGTTTCCTTTCACTTTATCCAGTGGGGGTTCCCGAGGAGCATATACTAATTCCACCCATTGCGATCGAAACACTGATAGAATAAGTAGACTTTAAGCGAAAAGGACTACAAATATCCAGGCGGTTTATAAGGTTTCTCACCCCTTCTCATTTAAATAATTAACTTGATTTATTTGCCGCCGCCTTCTGTGGTCTATTGGTAAGCATGCAAGACACACACTCAGACGGCCGCAGGTTCAAATCCCGCCCCAGGCTTGGCCTCAAAAATGCTTCTTTCTAAAAAATCCTTTTCTTTTTGAGTCGAAAGCCTCAGTAGCTAGTGCATTCCCCCAACCCCTTGCAGTCATAATTAATTATGGTGTAAGATATAATAATAATAATAACATATTTCCTATTAGCGTATTTAGAACGATTGAAATAAGGCGACAGAATGATACCAGAACTTACATTAAACTACCAAGTTGTGTGAATGATCAAAATAGAATCTCAGTTAACTGAGTAAAGGAACACTCAAGAAAGAGAAACCTGAGCTTTTAAGTTCCTGGAACAGTCGAATGGCAGCAACGACGACACAAAGACGCGAACTGACCTTGAGGTCGCCGACTGGGAGACCCCCACTACAGAAAGACAATTTATCAAACTGTGCTCATAGGAAGTAATGGGTATGCGAGTTGAGCCGTGGTGATCACTACAATACAAAATTATGACACTTTATTGGATCAATATTCAAATTTCTGAATTCCACATTAATGTGGGTTTGGGATCTAATGTATATTACACCCACTACTTCACAGTCTATTATTTATCAATTTTTCAGAATTATTATAAAGTGTAAAACCCGGTGCCAGGGCCTTCAACCTGACTTCGTTATATAAATTATAATGGTATCTTGGATTTTATTTATAAATTGGTAGGAGTATATATTACGTCCGTACTAGCGTGCAGGCAAAATATGGCCAGATTATTACTACCGCCACACCACAATTGACCAATATTTATTTCTGGGGCCACTAAGCAAGGTTCGTGAACGAAACCTCATACGAGGGTTCAGAGTACTGGTATAAAATACAAAGCAAAAATGGGCGAGACATTTTGAGAGCCACGTCATCTATTGATAAATGTTTGAAACTTAGGACTAAATTTTACTTGACTTAGTATATTGACGCTGCAAAGCCATTCACAAGAAATGGGGACGATCAGATAAAGATCACGCCTCCCTTCGTTATAGTCAACCCAGGGTACCGTACCGAAAATGACTCTAAATATACTCCTAATGGTGATATCTGAGTAGGTTAGGTTGGGTTATCGTGGTAGCCAGTCTACAGACCAACTCACTCAGACCACTATGGGTCCATTGTGATACCACCGGGTAACAACGCACCTTTGATTTACTCGTCAAACCGTTTCGAAGTCCTAATAAAGCGCAGGATTTGTTTGATGTCTGTCTCACCCACATGTAAGGTAAAGGGTATTTCGAAATTGGTCTAACAAAATTACCCTCACAGCCAATAAACACTTTCGGAATTGAATAGAAGGGATGCCCAAGCTGCTGCCCACATGCGCTGAAATGTTTTTAGATCAAAATACAGAGAAGCGTTTTAATTTTCTACAAATTCTCCCTCAAGCTCAGTACAGTTCCAGATCTTTGCTCACGACTTGATGATTCGGTAGCTCCTCAAAAAAGCCAGTGCTGACGCTACGACGTAATTATTTGGATGCTATCGGTTAGGATAGGTTTAATTTTGGAAAACAGGTCAAAAGTCATCCGAATTCTAGACTGGAACTGCAACCTGACCACTTTTTTATAGTAAACGAAGCACATGAAAGCACCATCGCTGCGTTATGCTGGAAGAATATTTTATTCCTACTTCAACTAGGCCGCTTCATTCAGCTGGTACAGAAGTAATGCACAGCACTCGTCTATAATAGATTTTCCGTTTCCAGATAGTCAGTTATCCAAACTCTTTTCGCATCTCATAATACTGAACCCGTTACCTTTCCCACTTCGTCTTCCTCGGAACCGATTATTCACATTTTGTCCATTGTTTTGACGATAGTTTTGTTTCTGGTGTACAGTTGGAAACCCAGGACTCATCCGTGGTGACGAAGCGCCAAATGCAATCAACTCAATCTTCCTTACACAGATTCAGATATTGTTGGGATTTCTGATCTTAGCTGTAATAATATCCCGAATTTTGTCCACGATTAGTGGCACATTAGCTCAAAGTCGAATGGTTTCAAACAAGGGGTAAGTATCACGCAATGTTTAAAGCACTCGACAATAAATTTGCTTCGTTCGAACAATTGTACGCTCTCTGGAAAAAAAACCATCAAAATTTGTGAAAGACAGATTCGCTTACGGAGATCGCTGGAGCCCCTGTATATATTTATATAGAAAAACATATTGTAAGCCAGTATTCGACTGCGTGCAAGAGGAACAGGTCTCGGCCTCGGTGTGATCAGAGTGTGAAAATATACCAACCAAAGTACGTCGCACAATGCACTGCAAACCGATCGTAGTCCAAGTGGCCTGCTCGAAATGCAGCAAGTTTATTTTTGTAGAGGGAAAGGTTCTGCTGGTACCATCTTAAAAACAGATTTGGGGAGTACAGTTCTCATGGTGGAAGTAAACGCAGTGGTTGAATTTAAGGTATTCGACTTTTCTTATTAATAAATTTTTCAAAATGGTTGGTGATATCATTAATTTTAATTTGAACAACAACGAATTAATGTGGTGCTCTTATTATTTAAACTGTTGGTGCCTCGTAAGCCCTGTGGAAAAGGAGCAGAGTGGCCACTGCCATGCCCACAATTCCTTCCCATACATAACTGGATATATATATGGGAAGGAATGCATATTTACTTATCTTGCTTTTCATTCTTTCCTTTTATGTACGAGTATAATTTGGAAAGGTGATTACAGCGCCACAACTTTTTAAAATTAATGGTGATGCATTTCTTTCGAAACATAAATTTCTCAAACAAAAACACCAGCACGCAAACACACATCGAGGAGCAGTAGAGAATCCAAATCCAAAAGAAATCATTTAAGTTGAAAGGTCGAGCAGTTCGCGGTGCACTCATATCATCAAGCGATATGCTGTCCAACTTGAGCATATCATAGAAGGACATCGTTAACCAATGCTGGAAAAGACCAGAATCGAGGACACGTCCAATAAGTCGATTTAGTGGTTCCTTATAGAAGCAATTCTCATTCATGGGTATACTAGTAATGAAGTACTGGGAGTAGAAGAGTTCATCAGACAACCGAAAAAGTGTCTGAGAGAAGTACTTTTGTCGCTCGTCAAGCCATGGCCAAACGGATGTTATTAGGGGGTACCCGTAACTCTGGTTGAAAGTATTGCGTGCTTCGATGAACTCGGTGAAATTTGTTGTTATTTTATACGCAGACTGATACTGGTCCCAAAATTCTTCACCACGGTACATTTTAATTTGCCTTATATGATTTTCTTGTATTAAAATTTTTAAGTCACTCTGTAGAAGGTTTTCATAGCTCATAATCGTATTTAATTGAGGACGTGACGTAAGCAGATACGACAAATTGGCCGAATAGCTGGTGGTGACAAAAATTCCAGCGATGAATAACAAAATGTAGGTGACCTTAGTGCGAAGTTTAGTTTTCCGCGGCATCTCAAAAGGTTGACCCAGTGTCCCCCTTAGGGTGGCTTCATTGCAGAGTATTTTTAATAGTTGACTTGTACAGCTGTCAGTATTGTCCCTCGGAGTAGTTTGCATCACTAGCAGAAGCGATAATAATAAACTTTGCACCAGAACGATGAGCATAAATTCAACGGTGAAGACCGACACCAGTAAACGATTGATGGGCACTAACGGTTCAACCGGAAGCATATTGAGCCATTTGATAACTTCCAAGGGATAACTGTGCTCATGAATATTAACGTCCTGATGTAGTGAAGATAGAGCAGCCGGAATGTCGACAGTTTCGTTCCGTGCATACAATAAAAAGTTATGGATTGACACCAGTTCGCGGGCAGAGATATTAAATGGGAACTTGAAAGAACAGTTGTATTGCTCAGCAAATGTTCGAAAAAAGTTTCCAACATACCCACTCATTTGCTGAAGTCCCGAAGCATCATTATACACAATAGTCCGTGGTACAACTTGATCAGGAATTGTCACTAATACTTTTCCCTTGAGATCACTCAAGCGATATGGAAAGAAAATCGTGCTCTCGGAAAAAATATGATTTTCCAACTGAAATTCAGGAAATTGGGTATAACTGTGAAATCGGCTCGTTTTGTAGAAATCCCGATGGAATAAGTTCACGTTTAGCAGTCTTAGTGCCTTGCAGTGTTCAAACAGTTCAATGAGGCCATCCTGGTTGTTCTCCATAAGTTCCTCATTGATTGTGATGATGATCCTGGTGGTGCGCATATGTTGTAGATTAGCAGCCAATTTTTCCAGGAGCTCTGTATCTTTGATGCTATTCATGCACACAATAGCCAAAAGTGCGCTACTGAAATTCCCCTTCAAATAAATGGTGTCATTAGCTCCGTAGACTACATACGGTGACTTGAAATGGAGCTGCAAATTGTCAGCCACGCAATCGCAGTCTTGTCTCCGCTGTAGGAAAGTGGTCATAAAAGGATGCTCGGAGTGCACTCTCTCCAACACTTTGTAAAATTCACTCCCGAACTGAGTTATTTCAGCTCCACACGCATCGTCTCGGAATAGAGTTGAGATTGTTAAAATTAAAAGTTTCCTGAGCAGTTGCATTTTTAAACCGTTCACTGAAGCGATCGCGGCACCAACTGGTAGCACTACGGTTGCAATCGGCGTTCTTTGACTAAAGTTCGTTCCAAAAGTGAAGTGTGGATGTGTCGATATATCCAATCCCCTCTTTTCCCTAAAGTTTTAAAGGTAATCATTTCAATGGGTAACTCCCACTTTCTCTTGTCCCCATATGTGCATAACGCTCATTGTACGAGTGGATTTGCAAGGTCCCCAAAGAGGAATTAGCTGAATTTATTGTAATTTTAGACCGTTTGATGTGAGCAGAAGATACAACGAATAAAATAATGGAGGTGAAAGTCCATGAAGGACACAACGGTAGCCATTTTTAATTGTGTCCTCCATAGTTACCGAAGCGCTTTGCGTTGTGGGATATTGTTGCCGCGAAGCTCCCCTAAGTTCATTTCAACCGATTAAATGAGCAACGATAACCATTTTTGGTATATGATTAACTCCCAAAGGGTACAAATGGAGAAATTGCACAAAGAGCTCCATCAGTAGAACTCGGAGTATAGATTTCAGACCGATCCTACGTATACGGAATTGCCTCAAATGTCTTTGGCAGGAGTTGCATGGATCAGAGGGAGTAAGAGTCTATCGAACACCCGATATGTACGTGTCTAGAGCTGTGCAAAAGGAGATAGACACTCTGGGTGACTAATTTTTGTATTCTCTGGGAGACATTCCAAATAAGAAAATTAGCTCCATCAACATTTACATAAAACGGCTCGACTTTTCAAAGGGAATCTGACTTGTTTCTCATGCGGTATCACTAAGGGTCAATCCTGAGTGTGTCTTTTTGCGACTACTCAACCTACCTACCTACCTACCGTCACGTGGATCCACAAATACTTCACTCGGTATTCCCCTAAGGTGGAATTTTAGCAGAATACGTTGAGTAATTCACTCCCACGACTGATGTTATCACCCCTTATTTTCCAAATCCCATGAGTCTACAATGTCCCCTTAAAGTGACTGTGATGATTCTCAACTTACTCTGAGACATGTGTGTCGCCTCCTTATTTATTTTAGGATTAAGATCTCCCAGATGAGCTTTGGACTGTCTGAATCCCGGAAGATTTTTTCAGATTTAACTTCTTTTTGCATCTGTGCACTTCTTCAGCAGACCTCCAATGGTGTTGGATGATGGTCCGCAAAAGGGTTCAGGGCCGGTATACAGAGATGCCGCGGCTTTTTTTGCTAGCCTATCAGCTTTCTCATTTACCTCTACTGCATATGTGGGAGTTCAGTTTCCCAAAGCTAGTTCTTTGCATGCGAAGTTCAAGCGATTCTAACATGCTTAAAATTTACCAAATCCAATCGAGGAAAGTTTGTAGTTTGCACTGACGGCAAATCCTTCCTTACCGCAATAAAATCCCTCAACAATAACAATGATGAAATATCGCAAATTCAAACAGCATCAATTAATCAAAATGAAAGGTAGAAGTTGATGTGGATGCCTGGACATGCAGGTTTAGCAGGGAATGAGTATGCAGACGAAGCCGCAAAAACCAATTAAGCATCAACTCCAAACCTTTCCTGCTTTCTCCAAAAAACACACAATTACAACTAATAAAGAAATACTTATGGAAGAAATTTAAGAAGAATGGAGTGCATCAATCATACCTACAAAATGATCCACCCATCCAGAATAGCGCTGCATCTTCCGACTTCCACTACTACAGATATGAATACCTGCTTCATTAGAGTTAGACTCATACACCCAAATATAACCCACATAGAGATCTACAGCCTCTATGCCATATTTGCAATTCATCTACGCTTCTACTAGCACATGTATTTGTTCATTGGCCTATTACTCAAAAGACCAGGACCTCCATTTTCCCTAACCAATGGACAATCGTAGGGAACACAGGTTGCTGATATACAGAGAGGGTTAATGAAATCATACGTGAATTTCACTGACAGGATGGGTGGGTTAAGACAGTGGGGCAAATGGCATCGAGCTCCCCACTTTATAGTTGAAAGCTGTCCATCCGGAACTCCCGAAGCATTTTGCTTTATTTTTGCTGCATTATCTAAATAGAATTTCGCTGGTTTTCATCTTTTTGACTATATAATCCTGGGCACATTTAAATTTGTGTACGACCTTCGCTGCAAGAAGAGACTGCAAACCCACATCTAGTTTCCGTGGACTAGACCATAGCTAGGTATGCAGGCCCGCATTCAACTCTATAATCAACTATCATTCGCCATGATTTTTTTTCTTATATTTAATTATCATTATCTTTATCTATTGGATAGAAGGTTTGTTTAGATGCATCAACATTCTATCAATAACATCAGGAGTGGTATTCAGTGAAGTTAGTAACTTCATCAGGAGTGATAGCGGGAATGTCATCATCAAATACAAGAAAATTGCTCCACATATGAATGCACATTTCAAAATAGCAAAAATGCTTCCGAAATATATGCATGTGTACGAGAATAAGGAGAGTGGACTCTTATATCGGAAAACATTTTTAGCAGATGGCAAGAAAACTTCCTAAATCAATGCACATTTATCATTTACGTTTTCGGTGCGGAATATGTATCAAAATATGTATTCGGACTTCATTACCTTATAATAGGAGAACAACGCTGGTATATAAATCTGCTGCTGTTGTTAGACGACGATAGAAGTCGTCACATCTCCTTCACAGTTCATAAAATAGAATGTAAAAGAATACAAACTACGAGTATAAGAAGCAAATCGATGTACCGTTTCCCAAAAATCCAGACTTTGAGGGTGTGATGCATAAAGATGAAAGGGGCAGAACAAAATATTAACCGGTGCTTTCAGCTATTACACCAACTGCTCCTTTAACAATAAATTAAATATATTAAGATCATATAATGGTGAAGATGCGCCGAAACTTTCTATAACAGGAGAAGATGCTATATATTCCACAATTCCTACCTCCGAAAGATTTCCAATATAGTAACAAGAAAATGTGTTCTCCCATATGATTCTGCACGTTCATTCAATGGGATAATTGGAAATTCGCTTCCTACACGAGAAGACATTTTCTCGGTGTTACCTAACACGGAATATTCAGAAAATTATTGCTGACGAACCAATTGTCCGAGAACTAAAATCGGAAATAATTGTTGTAGCTTATAAATGAATGAAATTTGTCGACGGTACAACCAAGCCTACTAGAGTGGATTTGTTAACTTTTGATCTTTACAATTTAGCAACAAAAATTTACATTTCATAGCAGAAAAATCAAAACCGGGAGTATATTCCCAACCCAATAAGATGCAAGATTTTGCCAAGTTCTGGATCGGCAAAGGAATGCAATAATGCTCCAAACTATCCAAACTGCAAGCTTCCCCTCTTTCCCTTAAGATGGGGCATGTACAAAGTGTCCCAATTGTTTTGACCAAAGACCACATTTTCGGAATATGCGACATTCCCCTGTTTAGTACAAAATATTGAAATGTTGCTTAAATGCAGGGGAGTCAGCAAAACTACCATTCTTAATTTCTATACTGTGAAGAACATATTTGGTGTGTGGGTATTAATTGCTTATTCACTTTGATTCTTTATGCATTTGGGATCATAAGTTTGTATTGATATCATATACAAGTGTATATCTAACATTTCGTATTTGGTTTTGACGACCACTTCTCCTCATCCGAACAATGCGAGACATTTTTGAAACAAAGAGAAATACTAAATTTGAAAACAACCGAACAAACAATGGAAAATACGCGGAACATACAATTTATAGAGACAGTAAACAACAGATTCACCTTCCTCAAAATCTATTCCGTCGTTGGCTCTCCATAAATTGAAACAAGTGAAAGATATCAATTCCAACAGTAAACAGGAGCAAAATAATTGCAGCTCATCCTGCTCGTAAGACCGTTCCGCACAACACAAAGGACGCCCGACCTACTCCCCGCTTCAACCCAGAATGTATTTCTTCAATAGACATCCAACAACACTTCACATCCTCTTATACACCTCTCCCAACAACAACAACCAACTCACCCAGTAACGATTCACCTGCAAATAACAGTAACTCGTCATTTTGCTCTCCTGAGAAACAATCAAAGAGCTCAACAGCAAACCCAGACCAAAGATAATGAACAGAGCATTGTAGTGTATATTATTATTATTCCCAAGACCACAAAAAAACCTTCTCTCAAAGTAATTATTCAAACACAAACTGATCCAGTATACCCGACAACTGCGACCACTCACCATAATAATAATCAATATTCTTATATCCGTATATAAATATATATTTTATATACACATACGGACATGCATGCACATACTCAACTTAGGTACATAGACATGTGTATTTGGCGCATTTCAAATATTCTTTAAGCAGTACGAATGAATGGCTAATATAATAATTTCATTATTAAACAAAGGCATCAACCCGGATGCTAAATGTATACAAAAAACCCACATTCATCTATTTCCCTACTTCTCTCATTTTTCCACTGATCAGTCATCTATGCAAAGTGTGGGAATCCTCGCCAAGCGACATATTCCCCACAGCTATAAGCTCCAATATTCCCTCACTAGCAATATAGATAAACTGAAGTGTCAAATCTACAATAATCCCCGACTATATTCCCCCAAAATCAAAACATTACAACAGATGAGATAATCTCAGTAGTCAAGTCCATTCACAAATCATTTTAACAGGTGATTTGAAATACTGAGTCCCTCTGTGGAGCCCCAATATTGCTAACGCAAGAGGTATAAATATTTGAGATCCTCTTCTCTCTGAGAATCTTCCTGTCCTGATCACCCACACTCTTTACTACGCATAGTACATTCACACTCGTTTCTTCCCAGCTCAGCGCCAGATGCAGTTGCAATGTTGGTGACTGTCACTGTGGGAGTGATCATTATCCTTTTCTGACCAAATTTATTACTGAAGTCAGTTGTGCATCTAACAAAACATCACCGAAAACTAAAACCAGATTAGACTTTATATCAAACTGAACGTAATAAATACTTGCAGAATGTTAATCAAGCGAGTGCCAAAGTCACCAAGCAATTAGATCAGCGAAAACATAGTAAAACCATTCATGTTAGACCTTCCACTCATTGGTGGAATACTGAATTAAATAAACTGAGACGAGAGGTGCAATCAACGGTGCTGGCACAACTCAAGCATTGCATTAATAATAGAGCACAAACAACTAACGCGTTTTTTAGAAAGTGAGTTATTGAATCCAAACGCCAGAGGCCTGAGGAATTCACCTGAAAGATGGGCTCACAAAAAGCCGCACAATGTCCATCATTTGCAATAAGCCCTTACTAACATCCCCAACAGGGGATCAACATAATCATTTCACAATAATATTTCAACTGAGTATCACACATAAATGAATAATTTGATTTCACAGCCCCACAGACATTCCCATCTATCTGTGCAGCAAATCTTGGAAACCAAATTTAAAGCAATGGAATTGGAATTTGCGGTATTTAACTCATACTAAACCTAAAACACCCGGCTCGACCGCGTATCATACCGGAACTGGCTAAAGAAAAGTTATGTCAACATAGAAAATTATGTTTACACCTGGTGCCATGTCTGGCAGTCAGGCATCATTCTGCCTATACCCAAGCCTACAAAGACTCCGCAGGATATTAATCGATATGGACTGATTTCCCCAATCTCATGCATGAGTAAAGCTTTAGATAAAATGTTGGCAAAGCGGATTATATTGGGGTAAGGATGACTGGTGCCACTAAACGATGGCATCCCTCAAGGGCCTCTTTTGTCGGTAGTATTATATATAATAGCCTTCGAACAATTAAATAAAGTCATCCTGAACTATTAAAACATCGACTTATCTATTAATGCACAATAATGTGTTACGGGCGTAACTGGCAACGAGTTTGCTGATGCACTGCACTGTTGATTTCATCGGGAATACGCGATATGTTCCAGGCTTATGTAGAAGTAAATATATGCAAATTGTGATAAAGGCGCACTTAAGCAACTTGAAAACGGCAGAATGGAAACGCCTTACCCATCGCTATACTACCCTCAATGGCACATGCAAACCAGCGTTCTAACCGAATACTACATCGTGCCAGCTAGCTAGTCGCTATGTCCGAGTTAGAATCGGTCTTCACAGGTGGTTCGCAATAAGAATGCCCTTTTTGTGGTAAAACACCCTCAGCTGACCATCTTTTAAATGAATGCCGCAATCTAGGAAATATTAGAAAAAGACAGTTTGCATCAAGCACACCATCGAACATGTTAACTGAAGTTCCTGTCAATTATTTAAACTCTATAAATAACTTTGTAAATACTTTAAATTAATAAATAAAGTCCAAGATAACATTATAATTTAGATAATAAAGTCAAGTTGAAAGCCCTGGCACCTCGTACTAGTTCCCTTATTAGTTTTAGCACTTTAATACATAAACCAATCAGAATGCCTGAAGTTCTTAGATGCTAACATTTTATATGGTTGAGGAATGCCTGCATATGTACCCCAGTTGGGATTTCAGTGGACTACAGATATTGATACCTCAAATTCACATGATATTCCAACTGATTCAAATATGGGTTATTTTCTGGAGGTTGATCGTCAATATTCTCAATGTACATGATGAACATAATGATTTTCCTTTCTGTTCGTACTCGTATATCAAAAACTTTACGTAAACCAAAAATAAGGAAAGTTCATTACTAGAATATCTCCTGAATAGTGTAATATTGAAATTTTAGCAGTCATGGTGGACGAATATATTGTTATTAATGAGTATAATTTGATCAAAATTTGTTTCAGTTGTTGTTGTTGCACATCTTAAATAGAAAATCGCATTTTTATTGTGCTTCCTATTTCACGGACGATCGGTTGCTATTCAAATGCATTCATACATTTTAAACCAAACTGATTTACATCAGATTTTCAATCCTCTCAATTATCAAAATAAAAAGTAGGGTTTCCACTATAAATATATGAATCCAAAAGATAATAATAAACCAAATTTATCTCTAAGGATATATTAGATGTTTAATTCAAATTTGGAATATCAGATTATCCTGTTAATAATATAAATGATATACCAATATAAAAATGAAAAACTCATAAAAGAATTCATAGATTTTAAGCCAAAGGTACCTTGAATTATAATGTAACAAAACGAGTAAGGAAGTCTGAAGTTGGGTTTGACCCATTTCGAAATACCCTTTACCTTACATGTGGGTGTGAGTTAAGCAAGGGCGATGTGTTACTCAGACATCAAACAAATCCTGCGCTTTATTAGGACTTCGAATTGGTTTGACGAGTAAATCAGAGGTGCGTTGTTACGCGGTGGTATCACAATGGACCCATAGTGGTCTGAGTGAGTTGGTCTGTAGACTGGCTACCACGATAACCCAACCTAACCTACTCAGATATCACCATTAGGAGTATACTTAGAGTCGTTTTTGGTGGTATGGTTGATTATAACGAAGGGAGGTGTGATCTTTATCTGATCGTCCCCATTTCTTGTGAATGGCTTTGCAGCGTCAATATACGTACTAATATAAATTTCACCCAAAAATATTGTGTATAGGTCGTAGGTTATAAAAATATGTCAATAGGGAGCATGGCTACAAAAATAACCCGCCCATTTTTTGTGTTTAATGTTAGTACCCGCAAACTTCCTGTGAAATTTCGTCAATAAACATTTAATAGAAACCATGTCATGATTTTTGGCAAATTGTGGGCGTGGCAGTAGAAGTATGATCTGCTTTGTTTAAACACACACACTCTTATGGACCCAATTCTTATTCCTACACCATTAATACGAGCATAGGTAGGCTAATTTTAATTTTAGATCAGAAGTTCCTTATATCGAAAGTGGGCGATTCCTTTCTCTGATCGACCCCATTTCTGGCAGTTGGCTTCATAGTGTCCAACCGTTGCTTCTCATTTCTTCCTTATTAGGACCCACATCGACATAACCACCAAATTGCAGGCATATTCCACCGATTACAGCGAAGTTATAATCTTTTTAAAAAAGTGAAAAAAGTTGCATGTATGGCTGCTAGGCGTGGTCCTTATCTAAACCGGCTCATATAGCCATCTGGGTCTGCATCTTTGTACAGACAATACTTTCGAAAAGTGGCCACAGATGGACAGGCGGACGGACACAATAAACATTGATCAGAAAGTTATTCTGTTCATATCTGTATATACTCGTATATGATCATACCTCCCACGCCTCTTTCTGGTAGTTGAAAACCAGCCGCATAAAAATCGAACGGTATCAAAAGAGTTATTATATAATTTAACTATTAACGAAATCTTTATGAAAATAAACTGTTTTATGTAAGAATATTTGTATTTCCATCTACGGTTCATAACTTGTACACAAAAAAAAATTAAAATCGTGTTTTAATTAACTCTGATGATATTTTTTTGTGGAATTTATTATAAATATGTTTGCTTTGGGTCACTATCCGTTAAGGAATGATTGTTCTTCGTGGCTTCATCAAGTGCTTTCGCTGCACACGCGCCGAGAATTGCACAATATTGCGAAATGGTGGGAACGAAGGATAACATACTTCCACACGCTGACACTGCACACGCGCATCCGGCAGGGACAGACATCCCGAGGCACATCGTGGGAGCTGCCCATTATATGTATTTCAATGCTTCATTTTAAGTTAAGTTCTTTTTGTGAGCCAGGACTGGACTGGACGTAATTTGCAATCGGTGTTTGAATTAGTTACGTGAGACTGGCGGATACCTGAATGGCAGCGGGCTATGGTCTCTGCCAGCGGAATTATTTTTAAGTATCATTGTGAAGGATACTTTCAATTTTGGTGATTTTTAATCGTAGACTTTATTGATAACAAAGAAAACATATTAAAAGAGATTGCTTGTTGGCAGTTTGTGTGGCCTCAGGTGTGTTTGGATAGGGAATGGGGCATTGTGCGCTCTACGACGAGTTGCGACCAGGGGCGAAGATGGAGACACCCGCGACAAACCAAGTAGATCTGCACTGTTAAATGTGACAGCCAAGTGTCTGCTGTCGCTGCACGTCTTCACTTCAGGGAGAGAATGGAGCAAGCGTGAATCGCTCACGTGCATGTTCTCGGAGCACTGTTCTGAAAGAGCTTCGGGCAAAGGTAGCAGCGAGGCTTTGACTGCATTTGCGCCCCCTATGAGGGCGTATGAGGAGAGACTGAGACCCATGGGCTGAGTGGAAGAGCGCAGCACCCTCATCCGTTGACCGTTGCAAACCGCTTATTTATTATTGTAGTCTACTTTGGAATGTTAAGATTCAGTACTCAGTAGTATTGCAACCACTTGTATGCGTCTTTACACTTCGGTCTGAACAGAACTTTGCACTGTGGAAATAAATTAATACACCCGTGCAAGTGAAAAGATGACCTCAAACTTGAAAGTTACCCTGCTGGAATAGGTAACAAAATTGAGTTTAATAAGATTTAAATAAGTTTAACTTCACTCTTTCAAGACTGTTTTCTCTTCTCCGTCCATGTCGAGATGGGGTCTATTGCTGAAATATATAGAAAGTCGTTCTGACGGTCAGCTAATGGGTTTATTTCCTGAATTGCTCGTTCCTTAGAGCTGCCTACGCAATAGAAACAAAAACATTTTGGTAGTCTTGGACTGACTTTCTTATCTCACAAAGTAAGCACACAATCAAATTCAGTTGATCAGTTGCATTCTGCAGGTATTCCTGATTATAGGAGAGATATTCTATACTTTTATGAGATTACCAAGCTTGATTCATGTTGGACAGATGGCATCTGCTATTTGTCAAGTGTCATAAAGATATAGCGCCCACACTGATTTTATTTCTAACCATTTTGAATGATATCGCAGTGGCATTTAAACCTTGGGATAAAAGTCAGTATCCCGTAGCTTCATTCTATCAGAACATAAGGTTTCAATATGGTTTTAACAATAATGTGAATAAAGACCACATCAAACTATCTTTTAGTTCATTTGCAAACTGAAAGCAGCTCCTATAAGAGTGATTTAAAAGCAAAGTGATACCAGTGGAACTCTTGAACTGAATATAACGTTGTTCTCAACCCCTGAAGTGAATTGCTGCTTAATAAAGTTACTTTCACTAAAAAGGACATAATGAAGAAAATGCTATGCTTGGCACTATCCTGTGAGTCGAGCAATTAAGATAAACTAATTTTCGATCCAAAATTGATGTGCAAAAATGTTTGTTTCCTTTCACTTTATCCAGTGGGGGTTCCCGAGGAACATATACTAATTCCACTCATTGCGATCGAAACACTGATAGAATAAGTAGACTTTAAGCGAAAAGGACTACAAATATCCAGGCGGTTTATAAGGTCTCTCACCCCTTCTCATTTAAATAATTAACTTGATTAATTTGCCGCCGCCTTCTGTGGTCTATTGGTAAGCATGCAAGACACACACTCAGACGGCCGCAGGTTCAAATCCCGCCCCAGGCTTGGCCTCAAAAATGCTTCTTTCTAAAAAATCCTTTTCTTTTTGAGTCGAAAGCCTCAGTAGCTAGTGCATTCCCCCAACCCCTTGCAGTCATAATTAATTATGGTGTAAGATATAATAATAATAATAACATATTTCCTATTAGCGTATTTAGAACGATTGAAATAAGGCGACAGAATGATACCAGAACTTACATTAAACTACCAAGTTGTGTGAATGATCAAAATAGAATCTCAGTTAACTGAGTAAAGGAACACTCAAGAAAGAGAAACCTGAGCTTTTAAGTTCCTGGAACAGTCGAATGGCAGCAACGACGACACAAAGACGCGAACTGACCTTGAGGTCGCCGACTGGGAGACCCCCACTACAGAAAGACAATTTATCAAACTGTGCTCATAGGAAGTAATGGGTATGCGAGTTGAGCCGTGGTGATCACTACAATACAAAATTATGACACTTTATTGGATCAATATTCAAATTTCTGAATTCCACATTAATGTGGGTTTGGGATCTAATGTATATTACACCCACTACTTCACAGTCTATTATTTATCAATTTTTCAGAATTATTATAAAGTGTAAAACCCGGTGCCAGGGCCTTCAACCTGACTTCGTTATATAAATTATAATGGTATCTTGGATTTTATTTATAAATTGGTAGGAGTATATATTACGTCCGTACTAGCGTGCAGGCAAAATATGGCCAGATTATTACTACCGCCACACCACAATTGACCAATATTTATTTCTGGGGCCACTAAGCAAGGTTCGTGAACGAAGCCTCATACGAGGGTTCAGAGTACTGGTATAAAATACAAAGCAAAAATGGGCGAGACATTTTGAGAGCCACGTCATCTATTGATAAATGTTTGAAACTTAGGACTAAATTTTACTTGACTTAGTATATTGACGCTGCAAAGCCATTCACAAGAAATGGGGACGATCAGATAAAGATCACGCCTCCCTTCGTTATAGTCAACCCAGGGTACCGTACCGAAAACGACTCTAAGTATACTCCTAATGGTGATATCTGAGTAGGTGAGGTTAGTTTATCGTGGTAGCCAGTCTACAGACCAACTCACTCAGACCACTATGGGTCCATTGTGATACCACCGGGTAACAACGCACCTTTGATTTACTCGTCAAACCGTTTCGAAGTCCTAATAAAGCGCAGGATTTGTTTGATGTCTGTCTCACCCACATGTAAGGTAAAGGGTATTTCGAAATTGGTCTAACAAAATTACCCTCACAGCCAATAAACACTTTCGGAATTGAATAGAAGGGATGCCCAAGCTGCTGCCCACATGCGCTGAAATGTTTTTAGATCAAAATACAGAGAAGCGTTTTAATTTTCTACAAATTCTCCCTCAAGCTCAGTACAGTTCCAGATCTTTGCTCACGACTTGATGATTCGGTAGCTCCTCAAAAAAGCCAGTGCTGACGCTACGACGTAATTATTTGGATGCTATCGGTTAGGATAGGTTTAATTTTGGAAAACAGGTCAAAAGTCATCCGAATTCTAGACTGGAACTGCAACCTGACCACTTTTTTATAGTAAACGAAGCACATGAAAGCACCATCGCTGCGTTATGCTGGAAGAATATTTTATTCCTACTTCAACTAGGCCGCTTCATTCAGCTGGTACAGAAGTAATGCACAGCACTCGTCTATAATAGATTTTCCGTTTCCAGATAGTCAGTTATCCAAACTCTTTTCGCATCTCATAATACTGAACCCGTTACCTTTCCCACTTCGTCTTCCTCGGAACCGATTATTCACATTTTGTCCATTGTTTTGACGATAGTTTTGTTTCTGGTGTACAGTTGGAAACCCAGGACTCATCCGTGGTGACGAAGCGCCAAATGCAATCAACTCAATCTTCCTTACACAGATTCAGATATTGTTGGGATTTCTGATCTTAGCTGTAATAATATCCCGAATTTTGTCCACGATTAGTGGCACATTAGCTCAAAGTCGAATGGTTTCAAACAAGGGGTAAGTATCACGCAATGTTTAAAGCACTCGACAATAAATTTGCTTCGTTCGAACAATTGTACGCTCTCTGGAAAAAAAACCATCAAAATTTGTGAAAGACAGATTCGCTTACGGAGATCGCTGGAGCCCCTGTATATATTTATATAGAAAAACATATTGTAAGCCAGTATTCGACTGCGTGCAAGAGGAACAGGTCTCGGCCTCGGTGTGATCAGAGTGTGAAAATATACCAACCAAAGTACGTCGCACAATGCACTGCAAACCGATCGTAGTCCAAGTGGCCTGCTCGAAATCCAGCAAGTTTATTTTTGTAGAGGGAAAGGTTCTGCTGGTACCATCTTAAAAACAGATTTGGGGAGTACAGTTCTCATGGTGGAAGTAAACGCAGTGGTTGAATTTAAGGTATTCGACTTTTCTTATTAATAAATTTTTCAAAATGGTTGGTGATATCATTAATTTTAATTTGAACAACAACGAATTAATGTGGTGCTCTTATTATTTAAACTGTTGGTGCCTCGTAAGCCGTGTGGAAAAGGAGCAGAGTGGCCACTGCCATGCCCACAATTCCTTCCCATACATAACTGGATATATATATGGGAAGGAATGTATATTTACTTATCTTGCTTTTCATTCTTTCCTTTTATGTACGAGTATAATTTGGAAAGGTGATTACAGCGCCACAACTTTTTAAAATTAATGGTGATGCATTTCTTTCGAAACATAAATTTCTCAAACAAAAACACCAGCACGCAAACACACATCGAGGAGCAGTAGAGAATCCAAATCCAAAAGAAATCATTTAAGTTGAAAGGTTGAGCAGTTCGTGGTGCACTCATATCATCAAGCGATATGCTGTCCAACTTGAGCATATCATAGAAGGACATCGTTAACCAATGCTGGAAAAGACCAGAATCGAGGACACGTCCAATAAGTCGATTTAGTGGTTCCTTATAGAAGCAATTCTCATTCATGGGTATACTAGTAATGAAGTACTGGGAGTAGAAGAGTTCATCAGACAACCGAAAAAGTGTCTGAGAGAAGTACTTTTGTCGCTCGTCAAGCCATGGCCAAACGGATGTTATTAGGGGGTACCCGTAACTCTGGTTGAAAGTATTGCGTGCTTCGATGAACTCGGTGAAATTTGTTGTTATTTTATACGCAGACTGATACTGGTCCCAAAATTCTTCACCACGGTACATTTTAATTTGCCTTATATGATCTTCTTGTATTAAAATTTTTAAGTCACTCTGTAGAAGGTTTTCATAGCTCATAATCGTATTTAATTGAGGATGTGACGTAAGCAGATACGACAAATTGGCCGAATAGCTGGTGGTGACAAAAATTCCAGCGATGAATAACAAAATGTAGGTGACCTTAGTGCGAAGTTTAGTTTTCCGCGGCATCTCAAAAGGTTGACCCAGTGTCCCCCTTAGGGTGGCTTCATTGCAGAGTATTTTTAATAGTTGACTTGTACGGCTGTCAGTATTGTCCCTCGGAGTAGTTTGCATCACTAGCAGAAGCGATAATAATAAACTTTGCACCAGAACGATGAGCATAAATTCAACGGTGAAGACCGACACCAGTAAACGATTGATGGGCACTAACGGTTCAACCGGAAGCATATTGAGCCATTTGATAACTTCCAAGGGATAACTGTGCTCATGAATATTAACGTCCTGATGTAGTGAAGATAGAGCAGCCGGAATGTCGACAGTTTCGTTCCGTGCATACAATAAAAAGTTATGGATTGACACCAGTTCGCGGGCAGAGATATTAAATGGGAACTTGAAAGAACAGTTGTATTGCTCAGCAAATGTTCGAAAAAAGTTTCCAACATACCCACTCATTTGCTGAAGTCCCGAAGCATCATTATACACAATAGTGCGTGGTACAACTTGATCAGGAATTGTCACTAATACTTTTCCCTTGAGATCACTCAAGCGATATGGAAAGAAAATCGTGCTCTCGGAAAAAATATGATTTTCCAACTGAAATTCAGGAAATTGGGTATAACTGTGAAATCGGCTCGTTTTGTAGAAATCCCGATGGAATAAGTTCACGTTTAGCAGTCTTAGTGCCTTGCAGTGTTCAAACAGTTCAATGAGGCCATCCTGGTTGTTCTCCATAAGTTCCTCATTGATTGTGATGATGATCCTGGTGGTGCGCATATGTTGTAGATTGGCAGCCAATTTTTTCAGGAGCTCTGTATCTTTTATGGTATTCATGCACACAATAGCCAAAAGTGCGCTACTGAAATTCCCCTTCAAATAAATGGTGTCATTAGCTCCGTAGACTACATACGGTGACTTGAAATGGAGCTGCAAATTGTCAGCCACGCAATCGCAGTCTTGTCTCCGCTGTAGGAAAGTGGTCATAAAAGGATGCTCGGAGTGCACTCTCTCCAACACTTTGTAAAATTCACTCCCGAACTGAGTTATTTCAGCTCCACACGCATCGTCTCGGAATAGAGTTGAGATTGTTAAAATTAAAAGTTTCCTGAGCAGTTGCATTTTTAAACCGTTCACTGAAGCGATCGCGGCACCAACTGGTAGCACTACGGTTGCAATCGGCGTTCTTTGACTAAAGTTCGTTCCAAAAGTGAAGTGTGGATGTGTCGATATATCCAATCCCCTCTTTTCCCTAAAGTTTTAAAGGTAATCATTTCAATGGGTAACTCCCACTTTCTCTTGTCCCCATATGTGCATAACGCTCATTGTACGAGTGGATTTGCAAGGTCCCCAAAGAGGAATTAGCTGAATTTATTGTAATTTTAGACCGTTTGATGTGAGCAGAAGATACAACGAATAAAATAATGGAGGTGAAAGTCCATGAAGGCAACAACGGTAGCCATTTTTAGTTGTGTCCTCCATAGTTACCGAAGCGCTTTGTGTTGTGGGATATTGTTACCGCGAAGCTCCCCTAAGTTCATTTCAACCGATTAAATGAGCAACGATAACCATTTTTGGTGTAACTCCCAAAGGGTACAAATGGAGAAATTGCACAAAGAGCTCCATCAGTAGAACTCGGAGTATAGATTTCAGACCGATCCTACGTATACGGAATTGCCTCAAATGACTTTGGCAGGAGTTGCATGGATGAGAGGGAGTAAGAGTCTATCGAACACCCAATATGTACGTATCTAGCGCTGTGCAAAAGGAGATAGACACTCTGGGTGACTAATTTTTGTATTCTCTGGGAGACATTCCAAATAAGAAAATTAGCTCCATCAACATTTACATAAAACGGCTCGACTTTTCAAAGGGAATCTGACTTGTTTCTCATGCGGTATCACTAAGGGTCAATCCTGAGTGTGTCTTTTTGCGACTACTCAACCTACCTACCTACCTACCGTCACGTGGATCCACAAATACTTCACTCGGTATTCCCCTAAGGTGGAATTTTAGCAGAATACGTTGAGTAATTCACTCCCACGACTGATGTTATCACCCCTTATTTTCCAAATCCCATGAGTCTACAATGTCCCCTTAAAGTGACTGTGATGATTCTCAACTTACTCTGAGACATGTGTGTCGCCTCCTTATTTATTTTAGGATTAAGATCTCCCAGATGAGCTTTGGACTGTCTGAATCCCGGAAGATTTTTTCAGATTTAACTTCTTTTTGCATCTGTGCACTTCTTCAGCAGACCTCCAATGGTGTTGGATGATAGTCCGCAAAAGGGTTCAAGGCCGGTGTACAGAGATGCCGCGGCTTTTTTTGCTAGCCTATCAGCTTTCTCATTTCCCTCTACTGCATATGTGGGAGTTCAGTTTCCCAAAGCTAGTTCTTTGCATGCGAAGTTCAAGCGATTCTAACATGCTTCAAATTTACCAAATCCAATCGAGGAAAGTTTGTAGTTTGCACTGACGGCAAATCCTTCCTTACCGCAATAAAATCCCTCAACAATAACAATGATGAAATATCGCAAATTCGAACAGCATCAATTAATCAAAATGAAAGGTAGAAGTTGATGTGGATGCCTGGACATGCAGGTTTAGCAGGGAATGAGTATGCAAACGAAGCCGCAAAAACCAATTAAGCATCCACTCCAAACCTCTCCTGCTTTCTCCAAAAAACACACAATTACAACTAATAAAGAAATACTTATGGAAGAAATTTAAGAAGAATGGAGTGCATCAATCATACCTACAAAATGATCAACCCATCCAGAATAGCGCTGCACCTTCCGACTTCCACTACCACAGATATGAATACCTGCGTCATTAGAGTTAGACTCATACACCCAAATATAACCCACATAGAGATCTACAGCCTCTATGCCATATTTGCCATTCATCTACGCTTCTACTAGCACATGTATTTGTTCATTGGCCTATTACCCAAAAGACCAGGACCTCCATTTTCCCTAACCAATGGACAATCGTAGGGAACACAGGTTGCTGATATACAGAGAGGGTTAATGAAATTATACGTGAATTTCACTGACAGGATGGGTGGGTTAAGACAATGGGTCAAATATCATCGAGCTCCCCACTTTATAGTTGAAAGCTGTCCATCCGGAACTCCCGAAGCATTTTTCTTTATTTTTGCTGCATTATATAAATAGAATTTCGCTGGTTTTCATCTTTTTGACTATATAATCCTGGGTACATTCAAATTTGTGTACGACCTTCGCTGCAAGAAGAGACTGCAAACCCACATCTAGTTTCCGTGGACTAGACCGAACCATAGCTAGGTATGCAGACCCGCATTCAACTCTATAATCAACTATCATTCGCCATGATTTTTTTTCTTATATTTAATTATCATTATCTTTATCTATTGGATAGAAGGTTTGTTTAGATGCATCAACATTCTATCAATAACATCAGGAGTGGTATTCAGTGAAGTTAGTAACTTCATCAGGAGTGATAGCGGGAATGTCATCATCAAATACAAGAAAATTGCGCCACGTATGAATGAACATTTCAAAATAGCAAAAATGCTTCCGAAATATATGCATGTGTACGAGAATAAGGAGTGTGGGCTCTTATATCGGAAAACATTTTTAGCAGATGGCAAGAAAACTTCCTAAATCAATGCACATTTATCATTTACGTGTTCGGTGCGGAATATGTATCAAAATATGTATTCGGACTTCATTACCTTATAATAGGAGAACAACGCTGGCATATAAATCTGCTGCTGTTGTTAGACGACGATAGAAGTCGTCACATCTCCTTCACAGTTCATAAAATAGAATGTAAAAGAATACAAACTACGAGTATAAGAAGCAAATCGATGTACCGTTTCCCAAAAATCCAGACTTTGAGGGTGTGATGCATAAAGATGAAAGGGGCAGAACAAAATATTGACCGGTGCTTTCAGCTATTACACCAACTGCTCCTTTAACAATAAATTAAATATATTAAGATCATATAATGGTGAAGATGCGCCGAAACTTTCTATAACAGGAGAAGATGCTATATATTCCACAATTCCTACCTCCGAAAGATTTCCAATATAGTAACAAGAAAATGTATTCTCCCTTATGATTCTGTACGTTCATTCAATGGGATAATTGGAAATTCGCTTCCTACACGAGAAGACATTTTCTCGGTGTTACCTAACATTCAGAAAATTATTGCTGACGAACCAATTGTCCGAGAACTAAAATCGGAAATAATTGTTGTAGCTTATAAATGAATGAAATTTGTCGACGGTACAACCAAGCCTACTAGAGTGGATTTGTTAACTTTTGATCTTTACAATTTAGCAACAAAAATTTACATTTCATAGCAGAAAAATCAAAACCGGGAGTATATTCCCAACCCAATAAGATGCAAGATTTTGCCAAGTTCTGGATCGGCAAAGGAATGCAATAATGCTCCAAACTATCCAAACTGCAAGCTTCCCCTCTTTCCCTTAAGATGGGGCATGTACAAAGTGTCCCAATTGTTTTGACCAAAGACCACATTTTCGGAATATGCGACATTCCCCTGTTTAGTACAAAATATTGAAATGTTGCTTAAATGCAGGGGAGTCAGCAAAACTACCATTCTTAATTTCTATACTGTGAAGAACATATTTTGTGTGTGGGTATTAATTGCTTATTCACTTTGATTCTTTATGCATTTGGGATCATAAGTTTGTATTGATATCATATACAAGTGTATATCTAACATTTCGTATTTGGTTTTGACGACCACTTCTCCTCATCCGAACAATGCGAGACATTTTTGAAACAAAGAGAAATACTAAATTTGAAAACAACCGAACAAACAATGGAAAATACGCGGAACATACAATTTATAGAGACAGTAAACAACAGATTCACCTTCCTCAAAATCTATTCAACCGTTGCCTCTCCATAAATTGAAACAAATGAAAGATATCAACTCCAACAGTAAACAGGAGCAAAATAATTGCAGCTCATCCTGCTCACAAGACCGTTCCACACAACACAAAGAACGCTCCACCTACTCCCCGCTTCAACCCAGAAAGTATTTCTTCAATAGACATCCAACAAAACTTCACATCCTCTTATACACCTCTCCCAACAACAACCAACTCACCCAGTAACGATTCACCTGCAAATAACAGTAACTCGTCATTTTGCTCTCCTGAGAAACAATCAAAGAGCTCAACAGCAAACCCAGACCAAAGATAATGAACAGAGCATTGTAGTGTATATTATTATTATTCCCAAGACCACAAAAAAACCTTCTCTCAAAGTAATTATTCAAACACAAACTGATCCAGTATACCCGACAACAGCGACCACTCACCATAATAATAATCAATATTCTTATATCCGTATATAAATATATATTTTATATACACATACGGACATGCATGCACATACTCAACTTAGGTACATAGACATGTGTATTTGGCGCATTTCAAATATTCTTTAAGCAGTACGAATGAATGGCTAATATAATAATTTCTTATTAAACAAAGGCATCAACTCTGATGCCAAATGTATACAAAAAACCCATATTCATCTTAAAACTCCAAATACAACTCTATTTCCCTACTTCTCTCATTTGTCCACTGATCAGTCATCTATGCAAAGTGTGGGAATCCTCGCCAAGCGACATATTCCCTTCAGCTATAAGCTCCAATATTCCCTCACTAGCAATATAGATAAACTGAAGTGTCAAATCTACAATAATCCCGAAATATATTCCCCCAAAATCAAAACATTACAACAGATGAGATAATCTCAGTAGTCAAGTCCATTCACAAATCATTTTAACAGGTGATTTGAAATACTGAGTCCCTCTCTGGAGCCCCAATATTGCTAACGCAAGAGGTATAAATATTTGAGATCCTCTTCTCTCTGAGAATCTTCCTGTCCTGATCACCCACACTCTTTACTACGCATAGTACATTCACACTCGTTTCTTCCCAGCTCAGCGCCAGATGCAGTTGCAATGTTGGTGACTGTCACTGTGGGAGTAATCATTATCCTTTTCTGACCAAATTTATTACTGAAGTCAGTTGTGCATCTAACAAAACATCACCGAAGTCTAAAACCAGATTAGACTTTATATCAAACTGAACGTAATAAATACTTGCAGAATGTTAACCAGGCGATTGCCAAAGTCACCAAGCTTTTAGATCAGCGAAAACATAGTAAAGCCAGGCATAGTAGACCTTCCACTCATTGGTGGAATACTGAATTAAATAAACTGAGACGAGAGGTGCAATCAACGGTGCTGGCACAACTCAAGCATTGCATTAATAATAGAGCACAAACAACTAACGCGTTTTTTAGAAAGTGAGTTATTGAATCCAAACGCCAGAGGCCTGAGGAATTCACCTGAAAGATGGGCTCACAAAAAGCCGCACAATGTCCATCATTTGCAATAAGCCCTTACTAACATCCCCAACAGGGGATCAACATAATCATTTCACAATAATATTTCAACTGAGTATCACACATAAATGAATAATTTGATTTCACAGCCCCACAGACATTCCCATCTATCTGTGCAGCAAATCTTGGAAACCAAATTTAAAGCAATGGAATTGGAATTTGCGGTATTTAACTCATACTAAACCTAAAACACCCGGCTCGACCGCGTATCATACCGGAACTGGCTAAAGAAAAGTTATGTCAACATAGAAAATTATGTTTACACCTGGTGCCATGTCTGGCAGTCAGGCATCATTCTGCCTATACCCAAGCCTACAAAGACTCCGCAGGATATTAATCGATATGGACTGATTTCCCCAATCTCATGAATGAGTAAAGCTTTAGATAAAATGTTGGCAAAGCGGATTATATTGGGGTAAGGATGACTGGTGCCACTAAACGATGGCATCCCTCAAGGGCCTCTTTTGTCGGTAGTATTATATATAATAGCCTTCGAACAATTAAATAAAGTCATCCTGAACTATTAAAACATCGACTTATCTATTAATGCACAATAATGTGTTACGGGCGTAACTGGCAACGAGTTTGCTAATGCACTGCACTGTTGATTTCATCGGGAATACGCGATATGTTCCAGGCTTATGTAGAAGTAAATATATGCAAATTGTGATAAAGGCGCACTTAAGCAACTTGAAAACGGCAGAATGGAAACGCCTTACCCATCGCTATACTACCCTCAATGGCACATGCAAACCAGCGTTCTAACCGAATACTACATCGTGCCAGCTAGCTAGTCGCTATGTCCGAGTTAGAATCGGTCTTCACAGGTGGTTCGCAATAAGAATGCCCTTTTTGTGGTAAAACACCCTCAGCTGACCATCTTTTAAATAAATGCCGCAATCTAGGAAATATTAGAAAAAGACAGTTTGCATCAAGCACACCATCGAACATGTTAACTGAAGTTCCTGTCAATTATTTAAACTCTATAAATAACTTTGTAAATACTTTAAATTAATAAATAAAGTCCAAGATAACATTATAATTTAGATAATAAAGTCAAGTTGAAAGCCCTGGCACCTCGTACTAGTTCCCTTATTAGTTTTAGCACTTTAATACATAAACCAATCAGAATGCCTGAAGTTCTTAGATGCTAACATTTTATATGGTTGAGGAAGGCCTGAATATGTACCCCAGTTGGGATTTCAGTGGACTACAGATATTGATACCTCAAATTCACATGATATTCCAACTGATTCAAATATGGGTTATTTTCTGGAGGTTGATCGTCAATATTCTCAATGTACATGATGAACATAATGATTTTCCTTTCTGTTCGTACTCGTATATCAAAAACTTTACGTAAACCAAAAATAAGGAAAGCTCATTACTAGAATATCTCCTGAATAGTGTAATATTGAAATTTTATCAGTCATGGTGGACGAATATATTGTTATTAATGAGTATAATTTGATCAAAATTTGTTTCAGTTGTTGTTGTTGCACATCTTAAATAGAAAATCGCATTTTTATTGTGCTTCCTATTTCACGGACGATCGGTTGCTATTCAAATGCATTCATACATTTTAAACCAAACTGATTTACATCAGATTTTCAATCCTCTCAATTATCAAAATAAAAAGTAGGGTTTCCACTATAAATATATGAATCCAAAAGATAATAATAAACCAAATTTATCTCTAAGGATATATTAGATGTTTAATTCAAATTTGGAATATCAGATTATCCTGTTAATAATATAAATGATATACCAATATAAAAATGAAAAACTCATAAAAGAATTCATAGATTTTAAGCCAAAGGTACCTTGAATTATAATGTAACAAAACGAGTAAGGAAGTCTGAAGTTGGGTTTGACCCATTTCGAAATACCCTTTACCTTACATGTGGGTGTGAGTTAAGCAAGGGCGATGTGTTACTCAGACATCAAACAAATCCTGCGCTTTATTAGGACTTCGAATTGGTTTGACGAGTAAATCAGAGGTGCGTTGTTACGCGGTGGTATCACAATGGACCCATAGTGGTCTGAGTGAGTTGGTCTGTAGACTGGCTACCACGATAACCCAACCTAACCTACTCAGATATCACCATTAGGAGTATACTTAGAGTCGTTTTTGGTGGTATGGTTGATTATAACGAAGGGAGGTGTGATCTTTATCTGATCGTCCCCATTTCTTGTGAATGCCTTTGCAGCGTCAATATACGTACTAATATAAATTTCACCCAAAAATATTGTGTATAGGTCGTAGGTTATAAAAATATGTCAATAGGGAGCATGGCTACAAAAATAACCCGCCCATTTTTTGTGTTTAATGTTAGTACCCGCAAACTTCCTGTGAAATTTCGTCAATAAACATTTAATAGAAACCATGTCATGATTTTTGGCAAATTGTGGGCGTGGCAGTAAAAGTATGATCTGCTTTGTTTACACACACACTCTTATGGACCCAATTCTTATTCCTACACCATTAATACGAGCATAGGTAGGCTAATTTTAATTTTAGATCAGAAGTTCCTTATATCGAAAGTGGGCGATTCCTTTCTCTGATCGACCCCATTTCTGGCAGTTGGCTTCATAGTGTCCAACCGTTGCTTCTCATTTCTTCCTTATTAGGACCCACATCGACATAACCACCAAATTGCAGGCATATTCCACCGATTACAGCGAAGTTATAATCTTTTTAAAAAAGTGAAAAAAGTTGCATGTATGGGTGCTAGGCGTGGTCCTTATCTAAACCGGCTCATATAGCCATCTGGGTCTGCATCTTTGTACAGACAATACTTTCGAAAAGTGGCCACAGATGGACAGGCGGACGGACTCAATAAAAATTGATCAGAAAGTGATTCTGTTCATATCTGTATATACTCGTATATGATCATACCTCCCACGCCTCTTTCTGGTAGTTGAAAACCAGCCGCATAAAAATCGAACGGTATCAAAAGAGTTATTATATAATTTAACTATTAACGAAATCTTTATGAAAATAAACTGTTTTATGTAAGAATATTTGTATTTCCATCTACGGTTCATAACTTGTACACAAAAAAAAATTAAAATCGTGTTTTAATTAACTCTGATGATATTTTTTTGTGGAATTTATTATAAATATGTTTGCTTTGGGTCACTATCCGTTAAGGAATGATTGTTCTTCGTGGCTTCATCAAGTGCTTTCGCTGCACACGCGCCGAGAATTGCACAATATTGCGAAATGGTGGGAACGAAGGATAACATACTTCCACACGCTGACACTGCACACGCGCATCCGGCAGGGACAGACATCCCGAGGCACATCGTGGGAGCTGCCCATTATATGTATTTCAATGCTTCATTTTAAGTTAAGTTCTTTTTGTGAGCCAGGACTGGACTGGACGTAATTTGCAATCGGTGTTTGAATTAGTTACGTGAGACTGGCGGATACCTGAATGGCAGCGGGCTATGGTCTCTGCCAGCGGAATTAATTTTAAGTATCATTGTGAAGGATACTTTCAATTTTGGTGATTTTTAATCGTAGACTTTATTGATAACTAAGAAAACATATTAAAAGAGATTGCTTGTTGGCAGTTTGTGTGGCCTCAGGTGTGTTTGGATAGGGAATGGGGCATTGTGCGCTCTACGACGAGTTGCGACCAGGGGCGAAGATGGAGACACCCGCGACAAACCAAGTAGATCTGCACTGTTAAATGTGACAGCCAAGTGTCTGCTGTCGCTGCACGTCTTCACTTCAGGGAGAGAATGGAGCAAGCGTGAATCGCTCACGTGCATGTTCTCGGAGCACTGTTCTGAAAGAGCTTCGGGCAAAGGTAGCAGCGAGGCTTTGACTGCATTTGCGCCCCCTATGAGGGCGTATGAGGAGAGACTGAGACCCATGGGCTGAGTGGAAGAGCGCAGCACCCTCATCCGTTGACCGTTGCAAACCGCTTATTTATTATTGTAGTCTACTTTGGAATGTTAAGATTCAGTACTCAGTAGTATTGCAACCACTTGTATGCGTCTTTACACTTCGGTCTGAACAGAACTTTGCACTGTGGAAATAAATTAATACACCCGTGCAAGTGAAAAGATGACCTCAAACTTGAAAGTTACCCTGCTGGAATAGGTAACAAAATTGAGTTTAATAAGATTTAAATAAGTTTAACTTCACTCTTTCAAGACTGTTTTCTCTTCTCCGTCCATGTCGAGATGGGGTCTATTGCTGAAATATATAGAAAGTCGTTCTGACGGTCAGCTAATGGGTTTATTTCCTGAATTGCTCGTTCCTTAGAGCTGCCTACGCAATAGAAACAAAAACATTTTGGTAGTCTTGGACTGACTTTCTTATCTCACAAAGTAAGCACACAATCAAATTCAGTTGATCAGTTGCATTCTGCAGGTATTCCTGATTATCGGAGAGATATTCTATACTTTTATGAGATTACCAAGCTTGATTCATGTTGGACAGATGGCATCTGCTATTTGTCAAGTGTCATAAAGATATAGCGCCCACACTGATTTTATTTCTAACCATTTTGAATGATATCGCAGTGGCATTTAAACCTTGGGATAAAAGTCAGTATCCCGTAGCTTCATTCTATCAGAACATAAGGTTTCAATATGGTTTTAACAATAATGTGAATAAAGACCACATCAAACTATCTTTTAGTTCATTTGCAAACTGAAAGCAGCTCCTATAAGAGTGATTTAAAAGCAAAGTGATACCAGTGGAACTCTTGAACTGAATATAACGTTGTTCTCAACCCCTGAAGTGAATTGCTGCTTAATAAAGTTACTTTCACTAAAAAGGACATAATGAAGAAAATGCTATGCTTGGCACTATCCTGTGAGTCGAGCAATTAAGATAAACTAATTTTCGATCCAAAATTGATGTGCAAAAATGTTTGTTTCCTTTCACTTTATCCAGTGGGGGTTCCCGAGGAGCATATACTAATTCCACCCATTGCGATCGAAACACTGATAGAATAAGTAGACTTTAAGCGAAAAGGACTACAAATATCCAGGCGGTTTATAAGGTTTCTCACCCCTTCTCATTTAAATAATTAACTTGATTTATTTGCCGCCGCCTTCTGTGGTCTATTGGTAAGCATGCAAGACACACACTCAGACGGCCGCAGGTTCAAATCCCGCCCCAGGCTTGGCCTCAAAAATGCTTCTTTCTAAAAAATCCTTTTCTTTTTGAGTCGAAAGCCTCAGTAGCTAGTGCATTCCCCCAACCCCTTGCAGTCATAATTAATTATGGTGTAAGATATAATAATAATAATAACATATTTCCTATTAGCGTATTTAGAACGATTGAAATAAGGCGACAGAATGATACCAGAACTTACATTAAACTACCAAGTTGTGTGAATGATCAAAATAGAATCTCAGTTAACTGAGTAAAGGAACACTCAAGAAAGAGAAACCTGAGCTTTTACGTTCATGGAATATTCGAATGACAGCAACGACGACAGAAAGGCGCTTCTACTTTCCGTCATCACATATAAATTGGTAGGAGTATATATTAGGTCAGTACTAGCGTGCAGGCAAAATATGGCCAGATTATTGCTACCGCCACGCCCACAATTGACCAATATTTATTTCTGGAGCCACTAAGCAAGATTCGTGAACGAAACTTCATACGAAGGTTCAGAGTACTAGTATAAAACACAAAGCAAAAATGGTCGGGACATTTTGAGAGCCACGTCATCTATTGATAATTGATTGAAACTTAGGACCTATGTCAAATTCTTGCACCAAATTTTACTTGACTTAGTATATTGACGCTGCAAAGCCATTCACAAGAAATGGGGACAATCAGATAAAGATCATGCCGCCCTTCGTTATAATCAACCCAGGGTACCGTAGCAAAAACGACTCTAAATATACTCCTAATGGTGATATCTGAGTAGGTTAGGTTGGGTTATCGTGGTAGCCAGTCTAGAGACCAACTCACTCAGACCACTATGGGTCCATTGTGATACCACCGCGTAACAACGCACCTCTGATTTACTCGTCAAACCATTTCGAAGTCCTAATAAAGCGCAGGATTTGTTTGATGTCTGAGTAACACATCGCCCTTGCTTAACTCACACCCACATGTAAGGTAAAGGGTATTTCGAAATGGGTCAAACCCAACTTCAGACTTCCTTACTCGTTTTGTTACATTATGATTCAAGGTACCTTTGGCTTAAAATCTATGAATTCTTTTATGAGTTTTTCATTTTTATATTGGTATATCATTTATATTATTAACAGGATAATCTGATATTCCAAATTTGAATTAAACATCTAATATATCCTTAGAGATAAATTTGGTTTATTATTATCTTTTGGATTCATATATTTATAGTGGAAACCCTACTTTTTATTTTGATAATTGAGAGGATTGAAAATCTGATGTAAATCAGTTTGGTTTAAAATGTATGAATGCATTTGAATAGCAACCGATCGTCCGTGAAATAGGAAGCACAATAAAAATGCGATTTTCTATTTAAGATGTGCAACAACAACAACTGAAACAAATTTTGATCAAATTATACTCATTAATAACAATATATTCGTCCACCATGACTGATAAAATTTCAATATTACACTATTCAGGAGATATTCTAGTAATGAGCTTTCCTTATTTTTGGTTTACGTAAAGTTTTTGATATACGAGTACGAACAGAAAGGAAAATCATTATGTTCATCATGTACATTGAGAATATTGACGATCAACCTCCAGAAAATAACCCATATTTGAATTATTTGTAATATCATGTGAATTTGAGGTATCAATATCTGTAGTCCACTGAAATCCCAACTGGGGTACATATGCAGGCATTCCTCAACCATATAAAATGTTAGCATCTAAGAACTTCAGGCATTCTGATTGGTTTATGTATTAAAGTGCTAAAACTAATAAGGGAACTAGTACGAGGTGCCAGGGCTTTCAACTTGACTTTATTATCTAAATTATAATGTTATCTTGGACTTTATTTATTAATTTAAAGTATTTACAAAGTTATTTATAGAGTTTAAATAATTGACAGGAACTTCAGTTAACATGTTCGATGGTGTGCTTGATGCAAACTGTCTTTTTCTAATATTTCCTAGATTGCGGCATTTATTTAAAAGATGGTCAGCTGAGGGTGTTTTACCACAAAAAGGGCATTCTTATTGCGAACCACCTGTGAAGACCGATTCTAACTCGGACATAGCGACTAGCTAGCTGGCACGATGTAGTATTCGGTTAGAACGCTGGTTTGCATGTGCCATTGAGGGTAGTATAGCGATGGGTAAGGCGTTTCCATTCTGCCGTTTTCAAGTTGCTTAAGTGCGCCTTTATCACAATTTGCATATATTTACTTCTACATAAGCCTGGAACATATCGCGTATTCCCGATGAAATCAACAGTGCAGCTGCATCAGCATATTCATTGCCAGTTACGCCCGAGTTACGTTCCCACCTATAGTGTCAACGATCACTACACCCTCATCACCACCACCGCCTAAACCACCTAAAACCCAACCACATAATCACTAAGAAGTTCAACGATTCCAGAATTGCAACAGCAGCATAAATAACCGAGCAACCCAACCACATAATATACTAGCAGGTTCAACAGCTCCAAAAATGCAACGACTGCATAACTGCAAGCAGCAGGCAGCGACGATATCAATGACCACATTGAAGCACACACACACAATGTATTTAGAGTATATATTTAAACATAAGGTAAACAAACTTTGTAGATGCAAATACTTAATATATTTAGAACGTATACTTATTGATATAAGCTTATAGTGCACCTAGATATAAGCTTACACAGCACATTTAAAGTATAAAAAGACTTGATATTTAGAATAAACTACACTTGGTACACTACACTGAAACTAAGCAGTATTTCCTTTATCTTGGAGTAGATCGGCATCCTTTGGACGCCTTACACCTTGAAATTTGATAGAACTCAGTTCAGCTCGAACAAGTTAACAACCTACTTGAAAGGAATAAATCGGCGTCCTAAAAAGTTTGGAAGTTGACTGATTCAGCTTGAATAGTTAGTGACCTTCTTGATTTGAAATAGACCGGCATCCTTTGGACGCCCTATATCCTTTCAAGTTGTGGCTCTAACATTTTAGTTCAACTTAAATAAATTAGTGACCTTCCTGAATTGAATAGACCGGCACTTTTTGGACGCCCTATACAATTTCAAGTTGAGGTTCTAATATTATTTTTGTGTGTAGTGCCAGGCTAAGTACGTAACTGGCGCAGTCGGTAGTCCTGACTAACGGTTTCTACGAGTTGGAACAGAGTCAGCAGTAACGGAATAGCACTAGCGAAACTCTAACACTGAGATCACATCAGTGTCAGCCTCCACAAGTTTAACAAACCGGCGAGTTTTGACTCCTTGTAGTCAGTGGACGAGCAACATAGTTATTAAGCAGAAATACAACAACATTTCACAGCAACATTAAGCAAAAATACTACAGCATTTCACAGCAACATTAAGCAGAAATACAGCAACATTTCACAGCAACATTAAACATAAACATCAACACAGCAACATCTCACAGCAACATAACACGGCAACATAAAGCAGAGACATTTACCAGAAGTAACAATAAAAACTCACGATATGAATACTACATTTTGGGCTACAATATATTGCATGTAAGTCAAGAACTGAATTATTTATAAAAAAAATAATAAACATATTTATATATATATACATATAGAAGTAATGTTACGAAACTTCAAACGAAAAGCTTCAAGTCCAATCACTAACAACAATCCAATAACACTTCCAAGTATACCAGAAGAAACAGTTCATACCAATAAACGCGGGCTTCCGAACGAATACTTAATCAAATAAAAGACACAAATACAAATAACATTCCAGAAATGGCTAACACAACAGAAATATTTATCAGCCTAAGAATCCCAGACGTAATTAAAGACTTACACACTTTTGACGGAAACAAAAAAATTCTACCAGACTTTATAAAAAATGTAGAAGAAATTTTACTTTTTATCAGAAACACAGACAATACTCCTTACGGACAGGTATTGCTTAGAGCAATAAGAAATAAGATAATAGGACCAGCAAATGAAGCCTTAAACTCACATTTAACCAATCTTGTTTGGGATGATATTAAGAATACCCTGATGGACTTATATACTGACAAGAGAAACGAAAGTACATTAATTAGGGAATTACACAACATCAAACAATATTACAAAACAGTTGAGCAATTCTATGACGAAATTCTAGACATCCAATCCACATTAATAAGTAATATACGTATGAAAGAAACTAACCAAGTCATACAAAGTTCAAAGAAAGAATTATTTGAAGACATGTGTCTAAACGTTTTCTTATCAGGTTTAAGAGAACCTTTAGGTGGAATCATCAGAGCAATGCGCCCAACAGACATATGTACTGCTCTAACTTACTGTAAAAAAGAACAACAAATATCACCAACCACAACTTACAGATACTACCCTTACCCCAAACCACAATTCAGGCAAACCCAAAACCCTCAATACCAAATGCAAAGATTTCAATCATCCCAACCAACGCTTAATAAGCAATATCAACCAAGACACTAATTCAGCCAAGACCAACCCACTACCTCGCGAAATCCATTTAATAATTATAACCCAAACCCCCATCTACCACAAATAAAAAATTCGGAGAGTACTATGACAAGACAAAATACAACTAGATCAAGACAGAGCTTTACACCCTATCAGTCAACACAAAGCCACTTCAACAGACACCAAAATAACAAGGTAGAAGACATAAACAATATAGATGTAGAAGAACAACAACCAATAAACGAGACAAATAACATAGACGACACTAAAAATTTTTTCAATTTAGCCTCAAAGAACCAACGGGCTTCATAGAAATAAATAAACATGGAAACACTCTTCCATACATAGATATCTCATCCCCATATGGTAGACCACTCCGATTTTTAATAGACACAGGTGCATCTAGTTCATTCATCAACCCTCAATACATACCTATATCCACAGTCTTTAAAAAGTATAAACTTAATAAAGCAGTCACTTTACCAATTTTCACGGAATTTAACCAATCCGGTTCATTTAAATTTCTTCTCTTTAAATTCCACAATTACTTCGATGGACTCCTAGGATTAGATACATACATATATACATATAACGATATTAAAAGCAAAAATCGACCTAGATAAGAACATCTTAATCACAGACAATTCTACAAATGAATTAAAATTAAAACCTAACTTCACCTCTGGACAAATAACAATCCCCGCTAAAACAAAAGCACTTGCAAAACTACCAGTTGATACACTAAATGGGAGCGTATATATACCCGCTGCTGAATTAAAACCGGAACTTTGGGTCACAGAAGGACTTTACGAAGCCACAAATTGGTACAGTACAATAGAACTGAGAAACCATTCAGATAATGACTTAACACTATTACTAGAACAACCACTAAAATCCGTACTATACGACAATAAAAACTTCCTCGAGGTAAACAACTTCAATATAGAAAAATCCGACAAATCATCAACCGACATAAGAAACCTAATAAGATGCGATCATCTTAATCAAGAAGAACACACAAAACTTACTAAACTTTGTAAGAATTATGAAGATATTTTCTTCAAAGATGGCCAAAAACTAACATTTACAAACACCGTTAAACATCAAATACCCACAACAGACGACATACCAATTTACACCAAGTCATACAGATATCCTTTTATCCATAAAGCAGAAGTCCAAAGTCAAATAGCGGATATGCTTAAACAAGGCATAATCCAGCATAGCTACTCCCCATGGAGCGCACCTGTGTGGATTGTTCCAAAGAAACTAGACGCCAGCGGCAAACAAAAAAGGCGTTTAGTTATTGACAATCGTAAAATCAACGAAAAAACAATCTCTGACCGATACCCACTCCCAAATATTAACGAAATTTTAGATAAATTGGGGAAATGCCTATATTTCACGACACTTGATCTCGCTAGCGGATTCCATCAAATAGAGATGAATCCCAAGCATATTTCAAAAACAGCATTCACTGTAGAAGCAGGACATTTTGAATATGTCAGAATGCCCTTCGGTCTCAAAAATGCCCCATCAACATTTCAAAGGGTAATGGACAACGTTTTAAAAGACCTAATCGGAAAAATTTGCTTAGTATATCTGGATGATATTATCATCTTTTCTACATCCCTACAACAACATTTAGAAAGTATAGAACTTGTTTTCCAAAAATTACGTGAATCGAATTTCAAAATACAGATCATAAATCAGAGTTCATGAAAAAAGAAATTGCCTTCCTAGGCCACATCATTACTCCAGAAGGAATTAAACCCAATCCATCTAAAATACACTCAATAAAAAACTTCCCAATCCCTAAAACAAAAAAAGAAATTAAGGTCTTCATCTCAGCGGTCTTGTAAGCTATTACAGGAAATTCATACAAGATCTCTCTAAAATAACAAGACCTCTAACCAAATGCCTTAAAAAAGATCAAAAAATTACTTTAGACAACGAATATATTAAAGCATTTGAAACATGTAGGAATATCCTAATGAACGAGCCAATTCTACAATACCCCGACTTTTCTAAACAGTTTATACTAACTACAGACGCAAGTCACTATGCACTCGGAGCCGTATTATCGCAAGGCAAGATAGGAAGCGACAAGCCTATATGTTTCGCCAGCCGCACTCTTAATGAACATGAAATAAACTATTCCACTATAGAAAAAGAACTCTTAGCGATAGTATGGGCCACAAAATACTTCCGCCCATATCTATTCGGAAGAAAATTCCAAATAGTAACTGACCATAGACCACTAACATGGATTATGAGTTTAAAAGAGCCCAATTCTAACCTCGTCAGATGGCGACTCCGGCTTGAAGAATATGATTACGAAATCATATACAAAAAAGGCAAATGCAACACAAACGCTGACGCACTAAGCAGAAAAAAAATTAGCAACCCTACTGAAATTGAAAATTTTGAACTAAACATTAATGACGAAACAACTGCTGCTACCATTCACAGCAGCGACGAAAATTTAAATGATGGAATACCTATCTCAGAAAGACCTTTAAATGATTTCAATTTACAGATCATATTAGAACAAAGTGAGAAAGGATCACCATTAACTACGGAAACTATATTTAAAAACAAGCAAAGGAGAACAATACGAAGAAATACATTCAATGAAAATACAATGGTCGACATCTTAACAACTTTCATTGCCCCAAATAAACTTACTGCCATACATACAACCGACAGTATTTTCCATATTGTACAGTCAACCTTTTCAAAATACTTCTCTGAAAGTAAAATATTTCGCCTAATACGATGTATGGATATACTAAAAGACATAAGAATAGAAGACGAGCAAGAAAACGAAATCTATAGCTACCATGAACGTTCCAACCATAGGGGAATTCACGAAACTCTACTCCTCCTGAAACGTAAATTCTATTTCCCTTACATGAAACACAAAATAACCAAAGTTATAAACGCTTGCGAAAAATGTAAACTCATGAAATATGATAGAAGTCCGCCTAAACTAGAATTTCAAAAACCCGAAACTCCTCTCAAACCCTTAGATATCCTCCACATTGATTTATATAGCATTAACCACCATCAAATGTTGACAGTAATAGACAAATTTTCAAAATTTGCCGCAGCCTATACTCTTTCTTGTAGGAGCAGTCTTATAGTCCGCTATACCCAAACAAATCATATGCGATCAAGGTACTGAATTTACTGCCACTATATTTAAAGACTTCTGCAAACAGCACGAAATTGACCTTCATATTACGTCATACCAACAAACAAGTAGCAACTCACCTGTAGAACGACTACATTCTACGCTGACTGAAATATACAGACTCATACCAACAAAACGCAAAGAATTGAAATTAATAACAGAACATGAAGAACTTCTGTCAGAAACTTTAATCACTTACAACAACGCCATACACTCAGCAACCAAACACACACCGTACGAACTATTTTTTGGGAGAACTTACAAATTTAATAAAAACATATATTTCAATAATGAACACGAATACTTAACAAAACTAAATGAATTCCTTAATGAATTATACCCTAAAATTAAGGAAAATCTTGAAAAAATTAAAAATTCCAAAATAAAGAACTTAAATATATCAAGAGATACCCATGAAGATAGGGAAGAAAATGAAACAATCTTTAGGAAAGAAGGTAGGAGAAACAAAATAACACCAAGATTCTCCAAACACAAAGTTTCAAAGAATAATAGAGTAACTATAATCACTAAAAACAATAAAAAAATCCATAAGAGTAATCTAAGAAAACAACAAAAAATGAAATAAACAAAAAAAAAAAAGAAAGAAAATAAATAAGCAAAAGAAAAAAGAAAGGGAGGAAATAAACTCACAAAAAATCAAACTGCGATCTCACTGAATATGAGCACTCCAGTATAACAAATTTAAACATGAAATCCAGTGCCTTAAAAAGCCAGATTTCCATGTCACATAAAACAAATTATTTTTTCATCGATACAAATACAAAAGAAAACAAAACTATCTACATTATTTAATAAAAATGGAGAGAGGAAAAGCTAATTTCCTTATAATTTAATATAAGTGAGTCGTGTATCAAAAATTGTGAGGGCATATCACGTAAAAACACCATATTGTGAGAAAATATCACAGGTAGTAAATAAACGGAAATTGCACGAACTCACCTAATAAAACAATAATATGTAAATAATAACACAATAAAAACAATTAAAATAAAAACAAAATTCACAACAAACAATTTTTAAATAATTGCAAATTTCAGATTACACAATCCATACACATAAACAAACTAGAAAATGACCAAAATTTAATCCAAATTAAACTCGGACCATGCAAAATAATCCACAACTATTTTAACCTATTACATATCATCAACCTAACAGAATATGAAAATAATCTACAAAAAATTTCACAAGTTTTAGAAGAATTTGAACCTCATACATCCCTGAAAACTTTATTAAAAATATCAAACCAAAAATTCAATGACCTCAGCAAAACACTATTCTCATTATTACCCACCAAAAGACATAAACGCGGACTAATAAACGGACTAGGTACAGTAATTAAATTTATTACAGGGAATATGGACGCAAATGATGCCAACAACCTTAATGAAGAAATAACAAAATTACAAACAGACCAATCAACTACAAACAACTTTGCAATACAACAACACCTATTAAATAACCAAATGTCAAATAGAATGAAAAATATAACAAACCACATTAACCTTGAACAATACCGTATAATTTCCTACTTAGAAGAACTGTCAAACACAATACACAAAGAAGACAATATTATACAAGAAATTCAATTTATAAACCAAATTAACTTCAATATGGACACCCTCAATAACCACCTTAAAGACATTTCACAAGCAATTATTTTAGCCAAATTAAACATAATTTCCAACTTAATTTTGAACCAAGAAGAAATTAAAGAAATACGGAAGTTGTTAACGGAAGAAAACATTAACATAGTATCTGATAAACACATGTACAATATACTAGACTTACAAGCTTATTACAATAATTCAAATATAATTTTTAATGTTAAAATACCCCAAATCGAAAACAATGATTGTAAATTTTATAATATCATTCCACTACCTATAAATAACAGAAAACAAATAATAACCAAACCATATGTAACATATAATGATAAGAAAATTCAGTTCTTCGACGAAGCATGCAAATCACTAGAAAACACTTATTATTGTAAAAGCCCAAACAACGAAATCGCGACAGAAGACTCAACCTGCATTGGCGCAATATTTAACAACAAAACACCTAGCTGTCATTTAGATGACATAGAAATGACACCCACAATATATCAACCTAGAGAGAATCTCATATTATTAATTAATATACCTCAAACACTAATTAAGTATAATTGCAGTAACTCAAGCAACATACCAGTAGAAGGCTCCATAATGGTTACATACAATCATTGCACAGTGGACATAAATGGCATCATCTACACAATAACTCATGAAATATTCAGGGATGAAGTCCAACTAATACTTCCACCAAAGTTAGCAGTCCAAACCTTATCAATCTCATCATCAATAAGCCTACCAAAATTAAAAGAATTCAACTTTAAACAAAACACATCCATAGCAGTACTACAATACGAAAGCAACATTAGAGCCACTTTCACAATCACTGCATTAACTGTTTTGGGAATCATATCACTAATCGCTCTCATTCTAGGAATATACAAAACAACCACAATCAAATACATACTGGAACCACTACCTACGATCGCTCCAGCCATCGAGTACTCTCTCTGGACTTCGCTCTGCTCTAAGGGGGGAGGAGTTACGTTCCCACCTATAGTGTCAACGATCACTACACCCTCATCACCACCACCACCTAAACCACCTAAAACCCAACCACATAATCACTAAGAAGTTCAACGATTCCAGAATTGCAACAGCAGCATAAATAACCGAGCAACCCAACCACATAATATACTAGCAGGTTCAACAGCTCCAAAAATGCAACGACTGCATAACTGCAAGCAGCAGGCAGCGACGATATCAATGACCACATTGAAGCACACACACACAATATATTTAGAGTATATATTTAAACATAAGGTAAACAAACTTTGTAGATGCAAATACTTAATATATTTAGAACGTATACTTATTGATATAAGCTTATAGTGCACCTAGATATAAGCTTACACAGCACATTTAAAGTATAAAAAGACTTGATATTTAGAATAAACTACACTTGGTACACTACACTGAAACTAAGCAGTCTTTCCTTTATCTTGGAGTATATCGGCATCCTTTGGACGCCTTACACCTTGATATTTGATAGAACTCAGTTCAGCTCGAACAAGTTAACAACCTACTTGAAAGGAATAAATCGGCATCCTTTGGACGCCTGTATCCTAATAAGTTTGGAAGTTGACTGATTCAGCTTGAATAGTTAGTGACCTTCTTGATTTGAAATAGACCGGCATCCTTTGGACGCCCTATATCCTTTCAAGTTGAGGATCTAATATTATTTTTGTGTGTAGTGCCAGGCTAAGTACATAACTCCCGTAACACATTATTGTGCATTAATAGAAAAGTCGATGTTTTAATAGTTCAGGATGATTTTATTTAATTGTTCGAAGGCTATTATATATAATACTACCGACAAAAGAGGCCCTTGAGGGATGCCATCGTTTAGTGGCACCAATCATCCTTACCCCAATATAAACCGCTTTGCCAACATTTTATCTAAAACTTTACTCATGCATGAGATTGGGGAAATCAGTCCATATCGATTAATATCCTGCGGAGTCTTTGTAGGCTTGGGTATAGGCAGAATGATGCCTGACTGCCAGACATGGCACCAAGTGTAAACATCATTTTCTATGTTGACATAACTTTTCTTTAGCCAGTTCCGGTATGATATGCGGTCGAACCGGGTGTTTTACTTTTAGTATGAGTTAAATACCGCAAATTCCAATTCCATTGCTTTAAATTTGGTTTCCAAGATTTGCTGCACAGATAGATGGGAATGTCTGTGGGGCCGTGAAATCAAATTATTCATTTATGTGTGATACTCAGTTGAAATATTATTGTGAAATGATTATGTTGATCCCCTGTTGGGGATGTTAGTAAGGGCTTATTGCAAATGATGGACATTGTGCGGCTTTTTGTGAGCCCATCTTTCAGGTGAATTCCTCCGGCCTCTGGCGTTTGGATTCAAAAACTCACTTTCTAAAACTCGTGTTAGTTTTTTGTGCTCTATTATGATAATGATCGCTCCCACAGAGACAGTCACCAACATTCCAACTGCATCTGGCGCTGAGCTGGGAAGAAACGAGTGTGAAAGTACTATACATAGTAAAGAGTGTGAGTGATCAGGACAGGAAGATTCTCAGAGAGAAGAGGATCTCAAATATTTATACCTCTTGCTTTAGCAATATTGGGGCTCCACAGAGGGATTCAGTATTTCAAATCACCTGTTAAAATGATTTGTGAATGGACTTGACTACTGAGATTTGACACTTCAGTTTATCTATATTGCTAGTGAGGGAATATTGGAGCTTATAGCTGTGGGGAATATGTCGCTTGGCGAGGATTCCCACACTTTGCATAGATGACTGATCAGTGGAAAAATGAGAGAAGTAGGGAAATAGAGATGAATGTGGGTTTTTTGTATACATTTAGCATCCGGGTTGATGCCTTTGTTTAATAATGAAATTATTATATTAGCCATTCATTCGTACTGCTTAAAGAATATTTGAAATGCCCCAAATACACATGTCTATGTACCTAAGTTGAGTATGTGCATGCATGTCCGTATGTGTATATAAAATATATATTTATATACGGATATAAGAATATTGATTATTATTATGGTGAGTGGTCGCTGTCGTCGGGTATACTGGATCAGTTTGTGTTTGAATAATTACTTTGAGAGAAGGTTTTTTTGTGGTCTTGGGAATAATAATAATATACACTACAATACTCTGTTCATTATCTTTGGTCCGGGTTTGCTGTTGAGCTCTTTGATTGTTTCTCAGGAGAGCAAAATAACGAGTTACTGTTATTTGCAGGTGAATCGTTACTGGGTGAGTTGGTTGTTGTTGGGAGAGGTGTATAAGAGGATGTGAAGTTTTGTTGGATGTCTATTGAAGAAATACTTTCTGGGTTGAAGCGGGGAGTAGGTGGAGCGTTCTTTGTGTTGTGCGGAACGGTCTTACGAGCAGGATGAGCTGCAATTATTTTGCTCCTGTTTACTGTTGGAATTGATATCTTTCACTTGTTTCAATTTATGGAGAGGCAACGGCGGAATAGATTTTGAGGAATGTTCCGCGTATTCTCCATTGTTTGTTCGGTTGTTTTCAAATTTAGTATTTCTCTTTGTTTCAAAAATGTCTCGCATTGTTCGGATGAGGAGAAGTGGTCGTCAAAACCAAATACGAAATGTTAGATATACACTTGTATATGATATCAATACAAACTTATGATCCCAAATGCATAAAGAATCAAAGTGAATAAGCAATTAATACCCACACACCAAATATGTTCTTCACAGTATAGAAATTAAGAATGGTAGTTTTGCTGACTCCCCTGCATTTAAGCAACATTTCAATATTTTGTACTAAACAGGGGAATGTCGCATATTCCGAAAATGTGGTCTTTGGTCAAAACAATTGGGACACTTTGTACATGCCCCATCTTAAGGGAAAGAGGGGAAGCTTGCAGTTTGGATAGTTTGGAGCATTATTGCATTCCTTTGCCGATCCAGAACTTGGCAAAATCTTGCATCTTATTGGGTTGGGAATATACTCCCGGTTTTGATTTTTCTGCTATGAAATGTAAATTTTTGTTGCTAAATTGTAAAGATCAAAAGTTAACAAATCCACTCTAGTAGGCTTGGTTGTACCGTCGACAAATTTCATTCATTTATAAGCTACAACAATTATTTCCGATTTTAGTTCTCGGACAATTGGTTCGTCAGCAATAATTTTCTGAATATTCCGTGTTAGGTAACACCGAGAAAATGTCTTCTCGTGTAGGAAGCGAATTTCCAATTATCCCATTGAATGAACGTGCAGAATCATATGGGAGAACACATTTTCTTGTTACTATATTGGAAATCTTTCGGAGGTAGGAATTGTGGAATATATAGCATCTTCTCCTGTTATAGAAAGTTTCGGCGCATCTTCACCATTATATGATCTTAATATATTTAATTTATTGTTAAAGGAGCAGTTGGTGTAATAGCTGAAAGCACCGGTTAATATTTTGTTCTGCCCCTTTCATCTTTATGCATCACACCCTCAAAGTCTGGATTTTTGGGAAACGGTACATCGATTTGCTTCTTATACTCGTAGTTTGTATTCTTTTACATTCTATTTTATGAACTGTGAAGGAGATGTGACGACTTCTATCGTCGTCTAACAACAGCAGCAGATTTATATACCAGCGTTGTTCTCCTATTATAAGGTAATGAAGTCCGAATACATATTTTGATACATATTCCGCACCGAACACGTAAATGATAAATGTGCATTGATTTAGGAAGTTTTCTTGCCATCTGCTAAAAATGTTTTCCGATATAAGAGCCCACACTCCTTATTCTCGTACACATGCATATATTTCGGAAGCATTTTTGCTATTTTGAAATGTTCATTCATATGTGCAGCAATTTTCTTGTATTTGATGATGACATTCCCGCTATCACTCCTGCTGATGTCACTAACTTCACTGAATACCACTCCTGATGTTATTGATAGAATGTTGATGCATCTAAACAAACCTTCTATCCAATAGATAAAGATAATGATAATTAAATATAAGAAAAAAAATCATGGCGAATGATAGTTGATTATAGAGTTGAATGCGGGCCTGCATACCTAGCTATGGTCTAGTCCACGGAAACTAGATGTGGGTTTGCAGTCTCTTCTTGCAGCGAAGGTCGTACACAAATTTAAATGTGCCCAGGATTATATAGTCAAAAAGATGAAAACCAGCGAAATTCTATTTAGATAATGCAGCAAAAATAAAGCAAAATGCTTCGGGAGTTCCGGATGGACAGCTTTCAACTATAAAGTGGGGAGCTCGATGCCATTTGCCCCACTGTCTTAACCCACCCATCCTGTCAGTGAAATTCACGTATGATTTCATTAACCCTCTCTGTATATCAGCAACCTGTGTTCCCTACGATTGTCCATTGGTTAGGGAAAATGGAGGTCCTGGTCTTTTGGGTAATAGGCCAATGAACAAATACATGTGCTAGTAGAAGCGTAGATGAATGGCAAATATGGCATAGAGGCTGTAGATCTCTATGTGGGTTATATTTGGGTGTATGAGTCTAACTCTAATGAAGCAGGTATTCATATCTGTAGTAGTGGAAGTCGGAAGATGCAGCGCTATTCTGGATGGGTGGATCATTTTGTAGGTATGATTGATGCACTCCATTCTTCTTAAATTTCTTCCATAAGTATTTCTTTATTAGTTGTAATTGTGTGTTTTTTGGAGAAAGCAGGAGAGGTTTGGAGTGGATGCTTAATTGGTTTTTGCGGCTTCGTCTGCATACTCATTCCCTGCTAAACCTGCATGTCCAGGCATCCACATCAACTTCTACCTTTCATTTTGATTAATTGATGCTGTTTGAATTTGCGATATTTCATCATTGTTATTGTTGAGGGATTTTATTGCGGTAAGGAAGGATTTGCCGTCAGTGCAAACTACAAACTTTCCTCGATTGGATTTGGTAAATTTTAAGCATGTTAGAATCGCTTGAACTTCGCATGCAAAGAACTAGCTTTGGGAAACTGAACTCCCACATATGCAGTAGAGGTAAATGAGAAAGCTGATAGGCTAGCAAAAAAAGCCGCGGCATCTCTGTATACCGGCCCTGAACCCTTTTGCGGACCATCATCCAACACCATTGGAGGTCTGCTGAAGAAGTGCACAGATGCAAAAAGAAGTTAAATCTGAAAAAATCTTCCGGGATTCAGACAGTCCAAAGCTCATCTGGGAGATCTTAATCCTAAAATAAATAAGGAGGCGACACACATGTCTCAGAGTAAGTTGAGAATCATCACAGTCACTTTAAGGGGACATTGTAGACTCATGGGATTTGGAAAATAAGGGGTGATAACATCAGTCGTGGGAGTGAATTACTCAACGTATTCTGCTAAAATTCCACCTTAGGGGAATACCGAGTGAAGTATTTGTGGATCCACGTGACGGTAGGTAGGTAGGTAGGTTGAGTAGTCGCAAAAAGACACACTCAGGATTGACCCTTTGTGATACCGCATGAGAAACAAGTCAGATTCCCTTTGAAAAGTCGAGCCGTTTTATGTAAATGTTGATGGAGCTAATTTTCTTATTTGGAATGTCTCCCAGAGAATAAAAAATTAGTCACCCAGAGTGTCTATCTCCTTTTGCACAGATCTAGACACGTACATATCGGGTGTTCGATAGACTCTTACTCCCTCTGATCCATGCAACTCCTGCCAAAGACATTTGAGGCAATTCCGTATACGTAGGATCGGTCTGAAATCTATACTCCGAGTTCTACTGATGGAGCTCTTTGTGCAATTTCTCCATTTGTACCCTTTGGGAGTTACACCAAAAATGGTTATCGTTGCTCATTTAATCGGTTGAAATGAACTTAGGGGAGCTTCGCGGTAACAATATCCCACAACGCAAAGCGCTTCGGTAACTATGGAGGACACAATTAAAAATGGCTACCGTTGTGTCCTTCATGGACTTTCACCTCCATTATTTTATTCGTTGTATCTTCTGCTCACATCAAACGGTCTAAAATTACAATAAATTCAGCTAATTCCTCTTTGGGGACCTTGCAAATCCACTCGTACAATGAGCGTTGTGCACATATGGGGACAAGAGAAAGTGGGAGTTACCCATTGAAATGATTATCTTTAAAACTTTAGGGAAAAGAGGGGATTGGAGATATCGACACATCCACACTTGACTTTTTGGAACGAATTTTAGTCAAAGAACGCCGATTGCAACCGTAGTGCTACCAGTTGGTGCCGCGATCGCTTCAGTGAACTGTTTAAAAATGCAACTGCTCAGGAAACTTTTAATTTTAACAATCTCAACTCTATTCCGAGACGATGCGTGTGGAGCTGAAATAACTCAGTTCGGGAGTGAATTTTACAAAGTGTTGGAGAGAGTGCACTCCGAGCCTCCTTTTACGACCACTTTCCTACAGCGGAGACAAGACTGCGATTGCGTGGCTGACAATTTGCAGCTCCATTTCAAGTCACCGTATGTAGTCTACGGAGCTAATGACACCATTTATTTGAAGGGGAATTTCAGTAGCGCACTTTTGACTATTGTGTGCATGAATAGCATCAAAGATACAGAGCTCCTGGAGAAATTGGCTGCCAATCTACAACATATGCGCACCACCAGGATCATCATCACAATCAATGAGGAACTTATGGAGAACAACCAGGATGGCCTCATTGAACTGTTTGAACACTGCAAGGCACTAAGACTGCTAAACGTGAACTTATTCCATCGGGATTTCTACAAAACGAGCCGATTTCACAGTTATACCCAATTTCCTGAATTTCAGTTGGAAAATCATATTTTTTCCGAGAGCACGATTTTCTTTCCATATCGCTTGAGTGATCTCAAGGGAAAAGTATTAGTGACAATTCCTGATCAAGTTGTACCACGGACTATTGTGTATAATGATGCTTCGGGACTTCAGCAAATGAGTGGGTATGTTGGAAACTTTTTTCGAACATTTGCTGAGCAATACAACTGTTCTTTCAAGTTCCCATTTAATATCTCTGCCCGCGAACTGGTGTCAATCCATAACTTTTTATTGTATGCACGGAACGAAACTGTCGACATTCCGGCTGGTCTATCTTCACTACATCAAGACGTAAATATTCATGAGCACAGTTATCCCTTGGAAGTTATCAAATGGCTCAATATGCTTCCGGTTGAACCGTCAGTGCCCATCAATCGTTTACTGGTGTCGGTCTTCACCGTTGAATTTATGCTCATCGTTCTGGTGCAAAGTTTATTATTATCGCTTCTGCTAGTGATGCAAACTACTCCGAGGGACAATACTGACAGCCGTACAAGTCAACTATTAAAAATACTCTGCAATGAAGCCACCCTAAGGGGAACACTGGGTCAACCTTTTGAGATGCCGCGGAAAACTAAACTTCGCACTAAGGTCACCTACATTTTGTTATTCGTCGCTGGAATTTTTGTCACCACCAGCTATTCGGCCAATTTGTCGTATCTGCTTACGTCACGTCCTCAATTAAATACGATTATGAGCTATGAAAACCTTCTACAGAGTGACTTAAAAATTTTAATACAAGAAGATCATATAAGGCAAATTAAAATGTACCGTGGTGAAGAATTTTGGGACCAGTATCAGTCTGCGTATAAAATAACAACAAATTTCACCGAGTTCATCGAAGCACGCAATACTTTCAACCAGAGTTACGGGTACCCCCTAATAACATCCGTTTGGCCATGGCTTGACGAGCGACAAAAGTACTTCTCTCAGACACTTTTTCGGTTGTCTGATGAACTCTTCTACTCCCAGTACTTCATTACTAGTATACCCATGAATGAGAATTGCTTCTATAAGGAACCACTAAATCGACTTATTGGACGTGTCCTCGATTCTGGTCTTTTCCAGCATTGGTTAACGATGTCCTTCTATGATATGCTCAAGTTGGACAGCATATCGCTTGATGACATGAGTGCACCGCGAACTGCTCGACCTTTCAACTTAAATGATTTCTTTTGGATTTGGATTCTCTACTGCTCCTCGATGTGTGTTTGCGTGCTGGTGTTTTTGTTTGAGAAATTTATGTTTCGAAAGAAATGCATCACCATTAATTTAAAAAAGTTGTGGCGCTGTAATCACCTCTCCAAATTATACTCGTACATAAAAGGAAAAAAAAGAGTGCAAGATAAGTAAATATGTATTCCTTCCCATATATATATGTATATATATATATATGCAATTATGTGTGGGAAGTAATTGTGGGCATGGCAGTGGCCATTCTGCTCCTCTTTCACACGGCTTACGAGGCACCAACAGTTTAAATAATAAGAGCACCACATTAATTCGTTGTTGTTCAAATTAAAATTAATGATATCACCAACCATTTTGAAAAATTTATTAATAAGAAAAGTCGAATACCTTAAATTCAACCACTGCGTTTACTTCCACCATGAGAACTGTACTCCCCAAATCTGTTTTTAAGATGGTACCAGCAGAACCTTTCCCTCTACAAAAATAAACTTGCTGCATTTCGAGCAGGCCACTTGGACTACGATCGGTTTGCAGTGCATTGTGCGACGTACTTTGGTTGGTTTATTTTCACACTGTGATCACACCGAGACCGAGACCTGTTCCTCTTGCACGGAGTCGAATTGTGGTTTACAATATGTTTTTCTATATAAATATATACAGGGGCTCCAGCGATCTCCGTAAACGAATCTGTCTTTCACAAATTTTGATGGTTTTTTTTCCAGAGAGCGTACAATTGTTCGAACGAAGCAAATTTATTGTCGAGTGCTTTAAACATTGCGTGATACTTACCCCTTGTTTGAAACCATTCGACTTTGAGCTAATGTACTACTAATCGTGGACAAAGTTCGGGATATTATTACAGCTAAGATCAGAAATCCCAACAATATCTGGATCTGTGTAAGAAGATTGAGTTGATTGCATTTGGCGCTTCGTCACCACGGATGAGTCCTGGGTTTCAACTATACACCAGAAAAAACTTTTGTGAAAAGAATGGACAAAATGTGGATAATCGGTTCCGAGGAAGAGGAAGTGGGAAAGGTAACGGGTTCAGTATTACGAGATGCGAAAAGAGTTTTGATAACTGACTATCTGGAAACGGAAAATCTATTATAGACGAGTGCATTACTTCTGTACCAGCTGAATGTACCCATTTCATAAAGCGGCCTAGTTGAAGTAGGAATAAAATATTCTTCCACCATAACGCAGCGATGGTGCTTTCATGTGCTTCTTTTGCTAAAAAAAATTGGCCAGTTGCGGTTCCAGTTTCGTATTCGAATGACTTTTAACCTGTTTTCAAAAATGAAACCTATCCTAACCGATAGCATCCAAATAATTACGTCATAGCGTCAGAACTGGCTTTTATGAGAAGCTTCCGAATGATCATGTCGTGAGTGTGATTTAGAAGCAAAAGGAAAGATCTGGAACTGTACTGAGCTTGGGGGAGAATTTGTGGAAAATTAAAACGCTTCTCTGTATTTTGATCTGAAAAAGATTTCAGCGCATGTGGGCAGCAGCGTGGGCATCCCTGCTATTCAATTCAGAAAGTGTTTATGGGCTGGGAGGGGAATTTTGTTATTTGTTATTCGGCGCGTGAATATTTGGAAGGGATGAAAATTTCTATAAATTTTCCCCATTCCATTTTGGGAACTTCAGTTTTATTGTTGCAATGCTGATGAACTATGAGAAGCAATGGAATAGTTGGGAAATACAGTTGGTGAACTTTTGGGGAAGAACCACAAAAAAGCCTCTTCATATATTCTATTCTGCTTGAAGAAGAGCACCAACAACAAAAACATCAATAAATGAAATAAACTCTTATACACACGAATTCAATTCGAGACACCTCGAAAGAAGCGAGGAATTCCCCAATGTTTCAGATGTCAATATTGCGGACACACCAAGCGATACTGGAATCGTAGCCCACAATCCATAAAATGTACAGCAAGTCACCTTACATCCGACTCTTCCCGCAAAATCGTCGAGATATTCGATGTGTGCTCTGCGAAGGCAATCGCCCAGCAAATCACACGAAACTGCAACAAAAGTCTTTCCCAGCACTCAGAAGCAGAGAAGTGAGGAATATTAACTTGGAATCGCTACAAAGATCAGCCCCACGAACATCAACATCGTATGCAAATATAGTACGAAACAGTACTCCAGCAGAAGTCAATACTAACCAAACTATTCCGGTTAACAATCCAAGTATTCAACTCAACTAAGATACGTCCGACCTAAAAAGCATGGGGCAAGTGAGTACATTACTACAAGTACAAATATGTCCAAATGAACAAACCCTGCAATTTGGAATGACAAAGGCCTCAGCCGTCATATCCATGAAATTGCCGCTTTCTTAGCAGATAAAAATATTGACGTAATGTCAATATCGGAAACACTTTTCGCAGGAAAAAGTTAAGTAAGCATTCTGCAATATGACATTATACCACAACTCACCCAGCTGGCACTGCGCGTGGTGGCACTGCTGTAATTATTGGTAACAGCATGGCCCACGTGGAGCCGAAGGTTATCAAAGAGAATTCCTGTAATCAATGGGCATAACAGTTGACGATTATAAAGGATCCATAACAATTGTAGCGGTATATTATCCTCCTAACCATCCTGTTAAATATGAGCAACCTCGGATCAAGATTCATCGCTGGGGGCGACTATAATGCCAAACATCCGCACTGGGGCTCTAGAATAACAACTCTTACAGGGGCCGTAACATATATAAAGAAATCCAACAAAACAGCCTGTCCCGCTTATCAACGGATGAGCCAACCTTCCGGCCAATGGGCAGAAACAAGCTTTCAGCGTTATGGACTTTTTACCCAAAAGATTGTCAAAAATAAAAACTTTTCTGGAGTCCTGCCGGGACCTGTCATCAGAACAATCTGTTTCCTCAACAAAAGCACTATCTGAGAAATATTTAGACAAACCGTTATTGGGACCCTGGCCACTAATGTTGCTTTAACGACCAGAATAAAGATGCCTGATGATACGAGCTGCTTGATCTTCCACATTGGAACTTAGCAACAGTCATAACCATCATAATGTAAGCCAGGCTGTAAGGGAGAAACTACAATAAAGGCGTAGACTGCGTCGAATTTGGGCAATGACTAGAAGTCCCAGTGACAAAACACGGTACAATCGGGCTAAAAAGCAACTGAAAAATGTATTACAGAGAACGAAAAATAAAGAAAAACAAAGTTACCTCAGCAGCTTGTCTCCTTCACAGATTATTCGTTATGGAAAGCCACCAAAAAATTAAATCAACCAACACCGTATCTGCCATCTATTAAGACGAAAAATGGCGGGTGGGTCAGATCTGACAAGGAAAACACACATTTGCTCTTCTTTCATCGGAAGTACTTTTTTTATCGAACGGAGGAAAAATCTTCGAAAAGTTAAGAGGGGATGCGCACCGCCAAATCGTGAGAGATTTTTACTCCCTAACCTAACTGTTACGCTAAGCCACCAATGGCTGCAAAGCGATTTAAGAAGGGTATTAATCAGATATACAAAGTTATACAAAGAGAACTACTCGCGGTTTGGAAGAACAAGTGTTATTTTCTAATTCAACATAAGTTTGGATTCATTCAAACAAATCACCTCCGAAAGTAAATTGAAATCATGACACGGACTACGAAACGCCGCAAAGTCCAAATAGTTTCGATTACAAGGATTTCGATTGCAGGACCATTAGAGCACTACTAAGCAAAAAACTACATTGATTTCGCCACCCAACAGGCTGAACACAAAACATGCATTAAGCATTGTTCTACGGGTTTGAAGAGAGGGGCTACGAATAAGTTTAAGACGACTCACATAAAAGTGAAGTTGAAAATTGGAAATCCATGTAAAAGAACGTAGGCAAAACAATCAGAACCGCTTTTGAACTGACTCGATAGCATCAGAGTAACAGGCATATTTAGGATACCATACAACACTTGCGTATTCTAATGATGGGGTCTTTGAACTCCTTTGCCCAACGTGTTACGCAGCCTATATTCAGAGGAGTTTTGTTAACTATAGTCCCAACGTGTTTACCAAAAGAAAGGTTTTGTTCAAAGGTCACACCTAAGTCGCGCATATGATCAATGGATAACCATGGTTTGAATAACAATGAAGTAAGAAATGAGCAGAGTGGAATGATCTGTAAAAACACATATATTTGCATGCCTTGCAGTTTAGTTGCATACAATGTATGTTGCATCGGCCACCAAGGACATTTAAATCATCTTGAAGCAACAGCGATTCCTTGGGGTTATCATATGGATGAACAATTTTCACGTAATCAGCAAACATAAGAATGCTACAATGGATATGCGTGAAGGAAGGTCATTTATACAAATCGAAAGTAGTAAGGGACCTGGTGGCTACCTTGCGGCATGGCGGAAGACGCAGGAAATTCATCAGAAAACAATCCTTTAAATATCACCTGTTGGGTACGTTGTGACAAATATGAATTTGCCCACTTTAAAAGTAATGGTGGGAAAACAACCTAGAGAGGTTGAGGAGAAGAAGTCTATGGTTTACGTCATCAAATGCTTTACCAAAGTCAGTGTCAATAACATCGGTTTTCATACGCTTAACAAGAAAAGTCCAGTAGATAAGTGACAGTTGACTTCCAGACAGGAAACCATGCCCCTGGGAACTCACAAACGTATGAGCATAGAACGAAATTTGGGGTGTTCGATTGCCTCCAACAACTTAGGAAGAATTCTATGTTTCGCAATCCCACGGTAATTGGATATGAAACTTTTCCATATGTCGGGAAAATGCCCGTATAGAAGAGAAGTACTAAAAAGCTTAGTAATAGGAGAGACAAGCTCAATACAACACTGCCTAAGGATAAAAGCAGGGCTTAAGTTGGGACCTGAAGTAAAAGATGATTTCAGCTGAGACCAATGGCTGAGCTCAAGTCCTCATCAATAATGAGCTGATCACTATGGCAGGTTGCATAGAGAAAGGAATTAGAAGTACTCAGAACCTTCGTATGAAGTTTCGTTTACGAATCTTGCTCAGTGGCCCCAGAAATAAATATTGGTCAATTGTGGGCGTGGCGCTGGTAATAATCTTGCCATATTTTGGTATAATCAGTGTTTGAATTACTTACGTGAGACTGGCGGATACCTGAATGGCAGCGGGCTATGGTCTCTGCCAGCGGAATTATCTTTAAATGTCATTGTGAAGGATACTTTCAACTTTGGTGATTTTTAATCGTAGACTTTATTGATAACAAAGAAAAATATTAAAATAGATTGCTTGTTGGCAGTTTGTGTGGTGTCAGCTGTGTTTGGATAAGGAATGGGGCATTGTGCGCTCTACGACGAGTTGCGACCAGGGGCGAAGATGGAGACACCCGCGACAAACCAAGTAGATCTGCACTGTTAAATGTGACAGCCAAGTGTCTGCTGTCGCTGCACGTCTTCACTTCAGGGAGAGAATGGAGCAAGCGTGAATCGCTCACGTGCATGTTCTCGGAGCACTGTTCTGAAAGAGCTTCGGGCAAAGGTAGCAGCGAGGCTTTGACTGCATTTGCGCCCCCTATGAGGGCGTATGAGGAGAGACTGAGACCCGTGGGCTGAGTGGAAGAGCGCAGCACCCTCATCCGTTGACCGTTGCAAACCGCTTATTTATTATTGTAGTCTACTTTGGAATGTTAAGATTCAGTACTCAGTAGTATTGCAACCACTTGTATGCGTCTTTACACTTCGGTCTGAATATAATACAGAACTTTGCACTGTGGAAATAAATTAATACACCCGTGCAAGTGAAAAGATGACCTCAAACTTGAAAGTTACCCTGCTGGAATAGGTAACAAAATTGAGTTTAATAAGATTTAAATAAGTTTAACTTCACTCTTTCAAGACTTTTTTCTCTTCTCCGTCCATGTCGAGATGGGGTCTATTGCTGAAATATATAGAAAGTCGTTCTGACGGTCAGCTAATGGGTTTATTTCCTGAATTGCTCGTTCCTTAGAGCTGCCTACGCAATAGAAACAAAAACATTTTGGTAGTCTTGGACTGACTTTCTTATCTCACAAAGTAATCACGCAATCAAATTCAGTTGATCAGTTGCATTCTGCAGGTATTCCTGATTATCGGAGAGATATTCTATACTTTTATGAGATTACCAAGCTTGATTCATGTTGGACAGATGGCATCTGCTATTAGTCAAGTGTCATAAATATAGCGCCCACACTGATTTTATTTCTAACCATTTTGAATGATATCGCAGTGGCATTTAAACCTTGGGATAAAAGTCAGTATCCCGTAGCTTCATTCTATCAGAACATAAGGTTTCAATATGGTTTTAACAATAATGTGAATAAAGACCACATCAAACTATCTTTTAGTTCATTTGCAAACTGAAAGCAGCTCCTATAAGAGTGATTTAAAAGCAAAGTGATACCAGTGGAACTCTTGAACTGAATATAACGTTGTTCTCAACCCCTGAAGTGAATTGCTGCTTAATAAAGTTACTTTCACTAAAAAGGATATAATGAAGAAAATGCTATGCTTGGCACTATCCTGTGAGTCGAGCAATTTAGATAAACTAATTTTCGATCCAAAATTGATGTGCAAAAATGTTTGTTTCTTTTCACATTGTCCAGTGGGGGTTCCGGAGGAACATATACTAATTCCACCCATTGCGATCGAAACACTGATAGAATAAATAGACTTTAAGCGAAAAGGACTACAAATACCCAGGCGATTTATAAGGTTTCTCACCCCTACTCATTTAAATAATTAACTTGGTTTATTTGCTGCCGCCTTCTGTGGTCTATTGGTAAGCATGCAAGACACACACTCAGACGGCCGCAAGTTCAAATCCTGCCCCAGGATTGGCCTCAAAAATGTTTCTTTCTGAAAAATTCTTTCTTCTTCACATCGAAAGCCTCAGTAGCTAGTGCTCATTCCGCCAACCCCTTGCAGTCATAATTAATTATGGTGTAAGATATAATAATAATAATAACATATTTCCTATTAGCGTATTTAGAACGATTGAAATAAGGCGACAGAATGATACCAGAACTTACATTAAACTACCAAGTTGTGTGAATGATCAAAATAGAATCTCATTTAACTGAGCAAAGGAACACTCAAGAAAGAGAAACCTGAGCTTTTACGTTCATGGAATATTCGAATGACAGCAACGACGACAGAAAGGCGCTTCTACTTTCGGTCATCACATATAAATTGGTAGGAGTATATATTAGGTCAGTACTAGCGTGCAGGCAAAATATGGCCGGATTATTACTACCGCCACACCACAATTGACCAATATTTATTTCTGGAGCCACTAAGCAAGGTTCGTGAACGAAACCTCATACGAGGGTTCAGAGTACTGGTATAAAATACAAAGCAAAAATGGGCGAGACATTTTGAGAGCCACGTCATCTATTGATAAATGTTTGAAACTTAGGACTAAATTTTACTTGACTTAGTATATTGACGCTGCAAAGCCATTCACAAGAAATGGGGACGATCAGATAAAGATCACGCCTCCCTTCGTTATAGTCAACCCTGGGTACCGTACCGAAAACGACTCTAAGTATACTCCTAATGGTGATATCTGAGTAGGTGAGGTTAGTTTATCGTGGTAGCCAGTCTACAGACCAACTCACTCAGACCACTATGGGTCCATTGTGATACCACCGGGTAACAACGCACCTTTGATTTACTCGTCAAACCGTTTCGAAGTCCTAATAAAGCGCAGGATTTGTTTGATGTCTGTCTCACCCACATGTAAGGTAAAGGGTATTTCGAAATTGGTCTAACAAAATTACCCTCACAGCCAATAAACACTTTCGGAATTGAATAGAAGGGATGCCCAAGCTGCTGCCCACATGCGCTGAAATGTTTTTAGATCAAAATACAGAGAAGCGTTTTAATTTTCTACAAATTCTCCCTCAAGCTCAGTACAGTTCCAGATCTTTGCTCACGACTTGATGATTCGGTAGCTCCTCAAAAAAGCCAGTGCTGACACTACGACTTAATTATTTGGCTGCTATCGGTTAGGATAGGTTTAATTTTTGAAAACAGGTCAAAAGTCATCCGAATTCTAGACTGGAACTGCAACCTGGCCAATTTTTTATAGTAAACGACGCACCATCGCTGCGTTATGCTGGAAGAATATTTTATTCCTACTTCAACTTGGCCTCTTTATCAAATGGGTTCATTCAGCTGGTACAGAAGTACTCAGCACTCGTCTATAATAGATTTTCGTTTCCAGATAGTCAGTTATCGAAACTCTTTTCGCATCTCGTAATACTGAACCCGTTACCTTTCCCACTTCGTCTTCCTCGGAACCGATTATTCACATTTTGACCATTGTTTTGACGAAATGAAAGACAGATTCGTTTACGGAGATCGCTGGAACCCCTGTATATATTTTTATAGGAAAACATATTGTAAACCACAATTCGACTGCGTGCAAGAGGAACAGGTCTCGGTCTCGGTGTGATCACAGTGTGAAAATAAACCAACCAAAGTACGTCGCACAATGCACTGCAAACCGATCGTAGTCCAAGGGGCCTGCTCGAAATGCAGCAAGTTTATTTATGTAGAGGGAAAGGTTCTGCTGGTACCATCTTAAAAACAGATTTGGGGAGTACAGTTCTCATGGTGGAAGTAAATGCAGTGGTTGAATTTAAGGTATTCGACTTTAATTATTAATAAATTTTCAAAATGGTTGGTGATATCATCAATTTTAATTTGAACAACAACGAATTAATGTGGTGCTCTTATTATTTAAACTGTTGGTGCCTCGTAAGCCCTGTGGATATATATATATATATATATATATATATATATATATATATATATATATATATATATATATACATATATATATATATACATATATATATATATATATATATATATATATATATATATATATATATATATATATATATATATATATATATATATATATATATATATATATATATATATATATATATATATACATATATATATATATATATATATATATATATATACATATATATATATATATATATATATATATATATATATATATATATATGTATATATATATATATATATATATATATATATATATATATATATATATATATATATATATATATATATATATATATATTATATATATTTTTATTTGTGCAATTGTGTGAATCTTCACTAAGTACAAAGAACACATCACAATCCTCGCTGTTAACCCTACCTAGGATTGTGAACGACTTCGAAATAATTGCAAAGGCAGTATTATCCACTGCCACGTTCTGATTAAATTCGGCCGTTTGATTTCCATTATGAGTGCAAAGCCAGCTGAGATCAACCCGAACCACCACACCAGCCAGATAGATCGGAAGAAACGTGTTGATAGTGGTGCTGGTTCTTCATATACAGTAATCATGTGAACGTATTTCAACTTCAGTGCATCACCGAAGGCCACTTTCTCCCAGTACTCAATTAATCCTGCCTGGCTTGCGTACATGATGAATATTTTTAGTGGATTAGCAAGATGAGTATCTTTTCGCATGGGAAATGCGTGGTAGTAAGGACCCACGCAAATCTCTGACAACCTGTACAAAGGTTGCCGCAGGTGGCGTTGTTGCATGTTGATAAATCTCCAACGATCTGATTGAACTGTATAACCAAAGCTGATATTCAAAGCGGTGCGATGTGAGTCCATAACATGTGCGTCTGCGATATTCAGAAGTTCTAAAAATGACTTTGGATACTGGTGAGGTCGGGTTTTAAAATCTTCATAATCAAACTCAGATACCATAATGCGAAATTTCGCTGATATGACATCGGCAACTGTATTTATCTGTGTTTCCGTAGGGGATGTGGTGAGGAAACTCGCCATCTTCGATACGTACATATTGGAATTAATGAACCCCAACACAAACAGAGCCAAGAAAATACTACGTATGCGTATTGTTGGGGAGCGTAGAATTGATGTAGGCGCAATGCATAGAAGTGAGCATATAGCTTGCAAGAACGCGGAGCTGATACTTCTAGGGTGCTCAGAAGAACACACCCAGAGAACCACAGATATGTAAATAATAGAGAATAAGAGAAGAATCCAAGTAGACGATTGCAATGTGTTCTGTAGGAAGAGGTGATCGGGAGAGCGATTTAGAAAGGGCACCATAACACAATAATCATTAATTCCGATTGGATAGCTTTGCCCAATATGGTCCTCAGTTATAACTGAGAAGGAGTTCATACTAACATCGACTAATTTTCTTTGTATACGTGAAATAATATAATCGTAATTCACTGGCTCCAATGTTAAACTGGTGAATGCAGTAGAGTTCAAAGTAGCGTTTATAGCTTTTATGAATTCCATAAAAAGTTTCCCTGATGTACCACTTATTGACACTTCATTCGAGTGATACTCATCTTGATGCACCACTTGAAAAAGACGTGGCAGGTCATGCTGTATGGGAGTATCCAGAAAGAAACCTTGAAAGTTCTTGGAATAATCGCGGAAAAAGTCCTCCACTTGCCAATGATCACTCTTATTGATGAGTGTCGGTATAGGATAAGGATTTAGCATATATATGTTGTTTCGTATCGTGAGTATAGCGGCATTGAGAAACTGACGCTTCCAAATCCAATCGAGAGTTGCGTGAATACTATCATGGAATTTTATAATATCAAATGTGTCGGATAACTCGCCTGTGCCAATTACTGGATGTAGTATAAATAGGGTTTTGACAAATCTAACAGCCGTTAGACTATCTGCTGCAAATTGCATGATGGGATCATTTCGATCAGTTGTTAATATCACACACAAGGATGGTGTACTAAGAAATCCATCCATCGGATACGAGTTTAATCCCTTTCTCAAAATAATTTTAGGCACGGTCGAAAAATCGCGTCGGAAAGCGTCAAAGAAGACTGATGCTGTGTCGGAGTTATATATCAACCGCTCCGTTATGTAAATAACGAAATTCCGGAAAGCATACGCATTGTTTAGATTGCGTATCACGTCCATCACGAATGAGTTGTTCACGATCTGCAGACTGGTGTTACTTTGGAGAGGTTCGCGCGTTACAGATGAGAGCAACAAGAGTGCTGCGTTGCCGTGCAGTGTCATACTGCGGCTCGAAGAAGACTGGCCAATTTTTGGACTTGGGCGATTGTGGTAGCACTGCTGTGAACTCACCCATTTTTAAGTTTCTCTTTTGTGTTTCCACTCCAGTCGGAATGTTGTTTAATTTTTGCTATTTGCTCTACAAAGCAACGCAATTGTTTACTGCAGATGACAGATATTCTTGCATTCCGTTTGCAGTTCAATTATAACATAGTAATGACTACACTAGTCAGGCACAGGCGCATTTACGAGTGCATGGAAAGAGCAGTGTAATGTTTGACAAACCAATGTTTATTCTTCTTTTGTATTTGCTTTTTAAGTGGAACATTTATCAAATTGCTAATTAAAGTACATCAGTGCATCGAATATGTTGTGGCATATCAGTCAGTTTCTATCTCCAGTATAAATGGCGAGAAGAATCGTTTCTCATTTTTGCTCCTTGATAATGCGGTCGTGATTTTAGATTGCACTGAAAGTTTGCTGGCATTCTTCCGCAAAATTTATTATTCTCATTTTAAGGACTTAATTCAAACTGGAATCCTGTTGATATTTACCAAGTTGTGTATTTTGACAAATAGTTTATGGACACGCAATTTCTATTTCGCGTGAATTTTGAATTGGAGCAATTTTTTACTGCCACTGAAGTTCGAACGACTGATGGTGACAAACGTCCTGGTCCGTAGTAGAAACCTGAGATATCTACAAATTGCACACTCAATTTGTTGCTAAATAAATCTGAATTTGTTTAACTAATCACAGCGAGTTTTATTCATACCTCGCATTGAGCTCAACACAATTAACAGAATGATTACGTTCAGATTTTTTAGGTTATTCATATTTCGCCATCTTCCCTACGGCATGCTCGTGTTTGAGTGTACGCACATATATAGGACTATTTATAGGACTCCGAGAGTAATTCGTTTAAAGAATTAATTTGAGGATATTCTACATTATTTATTTGTTGTATATCTCACATTTTAGTTTCGTTTGTTTAACTTATTGAAGTTCGGTTTTGCCATTACTTTTAAATCGAATTTAATTGGTTTTTATTCATTAGTTCACATTGGCTTCAGTCTGCTGAGCACCGCTAAAAATGCTCCTCCGTTTATCCAGTCATGCCACTTTGGTGTCTTTTCATCTTCCTCGTCGCTGCCAGATTTTAGTTTTGCTTTGTATTTAGGCAGTACTTCCCCCGCCTCCCACTGGCGATCTTCTGAAGACAATTTTATGGATAACTACTGCTTGTATACAACCAATAGCTATTCTCTTATATACCCATTTTCCAGTTAGTAGTACGGTGGAGTGTAATACCTCGACTACTATGGGCAGGCAGTCTGTGATAGGAAATGCGATAGTTACAGCCGAGAAAGTTGAGTGGGCCATTAACACTTTTGGTCCATACAAGTCTCCGGGTCTGGATGGAACTTACCCAGCAGAATTGGTACAATCACAGGTCATAGTTACCCCTGGGTTATATTCCCCTAAGATGGAGAGAAACGAAGGTTTCCTTCAAATCTAAGGCGGGAAGGTCCGCACATGTGAATCCTAAAGACTTCACACCAATCAGTCTCAGGTCGTTACTCCTAAAAACATTGGAGCGATTGATGGATGCACACTTACGGGAAGCTATACCAATTGGTAGAAACTGCTTGGCACAGCATGCATACACGAAGGGCAAATTGGCAGGGACGGCGTTACGCGTACTTATTGGTATAGTGGAGAAAACCATCCCCAGAAGGATTTTTCCCTGGCGGGCTTCATTGACATAGAAGGCGCCTTTAACAATGTAACTGCGAAGGCCATTATGGGAGCGTTAGAAACTCTGGGCGTTAGAAGCTAGTGTGGTTGCACTATACTCGTCAGCAGAAAGGTAACTGCCAGCTTAGGTACCCACACTTGCAGCAGACTGGTCTGCAGAGGCACACCTCAGGGAGGATTTCTCCCCTCCTGCTCTGGAATATGGCGGTAAATTCATTGCTGATATTCCTAGAGAGGGGGGGTTTGTCACGTCGTCGCCTATGCTGACGATTTGGCTATTGTGATTAGAGGGAAATATCCAAACACTCTTTTGGATATTTTGCGCTCTAGCATGGCCACGATTACTTGTTGAAAGGAATAAGGGAGATTAGGGTTAAACCCCGATAAAATGGAACTAATCCTCTTCTCTTAGAAAAATAGATCTCCTAAGGCCCCCCGCCAATATGCAAAGATGTAGAAACTCCGATGAAGGAGACAGTCAAATATTTGGGATTAGTACTAGATAGGAAACTTACCTGGAAACCCAATATTGAAGAAAGAGTTAGAAAGGCCAATACTGCTTGGTCCACGTGTAAGAAAGCTGTTGGAATCATGTGGGGGCTAAAGCCACGAATTATGCACTGGCTGTACATTTCTGTAGTCACACCTATATTTCTATATGGACTACTGGTATGGTGAGCAGCCACTCAGAAACGATGCTATTTGAAGAAAGAACAAAAGAAAGAACAGCTTTTCTGTGAATTGCTGGTGCTTTAAGGACCACCCCAACTAAAGCATTAGAAGTGATACTCAACCTACCTACATTAGAGCTGAGGGAAGCAAGTGGCCGCCGCATCAGCGCTAAGGCTGAAATGTACGGCGTTATGGCACGATCGGCAGACTGGTCACTCGACTATCGTTCATACCTGGAGTAGTTTTATCCAACACTTTGACCACTCTATATCTAATCTCAAATTTGATAGGCACTTCCAGACACATATTCCGTCTAGAAGAGAGTGGCACTCATGCCATGGAGAAGTGAGGAACTGAATTTCTACACCGATGCATCCAAGCTTGACGATAGAGTCGGCTTTGGAGTTTTCTCAAAAGAACTGGGACTGGAGCTTTCGTTCCATCTCCCCGACCACTACAGTGTTTATCAAGCAGAGGTCCTAGCCATAGAGGATGTAGCCGTCTACTTAAGTAGACACACTGTAACAAAGAATATTATAAATGTCTACTCGGATAGGCAGGCGGCCATCAAGTCAATGAACTCGGTGGCACTGAAATCAGAGGTTGCTCTGGACTACCGGGCAGCCCTAAATGATATCAGTACCATTATCAGGGTACGCCTAATATGGGTTGCGGGACATAAGGATATTGAGGGGAACTGTAGGGCTGATGAGCTGGCCAGACGGGGCACCAACCTTCCTTTATGCACGAACAGATGCGAGGTTGGAATACCAATTGTCACCTGTAAACTGATGCTGGAGGATAGAAGAGGTCAATGGGTCTTAGGCACATGAGGGCACTTGCTTAACGACTACGCTAATGTGGCCGGAGCTTAATAGGAGGAAACCTAGAGACTTGCTTGCCCTGTCGAGAGACAAGGCAAGCAAGGTCGTACAAGGTCGTGGCTTGTACGAGTATAACTGGTCATTGGCTATTCGGCAGGCATGCTCTCAGGCTGGGAGTATTCTCTCATGAATACTGCAGAAGCTGTGGAGATGAGGGGGAGGAGGAGACTGTGGAACATCTCTTCTGTAGGTTCCCCGGGCTTTTTAGACAAATACGCTCTTAACTCTCTTAAAGAAGTGTCTGGCACGAAGGCCAAACAAATCCTGCACTTTATTAGGGCTTCGAAGTGGTTTGACGAGTATATCAGAGGTGCGTTGTTACGCGGTGGTATCACAATGGACCCATGGTGATCTGAGTGAGTTGGTCTGTAGACCGACTACCACGATAACCTAATCTAACCATATAACTAAATATCCTTCCATTGTTTGTATGCAGATAGTATATAATTCTTAACTATATATATAAGTTTGAGCAAGCGTATTAGGTACTAGCGACTGAGTTATATGAGGAAGGAGGAGAGTTTTAACATAAAAGTAAATCAAAGATTTGAATATTGTAAATTATCGAATAAAATCGTGCGTTTTTAATGTCTAAATGGACATATATTCCACTTCTTCATCTTTGTATCCGGATCCATGTAATGCTTGCAAGAGCTCCCTAGATTGATTGTCGCTAACTGGTGGTATTATTGAATAATGGCACTATTTATTCTGGTTTTCTTTTCTTCCTTGTTCCTTTTATATGTAATTGCCACATAAATAGTTGATTTGTAGGATCTTTGGATTGATTGCATATTTGATGATGCACTCCTTTCGATTGACTCTCATGCGCCATTTTAAGAAGGAAGAATATTTCCGTTGCATCAATTGATTTACAAAAAGCGAAGTGCAGATACTCGTGTTGTTGGCGGCTCTGAGGAGTTGAGTTTTGCACAGCGGAGTGAGGGTGTTGCTTCCAAGTCCTTGTTCTTCATGACTTGGGCCCGATTAAAGTCATGGGAGTACATCTTGAGTTTATTTTCTGTATTGATGTTGCACTCCACCCTAGAAAACTTTCTTGCTAAATTTTACCGGTAGAACCTGAAATGGGTTCTTCGTGCTTCTTCAGATTGCTGCCCAATTGATAGGAGAGCATTTCGAATAACTTCTAATCCTTGCTGAAGAATTTGGTGCATCGTTGGAGTCAAGAGATAAACACCAGTTATTTCAGGAACTACTTCTGGATTGTTAAAAAGCCAGCGGCTTGTATTGCCATCATTAGTGTTACCGAAACAAGGTTTGGGTTCATCTACAATGAGTCCTAGTTTTAGTTTAAACTTTGCTTGGAGCTCAGTTTTTCTTCCTTTTAGAAATATTTTTACTGACCTTCCATGTCAAGCAGAAAGATGAATGCTCTGAAATCCAAAAAATTGAAGCAGGGGTACCCCAAGGCAGTGTCGTGGGACCTTTGCTGTACCTTCTATACACAGCTGATATACCAACTCCACCCTCAGGAGACAACATGATAGCAACAGTCGTTGATGACATCGTTATATTATCGTTAAAGCGAAGCAGCCTTAAACAACTACAACAACTACTGGACACCTCACTACAAAGCTTCATTAAGTGGGAAATCGAAATTAATAGTAACAAGACACAGTTCAAGGTATTTATACAAATAGAAGGCATAACAAATGTCATGCAAGAGACAAACAAGCAATGAACAAATTAAAATGAACACAAAGGCAAAATACTTGGGAATGAATAATCGACGCAAAACTACTCTGGAAAGAACAAATCACAAAAAGAGACGAGAAATTAGTTATCATTTCAGACAACTTTATTGGGTTTTGTGCAGACAATCCAATCTGAGAGACAATAAGATTTTAAATTGTTGTACTTCTTGGGCTAGCAGTATTGGACCTTCAAAGAGGGCTCCAAGAACTAAATCGTCTGTTAAAAGGACTTCCGACTGGTTTGCTTATTTTAAGAGATTCTCTCACCTGGCATAAATGTGTTTCGATTTGTGAGAACAAGATTTAAATGCACCTCTAAATTTAGTGAGGAACTAAGGACTTAATCGTTATTTACTTATGGAGAATGTGGCACATGACGATGTTTCACAACTCCACCTTGTTTAGATGACTGATTATTAGGCAAATTAAGCAAATATCCCTCATATAGTTTCGGTGTAATTCTGTTTCGGGTTTTATAAGAAATTTGGGTTTCTCGCAAACAAATAACATTCAGAATATTGCCTTCGATTAATGCTGAAATTATTATATTCGACACTTTCATATTCCACTGCACTGATTAAAAACTATCTGAAACTATCTATCGACGTATAAATCTGCGTGCCTAAGTAGAAGAAGCTATCACCAGAGCAATCTTTACCTATGCGGCATCTGTCTGGTGCAAAAAGCTGGAACAAAAAGACCACAGGACAAGATCAATAAAATACAAAGACTAGCCTGTGTCTGCACGACGGGGGCCATGAAGTCAGCCCCGACTGCAGGTCTGGAGGTATTATTAGACCTATCTCCAAGACAAAATCACTGCAATTCGCAGCAGAACTCATCTCAGAAAACGATCAAAGATCAGTGCGCCTATGGCAATCCTTATTTAGGGACGAAACTGAAACAGAACCGATTAAGCTAAGTGACTTATATCACCATAAGTATAAATGCAAACACAACTTCAATGTCACATTCCCGAGTAGAGTTAACTGCGAACAGCATAGACTAACGCCACCTTAGAATGCTAATGTATGGCACACAGACGGGTCAAAAACTGAAGAGGGAGTTGGGGCTGGGGTTTATGGGGAAAAACCAAGAAGTCACTTATGCACAAACATGGACCGAGAACACTCTGTTCTCAGGCCGAAACTCACGCTATAGAGCTCTTTCTAAGAGAGGAACTAGACAGAGGTACAATATATAGCCACATCCTTATCCACTCTGACAGTAAAGCAGCGCTACTAGCGCTGAACTCTCTTGTTATAAAATCAAAACTTGGCGGGATTATCTTCAACAGCCGAAAAGACTAGCAAATAACAGCAGAGTGCATCTGATCTGGGTGCCAGGTCACAGCGGACATATAGGGAATGAAGAGGCAGATGGACTCGCTAGGAAACGGGTGGCCAGTAGTTTTATTGGACCGGAACCATTCTGTGGGCTGCCATGGAGTTCCACGAAGTACACGCTAAATCGATGGCTAGAGTTAAAATCAAATCACACAAAAGATAAAGAGACGCAAAAATCTTCGTGCCAGAAAGATCCCGTAAAAGAACTATAGAAATTCTAGGTTTAATGAGAACAGGTACTCGCATAGTCTCAAGCTTTCCAACTGGGCCTTGTAGGGTAACAAATACCTATATATCATGAAGGCAAGGCCAAATGACTATTGTGGGTTATGTAACGAAGAAAAGGAAACATCTGAACATTTTCTGTGTCTCAATGTAAGTGTCTAATCTGGACCAGACTTCGTTACTTAGGAAATTATTACCTAGGACCGCCAGAAATTGGGGGCCAATCTCCTGAGAAGATTTCAGAATTCTTAATTAATTCTAATCTCTGGGATGTTTTGTAACTACAGAGCTTGTCACAATAGGCACAAACGTGGCCGCAGTGACTAGATGACTTATTCCCGCTCTCAAGCAATCTATTATCATAGCAAGGAGAAGAATACGTGTATACATGTCTATAGGTATATAGAAAATATCTATATATATAAAAATATTGCTTTGATGATATTTGTGTCGTTGGACATACCACAACAGTTCGTATTTCGATAATTACTATGAGAGAAAGTTTCTTCTTGCTCTGGGGAATTATGATATACACTGTAATGCTTTGCATATTATCTCTGGTCTGGCATTGCTGTTGAGTGATTTGATTGCTCCTCAAGAGAGGAGTACTTTGTTTTACTTGATTGTGAGTGATTGTTATTTGCAGGTGCGTTGTTCCTAGGTAAGTTGGTCAGAGTTGTGGGATGTGTAAAAGAGGTTGTGAGTGTTGTTGGATGTCTATTGAAGTGATGTTTTCTATGGGAGACCGGGGAGTAGGTGGAGCGTTGATTGTGTTCTGTGGAACGGCCTTGTGGGCTGTTTACTGTTGGATTCAAATCTCTTTCGTTTGTTTCATTTAGCAGACAGCGGCTGAATAGCGTGTTGGGAAAGCTGCAATTGTTGTTTATTGTTCGTATAAATTATATGCTACGCTCCCCTTTACAGTTGACCTGTTTCTCAACTTCAAGAAGAAGGCGTGGTATGAATGAACATATACATATATAGAGAAATGATCGCAATCAATTCCTGAGTCATTTTCATTTTGCCCGTCTGGGCATCTGACCATCTGTGGCCAACTTTTATCCACACCGTTAGAGAGACAAAATTATTTTTTGGACCTTAATGCAGAATCAGAAATCTATAATAACCCATTTGGAGAAAGATAACGCCTGCCTCCCATATATACAACTGAATGCTCCTTTTCAAAATGACTATAACTCCAGTGTAATTGACGGTATATTGATATCCAGTTATGCAGATGTCGTTCTTACCGACTCTGTGCTAAATATAAGTGGTGTATATTAACTGCCACGCCCACTATTATTCATAATTCAAAACCAATAAAAGATATATGAATGAAATTTAGTAAAAATAAAACATAGTGACCTCACGAGAGTGGGTCAATAAGTACCTGAAAATTGAAATAAGGAATACTCTATTCGGCAAATTTCGTTTTAGCTTTTTATACTCCCCCCGACGTTTTTCCAGTTTTTTGATGCCCGCCAAATATTACGATTTCTCGAGGTCCTCAAAATAGGCGATTGTTTCATCGAAGACCTCTTCATTCGATCAACATCTCTTACCACCCAGTCATTTCTTCATATTTGGAAGCAGGCAACAGTCGCAAAATATGTGCAATAAGTTGGACGAGGGAGCAATTCCTAACCCAATTCATGAAATTTCGCCATTGCAACTGCGGAGCTTTGGGACGGTGCGGTGTCCTGGTGGAATAGAACTTTTTTCCCCACCAAATACGTTCGTTTCGTTTCAAATCGGTGATACAGCGATCACAGAGCTCTGCATAATATGCACCGGAGATAGTTTTAACCTTTCCAAGGTAATCGCTGGGACTGACACCGCGCCCATCCCAAAACACTGTTTCCATGACCTCGTTGGTCAACACCTTGGCCATCTTCGGCTTCGATTCAACAGGAGAGGTCCGCTGTCTCGACTGTTCCTTGCTCGCTGGTGTCTGGTGGTGAATCAATGTCTCATCCACGGTTATGAAACGGCGCGAAACCTCATTCGGATTGTGATGGAACATCGTCAACCACTCCTTTAAAGTTCTCAAACGTTTGCGGTTGCTGTCAATTTTTAGCAAACGCGGTTCCCATATTGCGGATAGCTTTTTATATCCAAATATTTAAGCAAAATTTAAATCACTATCCACGTGATGAATCTGTAGCCTCTTCTGCGCACCTTCAATTACCGATCATCCAATATCATTCCGTGGATTTTTCCCACCATTTCTGGTGTGGAGACCTCAAAGTGAGACCGGAACGTTTGGCGTCACCTGTGCTGGTTCAACCGCATCGAAATTGAGTAAACCAATGGATAGTGAAGAGTCCCCATAACACATTTGAAGCATTTGTTTGGTTTGCGTCATGGATTCTTCGGGCAAAAATAGTGTTCAATGCGCACACGAAATTCACCCTTTCCTTTTTACGTAATTTTCAGGCACTTATTGACCCAAACTCATATAATATATTGAATTTGATTGTCGCATATTCGTAATATCCTCTATTGGAGTGCCACTCACCGCGGACATAATACGGAACATTATTTTAGCTGATCGGTGTCCACAATGCTCGCGGATATAACTAGAGATATCTCAAACGATTTAACGTGACATATTTAGCCTAAAATATTGGACGTAACTAAACTTCTGACGAAATGGGTGCAGTGTATCCTCACTTATCAACAAAAACCCACTCCAGTTCACACATCTCAGCAACGTCTGGATCTGGTAAAAGAAATTCGAATAAATATCGTAAGACTATTCGACATCAATCATGAGACACAGAAGGAATACATCAGTCGAGACAATGGACAAAATGTGGAGAAACGATTTCAAGGAAGACGAGTAGTCCAGGACAGAAACTTAATGGATTAAGTATTGTGAGTTGCGAAGAGAGTTTTAATATCTGACTATCTGGGAAAGCAAATGATTGATGGCGAAGCTCACCTTCCGCTTCACAATTTTCAGATAGAACTGAAAGAAGAAGTCTTAGAAATACATTGCTCATGATTATGTTGTTGAATCAGTCAGAGAATCGATATCGAGTATGAAATAGTACAAAACTGTGCATATAATTTTAGTGCTCAATTAACGTCTCACACTGCCAGGTAAAAAATATCGAACAGTTTCTCGGGTCATTTCCCTACCAGCTGATGTGAAACTTTCCTTTTGAGTCATAAATTCAGAAACAGAAGGGAGTATATCGCTAAAATGGGTACTAAGAGACATTTGGCCCACATTATGCGACTTAGCAGTTAGACAAAACTTGATGTCTAAGACCGGAATGCTGTCATACGACTGCACCTAAAAGACCTTTGGCGGCCCACACTGACAACAAAGTGTGTTTCACACAAAGCCATCAATACAGAAATATAATCCTCTAACTCTCAGTCGCCAGGTCGGACTCCTTCCGCCTCGCATATAAAGATTCTCTACAGCTGGAATAAAAAGAGAAAGGAAAGAAAATAACTTCATAAATAGTTGTAGAAGAAATAATTAGTTGCGTTTAACAGGTATCGCTCCATTTGTGTTGGAAGTCGGCTTTCGGGCTTCTCTAGTCACTTATGAAATGTGGGATCGTAATGTTTTGACGGTCACTTTGCTAGTTTAAGAATTGTTGACTATTTGCAAGATTGCCAAATTTCGCGAAGTTGCCTCTGTTTCTTGTCGATAAACATGCAAAAAGTATGCGAAATGTGTTACCGTAAGATTTTATTTAATTCCTGTTTGTGACCCACTTTGGCAAAATCAATGAATTGTCAGAGTCCTTTTCAATTCATATTTCATTGAATTTCTCACCATAAACAAAAAATATTGTTCTCTGTCCACTCATATCGAGGAACCTGGTAGCGCTCCATTATGATAAAAGTACAAAGTGTAGGCATGAGTGAAACCGATGCGCCGCTTCAATACACAATCAAACACTTATGCAAGTATAGTTCTATAGAAGTCCAAATATAGTCATATAGTCAGAGTCTCTTTCAGTCGCAACCAGCACACTTAGTGCAAGTACGCTTAAGTTTGGCCTTAAGCTTAGTTGGTAAGGTTTGTCTGTAAATGATCGTGGTACAGAAAGCATCCGAAGAAGTTTGAAACCAACGAAGAAGTTGAAGACTATCATTCATTCATACCGACAGATTGCAACGAGAGTTTGCAACCTAATTTAGGAACTATTCAGACAGATTTGGGGCCTATTTTAACCATATACAAAGCAACCCACACAAAGAGCCCAACGAAATTCGAACTCCACAACATGACCAGATCTGGTGAAATGCGAGTAATCGGTTGCATTACAGGAACATATACGAGTACATCAGTAAGCGTTTATATTATTATTATGGTTACAAATTCACACGTCTGTGCCCGTGTGTGTGTAAATACAAAAAACAATCCCAAAAATGTTAATTCAAGAACATACCACCCAAAACAATTGAAGCAACCGTACAAGCCCGCTCTAAAAGTTACTTCTTTAAAAATATGTCTCACATTGAAATTTGGAAAGCGTTTCTACTGGGTATCGTTGTCAAACCTATTCTCCGAGTTCTACTCAAGGAGATATTTCCTCAGTTTTCTGTTGTGCCCTTTAGGGTTGATTACCTCTCCCCTGAATTCTTCAGAAAATGAACAGAAGTGGTCTTCAATTATTCGGTTGAACCGTATGAAAGAGCGGCCCGCGGTTAAAATATTCCATACCGCAATTCGTTTCAATAACTATGGAGGACACACACCGTTGCTGCCTCTATTGACTATAAGTCCACTACTTTAATAGTTGTATCTTCTGCTTACATCAAATGGTATCAAATTGCTATAACTCCAGCTAATTCCTCTTTGGGGACCTCGCAAATCCACTCGTACAATGAGCGTTCTACACAAAGGCGGGTATGCGAAATTGGGAGTTGCCCATTGAAATGATTACCTTTAAACCCTTTGGGAAAAGACGGGACTGTACATATCCACACAACCACACTCCACTTTTTGGAACGAATTTTAGTCTAAGAACGCCGATTGTAGCTGCAACGCTGCCAGTTGGTCCCGCGATCGCTTCAGTGAACGGGTTAAAAATGCAACTGCTCAGGAAACTTTTATTTTTAACAATCTCAACTTTATTCCGAGACGATGCGTGTGGAACTGAAATAATTCAGTCCGGGAGTGAATTTTACAAAGTGTTGGAGAGAGTGCACTCCGAGCATCCTTTTACGACCACTTTCCTACAGCGGAGACAAGACTCCGATTGCGTGGTTGACAATCTGCAGCGCCATTTCAAGTCACCGTACGTAGTCTACGGAGCTAATGACACCATTTATTTGAAGGGGAATTTCAGTAGCGCACTTTTGGCTATTGTGTGCATGAATACCATCAAAGATACCGAGCTCCTGAAAAAATTGGCTGCCAATCTGCAACATATGCGCACCACCAGGATCATCATCACAGTCAATGAGGAACTTATAGAGAACTATCAGGATGGCCTCATTGAACTGTTTGAATACTGCAAGGAACTAAAACTGCTCAATGTGAACTTATTCCATCGGGATTTTGACAAAACGAGCAGCTATCATAGTTACACACAGTTTCCGGAATTTCAGTTGGAAAATCATGTTCTTTCCGAGAGCACGATTTTTTTCCCATATCGCTTGAGTGATCTCAAGGGAAAAGTGTTAACAACAGTTCCTGATCAGATTGTTCCACGGACTATTTTGTATACTGATTCTTCGGGACATCAACAAATGAGTGGTTATATTGGAAAGTTTTTTCGCACTTTTGCTGAGCAATACAACTGTTCCTTCAAGTTCCCATTTCATTTGTCTGCACGCAAAATACCATCAAACCGAGATATTGTGTTGTTCGCACGGAACGAAACTGTCGACATTTTGGCTGCTCTATCTTCACCACAACAAGACCTTTATACTCATGACTACAGTTATCCCTTGGACTTTATGAAATTCGCCAATATGCTTCCGGTTGAACCGGCAGTACCCATCCACCGTTTACTGGTGTCGGTCTTCAACATTGAATTTATGCTCATCGTTCTGGTGCAAAGTTTATTATTATCATTTCTTTTAATGATACAAAACACTTCCAGGGGTAATAACGATAGTCTGGGAAGGAAAATACTCAAAGTGTTCTATAATGATGCCGCGTTAAGGGGAACACTTGGTCAAACATTTGAGATGCCACGTGAAACGAATCCTCGCATTAAGTTCACCTACATCTTGTTATTCCTCGCTGGAATATTTGTCAGCACTAGTTATTCGGCGAATTTGTCGTATCTGCTTACAGTGCGTCCTCAATTAAAAGAGATTTCCAGCTATGATGACCTATTGCAGACCGACTTCAAAATTTTAATACACGAGGATCATATAAATCAAATTAAGCATTACCATGGTAACAAATTTTGGGACCGATATAACTCTGTGTTTCAGCCAATAACAAATTTTTCCGAGTTTATTGAAGCGCGCAATAGTTTCAACCAGAGTTATGGGTACCCCCTAACAACATCCGTTTGGCAGTTTCTTGAGGAGCAGCAAAAGTATTTCTCTCGGAAACTTTTCCGATTGTCTGATGAACTATTCTATGCCCGGTACTTAATTACTGGTATACCCATCAATGGGAATTCTTTATATAAAGAACCACTAAATCGACTTATTGGGCTTGTACTCGACTCTGGTCTTTTCAAACATTGGAAAGCAATGTCCTTCTATGATGCCCTCAAGTTGAACAGAATATCTATATTTGATGATGTCAGTACAGAGGGAACTGCTCGACCTTTCAATTTAAATGATTTCTTCTGGATTTGGATTCTGTACTGCTCCTCGCTGTGTATTTGTGTGATGGTGTTTTTATATGAGAAATTCATGTTTCGAAAGAAATCCATTGCCATTAATTAAAAAATTGAGGCGCTGTAATCACCTTTCTAAATTATACTTCTACATGAAAGGAATAAGAAATAATATATAAAGAGAAGATTTTTGATATTATCTCAAAAACTTTATTATAGAAATAAATTTTCTTATCATTTGATCATTCCAATTGATTTTCTTATATGTGTAAATCAAGGATTTTCTGTTATATTTCTTTATACCTGATCTTTTTTTTCCAGAGGGAGGAGAAATCTTCAACATGACACGAGGGTGTACGCACGGCCAAAGCTTGTGAGATTTTTACTCACAGAAACCAGCTCTCTAACCTGACTGTTACAGTAAGCCACCAATGTCCAGATAGCGGCTTAAGAAGGGTAATAAGCATATATAGCGGCTTAAGAAGGGTAGATATCCATAAAGGAACTACTCACGGTTTGGAAGAACAAGTGTTATTTTCTATTTCAACATAAGTTTGGATTCATTCAAACAAATCACCTCCGAAACTAAATTGAAATCATGACTCGCACAATTTACATTTTCATTCGGCACTCACCGCCACAAGCGAGAGATCGATGTCTGACCGGCGCGTCCCCCCCGCATACAACAATAGACAGCAATCAACAAATCAATTTAAGCCCAACGGAGATGATCGCTCACAATAGTTCAGCACATGCGCAATTAACACCAGTAATTCAGCAACCGGTAAGCACTGAGCACGCTCAAACTTCTAAGCTAGTCACACCCACACCAATAAAACTAATAAACACACAGAAGCAAAACAACATTGCTCTTTGCACAACAAAAAAAATAAGCACAGATTCTCAAGCAGACTCGGCTACGCTAAATATGCCAGCAAACTTTCAGCTCTCTTGGCGTGGACAACGTGTCTCTCCAAATTCAACAGCATCTCCTGCAACACAAATCAAAACCAACAAAAGCTCTTCTATGAGTATAAGCAACAACATCTTACCAATGTTGCAAATAAAACTATAGAAACACAGTGTGCAAAAGCAAACATAAGCACACAAACAGGTACTGATCGATACATTGCAAAGGCAGAAAAGAAGAAACTTGTTAAACTAATACAGATACCCTAAACAGCAACCGTTTTGCTCTATTAAGCGATAGTGCAGAGTCTGAACCAACTAAGAGTATTACATTCAAACCTTGATGTAACGACTGTGTGGTTGCATCAAGCATTCAAACCACCACCAATTTACTTGCGGGAACGCAGTTCCAACTTATTAATAGACAGTGTTGCCAGCTTGATTGGTAAAAATAATCTTCATGTGGTCCCGCTGTTGAAGGGTAAAATACAAATAACAAAAATTCTAATTTATTTGGAAAAGAACTATCGCGCAGTTGTTTCTTTCCTCGAAAATGAAAAGAAAAATTACTACACGTATCAGATAAAGAGTAGCAAAGGGTTGACAGTTGCTATTAAAGGTATAGAACCTAAAGCTGACCCTATAGAACTAAAAGATGCACTCCAAGAGACTGGATTCACAGCAAAATCTGTTTTTAATATAAGGCATAGGGATTCCGCGACCACTCTTCAGAATAGAACTAGAACCAGGGAATATTAAATTAAAACAAAACTATAGAAAAAGACTTTTGATGTGTTAGATAATATTAAATAAATATAGCTTATTGGCAAAGAACGTCTTATCTCTTGCGCGGAAGGAACATAAAATTGACATTACAAAAATATGACAGTTTGATGGCAATGATATAGAAACGTCAAAAACATAAACATATGAATGATGATGTTGCCATATCTTTAGAATGCATATGTAAATGATATTTCAACACCCCTTCTCATTCTAAATTGCCGTAAAGTTTTAACTTCTCTCGAATGTTTTTGATTTTTGATGCTGGAAGCGGTTTTGTTAAAAGATCAGCTTCCATTTGATCCGTTGGTAAATATTTGCATTTAATGATGCCTTTGGAGATGTAATTCTTGATGAAATGGTATTTTATGTCGATGTGCTTCGTCCTATTATTTAATTTAAAACCCTCGACAATTTTGATACAGCTTTGGTTGTCCTCATTTATGATAATTGGACCAGTGACATTTTCTCCAAAATCCGGAAGAATTTGCTTTAACCATAAAGCTTCCTTAGCGTTTCAGCAAGCGCGATAAGATCGGCTTCTGTTGAAGACAAAGCCACATATGTTTGTTTACGGCAAGCCCATGAAATTATAGCGCCATAAACCTTGAAGATATAACCGCTATTAGAGTTTCTGTTGTTTCTGTCTTCGCCCCAGTTGGCATCCGAATAGCCGGTTAAAATTGTCTCATCATTTGGAATGATATTTTATTTTATGTTAATGCTACCTTTTAAATATTTTGCAACTCTTTTGAGCTCTGCCCAATCTTCTTCATTCGGATTGCTTGTCTTCTGACTAAGAATGTTGACTGCTGCTGTGATGTCAGGTCTAGAATTAAGTGATATGTATAATAAACATCCAATCAATTTCTGAACATTCTTGTTGTTATTTAGCAAATTAAAAGTTGTTGATGATTTTCCATACGACATCTCAATTGGAACAGCTGACGGTTTTGCATTTTCAAGACTGGTTTCCTGTAGAACCTTTTCAATATACTGCGATTGCGAAATAGAATAGAAACCTTCTGTTGAGCGCTCTATTTGTAATCCAAGAAAATTTTTAATGGGACCCAAATCTCGAATTTTGAACGAATTTCCCACACTATTTTTTACTTTATTTATTTCCGCTGCATTACCGGAACCAATCAGTATGTCATCAACGTAAATTAAAATGAAAGTAACTGCTATCCCTTCTGAAGATATATAAAGGCATGGATCTACACTGCTTTGTTGAAATTTATAGTTGACCAATACGTTGTGTAAGGTTTGATTCCACGATCGTGCTGACTGCTTTAGCCCATATATAGATTTTTTCAAGCGACATACCTTTTTTTGATTTTTACCTTCTTCGAAACCTTTTGGTTGCTCCATGTAAATTTCTTCCGACAATTTACTGTTTAGAAAAGCTGTTTTACAATCTATATGATGAACCAAATATTTATGTTTACCGCAAATAGCGAACAAAGTCCTCAATGTAGTATGGGATACGACTGTTGCAAAAAGGTTTTCGAAATCAACTCCGTATTGTTGCGTAAAGCCTTGTGCAACAAACCTAGCTTTATACTCTACACCACTTTGGCCTGTTTTTGCTTAAACACCCACCTTGAACCAATGACATTACGTCCCTTCGGTCTGTTCACAAGCCCCCACACATCGCTATTTTTCATCGACTGTATTTCACTTCTCATAGCTTTTATCCAATTTGCACTTTCTTTATTTTTAATGGCTTCTTCATAACTTTCTGGCGTATTTTCAACTGCAGTACATAAAAATCTGTTTGGAGTTTTACCTTTTGCTAAACGATCTGATTTCCTTACAGGTGTTTCATTTTGATGAACATTTCCATTTTGTTCCAGACCATTTAAATCTTCATTTTCATCAATAGAATTGTAGTCTTCTTCTTCTTCTTCTTCAGACTCGTTTACGGTTTCATCAGCATCAGTTCAGCAGTTTTATAGCTTTCTTTGAATACTACTTCAATAGCCTCTTCTTTATCCAATTTAGAGTTGACAGTAATTTCTTCTTCTTCAATGTTTGTGAGCTTACCAGTAAATGTTACATCACGGGATATGTGAATTTTTCTGCCTTTGTCACACATTCTATAGGCCTTTGAATTTAAGTCATATCCGACAAAAACCATTTTTGTTGACTTTTCACACAGCTTTCTCCGCTTTACTTTTGGGATGTGTACAAAACCTGTTTCACCAAATAAACGAACGTGACACAAATCTGGGATCTTACCAAACATTTTCTCGTACGGTGTAACTCCTGTAATCCTGGTAATAATTCGATATTGAAGATAATTTGCTGTACATACCGCTTCTCCCCATAACTCTCTTGGTAACTTTGATTCAGCTAGCATGCATCTGACCATCTCAATGAACGAACGGTTTTTGCGTTCTGCTACGCCATTTTGTTCGGGACTGTATCCAGCTGTGTATTGCATGTGTATACCTTCTTTATCTAAATATTCCACTACGTCTTTGTTTACATACTCCTTGCCTCTGTCTGATAGAAATATCTTTGGCTTTTTCTGAAAATTATTAAAAATAGATGCTACATAATTTTTTATTTTATCACATACATCAGTTTTGTTCTTTAAAAGATATATTTGAAATAACGACTGTAGTCGTATATGAAAGTAAGTATGTACTTATTTTCACTAGGAGTAGGCATCTCCATAGGACCGCACAGGTCGGTATGGACCAAGTCAAATATTGCTTTTGAGGTTAATCCTGACTTTTTTGGAAATGGTAAACGTGCAGACTTACCAAGTGGACATATTTCACAGCTCTCATTTTTGTTACATTTTTCAATGTGAATACCTTTGGCCAAATTACTTTTTTCCATTACCTTTATAGCTTCCATATGCCGATGACCCAATACTTGATGCCAATGATGAATACACTTTTTTTTTACATGATACGAGATTCAGATGTTCCTTTTCATCGCAAGAATACAAACCAGATTTTATTTCAGCTGACATAACAACTTCGTTGTTCTTTTTTACGATGCATCTGCTCTCTTTGAAAATTAATTGACAGCCATTTTCTGTCAGCTGTTTTACGGATAATAGGTCGAGGCTTATGGTAGGAACGTATAAAACTTTTGAAAGATTTATGATGTTAAAATTTGTTTCGCTTTTCTTGAATTTAATTTTTACAGTTCCTTCACCACATGATAGCATTTTTTGACCATTTGCCAAAACTATTTCTTTTTTCACTTTTTTATTTAGCTCCGTAAATACTTGCCGATCACTACAGATATGACACGATGCACCTGAGTCTATTATCCAGCTTTCAGACCCATTTGTGGTTATCAGACAGAACTCGTTTGAAACCATATTTGCCTTTCTGCCTATCATGCTTCCTCTTCCAGTCTTTATACTTGCCACAATCCTTTTTTATGTGATCTTTTCTGCGGCAAAAAAACACTCGCAATTAATGCTCGATCTGTTGAAATTACGTTTTGCTGCAACCATAGCTTTCTGCGAGACACCACTGTCACCATTTTTTCTTCTTGTGTACTCCTCAATAATTTTTGCTTCTACGTACGTTATAGTAAGCTCATCTTCAGTTCGAGGTCCAGGGCTGTAATTAAATTCTTGAAACTTTGTGGCAGGCTACTTAAAAGCATGGCAATATTCCAGTTTTCGCTAAATGCATCTTCGCCTTAATTTTCTAATTTTAAAAACAGGTCTCTCATAACTCCAATGTGCAATCGAGCATCACCATCTTCATTTAAACTTAAGCTGCAGATGTTTCTCATTACACTGACCTTGTTGCTTAAGGATTTCCTTTCGTGGTAATTTTGCAGGCTTGTCCACATTTCAGTTGCTGTTGTACATTGTCTAATGAGGTGTAACTGGTCATCTTCAACCGACAAAGAAATGGTAGCTCTAGCATTGTTATCCATTTTTACCCAATTTTGTGGATTTTCCGCTGGCTTTGCTTGAGTCAAGACATCCCAGCTACCTTCCTTGATGAGCAGCATTTCCAATTGAAACTTCCATGTAAAGTAGTTTTCTGCATTTAGTTTTGCCACCGATAACTTTATGTCTGTTGCCATTTTAATAGTCCAACACAAAAAATACTTTAAAACTTTTAAACCTTATTAGTTATGCGACAGTCTGGGCCCATAACCTATAGAAAAAGACTTTTGATGTGTTAGATAATACTAAATAAATATAGCTTTATTGGCAACGAACGTCTTATCTCTTGAGCTTTACAAAAACGGAAGGAACATAAAATTGACATTACAAAAAGATGACAATTTGATGGCAATGATATAGAAACGTCAAAAACATAAACATATGAATGATGATGTTGCCATATCTTTAGAATGCATATGTAAATGATATTTCAACAAAAACGAAACCCACCCCATTTACAACCTACGATATTTAATGCATCGTAGAATAACAGTCGAGGAGCCTCACAAACGAAAAGGCCCAATACAATGCACAAACTGTCAAGAGTATGGTCATTCGAAATCGTACTGCACCCTACGTACTGTATGCGTTGCGTGTGGCGACTTCCATCCATCAAAGGAATGCAAGCTGAACAAAAGTGAGAAGGATTCAAAAAAATGCAGCAATTGTGGGGGGAATCATACTGCTAACTACAGAGGCTGGCCGATATATACACAACTAAAAACCAGTATGAACCAAACTGCTAAGACAGTTCGCACCCAAAAATATAGTGCTATACCTACCAACACAAACCATATTGGAAGCACCACCGAAAACATCTCTTCATCCACTAGCTATGCGAATGTAAACTGGAAAACTGGCGTTTCAGATAAACCGAGTCACCCTATGCAACCTCAAAATTTAGAAACGTTAATATTTAACTTGTCTCAGTGTATTATGTACTAACTTCATGTCCTCGATGCCATCTATGATTCAAGAGCTTGTACATAACCAAAACTTACTTTCACAGAAATGAATGTTATAAAAATATGTCACTGGAAAGCTAACGGTATTAACCAACACAAAATTGAATTAAAAAATGTTCTAGACAGTAACTGCATAGACATCATGCTTATCTCAGAAACACATTTAACTGTAAAATATAACTCCAAACTAGCAGGCTATAATTTTTACTCAACAAACCACCCACAAGGAAAAGGTTATGGTGGTACGGGAATTCTAATTAAGGCTCGCTTAAAGCATTACTTTCTGGAATCCTATGCAAAAAAAAAACATCCATTCTACTTCCATCTCCTTACAGTGTTGGGGTGAGCCAATAGTAATTTCATCAGTCTATTGTCCTCCTAGGTTTCCTATTTCCACAACCGATTTTGTTTCTTTCTTTAAATCGCTCGGTAACAATTTTCTCACTGCCGGAGACTTCAATTCTAAACATACCTACTGGGGCTCACGGTTAATCAACCCTAAAGGGAAGCAATTGTTTAATGCGCTGATAGACTCTCGGAATGGTCTAGACTTTGTATCTTCTGGAAAACCTACATACTGGCCAACTGATCAGAGAAAAATTCCCGATCTTATTGACTTTGGCATAACCAAAAATATTGAAAGGTGTTTCTTGGAAACCGAGCCCTGTTTTGACTTATCATCCGATCACTCACCGGTGATAATATATTTAAAAAAACGACCAGAGTTCATTGAAAAAACAATAAAACTGACCTCCAAGAACACAAACTGGCTCAAATATCGCAAATATATTAGTACCCACGTGTGCGTTAAAACAAAACTTAAGAGTGGAGAGGACATTGAATCAGCGACGCAGGCTCTTGGATCAATAATAAAAGCAGCTGCTATTAGTGCCACGCCCGCACAAAACTCAACTAAAACTAACGCGAGTCACACTACGTCACACTATGTGGAATGCTTCGTTAGAGAAAAGAGGAGATTAAGGCGTGAATGGCAAAAATACATATCACCAGCACTAAGAGTAAAATTCAAGTCATTACAAAATCAGCTGAAAAACACTCTACGGGAGGAAAAGGAAGAAAACCTTAATAAGTACCTTGAAGATTTGGCTCCTCTCAAAGTCACCAATTACTCACTCTGGAGAGCGACAAGAATGGTTAAAACACCAAAGGATAGTGAATCGCCTCTAAGAAAAAACGATGGAACTTGGGCAAAAACAGAAGAAGAAAAGGCAACTTCTTTGCAGCACATCTGAGGTCAGTATTTCAACCTAACCCACCGACCTGCCACAACACTAGCATACAGAATTTTTCAATTACGAAGTCAGCAGTACCAATTCATTTCAAACCAATGGAAGTTATACGCCTATGTACAACGAGTCTAAACCCAAAAAAGGCACCTGGCTGTGACTTAATTACCAATAAAATGGTAAGTGAATTGCCGCAAATAGCTCTGATACATCTCACACATATTTTTAACGCAATACTCCGTCTGGGCTACTTCCCTACAACATGGAAAACATCGGAAATAATAATGATTCCAAAACCCGGAAAATACCCTACTCGGGTATCTTCTTATCGGCCCATAAGTCTCCTGCCAACGCTCTCTAAAATGCTCAAACGCTTACTGCTGGAAAAACTAGCACCAAAGCTCAATTTAATCATTCCTCACCACCAATTTGGTTTCCGCAAACATCATGGAACTATTGAGCAGGTGCACCGTATACACCTCTGAAATAAGGCGAGCATTTGAACAGAGGATGTACTGCTCCGGAATATTCCTAGACGTCGCACAAGCCTTTGACAAAGTCTGGCACGAAGGACTCATATATACAATAAAATTAAAAAACTTTTGCCAAAAAGTTCGCATAAGCTTCTGGAGTCATATTTAACAAATCGCAAATTTAGGGTTACATATAAAGAATTTGTAACGCCAGACTTTGAAATTATGGCTGGAGTACCACAAGGTAGTGTGCTTGGACCTATGCTTTACACTCTGTACACTTCTGATCTGCCAACTGATAAAAACCTAGTTACCTCGACTTTCGCGGATGAAACAGCTATCCTGAGCTCTCACCTAAATGCGCGGATAGCCTCCCGGGATTTAGAGGAACACCTTAAAAAAATAGAAAGTTGGCAAGCAGATTGGCGCATCAAAGTAAATGAGCCAAAAAGTGCACATGTGACATTTACTCTTAAGCCCAGTTCTTGTCCGGCAGTCTCTTTAAATGACTTTGTAATCCCGCTAGCAACAGAGGTTAAATACTTAGGAGAGCAATTCGACCGACGGCTCATCTGGAAAAAACATATAGAAGCCAATAAAATGCAAATGAAACTCAAGGCAAGTTCCTTGTATTGGCTTACCAACCGAAAATCAAAACTGCGATTGGAGTATAAAGTACTTATATACAAGGCTGTAATTAAACCGATTTGGACTTATGGTATTCAGATTTGGGGCACTACTAGTGCATCAAATTTGCAAATAATTGAAAGGGCTCAATCGAAAATTCTGAGAACGATCAGCGGCGCTCCATGGTTCGTCAGAAACGAAAATATTCACCGCGCCCTGAATATAGCACCCGTTGAAGAAGAACTAGCAGTTTTAAGAACAAAATACCGATCCAAACTTCAGTGTCATCCTAACGAACTAGCAAGGAATCTGCTTCAAAGGATGAATACATCTCGTCTGAAAAGGCCACTTTTTTAAAAATAGAGTTTCTTTATATTTATATTTTTATATTTTTATTCTATGACTCTTCTTCTTAAATTAGTTATAATAATTTATTATTGTGCTTAATCCTTTTAAATAAATAAATAAATAAATATTTTTATTTTTTCTACATAATTTACATAATTCTTGAACTAAAATTGCTCCAAGCGGAGCATCAATTTATTTGTAAGCTTTGTAAAATTATTGTTGGTTTCGATTGAAAAGATGCAATAAATAAATCCAAGTTGAATTAAAAAAAAAAAAATTTTACACGCACTACGAAACGGCGCAAGACCAAATAGTTCCGATTACAAGGATGGAGATACAAGGGAGTGAAATTCCTTGTTCTTCTTGCAGGAGCATTAGAACATTACTAAGCAAAAAACTACACTGGATTTCGCCACTCATCAGACTGAACACAAAACATGCGTTAAGCATTGTTCTACGGGTTTGAAGAGAGGGGCAACGAATACGTTTAAGACGACTCACATAAAAGGGAAGTTGAAAACTGGAAAGCCATGTAAAATATCGTAGGCAAATCAAAAAGAACCGCTTTTCAGCTGATTCGATAGCATCAGAGTAACAGGCGTATTTAGGACACCATACAACACTTGCGTATTCTATTGATGGGGTCTTTGAACTCCTTTGCCCAACGTGTTACGCAGCCTATGTTCAGAGGAGTTTTGTTAACTACAGTTGCAACGTGGTTACCAAAAGAAAGCTTTTGGTCAAAGGTCACACCTAAGTCTCGCATATGATCAACGGATAACAATGGTTGAATAACAATGAAGTCAAAAATGAGCACAGTGGGATGATCCGTAAAAACACATATGTTTGCATGTCTTGCAGTTTAGTTGCATACAGTGTATGTTGCACCAGTCACCAAGGACATTTAAATCAGCTTGAAGCAACTGCGATTCGTTTTCGTTATCATATTATTATTATTATTATTAATTTACGCTCAGCTTGGGACATTAAGGCAAAACCTTGTAAAATTGTCCCAATAACATGAAATGATACAATTTAGTACAATAATCCGGACATAATTTAACTTATACTATAAAATACAATAGCTCACAGAGTACAAAAACAGAACATTACAATATGAATTTCAACAATTCATCTTTCAATTCATCAATACAATACAGCTTTGAATCAATAAAAATGTACAGCTTTAAATTTGTTATTAGTCACAAAAGGATATATGCATATAAACAGTGTACGCGGTCACACACAATCCAGAGCGCAACTCAATTCAGCTCATAAGTTCATTGCCCCTGGAAGTGTTTATTAAGCTCAATTTTGAATAGATTAGCATTGCCAATACCTTGAATCCGTACAGGCAGTGAATTCCAAAGTCTCACAGCATTAACGAAAAATTGACGATCAGACATAAGTGAGGAATGTCTTAACGGGACAAGCCGACTAGAACGGCCAGAGCGAGTAAATTTAAGGCGCCTAAACAAATATGGAGGCTCCCGAGTGCAAATAATCTTATTCAACAATAGAATACTTCGAGTGTCAAGAAGCTGATCGAATGTGATATGAAAAAGTTCGATTGCACGCCCAGACACATGATCTCTTCGCCTTAAACCATAAATGCACCTCGTTATAGTGTTAAATAACACATTGAGTTTTCGCTTACTTACTGCATCACAATTCCCAAATATTTCACAACCATACAACATAGGGAGAAGGTAGGACTTGGCTAGTATCATTCTAATCCTGAAAGGAGTAAAATATTGCGTAGCCCATAGGGATCGCAGCATATCATAGACTTTACCAACCGTTACTGCAATATGATTATTCCACGATAGAGCACCATCAAATATGACCCCCAAATTTTTAGTCACATTTACATAATTAATTGCCGATGAATAAGTATTCCAGGGAGGCCCGCGGTTACGAATGGATGAAAAATTTTCACGTCATCAGCAAACATAAGAATGTTACAATGGATATGCGCGAAGGAAGGTCGTTTATAAAAATCGAAAATAGTAAGGGACCTTGCGGCTACCTTGGGCCATGCCGGAAGACGCAGGAAATTCATCAGAAAACAATCCTTTAAATATCACCTGTTGGGTACGTTGTGACAAAAATGAAGTTGCCCATTTTAAAAGCAATGGTGGGAAACCAACCTAGAGAGGTTGAGGAGAAGTCTATGGTTTACAACATCAAATGCTTTACTAAAGTCAGTGTTAGTAACATCGGATTTCATACGCTTAACAAGAAAAGTCCAGTAGATAAGTGACAGTTGACTTTCCACACAGGAAACCATGTTGCTGGGAACTCACAAAAGTATGAGCATAAAACAAAATTTGGGGTGTTCGATTGCCTCCAACAACTTAGGAAGAATACTAAGTTTCGCAATCCCACGGTATTGGATATTAAACTATTCCATATGTCGGGAAAATGCCCATATAGAAGAGAAGTACTAAAGAGCGAAGTAATCGGAGAGACAAGCTCAAGACAGCACTGCATAAGAATAAAAGCAGGGATTAAGTGGGGACCTGAAGTAAAAGATCATTTCAGCTGTGGCAAATGGCTGAGCCCAATGTCCTCATCAATAATGGGTTGATTCACTATGGTAGGTTGTGTAAAGCAAGGATAATCGGCCATTTTATAACAACGTTAATTTTCAAAATGTGACCGTCAGGCAGAAATTGAGCAGCGTGCTCATTCGAGTAAATTGATGTTTGTTTTTAAGTGGTGGCGATGAAAATGTGATGAATGCAATGAGAGCTTTTTCTCGTTATCAGACTCTTCGTTCAATCCCTTTCAGAATAATTAAATTTTTGTTACATAGGTGGAAAATAATATGTGTCTTATTTGTAGGTCGTCAAATTTGTTGGGAAGTCATGTGTAGAAAGTGCGGCGGTGCGAGTACACGTTTTCGTGAGCTAGAATTTGAGTCCATTGGTTTTGTACGAGTATAAATTAGGAAGCCACTCTATGAACGCACTCTAATAATACCCTAAAAGAAACTTCAAGTTTCTATTGTGAGCAAAAGGTTCCAGCTATGAATCAAATTTCCCCTCAATCTTTCAAGCATGACACAATTGCAAAACCGACATCAATGTAATGAAATTTCAATATATTGACCTGCAATGAGACACAGAAATCTTTTGGATATGTCAGTCCAAAGATTATATAAACAACACCGTTTGGTGGATTTAAGTTAATTTGCAAAGTTGGTTTCTTGTATAGTGAATTATTAAGCATTCGGCAGCAATCTTTGACAAAGAACTCAGTAACCCCTGATACGCCCTGGTTTAGCTTTACTGGACATATTAACTTTTTGAAAACTTTTTGTGACACTAGAATATCAAATGCTAAATAGGTGGGTAATATTTCAGACCTGGGGAAGGAACTTCAACATTTAACAGTCCAAACAGAACTTATTCCAGCGTTAGCGTGCAATTATTATATATACTAACGAGATCTATTGTGCGAGGCCTCACGTTTAACCCGAGATGTTTAGGCTTATTATGAATTTTATCACAGTCTGGGGTTGCTATTCCATAGTTTATATGGAGGCATAATAGTACCGCCTAAATGGTAATGCCTGTTCTATTCAGTGTAGGACATCCGCAGAGAATGTGTTCTGATCCTTCAATATCCATTTCACAGAATCGACAGACATCAGTGTCGGAAAAAGCCAACTTTCTTAGGTGATACCTATAAATAACTTGGTAAGTCTATCCTGATTAGCGAAATTAGCTTATCCTTTATTCCCTTTGCTGAGATTAGGAACTATTTTGCTTGATGTTGACCTGCGCTATTGAGCCAGTGGTCGGCAAATTTCTTTTCTGCCGATTTCCTGATAACTTGGTTTGTGTGGCTTCTTTTGAGCCCACAGAAGGGCTCAGCTCCAATCAAGGGCATATTTGGCCATCCTTTTGCTAGATAATAAGCAATTTCATTGCCCTCGAGTCCTTCGCGTCCAAGAGGTTTCGCTGCTTTTAACTTGACCTGAGGTCTCGTTGCCTCAATGTGATTTTTCCGTGTCAACCGTCTACCAAGACTAACACCGAGGTAATTAACATTTTCTTTTGTGGAATGGTGAGGTGGTTGAGAGTGACAGAGGGGCAATTATCTCTTCTTAAGGCAAATGTAGTGTCGGTCCTTTTAGTTTTGTTAACCTTTATCCTCCCTCTTGCTTGCCAAGTTTCCACTATTTTTAGATGTTTCTGTAGAGTTTCCGATTCAGACTGTGAGAGCTTATAATTGCTGTGTCATCTGCAAATATTGATGTTGGTAACTGAGTATCCGCTGGCAAGTCTGAGGTGTAAATCAAATAGAGAATTGGGCCGACAACGCTTCCTGTGGTGCACCAGCCTGATAGGGTATTCAGTGGACTGAAAATTTTGTGTTTCACAGTGAACTTTCTCTTATTTAAATAATTTTTAAACAGTTCACGAATGTTTGTGGGTAAACTGTTTCGCACTTTATACAAGAGGCTGTTATGCCATACCTTTTCAAACATCTGGAAATCTAAACTTGGGCAACATCTACAAAAATTGCTGAACAAAATATTTTATATTCAAATGTTTTCCAAATTTCTGTAACTATTATGTGCACTTATTCTACGGTGCTACGCCTCTCTCTAGAAAAAAATTGATGAGTGAGTATTGCATCCTTCCAGTTCCGAATAGATGAAAGTTGCTGGATCAAGAGTATATCAACCAATTTGGAGAGTAGAAGCAGCAGACTTACGGGTCTGTAAGAGTTCACCATTGATGGGTCTTTCTGTGTTTATGAACCATTATCATTCGTGGTAATTTCCTCTCAGTTGGAAAGTAGCTGGTGCACAGGATACTATTCATAAAGTGCAGAAGGTGGTTGAATGCAATTTGTGACAAATCTTTCAACACTTTTCCATTTATTCGGTCAATGTCGGATGCTTTCTTTATGTTGACATTTTTATCGCTTCATTCACAACTTTCAATTTTTGTTTTATTTGCTGCATTCTCTTTCAGGGATATAAATTGGCTCCAATCGATTGAATATAGTTTCTGGGTTTGGTGTGAAAACATTTTGCAAGTGCTCAGTGAGTCGCTTCTATCTCAGCTCTCTTTAGATAATCTAATGGGCGCATCCAGAGCGATCGGGTTTTTTTTTACATTTCACATTTCGGATGGCCCTCCATATTGAGTATTCCGAATCCTGTTTGGAGGAGAATCGCTTTCAGCACAATTTCTGGATAAATTGCGTCGAAGCAAAAGATCCGAGGTAGGGATGATGCGGCTCTAGTCTCAGACAATATCCTTGATGGGGATTGGTCGGAAATTACAAGGGTCTTGTCGCTCCATGACGCCGACAAAAGGGACATTGGAACACCAATTGAATCAGTTGTTGCAGAGGCAGTATAAACTGGATGAATTCTACGCGACAATGAACCATCAGCTATCACTCTCAGGGAACCGTTGAAGTGCTGACAGAAACATATAGGAATGGGGCCCTTGATGTCTTTATTCGAGGACTGGATGCCGAGCTATCATGCATGTTATTCGTGCGGAAACTAATAACTTTACCCGAAGTAAATTCATCGTGTCTGGATATTCAAAATTTGACCCTACGAAACAAAACGATTCACCCAATAGAGTTGTCGTTCCCATTGGTAGCAGAACGCATGGCGACCATCGTCCAACCTTTCCGGCCAGATTACAATAGGTTTCGGGGAAATCACAGAGGATACATACAACATGCGAGTCGACCAAATTCACGACAACCCGTCGCAAAAATGGAATTCGATGGGACGATTCAGACCACACAGGAATGATCCATTCAAAAGGAATCATTGGGCGCGATATCGAAACAGTCAAGGCAGAATTATTTACAAGTACGAAGACGAGAACCAAGATTAGATACAGGGCAATACTGAGGAGTAGAGAGGGAAGCAGCGTTTTTCATATAACAGAAAATGTACTAAATAGGTTTCCTCAATCTAGCATAGCATACCTCACTTGTCAGTCAGGAACCAGCAAACGATTAAACTTCCTCATTGATACTGGAGCAAACAAAAATTTCATCAAAACTAGCCTAGTTGGCGGTTCGTGTTAGTAAATACAGCTGCAGGACCAAGAATTTTTAAGATTTCCGTTTGGATCGACAAATGCATCAGCCATTTTCCAGAGAATGATTGATGATATATTGAAGGAATACTTTGCAAAAATCTGTTGCATTTACATTGGCGCCATAATTGTAATCGGAAAGGACATCGGGACCATCTAATAATGTTGATACCGTGTTGACGGGACTGGCCGAATAGTATATGGCCAAAAAGGTATTAAATTTCACGGACAACCTCTCACATTCACGTTAGGAAGTAGAAACTACAATACAAAGTTGGAGAGATGGACAGCCAGAATAGAATAGTATAACCACGAGTCGATTTATACTCCTGGTAAATCAAAATCTGTGGAGGATGCTCTGTCAAGCTTGCAGTGCCAAGTAAACCATAAAACAGACTCTCCGATTACCGATGTCGGTTCAGCCACTGAAACAGCAAGTGAGAGAGGAACGATTTATAGTCAACACGATGGGACCATCTTAATAGAAAACCCATCTTCATGCGACATTACGTAGCCATAGCGACAATTAATAAGGACATACTAACTAAAACACTGATCAACGCCTCAGCCCTTCGCTCATCAATGGAATCAAAATTCCAGAAAATTATATACAGTTTCTTCAGGATATTTTTCATTGTAGAAGGTTAGTATAACCCAAAGGGGGGTTGAAGATGTCACTAGAGGAGATCGTATTTGTGAAAAAGTGAAGAAGGAGCATGAAAGGGCTCACAGAAAGCCGTGAGAAATTAGGGAGCAGATTCTCGAAAAATACTACTTTCCCAAGATGCAAGCCAGATTGGAGATGTTCACAGCCACATGCGATGTTTGTCTACTAAACAAATATGACAGATATCCTCCAGTACCGCCGCTGAAGGATACACCAGTTCCTAACTATCCCTGCGAAATAGTTCGATATCATCGAAATTCAAGGACTACACTAACAAGCATAAGAAAATATATTAAATTCGTGAAACTTTTCCATATTAAGAATAAGTCGTTGACTACACTACGACCTTGACGGGCAAATCTCCTGCACTATTTTACAACAACGAAAATGATAGTCACGGATAACGAGAGGGGGCTTATGAGCCCATTTGCATCTAACTATATTAGAGGCTTAGACATAGAGCTATACCAAACTCCACTCCATAGGAGTGAGGTGAATGGCCAGGTGGAAAAATTGCACTCAACCATCACAGAAATATACTGCTGGGGAAATAATTGAAACCCGCCAAAAGAGCTGCTTTATATCGCGGTTGATCACTATAACAACGCAGTGCACTCTGTTACTAAAAGGAATCCCAGCGAAATATTCTTCAGCCGATTTCAAACGATAAACTACCAACAACTGATCAATTTCCATACTAGGGTCCAAATATTTGGGAAGAAACAAGAAACCTCTGACTACGAGTATATAGGAATACGAAAGAGGAAAGACATTTTAAGCAAGGAGAAGTAATATACGTGAGAGACAAACAGATTAAGGGAAAACAAAGGGCCCTCTACAAGAAGAAAAAAGTTCAAAAAGACAATAGGGTGACCATACAAACGGAGGAAGATTCACAAGACGCAAGTGAGAACCGCGGGGACACAAAAGTACCCATTCAAGGCATAAAGAACTAAAAACGAACACAAACTTAAAGAAAAAGAAAAAACAACCAAAGTTTATGAACAATGCAACGGCACATACAATTATAGAAAATATGAAGCTGGCCGAGGGCATGAATCTAATATTGAGCATAGAACAGAAATACCTGCAAAAGCTACAAACTGTCCAAGAAAATTTATACCCATCTATTAAAGAAAAAGTAGAAAATCTCTCACACTAAAGGACAGAAAAACTGAATGAACAACGAGACGAACCGAAGCAAAACTAGAAGGGAGTAATGTGTGTGGTAGAAAAGGATGTGGAAGAAATAAAGGGACACCTAGATTCTCAATACATGGAATAGACAAGAAAAACTTACACACAGCCATAGGGTTAGGAATCAAGAAAGTCCATAAAACACGACTAAAATGCAAACCAGAAACTCTTTCTCCTTAGAATGTGGAAAACAATTCAGATTTCGGGAACTCTTAAAGAACAACAGAATGGTTCCTTAAACTTATGACATGAACAAACCAATAATTAACTATAGCAATCTGTTTCTTATTATTGACCTGGAAAAATATCATGACTTGAACACTTTAACTCTTCGAGAGATATAACTCGGTAAAACAATGATAAGAACAAATAAACTGATGCTTCAACAATTCAAAACAAGGCTGAACACACTAAAACCAATCAGGAGTAAATGGGGAGTAGTGAACACCATTCGATTGATAACAGGAAACATGGACGAATATGACACACAAAAACTGAACTCAAAAACATCCCGGAAACAAAGCTAAATCGACATGCAGAGCAGCGAACACCATTGTCAAAGGCGCAACAATCATACATTATAAAAAGTGAAAGATAAGATAACCTTGGAGCATTCTGGGAGGACCTCTACAACGCATCAGTCTCCTATTCAGAAGTTCACAAAAGAAATATAAACTTTATCTCTAAGAAAGCTAGTGGACTACAACTGACATCAACAATCCGAGATCGATACAGTCTACATTCAATTGTGGACACACAACTATTTAGTTGGAAGAACAATTGGGACCTCAGTTCTGGTCTTTGGTGCAATGATGTTTTTAATAAGAAGATACAAAAATTCAAACAAAACCTCACGAGAATCAGACTTGAAGCCTTTCCATCGCTTCAAACTGGGAGGGGAGGAGTTACGTACTCAGTATGTGAGGGTTGTTTGATTTCTGATTTATCAAAATCAGTTCATGCAGAAGGAAAGCAAACCCGCCGCTATACAGTGAATGCGAATATGCTGAGTCGTCAAATCGGTTACGATTGATTAAAGTATATGTGAGAACAACCACAACAACTACAATAATCACCACAAACATTTTGTATCGAAAGTAATTCGCCACCAAAAAATAGGAAATAGTACATAAAATAATATTCATGACACTTTCGAATTCTGAAGAACCCAATAAAAAGGGTCAAAATTCTGTAGAAATGTAAAATTAAAAGGAAATGCACAAAACTCTGTAGAAACATATTTGGGATTTTTAAATCAACACTCTGATAGATATCGTAAGTGGCTACACTATTATTATTATTATTAACAGGCTAAAATAACACCACTACCTAAGAGATATATTGTGCAGCCCCGTACCCAACTGAAACAGTCCTAGACTATCTATAAATCTCGTAACTGCTGTGGACCTAATTTTAGCTGGGTGATTTGGAGATAAGAACCCACTGCCTAGGTAGTTATGTCTGCGTCTTGCCACAGCTGGGCAAGTGCATAGAATATGTTCTGCTGTTTCTAGCTCCACTTGACAGAGTCAGAGACATTAGTCTACAATGTCCTGTTAAAAGTTCAGTATAGAGTTTGATGTCATTTCTGCTGATGTTTAAAGCAGCATCTACCCTGATGTGTTCAGGACCAATGAGTAGTCTCGACTGCCGCATGCCTATTTGGGCTCTCCAGTAGTGTAACAGACTTCATTTTTCCTGTTCGCACAACAAGTTTTTAGTGAAGCTACTGTTTACCCCCCAGAAGGGTTCTGGGCCTATGAAGGCAGTGCCTGCGCTCCTTTTTGCCAAAGAGTCCGCCATTTAGTTGCTCTCATCTCCCTCATGTCCCGGTACCCACATTAGCGTAACAGAGTTTATCGCTGCTAGAGTATTGAGGAGTTTAGAGCATTCCCAGACCAGCTTTGATTGGAATGAGAAGTTTTTTAATGATTTCAGAGCTGCCTGGCTATTTGAGAGTATGCATATTTTGGTGTTGCGTGTACGCCTGCATAGACATTCTCTAGCACATAACTGTAAGACTACACAATAGTATGCTTTACCTCTCTGCTACGCCATTTTGTTCCGGCATGTAGATTACAGATAGTTGGTGTAGAAAACCGAAAGAACGGCAGAGCGATTCAATTTGGTCTCCGACATATTCAGTATTGTTGGCTGCGTGTCATTTTTATGCTTTTGCAGCATCTCGACGAACTGTTTGAAATTTTTGAGACAACCAGCAACGTCGGATTTGGATTTCGAAGAATATATAAACACCTTCCGAGAGCAATAATCTTCAAATGACAGCAAATATTTCACGTCTCCGATCGATGCGTTCTGCTTCGGTCCCCACAGATTGGAGTTTCTGAGTTGGAGCAGTTCCGTAGCGCCAGTTTCAGTAGGTTTAAATGGTGTTCGTGATTGTTTTCTTTGGAAACAGGCCTCGGACTTCGCTAAAATGCTGGCATCGCCACCGATTTTAATGTAATTGCTGTTGTTTAATTTGCTTAAACCAGCACAATTCAAGTGTCAAATGTTGTGAAACGGTCGATATAAAAACTCCGCCTTCTCTCTGTCATAGGCGGACTATAACATTATCGATGCCCTCGGTAGTCATTGTTTCATTATATGCTGTTACTATTTCACGAATTTGGAAAGGCATTTAAAACACTGAGACCATATTTGTGGGCTGTCATGTGCTTTGAAGCACCGCTTTCGATGTACCACTTGTTCCGTCTCTATGCTACTTTTCGGCAATTATCACTGACTAAATTTTAGCCAATCGTCAAATCCGATACCCCACAGTTTATTAAGCTGGTTACGTTAAAGTGGATCGTTATTGATTAGCGGGTGTTAATAAAACCCCTGACCTGGTTGATTATCACAAAAAAACCTGCAATGAATTATATTCAAAGTCAGGAGGGTTCTGATGTACCGCACCATTAGCGAAACAACTGTCGAAAAAGAACAAAAAACCACCCCTTTACAGCAAAAATAAGGATTGAAAATCACTCCAAAGCAATAGAAGCAACAACTCTCCGATCACAACAAAGGAACTATTGGAAGAAGAAGTACAGAAGTTTACGCAAGAAATTCAACATGAGGCATGGAATATCACTCCCAGCCTAAAAAGAAAAACAATTGGAGTTAATTATCCCAAAGAGATAAAGCAACTCCTAGCAAAAGAAGGAAAAGTACGCCGACAATAGCAACAAACGCGCTCCCCTAACGATAAAGGTAACCTGAGCAAAGCAACACAGGAACTAAGGGGAGAATAAATACCATAAAAACTAATCAACGAATCGGTATCTATCTGAGTTAACAGCTGATAAAAAGGCGACTACTCTCTTTGGAAATGCACAAAATACTCAATAAGGCCAAGCTGCCATGTCCCACCAGCCAACTTGGGCGATGAGCTATAGAATTCTGGTTAACACTATACAACCGAATGAGAATCAATGCGGCAACTTGTACTCCTCATCAGAGCGGGATACCAAGTCTAGCAAAAGTGTAGTTAAATTAGCAAGACTATTTAATTCATCGATCCATATCCAATATATCCACAACCTGTGGAAAGTTACTCAGAAGATAATGATTGCCAAGCCAGGAAAAGACCCACACTCTGCCGCATAAAACCCATCATTGAATCACGCAATCCGATACCATCACACCAATTTGGATTTCGTTGAAGTCACTCTACCATAGACCAGAACAGCAGAAATCACAGCAGAAATCGAAAAATCCTACAAGGAGAAAAACGTATGCTCAGCATTGTTCCTAGACGTAGCATAGGCATTCGACAAGGTATGGCATGAAGGCGTAATCAACAAAACTAATTCCTATCTCCCCCTTCAATTTAGTGCCCTTATGAAATTACACTTAACTCGACGCTGTTTTCGTGTGAAGCAAGGAAATCCGTACTCAGATCTGGTATAAATAAACGCTGGCGTGCATCCTTGGTCCCCTATGTATATCTCTTGTACACAAAAGATTTACAATTACCTCCAAACAGCATGATCGCCACCTTTGCCGACGGTACAGCCATTCTTGCTACAGAAAAACCGCGGAAGAGGCGACAGCGAAACTTCAAATCGCAATTGACGCCGTCGAAAAATGGACAAAAACTTGGCGAACAAAACTAAACAACAACAAATCAGTCCATGTGAATTTCTCCAACAAAAAGTTAACTATCACCCAATAATGCTATTTGGCTCTCCAATCCCATACACAGACTCTGCCAAATTCCTTGGCATAACTATCAATGCGAAGCTACGTTGGAAGGAGCATATAAGAACAAAATGAAATGAACTCAACCTGAAATTAATGAAATTGGACTGGCTCATTGGTCGAAGATCAAATCTCACCATATAGAACGAAATCAAAATATACTTGCGGAAGAGTTTGTAGAAAATGAAAATGTACCATAATTTGGTTTTCCTGTGATTCTGGGGGAAGCGGTCCACCTGCAGAATGTGCTAGAAACGAAAGGAAAGAGCTCGCCAGCTCTGCTTTTAAAGTCAACAAGCAATCATAGACTGTGAAGAGGATTTTGTTATCTGGATGTGCATGTGCATACCTGGATAGCTTTTAAATTACTGTAATCTTTCTCAATTCCATTTGGGTGCTTCGATTTGATGCTTCCTATTGCTTAGAATGTAAATATTCTGGATGTGCCAAGTGGGAATTGAGAATTTGTAACGAAAATTGAAACCTCTGAAATTAGGTCGCAAAACTGTTGTTCAATAAACCACAAGGAGTCAACCATGTAGGCATGACTGAAACCGATGCGCTGCTTCAATACACAATCAAACACTTATGGAAGTATAGCTCTATAGAAGTCCAAATATAGTCAATAAGTCAGAGTCTCTTTCAGTCGCAACCAGCACACTTAGTGCAAGTACGCTTAAGTTTGGCCGTAAGCTTAGTTGGTAGGGTTAGTCTGTAAATGATCATGCTACTGAAAGCATCCGAAGAAGTTTGAAACCAACGAAGAAGTTGAAGACTATCATTCATTCATACCGACAGATTGCAACGAGAGTTTGCAACCTAATTTAGGAACTATTCAGACAGATTTGGGGCCTATTTTAACCATATACAAAGCAACCCACACAAAGAGCACAACGAAATTCGAACTCCACAACATGACCAGATCTGGTGAAATGCGAGTAATCGGTTGCATTACAGGAACATATACGAGTATATAAGTAAGCGTTTATATTATTATTATGGTTACAAATTCACACGTCTGTGCCCGTGTGTGTGTAAATACAAAAAACAATCCCAAAAATGTCAATTCAAGAACATACCACCCAAAACAATTGAAGCAACCGTACAAGCAGAAACATATATTTATGGATGTATGCTTATTACCCTTCTTAAACCGCTGTCCGGCCATTGGTGGCTTAGAGTAACAGTTAGGTTAGGGAGGTGGTTTTTGGGAGTAAAAATCTCTCACGATTTGGCGGTGCGCACCCCCTCGTATCTTTTCGAAGATATCTCCTCCATTCGATAAAGAAAATACTTCGGATGAGAGAGGAGCAAATATGTGTGCTTTTCCTTGTCAGATCTGTCCCACCCGCCATTTTTCGTCTTAATAGGTGGCAGACATGGTGTTGGTTTATTTAATTTTTTGGTGGCTTTCCATAGGGAATAATCTGGGACCTGTGAAGGAGACAAGCTACTGAGGTAGGTCCATAGTAGCTCCGTCCACTCATTGGTCTAGAACCTTTCTGCGGCGTGGCTACCTGCCACTCTGCAGACCTAGTTAGGTAATGGGAAGAAACTCAGATAGATACTCAATGGCATCACGATTCTGGCCAAACACAGGTAAAGAGATTTCTGAACCGCCAAAGTCTAAGGACTGTAGTGGGGTATCTGACAGGACACTCCTTCTGAGATATCACCTAAACAAGATAGGTCTCTCAAACATTTCTGACTGCACATTCTGTGGACACAACTCTGAAACATCAGAACATATTCTATGTGAGCGGTCAGCGATCAACAGTAAGAGATTAAAATTTATGAGGCAGTTCTTCACAGACCCTCCCTTCGAGTGCAGCTCATTAACATAGGCTTCAGTTAAACTTTCGCCAGAGTTTCTGAATGGTGTTTTGCACCATGGCTCGAGCGGATTCTCAGAATCTCCTGCAAATAATCATAAACACAACCATAATTAATCATTATCTACACTAAATATGCCACATTATCTAAAAGCCACGAATTTTTGTTTTTTTTTATTGCTTTTTAACAGCTCCTCTAAAAAATGTCTTTGTTCGGAATGCTTCCATACAAAGGAATCGTGAGCAGCTCCACATATTTTGAATTAATGGCCGAAATGTTGTAATGATGGTCACAAATCTATGAATCAATTGAAACTTACAATCGTAGTGTTCAGGCTGTGGAACCCCTCTCTATCAAAAAACATATGCTCGTTTATAATTGGCTTCTGCAGTCCGATGTGAGTTCCGTTTATTCTTCCAATTGCTGAAAAATTAAGAAATTTATTTGTTTTATAAAACTAAAATTGGGAAAAACTCACCCCCTGGCAGGTTGGTTCCACATTTCATAATTGGGGGATTCGTGCTGCCTCCGGTGCTGCATAGACGCTCACCGCTTGCGCCGAAACCATATCCCACCCAGGTGGTCAGTACGTGCGCAGAGCCCTTTCGTGGTGTCGCAATGGACCATTATTTGTGTCTGAGTGTGCTTCTTGCTACCACTTCAACCTAACCTAAGTACCCCCTTGAAATCTTGTATTTATTCATAAATGATTCCTTACAATTTGTGGAGAATACGGGCAAAAATTTGATGAGCTTGGAACACAGTGTGTCTTCAATTTCTTTGACCACAATTGACATTATTTTACATACTTTGACACATGCCAAGTAAGTAGTCATTGCCAACTCAGTGCTGATGGCTGCTACTGGCCAAAGGAGAAAGTGTTGTTGCCAATTGGAGAGTTGGGGGTAGTGATGTAGACATATTCAGTTCTGAGAGCAAATAATTAAATGCCTCTTTAGTGACCCTAAAACGCGTTTTGAATCTGTGAATATGCATATTGAAACATAAATGATTGCATACTTTTTGGATACCTCTATTAGGTTCAGTAGGTTCAGCTACTACGAGAGAGGTGTATATAAGTCAAGACACAATCTATTCGAAAGAAACAGCTTACTCAAAAACCCTCTTTCGAAGTGTACATAAAAATCGATAATGTTCTCGACTTTCTACCGAAGTATAGGGAATGTACTAGAATGTTCTACTTCAACCATAAGAAAGGTATATAAGCCACCACACAATTAAAGTCGAGACGCAGTTGAGAAGAAATCGTAACAATATATATCGTATACGAGTATATTAAAATAATCAGTGCGAAAATCGTATTAATTAATTTTTTACGCTGCTGCCACCAGTGACAAAGGATTGCTTTTGTCGCGAATTTGCATCCGCAGTTAAAAGTCACTCCCCTCTTCTTCTGAATCCGGAGAACTTAAAAAATAAAATAATATGGGATTCAATTCTATATGCATGTGAATTAAAACACTTTTAAAACTTCTATTACTTATGTATATATTTTAAAATCGAACAACTTTTCTGACATTTACTTATTTATTATGCAATGTAAGCAGGAAAATTTAGTTGAAATTTCGTTTCGATTCGTATCGAATGCCGTCATCCATAGTTATAATCATATATAAGATAAAAACGTTGAATCTCACAGATAAAAACATCAAGTGGGATAATTCAAGAATAGGAATAGGAATATTTTCTATAGTAGAGTTTTTGAAAATAATCCAACACTGTTGTATGAATTCTATACTTTTGTGAACAAAAATTTCTCCATCAAAAATACCAGCACGCAAATACACATCGATGAGCAGTACAGAGTCCAAATCCAGAAGAAATCATTTACGTTGAAAGATTGACCAATTCGCTCTGTACTGACATCATCAAATGATACTCTGTCCAACTTGAGCATATCATAGAAGGACATTGTTGTCCAATGTTTGAAAAGACCAGAGTCGAGTACAAGTCCAATAAGTCGATTTAGTGGTTCCTTATACAAAGAATTCTCATTGATGGGTATGCCAGAAATTAAACACCGGGTATAGAATAGTTCATCAGACAATCGAAAAAGTTTCCGAGAGAAATACTTTTGCTGCTCCTCAAGAAACTGCCAAACGGATGTTGTTAGGGGGTACCCGTAACTCTGGTTGTACGTATTGCGCGCTTCAATTCTCTCGCTTGTGGCGGTGAGTGCCGAATGAAAATGTAAATTGTGCGAGTCATGATTTCAATTTAGTTTCGGAGGTGATTTGTTTGAATGAATCCAAACTTATGTTGAAATAGAAAATAACACTTGTTCTTCCAAACCGTGAGTAGTTCCTTTATGGATATCTACCCTTCTTAAGCCGCTATATATGCTTATTACCCTTCTTAAGCCGCTATCTGGACATTGGTGGCTTACTGTAACAGTCAGGTTAGAGAGCTGGTTTCTGTGAGTAAAAATCTCACAAGCTTTGGCCGTGCGTACACCCTCGTGTCATGTTGAAGATTTCTCCTCCCTCTGGAAAAAAAAGATCAGGTATAAAGAAATATAACAGAAAATCCTTGATTTACACATATAAGAAAATCAATTGGAATGATCAAATGATAAGAAAATTTATTTCTATAATAAAGTTTTTGAGATAATATCAAAAATCTTCTCTTTATATATTATTTCTTATTCCTTTCATGTAGAAGTATAATTTAGAAAGGTGATTACAGCGCCTCAATTTTTTAATTAATGGCAATGGATTTCTTTCGAAACATGAATTTCTCATATAAAAACACCATCACACAAATACACAGCGAGGAGCAGTACAGAATCCAAATCCAGAAGAAATCATTTAAATTGAAAGGTCGAGCAGTTCCCTCTGTACTGACATCATCAAATATAGATATTCTGTTCAACTTGAGGGCATCATAGAAGGACATTGCTTTCCAATGTTTGAAAAGACCAGAGTCGAGTACAAGCCCAATAAGTCGATTTAGTGGTTCTTTATATAAAGAATTCCCATTGATGGGTATACCAGTAATTAAGTACCGGGCATAGAATAGTTCATCAGACAATCGGAAAAGTTTCCGAGAGAAATACTTTTGCTGCTCCTCAAGAAACTGCCAAACGGATGTTGTTAGGGGGTACCCATAACTCTGGTTGAAACTATTGCGCGCTTCAATAAACTCGGAAAAATTTGTTATTGGCTGAAACACAGAGTTATATCGGTCCCAAAATTTGTTACCATGGTAATGCTTAATTTGATTTATATGATCCTCGTGTATTAAAATTTTGAAGTCGGTCTGCAATAGGTCATCATAGCTGGATATCTCTTTTAATTGAGGCCGTGCTGTAAGCAGATACGACAAATTCGCCGAATAACTGGTGCTGACAAATATTCCAGCGAGGAATAACAAGATGTAGGTGAACTTAATGCGAGGATTCGTTTCACGTGGCATCTCAAATGTTTGACCAAGTGTTCCCCTTAACGCGGCATCATTATAGAACACTTTGAGTATTTTCCTTCCCAGACTATCGTTATTACCCCTGGAAGTGTTTTGTATCATTAAAAGAAATGATAATAATAAACTTTGCACCAGAACGATGAGCATAAATTCAATGCTGAAGACCGACAGCAGTAAATGGTGGATGGGCACTGCCGGTTCAACCGGGAGCATATTAAGCCATTTGATAACTTCCAAGGGATAACTGTACTCATGAATATTAAGGTCTGGTTGTGGTGAAGATAGAGCAGCCGACATGTCGACAGTTTCGTTCCGTGCATAAAACAGTATGCCTCGGTTTGGTACCTGTTCCTGCGCAGACAAATTAAACGGGAACTTGAAAGAACAGTTGTATTGCTCAGCAAAAGTGCGAAAAAACTTTCCAATATAACCACTCATTTGTTGATGTCCCGAAGAATCAGTATACAAAATAGTCCGTGGAACAATCTGATCAGGAACTGTTGTTAACACTTTTCCCTTGAGATCACTCAAGCGATATGGGAAAAAAATCGTGCTCTCGGAAAGAACATGATTTTCCAACTGAAATTCCGGAAACTGTGTGTAACTATGATAGCTGCTCGTTTTGTCAAAATCCCGATGGAATAAGTTCACATTGAGCAGTTTTAGTTCCTTGCAGTATTCAAACAGTTCAATGAGGCCATCCTGATAGTTCTCTATAAGTTCCTCATTGACTGTGATGATGATCCTGGTGGTGCGCATATGTTGCAGATTGGCAGCCAATTTTTTCAGGAGCTCGGTATCTTTGATGGTATTCATGCACACAATAGCCAAAAGTGCGCTACTGAAATTCCCCTTCAAATAAATGGTGTCATTAGCTCCGTAGACTACGTACGGTGACTTGAAATGGCGCTGCAGATTGTCAACCACGCAATCGGAGTCTTGTCTCCGCTGTAGGAAAGTGGTCGTAAAAGGATGCTCGGAGTGCACTCTCTCCAACACTTTGTAAAATTCACTCCCGGACTGAATTATTTCAGTTCCACACGCATCGTCTCGGAATAAAGTTGAGATTGTTAAAAATAAAAGTTTCCTGAGCAGTTGCATTTTTAACCCGTTCACTGAAGCGATCGCGGGACCAACTGGCAGCGTTGCAGCTACAATCGGCGTTCTTAGACTAAAATTCGTTCCAAAAAGTGGAGTGTGGTTGTGTGGATATGTACAGTCCCGTCTTTTCCCAAAGGGTTTAAAGGTAATCATTTCAATGGGCAACTCCCAATTTCGCATACCCGCCTTTGTGTAGAACGCTCATTGTACGAGTGGATTTGCGAGGTCCCCAAAGAGGAATTAGCTGGAGTTATAGCAATTTGATACCATTTGATGTAAGCAGAAGATACAACTATTAAAGTAGTGGACTTAGAGTCAATAGAGGCAGCAACGGTTTGTGTCCTCCACAGAGAAACGATTTGCGGTATGGAATATTTTTACCGGGGCGCTCTTTAATACAGTTTAACCGAATAATTGAAGACCATTTCTGCTCATTTTCTGAAGAATTCAGGGGAGAAGTAATCAACCCTAAAGGGCACAACAGAAAACTGAGGAAATATCTCCTTGAGTAGAACTCGGAGAATAGGTTTGACAACGATACCCAGTAGAAACGCTTTCCAAATTTCAATGTGAGACATATTTTTAAAGAAGTAACTTTTAGAGCGGGCTTGTACGGTTGCTTCAATTGTTTTGGGTGGTATGTTCTTGAATTAACATTTTTGGGTTCGTTTTTTTTATTTACACACACACGGGCACAGACGTGTGAATTTGTAACCATAATAATAATATAAACGCTTACTTATATACTCGTATATGTTCCTGTAATGCAACCGATTACTCGCATTTCACCAGATCTGGTCATGTTGTGGAGTTCGAATTTCGTTGTGCTCTTTGTGTGGGTTGCTTTGTATATAGTTAAAATAGGCCCCAAATCTGTCTGAATAGTTCCTAAATTAGGTTGCAAACTCTCGTTGCAATCTGTCGGTATGAATGAATGATAGTCTTCAAATTCTTCGTTGGTTTCAAACTTCTTCGGATGCTTTCTGTACCACGATCATTTACAGACAAACCTTACCAACTAAGCTTAAGGCCAAACTTAAGCGTACTTGCACTAAGTGTGCTGGTTGCGACTTCTATAGAACTATACTTGCATAAGTGTTTGATTGGGTATTGAAGCGGCGCATCGGTTTCACTCATGCCTACACTTTGTACTTTTATCATAATGGAGCGCTACCAGGTTCCTCGATATGAGTGGACAGAGAACAATATTTGTTGTTTATGGTGAGAAATTCAATGAAATATTAATTGAAAAGGACTCTGACAATTCATTGATTTTGGCAAAGTGGGTCACAAACAGGAACTAAATAAAATCTTACGTAACGCATTTCGCATACTTTTTGCATGTTTATCGACAAGAAACAGAGGCAACTTCGCGAAATTTGGCAATCTTGCAAATAGTCAACAATTCTTAAACTAGCGAAGTGACCGTCAAAACATTACGATCCCACATTTCATAAGTGACTAGAGAAGCCCGAAAGCCGACTTCCAACACAAATGGAGCGATACCTGTTAAACGCAACTAATTATTTCTTCTACAACTATTTATGAAGTTATTTTCTTTCCTTTCTCTTTTTATTCCAGCTGTAGAGAATCTTTATATGCGAGGCGGAAGGAGTCCGACCTGGCGACTGAGAGTTAGAGGATTATATTTCTGTATTGATGGCTTTGTGTGAAACACACTTTGTTGTCAGTGTGGGCCGCCAAAGGTCTTTTAGGTGCAGTCGTATGACAGCATTCCGGTCTTAGACATCAAGTTTTGTCTAACTGCTAAGTCGCATAATGTGGGCCAAATGTCTCTTAGTACCCATTTTAGCGATATACTCCCTTCTGTTTCTGAATTTATGACTCAAAAGGAAAGTTTCACATCAGCTGGTAGGGAAATGACCCGAGATACTGTTCGATATTTTTTACCTGGCAGTGTGAGACGTTAATTGAGCACTAAAATTATATGCACAGTTTTGTACTATTTCATACTCGATATCGATTCTCTGACTGATTCAACAACATAATCATGAGCAATGTATTTCTAAGACTTCTTCTTTCAGTTCTATCTGAAAATTGTGAAGCGGAAGGTGAGCTTCGCCATCAATCATTTGCTTTCCCAGATAGTCAGATATTAAAACTCTCTTCGCAACTCATAATACTTAATCCATTAAGTTTCTGTCCTGGACTACTCGTCTTCCTTGAAATCGTTTCTCCACATTTTGTCCATTGTCTCGACTGATGTATTCCTCCTGTGTCTCATGATTGATGTCGAATAGTCTTACGATATTTATTCGAATTTCTTTTACCAGATCCAGACGTTGCTGAGATGTGTGAACTGGAGTGGGTTTTTGTTGATAAGTGAGGATACACTGCACCCATTTCGTCAGAAGTTTAGTTACGTCCAATATTTTAGGCTAAATATGTCACGTTAAATCGTTTGAGATATCTCTAGTTATATCCGCGAGCATTGTGGACACCGATCAGCTAAAATAATGTTCCGTATTATGTCCGCGGTGAGTGGCACTCCAATAGAGGATATTACGAATATGCGACAATCAAATACAATATATTATATGAGTTTGGGTCAATAAGTGCCTGAAAATTACGTAAAAAGGAAAGGGTGAATTTCGTGTGCGCATTGAACACTATTTTTGCCCGAAGAATCCATGACGCAAACCAAACAAATGCTTCAAATGTGTTATGGGGACTCTTCACTATCCATTGGTTTACTCAATTTCGGTGCGGTTGAACCAGCACAGGTGACGCCAAACGTTCCGGTCTCACTTTGAGGTCTCCACACCAGAAATGGTGGGAAAAATCCACGGAATGATATTGGATGATCGGTAATTGAAGGTGCGCAGAAGAGGCTACAGATTCATCACGTGGATAGTGATTTAAATTTTGCTTAAATATTTGGATATAAAAAGCTATCCGCAAGATGGGAACCGCGTTTGCTAAAAATTGACAGCAACCGCAATCGTTTGAGAACTTCAAAGGAGTGGTTAACGATGTTCCATCACAATCCGAATGAGGTTTCGCGCCGTTTCATAACCGTGGATGAGACATTGATTCACCACCAGACACCAGCGAGCAAGGAACAGTCGAGACAGCGGACCTTTCCTGTTGAATCGAAGCCGAAGATGGCCAAGGTGTTGACCAACGAGGTCATGGAAACAGTGTTTTGGGATGGGCGCGGTGTCAGTCCCAGCGATTACCTTGGAAAGGTTAAAACTATCTCCGGTGCATATTATGCAGAGCTCTGTGATCGCTGTATCACCGATTTGAAACGAAACGAACGTATTTGGTGGGGAAAAAAGTTCTATTCCACCAGGACACCGCACCGTCCCAAAGCTCCGCAGTTGCAATGGCGAAATTTCATGAATTGGGTTAGGAATTGCTCCCTCGTCCAACTTATTGCACATATTTTGCGACTGTTGCCTGCTTCCAAATATGAAGAAATGACTGGGTGGTAAGAGATGTTGATCGAATGAAGAGGTCTTCGATGAAACAATCGCCTATTTTGAGGACCTCGAGAAATCGTAATATTTGGCGGGCATCAGAAAACTGGAAAAACGTCGGGGGGAGTATAAAAAGCTAAAACGAAATTTGCCGAATAGAGTATTCCTTATTTAAATTTTCAGGTACTTATTGACCCACTCTCGTGAGGTCACTATGTTTTATTTTTACTAAATTTCATTCATATATCTTTTATTGGTTTTGAATTATGAATAATAGTGGGCGTGGCAGTTAATATACACCACTTATATTTAGCACAGAGTCGGTAAGAACGACATCTGCATAACTGGATATCAATATACCGTCAATTACACTGGAGTTATAGTCATTTTGAAAAGGAGCATTCAGTTGTATATATGGGAGGCAGGCGTTATCTTTCTCCAAATGGGTTATTATAGCTTTCTGATTCTGCATTAAGGTCCAAAAAATAATTTTGTCTCTCTAACGGTGTGGATAAAAGTTGGCCACAGATGGTCAGATGCCCAGACGGGCAAAATGAAAATGACTCAGGAATTGATTGCGATCATTTCTCTATATATGTATATGTTCATTCATACCACGCCTTCTTCTTGAAGTTGAGAAACAGGTCAACTGTAAAGGGGAGCGTAGCATATAATTTATACGAACAATAAACAACAATTGCAGCTTTCCCAACACGCTATTCAGCCGCTGTCTGCTAAATGAAACAAACGAAAGAGATTTGAATCCAACAGTAAACAGCCCACAAGACCGTTCCACAGAACACAATCAACGCTCCACCTACTCCCCGGTCTCCCATAGAAAACATCACTTCAATAGACATCCAACAACACTCACAACCTCTTTTACACATCCCACAACTCTGACCAACTTACCTAGGAACAACGCACCTGCAAATAACAATCACTCACAATCAAGTAAAACAAAGTACTCCTCTCTTGAGGAGCAATCAAATCACTCAACAGCAATGCCAGACCAGAGATAATATGCAAAGCATTACAGTGTATATCATAATTCCCCAGAGCAAGAAGAAACTTTCTCTCATAGTAATTATCGAAATACGAACTGTTGTGGTATGTCCAACGACACAAATATCATCAAAACAATATTTTTATATATATATAGATATTTTCTATATACCTATAGACATGTATACACGTATTCTTCTCCTTGCTATGACAATAGATTGCTTGAGAGCGGGAAAAAGTCATCTAGTCACTGCGGCCACGTTTGTGCCTATTGTGACAAGCTCTGTAGTTACAAAACATCCCAGAGATTAGAATTAATTAAGAATTCTGAAATCTTCTCAGGAGATTGGCCCCCAATTTCTGGCGGTCCTAGGTAATAATTTCCTAAGTAACGAAGTCTGGTCCAGATTAGACACTTACATTGAGACACAGAAAATGTTCAGATGTTTCCTCTTCTTCGTTACATAACCCACAATAGTCATTTGGCCTTGCCTTCATGATATATAGGTATTTGTTACCCTACAAGGCCCAGTTGGAAAGCTTGAGACTATGCGAGTACCTGTTCTCATTAAACCTAGAATTTCTATAGTTCTTTTACGGGATCTTTCTGGCACGAAGATGTTTGCGTCTCTTTATCTTTTGTGTGATTTGATTTTAACTCTAGCCATCGATTTAGCGTGTACTTCGTGGAACTCCATGGCAGCCCACAGAATGGTTCCAGTCCAATAAAACTACTGGCCACCCCTTTCCTAGCGAGTCCATCTGCCTCTTCATTCCCTATATATCCGCTGTGACCTGGCACCCAGATCAGATGCACTCTGCTGTTATTTGCTAGTCTTTTCGGCTGTTGAAGACAATACCACCAAGTTTTGATTTTATAACAAGAGAGTTCAGCGCTAGTAGCGCTGCTTTGCTGTCAGAGTGGATAAGGATGTGGCTATATATTGTACCTCTGTCTAGTTCCTCTCTTAGAAAGAGCTCTATAGCGTGAGTTTCGGCCTGAGAACAGAGAGTTCTCGGTCCATGCTAGTGCATAAGTGACTTCTTGGTTTTTCCCCATAAACCCCAGCCACAACTCCCTCTTCAGTTTTTGACCCGTCTGTGTGCCATACATTAGCATTCTAAGGTGGCGTTAGTCTATGCTGTTCGCAGTTAACTCTACTCGGGAATGTGACATTGAAGTTGTGTTTGCATTTATACTTATGGTGATATAAGTCACTTAGCTTAATCGGTTCTGTTTCAGTTTCGTCCCTAAATAAGGATTGCCATAGGCGCACTGATCTTTGATCGTTTTTTGAGATGAGTTCTGCTGCGAATTGCAGTGATTTTGTCTTGGAGATAGGTCTAATAATACCTCCAGACCTGCAGTCGGGGCTGACTTCATGGCCCCCGTCGTGCAGACACAGGCTAGTCTTTGTATTTTATTGATCTTGTCCTGTGGTCTTTTTGTTCCAGCTTTTTGCACCAGACAGATGCCGCATAGGTAAAGATTGCTCTGGTGATAGCTTCTTCTACTTAGGCACACAGATTTATACGTCGATAGATAGTTTCAGATAGTTTTTAATCAGTGCAGTGGAATATGAAAGTGTCGAATATAATAATTTCAGCATTAATCGAAGGCAATATTCTGAATGTTATTTGTTTGCGAGAAACCCAAATTTCTTATAAAACCCGAAACAGAATTACACCGAAACTATATGAGGGATATTTGCTTAATTTGCCTAATAATCAGTCATCTAAACAAGGTGGAGTTGTGAAACATCGTCATGTGCCACATTCTCCATAAGTAAATAACGATTAAGTCCTTAGTTCCTCACTAAATTTAGAGGAACTAAGGATCTCGTTCCCACAAATCAAAACACATTTATGCCAGGTGAGAGAATCTCTTAAAATAAGCAAACCAGTCGGAAGTCCTTTTAACAGACGATTTAGTTCTTGGAGCCCTCTTTGAAGGTCCAATACTGCTAGCCCAAGAAGTACAACAATTTAAAATCTTATTGTCTCTCAGATTGGATTGTCTGCACAAAACCCAATAAAGTTGTCTGAAATGATAACTAATTTCTCGTCTCTTTTTGTGATTTGTTCTTTCCAGAGTAGTTTTGCGTCGATTATTCATTCCCAAGTATTTTGTCTTTGTGTTCATTTTAATTTGTTCATTGCTTGTTTGTCTCTTGCATGACATTTGTTATGCCTTCTATTTGTATAAATACCTTGAACTGTGTCTTGTTACTATTAATTTCGATTTCCCACTTAATGAAGCTTTGTAGTGAGGTGTCCAGTAGTTGTTGTAGTTGTTTAAGGCTGCTTCGCTTTAACGATAATATAACGATGTCATCAACGACTGTTGCTATCATGTTGTCTCCTGAGGGTGGAGTTGGTATATCAGCTGTGTATAGAAGGTACAGCAAAGGTCCCACGACACTGCCTTGGGGTACCCCTGCTTCAATTTTTTGGATTTCAGAGCATTCATCTTTCTGCTTGACATGGAAGGTCAGTAAAAATAATTCTAAAAGGAAGAAAAACTGAGCTCCAAGCAAAGTTTAAACCAAAACTAGGACTCATTGTAGATGAACCCAAACCTTGTTTCGGTAACACTAATGATGGCAATACAAGCCGCTGGCTTTTTAACAATCCAGAAGTAGTTCCTGAAATAACTGGTGTTTATCTCTTGACTCCAACGATGCACCAAATTCTTCAACAAGGATTAGAAGTTATTCGAAATGCTCTCCTATCAATTGGGCAGCAATCTGAAGAAGCAGCAGAAGCACGAAGAACCCATTTCAGGTTCTACCGGTAAAATTTAGCAAGAAAGTTTTCTAGGGTGGAGTGCAACATCAATACAGAAAATAAACTCAAGATGTACTCCCATGACTTTAATCGGGCCCAAGTCATGAAGAACAAGGACTTGGAAGCAACACCCTCACTCCACTGTGCAAAACTCAACTCCTCAGAGCCGCCAACAACACGAGTATCTGCACTTCGCTTTTTGTAAATCAATTGATGCAACGGAAATATTCTTCCTTCTTAAAATGGCGCATGAGAGTCAATCGAAAGGAGTGCATCATCAAATATGCAATCAATCCAAAGATCCTACAAATCAACTATTTATGTGGCAATTACATATAAAAGGAACAAGGAACAAAAGAAAACCAGAATAAATAGTGCCATTATTCAATAATACCACCAGTTAGCGACAATCAATCTAGGGAGCTCTTGCAAGCATTACATGGATCCGGATACAAAGATGAAGAAGTGGAATATATGTCCATTTAGACATTAAAAACGCACGATTTTATTCGATAATTTACAATATTCAAATCTTTGATTTACTTTTATGTTAAAACTCTCCTCCTTCCTCATATAACTCAGTCGCTAGTACCTAATACGCTTGCTCAAACTTATATATATAGTTAAGAATTATATACTATCTGCATACAAACAATGGAAGGATATTTAGTTATATGGTTAGATTAGGTTATCGTGGTAGTCGGTCTACAGACCAACTCACTCAGATCACCATGGGTCCATTGTGATACCACCGCGTAACAACGCACCTCTGATATACTCGTCAAACCATTTCGAGGCCCTAATAAAGTGCAGGATTTGTTTGACCTTCGTGCCAGAGACTTCTGTAATAGAGTTAAGGGCGTAATTTTCTAAAACGCCCGGGGAACCTACAGAAGAGATGTTCCACAGTCTCCTCCTCCTCCTCCTCATCTCCACAGCTTCTGCAATATTCATGAGAGAATACTCCTAGCCTGAGAGCATGCCTGCCGAATAGCCAATGACCAGTTATACAAGCCACGACCTTGGAGATATCTTCTCTCGACAGGGCAAGCAAGTCTCTAGATTTCCTCCTATTAAGCTCCGGCCACATTAGCCTATTCGTTAAGCAAGTGCCCTCGTGTGCCCAAGACCCATTGGCCTCAGGCACGACCCTATCCTTCAGCATCAGTTTACAGGTGGCAATTGGTATTCCAACCTCGCGTCTGTCGGTGCATAAAGGAAGGTTGGTGCCCCGTCTGACTAACTCATCAACCCTACATTTCCCCTCAATATCCCTATGTTCCGGAACCCATATTAGGCGTACCCTGATAATGGTACTGATATCATTTAGGGCTGCCCGGTAGTCCAGAGCAACCTGTGATTTCAGTGCCACCGAGTTCATTGACTTGATGGCCGCCTGCCTATCCGAGTAGACATTTATAATATTCTTTGTTACAGTGTGTCTACTTAAGTAGACGGCTACCTCCTCTATGGCTAGGACCTCTGCTTGATAAACACTGTAGTGGTCGGGGAGATGGAACGAAAGCTCCAGTCCCAGTTCTTTTGAGAAAACTCCAAAGCCGACTCTATCGTCAAGCTTGGATCCATCGGTCTAGAAATTCAGTTCCTCACTTCTCCATGGCATGAGTGCCACTCTCTTCTAGACGGAATATGTGTCTGGAAGTGCCTATCAAATTTAAGATTAGATATAGAGTGGTCAAAGTGTTGGATAAAACTACTCCAGGTATGAACGATAGTCGAGTGACCAGTCTGCCGATTTTTCAGCCTTAGCGCTGATGCGGCGGCCACTTGTTTCCCCATGAACTCTAATGTAGGTAGGCTGAGTATCACTTCTAACGCTTTAGTTGGAGTGGTCCTTGAAGCACCAGAAATGCACAGAAAAGCCGTTCTTTGGACCTTGCTCAGAAGTCACCATACCAGTAGTCCATATAGCAATATAGGTCTGACCACAGAAATGTATAGCTAGTCCATAATTCGTGGCTTTAGCACCCCCCCCCCCACCTGATTCCAACCGCTTCTTTACACGTGGACCAAGCAATATTGGCCTTTCTAACTCTTTCTTCTCCTTCATCGGAATTCGGTTTCCAGGTAAGCATCCTATTTAGTAAAATGGCTCAATTAGCAATAGTGCTGTGTATTTTCCTATCTAGTACTAATCCCAAATATTTGTCTGTCTCCTTCATCGGAGTTTCTACATCTTTGCATATTGGCGGGGAGGCCTTAGGAGATCTATTTTTCTAAGAGAAGAGGATTAATTCCATTTTATCGGGGTTTAACCCTAATCTCCCTTATTCCTTTCAACAAGTAATCGTGGCCATGCTAGAGCGCAAAATATCCAAAAGAGTGTTTGGATATTTCCCTCTAATCACAATAGCCAAACCGTCAGCATAGGCGACGACGTGACAAACCCCCCCTCTCTAGGAATATCAGCAATGAATTTACCGCCATATTCCAGAGCAGGAGGGGAGAAATCCTCCCTGAGGTGTGCCTCTGCAGAGCAGTCTGCTGCAAGTGTGGGTACCTAAGCTGGCAGTTACCTTTCTGCTGACGAGTATAGTGCAACCACACTAGCTTTTAACGCCCAGAGTTTCTAACACTCCCATAATGGCCTTCGCAGTTACATTGTTAAAGGCGCCTTCTATGTCAATGAAGCCCGCCAGGGAAAAATCCTTCTGGGGATGGTTTTCTCCACTATACCAATAAGTACGCGTAACGCCGTCCCTGCCAATTTGCCCTTCGTGTATGCATGCTGTGCCAAGCAGTTTCTACCAATTGGTATAGCTTCCCGTAAGTGTGCATCCATCAATCGTTACAATGTTTTTAGGAGTAACGACCTGAGACTGATTGGTGTGAAGTCTTTAGGATTCACATGTGCGGACCTTCCCGCCTTAGATTTGAAGGAAACCTTCGTTTCTCTCCATCTTAGGGGAATATAACCCAGGGGTAACTATGACCTGTGATTGTACCAATTCTGCTGGGTAAGTTCCATCCAGACCCGGAGACTTGTATGGACCAAAAGTGTTAATGGCCCACTCAACTTTCTCGGCTGTAACTATCGCATTTCCTATCACAGACTGCCTGCCCATAGTAGTCGAGGTATTACACTCCACCGTACTACTAACTGGAAAATGGGTATATAAGAGAATAGCTATTGGTTGTATACAAGCAGTAGTTATCCATAAAATTGTCTTCAGAAGATCGCCAGTGGGAGGCGGGGGAAGTACTGCCTAAATACAAAGCAAAACTAAAATCTGGCAGCGACGAGGAAGATGAAAAGACACCAAAGTGGCATGACTGGATAAACGGAGGAGCATTTTTAGCGGTGCTCAGCAGACTGAAGCCAATGTGAACTAATGAATAAAAACCAATTAAATTCGATTTAAAAGTAATGGCAAAACCGAACTTCAATAAGTTAAACAAACGAAACTAAAATGTGAGATATACAACAAATAAATAATGTAGAATATCCTCAAATTAATTCTTTAAACGAATTACTCTCGGAGTCCTATAAATAGTCCTATATATGTGCGTACACTCAAACACGAGCATGCCGTAGGGAAGATGGCGAAATATGAATAACCTAAAAAATCTAAACGTAATCATTCTGTTAATTGTGTTGAGCTCAATGCGAGGTATGAATAAAACTCGCTGTGATTAGTTAAACAAATTCAGATTTATTTAGCAACAAATTGAGTGTGCAATTTGTAGATATCTCAGGTTTCTACTACGGACCAGGACGTTTGTCACCATCAGTCGTTCGAACTTCAGTGGCAGTAAAAAATTGCTCCAATTCAAAATTCACGCGAAATAGAAATTGCGTGTCCATAAACTATTTGTCAAAATACACAACTTGGTAAATATCAACAGGATTCCAGTTTGAATTAAGTCCTTAAAATAAGAATAATAAATTTTGCGGAAGAATGCCAGCAAACTTTCAGTGCAATCTAAAATCACGACCGCATTATCAAGGAGCAAAAATGAGAAACGATTCTTCTCGCCATTTATACTGGAGATAGAAACTGACTGATATGCCACAACATATTCGATGCACTGATGTACTTTAATTAGCAATTTGATAAATGTTCCACTTAAAAAGCAAATACAAAAGAAGAATAAACATTGGTTTGTCAAACATTACACTGCTCTTTCCATGCACTCGTAAATGCGCCTGTGCCTGACTAGTGTAGTCATTACTATGTTTTAATTGAACTGTAAACGGAATGCAAGAATATCTGTCATCTGCAGTAAACAATTGCGTTGCTTTGTAGAGCAAATAGCAAAACTTAGATAACATTCCGACAGGAATGGAAACACAAAAGCGAGACTTAATTAGTGTACCCTATTTACCTTTTTAAAGGTAAAGGGTATAAAAATCGCATAGTTCACAGCAGTCCTACCACAAACGCCCAAGTCCTAAAAACGGCCAGTCTACTTCGAGCCACAGTATGACACTGTACAGCAACGCAGCACTCTTGTTGCTCTCATCTGTAACGCACGAACCTCTCCAAAGTAACACCAGTCTGCAGATCGTGAACAACTCATTCGTGATGGACGTGATACGCAATCTAAACAATGCGTATGCTTTCCGGAATTTCGTGATTTACATAACGGAGCGGTTGATATATAACTCCGACACAGCATCAGTCTTCTTTGACGCTTTCCGACGCGATTTTTCGACCGTGCCTAAAATTATTTTGAGAAGGGGAATAAACTCGTATCCGATGGATGGATTTCTTAGTACACCATCCTTGTGTGTGATATTAACAACTGATCGAAATGATCCCATCATGCAATTTGCAGCAGATAGTCTAACGGCTGTTAGATTTGTCAAAACCCTATTTATACTACATCCAGTAATTGGCACAGGCGAGTTATCCGACACATTTGATATTATAAAATTCCATGATAGTATTCACGCAACTCTCGATTGGATTTGGAAGCGTCAGTTTCTCAATGCCGCTATACTCACGATACGAAACAACATATATATGCTAAATCCTTATCCTATACCGACACTCATCAATAAGAGTGATCGTTGGCAAGTGGAGGACTTTTTCCGCGATTATTCCAAGAACTTTCAAGGTTTCATTCTGGATACTCCCATACAGCATGACCTGCCACGTCTTTTTCAAGTGGTGCATCAAGATGAGTATCACTCGAATGAAGTGTTAATAAGTGGTACATCAGGGAAACTATTTATGGAATTCATAAAAGCTATAAACGCTACTTTGAACTCTACTGCATTCACCAGTTTAACATTGGAGCCAGTGAATTACGATTATATTATTTCTAGTATACAAAGAAAATTAGTCGATGTTAGTATGAACTCCTTCTCAGTTATAACTGAGGACCATATTGGGCAAAGCTATCCAATCGGAATTAATGATTATTGTGTTATGGTGCCCTTTCTAAATCGGTCTCCCGATCACCTCTTCCTACAGAACACATTGCAATCGTCTACTTGGATTCTTCTCTTATTCTCTATTATTTATATATCTGTGGTTCTCTGGGTGTGTTCTTCTGAGCACCCTAGAAGCATCAGCTCCGCGTTCTTGCAAGCTATATGCTCACTTCTATACATTGCGCCTACATCAATTCTACGCTCCCCAACAATACGCATACGTTGTATTTTCTTGGCTCTGTTTGTGTTGGGGTTCATTAATTCCAATATGTACGTATCGAAGATGGCGAGTTTCCTCACCACATCCCCTACGGAAACACAGATAAATACAGTTGCCGATGTAATATCTGCGAAACTTCGCATTATGGTGTCTCAGTTTGATTATGAAAATTTTAAAACCCGACCTCACCAGTATCCAAAGCCATTTTTAGAACTTCTTCATATCGCAGACAGACATGTTATAGATTCACATCGCACTGCTTTGAATATCAGCTTTGGCTATACAGTTCAATCAGATCGTTGGAGATTTATCAACATGCAACAACGCCACCTGCGGCAACCTTTATTTAGGTTGTCAGAGATTTGCATGGGTCCTTACTACCACGCATTTCCCATGCGAAAAGACACCCATCTTGTTAATCCACTAAAAATATTCATCATGTACGCAAGCCAGTCAGGATTAATTGAGTACTGGGAGAAAGTGGCCTTCGCTGATGCACTGAAGTTGAAATACGTTCACATGATTACTGTATATGAAGAACCAGCACCACTATCAACACGTTTCTTCCGATCTGTCTGGCTGGTGTGGTGGTTCGGGATGATCTCAGCTGGCTTTGCACTCATAATGGAAATCAAACGGCCGAATTTAATCAGAACGTGGCAGTGGATAATACTGCCTTTGCAATTATTTGGAAGTCGTTCATAATCCTAGGTAGGGTTAACAGCGAAGATTGTGATGTGTTCTTTGTACTTAGTGAAGATTCACACAATTGTACAAATTGTTATGAAATAAACTGATATTACATGAAAAAAATCAAATGATGCTGGTCCAAAATACTCAGAAACAGGCATTACACCGATAATTACTTCGAAGGTAATAAAGAGAATATATAACAGATTTGTTTGTTACTCGAGAGACCTGGGTAGGCTTAGCAATTAAATTTTACGTATTGATTGACATATAATTGAGGACTTGATTTATCACTGTCAAGCTAAGCATCATCTTTCTCAATATGAATAACGAGTAACTACAAAGTAGCGTGCATTGGTTCCATCTATATCTATATATAACTTCTTCGTAGATGGCCATAACAACCCGTTACTAAACTGCGGGCTCACTAATCAGCAGAGATCTCCAAGCGCCATCGGCAATTTATGATATCGTGTCTATATACGTATGCCGACATTTGGTCCTTCCCTCAGAATTTCGCTCATCCTCTTCGTCCTCCACCTTCAATTCTCGCATTGAACATCATTCTGGCTGAAACTAATTCGTCCATTCTAAGGAAAAGACCCAGGCAGAGGAATTGCGCAGTGATAATCCGCTTAACCACATCGATGTCAGTAAAAAGCTCATTTAACTCTCTGACTCGAAAGTTGTCTCCAATGCCCAAAGGTCCGAAACTCTTATGAAGTATATTCCCATCGAACACTCCAAGAGCGGCTACATCTGACTGCGTATGACCCAGGCCATAGGTTGCTGCGCTCGTAGTAACACCCATTTCCAAGAGATATTCTTCGCTTGATCTTCTGGTTGATAGAAGTATTGCTGTTAATGTCAACTCCAAGATAAATAAACCTTTTGACTTTGTCGTAAGTAAAGGTGCCAAATGTTATGGTTGTTCTACGACGCTGCGATTGTTCACATGTTGAGAGCATATACGAGTACTTCGTTTTACCCTCATTTACAGGCTAACCCACTTTTGTCGATATTCTGTTTATAGCCGCAAAAGTCCGAGCTGCATCACGCCCTGTCCTGCTATGATAATAATATCATCTGCGTAATGGAGGATCCGTACGTGCTTTTGAAGGCTATGCCAGTTCGATGAACACCAGACTCTGCTGAAGCCTCATAAAATATCGAATTAAGAGATTTGATCCTCCCTTGATCCTTGGATCTTTGGGAAAAACTCAACATCAATCCGAAAGCCGAATAAATTTTGCAGTGATTCCAAACTCAGACATAGCCGTGCAGACTTCCCCCATTACTGGGCTATCAAATTCAGAAAAGAATAAAAAAAGGAGGCAGGTGCTGATTTGAAATGCAAGAGTCTTCGACAGAATTTAGCGCAGTGTGAATATCTCAAGCCACACTGGTAAGGCCCAATCAGTAGTTCTACAATTGTCTTCAATCTTTCATAACCCACGCTTGATCTTTCATTTTATTGGGATAAGACGTATTCCCTTCTAGTTGGCGCAAATAGAGGGGTTGCCTTTCTAATTCTAATTATCGGGCATGTTTTCTTCTACACAAATTTCGTTAGGAGTTGCCGCATTCACCCTATGAACTCCTCGCTGCCCGCTTCGAGCAACCATTTACGCAGGTTATCTCCGCCGGCCGTTAAGTTATTCTTCAATCGCTTTAAGGCGTTATTCACTTTCTCATGGCTAGGTCCTACCCATCCCAGAGTAGAGCTGCATATTTCTTCTATCCCAATCATTGCGTTAAAATCCCTGAGAATAATTTTAATAGGTATGGGGTTAAGGAGTCGTACGTATTCTCGAGTATCGCATAGTCATTTTCTATAGCTTGTTCCTTCTACTCTTCCAACGCAGCCGTTCGTTTACAGTAGAATACGATAGTAAATTCCTCGGACATCTAGCGATACAAATCCGTATCCAAATTAGTGATTTTCCAATCCTATTTCCAGGATGGCGGTATTGTCACCTTTACATTATTGGGGTGTTGTTGAGTTTCCGAGTAAGACCTTTAAGTGGTCCGCAAGTAAATTCAAAGTTTGAGAAGTCAATAAAACACCGAACTCTGAGTGAAGGCAACAACTGTATCTTTCCGACTGTAAGTACAGTAAAGCACAACAACACGAAGATATCATTGCAAGATGTAACTGAAAAACTATCCTGGAGCTCGCACTGCCCCTCTCGCGCCTCCCGTGAGGAATCCCACCGCAACGCACAAAGTACAATGAATACGCAGATTGATAATAATATTTGTTCCCAAACGCAATCTCGTATACGTGAGCGAAGACCAAAAGCGGCCATACAGACTGGTGTGGACCGCTACGTACAAGTTAAGCGTAAGTCAAGCCCTCAGCAGGCAAATATAAAAGTTGCAAAATTTAGGAAGCCGAATGAATCGACCCATGAAAATCACATCACACCTTTATCCCAAAATCGATTTGCACTACTCACAAATATCGATGGTACAAATAATGAAAGACTCCAAAAGCCACCAAAACCACCACTAATTTATATGCGAGAACGTAACTCCAACACTCTGCTAAAATAGTCTCTAGTCTCCTAGTCTCTGCAATCGGCCCCACCAATTTCCATGTAATTCCAATAACCAAGTGAAACCAAAGTTCAAATTTACCACGAAAATAATTACCGTAAAATTGTGGAATACCTCGATAAAAACAAAAGGCAACTTAGCAACTTAAAAGTAGTAAAGGCTTGTCGGTAATTTTGAGGGGCATTGAATCTTGTGTCGAAATCAATGAAATCCAGGAAGCACTATACTACTAGCACTATGTACAATATACGAGTACACAACAAAAATAAGATTCCACAATCCCTTTTCCGCGTTGAACTACAACCAGTCAACACGAAAGTCAAGAAAGGTAAAAGACTTCCTATTTATAACCTTCGCTATCTTCTGCATAGAAAGATAACAGTTGACGAACTTAAAAACGTTTTGCTCCAGTTCAACGCCAGAATTGCCAAGAATTTGGTCACACCAAAACACGCTGCACACTTCCCACTGTGTGTGTTATTTGTGGTGAACTGCTTTCATCTCAACACTGCCCGAAGTCAAAAGAACACACAAATGTTAGGAATTGCAGCAATTGCGGAGAAATTCATACAGCCAACTTTCGAGGCTGCATTGTCTATATAAACACCGAACAAAAACTCATGCCACAGCAGAGACAAATTAAAAGAGTAACTCCTACAAAAATCAGTGCTATTCCCATAAGCGATCCGGAACCGCGGGTAAACTCCTATGCTAATACACTCAAAGGAAATCCTCCCCTGAACAATTCAAATGAGCACAACCAATCGTTAGAAAAATCATTGCAAGCATTCATGGCATCGATGACACAAATCATGTGCTCAGTGCAAAATATGATGCAAAAAATGATGCGGAACCAAAACATGAGACTACAATCTCTATTGTCAAAACCTCAAACACCATAAAAATCGCACATGGAACGCTGACGGTGTAACCCACCACAAGTGTGAGCTCAAACATTTTCTAAATTCAAACTCTATTGACTTTATGCTACTTTCGGAAACCCATCTGATACGTGGATGTACCATCTATGATACCAAACACCCTAGTGGCAAAGCTCGTGGTGGCACAGCCATTTCAATTAAAAATAGAATAAAGCGAAATTTCAGCAGTGATTATATTCAAGCAACAAGAATTATACTCGAAGGATGTGTAAGTGGACCAATAATATCAGGAATCCACTGCCCAGCCAAACACAATATAGAGGAAGAGCCAAAATAAGCCCCTTTTTTGGTACTCTCGCTAATAAATTTATCGCCGTTGTAGATTTCAATGACAAACAGAAGCATTGGGGCTCTCGCCTGGTAACTCCAAAGAGTAGAAGGCTATTTTCAACGATAACTGAACTAAGGCTGGACGTTTTATCTTGTGGCGAGCCCACATAATGACCTACCGATAAAGGTGAGATACCAGACCTTATAGACTTCGGAGTCGCCAAAGATTCACACAACATTCACTCCTACGTACAATCATCGCTAGATCTACACTCGGATCATACTCCGACAATATTAATACTCAAACCCCAAACATTGTCGAAAAGAGACTACAAAAAGACCCTAGTTTCCAAACAAACGGTTTGGTTGAAAGTTAAAATGTGCATCAGCTCGCATCTCAATCTGCCTGTATCCCTGAAAACGGACCAAGAAGTAAATGCAGCTGTGTATGCATTCACAGAATTGTTATCCCCAGCGGCGAAGGTAACTACCCCGCCCTATAAACCTGTTACTGGGCAAGAATGTACTCCGAAAGGTATACAAACAGCTTTATTAGGAAAACGATCAATCAGACACGAATGGCAAAAGCCGAGATCCCCAGTACTAAAAAGGCAATTACAACTTTGCACCAAAAAACTTCAGAAGCTTCTGAAGGAAAAGAGGGAAGAGACTTCCAGCAATATATTGAAAATCTAACTCCCACAACAGCAACTAGTTATTCAATCTGACGAGCAGCAAAAAACTTTCGAAGACCCATAATTGCTGAGTCACCCATCCGACTCCGAAATGGCTACTGAACAAAAAGCAATGCCGAAAAAGGAGAGGTTTCGCAACTCATTTTGAGCAAGTGTTTACTCCAAACCTTGCTATTCATGATTCCAAATTGCCTCACGACAGTGATAACCCAAATATGCCAGGAATAGCGATAAAAAAAAGAATTGGTGGACGCTATTAACGAATTAGTTGTAAACAAAGCTCTAGGGTGTGACTTAATAACAGGACGGATGATAAAGGAATCTCCAATAGTAGCCATAGACAGGGTAAGACGCACTGGGTCATTCTGGTTTCAGCGAAAAGCACGGCACGGTTGAACAAGTTCACCGTATGTTAAGCACCATCCAAAAACTTACGAACGTAAGGAATATTTTTCTACTGTGTTCCTCGACATTACCGAAGCATTCGACAAAGTTTGGCATACAGGAAGGACTTTTACTAAAGGTCCCGTGTAGAAAATCCTCCCGTGTCGAAAATTTGTTATTAAGCATAAAAGTTTCATCTCAGCGGAATACCCAATTCAAGCAGGAGTTCCCCAAGGCAGTGTTTTGGGCCCTCTGCTCTACACACTATATACTACTTATATGCCAACCAATGAAACAACCGTCACCTCAACATTTGCCGATGACACTGCAATTTTATGTTCCCATTCGGACCCAAAGATAGCACACAAGCTGCTCCAAGAACACTTGAATACTCCGCAGCACTGGATGGATTGTTGGAGAATCAAATTTGAAAAAACTTGCGCCCCAGTACAGATAAACTTGAAGCCTATCTCTCAGTGCTCCTATACAAAATCTTTAGGAATGCACCTTGATCGCCGATTAGCATGGTCGAAACACATCAACACTAAAAACATGCAGATAAAATTCAAAATTATTGATCTAAACTGCCTTCTTAATAGGCAATCCAGACTCAAACTAGATTACAAGGTCCATAATAAATCCTATTTGGTCTTACGGTATCCAAATCTGGTAGGAAAAGAAAAGAGGAATAATTAGGATAAATGAGTTATCAACTTAATAGTACTTCTAGGAAATAACAATAATTGTCAAACAAAGAAATATTTGGCGATATTGAATTTCGTACTTTTTGGAGCGGGAAGTTAAAATTCAAATGAACGATAACGTTAAATTTTGATTTTCTAGGAAGCAATCGGTGTGGTTATAATTAATTGTGGACGTATAATTGGGTTTGCTGATGATTTGCTTGCAAAAAATTGAGGCCGAACTATTATTCCTTGCATGAATTGTAAGTGTCCATTCTGAACACTTATGCTACAAAGAGACTGGCATAGAAATGGAGAGAGCAAGCTAGTTTTTTATGCGAAGCGCCCTCTCATCCGAGGAGCTTGGAGATCTCTGATGATTAGCGAGCCTGCAGTTTAGTGACGGGTTGTAATGGCCACGAAGAAGATATATATATATATATATATATATATATATATATATATATATATATATATATATATATATATATATATAGATATAATTGGAACCGGTTCATTACATTAATCGCTCTACTGTGTAGTCACTCGTTATTCATATTTGGAATTCTAAATGATGCTTAGCTCTACAGTGATAAATCAAGTTTTCAATTTGCAACCAACACGTAAAATTTAATTGTTAAACCTTCCCAGATATCGCGAGCAAAAAACAAATCTGTTATATATTCTCTTTATTACCTTAGAAGTAGTTACCAGTGTAATGCCTGTTTCTGAGTATTTTGGGCCAGCATCACGATGATTTTTTTCATGTAATATCAGTTTATTTCATAACAATTTGTACAATTGTGTGAATCTTCACTAAGTACAAAGAACACATCACAATCTTCGCTGTTAACCCTACCTAGGATTATGAACGACTTCCAAATAATTGCAAAGGCAGTATTATCCACTGCCACGTTCTGATTAAATTCGGCCGTTTGATTTCCATTATGAGTGCAAAGCCAGCTGAGATCATCCCGAACCACCACACCAGCCAGACAGATCGGAAGAAACGTGTTGATAGTGGTGCTGGTTCTTCATATACAGTAATCATGTGAACGTATTTCAACTTCAGTGCATCAGCGAAGGCCACTTTCTCCCAGTACTCAATTAATCCTGACTGGCTTGCAAACATAATGAATAGTTGTAGTGGCCTAACAAGGTGAGTGTCTTTTCGCATGGGAAATGCGTGGTAGTAAGGACCCATGCAAATCTCTGACAACCTAAATAAAGGTTGCCGCAGGTGGCGTTGTTGCATGTTGATAAATCTCCAACGATCTGATTGAACTGTATAGCCAAAGCTGATATTCAAAGCAGTGCGATGTGAATCTATAACATGTCTGTCTGCGATATGAAGAAGTTCTAAAAATGGCTTTGGATACTGGTGAGGTCGGGTTTTAAAATTTTCATAATCAAACTGAGACACCATAATGCGAAGTTTCGCAGATATTACATCGGCAACTGTATTTATCTGTGTTTCCGTAGGGGATGTGGTGAGGAAACTCGCCATCTTCGATACGTACATATTGGAATTAATGAACCCCAACACAAACAGAGCCAAGAAAATACAACGTATGCGTATTGTTGGGGAGCGTAGAATTGATGTGGGCGCAATGCATAGAAGTGAGCATATAGCTTGCAAGAACGCGGAGCTGATACTTCCAGAATGCCCCAAAGAACACACCCAGAGAACCACAGATATATAAATAATAGAGAATAAAAGGAGAAACCAAGTGGACGATTGCAATGTGTTCTGTAGGTAGAGATGATTGAGAGAGCGTTTTGGTAAGGGCACCATAACACAATAATCATTTATTCCGATCGGATAACTCTGCCCAATGTCGTCATCAGTTATAAATGAGTAGGAGTTAATGCTAATATCGAGTAGTTTTCTTTGTATACTTGAAATAATATAGTCGTAATTCACTGGCTCCAATGTTAAACTGGTGAATGCAGTAGAGTTCAAAGTAGCGTTTATGGCTTTTATGAATGCCATGAAAAGTTTCCCTGATGACCCACTTATTGATGCTTCATCCGAGTGATATTTATCTTTACGTGCCAGTTGGAAAACACGCGGCAGGTCATGTTGTATGGGAGTATCCAGAAAGTAACCTTGAAAGTTCTTGGAATAATCGCGGAAAAAGTCCTCCACTTGCCAATGATCACTTTTATTGATCAGTTTCGGTATAGGATATGGATTCAGCATATATATGTTGTTTCGCATTGTAAGTAAAGCGGAATTAAGAAACTGACATTTCCAAACCCAATGGAGAGTTGAGCGAATACTATTAAATGGGGCGAATAACTCGCCTGTGCCAATTACTGGATATAGTATGAATAAGGTTTTTACAAATCTAACACCTCTTAGACTATCTGCTGCAAATTGCATGATGGGATCATTTCGATCAGTTGTTAATATCACACACAAGGATGGTGTGCCCAGATATCCATCCATCGGATACGAGTTTATTCCCCTTCTCAAAATAATTTTAGGCACGGTCGAAAAATCGCGTCGGAAAGCGTCAAAGAAGACTGATGCTGTGTCGGAGTTATATATCAACCGCTCCGTTATGTAAATCACGAAATTCCGGAAAACATACGCATTGTTTAGATTGCGTATCACGTCCATCACGAATGAGTTGTTCACGATCTGCAGACTGGTGTTACTTTGGAGAGGTTCGCGCGTTACAGATGAGAGCAACAAGAGTGCTGCGTTGCCGTGCAGTGTCATACTGTGGCTCGAAGTAGACTGGCCGTTTTTGGACTTGGGCGATTGTGGTAGCACTGCTGTGAACTCACCCATTTTTAAGTTTCTCCTTTGTGTTTCCACTCCAGTCGGAATGTTGTTTAATTTTTGCTATTTGCTCTACAAAGCAACGCAATTGTTTACTGCAGATGACAGATATTCTTGCATTCCGTTTGCAGTTCAATTATAACATAGTAATGACTTCACTAGTCAGGAGCAGGCGCATTTACGAGTACACGGAAAAGCAGTGTAATGTTAAACGAAGCAAAGGTTATACTTATTTTATAATTACCATAGAAGTGGAACATTTATCAAATTGCTAATAAAAATACATCAGTTTATTGAATAGGTTGTGGCAAATCAGTCAGCTTATATATCCAGCGTGGATGGCGAGAAAAATGGTTTCCCATTTTTGCTCTTCGTCCTTGATAATGTGGCCGTGGTTTAAAATGGCACTGAAAATTGGCTGTCATGTTTCTATTTACCAAGTTGTGTTTTGACAAATAGTTTATGGACACGCAATTTCTATCTCGCGTGAATTCTGAATTGAAGCGGTTTTTACTGCCACTGAAGTTCAAACGACTGATGGTGACAAACGTCCGGTTCCGCTGTAGAAGCCTGACATCTACAAATTGCACACTCAAGTTTTTGCTAAATAGTTCATATTTACTTCAAGTATGTTAATATACAAAAAATAATTAAAATGATAGCACTAGCTCGGGGCCATCAGCTGATTGTTACAATAAATTAATAACAATGGTTACAATTGTTAGGTCAATACATCGAGAGTTAGGAAAAATAGTTCATATTAAATTAAATGAGATAAGTTGCATAAAGCAACAAGATTTACGACTTTTATTTAACAAAGTTATATCATTTGGATGTTTTGATGGAACAGCTGTGCCAAAACTCCTTTGCCTTGAATAGGTAAATTCAGGGCAGATGTCTAAGAGATGTTTAACTGATGTGCTAGGAGACTTGCAGAAACTGCACGCCGACTCTCACGACTTAAGCATGTGACCGTGAGTGATCTACGTATGCCCCAAACGGAGCCTTGTGAACTTGAAAATTTCTGTATTCTTAGAACCAGTAAGAAAAATGGGTTTAACCTTGGTAGGATTAATAGTCGAGTACGTAATTGTTCGACTTCAATAGGGACTTGTTTAGTAGGTACTGTTACGTTACAAGACGTTTCAAGTCAACTTTCTCATGAGCGTCAAAATACAAAACAGGTGCATTGTGGACACTTTTTGCAACAGAGTCAGCGACTTCATTGCCACAATGGCCTGGTATCCACATCAATTTAATGTTATTTTCTTGTTTTATGAGCAAATCTCGAACGTAGGTTACTAAAAGGCTCTCGTTTCTGAAGTTTTGTAAGGCATCGATCAGTATAAATACAGAAATTACTTTTGTTTATGGAGGCTATAACAGCAGATTGGTAGATGGCACATATTTCACTGGTGAAGGTGGAGCAAAGACTATACAACTGCCCTTTTTTCAAACCACTTGGTCTTCCAACACTACCGCGAATGATGTTGAAGAGTTATTTTTGTCAGCTTTCAGTGAACGGCTAAGCTGCCGTTTATACTCCAGAAGAAATTGTTGATAAAGTTGTGGGCAAGTATTTTGCTTCTGATAACCCTGAAAACAATTTACAAATGTCGAATCCGATAGAAGCCAAGGTGGATATTTAGAATAAGCTTTCCGAAAAGGTTTAACTGGGAGATTCATTTCCTTGGCCAGGATCAACACACGATATAACGCAGAGTGCCTCTTTGGAAGACATTTTCTGTTTGCAGCATTAAAGATTTTTTTATACAGACCCTAATTATTGCAACATAAGGACTTGTGAATAAGACTAGCAGTTATGGAATCCACCCGCTCAATAAGGCCAAGAAGTCCAGATTCAGTGAGAATATTGTAAACAGGAGTGATGGGGAAGGCACGTAAGCTTTTCCGAAGGGCAGTATGATACGGAGCACAAAGACGATTTAAGTTGCTTTTGGCACAGGTTCCACAAATTGGCAGCGCGTAATCGATCAGAGATGAAAATAAAGTTTTAACAATATAACCAAGTGTAGAAGTAAAGGGTGTCCCAACAAGAGCGCAATTTTTAAATTGACTGATGCAGCAATTGAATTGTTTCTCTGGTTGTATGACATGTGGCGCCGTCTTGTTGGAACCACATGCCCTCCACATTCATTTCTTCAATTCGAGGCAAGAAAAAACTGGTTATCATTTCACGATACCGAACACCATTGATTGTTTGCGCTTGACCTGCCTCATTTTCATAAAAAAAGGTCCAATGATTCCTCCAGCCCAAAAACCACACCACACAGTGACACGTTGAGGATGCATTTGCTTCTCGTGAATCACTCGAGGATTTTCCTCACCCCAAATGCGACAATTCTGCCTATTGACGAAGCCATCAAGATGGAAATGGGCCTCGTCACTGAAGATGATTTTAGCGGCAAAATCAGCATTTTCATGTTGTCTCTCCAATACCCAATTAACGAACTCCCTTCGCTGTCCATGGTATATTTTTACTAACCTCGTACCTTCTACTAGCAAACAATAACAATTGTTCAAATGTCAAACAATGACACTTCGAATGTTGCCAGATTTAAAAATTGCGTTCTTGTTGTGACACCCTTTATATACAAATGATTTCTTTGATGAAAAGTATTTTACAATATTAAGGCGTTTAACCAACTTATTTCCAATGTAATGGCAATGAAATGAAAAAATATGCAGGATATTGCATTTCTCATACGCAATAATCACTCCTGGTTGAAGCCGCCATACAGAAATGTTATCATTTTTTGTATGTCAGACGTGAAGCCAAATCGTGGACATCGGAATCGCAGTAAAATCGTAAAGAGTTCGCTTTGAATCGTTGGCCCTGTGTGCATACGGTCGTTGAGAGCTAAACCTGTTGACGTCTTCGCTGAGGCATCAAACACGACTCTTAACTTCGTGGTGCTGCTTTCTGGCCGCTTGCTGCAATGATGCAGGATGGAATAGCGTGATGTGAAGACGGAAATTATTCCAGGTATTTTCCGCACAGACAATACTACTTACGAACCACCAGCATCAATATAGAACGACTCCTCCTACTATGAATAAGCAAAGGGATACACACACCTTAGTAAGGAGACCTACTAACAAAATATACAGAAGAATTGGTTATACCAGTTGCAATGATTGGATAAGCCAATTAATTGTAATAAGGAAAAGTAATTGCAACAATTAGAAAATGTTCCAACAAACACAACGCACCGAAGAAGAGAATACACTTCGGCACAAGTCTTACAACAAAACTTCTTCGTACTCCAGAGGTGATTACGTGACAGGCAACGCTCGGCAAAGATTCAAGCCGATCTAGTACACTAACAACAACATTACGAATAAACGATACGAACCGCAGGAACAACAACAACAATACAACGACAGAAGCTAACACGCAACGCATCCACAGCAGAGCGCAACCGCATGCGCCGTCAGTGCGGACATAGCATAAAGAAGAAATCAGAATGCTAATGATTGGACGCTGTAGTAGTGTGAAAGTTTGCTAGGCGTGCAACAACAACAATTGTAAAGCGGCAACAACAACACAACGGCCGCTAGCAATTATTTCGGGCTGCGCTGACTGCAGACACCAACACTTCGGGTCGATAGGAACCATGCAGCCAGGTGTTGCTTGGAGTAATTGCTAGCCGCTGGATGAGCCATTCGGTTACTAAATTGACCTCTGAGCCGGAATATGGCTCTGAACTCATTAGATTGTCCGTTGCTTGCCGTGATGGTTACTCTGGCTGTTGGTAACAAAACATGGCCTTGGGCTGACGACAATGTGTTGGCTGCTGCTGATGTAACTGATGAACTGGCCGCTTTGGGTTCTAAGGTCTGTTTTGTTGATGTTTGGATTGGTTCCCAACTGCAGCAGTGAATTGTGTTCTCTGTTACATTCCGCGTGCGGCGCATGTTTTTGACGTGTGGTTGCCCTTAACACAATTAACGCATAGTTGTTGCCTTTGAGCCCAGTTTAGTGTAACTACTGCTGATAATTGTAGAAATAACTTACAATAACACAGCGGAGGGTTTGTTCCTTGACAAAAGTTGCATTTCGTAGTCGCAGTTGTAACTGTTGACACTACCCTTGGAGAGTGTGGTCTTTCTCGTCCACCGAGAGTTTCCAGATATTGGAAGCGATGCTCGAGGAACTGCAGAAAGTCTTCTAACGTTTGAATCTGCTTAACGTTTGACTGCTCGTACAGTAAGTGACTCTGGCGGTCTAACTTCTTCAGGAGGATGTGCAGCAATATTGGGCCCCACGAGGATTGTTGATGGCCAAGATGCTTTCTCTTACAACATCATGGAGGTTTTTATTGCTGCTGAGGATGTGTTTTCAGGTGATAGGCTTGACTGCCCTATGATTTGTTGGAGTAGTGAGGAGACTATCACTCGTTTACTGTGGTACCGGTCTTGGAGGAGGTTCCACGCTGTCTCATAATTCTCCTGGGTCAATGGTAGATGCCTGATTAGGAAGAGATGAGAATAAATTTTGGATCTTTATTCTGTATTAGTGAAAGTTCTGGGAAATCAGTTAATATTAAATAATCTGTTTTTTTCTTTTGGATGTTGGAGTCTCACAAAGCAATCCAAAGCGATTTGTCTCAACACCGCACTATGGCCGAAATCGCGATTTTAGCGGCAAAAAATACTTCCCGACAAGCTAGCTTCACCAAATTTGGTGTGTAGACTTCTAATGATAAAAATCGATTTGAGAAAAAATGGGTGGGCCACGCCCCCTTTTTTCAAAGTAATGGCAAATAGTACTTCCTGGCAAGCTAGCTTCACCAAAATGGTTATACGGACTTCTACTGACAAAAAGTGCGACTTGAGAAAAATGGGCGGGCCACGCCCCCTTTATCCAAAGTAATGGCAAATAGTACTTCCTGGCAAGCTAGCTTCACCAAAATGGTTATACGGACTTCTAATGAAAAAAAAAATCGATTTGAGAAAAAATGGGTGGGCCACGCCCCCTTTTTTCAAAGTAGTGGCAACACGTACTTCCTGGCAAGCTAGCTTCACCAAAATTGTTATACGGACTTCTAATGACAAAAAGTGCGACTTGAGAAAAATGGGCGGGCCACGCCCCCTTTATCCAAAGTAATGGCAAATAGTACTTCCTGGCAAGCTAGCTTCACCAAAATGGTTATACGGACTTCTAATGATAAAAAAACCGATTTGAGAAAAAATGGGTGGGCCACGCCCCCTTTATCCAAAGTAATGGCAAATCGTACTTCCTGGCAAGCTAGCTTCACCAAAATGGTTATACGGACTTCTACTGACAAAAAAGCAACTTGAGAAAAAAATGAGCGGCCCACGCCCCCTTTTTCCTATACCCAAAACCCAAATTGTCGGCAAAAATACTCACCAAAAAGCTAGCTTCATCAAATTTTGTATACGGACTTCTACTGACAAAAAAAAACTTGAGAAAAAATGGGCGGTCGACGCCCACTATTAAAAAAATATTGAATGCTACCAAGAAATTCATTTATTTTTTAATTCATAAATTTATAATTTTAAAGAAGTTGTAAATGCTTATGGATTAATCTGAAAATAACAAAATAATGGATACATATTCTCAAAAGATATAGGGCTTTAATCATGGTCTGTTCCTTCGTTTCAGTGAATAATTATTTAACGACTCTAAGCTAACATCAGAATCAGAACTATAATTGCAGCTGGAGGCTTCTTGAGATGTTAAAGGTAATAACAGTTCTGGTGGTAATTCAGGCATTTTAAAAAGATCAATGACTTCTCGAGGAAACGGAAGTTTTTTTGAACTATTTGTACGTTCTTGCACACAGAAACTAGAAATATATGGGTCAGAGCTATCCATAGCTCTATGATACATGTCAAGTATGTTGTGCACTCTTGAATCCTTTCGAGCGTGACCAGTTCGATCTTTTTTATAATATTTGTTTCGCGCCTCAGATGCATTTTCTGCAAGGCAACCTACGGGTACTACTGAAGCCTCAATTATTTGTGACGAATGCACTAATATTTTGTGTATTGTGGCAGACATCGAGTACCATTCGTAGTTTTGGAAAAATATTTCACCGGTTTTAATGCAATGAGCAATTCAGAGGAGAGAGCAATTAAGAGTATGTGTATATGTTTCAAAAAATCAATATTTATACCAGTAATAGATGCTAAAAGGTCCATGCGAGAAAATGCTCTTCTAGCTGTGTTGCCATCGTTGGTGTTGCCGCTGCCAATTGCTTTCGGCTTATCGACATGAAGCCCCATTTGAAGCAAAAACGCTTTTTGAATTTTTTGTTTATTTTCTGCCATGATTCTCTTCTCTTCTGTTCCACGAACTTGCCATTTTTTCAAATCTAGCTTGTATGAAAGTTTTAAAACAAACTCGAGACTACGAATCCACGCATGCAAAGGGCTTATTCCATATTTCAAAGCGTCGGCCTTCGCTTCAAAAATAGGAGAATCAAAGTTTCTTATAGTTCGAAATTGCTTTGGACCGGCATGACAGATGGGGCATTGCTGTGCACTTTTAGTTTCTGTCAACACATTTAAGACTTTCCCATCTATTATTGTCATATATAAATTATATTTTACTTAAATTTTTTTCCCATTACTTAGTGTGTATTGTAGTGGTTCCAACTTCTTAATCTGTTTATTTATGTTGTGGTTTTCAGTTAAAATGTGCTCTTTTGTTTCTTTAACAAACTCCACTTTTGAAGGTCTACAAAAGCGTACTGACTGAGGTGTACGGTTTACCCAAATATTATCACCTGCTGATGAAATTATTTTTATTGGAATGACTGATGTCACAAAAAGGGACTGATCGAAACTTTCCGAAGTATTTTCCACAAATTTTTGTTTGAACAAGCTGTGACCGGTAGAACCATCAAACCCGTAGCTCAAAATTAGGATCGATTCTTCAACATCCATTGTACACAATACTTCATCTTGATATGCAAGAATTCTTTTAGCTGTGTGGTCTACCAAAATTTGCAACGATACTTCGACAGAGCTTTCATTCGCTTTGATTTCATCCGGTCTACATTTCAATTTGCTTTTATAAACTTTATCATAAGTCGGATAAATACTACTATTGTGTTTTATGTTTAATTGACGCATATTTAAGTACTGCTTTTTAGTTAATCCGTTTTCTAACAAAAACATTAGAGCTTCATCAGGTGATACTGGCGTAACTTCTTTATGGCTAGTATTAAGAACTTCTCGAATTTTGGATGGCCGATTTGGAGATATAGCAACTTGTTGTAGGACAAATTTCAAATCCGTTGCGTGGGATTTTTTGGCAGATATAGAGGCAGCATGAACTAATAATTGCGCATTGTCTCCTTGCTGGGAAGCTAATTCGGAAGCTAATCTCCTTTTATTTCTTTCGCAGCTATCATCATAAGTCATTTTTGGTCGCCAGATAGCATTAATATTTTTCGGTAGAACAAAAATCGTTTCTCGACCCAACCATTCCTTATTATATTTTCTAAATGCTTCCTCATTTCTGGATTGTTTATCCCATTTTAATTTAATAAAATTAGATAAATTGCGACCTTTAGTACATATTAATTTACTTAATTCACTGTCAATTTCGTATGGAATCTTTCCTTTTATGTAATTCGAAACATTCCTGTTGTTTCTCAACCAAAACTCAAATATTTCAGAATTTTTGAACCTGAGTGTTTCTACAAAAATATTAAAAATTCGTTCATTAGCAGTCAAATGACATAAAACTTGAGTTTTCTACAAACAATCACATGTAAATAGTTCCAATGACACTTCATAATATTGTTAGTTTTACTCCACGAAAAACAATAAAACTCTTCAAAATTTCACAAAAAAATACACACAAAAAAACACCAAAATAAGTACGAAATACAAACATTTAGCAAACTATATTTGTATATAGTAAAAATACTCACCTCGAGTATTACAACTCATATTTACAAAGTTTTTTTACAAGAATATATTATTAAAAAAACAGTTTTTAATTTTATACAAATTTTGCTGCTTCACTTGTATTAACACGTACTAAAAAATATGTAAACACTAAACACGCTGTTTGTACATAAACAGGGCTGCCAACAGTAAACATTTTTTTTAGTTTTTTCTTATCAATATGTTGGGTATTGAACACAATCAAAAAAATTGTAAAAATTTAAAGTTGAAAAATTGACTTGTTGCCGCTAAAATCTCAATTTCGGCCATAGTGCACCGTTGGCCCCGAGGGGCATGGTATTGGCGGAGGAAAAGAAATGAACGGAATAAAATTTGTAAATTGAAAAGAAGAGAGGAGAGAAAATGAACACAGTGTACACGTATGACGTAGGATCGCGCGCGGTAGTTGTTAATAACAGATGACAGCGGAAAAACAAAAACGGTTAAGAAATGAAAGACTACAGCTTCCCACAATGAGTGACCGTTGAAGACTCCTTTAAATCATATAACATTATTTTATTTCATAAAAATTTGTACAATTGTGTGAATCTTCACTAAGTACAAAGAACTTATCACAATCTTCGCTGTTAACCCTACCTAGGATTGTGAACGACTTCCAAATAATTGCAAAGGCAGTATTATCCACTGCCACGCTCTGATTACATTCGGCCATTTGATTTCCAATATGAATGCAAAGCCAGCTGAGATCATCCCGAACCACCACACAAGCCAGACAGATCGGAAGAAACGTGTTGATAGTGGTGCTGGTTCTTCATATACAGTAATCATGTGAACGTATTTCAACTTCAGTGCATCAGCGAAGGCCACTTTCTCCCAGTACTCAATTAATCCTGACTGGCTTGCGTACATGATGAATATTTTTAGTGGATTAACAAGATGGGTGTCTTTTCGCATGGGAAATGCGTGGTAGTAAGGACCCATGCACATCTCTGACAACCTGAATAAAGGTTGCCGTAGGTGGCGCTGTTGAATGTTGAGAAATCTCCAACGATCTGACTGAACTGTATAGCCAAAGCTGATATTCAAAGCGGTACGATATGAATCTATAACATGTTTGTCTGCGATATGAAGAAGTTCAATAAATGGCTTTGGATATTGGTGAGGTCGGGTTTTAAAATTTTCATATTCAAATTGTGTCACCATAATGCGAAGTTTCGCTGATATTGCATCGGCAACTGTATTTATCTGTGTTTCCGTAGGGGATGTGGTGAGGAAACTCGCCATCTTCGATACGTACATATTGGAATTAATGAACCCCAACACAAACAGAGCCAAGAAAATATAACGTATGCGTATTGTTGGGGAGCGTAGAATTGATGTAGGCGCAATGTATAGAAGTGAGCATATAGCTTGCAAGAACGCGGAGCTGATACTTCTAGGGTGCTCGGAAGAACACACCCAGAGAACCACAGATATGTAAATAATAGAGAATAAGAGAAGAATCCAAGTAGACGATTGCAATGTGTTCTGTAGGAAGAGGTGATCGGGAGAGCGATTTAGAAAGGGCACCATAACACAATAATCATTAATTCCGATTGGATAGCTTTGCCCAATATGGTCCTCAGTTATAACTGAGAAGGAGTTCATGCTAATATCGAGTAGTTGACTTTGTATACGTGAAACAATATAACCGAAATTGACTGGTAATAATCGAACATTGGCGAATGCAGTAGAGTTCAAAGTAGCGTTTATGGCTTTTATGAATGCCATGAAAAGTTTCCCTGATGACCCACTTATTGATGCTTCATCCGAATGATATTTATCTTTACGTGCCAGTTGGAAAACACGCGGCAGGTCATGTTGTATGGGAGTATCCAGAAAGAAACCTTGAAAGTTCTTGGAATAATCGCGGAAAAAGTCCTCCACTTGCCAATGATCACTCTTATTGATGAGTGTCGGTATAGGATAAGGATTTAGCATATATATGTTGTTTCGTATCGTGAGTATAGCGGCATTGAGAAACTGACGCTTCCAAATCCAATCGAGAGTTCGATGAATACTACCTTGAAATTTTATAACATTGTAAAATGAGTGGAATAACTCGCCTGTGCCAATTACTGGATACAGTATGAATAAGGTTTTTACAAATCTAACACCTCTTAGACTATCTGCTGCAAATTGCATGATGGGATCATTTCGATCAGTTGTTAATATCACACACAAGGATGGTGTGCCCAGATATCCATCCATCGGATACGAGTTTATTCCCTTTCTCAAAATAATTTTAGGCACGGTCGAAAAATCGCGTCGGAAAGCGTCAAAGAAGACTGATGCTGTGTCGGAGTTATATATCAACCGCTCCGTTATGTAAATCACGAAATTCCGGAAAGCATACGCATTGTTTAGATTGCGTATCACGTCCATCACGAATGAGTTGTTCACGATCTGCAGACTGGTGTTACTTTGGAGAGGTTCGCGCGTTACAGATGAGAGCAACAAGAGTGCTGCGTTGCCGTGCAGTGTCATACTGTGGCTCGAAGTAGACTGGCCGTTTTTTGGACTTGGGCGATTGTGGTAGCACTGCTGTGAACGAACCGATTTTTAAGTTTCTCTTTTGTGTTTCCACTCCAGTCGGAATGTTGTTTAATTTTTGCTATTTGCTCTACAAAGCAACGCAATTGTTTACTGCAGATGACAGATATTCTTGCATTCCGTTTCCAGTTCAATTAAAACGTAGTAATGACTACACTAATCAGGCGCTGGCGTATTTACGAGTACATGGAAAGAGCAGTGTAATGTTTAACGAAACAAGGCTTATACTTATTGTATTATTACCATAGAAGTGGAACATTTATCAAATTGCTAATAAAAATACTTCAATTTATCGAATATGTTGTGGCAAATCAGTCAGTTTCTATCTCCAACACAGATGGCGAGAAGAATCGTTTCCCATTGTTGCACTAAGTGGTTGATAATGCGGCCCTGATTTTCAATTGCACTGAAAGTTTGCTGTCATGCTTCCGCAAAATTTATTATTCCTATTTTATTTACTTAATACACTCCTTTTTTATGTACCAAGTCGAGTATTTTGACAAATAGTTTATGGACACGCCATTTCTATTTCGCGTGAATACTGAATTTAAGCAATTTTTTACTGCCAGTGAAGTTGAAACGACTGATGGTGACAAACGTCCTGTTCCGCAGTAGAAACCTGACATATCTGCAAATTGCACACTCAATTTGTTGCTAAACAAAATCTGAATTTGTTTAACTAATCACAGCGAATTTTGTTCAAACCTCGCATGGAGGTCAACACAATTAAAAGGTTGATTATTGTCGGATTTTATAGTTTATTTATATATCGCCATTGGGACTCACAAACAATAATGAAAGCAGGATATGTGGGGAGCAAAGTACAAGGGAAACTCTAGAGCACCTAATATGCCTATGCCCCGCAATATCTAAAGCGCGCTTATCACCCCTGGTTTGAAGGACTAGAAGAGGTCGCACAACTAGGGATAGTTTCTCTCTTAAGATTTGCTAAGAGCGTCTCCCTATTTAACGATTCATACTATATGGATATCCATCTATACATTAAATATCCATCTGGCACCGCAGAGGATCTTGTAGGCCTTAACAGCTGGCCAGTCTAACCTAATCTAACAGAAATATCACAATTTGAGTGCAAATATATATAGTTTATATAGTTTTTTTATGAATTGCTTTTCTAATGTTTCAACTTTGCACATTTTTATAAAATTCTTCTTGAGACTATTGAACTTAGCCAAGATTTTCAAACAAGATATCCGGGTGCCCGATTTACACGTCTAACTACTTCGGTGTAAGTTTGTTTAACTGCAACAGCAGCTGTAACTGGAAGGCTTTTATATTTTGCAGTTTGATATTTGATGGCGGAGTGAGGAGTAGAATATGAGTTGGTTACTCCTGATTGCCATGTTAGTGGAATTATTTCTCATATCCTGTGAACATATTTTCCGATATACAATACAGTCACAGTCACATCATTTAGGATGTCGGATGTCCTACTTCTTGCAGTATAACGACAATAGAGTACCGCATTTGGCACAACTTAAGGATAATGCTTACTGTGCCCAAAAATGTGACAATTTTTGCACTGAACTATCAGATTTCCATTCTAAATGTGGGAAAGAATCGGAGTAGAACGGAAAGTGGTTATGTAATAACGACTCTGATGGAAATCATTTTATCGACAGCAGCAAAATTAAGAAACCTGTAAAACACCTGCAGAGTTAGCATTATAACAGCCTGTAATATGATTCGGTCGCGTAACTGAGGCACCTGCAAGGACAAGGCGCGCAAGTAGAAGTAAAGACATATTGTTGTATATATAGAGGAGTGAGATTGATCAGATTTTAATGGAGATTTTTGTTACTCCAAACTTAAGCGGAGTCTGATCTGTAATTGTGACATTGTGGCGGGAGAATTACAACTCCGTATAGAAATGATATTTGTCACATAACCCCGACCACATAGTTCCAATATGGCGACTGTAGAGAGGAAACTCTGTAGAACCCGTAGTCCCCATTGTCAATCGTACCGTTCTTGTGTGATGAATGGCACTAAGTGAGTGTGTCTTCGAATCGTCACCTCCAGATACAAGTCGACCTCTGGTTGTATCTAGCGTTCTCGGGTGAATGGGAGCTATGCCCCGGATGACCGACATTCCCCTTAATCGTGGGACATTTATGAACACTAACAAAAACAAACAGGCAAAACACACAGAGGCAGTATTGCCTAGCCAATTCCATTTAGGTCGCTATCGGGGGATCACATATGATAACAAGCACACTCGACCAAGGGCAGCTTGTCTAATAAGAAACAAACTAACGTTCTTTCCAATTATGAGAACTCATCTTAGGTGATGGCATGGGCAACAGTGCCCGTGACTGGATGGCACATCGAAGCTGTCCTGGCCTCCGTATATCTCCCGGGAAGAGATTAATCGACACTGATCAGAGTAGTGGCAAAACTGGTGGAATACCGCCGCAAGAGGAGAATTAAATGGATATTTTTCTGTGACGGCAATGCCCACCACATCTATGGGGCAGCTCAGACGTCAATCTAAGGGATGAGTACTTAGTTGCATTAATTATTGATAGCAACATACATTTGATTCACCGGGGTAACGAGGCGACGTATAGGGACACGATTAGAGGTGAGGTCTTGGATCTCACTCTGCCAATATCGAACTTGACTGTATCAAACAAGGTCTCCATGTTCGATCACCAACATCTGGTTTTCGACATTGGAGAAATTTCAAGGGACGTGCAAGTTTATCGAAATCCCCAGAAAATAAATTGGGACGTCTGTCGGTGCTACTTTGATGAACTATTGAGCCGCTTACGACAACCAATATATACAAGTTATAAGCTAGATTCGGAGGCCCTAAAACTTCAGTCTAATATTTCCCTTGGCGTTTCAGGAAAGCTGTCCGCTCAGAATGGTGGAATAGACAGCTAGTCAATATAAGAAGGAAAGCTATGAAACTATTCAACAGGGTTAGACGAATGGGTGACTGGTCCCAGTATAAGAAGGTCAAAAAGAACTACGTAGAAAGAGCATTGCGAGAAAATCGACGATCTTCCTGACCCGGCCGAGCTTCAAAAATCCCTAAGGCTCGATCACTCAAACGGTATTGGTACCCTTATAAAAGCAGACGGGCACTCACACGCCGGAAGATAACAGTAAACTGCTACTGGAAACACACTTCCCTGGGTGCATATTCAACGAGACAGCCCTGGCAGTTCCAGGCACCCAACATATTGCCAATGGCAAGGAAATCACCACGCTAGAAAAATTTGCCTTCCAGAAAAGGTACGATGGACGGTATCCTCCTTCAGGTCCAGAGGGCATCCAATCTTGTCTCTCGTACAACAAGGGATGGATGTATTGGCACCCGCTCTCTCAAAGATTCTGAAATCCAGGCTAACTCTAGGCCACATTCCACATATTTGGTCTGCGGTGAAGGTGGTGTTCATACCAAAGGTGGACAAGAAGGCCCAACAGTTACTTAAATCATATCGTCCCATCAGCCTCAGTTCCTTTATTCTCAAAACAATGGAAAAATTTCAAGATAGCCTTCTATACAGATTCCAAATTGCCTACCAAACAGGCAAATCTACGATAACAACAATACACAACCTAACAACAATAATAGAGCGGGCTTTAGATGTAAAATAAGTTGCAATGTGCGCTTTTATCGACATTGAAGGCGCATTTGACAACACGTCCTTCACAGCCATTAAAAATTCAATGATCAGGAAGAATATAAGTTGAACGATTACTTCTTGGATACTCTCTATGTTGGAACCAAGGATAATCAGCTTTGAAATGGGTAGTCAGGATGACAAAATGATTGGCAGTAGTGGTGGCTCCCAAGAGGGGTACTGTCCCCACAGCTATGGTCTCTGATAATCGAGGAACTCCTTCATAGGCTGAACACCCTTGGCTTCAAAATTCTGGGATTTGCGGATGGTATCATCGTATGCATCACAAGCTGGGACGAAACCACCATATCGAATCAACTGCAAAAAGGTTTACGCGCGACTCAAATTTGATGCAGCATTATCCATCAACCCAATGAAAACTACACTTGCACCAGAGGAAGGCATATATTACATCAAGGCTAAAGCGGCAGCCCACAAATAGAGATTACAAGAACCTGTTGCAGAATTGGATTCCCAAATATTTCCTCTTAGTGAAGATGAGCGTATTCCACATTAAACGCCTATCCAAGTGCATTCCCAGATATTTAGCAAAATCTTTCATGGAACTACGGTAGTGTTTAGTTAAATTTCCAGCCAAGTGTCGTGGAGCAAATGAAACTTGGATCGCTTTATTTGTATTTGGATTCAATCGCCAACTAGATAAGAATACTTTTTAGCTTTGAATGAAACTTCTTTGGGACATTTGTGACAGTAAGAATGTAAGAACAGATGTGTCGTCTGCGAATGCTGCAGTAACTGCCAAAGCAATTGCGGAAAGAATCGTTATAAGATAAAGGATCCTAATTAGCTCTCCTGTGGGACTCCAGCTCTGATGGAAAGATGGGCGACATTTCGTGCTGTTTATTTATATGTAATTTCGTTGAGAGAGATACAAAACGTTATAATGAAGTGTAAATAATAGGCTTTTTCTTGCTTTGAAAAATAGTCCTTCGTTCATTACATGATCAAACGTCTGTGATATGTCCAGTAGTTATGATTACCAGTTCTTTGTATAGCAACACCTCCCATGTATATCCGTGCGAAGCATCTAGCCAAGTGTTTCAACCATTTCCACAATCTGCAGACGAGGCTGAAGAACACGAAATGAGTAAGAATCTTGAAAAAGCTTTTCAAATGTTCTTTCAATTTCTCCTTTTCTGACGATGAGAGTCGTAAAACTATAAACACGGAAAACAGCATTAACAAGGCACCTGGCTATGACCTAATCACAGGCAAATTGCTTAAGAAACTGGCCCATATATAATATTTATATATCTCTCATATCTTTTGAGCGCTGTATTAAGGCTCTCACATGTCCCAGCCCAGCGGAAGGAGGCACAAGCAATCCTCATCCACCTATTACAAACAATTCCAGATCATCAATATGGGCTTAGAGAGCAGCGCTCAACAGTCGAGCAGGTGCATAGAATTTATAGAGTCCTTAGGAATTGTGTCGAAAGTAATGAATATTGTACCGCAGCATTCCTTGACATGACGCAGGCATTTGACAAAGTTTAGTAAGAAGGACTCTTATTACAATTAAAGAAGAAGCTCCTTCATACTTATTTCGAAATACATAACACCTTCTTGGAAAATAGACATTTTATGGTAAACGTCAATGAATTTGTGACGAGCCCGCATCCCGTATCCGAACTACCTCAAGGAAGCGTACTTGGCTCACTACTAAACACACTTTTTACATCCGCTTTGCCAACGACAGACCGTACGGTGCTAGCTACATTTGCGGATGATATTGAAATCATAGCAACTGATAAAAATACCGAAAAAGCTTCAAGCATACTTTGACCACCCCCCTGAACAAAATCACTTCCTGGTTACAAAAGTTGAGAATACAAGCTAATGTTGCCAAATCGGTGTATATAAATAGAGACTCCAAAGATAGACTTATGCCCACCAGTGTACTTAAACAACGTACTATTACCACAAGCTGATAGTGTCAAATACCCAATGAAAGTCTCAAATTCAAGTAAAAACCACTTCGACGTTCTCTTTTATTCTACTTCATCAGAATGTGTCAATCAACCTTTTAACCTATTCAGGATATTGAAAGAGCGTAGAAATAGGATGCTCTTGTACCACAAAATGAGAAGTAAGTGATAAAATAGACTAGAGTGACACCGATCCATTGACACCGACTGTTGCAATTGCTGCACTTGGAATTCATTTGGATAAGCATCTAATCTGGAAAAAGGCATATTCTCGAAAAGAAAGCTATTGGGACTGAAATTTACATCGCTCTGCTGGTTGTTTGGACCCCATTCTAAACTGACATCACAAAATAAACTACTTGCCAACAAGTGAATCTTAAAACCCATTTGGATGTAAGATCTTCAGCTATGGAGATGATCTGCCAAACCTAACACAGACATAATTCAGAGATTCCAGTTGAAAACTTTGGCTTCTTGGTACGTCACTAGCAAAACTCTGCATAGAGACCTACAAATGCGGTGGATTATCGAAGCAATTCAAAACTGTAACATCCAATACATCGGCCGTCCTGAAAATCATCTTGATATGTTCGTTCAAAACCTCCCAAGCTCCACTAAAACGCGTAGGAGGCTGAAAAGAGTTAAACCAACCGCGCTATTAGCCAAGAAATGATGTCTGCATATTTCTTACTTTACGATTAAATTCAATTAAATTGTAAAAAAATGTTTGTTGGTCAGAAGTAATGTTTATTGTTCAATTAGATAACAGATTGCAAAATAAAATGGAGATGGAAGAAAAACAAATCAATGTACATCCTCTACAAGTCTATGAATGTGTTCGATAGTTGAATGATCTTCTCAAAACGTAAACTGATGATTTGGAATCATTGTTGAATGCAACTGTCAGTATAATACGCTTCGAAAATAATGTCTCGAGCACTTTTGTGAGAGGGGGAAGGAGACGGATAGGACTAGAGGACTTCAGATCTCCTGCAGATGTCATTGGTTTGAGTATCATGTTAACTTCGGCGACTTTCCATTGAGCAGCAAAAAATCATTTTGGAAATGACGCGTTAGAAAGATGGGATGCAGTTGCTTCATCCGGGAGCTGGTTGAGAGATATCTGAAATAATAATATCAGATCCATCTTTAAGAGACTAATTGCGTTAACTATTTTGCGTTGGGATTGCCCCAGAAAAGTTTCATATGCGCCTGTCTGTGTTCGAATCAACTTACCTGATTATTATGTACATTTTGTTTTCAGGTAGAACTTATTTATATGAATGGCGGCGGTCTCAAACGTGCTCTCTCCAATAGAAAAGGCTTTGAACTTTATGCATCTCGGTGCGCCTCAGTTCACTGCTCTTTGTTGTGGTTATAGAAAATTGCCGAAAATATGTTTTTCGAGTTGTGGTCGTTTTGAAGAACTCGCAGACAGCTGACATAAGAAGTGATGCGACCGAATCTTCAACCTCGACGTTTGTGGCTTGGATTTCGTTCGTGCTGCGCCACCCTGAGCTGTGACTTCAAGATGCATTGATTGACGAAAGCAGTTGGGATTTTCAAAAGGTTATTCACAAGTTAAGTGTATTGGAGGTACGGTCTTCATCTAATTTCAATCACAATCAAGTAATGAGACACCCTTAAGTCCAAGTTTCACACATGCTTGAGAAAATGTGGTAACTTATTCTTGAATGCTTTGTGTTGTGGGTACGCATGGTATCTCCAAGTATTACCGGCCACTGATTAACTCCGCGATTAGCTTCAGCATGCAAATACACCGTAAGCACTCATATTGCATAATGGAACTCGATCGCTGCTCAATTCGAGAGATTTGCAAGGTAGTTGAAGTACTGATCCCATGATGGTGCCTTGATCCGCAGCGCGTTTATTATTTACTGAAGCTGGTGTAAGTAGTGTGGAACATTCATATACGTCACAGCGCGTTAAAAAGACACAAATTATACCACTTTCTATAAATATTGAAAGTTCAGCCAATTTATTAGAGGGAAATGCATTATGGGAATGATGTGGGATCACGGTTCAGTTGAACTACATATATATATCAATGTTGGCAACTCTTACAATGTGGAAAACTAATCCGATAGTGATAATAAAATTTAACAAAAATCGAGGTATTTACTGAGAAAATAATAACAATTTCGCACAAGCGTGAAAGTGCAAAATTTTCTGCGTCGGAAGAGTGCCGAGTGCAGTGATTCTGAGAACAACTAACTTAAAATTCTTTAATTTTTAAATAAAGCGTAAAAACAAAAACAAAATATACAAAAATAAAAACAACAAAATTATAAAGTGAGAAACAACAAATAATCACAAAGTGAGACAACAGCAAAATAGCACTGCTTATGTATGTACACAAATACGTTAAATTAAAAGCGGCTTAGCAAGTATCTAGTGTAGAGTTGCCAAAGTTAATTTTAAACAAACATAAATAATAAAGAAAAAAAATGGGTGTAGACCGTACCCCACCTAGAGGGGAAGATCAACAACAAGGAGAGCAACAGCAACAACAACAACAACAACAACAGCAGCAGCAACAGCAGCAACAACTGCAAACACAAAAGAAACACCTTCTTCAGAATCCGCTCCAAAATTCCAGGAGTCCTCAATGCCCCTCGCCCCAATGAAGCTCCCACGACGAGGACTGGAAAACGGTTCTAAACAAGAAAAGGCAGAGAGAGATAGAGTCCAGGTAAGACAAAGACCACTCAAAAACAAGCGAAACTTGAAAAATACTGGCTAGGAGATCCGAAAGGAACCGAAAATCGATTTTCGTCCCTAGAAGAAGTTGAAGAATGTGACCAAAACACAGAACATAAAGAAAACGTCTCTAAGCTCCCACCAATATTTGTTGACAGAGTTACCAATATAACTCCTCTAATGCAACTATTGTCTGAAGCCGCTCCAAATTCATACGAATTAAAGCTCAAAAACAATGAGCAAGTTAAAATCCAGGCATTTTCTCCAGAAGCCTACAAGACAATAGTCAACCAGCTTGAGCTAAAAAACACCGAATTTTTCACCTATAAGCCAAAACAAGAAAGAGGCTTCAAAGTAGTACTGAAAAATATGCACCCATCTATAGGCACAGATGAAATAACCCAAGCCCTGCAAAACCTCGGTCACTCTGTCACGAATATTTGGAACATAAAGCGAAGAAACACAAAAAACCCTCTGCCAATGTTTATCATTGAACTTCAAACAAACTCAAACAATAAAGAAATTTATGAAGTTAAATACCTGCTTCATACAAAAATTGCTTTTGAGCCCCCCCGACCGACTCGCGATATTCCCCAATGCGCTAACTGTCAGCAGTATGCGCCGGAAGCCACAAGTCTTCAGATTGTGTACGTAAAAACAGATCAGATGAAGTCAAATGCGCCTTGTGTGAAGGTAATCACCCAGCAAATTAGAAAGGTTGTGTAGTCTATAAAAATCTTCAGAAAATGAAATACCCACAATTAAGGAAAAACGACAATTTACCCATGAATCCTACTCAACAACAGGAAGTTCTGGTAAATCCCAGTACATCAAAACAAACTCAAAATGTACTTTCATACGCTCAGGCACTGAAACACGCAACACAAGCAACTATTGAAAACAGAACGGCCCTACCAATTAATACTGTTCCTGCAGAAACCCAAGCTCCGAACGAAATGCGAGAAATGATAATGCTACTCCGGCAAGTCATGCAACAAATCACAACAATGATGAACTTATTAGTGACCCTCACGACTAAGAATTGCTCATCCTCAATCCCATAAAAATCATTCTATGGAACGCTAATGGGCTGTCAAAACATTTAATAGAAATTAAAAAATTCCTTAAAACATACGAAATAGATATACTCCTAATATCTGAAACCCATTTCACCAACAAAAACCATTTTCAGATTCCGAACTTTAAGTTTTATCACACCCTGCACCCAGATAATAAGGCTCATGCAGGTTCAGCAATATTAATACGCAATAACATAAAACACTGTGAGAGCACATCTTATCGCACAGAAGCTATACAAGCCACGAATATAATTGTTGATGACTGGAAAGGGCCAATTACAATTTCCGCTGTCTACAGCCCACCTAAACACACAATAAAAATGGAGGACTATGAGAAATTCTTTAAGACCCTTGGCAATAGATTCCTAGCTGGAGGAGACTATAACGCAAAGCACACATACTGGGGTTCCCGTCTCACTACACCAAAAGGTCAACAGCTTTATGCGGCCATTGGAAAATTAAATTTACTCCCTGTCTCTTCAGGTATACCAACATACTGGCCAACAGATGTAAGAAAAATTCCCGACTTGATTGACTTCTGTGTGACGAAAGGTATCATGCTTAGTGATCTTAAATGTAGCCCATGTTTTGAGCTGTCTTCTGACCACTCTCCAGTTCTCGTCGAGCTTAACAACAGTCTTGCCGTTCTTCCCAGTCAATGTAGCTTACATAATCACAAAACTGATTGGAATCGCTTCCGATATATGGTATCTTCCACAATTGATTTAAAACTATCACTGAAATCTGAAGAAGATATCATTGCGGCTGTTGAACACTTCAACAACTGCCTGCAACAAGCTGCGTGGGACTCCACCCCCACTGAATGAACGAAAATCAACGAACATCTCCAAACCTATAAAAGAAAAACTGAGAGAAAAGCGATATGCAAGAAAAAAGTGGCAACAAAGTAGACATGCTGAGGACAAAAAAAAATTAAATGCGCTTACAAAAGAACTTAAAGAGATCCTTAATAACGAACGAAACACCCAACTCCATCATTACCTCAGTAATCTCGATGCAACAGCTGCTACAGAATACTCTCTCTGGAAAGCAACTAGGAATCTAAAGAGACCCACAATGTTCCAATCCGCTTTACGAATGGAAAATAACGAATGGGCTAGAAGTGACCTTGAAAGAGCAGTCAAATTTGCCCGACACTTAAAAAAAGTATTTACCCCACATGAAATCGAGCCCCCAGCATGTGTAACAGAAGAAGTGAAAAGTGTTCTGAGTAATACCCATCAGATGGACCTACCCATACGTAAATTTTCCAAATCTGAAGTGAAAGCAGCTATTGGTAAGCTAAATATTAAAAAAGCCCCTGGGTACGACCTTATCACTGGAAAAATAGTAAAACAACTTCCAGAAGAATGAGTGACATATCTTACCTACTTATTTAACGCGGTACTAACATCTGGCTTTATACCTCCCCAATGGAAAGTGTCACAATTAAAAATGATTCTCAAACCCGGAAAAAGCGCTGATAAAGTTGAATCGTATCGCCCAATTAGCTTGTTACCGATTGCTTCTAAACTCATGGAAACCCTTTTCCTGAAAAGACTACTCCCAATTATAGAAGAGCGAAAGCTAATTCCAAATCATCAATTTGGATTCAGGAAAAAACACAGCACAATCGAACAGGTTCATAGGATAGCTGAGTATATACACACTGCATTCGAACATAAACAATATTGTACAGCAGCGTTTCTTGACATCTCGCAAGCATTTGATCGCGTTTGGCACGATGGCTTGCTTTACAAAATAAAAACTACACTCCCCATTAACTACTATGTGTTAATCAAGTCCTATCTTACACATAGATATTTTTTCGTAAAGCAAGGTGAGGAACAATCTGAGCTCCATGAAAGCGCAGCAGGCGTACCCCAAGGAAGTGTCATGAGCCCAATACTTTATCTACTTCACACGCACGACTTACCATCAGCTGAAGGAGTCATCATAGGTACCTTTGCAGATGACACTGCTGTCTTAGCTGTTGACACTCTCCCACACTTAGCTTCCTCTAAAATCCAGAGTGGGCTAAACAAAATTACTGACTGGCTAGAAAAATGGAAAATCAAGTTGAACGAAACAAAATCAGTCCAGGTTACATTCACTCTGAAACGAAACACCTGCCCACCCGTTAAACTCAACGCATAAATATACCCCAATGTAATGAGGCTAGATACCTTGGGATGCACCTCGACAGAAGATTGGACATACGCTATTCAGCTATGGGGCACTGCGGCAACTTCCAATGTTGAAATACTTCAAAGATTCCAATCAAAGACCCTAAGAATGATTGTAAACGCGCCCTATTATGTCACAAACAACCGAATCCATCGTGACCTCAAAGTTCCTACAGTCGCTCAAGAAATAAAAAAGCTCTCTACTTCGCACAATCTGAGACTCCTAGTCCACCCAAATCCACTGATATCGGAACTCACTTCCAACCCCTTCACTTTCATCCGACTGAAGAGAAAATCCACAACAGATCTCCTGTGCTACTAGGCAATGGCTGCACCACTGGGTGTAGTCCATAAAAGACAGTAAATACAAAAATTAGTCTTAAGTTATTAAATATTGCTGAATGTGATTGAATGTAACATATTGCAATAAAAAATTTGGATATTAAAAACAAAAAAAAAAAATCTCTATGTCGACTATAAAGCTGATTTCGATAGCCCGATAAGGAAATTCCTATATGCCATCATGTTTGAGTTCGGTATTCGTAAAAAGTTAATACGGCTCTTTAGAATGAAATTGAGCAGTTCGCCCAGCTCTGTCAAAGTAGGAAGTGACCTCTCCGCACCATTTATTACAGTGGGAGGTGTCAGACAAGGGGATCCACTGTCGTGCGACCTCTTTAATTTCACCATGGAAGGGGTACTGTGGAAGGCCGGTGTGCATCGGAATATTTTCTACAAAAGTGTCCAGCTCCTCGCATATGCTGATGACATCGACATCATTGGACGTTGCAAGCGAGATGTTACCGTTGAGAAAGAATCAGCGAAAGTGGGCATGACGGTGAACGAGGACAAGACAAAGTATATGCTGTCCACCAGCAGGGATACTGCTTTTAGGATCCATGCTATAGCGGACAACTGTACTTTTGAAGTTGCCAAGGAATTTATATACCTTGGCTCCGCCATTAACATGGAAAAAACGTTCGCCTGGAGATGAAACGAAGAATCACGCTTGCTAATGGGCTCAGGAAGCAAATGTGTAGTAGAGCCCTCTCTCAACCGACAAACTTAACTCTACAAGACGCCCATCCTTCTCGTGCTGCCTTATGGCGCAGAAGCATGGGTCGTGTCGCAGACTGATGCAGCCCCGCTTGGGGTGCTCGAGCGGAAAATTCTTCGCAAAATCTGCGGTCCTGTTCGTGTCGGTGACGACTACCGAATTCGAATGAACCATGAACTGTACGAACTCTACGCTGGCATTGACATAGTCAGATGCATCACTATACATCGTCTGCGCTGGCTTGGAAATGTCGTGCGTATGGACGAAGAAGCTCCAGCGAAAAATGTGTTGGAAGCGAAGCCGCTGGACCACGACATAGGGACCAAACCTTCGATGGATGGACCAAATCGAGGAAACCCTAACCACGCTTGGTATAACAGATTGAGGAAGAGGCGCGCAAAGCAGAGGCACCTGGCGAGCTCTGTTAAGTTCGGCCGTAACTCGGGAGAGGGTTGCTTCGCAGATTCTGCCATTCGGCCACGAAAGTGAAGTGAAGTGCTCTTTGTTGGATTGCCCCACAATCAGTTAGTCTGGTTCGGGAAATCCCATAAGAGCCTTTACTCTACCACCCTAGTCCGTTGCTTCATTGCAATCATTTAACCCTCCGCGCCACGTCAAGGTGACTCCGCGCATCGCGGAGGTACTCTGTATTAAACACTCGAAACAATAATCCAACAGTGCTTTACGTTATTTTTTTTCTTTTATGTATGAAAACAATTTCGAAAAGCTAATATAGTGCGACTACTTCGTAAGATTAATGGGAATGGATTTTTTTCCAAACACAAATTTCTCCATTAAAAACACCAACACGCAAATACCCATCGCTGAGCAGTACAGAACCCAAATCCAAAAGAAATCATTTAAGTTGAACGGTTGAGCGGTCCGCGGTGTACTGCCACGATCAAACGATATTCTGTCCAACTTGAGCATATCATAGAAAGACATTTTTATCCAATGTTGGAAAAGACCAGAATCGAGAATGCGTCCAATAAGTCGATTGAGTGGTTCCTTATAGACAGAGTTCTCATTGATGGGTATGCCAGAAATTAAGCACCGGGTATAAAACAGTTCATCAGACAATCGAAACATTTTCGTAGACAAATACTTCTGCCGCTCCTCAAAGAAAAACCAAAGGGATGTGGCTACGTGGTAGGCGTAACTCTGGTTGAAAGAATTCCGAGCGTTAATGAACTCTGAAAAATTTGTTGTGGGTTGAAACACAGACTTATATCGGTCCCAAAATTCCACGCCGCGCAAATTTTTAATTTGCCTTATATAATCTTCGTGTATTAAGATTTTCAGATCCACCTGAAGAAGGTCATCATAGCTGGCAATCTCTTTTAATTGAGGACGTGTTGTAATCAGACGCGACAAATTCGCCGAAAAACTTGTGCTGACAAATATTCCAGCGAGGAATAACAAGATGTAAGTGAACTTAATGCGGGGATTAGTTTTCTGCGGCATCGGAAATGGTTGACCCAGTGTTCCTCTTATGGTGGAAACATTGCAGAATACACTGAGTAGTTTGCTACCAAGAGTGCCGGTTCTACCCCTCAGAGTGCATTGTATCGTCAACAGAAGTGATATCAATAAATATGCCAGCAGAACGATGAAAACAAATTCAATGCTGAAGACCGAGAGCAATAAACAGTTTATGGGCACTGCCGGCTCCACCGGAAGCATATTGAGCCATTTCATTACTTCAAAGGGATAACTGTACTCATGAATATTGAGATCCTGTTGTGGTGAAGATAGGCTGGCCGAAAAGTCGACCGTTTCATTCCGTGCGTACAGCAGTAAGTCATGGATTGGCACCAGTTCGCGCGTAGACAGTTTAAACGGGAACTTGAAAGAACAGTTGTATTGCACAGCAAAAGTACGGAAAATCTGCCCAACATATCCACTCATTTGTTGAAGTCCCGAAGCATCAGTATATAAAATAGTCCGTGGTACAATTTGATCAGGAACTGTCTTTAATACCCTTCCCTTGAGATCACTCATCCGATATGGAAAGAAAATCGTCATCTCTGAAAGAACATGATTCTCCAACTGAAACTCAGGAAATTGTGTGTAACTGTGATAGCGGCTCGTTTCGTCAAAATTCCGATGAAATAAGTTGACATTTAGGAGTTTTAGTTCCTTACAGTTTGTAAACAGTGCAATGAGATCATCCTGATTGGTCTCCATAAGTTTTTCAGTGGCTGTGATGATGATCCTGGTGGTGCGCATATGTTGCAGATTGACCGCAAGTCTTTCCAGGAGCTCGGTGTCTTTGATGGTATTCAGGCACACAATAGCCAAAAGTTCGCTAGTGAAACTCCCCTTTAAATAAATGGGTTCTTTACCTCCATAGACCACGTACGGTGACTTGAAATGGAGCTGCAAATTGTCAACCATGCAATCGGTGTCCACTTTTCGCAGTAAAAAAGTGGTCGCATAAGGTTGCTCAGAGTAGACTTTTTCTAACACTTTGTAAAATTCACTCGCGAACTGAGCTATTTCCGTTTCGCCCGCAACGGTTCCAAACAAAACGCAGATTCTCACAATGAGAAAAAATTTCCTCAGCCCTTGCATTTTTAAACCATTCACTGAAGCGATCGCGGAACCAACTGGTATCTCTACTTGGCACAAACGACGTGGATGGACTAAAACTTTGTGCAGCAAGTGAAGGGCCGAAGTATGTGATAATGTGTCTGTCCAATAGCCAATAGCTTTTCCCTAGAGTTCTAGGGTTTGTCATTGCAACTGTCCACTTCCTTATATGTGTACAATGCGCAAATATACGAGGTCCCCAAAGAGGAATTAGCTGAATTTATAGCAATTTGAGACCGTAGGATGTAAGTAGAAGATACGACGCTTCAAAGAGTTGACATAAACTCCACAACGACAACAATGGTGGCAATTTTTATTTGTCTGTCCACCTTGGATACTAAAATGCTCCACATTGTAAAATATTTGCAGGAGTTGCTGTGAACCGTTTCTCTTACTACAATCCAAGTGAATTTGATGACCATTTCTAACCCTTTTCTGAACAAAGTAGGAGGGGCACAAACAGCCTCCAAAGGGAACAAATACAAGAAAAGTTGTATAAAGTTCTTGAGTAGAACTGGGAGATCAGGATCCCCCGTAGAAACATTTTCAAAGTCAGATGTGAAACAGATTTTGACAATCAACAGTTTTTGGAACCAATTGAAGGAAACATCATTCGCAGCTTACAATCTTATTTGGTGGCTTCGCTTCTCTTTAGGTAGGGAATTCTTCCAGAAGTAGAAACGTTTTCAAAGTCAGATGTGACACAGACCTTTGACATTCAACTGTTTTTCGAACCAATTGAAGGAAACAACATTCGCAGCTTACAATCTTATTTGGTTGCTTGACTACTCTTTGGATAAAGAATTCTTCCAGAAGTAGAAACGTTTTCAAAATCAGATGTGAAACAGATTTTGACAATCAACAGTTTTGGAACCAATTGAAGGAAACATCATTCGCAGCTCACAATCTTATTTGGAGGCTAGGCTTCTCTTTGAATAGAGAATTCTTCCAGAAGTAGAAACGTTTTCGAAGTCAGATGTGAAACAGACTTTGACAATCAACAGTTTTTGCAACCAATTGAAGGAAATAACATTCGCAGCTTGCAATCTTATTTGGTGCCTTGGCTTCTCTTTAGGTAGGTAGAAACGTTTTCGAAGTCAGATTTCAAACAGACTTTGACAATCAACAGTTTTTGGAACCAATTGAAGGAAACAACACTAGCAGCTTGCAATCTTATTTGGTGCCTTGGCTTCTCTTTAGGTAGGGAATTCTTCCAGAAGTAGAAACATTTTCGAAGTCAGATTTCAAACAGACTTTGACATTCAACTGTTTTTCGAACCAATTGAAGGAAACAACATTCGCAGCTTACAATCTTATTTGGTCGCTTGACTACTCTTTGGATAAAGAATTCTTCCAGAAGTAGAAACGTTTTCGAAGTCAGATGTGAAACAGACTTTGACAATCAACAGTTTTTGGAGCCAATTGAAGGAAACACCACTCGCAGCTTACAATCTTATTTGGTGGCTTGGCTACTCTTTGGATAAAGAATTCTTCCAGAATTAGAAACGTTTTCGAAGTCAGATGTGAAACAGACTTTGACAATCAACAGTTTTTGGAACTAATTGAAGGAAACAACACTCGCAGCTTGCAATCTTATTTGGTGCCTTGGCTTCTCTTTAGGTAGGGAATTCTTCCAGAAGTAGAAACATTTTCGAAGTCAGATTTCAAACAGACTTTGACATTCAACTGTTTTTCGAACCAATTGAAGGAAACAACATTCGCAGCTTACAATCTTATTTGGTCGCTTGACTACTCTTTGGATAAAGAATTCTTCCAGAAGTAGAAACGTTTTCAAAGTCAGATGTGAAACAGATTTTGACAATCAACAGTTTTGGAACCAATTGAAAGAAACATCATTCGCAGCTTACAATCTCATTTGGTGGCTTGGCTTCTCTTTGGATAGAGAATTCTTCCAGAAGTAGAAACGTTTTCGAAGTCAGATTTCAAACAGACTTTGACAATCAACAGTTTTTGGAACCAATTGAAGGAAACACCACTCGCAGCTTACAATCTTATTTGGTGGCTTGACTACTCTTTGGATAAATAATTCTTCCAGAAGTAGAAACGTTTTCAAAGACAGATGTGAAACAGATTTTGACAATCAACAGTTTTGGAACCAATTGAAAGAAACATCATTCGCAGCTTACAATCTTATTTGGTCGCTTGACTACTCTTTGGATAAAGAATTCTTCCAGAAGTAGAAACGTTTTCAAAGACAGATGTGAAACAGATTTTGACAATCAACAGTTTTTGGAACTAATTGAAGGAAACAACACTCGCAGCTTGCAATCTTATTTGGTGCCTTGGCTTCTCTTTAGGTAGGGAATTCTTCCAGAAGTAGAAACATTTTCGAAGTCAGATTTCAAACAGACTTTGACATTCAACTGTTTTTCGAACCAATTGAAGGAAACAACATTCGCAGCTTACAATCTTATTTGGTGGCTTGACTACTCTTTCGATAGAGAATTCTTGAATTCATTTTTGCATCCTGCCTGGTTTATTTTCGTACATACAAGAACCAGAGTGGGTATTTATAAACATGTACTTGTATTTCACCAGGTATTGGCATGTCGAGGAATATGATTTTGGAATGCTTCCTTGTGGTTTGCATTGTGTATTTAGATTACTAACTTATTTGCTCGCGTGTGTGATAAGATAAAGCACCGGTTTCGCTGATGCCAGGACTCTGTAATTATGGCACATTGGTGCTGTGTAGGGTTGGGCAGAACACCAGCGAGACGCAGCAAATGTAGCGCACACAATAACTGACCGCAGCGAGGCCTCACCACAAAATTTTTAAGCGACTCACGACTCATGCCTCGATTTCAAATAGGAGTGAAGTGTTTCGCTTCCTTTCATAATACTCGTATGTGTGCGTTCAGAAAAGGACATGCGAGTGCTTTGTTGTGCTCAATTTTGTTTGTGCCTTTTTGTCCACAATTGTGCAGTAGCGCATATTTGTGTCAACTTTAACTAAACGAGAAAGACCACAAATGTTTTAATATTTAAGTTTCGTTCTTTTTTAGTGATGCAGATGCCCATTTGCTCGTTTTCATTATTAAGTAACAGTACAGCTATAAACTAGGTTCGGTGAATCTGGCTGGTCATAAGCCACAAATAGACCTATTGGTCCTTAGCGGTACCAGTTTGAGCTAGTCCTCTACATAGAGTTGTGGTAGGCATTCTGAAGGCTGTCCACGGCTTTAGCGAATTTCAGGAGTGCTTGAAGTTCCATTCCTGAGACGTCTTCCAGCTTCCCAAATTGTGGGGCCCCCAAGCGCTTTAAGCATGTTCTTGATAATGCAGGGCATTTACATGAGATGTGTTCCAAAGTATCCTTTGTGCCCGGCTCCCTACACTTCCTACATATGTCGTCATTTGTAATTCCCCTCTTGTATGCGGTGCCGCTACTAAACTGTGACCTCTCAGTGTACCCATGATAGTTTTGCAGTCTTTCCGTGACAGTGCCACAACACCAGAGACCACGGATCAGTCGAGACAGCGGACTTCTCCTGGGGAATCGCAGCCGAAGAAGGCCAAGGTCGGTCTGACGACCAACAGGGTCATGGGAACAGTGTTTTGGGATGTGCGCGATGTCATTCACAGCGAATATGCAGAACTGTTGGATCGATTCGACGCCGATTTTAAGCAAAAACAACCGCATTTGGCGAGGAAAAAAGTTCTATTCTATTCTAGGAAGCGCTTGGTTGTTTTGAAGGATACTAAATTACACCATCGGTCCTTGTGAATAGTATTCACATGCCTCTTGATGCAATCAATACCCTCTGCTGAACTTACACCGATAAATGGCTCTGGTCCCATTGGAGTATCCGCAGATCCACATCCATCCTATGCTATCTCATCAGCTAATCCGTTCCCCCGAACACCACGGTGTCCCGGAAGCCAAATAAGTTCAAGAAAATTCCAAGCGATAGAATTACGTCTTGATTTACATTCTTGAACAATCTTTAAAAATATTAACGAGTTTTCTAGGGCCTTCAGTGCTTCCCGAATGTCACTACAGACTATAATCTGTTTACTGCGCCATTTCTTCTCAATTACCCATGCCGCTACCTTCAGTATAGCAAACACCTCCGATTGGAATACTGTTACCATACTTTCCATACCCGAGAAGCATCTGACATTTTTATTCAGATGCCAGCCAGCCCCAGTTCCCTTTTCAGTTTTGGAGCCGTCAGTGAAGAAAATTTTCGTCGGGTCCCCTACAACAAGTTCTGGATATCTCCATTGCACCATTGTTGGGAAGCTGACTTTGTACTTTCTTCCACAATAAACTACAGATCTAAGTTTATCCTTCGGTGCCAAAAACAACTGATATTTCTCCGACAGCCGCTTGAACTTCACTCTATGCCCAAAGTTCTTGTCGTTGTGCCAGTATCCATTAGAATATAACCGACATATCGTCTTCATCGCCTCTTGTTGAATCATAAGATCCATTAAGAGTTGATTCTCCTCTGGTATGCATGTTGATGAATACTGAGAGGGCTATTCAACACTAAACCCGCCTTAAAATACTTCTCCGCCATACTCGTACGCTCCAGACACTGTAATCTGGCCACATCATTCTCGAAATGGCACATGTAGCAGTGTTCTTACACCTCTCGAGAACTTTGCGGACGAAGTGATTATAAATATTTCCCTTACCAACAGTCAAGGGGACATCGGTTTTCTGTGAGGCTCTACGTGATAGCTCATCAGCCCTCTGGTTGCGTGCAATGTTCCTGTGTCCCGGAACCCAGACGAGGGGTACTATGGTGTTTTCCGATAATGATAGTTTAAATTTATCCTTATAGAGGCCGACCAGGTTAGAGCTGGTAAAAGGTGACGCTAGCGCCTGTAATGCTTCTTGGCTCTCGGAGAATTTTAAGTAGTTTCGGTTAGCGCCCCCTCAGCGCCCTACATGCCTGCCAAATTGCAAAGACCTTTGCCCGAAAGATTTATTGATGTCATTAGCAATTTGTAGGAGAGTAGAAAATTCAAATATTCGGAAAATATTCCCGCACCCACTCAATTCCATTTTGGAACCATCGGTGGAAATTGACGTGACATGCAAAGCCCGTTTCTCATAACGTATTTCCAACAAGATCAGCAGAGTAATCGTTGAGAAGCCATACTGGCACCTCCCACTGTGAGAGTATGGCCTTGAAACGATGAGTCCGTGTGTGATTCAAAGTCTTTGGTTCATATATATCGCACCTGCCTGAGTCCACCCAAAGGATAAGCTACACGAAAACTGGTAGATTACTTCTCACCAAGAGTACGAGTGTATAGAATCTTCCATTGAAAGGTTACTTCAAATTTTTGACAATTCCGGTCAAACAAAAACTTTCCACTTCATGGGGAATGCTCTTAAGACAAATGCTTTGCTCAAAACATATACTGCAAGGCCCAGAAATCCCAGTCGCTGTTCGCTGGACTCTTCTCTCAATTGCTACGTTTATTATGCCGCTGCGTCCTGTCCCCCATGGAAATGAATCAGACAGCAATAGGGCTGGTAGTCTAAATATATGCTAATATAATATATACGAGTATATACTAATCATCCTGACACATATCATTCAAAAATGGACTTTTGTTGTGCTTTTGCGCAGGAAGGATTTGGCCACTATTATATGTGCGTGTGCACGAGTAGGCAGAGCGGGAAAGCCACGGGCTACGGACTTTCATTCGTTTGATACAACCGAGCATACAATGAGAAGCATTATAGTGTGACTAACGAAAAGAGAAATGAATGGTATATTTTACAAGATATTGTGCAGCTGAAACCCGATTCTCGTTACCCGACTTACTCCCTCCCATAACTTCAACTCACAGTCAGTTGATCAGATAACTAATCCTCATATTCCACAAATTTTAATCTGAACAAAGTCCTGAGAAAAGGAACAAAATGAAAATGACATCTAAATCGAATTATATTTTCAGGTTGTTCGGGTTGTTTGGTTTCACCCAATTGACAATCTGATTGAATGCCTTTGTTGTGGTTGTATCATAGCGGCCACCTTATTAGTGCTCCCAGTTTAAACTCCACACACATGGTAATGAAGTTGGCGGATTTGGCTATAAAAGTAGCTATTACTGAAACCGCAGTCGATTCGTAGCCCATACAAATGTTGACGTTTCATATTCCTGGCATTCTTATTGCGAACAAGCTGCGTTAGCTGACGAACGTATAGGAGACAGCACCACATCCGCATTCGCCGATGATACTGGCATTTAAAGTCCTACAAGTATAGTAGCAGATCGTTATCTTAACGAGCACTTAAAACCTGCAGAGACTTGGAGTACCAATAAATATTTGTTACATTTATTCTTCAGAACAAAATATGTGCTGTGATTTTCCTTTCTATATTCCTCGACAAAAGAACTGAGAGAGAGTTCAACTGGAGCGTCGACTGGCCTGGTGAAGGCACATCGAGTCTTAAAAGGACGCAACTAAAAATTCAGGTTCTAAACTTAAATTGACCAATTCATAAGAATTCAAAACTTACATTGGAGCACAAAAAGCTGTTGTACAGAACTGTCATCGGCCGATGCACAGCTGTGGGCATGGCACTCCTAGTGCAAAATCTTACGAACCATAACGGGTGGTCCATGGTTTATGAGCAATGAGAACACCTTTAAGGATCTCAATATCCCTCTGGTGAAATCCGAAATTGCTGAGCTGAAAATTACGAAATTGCACTCAACTTCGAACCACAAATTCTACGCGCCTTAAAAGATTGGCCCTACTTTCTTACTGATCCGAATTCTGCTAAAGAGTCTTCATCCCATTCAAATGTAAGGAATAATCCAAACCCTGGTGCGGATTATAAACAGCAACGTTAGCTTGAAGATCTGGAGAATATTCAATAAATAAATAAAAATTAAATAAAGAAAGGTATTTTTTGAAGGGCGGTTTCATTTGGAGTGGGTGCAGAAGAGAATGAAAGGCTTGCAGGTAGGTTAGGTCAGGTTAGCCTGGCTGGCATAAAGCCACGCATAGACCGATTGGTCCCAAGCGATACCAGATGGGTTCTGTCTGACCTTTATGCAGATTTCCAGTAGACATCTCGTAGGATGTCAACGATTTTTGCGAATTTAAGCAGTGCTGTCAGTTCCATTCCTGAGATGTCGTCCAATCTCCCAAATTGTGGGGCTCCTAAGCACTCTGGAAGGTCATCGTTACTTTTCTAACGCAAAGTTCATCATTAAATAGCGTCGTCGAAACGACGAACGATGACTTTCCAGGGTTAAGCGCGTTGTTGATAACGCAGAAGAAATACAAAGGAAATGATCTAGAGTTTCCCTTACTCCAACCTCCCCACATTTTCTACATTCGTCATTGTCCGTAATTCCCATCTTGTGTGCATGTGCAGCCAGTAAATTATGGCCTGTCACTGTACCTATGATAGTTCTACAATCTTTTCGTGAGAGCGCGGTTATAAATCACGTTTGATTCCTATCGTTGACCTTACACAAGATTTTTCCAATTTTGCAGGAGTCTAAACTGTGCCCCACCTTGCTTTCACCTGCCTACTCGTGTGTCCGTCCGGTTCATTGAATAGTTCTTTAAGAGGTCGTTTTCTTGTTCAAGTGGTAAATAGACAGCGTTCTTTGAAATCTCATCTGCTACTTCATTCCCTTCTATGCCCTTATGAGCAGGTACCCAATAGATATACAGTCTTCTATTTGTGACTAGCCTATCTATGGCTTCCCTGCTCTGTAAGACATTTTTGGATTTTATACTATATGAGTTGATCGCCTTCATCGCTGCCTGGCTGTCCACGTATATGTTGATTTGTGAGTCATTTCCTGTCTTGGTGTAGGGTAGCTCTGCAGCTATCCTAACAGCGAAGACTTTCGTTTGAAAGATACTGCTCTGGTCAGGCAGCTTTATAGGCTGCCTAATTCCCAACTCTGAGCAGTAGATGCACGCTCCCACACCATCCATCGTTTTGGAGCCGTCTGTGTAAAAGTTAAAGGTCCTTCGGCTGGGCTTCATGCCCTGACGCCACCCCTCCTCTTCTATTGTAGTTCGATACCTGCTTTCCCAATTAAAACGTGGAGTCGTGTTGCACAAACCTTTTCTGCCTATTGAGCTATGCCCGAAGGTTCTCTGAGTGTATTCTCCCGTAGCCGTCCGTCAGTCTCCCCGCGAATTTCGCTGCAAGATTCTCCGCCACAAGGTCGACAGGCGGCATGTTGAGTACTGTTTCGAGAGCAGCCGTGAGAGTGGTTCTCAATGCGCCTGTTATGCAAAGTGCTGGATTCTTCCCATTGGCATTATATATGCAGCCTTCTTGGTTGCAGTCCACCACACTAAAGCTCCATACAGTAAGATTGGTCTAACTATTGCGGTGTAGCACCAGCGAGGGAGAAAGACCCCAAGTAACGCCTAGCATTCTTTTGCATGCAAATAGCGCTTTACTGGAAAGGGCGACCTCAAGATTGCGCCTCCACATAAGCTTATTGTGCTAAATTACTCCAAGGTACTTTGTGTGGTCTTTGAGAGTAAGTTCACTGTCTCCTAGCTTCGGAAAGTTCCACTCGGGGACCTTGTACTTTCTGGTAAAAAGTGTCATGTCCGTTTTATCCTCGCTTATTTCCAAGCCTGCTCGTGACGCCCGCAGATGGATTGTGTTAAGAGTGTTGTTCATGACGTTACTGGTGGTATCTGGGTACTTTCCCGCTACTACTATTGCTATGTCATCTGTATATGCCACTAATTTAGGGTGCCTTCCCATCAAATTCCCTAAGTAGTTCGTTTACTACAAGTAACCACAGAAGCAGCGTTAGCACTCCTCCTTGTGGAGTACCTCTGCCTGCCTATTTGGTAATTTCAGCTTCGTTCCTTTTCCATTTCTGCAACCTAGAAGCTGCTTTATCCTCATATAAACAGCGGGTTCTACATACATTTTTACCATGCTATTCAAAATAGCATCCTTCGTCACGTTGTTGATATATCTAGGAATACATGCTTGAAGGTAAGGCACATCAAATTATATATCTGTGTTTTCTGTATTCTTGGGTATGGGGCATTATTCACAATATTGAATGCTTTGTATGGGAAAGCTATTTTGTACAGAAAGTAACAACCAGAGCGAAGCATGAGTAGTTTTGGCTAAAGAGTGTGTTGCCATCGCATGAGTCAGCACAATGTGTGCAGTAAAACACTGGAAACCTGGGGATTACAACGTCAGATTAAGGGAAAATGAATGCATGCTTATAAAATATTTGCCTTTTAAATATTTTATGCCTTCATAAAATAGCAGTCTAATGTTTGCTTTACATAATATCATTCTATATTTTATAGTATGATATTAACAACTGGATACTGAAGGAACTATTTATGTATCAGACATCAGGAAAATTTACACAACTGAAAGTTATATAAATTGAAAATTGGAATATATTCCTTTCTACACCACCACTGAAATGGAGTTGGTGGTCTCCACACATTTGTCCAAATGTACACCATCATTATACGTGGTATCGCAAATAGCCCATTCGCGCCATTTGTAAATATGGTTCCATGAATCCAGCTGAAATTTTCATATACTACCTCCAATCTCAACGGATAGAATGTCCAAGCCTACTTCAAAAAGTAAACACACAGAATGGCAAAACGATTTGAAATATTTGATGCCACCCAAATCGATGATGGAAACAATTCCACAGCCAGGAAACGAGCATTTGCAAAATCTGTGCACTTAGTCGCCTTAACATATATATCCTCAAGGGAAGAGTTGTGGATATAGGGGAGTCGAAAGTGGCACAATTCACCCATACGAAAGTAGCTACCTGTGATGTACCGTAATTTGCACCGCAAGAATCGAAATTAGGTTCGTTGTTGTACTGTAAGGCGCCATACCGTGGTATCACAAGTGGCCCTTAAGTGTCCTCAAGTGAGCTTCTGGTAAACTAAGCTGCCTCTCCTACCTGCCTATCTACCTACCTATACTATAAGAGGAACAATTTAGAAGCTCATATTGAATTCAAACATAGAAACCATTTGATATATGAAAGAGGGTGGTATGAAAACTGCAGCCGTAAGCCGTGTAGGTGGGGCAACAGTACTGCACCCATCAATTTGTGGGCAGCAGAAATCTAAATAGCTTATGTATCCAGATTCACATCGTAACTCACTCAAACACTTTGACCTGCCCAGCTAAAATGCACGTGTGGAGTTCGCAAATAGCCACAAAGAGCTGGGGTTGAAAGTGCACAAAGCAACTTGTTGATAGCGTAACATGTAATAATACAGTACTCAGAAAAGGATAATACAGTACTCAGAAAGGAGAAAAGAAGTGCTATGCTAATTCGAAGGAAGACTAGGGTCGGAAGCTAAACAGCAATAAAACCCTACTATGCAATTACTAACTCCTCATTCCATTTACACAAACGAATGAGCGCTTTAGTTTCACTCGTACCTATGGCATTAACAAAGCAAGTCCTCTGATATACAACTACACAGCAACCGCCAGCTGTCATATGAATTGATTCACAAGGAAAGGAATGTACTCACAGTCAGACTTACACCATAAACGCCTAATTTCGCACATATATTTGTTGGCTGTCCCCTATTGTTGTTGTAGTCTTAAGTCTTCTATGCTTAAGCTTGGCCAAATGTTTCTGAAACATACATTGTCAGTGCTTTCTAAGTAGCACCACCTTCAGGAATTTCAGGACCTCCAGTCATATCTTTCGTCCAAAAACCAACCTATTATAATACTTGTAGTAAAAAGAAATCCATTATTTTTCCCATAGATGGCTTTCGTAATCTGTATCACGGTTTGTGGAAGTGCGATCGGGTTGCACTAGATGGCGTTACAAACATCAGATAACGTACTAACAAAATTCTCTGCTGGTTTTTTTGATTTCTTGGCTCAGTTTTGTTTCAGTGCGCGTCAAAAATTAACAACAGAAAAGAGAAAATCAGCCATATTTTACAGTGTTTCTTCGATCAAGGCGAAAACGCAAGGCAAGCAGGTGAAAATGTGAATAGTGTTTATGGTCCTGATACTGTAACAGCCAATCACGCGCAATTTTGGTCAATTCCATTCCAGTAATTTTGATGTCGAAGATGCACCACGCTCTGGAAGGTCAATTGTCGAAAATGTCGTTAAAATCATGGAAATCGTCGAGTCCGACCATCATGTGAGCACTGTTTCGATTGCCCAGGAGCTGAACATTGCACAAAACACCGTTTAGAACCACTTGAATAAGACTCTCTGTATGCGTTTGGAACCACTTGAGGAGCAGCTCGATGTGCGGATGCCACACGACTTAACGCAGAAAACCTCATGGACCGAATTTCCATCTGCGAATCCCTGCTGAATCGGAACAAAATCGACCCATTTCTGAAGCGGATGGTGAATGGTGATGAAAAGTGGGTCACTTATGACAACGTCAAGCGAAAACGGTCGTGGTCGAATCGCGGTAAGCCGGCGGAAACGGTGACCAGGCCAGGATTGACGGCCAGGGAGGTTTTTCTCGGTGTCTATGATTGTCCACATCAAAGAATCATTCAATATCCTACTCTAACGTTATTCTGATTTATGTTCATTGGCGCAGGGGTTAAGTAAGTCGATTTGGTTAAACGATTTTTTACTACAGTCACCGGAATCGCATCCTTAACACTACAATCCGTCCGCTCAAAAACATAATGAGTCTGGGAAAAAGTTCGTGGCGTTTTTTTTAGTAAAATTCCACTGGTTTTCTCGTTGTGTAGAAATGAACTTAAACCAAATATGATCCATTATTATCGATAATGGTTTGCCATTTTTCGGGTGGACCCATGATGCCATCGGTGAAGAACTTCTTTGGTAGTGGTTTTCACAAACTTCTTTTGAAAGCAGAGATCGCAACAAGTCAGAGATCACAAGATAGTCAGAGGGGGCTATGTCTGGACTATACGGTGGATGCATCAAAACTTCCCAAGCAAACTCCGGCAATTTTTGACGGGTCACCAAAGAAGTGAGTGGTCGGGCGTTGTAATGATGGAACACAACACCTCTCCTATTATTCAATTCTGGCCGTTATTGTTTCAATTGCCTGGTGTTATCTCTCTAGTTGTCCACAGCAGAGTTGCGAATCAATCGTCTGACCAACTGAAAGTAACTCATGGTGGACGGTTGCCTTGTAGTCCCACCACATACAGCATCACCTTTTTCAAAGTCAATCCTGGCTTCGCAAACACTTGTGACGCCTCGCCATCCCTTCTTCGCGATCTTTGACGCTTCCGATTGTCGTAAGTGACTCATTTTTCATCGCCGGCTATGACCCATTTCCGAAATGACTTCATTTCATTGCGTTTCAGCAGCGCATCACAGATATTAATTCGGTCTAACATGTTTTTCGCGCTTAACTCATGAAGAGCCCGTAGACATGGAGAACCCATAGACATGGAGAACCCATAGCCTTGGAGAACCCATAAACATACATAACCCATAGCCATGGAGAACCAATTTCGTGGCCAGCTTTGTGTAAATGGTTCAAACCCTATTAAGCGTCTCATGATTCAGACAATGATACGACAAAGTCAGAGAAAATGATCTGCGCCGTCCTGCTCCTCCAGACCGCAGACGCTGTTCGAAATATCAGTCCTAACTATGGTCGACATAGGTTGGTTCCATGAATTGTGACCCATGATTACCAACCAATGACCGAAGATCTTTCCTTCGTAGTTTCATAAGGAAATCTGCAACACGCTTCCTCGGGCTCTTTAGAAAGCACTTGATAGTTTTGGTAGCAACTGAATTACACCATCGGTCCTTGTGAATATAATTCATGTGACTCTTGTTCCAATTGATGGCTAAAATCATACCGACAATAGGCTGTGACCGCATTGTTGTTTACCTACAGATCCGCAGTTTGCCAGCTCATCAGCTATTTCGTTCCCCCGTACACCGTTGTGTGCTGGAATCCAAATAAGTTCAAGTTAATTCCGCTTTGCGATGAAGTTAAGTTTTGATTTATATCACTGGACAATCTTTGAACAATGCTTCCCGAATGTCACTACAGACTATAATTATGCTTGAAACTTCGATCAACAGATCAGGCGTCTGACCCAAGGTTTCAAGCCCAGAGCATCTAACTGTGGAGATGAAAATGGGAATCTGGTTACGGATACGCAGTACACCTACGATTCGAATACTGTGGCCATACTTCCCATAACTGAAAAGCGTCTGACATTTTCATTCCGGTATCAGCCAGCCCCAGGTCCATTTTCAGTTTTGGAGCTGTCAAGGAAGTGTCGCCGGGCCCCCTAGAAGTGTCTCCGAATTTCTCCATTGTTCGTTCATTGAGTAGCTGACGTTATACTTTCTTCCCAAAGAAACTCTAGGTATAAATTTATCCTTCGGTACCAGAGTCAACGGGTATTGTTCTGACAGCCCCTTGAACATCCTTATGCCGAGAGTTCTTGTCTTCGTGCCAGTATCCATATGAATATAGCCGATATATGTATCGCCTTCATCGCCTCCTGTTGAGTCATTAGATCCAGTGGTGGCAAGTGTATTCAGACCGTCACCAGATGTACTGCTCATGGCGCCCGTAATATTCAAGCACATACTTCTCTGTAGTTTGTGTAACTTCAAACATGTGGACTTGGCCATAGTTCTGCGCACCAGACTAAAGCATTGGCCTGATTGGTGCTGTGTATATCCAAAGCACCTCAACTGATTTCAGACCCCAGGTGCTTCCCATCAATGCCGAAAAATCCTTTGTGACGGACTAGCCTTTAGCTCAACAAGCGTCTTCCAAGTGAGTTTGCTATCATGAATGGTACCTAGATATTTCACTTCCTTGGAATATTTACACCTTTAAGTACTGGTAGAGTAAGACCTTCCAGTTTTCTTTCTGACGTAAACAATACCACAGCTGTCTTACCCTGTGTAGAACAACACTCAAAAATCTTTTCTACGTACTTTTGCACATACAATCCACAGGACTTCCCTGATGCTAGTGGATGTACATCATCCGCATATGCTTGGATATGCATTCTGAGGTTCTCTAACTCCATCAGAAGAGTGTTCACCACATAATACTACAGAAAAGGAGAGGGGACCCCACCCAAAGGACATCCTCTGCTACGGTGCTATTATCTTTTGTCCCTGAAACGGTTAATAGCCTCCTTAATAGCATGAACCGGATCCTGCAAATTTAAAATTTAGGACTGAAATCTTGAGTGGGTGTATCGACGATATTCAGACCGATTATTGTGTATATTCGGGAAATGTCTGAGTCGAATCAGAAAATGTATATTTCCAAACGCATATCTCCCTGTATCCTGATTTTCGTTGCCATTTGCAGAGTCGTCGCAAGACAAGCAGCATCACAGAAGATTAAGAGCAGCAATTTACGATGAAAGGAACATCATCGGAGCCTACTCCATGCGGCGAGTACAACGCAGCGGTATGAGTACAGTTTTGTAGAGTGCCCCACACGCAAGACAATTAAAAACTACCTCTCTATATATCATGTTTTAATTCTGCACTAATTGCATTTCAGGAGGTTGGCTTAAAGGCTGCGGTGCGGGAGACGAGTGTGTCGATTTCTCCCCAGCTTAAAATTAGTTCGAACGCCTACAGAACCTATCATTACGTTTGCTGGGCGGTATTAATTTCGTGAACGCCTACGAAATTTGTTATTCAATTCGAAGGTGTATGAAGTGGCTGTAATTACGGGTACGAATTAATGTTAAATCATAAAAGCGATTACGAAATCAAGCGTCGCGTTTAATTGAAGCTCTGAGGAGTGCTCTATCAGTGCAGCCCCTACGTGCGGAATGCTGCTTCATAATTAATTGAAAATTACATACAGACTATCTGAGAATGCGCATGGCCCAGTTACAATCTGAAGTGGACGGGGTGCTGCCAACACACTCGGTCACTTAGTAACACTACCGAACTTTATATAAAGACGATTTTCGGTGATTTTGTCGCAAAGCGATCCTGTGCCTCAACGCATCACCAATCAAGAAGCCGCCAAATGTTGTCCGAAGCGGAAGTGAAGGTGACAAAGCAGCGCAATTACCACCGCATTAGAGAGATAATAAGAGTATCTTTTGGCCTCGGTGTGAATCTGACAGCACCGTCGCCTTTCAAGGATTCGCTGAAAATGTAAAAGAGACCGTCGCAAGCTCCGAACAGGCGAAATAAATAATTAAATAATTTCAATATTTTTACTTGCAATTGTTTAGCCTGAATGTGATGTTAAGTGTGTTCAGCATTATCGCCATGTACGGCCATTGGAGTCTATTCAACAGGCACATCCACAACATACCCAAGATGGCAGAGGTGTGTGCCGCAGATAGAATCATTTACCTACTCCTAACCACGATGTGCTCCAATTTTGCTTTCAGACGATCTGCACTGCCTTGCAAACGATGATATCCCTCGTGAAAATGATTTACTACCTCTTTATGCAGCGAAAGTTCTACAGGCTTCTGGATATGGCTCAAACTCACGAGATACTGCAGAAAATTGAGATTTTCGAACAAGGTATGTCAAAATGCACCCTCATAAGGAATCACAGCGCGTTTACGGTCAACGAACAATTTCACTCTGCCAGTAAAATTGTGTGGACACTCAGAATCCACCCACTTTTCTGCGTTAGCCTGATTTGAGGACGCCCTCATCGAAATGAGGGTAATGAGGTAATGCTGAGATGTGATGCAGATAAGCCTTTCAATTTTTATTAGATATTTATAGAGATCAAGGTTCAGATGGCGTTTAAACCACATTCCCAGCACTTTTTTGTGGTTTTATAAAATTCCTTGCACCAGTCAGACGAGTACAACGATATATTCCTTGAAGGAATTGACTTTTAGCAGCCGATAATCTTGTGTAGCTCTCAGCTAAGCATTGGTGTCTTCGTCCGGGTGGTCACTTTACCATGTTCCCAGAAGGAATTGGCATTTATCTTTCAATAAACTTGTCTAACTCTCAGCTGAGCATTCGTGTCGTGGTCAGGGAGGTCACTTTACCATGTTCCCAAGAGGAATTCATATTTAGCTTTTGATAATCTTGTGTAGCTCTCAGCAAAGCTTTGGTGTCTTCGTCATGGTCATCACTTTACCATATTCCCTGCAGTCGATAATCTTGTGTAGCTCTCAGCTGAGCATTGGTGTTGTGGTCAGGGAGGTCACTTTACCATATTCCCTGCAGGAATTGAAATTTAGCAGTCGATAATCTTGTGTAGCTCTCCGCTAAGCATTGGTGTCGTGGTCAGGATTGTCATTTTACCATAATCTCTGCTGGAATTGGCATTTAGCTTTCAATAATCTTGTCTAGCTCTCAGCTAAACATTGGTGTTGTGGTCACTTTACCATGTTCCCAGAAGGAACTGGCATTTAGCAGCCGATAATCTTGCCTAACTCTGAGTCGGATATTTATCTGTTGGACGTTTTTCCTGACTTGTGATACATCAATTTAATCATTCAATATTTTATATATACCCCGATATGCAAGGAATCTACCATATTCTGATTTTGGTCGGCTTTACTACTTCCTTCCGGTTTGATTCTGCATATTTTTGAAAAAAATATATGAAAATAAGATGTGAAATGTTTCCGAGATAGCAACTTTGAAGCCCCGATCGTATTTAAGAGTCTCCAATGATAACGAGCGAGATATTTGAAATAATTGAGAAGCTAAAATCTCTTACTGTGGCGATAATGGACTCAAAAATTATGTGCAAACAAACAAAGAGTCACGTGTCATTTCAAGAACTATGAGAAACCCATTCAGAGACACCCCCAAGCATTGATATACTGGTCGAGAAATAGTAACGAAATACTAATCGACCACTTTTTTTTCATGAGAGCTACACGAGATTATCGACTACTAAATGTAAATTCCTTCTGGGAACATGGTAAAGTGACCACCCTGACCACAACACCAATGATTAGCTGAGAGTTAGACAAGATTATCGACTGCTAAATGCACCACAATTACAGTGTATCAAGTGACAACCCTTCTCGAATTAGAAATGAATTTCATTCTTACCTGCACGGACCCTGTCCTGGCTGTCTAAGGTGTCTAGATGTCTAAAAACTCACTCGAGCTCTAATTTATGACCATTTCACTGAAAGAGTGAACCGCTTTCGGAATGGCTTTCCTTCCAAGCGTCCACATCTACACAAAAAGCTTATCATTGAGAAGCAAGTTAGGAAAAATCATCTCACCCTAGACATGTAAACAACACTTAAGACCGGCTTGGATCGAGCTTTGCGGGAAATGGTATGTACGGCAGCATCGCACCAAATTCCTCGATCAATACAGAATTTTCAGGGTGAAACGTTGAATGTGGTTTGGCTACGATGGTGATGACGAGAACCGATTATCAAACGCTTCTGCGGATTATTTGATTCAAAGTTTGCTTTCAATCCACTAAAGAATATACTCCAGGAAACCAAACGGACGATCTAACGGTGTTTAGTGTGAAGTTTATGTTAGATTTGGACACGGTTCATTAGTTCTTTAGCACATCCATGTATCAATGAATTCAATACTCGGATTATACTCGTAAGTTTTTTACATATTCTAAAAAAAGTTTGCATACACTTCCCTCGTATAGAAAACTGTGCCATTTACATATCCATATCCATGTGTCTGTCTAAACTGTTCTACTGTTGACGTCGGGCAACCACATATGACTTCATTTATTTGTAACCTCGTTCGTTCCTCAAATATTTCTGTGTTCCTCATTTCATGAACGCCGCAATCAAATTGCAGATTTTGCCATAAAAAAACAATTGAAGTTCGAAGCGAATGACATTATGGAAGGCATTTGGAAGGGCACACGGACTCAGGCGATATTTTATCTTTGCTGCTGCAGTGCCATTTGTTCAAATTACTTTTTTGTTGCTCTGGGCGTGAATCTCTATCATGATTTTAAGGATACGCCCGACTATGTGCCTTTGTTGCGTAAGTACCATGAGAAAGCTACGTTTGCGGTCAAAGTCAGCAATGCCATTTTTTCTTTCAGCATTTCCTGCGCTTTACCCAAAGTGGGAGGATAAAGGTTTGGCCTTTCCTTATTACCATTTGCAAATGCTTCTGGAAACTGCAGCACTTTACATTTCTGGAATGTGTAAGTCAGTCGCCAGCACAGTGCACAAGAAAGCAAAGAAAGTAGTGATTTTTGCTGTTATTGTTTACCAGCAGAAAGACACAGTACATTAGAGAGATGCAGACAAATTTCATTTAAAAATTGAACTGGAGTGAAATTTTCACTCTCTCTGCTTTTGTCTGGCCATGGCTCATTTAATACCAACTTTCTTTGATTTGCACTCTCTTTTATCGCTCACTATTGATGCGCTTATTACCATGTATCCTTGCTACGCTGTGATGGCGACAATGTCGCGTTTCTTTATTAGCATTTCTATATTTAAAATATGTTTATATCTTCCCTTCCACGGCAGGTGCGATTAGCTTTGATAGTGTATTTATAGTGCTCTGCTTGCACGGCGTGGGTATCATCGAAGTACTCAAGGCATCGATCCGACACGTAACATCGCCGCAAGTGCCAAAGAATCAGCGTCTGAGCTATTTGCGCTGCTGCATTTTTCAATATCAAAGGATACACGAGTAACCCGGAGTGATGCCCTCATACAAATATGCAAGCATTCATATGAGAATTTCTATTTGCAGATATGTGAAGGAGCTGAACTACACCTACAAACAAATCAGCATTACACAATTTCTGTTCAGTTTGATTGTGTTGGGGATTGTACTCTTTCAAATTGGCATCGGTTTGGTAAGCAGTGGAGGAAGAAGTGAAAACAAGTTTCAATGTAAGGACATTTAAAGCTGGGTTTGTATTTCAGGAATCGGACTGGAGCACTTTGATACGCATGTTGCTGTACCTCTCGGCGGCAGGTTACGAAGTAGTCCTCTACTGCTACAACGGCCAACGTTTAATAACCGCGGTACGTGCGTTTGATGTAAACACATTTGCAGAGACTCTTTGATGTTTGCATGCAGCAAATTCCAAAACAGAAAAGGATCTCAAAAAATTACTTTGAGTAGGACTTTGTCCCATGTATTCCATTGAACAATGGGCAGCTGTCAAGGGGATCTAATTTCAAGGTCATATGAGAGTAATTTGGCAAAAAAGTCCTTCGACTAGTAAAGCTGCCATTACACTTATGTAATGTATTCCATTCACTGATGGTCAAGTGGAACTAATTTCAAGGTCATATGAGAGTAATTTGGCAGAAAAGTCCTTCGACTAGTACAGCGGCCTTTACAGTTGCACCTACCTTATAAAACTAGAAAGACGAACGACAATGTTTCGGTTGTGGCGTAGTAAAAGTGCTGAATCACAATTCATAATTCCTAGTTTTGGTTTGTCGTTATTATTTCCTAATCAAGCATTTTACAATGGATGAAAAAGGGGCGGAAATTTCGATTATAATTATCATAACCACTCATTGCACACCTCCAATTCCAGACAATTCTCCTACTTTGTTTGTAATAGGACTATAAACTCTCTGAACAACTGCTGCAAAGGTTGAAAGGCAGCAAAATACCAGCGCTGTCACATCAATTATGACAGAGAATCTGTGCGAACATGTCAATGACTGTAGCCACTTTTTGTGGCAACCACCCAATGGTTAGAAAGTCAACAGCATCAGAGAGTCTGGAGTCTTCTTCGCCTTTCTTATATTATATTTCTTTCCATTTTTGTGCAGAGTGAGGAAATTCCTTTGGCTTTCTACAGTTGCGAGTGGTACAACGAATCGGTGGAATTCAAGCAAATGATACGAATGATGATTATGCGCACAAATCGCCATTTCCACCTGGATATCTCTTGGTTCTTCCCCATGGCCTTGCCAACACTTATGTCCGTGAGTAGTTTGTCTCTCTGAATCTCTGAAATTCAATGATTTTTCACATTATTTTATTAATTTATTTCAGTTCATCCGAACCAGCGGGTCCTATTTTCTGCTCCTGCGCCATGTCGCGCAATAATTTCAACTAAAATCGTCGTCGTTAATGCAATAAATATTTGATGAAAATTTGTTTATTGTTCGATGACTGGATTTTGTCAACTAATAACCAATTCATTTAGTTTGATAAATTTCAGTTCAATTACAGTACTTTCAATTAATGGCACTTCACTTAAGAAATTGTTGATCGAGTTTAACTTACTTTGACTAACTTCACATTTACTTCTATTGCACTTCTTGTCACTGTTGCGTTCAATTTGCTGCTTCTTGCAACTATCACAACATCACATTTCAATCACTTCGACTGCTTCTGAGATCATTTCAACGCATTCCGTATTATTATTTTGACGATACAGCATTGTCGTATAATGTCGAGAGAAAGCAGGACTTATCATTAATATCTTAATAGATACAGAAACGCTTGTCGATTGTTATTGAATTTGAATGTAACGGCCAATATAATAATAAAGTGAATTTGACATGTTTACTGAAAAGGGTATTTCACCACAATAAATACGTTATTTTATGGAGCAGAAGAAAAACTAACTGAAAGTTGTTATATTCGATTATTTATTTACATATTGTGTGTAGGAGATTTAAAGCACCGCGACCTTTCGATCTATTGTGCCCCCATCAGAGGTTCAAAGTAAATCATTGAGTCCTATCCTCTGGATAAACGAGATGACCAGTTTTGGCTCCAGAGGTTTCACATCACTGGCAGAGCCCTGGAAGAATCCCAAATATTTCCTGAGGGCGTACATGAGCGCCGGATATTGTGACTGCACATGCAAAGACGTCTTCTCTGTCTCCAGAATCTGCAGGAGCCTTCCGAGGTGACCCCCATCCTCACCATATGTGAGTTCAGTTTGCAGTGTCCTGTGAGTAGGCCTGTCATCATCCTAAGACTATTTTTAAAGAGATTGATGAATGAATCGAATCTTTTTAGGTGGTATGTCCCTAGCAGACTCTTTGATACCCTTAGGCCTGGTGTGTTAACCCAATGTTTGTGCATATGGTGGTCCTCATCGATTCTAAGCTGGTTGAACAGCTTGCCCTTGCCTACACCACAGAAGGGTTCTGGGCCCATAAAGGGTGTTGCAGCCCCCTTCCTTGCAAGTTCGTCGGCAATCTCGTTCCCTTCTACACCAGTATGTCCTGGAACCCATAGAATGGTAACTTTGTTGCGTGAGCCAAGAGCATTAAGTTTTTTGATGCACTCCCATACCAGTTTCGAATTTACCTGATAAGAGTGTAAGTGCCCTAATGGCCGCTTGGCTATCCGATTAGATGGCAATTTTCTTGCGGTCGTAACATTTTTCAGTGTTGACATGTGCACATCTCTCCCGCGCTGGAACCCTCTTCTGTGAGAGACCCGTCGGTGTAACAGGTGATCGTGGACTGATCTAACCTGTAGGTTTCGCTGAGACCTCTCCATGCGTTTTGTAGCTCCACTCTGCTTTAAACAACTTAGTGTGGCTCGTGTTTGTAAAGTGTTTCGGTATGCAGATGTCTGGAATGGCCTTTGATAATGTTTCGACCATCTGACTCCCGATGAGACTTTCAGGACCATCTACTGCCCTCTTCATTCTATACAGAGCCCTCTGCTCTTGTGTTTCCACAAATATGTGCAGGCGTGTAAGTTCCAGTACGACGTGCAGGGCAGCTGTAGGGCAGGCTCTCAAAGCCCCAGTTATACAGACGCTAGCAAGCCTTTGCACCTTAGCTAGTGCTTAGGCAAAGTTTAGTTGTCTTGCTTTCTTAGCCCACAGAACCGCTCCATAAGTACATCCATCGCCGGATCTTGGGATTGCATCTCCAATTTATCCCCGCGATTGATCTGCATATCATGAGAAATCTTTTCGCTTTACTGATTGTCTCATTGATGTGAGACTTCCAAGATAGTTTTCTATCTAGTATGATACTTAGAAATTTTATTTCAGATTGCACATTGATCGATGTAACATTCGATAGCTTGATTGATAGACAGAGGCGGAGATATTGGACACCAATGAGTTCGTACAATTTGAAGTCATTTTATCTTTGTTCGTCGGGTTATTACATTTGAATATTTCATTTTGTAACATCTCTTTTATTTCCTACACTCACACCCGCCTTAGAAGGAAATCTGCCACATGTATTCACAGATCACCAATGGGATTGCAATTGAGAAATGCATTGGATCTGAATTAGTGATGGAATTATGGCGGGATATTGGGGGATATTTGGGTCATGTTGTGCACTGTTGACATTAAAAGGGCCTTAAACACACTCACTTTAGTTTAGATCTCTTTTGGTTATGTGAAAAGCTCTAAGCTGGAATAGGCCCATACGAGCAACCCCCACGGCTTCTTCCTCTGTGTTATACAAGCGTTTTTTACTCAAAGAACGAATACGAATTTCTTCCTTTCGATGACACACAAGACATTTTTGGAAATAATTTGTTTATTGTTAATATGATGATAATGATGTTTTTACCAGAACACTAAGAAAATATTTAATCAAAACTTGAAAAGTTGTATTTTCAGAACTCGCGCGACAAGTCTCCACTTATTTGTAGTGTGGAACTTTATAAGAACGGATCACAGATCATATTTGAGCGACTGTTGAAATGAAGGATATAAAAGGCCGTGGTAAACGTACTTCCTTCTATTAATGGTTTAAACTAGAATTGAAAAGAGGGCATTCATAGGCACATATCAGGATCTCCAGTTGGTTGTTCATTCTAAATGTATTTTTTTTCAAAGGCCGTCACTTTAAGTGGTTCACTTGAATGCGTGCTTCTGTTGATTGACGTTTAACCACCAGCAAACAAATCTAAAACATGTTAGAAGAAAAACATGAGCTACATAAGGCCCTGAAGTCCTCCTGGGTAGCCAAAAGCTGTAAACGTTTTTTTATGTTTATCCATAAGAGAAAAGGCATGTTCGTAAAGTACCAAATTATGTAGATTCTGCCTAGAATACGATGAGTCTATCGGGCAACTTATCGCCAGTTGCCCAGCCCTTGACGAAGAAGAGTAAGGCACCTCGGCACACATTTTCTCGGAGATGACGATCTGATGCAAACATCGCAGACTGGTCTGATTCAATCTCTGAGTACAGTAATCACTAATTGAATGAGTGGGCTAACACAATAGATCTCTGTGGTCACTGTGCCTTAGGGCGATGGACCAACACTTAACATTACATTACATTACATTACGTTCGTGTCGTTACTCATATTCATGCCCAACGTCTACGCCAGAGCAGATTTCGCCACGAGTCTGTGACCAAGTTTTTCCACACTGCTTATGTATTTAAATGGATCATGGCAGAATCATAGTCAGAAAAAGGTTGTCATCTGAAGCAAATCGAAGAAAGGATACGCCTACCTCCCATACATGCAACTGTCGACACATGTTTACAAATCGTTACATGAAGGATTGCTAAGTTTTATATGTAAATTAGGCAGTTGCTCGTAGTTAGTTTGGTGCCCGACGGCATTCCACTTGAGAGAGTCCCTTTAATTTTGCCGTGTTAATGCCATAAAACCTGAGTATGACTAAGTATGACCTTTGTTCTGGACTACCCCTTGATTCCAGTCCAAGAGCCGTGACAAGTTCATTGCAGTCTATCTGGCAAAAATCGTTCAGGTCATCGAAGCATAGTTTTTCTATTAGATGGGATGTGTTGCTTCCAACGACCCGACAATGGATTGAGTTTTAACAGTATAAGAACATAAGTAGCCGCCCATGTGCAATTCGGGGAGAGTTGACTACTTTACAAGTGAATTAGTTCTGATCTCTCAGTTTAATTCCACAATCAGAGCTCCATTCAATCCAATTTGTGCAGCTTAAAACTGAACGGATTTCGATTGTGGTCAAATTGCGGTGAAACTTCACCTTTCTAGTTCTGATTTGAAAGGTTTCCACTGCACTTCTCCCAAATCACCAATATGTGCCTAACAAACACATTTCCTCTGTAGTAAACACAGTGCCGGCGATTTGCTCTAATGAGAGATTACTCCAATTTAAACTGAAAGTACGTGTTGAATGTTGTTGACTTTTTGAGCGTTGAAATTTTAAGCTGAAATCAATAAGGATCACGTTTGGAAGGTCACACTCGCACAGGCGTGCCACCCACCACCACCCCCCTTCCTGTACCCCATTGCGAATGTGCTTTAACATTTCCTAATTTAAAATTTTCAGCGGGACCATTTATAGCGCTCAAGTCAACACCAAATTCTGTGTTTGTGTGTGTGTGCGCTCCTTTCCCGGTCTCTGATAAATTGTTTCTGCTTTTGCAGCTTTTTCTTCCTGCTTCTGCAAGCAACTGCAAGTGCGGCCAGATACGTAGCTTCGCTGCGGAACTATGAATGTGCTTTCTGTTTTTCCACAGCAAACGATTGCCATGGAATTAGGAACACATTCGCCTTTCTTTTGTCCTCCACTGCTGAGAATTTATTGCTGCTCAACTTCGAGATTATGCAACAAATTGATTACATTCAAGGAGCGTGCATCACAGCCTCAGTGTGAGTGCTCGAATGATGTGCAAATGCAAATGCAGAAACCGAATAATTATTTGTATTATCCTTTATAAGCCAACACGAACTTTAGGTATTCGTATTACTGACTAGAACACTCTTTATGCTGTGATCAAATAGTAAACTGGAGCGACTGAATACTTTGCTCGATATATTTCAGAATTATTCATGATGGACGTGGCAGTTGATATGGACTTAATCCACAATTCGCACATTGCATACTTCAGTTGAGAGCCATTACGAAAAAGAATGAATTATGAACATATCGCAAGTTATGCACATACTCGGAGTCAACTTATTAATCTCTAAAGGTAAGAAAAAGAATGTTACCATCACAAGTAGCCTAAGTTATGAAATCTTGGGTGTTTAAGACGCTCACACAATACTGGGAATCCTGCTGAATTGTCTCATTGCAGCTCATACACAGCTTCCACCAGAGCGGCAGAGATTTGTGGGGATTACTTAAAACGATATTCGGTGCACGCCATTGGCAGAAGACTAAGCGCATGCTAAGCGCATCACTACTGCTTCCTGATTATCCGTTGCATTCTACGAGGGGTACTATTTATATTTCGGGAATAGCAAATAACAACAAACATTTTTAAATGAAAATGGCTTTGTTGTTTTTAAAAATATTCCACTTGATGATCAATACACTTTTGCATTCGTTCAAACCATTTGTCATAGCAGTTTTTCCATTCTTCTTGAGACACCTCCAAAACATGTTTTTTGAACGCTTCAACTGCTTCTTCGGCGCTCGTAAGTCGTTGACCACGTAGTTTGCCTTTGATATTCAGGAACAAGAAAAAGTCATTGGGTGCCAAATCAGGACTGTACGGAGGATGAGTCATCAATTCGAAGTTTTGACTGCTCAAAAATTCACCTGTTTGACGAGATGAGTGAGAGCTCGAATTGTCATGATGGAGAATGATTCGTCTTTGGTGGTTGGTCTTACGAACTTCTCCGAAAACTTCCGGCAAACAAATGGTCGTATACCACTCAGAATTGACCGTCCTACGTTGCTCCAGCGGAACAGTGGCCACATGACCCATTCGGCCGAAGAAACAGGCGACCATTTGCCTCGTTGTGCTTCTTCCACGCACAACTTTTGTTGGATTTAGCTCGTCTTGGAATACCCACACGGTCGATTGTTGTTTTGTTTCTGGCTCATACGCTATATCCATGATTCGTCACCTGTCACGATTTTATACACGTCTTTTGAAGCACCACGGTCGAACTTTTTAATCATTTCCTTACACCAATTGACACGAGCCTTTTTTTGAGCGATTGTCAAATTATGTGGGATCCAACGCGAAGAAATCTTTTTTACAGCCAAATGTTGATGCAATATTGAATGTATGGAAGTGGAAGTAATGCCCAAGGTGTCCTCTATCTCACGATATGTCACATGACGATCTTGCATTATCAGTTCACGCACTGCGTCGATGTTTTGTGGCACAACAACCGATTTTGGACGACCTTCGCGGAGTTCGTCAGCGACCGAACTACGATCACGATTGAATTCACTATACTAGCAATATACTGTGGTTTTTGCTGGTGCTTTATCGCCATAGAAAGAACTGAGTTCATCGCCGCATTCTTGTTGAGATAATCCACGTCGAAAGTTGTGAAAAATAATCCAACGAAAACCTTCTCTTGACATCCTCCTCCTTCCTTTTTTTGGCCAAATTGATTTTCTTAAATGACTGTAAACAAACCAAATAGCACTTGTACATCAACACGTTGAGTACGTTTATGCTAAAAATGTCAAACTTTATTATGGTGTTGCCAGATTTTAGCTATTGACATTAGTGTTGTCAGTTCCCAAAACATAAATAGTACCCCTCGTAATTCGAAACATAAATTGTCCAGCAGATTTTTCTGAGGTGATGATTGTTATGTGTTAATATGTAATCATATAGAAGAGGATCCAAGTTGCCAGTTTTAGACACTTAAACATAACATTTTGTGAAAATCAGCAGATATCTTTAATTGCCTGCCTAATTCAAGCCCAATTTAAGGCCAAATAGCGATTTAAGAGCGAAGATATGATTGCCCCTTCAGCACGCACATCCCCCCAGTCACACCGTAATACTTGGAGAGAGGAGCTAGGGTCTCCCTAGGGCAGATCACCGACCACACTAAGCTTAGTGGATGCAATGCTGGAGTCACCTGCTAAATGGAACGCGGTGTCGACCTTCGCTGAACAAGTAATGGTGGCGCTACGCAAGGAGGAGCGTTAACGACAACGAGTACTCTGTCAACAGCAGCTACCAAACGTAGCAGAAATTTTGCCACGGTGCGACAACCAGCAGCGGACTTGATATAGGCTGACAATTACAGACGATTGAGCAGTAATCCTCATGACAGCCTCCCGACGTAATCACATTTATGGTCCCGGAAGGGTTGCCCGCCGCGACAGTGAGCAGCTTTTAGTGGGTTGAAGTCACACACTGACTTATTGGCTTAAAGCCTTCCCCTTGGATAAAAAAAACACCGTAGTACGAACATCCTTTGAAAATGTGGGCATCGATTTCATTACAATTCACTAATCAGACCAACTGCGGGTAAACCACAAGAAGCCATTGCACAGAGTTGCACAAACATACATGCAAACATACCCACGCACGCATGTGTGTATGTTTATGGAAGTCATCTCATTAAGCACGAAGATAGGCGTGGCAGTTACGATTGAATTTCATTCTTTAATTTTCTGACCTGCTCACGAAGTGTGAATTATGAAAGCTCATCCGCAGAGTTCAGACGCCCTTCACCTTGATTCTGAGATTCCTGCTACATTTTTACATTGCTTCCAACGCTAAAATTCCTTGAGAGCTCCAAAGGATTATAAATACCTACAACGTGATTGGTGCACATTATGAACAAAACGAATAGTTTGGTAAATTGCATTTTTTAGCTTTCGAATTTTTGCGCTATGTTCGGAAAATCAAAAGACCCTTCTTCATTTGCATTGAGTTCTCCGAGTTGGATTTGCCTGACATCCCATCGGACGCGTCCCCAGGTGGCGGATAGGAGGACCCTTGGTAGGCAAATGACATTACTTCTGAACCTCTTAGGAGTTATGGCTGTCTGTCTATCACAATTATGGTATAGAGAATGGGTACCATCCGCGGACCAAACTGGCTAGGGAGGAGTCCCGAACAAAAACCACTGTCTGGCGATGGACAACAATATATTAATTACTCCAGGTGGAACCCACGCATGTGGAAATCTACCCGCTTCGGCGGCAGGGGCACGGATTCTGGAGGTCCCAACCATCGCTAAAGTCTCTCGCCTTTATCAGCGAGAGCGCATCCTGGAGGAGACGGGGATTGTTACCGCAATCTCTTCTTCTTCAGAGACGGAGGAACGTACCCTGGATCCAGAGGGCCTGCGTCGGGAAGTCACCACAGTGGCGGAACGACCGACCAATGGTTCTAGGGTAACGCGAACTCAAGCGAGGAGACAGAGAAAGAAGCGGCTTGATAGGCGCGTGCAGGAAAAATCCTCACGTGGCTCTGCCGGCCCTTCTGTGTCGACTCCCTCCAAAAGGCCCAGGTTGGCGGAAGTGACACCCACGGAAGCCACCGAGCCTGCGGAGGGATTGACCGCTCCGAAAGCTCGCTCGCGAGGTAAGCGGCGGAAGATTGTTGCTGAAAACAGCATTCCCACCTGCCCTGCAGCTGTTACTGCTGGTGGCGCCACGACCCCAAAGGGTACGAGCGAAACCTCGGTGGCGGCTAATGTGGCGGGGAAGAATGTTGCCAATAAGCTGCAGCTTGCCCAGCCCCTCGTATCCAGCAAAACCATCTGCCCGGCGAAATCTCTGCCAGTGGCGGGTGGTGAGCTGGACTTTCGCCCAAGCACTTCCAAAGGTGCAGCCAAGCCATCGTACAGCGAGAAGGCTAACGGCCCGCAACCAATGGCGGTGATTGGGATGCTGGGGCCTGACCATCAGCTAACTGATGCAGAAATAAAACACCGCAAAGGTCATCTGATGCGTCGCGTCATTGCCTCCGGTCCTGAAGCTAATGCGAGGGGCTATGAGACAAAGGACGGCACTCTACAGGTGTCGTGCGCGTCTCAAGCCAACTTTGATTGGCTCAGGGGTGCAGTCAAGAACGTGCCCCCCATGGGGACCACTCGCTTCGCGGTCTATAGCGAAGCAGGCGTGTCCCTCAGGAAGGCCATCTGCTGGATTCCGGATCCCGATCTGACGACCACAGATGTCCTTTCTTGTCTGCGTGCTCAGAACCCTGGCATCAACACGAGGCTTTGGAGAGTTCTTTCGCACACCAGGGGTAGCAACCGGGATGGTAAAGAAGGTGCTAGTCTTGTGGTGCGAGTGGATGAGGCCACTGTTGATGTCATGGTTTCTCGGTACCGGAGCCGTCTGAGTCTCTTCTTTGGGACTGTAACCTTTCATGTCTTTCCCAGATGATTGGCTCGGACGATTCTCGTAGCTATCGTCCTTTGACGGTATCGCAGATCAACTTGCAGCATTCTAAAGCCGCTACTGTACTCCTAAGTAGACGACTCACCCAGCTGCACACATCACCCCACATAACAACAGTACAAGAGCCCTGGGTCTTTAGGGGTCGCCTCTGTGGCCTTGGCTTGTTGAAAGGGGCCACGATAATATATGACAGAAACTCGATCAGACCTAGAGCCGGTCTTATAATATCATCCCATCTCGCAGCGACCTGCCTTGACGCATTCTGTTGTCAGGATCTGGTTGCGGCAGAGATTAGTTTTAAGAGTATGCACGGATGGTCGAGGTTTGTGATTGCATCTGCTTACTTTCCTTACGATGCTTTGGAGGCGCCACCACCTGGGAAGGTCGCTACTCTCGTAGGGTTCTGTGAGCTGCGCAGTCTTGGTCTGGTTCTTTGCTGCGATGCTAATGCCCAGCATACGATCTGGGGCAGCAGCAAGTGCAATGAGCGGGGCTCTCGACTTTTCGAGTATATTGCCTCCTCCAGCCTGAACATCCACAATGTAGGCAGGCAGCCTACTTTTGTGACTACGAGAAGGCAGGAGGTAATTGTAATTGACGTCACCCTGTCAAATCCAAGACTGGGGTGGTCGATCAACAACTGGAGGGTCCTCGCCGAAGACTCGTGCTCGGACCACAGATACATTGAGTTTCAGTGTGGCGAGCGGGCGCAGATGCCATTGCCCACCAGAAACCCAAGAAAAACAGACTGGCTGAAGTTCAGGGAGGCACTGCGTAGCAATCACGTGACGCCACTGAGACTTCGCAAGGAGCAGAACATTGAGGCGGCTGTTGAACATCTCAACACCGCTCTAACAAACAGCTTCGAGCTAGCCTGCCCAACTAGACCTCCTCTTAGCCGGACTCCTGTTCCATGGTGGAACCGAGAGCTTCAGGTGCTGAGGCGTGAGTCTAGAAAACTCCTCAACCGGGCCCTCAAGACGAATCTTGACGAGGACTGGGAACGATATCGACGTGTTCAGAGGGACTACAAGAAGCTAATTCGGGACTCGAAAAGGACTTCTTTTAGAGACTTCTGCAGTGATATCGAATCCCTGAGTGATACGGCAAAACTGGTGTAAGTCCTGAAAAAGGACCAAACCGCTAAGCTGGGGTCGCTCAGGAAACCTGATGGCTCCTATACGGAGAGGCAAAGTGAGACACTCAGCTTGCTGTTGGAGTCACACTTTCCAGGAAATCAGGTAAGCATAGCCCGTCAACAACCACCTTTGGTCGGAAATGTTGTCAGGGCTGAAGACATCCAAAGCACTGTCAGTTTTCTGGCAGTGTAAGGGTATATTTGGTAAGACATGGGGTCTTTCCCCTAGTAAGGGCCTATGGATCTATACAGCTATGGTAAGACCTATTATCACCTATGCATCGATGGTTTGGATGAGCAGACTCTCTCTTGTAGAGGTCAAAAAAGCTCTATCAAAACTACAACGTGCTGTGGCCATATGTTGTACCGGAGCATTTCCGACTACTCCAGGCCCGGCACTTGATGCTTTGGTGAATCTCCCGCCACTAGATGTCTTCAACCGCGGAGAGGCCGTTAAGGCCATCTGCAGAGTGAAACATAGTGGCCACTGGTATGGGGTGTGCTCGATGTTGGACGACGGCGCAGGCACTGACATCGATTCTGCAATCCTGTCTATGCCCCCGGACTCCATGTCGTCAACCGTCATACTAGAAAAGCGGTACAATGTGTTGCTGCCAGAGGCTCGTTCATGGTTAGATCCCGAGAACGAGCCCGGCAAACACTGCTGCCGTATTTTCACTGATGGCTCCAGGACTGAAGAAGGTTCAGGTTCTGGTGTCTTCGTGGAATCTTGTGGGACCCGTCGGTTCTTTGCCCTTGGTCTGCATGCGTCTGTGTTTCAGGCGGAGGTGTATGCGATACTTGAGGCGATGGACTTTGTTGTGGAAAACAGGTGGAAAGGCAAATCTATTTGTGTCTGCAGTGACAGCCAAGCTGCGCTCATGGCCTTGGATAGTCCGACCACCATTTCCACGATAGTCAGGTCCTGCAAATCCAGGCTAAATTGTGTTGGAAAACATAATAGTCTGACGTTGACTTGGGTCCCGGGACACGCTGGCATTGCGGGTAACGAGACCTCTGACTCCTTGGCCAGGATGGGCTCCGAGGCTGTTTTTATTGGCCCTGAGCCTGTTCTGCCACAGAATCGTCAGATGGCATCTGTAGACTCAACTACCCAACTTATTCATGTGGTAGTTGGGTCTAGTTCTTAGGATTAAAATCTCCCAGAATAGCTTTGGAGCGTGTTAATCCCGGAAGACTTTTCCAGGTTTGACTTATTTTGCATCTGTACACTTCTACAGCAGATCTCCAATGGTATTGGATGATAGTCCACAGAAGGGTTCAGGGCCGTTGAAGTGAGAGGCCGCAGCCTTCCTTGCTAAGCTATCAGCCTTCTCATTTCCCTCTACTCCTATGTGGCCTGGTACCAACATTAGAGATAACTTATTCCTAGGGAGTTCAGTTTCCCAATATAGTCCCATACAATTTTAGACCTCACCAGGGGTGAGCTCAAACTCTTGAGTGGTGCTTGACTATCAGATAGTATTGTAGTGTACCATACAAGTGTACACTGACGACCACACATCGTCATAAGCACAGCAGCAAGTCGCATATGCAAACAAACTGACAATAGCGCAGCGTGCGCAATTGCACTCAATGTCCAAATACGCTAGGCCAGCGTTTTGGGGGTGAAATAACGCACACTGCATATATTGCAGCGCATGCATGTTAGACAGTGCAGTGACTTTTAGCCCTGTACTTGCACTCAAAATAATTAACATAAACAAAGACGATGATTCGTCAATGAATAATATCGGTAATCCGATACTTGAGACAAATTTCGGGAATATGATTTGTAACTAGTGTAAATAAGATAGATACATTTTATATTAGTTAGAATAAGAAAACAATAACAATTGAATGATATAAAAAGGCCAGCGAGCCACCAAATAAACCAGAATTAATCTGAACTTCTAAAACTGCAATCCTGCATTAGATTTCTTATTTCTTCTCTCGTGCTCTGGACTAGGCATAGTTACAGAACAGCACAAACAATAGCTTGGCCAACGGCACACTCTGCCGGTCAAAAACTCTGCTGAGGGCGACATTCCGCTTCGCACTAGGTTTCTGTATATAAATTGCATTCATACGTTGTGTGAAATCTGCAATCGATGCGTAAGCCGATCTTGCAAGGCCAACGCAGTTGATGTTGAATCAACCCTCATCTACACACGTATATCACCCCTACATGGCGATCCTGCAACTGACCTGGGACCTGAAAGGCAGCCAAAAAATCCTGCAACAGTTCCTGCAAAAATTCCTGCAACCGATCCTGCAACCGATCCTGCAACCGATCCTGCAACAGATCCTGCAACCGTTCCTGCAACAGTTCCTGCAACCGCTCTAAATTCCTGCACCGCTCAAAAATCCTGCAACAGTTCCTGCAAAAATTCCTGCAACCGCTCTAAATTCCTGCACCGCTCAAAAATCCTGCAACAGTTCCTGCAAAAATTCCTGCAACCGATCCTGCAACCGTTCCTGCAACAGTTCCTGCAACCGCTCTAAATTCCTGCAACCGCTCAAAAATCCTGCAACAGTTCCTGCAAAAATTCCTGCAACCGATCCTGCAACCGATCCTGCAACTGAAGAAGATCCTGAAAATTATCCAGAAACGGTGGACCAATATTCCAGCATATGAAAGAATACGTGCCGACTACCATGCATTTCCAGCTTATGCTCCATCAAAGATTATCAACTCTGACCCGCAATCGAAGAGTACAAGAGGCGACAAATTAAAAAGAAGGAGCAACTGACGCAGCCAATTTGACTCAAAAATTGGAAAAATGACGAAGCAGAGAGCAAAGAAGAAGTCAAGGAGAAAAAGAAGCATATAGAGAAAGCAACAGATAGAAAAGAAGACGAAGAGAGAAAACGAGAGGCAGTAATAAAATAATTACAGAAAAAGGAAGAAGAATAGAGAAGACAAACGATCATATTAAAGTACGACTACTGCGAGTAATTGAATTAAAATTTGATATTGATTTACAATGTTAATCAACAATTTTATGTTTGCTTAAAAATATAAACATTTTATTGCTAAAATTATGTATTAGTAATAATTCATACATATATTGAAATGAAAGAAAAGCATTAAAAAACTAAAAATTATAAAAGTAATATAGCTCCAACTTCCCAAAAATGTACTGCGACAAAAGCAAAAATTGAAAATGATAATGGGGACGTAAACAACAAAAAAAAAATCTTTATGTAAAATCAGATTAAAATTAAATAAATTTTGATCTAAAATTTTAAGAAATATAAGACAATTTAATGACATAACACCAGTATATATAAAAAATTATAGACTACCACAAACTTATACAGAAATAGTAAATGAACAAATATAGAAAATGCTACATGAAAACATCATTGAACCTTCAGTCAGCCCATACAATGCTCCACTCCTTTTGGTTCCCAAAAAGAACACTAATAACAAAAAGAAAAAGAGACTTGTAATGGACTTTAAAAAACTGAGCAACAAGATAATCAATGACAAATTTCCACTTACTCAACTAGAAGACATTCTAGACAAGCTAGGAGGAGCAAAATGGTTTTCAACTCCAGATATGACCAGTTCATTCCACCAAATAGAACTTGACAAACAATCAAGACCACTTACTTAATTTTTAAGAAATAGTGTAAAAACAATTTTACAACAATTTTATATTTAAGTTTTGAATTGAAAATATGTTTAGATAAACCAGTAACTAAAAAGCAATTTTTACAATTTATATGGTTAAAAATTTATAGTTGCAACTAACCATTAGTATCACTTTTAACAATGACAAAATACCATTTTGATTTTAACATACTATAAAAAAAAGGATAAAATGAATTCGAACAAAGACGCGTTATCAAAAATACAATTAAACTCCAGCATACTCAAGAATATGATACCAATGAATATTGATGAAAATCGCTAATAATTACAAGGGGCATGTCTAAAGCGTAAAAGTTAAGAGAGGAAATAGAGAACTGTATATCTCGGCAGAAGTCTGATCAACTTCAAATTTGGGATTGCACATCTATAAATGACGTCAAATATAAGAGGAAATAAAAGAATTAATAATGGCAAATGAAAGAAAAGAAAGTGCACAAGAAAAATTGGGTATAAAGAAATCCACGTGGGATGTAGTGATAATTCGGCGAATCAAGATTCGAACCAGAAGAAGCTATCATCAAATATAAATAAAAGATACAGTGATAAATCAGCGAAACAAGATTCGATACTGAAGAAACTGATATCAAGAAGGAATAATGAAGATATAAAGCATGCAGGAATCAATGATAAATCAGCGAGACTAGACTCGATTCTGAGGAAATTGATATCCAAAACGAAGAAAGAAAAGATAATGAATAAGCTAAATACATATATATAGCAAACAATGATGAAATATTTAAAATATGTGCCAAAGAAGAATTTAAAGAAATGAATCCGCAAATAAAAATAATGAATGAAAATCCTCAAATTAAAAATTATGACATATGCCGCCCCAGAAAGAGAATTTAAATGAATATAAACTGATAGATGAGTATCATAATGCACCACATGGAGGTCATTTAACAATTAGAAAAATCCTGATAAAAATAAAAAAAAATAAATAAAGAAATTAAAACAGATATATATATTTAAAAATATGAATAAAGTGGTAAAAGAATTTATTACGAACTATGACTTATGTGTACGACACAAACAAACAACACACACAAAAAAACCACTTACAATAACAGACACCCCTAATAACAGCTTTGAAGTAATATTCATCGACTCCGTGGGACCACTTAAAATTTTAAATGAAAACTGACCATGCAGTGCGAGCTGACAAAATTTGTAATCGCACACCAAATGATAACAAAAGACGCACTCACAACAGCCAAAACATTAGTTGAACAGTTTATACTCAAATACAGACACTTCAAAATTCTTAAATCTGACAACGGGACAGAATTTACAAACGAGCTAATGGCAAACATATGTGCACTGCTGAAAATACAACAAATATTTTCCACAAAGTACCAGCACGAAACAACTAGATATTGGAGTTGAATCTTGCAACCACACTTTCCAATTAGTAAACAAAACAAATGCTAATAATAAAAGCAAAACAAAAACGTACACTAACCGATTCAAAAACTAATACAAATACACTTAATGTAGAAATAGGAGATTTAGTTCTATTAAAAGTAGAAAATAGAAAAAAGAATGTGAATCCATATAAAGGACCATATAAAATACTAGATAAGTTAGGAGTAAATTCATTAATAGAATATAATGGTACACCTAAGAAAGTACATAATAATCAATTAAAACCATACAATGTAATTTAAATTTATAATTAAAACTATCACAATATATAAGCAAAACAATGTAATTAATAATCATAAAAATATGTAAACTGCATAATTTGTAATTTTAAAACGCTACTATGTAACATTAATAATAAGAAACAATTAATATGTAAATCATCTAACATAAGACAATTGTAATACAACGCAAACCATATTTCCAGAAAAATTATTTGCTAACACCCCTAATTTTTCTCTTAAGGGTGAGGGTGTAGTGTACCATACAAGTGTACACTGACGACCACACATCGTCATAAGCACAGCAGCAAGTCGCATATGCAAACAAACTGACAATAGCGCAGCGTGCGCAATTGCACTCAATGTCCAAATACGCTAGGCCAGCGTTTTGGGGGTGAAATAACGCACACTGCATATATTGCAGCGCATGCATGTTAGACAGTGCAGTGACTTTTAGCCCTGTACTTGCACTCAAAATAATTAACATAAACAAAGACGATGATTCGTCAATGAATAATATCGGTAATCCGATACTTGAGACAAATTTCGGGAATATGATTTGTAACTAGTGTAAATAAGATAGATACATTTTATATTAGTTAGAATAAGAAAACAATAACAATTGAATGATATAAAAAGGCCAGCGAGCCACCAAATAAACCAGAATTAATCTGAACTTCTAAAACTGCAATCCTGCATTAGATTTCTTATTTCTTCTCTCGTGCTCTGGACTAGGCATAGTTACAGAACAGCACAAACAATAGCTTGGCCAACGGCACACTCTGCCGGTCAAAAACTCTGCTGAGGGCGACATTCCGCTTCGCACTAGGTTTCTGTATATAAATTGCATTCATACGTTGTGTGAAATCTGCAATCGATGCGTAAGCCGATCTTGCAAGGCCAACGCAGTTGATGTTGAATCAACCCTCATCTACACACGTATATCACCCCTACAGTATCACGATGTTTTTCCCCCGATATTTCCTGTCAATGTTGATCTGGGCACATCTTTCAACAGCGTGAATCTCCGCTTGAAAAATGCTTGGGAAAGAACTAATTGGTTCCCAGTATTTGGTTGTAGCCCCAATTCTGTCCATTGTCTTAAAACCGTCCGTATACCATAAGGGGGAGTTTTCTCAAATTTTATACGTCTCAGTTAGACCTTTCCATTCCTTTTTGCAACTCATCATTGCACTGTAGTTGTGTGCAAAGTTGAATTTTCTTGGCATAAAATCCTTGTGAGATTTTTGTATACCATATTCTTGAGCTGAATTTTTACACCAGATATTTTGGGTGTAATTTGATTCTCTCGACATAATTTTTGTATTCTGCTAAAAGATTTCCCAGCAGAGTCTTGTATTGCTAGATGTAATGGTGTTAGATCTAGTACAACTTCCATTGCTGCCGTTTGGCAGGTGCGCATAGCTCCAGTGATGACAAGGCGCAAGGCGTTGTACTGTACTTAACGCAGATTTCGCTCTCTTAAGTCTGACTCTATTTGACCAGGCTACAGAACCATGGGTGATGATCTGATGGTCTCACCATCATGGTATACATCCAGCGAACGATCTTTGAGTTAGATCACATCCCCAAGATTTACCAGCAAGCCGTCTACATATCATTAAGGAAGGTGTAACCTTCTTGGTGGTTGCTGTCAGGTGAGCCTTCAACAGAAACTTTTGTCGAGAATGAATCCGAGGAATTTGGTCTCAGAGTTATAATCGACCTGTGTACCATTTAGAAGAATAGGTTTCATATATGGTAAAAGATCTTTTTCTAGTGAACGGCACAATGGTGGTCTTTGAGGCATTGATTTTCAATCCTGTTCCCCTGCACCATTCAATGGCTGCGGGGCTTATTACCTCTAGATAATATCACAAAGAGTGGCTTCAGATTTCCCTCTAGCTATTATCACAATATCGTCCGCATGTCCTTGACATGGTATGCGTAGATTTGTGAGTTTTACCAGAAGATCATCAAATCCTATTCTCCACAAAATGGGTGATTATATCCCACCCTGCGGACATCCTTTATTGACTTTGACTTTATCAGTTTTGTCACCTGCTTCAGCTTCAGTCAGTCTACTGTTGAGTAAAGCTCGTATCCAATTGGAAGTGGTATTATCTATTCCTCTATTGTTAAGAACCCTAATCATATATTCATGAGGAGTGTTGTCGAAAGCCCCCTCAATATCAAGAAAGGCACAAAGTGCTATTTCCTTTCTATCCAGTGCTGCCGGAATAAAATCAGTCAGATGGTATAGTGCAGTTTCAGTCGATTTTCCCGCAATATACGCAAACTGACAAGGATGTAAAGGCTCCCTTTTCAATACGGTCTCAAGGAGATGTACGAGTATATTAACTATTTGCTCCACTGCTTTTAGTACAAAGGATGTCAAACTGATAGACCAGAAGGATTTGGGATAGGTCATATCCTTTTGGCTTGCTTTAGGTTTATGATTATTTATTTTTTAAAATGGATATTTCTACATTTCATTTAAGTGCATTAAAACACGATTTGTAGACGGAACAGACCTCTGCCAACTTCCTGACTTTTTGCAGAAGATTGACAATATTTTACTTACTATATTTAATTTACACGAAAGCAATATAAACATTTCCTTTGCCTCCATTATGAATAAATTTGTACGAACGGCAAGGGAAGCTAATCATAATCGAGGAAGTGCCTCACACGGGATCCACCTTTAAGAAATATTAAACAGAAATATTGAAACATAAATGATTGCATACTTTCAGGATACCTCTATTAAGTTCAATTACTACGAGAGAGGTATATAAGTCGAGACACAATCTATTCAAAAAAAAGCTTACTCAAGAACCCTCTTTCGAAGTGTACATAAAATTCGAGAATGTTCTCGAATTTGTAAAGAAATGTAAAGAATGTTCTACTTTAACCATAATAATAGGTATATAGGCCACCTCACAATTAAAGTCGAGACGCAGTTGAACCGAAGTCGTAACAGTAACAGTATTAAGAATTAATAAAGTGATTAAATGAATTATTAAATAAAGTGCAAATTGTAATAAAGTAAACTTTAACCCTAATATTAAGTGTGTAAATTGCAAGAATTAAGTAAATTTAATTATTTGAATTTAACCAGCGATTGTTTGATTACTACACAATCCAGTGGTGCGATTCTGAATATTGACAATTAGAGTAAACTGTCAGGAGGGCATTTTCGTAACTTTATCAAAGGATTTAGGGGACAAGGAAAATAGCAACAAACTGATAAATCCTTTCAAAGCAATGCGGTTGAGAATGAGAAAAAAAGAGAAATTTGGCAAATGAATGAACAACAGTAATTTAATATTATTATTGTGTAGGGGACTTAAAGCACCGCGACCTTTCGATCTATTGTGCCCCCATCAGAGGTTCAACGTAAATCATTGAGTCCTATCCTCTGAATAAACGTGATGACAAGTTTTGGGTCCAGAGGTTTCACATCACTGGCAGAGCCCTGGAAGACTCCCAAATATTTCCTGAGGGCGTACATGAGTGCCGGACATTCTGTCAGCACATGCAAAGACGTCTCCTCTTCCTCCACACAGAATCTGCAGAAGCCTTCCGAGGTGACCCCCATCCTCACCATATGTGAGTTCAGTTTGCAATGTCCTGTGAGTAGGCCTGTCATCATCCTAAGATTATTCTTAGAGAGATTGGTGAGTGATACGAATCTTTTTACGTGGCATGTCCTTAGCAGACTCTTTGATACCCTTAGGCCTGGTGTGTTAACCCAATGTTTGTGCATATGGTGTCCCTCATCGATTCTAAGCTGGTTGAACAGCTTGCCCTTGCCTACACCACAGAAGGGTTCTGGGCCCATAAAGGGTGTTACAGCCCCCTTCCTTGCAAGTTCGACGGGCAATCTCGTTCCCTTCTATGCCAGTATGTCCTGGAACCCATAGAATGGTAACTTTGTTGCGTGAGCCAAGAGCATTAAGAGTCTTGATGCCCTCCCATACCAGTTTCGCATTTACCTGATAAGAGGTAAGTGCCCTATTGGCCGCTTGGCTATCCGATTAGATGGCAATTTTCTTGCGCTCGTAATCTTTTTCAGTGTTGAAATGTGCACATCTCTCAATTGCGTGGATTTCCGCCTGGAAGATGCTAGTATATTTGCCTAGGGATTCATAATATTCATTAAATTTTTTGGAGCAATTAATTTGCTTGGAGCCTTATACCATTTTTCCGTCTAAAGGAACGAACGCTCGAATAATTCCTCATATATATATGCGAGACAGCAATCCGTTTTACTTCGTCCTTCACTGTTCCGACTTCAAGGTCACGGTGGGGGTCACAATTTCTGATGTACCACGGGGCATTGGTAATACATCTCAAGACTTTGTTTTGAAATCGCTGAATGGCAGTTATGTTGTACTAACTAGCGCAGCCCCGGAGTTGGACCCCATAAGACCACACTGGTCTCAACAATTGCATGTATATGCAAATTTTATGTTTAAGTAATAGAACGGATGTACGTCCTATGAGTCCTATTGAGATAAATTTCAGATCCAACTCTTCCCTTTTTCTCTTTAATGTGTGCTTTCCAGCGAAGCTTATCGTCGAGTGTCATATCCAAGTACTTGGCAGTGTTTGTATATGGGATCAGTATATCATCGTTGTAGATAGGAATATATTGGGTATTCTTGTTTGCAAAGTTTATGTGGACCGATTCAGTGTAGTTTAGTGCCATTCCATCCCATTTTCCATTTTTTACTCCATCTTACGACGTTGTTTATTTCTGCTTGCAATATCACAGAGAACTCATCCTCTGTTTTGGCTGTTGCCAGTATGGCAGTATCATCTGCAGACGTTGCAGTGACTGCATTTTTTGAAGTTCGTAGGTCACTAGTGAAATTAGGTATAGCAAAGGGCGCAGCACACTTCCTTCTGGGACCCCTGCTTTGATTTCATGTAGTTGCGAAAAGGTGGCACTATTAGCTTTTATTCTGAAGTATCTATTATCCAAGTACGATCCTGGGATTTCCAAGTATACGCTGGAAAGGAGCATTCTTATTTTGTATAGAAGGCCAGCGTGCCCTACTTTATCAAATACATCTAAACACATTCCATAGAATACTTTCTTTTCGTCCAACGCTTGTTCAATTTCGTTTGTAATCCGATGGACTTGTTCAGTGTTTGAGTGGTTTATCCTGAACCCAAACTGGTGTTTAGGAATGATACATTTTTGTTCAATTATGGGCATTAAACGTTTAATTAGCAGGGTTTCAAAAACTTTTGGGATCATCCTCGTCACATGTACATGGGATTTCAGTCTCTAGGTGATGCAGTTCTTTTTGCTTGATGAATGTGTCGCTTAGTTCTTCGAAATTCAGGAAATTTTTCGGGATCTGTTGGTCAATATCTTGGCTTACCAGTGCAGATAAAGTCACGGCCTCTATTTTAAATAGCTTTTAAAAGTTATCTATCTTTAGTAATTATTAGCCGCGATCCCCAGTGTGTGTGCTCTGCATTAAAGTGTTCTCCTACAATGAAACGATTTTTGCATTTGTTCATAAGATCTGCAAACTGGCTACATTTGATATTGTGTCTTGGAGGACTGTAAACAGCCATCAGTGAAAGTTTTTGTTCGGTATCAATGGTGACGATAGTTGCCTGGAATTCCTCTCTGGGAGAGTTTTCGTCTTCAAAGAATTGTTTTTATTAGAAAATCACCACCCCCTCCTTGGCTCGTCAGGACGAAAACAATGTCTTTGCTATCATATGAGTGATAAAGATTTTCCGTCATAACCTTGAAAGGTCGAAGTTGTTTATTCTGAAAACTGTGCCAGGAGATTTCTGTACTTGAGAGTACTTTTGTGATGGACATGTAGTCGTCAATATCAAATGTCGTAACTGTCGACCCCATTATTTAGCAGTTTTATAAGAAATTCATCTTTAGAATATGTTTTCATTAAATTGTATAGAGTTTGATACTCATGGCCTCTTGTTATCATAATTGGTGGAGGTAGTTTTGTCCTCCTAATGCTGTTGTGCTCTACTTTTTTACCACCATATTGACAAAGTTAAGGAAGTCTGAATGAGTTCGGAAGACGATTCGTCTCTTTTTACTTGGCCTTTTCGCTCTCAGGATCCAATCTGTTTCACGTGGAAAATCCTCTTCTTCAGCTTCATAGCATACATCGCTCTGAAGTCGGATGGGTTGGATATTAGTTGACTTATCCTCTCTTAGTTTTTTCAAATCATATTTTCAGCGTTTAATTTTACTATCTCCTGTTCGAGTTCATAGCACATTGACTCCATTTTTGAGAGTTTTTGTTTAAGCAACCTTATTGAGTCATTTCCGTCCTGTGGGTGACCACCGCCAGGAGGAGGTTCCTCATCCATATCTCAGTATTTGAATTACTTTTCTAGTTTTTTAAATTAAATTTAATTTTAATTATATCTTCCTTTTTTTCTTGAAATGATTCTTGGCAACTCTATTAGCAATTATCGTATCAAGACAGAATATAAAGAATACAGAAAATCACTGCATACTTTTTGGCTTCTAAATTTTGCTGGGAATACTCAGCTGTTTCAGCGCGCCAAAAGTATTGGGTGCATTCTGACAGCCTATCGGATTCCTATCGATTGAGTTAAACAGCGCATTTGGTTTGTGAATGAGCCGCTCCAAAAATGTGTCACTTCATACGTAAACATCTGTTCTAAAACCGCTGTGCTAAGTGTTGAGTACGGTAGCGAAGAAAATTTCCGCTCAAAGAGATGGCGTCCGCAGAGTCAGCTGGTTCCAAAAAATTCGGAGAATTCTGATCGGTTGGGTATTCGATAGGCTGCCAGAATGCACGCATTGACCCCATCAGATATCTCCGAATTTTTTGGAACCAGCTGATTGAGCGGACGAAATTTCTTTGAGCGGAAATTTTCTTCGCTACCTTACTCAACACATAGCACAGCTGTTTGTAGAGCAGATGTTTATGTATAAAGTGACAAATTTGTGTAGCGGCCCATTCTAAAACAAAGTGCGCTGTTTCACTCACCCGATAGGCAACCGATAGGTCGCCAGAATGCAGCCATTGTTTTTGTTGTAGCGGACCAAACGAGTTTGTTTTTGTTTGTTCACATTTTAGATTTTTATGTTATGTTGAAATTATCACTTTAAAGTGTCTCGCATATCGATCGCGGCACTTTAAAGTATCAATGATGATTGGCCACAGTTTGTAGAATTTTCCAGGTTGATTTTTTCATTTCACTAGCGAAATAACATGCAAATATGGGAGGAATCTCAATGGAATGCGATCCATACAAGCGATGGGAAAGTTGCTAAAAGCATCAAACCAGTAATATATATAACATTTCATTTATATATATCATTTATATTTCTGATCAAACTATCGAATCAGCACAAAGCAAAAAAAAAATTTAATTAGGGAACCTAAAAGTATGCAAACATTTTGTATAAAGCATGAAGCTCAAAACCCACTGTTGTTCTTGTCAAACTTTAAAGCCAAAAAAGGGTTTCTTTTAAATGTTTATAATAAAATAAATTTAAAATATGACACAGTATTCCCAAAATAAAGTTAAAAGTTAAATTTCTGTATCTCAGTCCGCGTAAAGTTGTACTTTAGCATTGTTCTGTATGAGAACCCATCAAAATCCTAGCATTGCTTCCATTTGTGTACCACTTTTGCATAGAATCCACGCACTGTGCATTGTTGAAAATAATATCGCAAATAACAAAAGGAGTCAAGGCAAATTATTCAAAATATTCATGTAAGTACGACCATAAAGCACACGCTGTAATTTATATATCTAAATAAGAAAAACCCGATGCAAGGGTAATTTCGCAAATTGGCATAAACCGCCCACGACGGTTGGGTGGCGCGCTGTAAAAAACATATAGCGAATATTTTTGTAATTTCGTATAAAATTTCATGGCGAAAAATGTTCTGCGGCTTCCTTTAATGTGGTGTTGCGCACTCGCATTCTACGAGGCTCCATTCTATGTAATGCAATGCTGTTAAATTTGCCGCCCGACCACTTCGGCTCCGGCTATAAAATGTGGACTCCAATGTACGTTTGTGCGGATATGTGGGTGTTAAAGCATGAGTGAAATGGTAACTTGATGCAATACTATTTTAAATATAATAAGTTTGGGGCTCAACTCAAACTTCATTTCTGATATTCACATCAAAAGTTTACTCGCAAAGAATCAACTTGTTTAATAAACACTTCAATCAACGAATCTGTGTTATAAGGAGCCTAAAGTTCGCTCTCTAGAAATCTTAAGTGATGTGTTCTGGATCGGGATTACCACTTAATCAGAACCAATTTGCTAGCATACCATGCTAGAACTCAAGCAATGACCATTTTCTTCTTGGCTTGTTGTTGGTTTTTTTATTGAAGTGTTCAAGCAAATTTATTATTATCTCCTATCGAAAGTTCGCCCTCTTATACAAGTAGTATATTATCTCTTTGCTACAACTGGCAAAAGGAAGTAACATTGCTCTCTTCCTGGAGTAACAAAATCTTCAGCAAGTGAATCCGGCGAATGCCACTCCTTCAGTTCATTACTAAAGAACGTATTTGTTTGTAAGTGTAATATTTGTTTATCGTTATAAAACATGTTTTATATAATTTATTTCTATTTAATTTAACTTAGTTTTGTACTGAAACAACAGTTCGGGTGATGTTAAACCTTCCAACTCATCGGAACTGTAGTGGGAGGCATACCAATTTGTAACAACTCCAAAGGCGTAATCAAAGCAGATGCTCACAAAGTAATATCCTGCCTAATGCATCATCTGCGGCCTACAAGAAACGAACATGAAAAACAAAGCCACGGCAGAGGATCCAAGTACGTAACTTTCTCAACTTTTTACTTGATTGATAGACAGGATTACAAAGCGCACATAATTATAGCATCAAATACGTGTACGGCCTGAACGATTTTGTTCACTAAAATCCCCCCACAAAAGTTTGTACGTAGGCGGGGTGAAAAAGAACGTTTTTATCCCCAGCCATATTTGCAAAAACTAAAAATGAAAGAGTTACGTTCGGTAAAATGAAATGAACGAACGTGCTCACTGGGTGTGCACGGTAAGCGAGTAGCCTAAAAGTAGACTGCAATTTTATGCGGCGTGAGTACTTTTTTGGAGACATTCCCGTATCTTTGCCCTAGTTGGGAAATCAGACTTTTCAGAGTGCCACTTCACAATTTTGCGTGTCATCTTTGCACCAGGCCCATGCTCTAATTTTAGGGTATGTTCTGCAGAAGCAATGTAATATTAAATACATGTTCCCAGACAAGGGGAAGGGTATCTGGGAGTTGCTTAGACAGCAAAATGGCTAAATGGAAAAAAGTTCGAGTGAAAAACTGCAAAGCTTATACATGAGAAGTATGAATGTGGTTGCATTAGGACTGATTACTTCAAACATTGACTATGGAAAGCAGGAATGGGAAGTTAGTACTGGATTCAATTAAGCAAATTGAGATATATGCAAATATGGTCCAAGATTGTGGAACTTGACTGCCTGCCTTTAATACAAAACGACTAGATTTCCCGATCACTTTGCAGTCAAATTGACAATACAAGGTACAATCAACCTGCAAACAAAGCACGCATGCAGATAAAACTACTATAGACTGGCATATGTTGCGGTCTTCATGCAGTTTTTTGATTTTTCCACAGCACAGATATGAATCCTTCCTTCCCTCTGTCTGCATCAATACGCAGAGATATTCCATTATGGATGTGTTTGAATTTCCATATCAAGGTTCTGACGAATCTCGCTCAATACATTATTTACAATGGGTAGAAATAGGTGTCAGTGAGTGTTTTGACGATGAATTCGCCAAGGGGACTTTGCACTCGGAATTCCAAGTTGGAAAAATTCGACACTTGATGAGCTCAATGTCAACCATCTTCGTCGTCCAACTGATTTGATTGTGGTATTGCATAACAAGATTCCACTGTACACCTGCTATGCACGAGTCCAGCTTTGACCAGAAGGAGCCGCACTTTCCTAGGCGACTACTTTCTGGGCTCTTTGGGAGATATCTCAAATGAAAAGATTAGCTCCATCAACTGCTTCCAAATGGTTGGACCTTTGAAAGGGATGGGACCTGATGTCTCATGCGATATCACGAGAGGTCAATGATGGCCTAATTGCGACCTTCGGGCGGCTGCCTTACCTACCTGCCTACCTATTGCATAACAAAACCAAGTCCTCTGATTCAAGGCTTCAGTTCTCCTGGAGTAACAGTTTTAAATTAAAGTCTTTCAATTGTGTTTGCTCCGTCGTTGTGGCTTCTCAAATTCTCCCAAATTTTCTCATCAGCTCTCAAATTTTCAACGAAGCTGAATGGTGAATGGTTCAGCTCTTGTGGTGAATGGTTCTTGGAAGGGTCCTAAATATTTTCCAACCTGGAAGTTTGCCAAATAAAAGTGGCATTTCTGATCTTATTTGACCCAACATGTGAATAATTCTAAAATAGTTGAGTTCCACCTCTCTCTCCTGACACAAAATGTCTCGCAAATTTATCACTTAACAATCTTAAAGACCCACACAGAGCGAGTACACTAACGTCGAGGAATTTGCGAGCTGAGCAGCAGGCGCAGTGCAACATTTTTGCCACACTTGGTGTTAAATGCAAATTTACGCATCTCCACCACCACTTGAGCATCAAGTCTTAAAGCATGCCATCAGAACTACTCAGAACGTTTATGTGAACACCGCGAAAGAAGCTCCAACCGGGCAACACTAACAAAATGTGGCTCAAAGTACATGTGGAGGATGTTTAAGTACCGAAGCTGCGATGAGCGTGAGCGTATCTGCTGCTTGTAGGAGTATGACAGAAAGACATTCAAAGGCAATGAAATGAAGTGTTTCTGTTGTTTTATGGGCGCCAACAGAAAACCAATTACGGAAAGTTTCTTGCAAAATTTCATCGATACGGATTGTGAGGAAAATGAAGAGGAAGTAACTTTAATATGTGTGTACAACAAATTGAGTCTTCACCTCCTGATACACTGGCAAATATTTATGTGTATATTGGAGAACAGAAAGAATTAAAGCAGCCTTGTTGAGATTGCTGGACAAGCTTAATACTCAACCATTTGAATGGAGTTAGCCAGAAATCTCGGAGAGAGAGCCAGTGTGTTTGGAAGAGCTCCACACCGTGTTAGGTGAAAGTCACATAATAAGCTGCTCTTACGTAGGGGTGGTAATCAGACCATCACACTGACACAATTTGTTTTCTACGGTTTTCCTCACTACTCAGCCTACACATACCTTCAAGGACTGTGATGTTGTTAAATCAACCGCACACAGTCAAGGACAACTACGATTTGGATGAGAGCTGCTTACGGCGGCTTCATTCGGCACAGAATGACATGATATTACGTTGCTTGTATTTCTTAGAACATTTGTCACTAGAGCTTCCATATTATGCTGCACTGACATCTTCTCATAGGTAGCGGACTTCTCTATATGCGAGAAGATGTCTTCTCAGACAAAAATCCGCTCAGTAAAAACTCCGTCAAAACTCAATCTGCAGATTCTAAAATGAAGCGGGTGAGACCTTTGCTAATATTCTTCAAAAATCTTTGATATATCAACTATTATATTGTAAACTTGTCCCACACACTCTCAGGAGGCTTACTATCATTTCATTTACTACATTCATTTACTCCACTAGGATTAACTAGCCATTATATTGATCCCGTAGTACCTGAGTTGTTGTGGCTCGGCCCACCGAAACGAACAAGATACAAGTGCGTATGTTTGGCCTTATGCCGTTTCTTCCCAAATTCCTGCCGGAGTAGCTGCAGAACTATGACTGGAAATCTGACAGGATATTGTCTCCTCACACACCAAAATGCCTGTAGCACAAAGTTCTGTCCAGATTCATTTTGCCGAGATTCTATTGTTCAATTCGAAGAAACACAAATTTCATCTTCCAAACTTTCTCGCACCTGAATTAAGTTAAAGGCCAACAAATACCTGAGATGGAAAGATCAATGGGCATTCAAGTATGTAGAAAATCATTATAAGTGTAGTTTAAGCCTTTGCAAACGGCGCGAAAACAAGGATGAGGCACTGAGGCATTGCCAATATGGTGCCTCGCGAAACTCTGAAAGGGAGTGTGGATACACCATGTGGGTGAGTGGGATATCGTGCACGGCGTACGTGCACTGCATGCCAATAACCATAAAAAGGGCTTATTTAAAATTTTGTGTGCTCGCTCACAGCCACACACACTCGAGCATACCTGGGCGTATCGAAAAAATAATTTGCGCATATTTCTCTTGACGGAAAAGTACTTTCGCCGTTTCGTTTCACCGTGCAAGTCGATTGAAGTAGCGCTGAAGCGGTGCGGTAGGGGAAATAATCTGAGATTTATTTTGAATCGCTGCGCTCAGAATGGAATTTGCATTGCTTTGTAGTACCCGCCGGTTTGGCGTGTGTTTGCACAGAATACTTCTGTAGCCAGTTTTGTTCTGCGAAAAAATGAGGTCACTGCAAAAAGGTAAAAAGAAGCCATTGAACACTTTCACCTTAAAACGAGTAGTTCGCAGATTTGGATAACCAACTAAATAATTCACTTGGCTTGTGTTTATTTATGCCTTCGACTGGAGGAGTGATGCGCTCGGCGAACTAAACAAGATTTATTTAATATTGAACTCTAATTTAGGTAGGGAGGTGGAATGATTGAATCATGAATAATTAAGGAATTATACCTCTCGGTGGCTTCCGCGTGTGCTTCTAAGATGGGTTATCGGTGTGGAGGAACTTTTATTGGTGCATCCTAAAAGTAGACTTTGAAATCTTTTTTGTGCTCGTGGGCATACATTTTCGGCCCATATATCGTATACAAATTTCACTACGGTTTGACTGCCAATGAAAAATTCGTATTATCAATGGCAAGTGTTCTTTGGTTTGATTGCGTGAGCCGTCAAAAGCAGGCAACTGGTTATAAGCAGTTGCCCAGCCCACTAGACGAAAGCGTGACGCAGTTTCTCCAAACTTTAAAGCGAAAAATATAACTTGGGGCTCAAGGATTGCAGATGCAAAAGGAAGACAACTATCTGACACAATAAAATAAAGTAAAACCTACTTCATACGCACTGGAAAGCCAACCTACTGGCCGAGTGATATGGGAAAAGACCTAAGCTAATAGACTTCTTCATGATAAAACGCATTAGGCGCGAGCATCTGACTATTCAATCTAACATCGAACTCTCATCTGACAATTCTCCGGTTGTATTGACATATCAAAGCACTCCCCTATAATATCAAAGCACACCCCTATAATACCAAAGCACTCCCCTATAATATCAAAGCACTCCCCTATAATATCAAAGCACTCCCTTATAAATTGACAGATTGAAATCAGTTTCGTACAATGTTAAAACAAAGAATTGACATAAACATCTCATTGAATCAAGAGAAGCATCAGAAAGAAGAGGAAACTAAGAAGACAGTGGCAGCTTTCACGGTCACCTGCGGTTGAAAAGAGATTAAACAAAGTAACTAGAGATTTAAAAGAAATGTTAAAGAATTGTTAAAGAAATGTTAATCCTTCCCATCAGTTCGGAATCAGAAGTTCATAGAGTACCGCATAAAATAGCAACTGAAACTGACAAAAATACCTTGATGTTGCAAAGGCGCCTGATAGCGTATGGCCCAAAGGACTCCTACACAAGCTAAGACAATACCTACCTCTAGACTTGTACCTACTTCTAAATAGCTACATCATCAACCGAGATTTCTACTTCAAGTCTGCAGAGGACTGCTCTGATATTCTAAAAATGGAGGCCGGAGTACCTCAAGGTAGTGTACTAGGAACAACACTATATGTCTTACATACAACTGACATCCCTACACCTACTCGTATATCCGATGACAACAAGATAGCAACATTTTCTAACGATACTGTTCTGCTTGTATCGCACAAAGACTTGGCTATAGCTGCAAAAAACCTCCAACAAATAATTGTGAAAACTTTATCTTGGTTTGGAAAGTGAGGAATGAAAATAAATGGTGACAAGAGTGTCCACACCAATAGAAGGACTAAGCCAGAGCATCTCATAAATAATGATCAGATTAAAATTAACACTAACGCGCTTACCTCGGTATGACAATTGATGCCAAACTTTATGGAAAGAGCACATGATATGAAAGAGGAACGAAGTCCAAAGTATATTCCGACAACTGTTCTGGCGGTTAGGAAAACAATCGAATCTTTCACCACAAAATAAAATCACTCAGTTCTAACAACTCCACTTTAAAATTCTGACCAATATTGTGTAAAGTGCCGGCTTTTCCGGAGCATAATGTAAACGTTTTGTAGAATGGAGGTAGCAAAATCTGCCTATTGCTCTTTTTAAGGCTCTCATCACACACAGCGTGGCTAGTCTTTGGACTCTTTCCATAGGTATGCTGTAGGTTTTCTTCCTAAGAACAGTCCTCCTCACCAGAATACAGCAATTTTTGTCTAACACCAATGCATCAGAGAGGCAGATAGACCCCAAGTGTATCCAAGCATCCTTTTGCAGGCGTGTGGAGCTTTAGTAGCATTCTTTACCCTTTTCACTACATTGAGCTTCCATGAAAGCGTACTGTCCACTATTCTCTCAAAGTATTTTGTATGGCTTTTGAGAGTTATTCAACTGTTATTCAGATTTGGTAGTTTCTCCGGTGAGATCTTGTACCTCCTACTGAAAAGTAACAAGTCAGTTTTTTCCGGGTTGACGCTTTAACCCGTTTCCGTCGCCCAATTATTTATAACTTTAAAAGTCTTGGTCATAAGGTCGCTGAGACTCAAAATGGATATGGCAATGTCATCAGCTAGTAACTAGGTAACTAAGTAACTAGTTTCGGGGCTTTACCGTCAAATTGCGCTGAGATTATGTTGACGAGCAGCCAAATGAGTGGAGATAAAACTCCTCCTTGCGACGCCGTTTCACTCTGCTCTTATGCTTCTATAGCTCAATGGGCTTCTAATCCATAGATAGTTAGCACCGTTAATCTCAGCAGTTCTGATATCATCTAAAGTTGAGACGTTGTTGAAGTCACCTGCTATACGCCTAAGGCGTATTCTAGGAGGGAGAGGGAGAGGGAGAGGGAGAGGGAGAGGGAGAGGGAGAGGGAGAGGGAGAGGGAGAGGGAGAGGGAGAGGGAGAGGGAGAGGGAGAGGGAGAGGGAGAGGGAGAGGGGGAGGGGGGAGATAGAGAGGGAAAGAGAGAGAGAGAGTAGAGACCTATGTCAGCTTCAAGTATTTTTTCGAGTACTTTGAGAAAGAATGACGCTAGACTAATTGGTCGATAGTCCTTTGAGTAGAGATGGTTGCTTTCATCTGTCATTGGTATAAACACAAACCTGTCATCTGTCATTGGTATAAACACAAACCACAAATTTCTCTCCAGGCTACCGGAACATAGTTATATATCAGTCACCCCTTGTATATTTGACTTAGGCATGTTAGTACCAGGTACACAGTCTTCTGGAACATGACCGGCAATATCCCGTCAAGCGCTGGTGATTTGAAGGATGTAAATGGGTTTACCGCCCATTCGTAGTAGGACCCACATATGCCTAAGCGCTTATTTACGCCACGATAGCATTAGTTGGGCCGAAATTGTAGATATTTGAAAAGGTTCTTCTTGGTTTACTGTTGAGGTAAAATTGTCAAGAAGAGATCGACATAGTTTGTATCTGAAGTGGAAACGTCAAATGACATGTTTAAGTAGGCAACGGTTGAATTTTTAGTTCAAATATTTCCTCCAAGCTGCTGCCTATGAAACAACTCTGTAGTAACACTCTCATAATAGTTACACTTGTGGGATTAGGAGGTCCCAACGGCAAGACCATCTGAATACCCATATCGTAGAGTGATGTCTGTCTTCAAAGTGACTGCTTTTCGGCCTGATGCGGTCGCCTCGTTTAGTATAGGATCTAACTTTGCCCACAATATTGATCAATCTTTGTAATGAAGACAAGGTCAAGGTTGTTAAGTGTGAAATTGCAGAGGATACAGTAGCAATAACAGATACCAGCGACCCCAACATACTCGTAGCTGCAATGAAGCCGCTTACAACCCTCAATCAAATCAGAGATTGGCTAAATAACTCGCAAATAGGGCGAAAGCCGTGGACCATGTCTTCCTATAACCCTCCATAACTGCCGTTTACCTCAAGCTGATCAAGCTGATAATTTGCGGCTAATTGAAGTGATAAAATGTAATATTGAAGAGAAGCACTGTAAAAATCTGAACTGACAGAGAAAACTTAAGTTGTAATTATGTCTCCTGATTCAAAACATTACTCCAACGACATATTAAACGCAAATGCGCCAATGTTACTGTTGTTGGCGTCGGTTTCAAACTCATATTGACAGTGATAGATCTCGTTATCATCATCATTTTCATTGTTAGTAGCTTCGACTAATATCATCGTTTGTGCGAAGCCCTTATTAAAACGTCCATATTCAGGCTCTTTTTGAATTCTAGCACTTTATGGGGTTCCATGATACCAATAGTTTCGGGCCCCCATTTGGAGGAATCGCTGACTGCAGGGTATTCACAGCGAACATGCTCTGAGGTTTCCGGTTCCTGCTTGTATAATCTGCCAGTATACGTGGGGGAAAGTCTCAATTTTTAAGATGATGCCAGACTGTGCAATGGATCATCAGGTTTCCGGTGTGGATTCGGAGGTCCTCACTGTTTAGCAAGAGGAGCTTTCTAGATACTCCGCTTCTTACTCCTCCTTTCTTGGGCCAAAAATCGTTTGACTTGAAGTTGTCCTATATTACTAGTCCATTGCCCGGCACATTTACGATCTGACCCTTTTCTCAACAATTCGCGGCCTTTGGTAGTCCACATAATGGTTCAGGGCCTGTTAGGAGGCCTATTGCTCCTTTTTTGTGTAATTGGTCGGCTTTTTCTTTGTTTGTGTGTAATTCATGTCCTGGGATCCAATGCAATTCTATTGTGTTATGATGCCCCAGTTACTTCAGGGGATTTCGGGAATCCTTGACTAGTCTTGATGTGACCATGAAGGTTTGTTACACCTTTAAGGCCATTTGACCGTCCATTAGTACGAATATATTTGTACCAGAGATATTCCTGCGTAACCAGTCTCCTGTGAATGCCTGTATGGCACAGGTTTTTGCCTGTAAGATTGTTTCTAGGAAGATTGTTTCTTCCCATTGATAGATACCGAAGCCGATCCCAATGAAAAAGCGAACAACTTTATGGAGTTTTGGACTTTAAAGGATTTCTTTAGCTAAAGACAGGAAACTTCTTCGTGCAAGTAATTAGTCTAGATTGAACTATTGACCACAGTTGTATATATCAGAACATTATTAGTGATCCATCCAAAATAGATCCATCCAGGAGATCGCCATTGTATGTTTTCAGCTTCCAGTTTGGTTTTATGATAGTTTAGTTTGGGTTTATATAAGTAGCTTGAGCATTCTCGCCGGTTTCCAGTACCACACTTGCGATGTCCTTATGAGATGTTTTCATATATAGATCGGTCAGTGGACGGGTATTATTACACATTATACCAAGCGATTTGCCATTTAATCATTTGAATTAAAAAGTCCGCATATTAGACAACAATATTTAAAAATGGCATGGGCGTATCTATTGAGCAGTTGAAAAATTATCATTCCTTTTGGATCACACTTCGAATGCTTTATCTGAAGGAAAAGGAAATGTTTCGAGAAAAATAGATTTTCCAGTTTCGCTTCTTCTAGGGTCCTTGTGTTCCAGGGTACTTGTACAGATCTATTTCAGAAAGGTTGAAAGTTAAGCTGGAATAACTATTTATAGTTATATGTTCTCCGTTTTTACTCACATTGAGTCTGTCAGAGTAACCTTTTGGATACAGATTGCCGTTAGTCCCTCTCATAACTAACTCAATGATAACCGTTCTTCGGAACATTCCGCGCAAAGCTACTCTTTAAGACTTCGCTTCTAAACAATACCTTGGATTGTTCTCATAATACACGTGACTGTATCTCCAAGGCATATTCTGTTTTAGCTCCAACTCTTTCACTTATTGAACTGCTAATAATGACAAAGCAAACTTCAAAGATCTGATGGAAAGAACGCTCACTATGCTAAACAATCGAATGGCTCCACTAATTTTAAGAAGTCGTTACAGTTAGTCTCACTTCCTTAATAATTTATATGTTACTTGCTGTTTGGAACCTGAACATGGAGCTAACGCATTTTATTTGCATATATTCCTTTCCAAGATATTCCCTTTTTATCATCAATACATGTCGGAACCAGTCGTGACAGCAATGCATCTTTCAAGCCGGAGGTACCCCTGGTTTACTAGGTTCGCAGCTCCATCTCATCGCCGCAAATAAATGTTCATATCATGAATTTAACTTAGATTCGCAGGTTCGTTGCCATGATTAAGGATTATTTTCCCACTTTAGTCGTTGTTCCCACACTTTCTGCAGCAGTTCCGGTAAGAAAATGGTGATGTATTATTCCAGTGTACGGAATAGTAACCACATGTCCTCCATTTCTAAATGTTGAAGTCGCAATTTCCCCAGAGTATTGTTCACGCATCCATTTGGTTGGTTTGTTGTCAGGTGGAAAGATCCATCTGCTGCTCAGCAGTACATACAAGAATAGGTCGGTTACTATCTCGAACACCCCCCTTCTTCATGAACTTGGTGTAAATTCTTCAGCAGTTTGTTCTTGTTCACATCAAGTCCTGCCTTTATTTATCTACAACTGCATTATGTCTGCCTAGTTTTCTAGCTGTCAGATTCAAAGACTTCCCGATAAGGGTTACGAACATGCCACAAGACAAAGACTTCCCGATAAGGGTCACGAATATGCCACAGGACGACAAAAGATTCTCATAGATGCTCCGATTGTCATCCCTCGGCAAGTTCCATAATAAAACGTTCAATCCCGGACACGTGATTGTGTCCAGTGGGCAAGTAACCTTATCTTTTATCTTTTTTTTTACTTTTATCACGCCCATAAATTGGTGAATTATAAATAAAAGTGAAATAAGTTAAACAATTGTTTTTAATTAAATATTTTTCAATATTCCTTTTGTGAATTGTTGTTAAATTAACCACTTTTATTAAACGAAATTATCAGACTTATATATTTCTAGTACTTGAAACAATCCAGTGATCCGAACTATGAACTTAAACACACTTTCGTAATAGTAAGAGGATGCTTCGGAAATTGAAAGCCCATCAGCACAAATAGGAACGCCTCACGATAATTCATTGATATGTTGGTACGAAAACTCCGAGATGATCATCTTAGAGTTGGTCCTTATTCACCCTAAAGCCATCCGATTAGAGTCAATATGTCAAATATAATTCCCACAGCTTCCCAGCTCGTTCCCCAATTCCGAGGCCGTAGATTTGAGAAAACAATTGATGTCAACTGCTCACTGTACTTTAGTCGTGTGTGTACTATAGACGAACTAAAACGTAGTAAATGTTCATCTAATGAAAGAAGTTACTAAGACCCTGGTAAACGTCATGACGATACCTGACTATCCCCGCTATATATCGATGTTTAAACTAGGTACATGGGTAAAATAGCCTGCGACGTCGGGTTGCTTCAGTTAGCAAGAGAGCCGTCTTGTTGCCATGTCCTCGCGACCTTAAAAAATGGTAAAACGTTTGTGACATCTACAACCAGCCGGAGTTGTTAAACTCAGACTTCAGCAAATATATCTTCGGAAGACATTCAAAGCGCATCTCTCTATGGGGATTCTTGGCAAATATCCAAGATTCAACGTTTTTAGTACCATGCTTTAATTAAGCATTTAATTGCAAATATAAAAAATAAATAAATATAAAAATCTAACTAAATTATAACATTGCAGATAAAAAGAAAAATATTTAAAATTATTTTCTCACTAAAATTTAACATTGAAATAGCAAAATTGCTCAGTTTCGTTTCTTCTAACTATACGGCATCCTGGCAAATTTCCAACATGGAGGGAGGTCCAATGGAATTTACTTCCAACCCGCATTTATAGATGTTTTCCTTCCAGTGCAAATTAGTGTTGAAAACTACGTAATATCGAGAGTTCCAGTATAAGACCCAAGCCAACGAAAAGCACGCCATTATAAGAAAGAGAGGAAACAGTACAGAAGTGATGAGTGGAACTGCGGTTGTTGGTACGTACAGGGTGTGTCAACCCGACAAGCACAGGGCGTGTTAAACCAACGCATTTACAAAGGCTCTGTTTTAGTGGTCCAGGTAGTTATCTTTCCAAACTGTTTAATCATAGATAAGGAGAGTAACTTTGCCCAGCCCCGACAGTCCCGGAATTAAAAATCTATCATTTTCGAGATGCCGAGAAGGCCCAGAATTTATTTACATTTACCACATGCTTTCACCAGAAGTTTCCGGAAAAAATGGCGACTGTTTATTTGCCAAACCACTTCATGAAGGATGCTTGCAACCCTGTTCCTTTGCAGCTTTCACCTCGTTGCTTTTGCAAGCGGTAAATGGACATCTGGTAAAAGGGTTTACTTCATTATAACTGATTCATGTGTGTCGAAGGAGTCTAGCTATGTTGGCAACAAATTCCTGGTAGTTATTCGAGTATTGCCTCTTTTAGGAAAAATTTTTGGGTTTTCTTTCTTATGTTTAAATATTTTCCCCCGCTATTAAAATGTCCAATCGGAAGTCCTAAAATGTCCCAGTTCGAGTCAACCAAGACTTAAGGGCCTGAATAATACCTGTCGAGGTACACTCGAGCTGTCTGAAAGTTGACTTTGTGGAAGTTCTCGACTAATATGAGGTCTGTTTATGGAACCTCTTTACAAACAATTCTAATTGCCATAAAGTAGCAACGTAAATCCCCGTGGAACACACAGTGCGGAGAGGACGTTTTCGGCAGATGAATTTAGAATTGAATAGTTTACATTCAGACTGACGAAACCCCATTTGAAAAGAATTCCCACAAAACAATTCGATGGTAACTATATTGTCAAAGCACAGGCCCAGACAATACCATATATCTGGCAACTTCCGCTCATTCCATTTCGCCCTCACTCGAAGTCAGCGGCACGAATAGTGCACTCCACATTTATCTCCGCAATATTAACGATAATTTAATTAGCCTGAATATAAAAGAATTTTCATCTCGTATCAACGATCTCTGTCGAAGCAGTTGAATGAGTGTGCAGACTTCTAGAAGACTATTAGAAAGGAAATTGCCGATAAAGGAACAATTTGCTTTGTCATTCGGAGCACGTGCAACAGATAGAGTGCAGGATTCGCTGTGATTCCCTATTATTCAAATACAATCGCCTCCGCAGACTATCGCAGTTGGACGAACAGGTATCCTGCTCCTGGAAGTGTGGCGACTGCGTTGAGAGGGCCGCTAACGTTGGTAAGTACAAATAAGTGTAAATGGTTTTCTAATATATTTATGCATGAAATATTATCTGTGTGTGAGTGTGTGTGTGCGTGCGTATGTGTTTGTGCGTGCTAACTTACAACTATTTTGGCAGCGTGATGGAAGGAGTCCAGTGTTGCCGCAGCACTTTTCTAAATTGTTTGTGAAAAATTCTCCATTTCATTTTCCATATTAAATATTTTAAACAAAATAATAAAAAACCAGAAAAGTCGCATCCTTGACAGGATATTTGTACGTATAAAGTGTGCTTTGGGTTCTATTGGTGTAAACTCGGTGCTAAGTATCAAGAATGAAAGAAATTCTATTTCCTCATAAAATAAAGAATGAAAGAGGTTCAGCAGAAGCACAGGGACTTCTTATTAGATTAGGCCCAAAAATATCTCCGCAACACTTTTATAAGTTTTACCACGATTGTGGTCCTTGAAAATTGCTGCACTTCCTCCTAATATGACAAACAAAGCAGGCACAGCGTTCTTTTTCTTCAGTCCTTCGGACTTCCTGAATAAAATATGAGGTCACAATTGAACTTATACGGTAAAAAAAAGCGTTCCGTGTCTCCAGTGACACTAATACGAGATAGATAGATACCATAGGAGACTCTAGGAACGAACTCTTTTCCAGTAGCCGCCCAAAAGATATAATTTTTAGCCTATAAAGAACTGCAACTTATTATTTGAATATGCTGAGAACTTTAGGTTAGGTTAACCTGGCTGGCATAAAGCCCCGCATAGACCGATTGGTCGCTAACGATACCAGATAGGGTCTGACCTTTATGCAGATTTCCAGTTTTTGCAATGCTGCCAGCTCCATCCAAAGTAAGTCAAAGTTTAAGTTAAGACTCACTTAGGCCCGTTCAAGACCCATTGTGTCACTAGAGTTTTTTTCCCCTACACCTCCGGATCCTCCTTAAACTATCCAGTGGATTTGACAAAAGTAGCCACTCGCTAGCTTCATCCGGGAAATCTCCTCAATGCTGTCAAGAAATGCAAATCCAAGAGTGGAGAAGCTTTTTCTGTATAGAGCAATGCACCCACACAGGAGGTGTTCCACTTCCTCGACATCTTGACAACTCCTGCAAAAGTGTTAGTGGGGCACCCCCAGTCTACTTGCGTGTCTGCCAGCCAAACAGTGACCCGTCAGTACCCCTATTACAAATTTAATATCCTGCCTATTAAATGTCAACAGCAATTTTGAACGGCCGCGATTCCATTCTGGCAGGATGATAACTGCCTCCATCGAACATTTGCCACTTCGACAAGTGTGTCTCTATCTCTTAGCAATCTGCATGTTATGGAACATGGGCATTGCTAATGGAACTTTATCCGGAAGGATAGTTACTGTTGTCCTCTCCCTAGCCAGCTCATCAGCCCTACAATTGCCTTCAATATCCCTATGACCCGGCACCCAGACCAGGTTTATATTAAAGTATTCAGATAATTCAATTAATACTTAATCGCATTGTACCACGGTATTCGACGATTGTCTAACTGCCTCCAGTGATTTTTGACCGCTTGTCTGTCCGAGTAGATATATGTATATGTACGAGTATATATCCCTCGTGGATAGAGGAATATTCTTTATATGTAGAATACCTTCTCTTGTGTTGCTATTAACTCTGCTTAGAACACTCTACAATGGTCCGGCAAGCGGAAGGATAAACTGACGCTCAGCTTTTCAGAATATACACCTCCACCACTCGATCATTAAGTTTTGAATCGTCAGTATAAATGCTAATTTCGTTCTTGTCGATCATGATTCCATTATCCAGTCCTCCCTTGTGGGGAATATGGTGTTAAAGGGTTTTCTTAAATTCCTTTCTAATGAGTTACAGTAATCCGTAGTATCGGGAATATTACGAAATTTTTCTACTATAGTCGTATGACCACTGCTACTTGTAGTTAAAAGAGAGAGTTCCCCGAGTCTAAGGGCCGATTTCATTGCAAGTTGCTCTCCAAGCAAATCAATTGCCAAAAGGTCTAGCATTCAATGCCGCCGTGGGAGTAGTTCTAAGAGCTCCGCTTATACATAAACTAGCAGCTCTCTGAATACGTTCTAAGTTTTTCACAACGCAGCTTTTATGAAGTGCCGGCCACCACACCAGTACACCGTACAACAAAATCGGTCTAACCACTGCTGTGTATAACCCATGTACTATTCGGGGAGCCATACCCCATTTCAGTCCTACTGTCTTCCTACACGAATAGAGTGCTATTGATGCTTTTCTTACTCTATCCTCTAAATTTAATTTCCAATTAAGCTTCCTGTCGAAAGTCAGTCCCAGGTAGCGAGCTTTATCTTTAAAAGTCAAAGTGATTTCATTCATTTTAGGGGGATTCACTTCTGGTACCTCACAACGGGCCCAACTGGTGATCTAAGTAGCATCACTGGTTTATTGGTGATGCGGCTGCCGTACCTACCTACTTCTGGTGCTCTATGTCTTCTACTAAATAGTACCAGTTCTGTTTTGTTGGCGTTTATGGCCAACCCACATGATTCTGACCATAGATTTAGCTCATCTAATATGCTGTGCATGACTTCACAAAACGTGTGGGGGAATTTGCCTATTACCGAGATTGCAATATGGTATGCATAGGCAACAACGTGCACTCTTCCCTCCTCTAAGCCCTTTATGACCTTTGCGATCTGACATGTGGTAGGACTCCACTGTTCATTCACCTTTCCCATCATGTCATCTTCAATACGACTATTGATCGTTCTTAGAGGCATCAGTACGTTACTTACTTGCTCGTTTGGTAGTGAGATTCCGCTTTTTGCAATTCTCGTTTCCTTCTATGTTCTTATGCCCTGGCGCCCAGTAGGTATGTAGTTTAGAGCACATCAAAGTCATGTCTAAAACGGAAAGTAGATGGTGCCTCCGCTGTTTCATAGCGATTTCGTAGACTCAATGAAGTAGAAACAGCAATAAATATATGGGATTTTCGATGAAGAGCAAGTCAAATAAGAATTTTCTTAATGGACATATTCCCAAATACTGTGTTGTCATTTCAAGTGCTGCTATATGATCACGAAGAGGTACAGAAGCCCACAACGCTTAGAAACTAGAGGCCCACCTAGGTTAACACATTGACGCTAGATGGCGTTCACCGTTTACTATAGCCACCTAGCCTTCGGTTTGCGAAGCTTCAATAAGTATTCGAAGTCACCTGGGGCAATGGCATCAACGGCAACAGAAATAGAAACAGAAAATAAAATCAGTTTTTCTGGAGTTCATTCTGTCTCTGATTACGTGGTTGGTGCAGCCACAGCCACATAAAAAAAAGACAGACGCAGAGATAGAAACAGAAATGAAAATTAGTTTTTCTGGAGTTAATTCTGTTTCTGTTTGCGTGGCTCGTGCAGCCACAGCCACATAAAATAGAAACAGACGCAGAGATAGAAACAGAATTCACAAGAAAACTATGCAAACCTCGTTTATAGCGCGGACGATAGAATATTTCATAATTTATATTTATTTATTGAAAACTATAAATTAATATTTATGTTAAAAATTAATATTTATTGGACAAATAAATAAATTACAGCGCGGACTTTCAAAAAGAATTGGAGGTGTATAGAGAAGGGGATTTGTACGCAGCTGTTTCTAAAGGAAGTCGTCTTTTAATTCAGAATAATATTCAGAAGGACTGAGACAAGTATGTTAGGGTGCCTTGAAAGGCGTTCACTATATCTCGAGTTGTATCGAAGTATCTCTTCACTTCGGTATATCTTCACTGATATTCAATATCTCTTCACTTATATTCAATATCTCTTCACTTATATTCGGTATCTCTTCACTTATACTCGCTATCTCTAGATCTCCATGTAAAAGTTTGTTTGTTACATACCAAGGGGTGTTTGCTCTCAGACGTAGTACCTTCGATTGGTATCTTTGCAGAACCGCAATATTAGATTTTTACGCAGATCCCCATAACGGGATGCCAGGAATGTCCCTATAGGCTTTAGTATAACTTTGTAAACTAGAACTTTATTCTCAGTTGAAAGCTGGGAGCCGTGATCCATGAGCCAGTTCAACGAGCCTAGTTCTAAGTCCAACTGTTTTCTTTTGGCAAAGATATGCTCTGTCAGGTCATTAGACGATCTGAATGAAAACCAAGGTACTTGGCATCTGTTGCCTAAGGTAGTTCCCCGTTGTTAAAAAATACCGGGGCCCACGTGTTCTTTCTGAGTGGGAACGTAACTTGGGTAGACTTGGTCGCATTTGGTTTCATTCTCCACTTTCTAGCCCTGGTAGAGACTTAAGATGCAGATCAGCCGATGCTGTCAGATGGTTGGAATGAGTTACCATAATCACTGTATCGTCAACAAAGGTGACAGTTGTCATATTTGCTGTGTTGGCAGATCAGCTGTGAATAATGTGCTCCTTGTGGCACCCAGGATTTGATATAATTTTGTGACTTCGTCGTTGAATTTGATCATGAAATGTCTATCTTCAAGATATGATTTCAGGATACTGTAATAGTGAGAAGGCATAACTTGTTTCAGTTTGTAAAGTAAAAAGGCTGCTGGACTTCATCAAACGCCTGGGTGATGTCTAGAACTGCGGCAGTACAATGCTTTTTACTTTCAAGAACTTCTATAATAGCCTTGTATATTCGATGTACCTGTTCCGTGGTCGCGTGTTGTTTTCCACACCCAAACTGATGGTCAGGTATTTCATCTATAATGGGTAATCGTGCTTTTCATCTATAATGGGTTATTGTGTTTTGAGGAGTTTTCTAGCACCTTGGAGACAATGGGCAGCATACTAATGGGTCTGTAGGATGTTACTTCCTCCTTTGGTTTCCCGGGTTTTGGTATGACGACTATCTGTGCAGCTTTCCACTGGAGAGGAACGTATCCAAGAGTTAGACCACCATTACACAGTTGAGTCAGGTACTGCGATCAAGTTTCAGGTAATTCTTTTACTATTTTGCCTGTAATGAGGTCGTATCCCGGCATCTTGTGTCAGCTTCACTCACATTTTTTAGGTTTTTTTGTCGAAATCGTGATATCGGCGGCTTTAATTTACCTGGACACTGTAAGAAACTCAAAATGCCGCTTTCGACGAGATGCGAGACAGGTGGAAATGGCTCGAATACAGGTGAAAAGAGTTCTGCCAAGGTAACTGCCTTATCTTCGTGACACTTGGACCACCCATTCTATGTTCTTATTGGGGAAACATGTATGGTTGGTCGCTTTAGTGATTGAGTAGCCTTCCATAGTGAGTAGTCCGTTGCTTCTGTGAATTAAAGGTTTGCCAGAAAGGTCTGACACTTTTGTGCTTTCAGTCGTATAGAAGTTAGTACCTTTTTTGCCTTGTCAAAATGAGGTTTGACACTTGGATTCCTCGTGGTTTCCCACATTTTTCGTAGTTTTCGTTTCTCAACCAATTTTTTCTCAATATATGGGTCAATTTTTAGACATGATTTCGATAGGAGTAACTCTGGAGTAGACATCCATGCTGCTTGCAGAGTAGTCCGTAAAAATATTTCTGCAGCTTCATTCTTCTTTCCATTTGAGATGAACATTAAGTGGAAGTGTCTTCGTTGACTATTTGCCTGAAATACAGCCAGTTCGTTAATTTGTTGTGCAAAGATGGTTACGTTGTTTCATCACTGCAGTGCACTGGTTGGGAGTACATCTATATAAAAAAAGGGTGAATGATCAGAAGATATATCTAAACAAGATTCTGCTGTGACTTTATATCATGCAATGCCTTTCATAACTCAAAATCTATGACGTCAGATACTTTCTTGTTATCTGAAGGCCAGTATCCGTTTGATAAGTGTGTGTATTTGTTAGATAGAATGGTGGACAGAATGGTGGACAGAATGGTGGACAGAATGGTGGACAGAATGGTGGACAGAATGGTGGACAGAATGGTGGACAGAATGGTGGACAGAATGGTGGATAGAATGGTGGACAGAATGGTGGACAGAATGGTGGACAGAATGGTGGTTAGTAGCTCTCTGCCTTTTGGATTTATTATTCGTGAACTCCACTGAGTGTGCTTTGAATTGTTGTCGCCAGCAGCAGCAAATCTTGGTCCTATAAAGAAATAAACAAAGTTATATTGGTACTCCCGGGCAGGGTGTAAAAAAAGCTTCGTTCGAAATCTTTTTCCTAGAACTCATTCCCCCTTCTTACTTCCTAAAACCCATTCCCCCAACCGCTCGAGACATAATTACTTATGCTGGTATAATAATAATAATAATAATAATAATAATATACTGCTGCTGTCGCATTTTGTTTCCCACTGAAACAATGTCCCACTTGTTAGAAAATTATGTTGTCCTCGAAGCTGAGTTTTACAAATTCGAAAATTGTGTGTATGAAATTGTATATTGAAAATAATTAACTTATGCTTAAAATATTTTATTAACAAATTATAATTATTACTCTCTGCAAATTTTTAATAATTAAAATACATTTTGGTCGCTAAGCACCAACAATTATTTTAACATTTCTTTCCCTTTCTGCTACAGAAACAACTTACAATGTGTTGTTTCTGTTCTGTCGCCAAATGCTCTTTTCTGTCGTTAAATTCTGTAGTTCTTCTGTTACTAATTCGGTTGTGTGCTTTATTTCTGTTGCAAATGTACTCGATTCTGTTGCTGTTGCCGTTTCCGCTTGATGTCACTCTACACCTCAGGCAATACTTTGATGGAAACTTTATTTCCATTTTTCCTTCACGATGCGACAACTGATTGGGATCCTCTAAAAGTGGCCACTGTCGTGTTTTGCTTGGAATCACGGAGAGCACGTCTTGTACATCACTGGGCTTCCGTAACTCGTATGGGAAGAACAGGCATGGGGAGTTTCTTCACACCATTCCTGACCGCTCATGGCTTTGCTGAAAGTATTTTATCTGTTTCTCATCAAATTCAATGATGATCTCTGACTCAATTATTCATAAGTAAATGTAATTAACTAATTATTTGTGATTAGCAGATACTTAGGCAGATTCCATAAAATTTCAAGTACAACTTCCATTACAGGGAATTGTAGTTTCTAATTGTATTTACAATCCCAAAGGAAATGAGTTGGAAATTTATCAATTCCACTCATGGAATCAAGACTGAATGATACTTTTTTCAATTCCTAACCTACAAAAGTTTTTACAGGATTCCATGGAATCATCAAATCACTAATCAGCAACTGACCTAGTTACAAACGAAAGAGATCCAACTACTTTCACTTCTCATTTTTCCTCAATTTTAATGGCTTTCTTCAATTCCTTACAAGAATCATATAAATACAATATTGTAATTGTTTGGAATTGATTTGGGGAAAGTAATTAATTGCATTGTCGATTCCTTGGGTAGAATAGAAATATTTACCAACTCCTTTTTGCCATGAAGTGCAAAAAATCGTCACAATTTTAAATTCCTAACGTAATAGTTCGTCCCTAACTCTGCTTGTTACCAATTACAGTTCACCAATACAGATGAACAGGACTTGATTTGGATTTAGAAGCGTCTTCGGCTAATAAGATTGCAGAGTCATCAAAAGTAAGTACACTAATGCTCTTAATTTTCAGATCCTGATACGCTTAAAGAAGTACGAGTACTGCGCTACACTCTACCTACTCTCTACCCTATACTCGATATCTACAAGTTGTAGTCAAAATGTGGTTGTAAGAAACGTTTAATCAGGACAATTGATGACGAAAATACACATGGTGAAACAGGGAGGGGTACAAAGCTGGTTTCACCTGATTTGTTCGCTTTTCCGATCGTCATCCCTACCTACGATGATTCCCTTTCCATTTATAAATTGCTTTTCCAAAAAACCCAGTGGCATCTTACATGTAATCGGAGTTGCACACCCAGATGAAACTACGATAACAATCAAACAGTCCCATTTTCTACCCATCTTTCAAGCAGAAAATCCCAAGTCGGACTGTAATTCGTAGTGTCGAACATGGAACACGGTTGTGCTGCCAAAGCTGCAATACTAACCCCAGCTATATTGGGTATGAACGACCATATTGAAACGTTGCTAACTATGACTCTTTAGCATTCACATTCGAGCCCAATAGGAAAGGGTATAAAGAAATGATTGTAAGGGTAAAAATATCGTGTTCAGCACCCCAAAAATCCATTGACTGGACTGGGACGAATGGCAGGTCCATAGAAAAAGTTCATTTACTTAAGAGGAAAGACCGAAAATTGTGTCCTCTCGAAATCAAAACTTGCAAAACATCGAAATAAATTTTTCCCTCAAAACACTTTTTACGATTTTGTTGCTACCATTTTGTTCGAATTAACATGTGGAATAGTAATAAATAAGAAGTGGTCAATAAAAATTATATTGATCATCATTGAGGCTAAAAATCGGCGGTCCACATATTTTTATTATTATTAATCCCAATTCGGATTTCCAAACTTGATCTTAATTAGCTCGCCAATGCGGTACTTCACCAGAACTATAAATTTCTTAGGTTCAGAGGACAATATTCAACTTCATTGACTTCATTGATCAAAGCACTGATCCGCTTTCGTCATTAGTTCAAAATGTAGTTTGCCTCAACCATATTGGGCACAACTACCAAACGGAATTTGAGCATTACATCTCGCTGTGTGTGCGATTCCATGTGCTGGGTTTAAGTATCCCACAGACAAACTGGTGCCGTGATGGTTAACACCTGTTATAAGAAGGACCATGTGAAATGGGGAGAACTGTTGCAACAATCAAGTTTATGTTATTTCAAGCGCCCGTATAAACAGAACTTTCCTAACGACGATATTCACTATCAAGTCCCAAGAATTCCAGTCAGTCCTGCCCACATGAACATTGTTAGGCCAGAACAATTAGGTATAGGTCGGGCGAAGAAGGCTTCCTATGCCTTCGCCAAGCGTCATCAGTGACGATAATATTTGAACAAGAACTGAGGATCCCGATATCCTCGAACTCCCTTAGTATTGTCCCCATATTCCTCAGCGAACAAATTTCTTAAGCTTAGCGGAACAAGAGAAAATCTTCCCGTATTGGCAATTAAAGGTGATTTTAGAAGGTCGGACCATTCTCAGCCCTCGAGATTGATACGAGGTGTTGTTGCTTAAATTCGCTGCTGCAAACCTAACTTTGAATACGGTTGATACATAAGTGGATTTGGATATGCTTCGTCTTGGCTTTTCGGGGATTTACAAATTGATCAAAAACACCTCTGCTGAAATGTTGTTGATACTTCAGAACATATTACGAGACCCAATTATCAGAACTCTTTGGCACATTAGTTGAAAATAGGGCTTCTAATACCTTACGATGTACAGACTGGGACTGAAGATTTACTGCGAGTGCTCAGTGATTGGAATGCCAGGAATTCCACCATTCTCAAACTCCTTTTAAGTGCTGCTATGCTAAGCATCAGCAAGAGGTAATGATGTCAACTAATTCATGTTTTTTGTAAAATTCAGCAGATAAACCATGTTGAACCCTTAAACCACCACCTACTTATTCCTAACATTCCCCAATTTGCCTAGGCCAGCACGTATCAACTAAATTCTGGCACAGACATGGACAATACGTTCGATAATGCAACAACTACAAAGTATAGTATGATGCGCGAGTACAATCTGTGGTGCTCCTATATTCCGACAATTCAGCAATTTCCTATGGCTAGAGCACAAATCAATCAAATGAAGTGCATGTACACCACTACTAAGGTAAAATCGAGATACTCTCGAGATATTGGCCCCTTTTACGGATGGCAATGTTGCCAATCGGGTGTGTTTCTTGTGCAGAGGGAAGCAATTGCCATGGCATTCACTTCCGTGTCACTTCCCGATTGACCGTTTGCATCCGCAATAGGGGTCTACAATGAAAACATTGCCCGATAATACAGACCTCGAACATCTCTTATATTTCTAGGTCCTAAGAAATGAGTCAATTTGTAGCAAGATCGAACAATATGGGTCGATCCTTTCTGGAAACTTCGAGCTTGGCTTGAAGCTATTTGAAACGACTGATTTTACCCTGGAATCTCCAGCAATAGTGGATTTGCGCTGGAACAAAATAGAAAGATTCAATATTTGTTTGGTATATGATTTGTGGGCCTCATACATTCCAACCATGCCGATGTGTGCCGAATGGGAGATCGCAAGATCCAATTTACTCACCTTCAAGATACATTTCGAGGACAAGATGTTCATTATTTACATGCCCACCACCGCCACGGTTGAAAATCTGAAGAATAAAATCGCCACGGTCGTCCACTTACCCTTTTTCTGCCAGGCAATAAGGGGCTGGCCTACACAGAAGTTTCGGGAAGCGCAAAAACTGCGCACTCAGTTGAGCAGTTTGGTGTACAAGTACCGGGAGCTGTACCTGACCGACTTGACCAAAGAACTGACACTCCTGCACAACAGCATCGGCAATCAAGTGGTGCGTCGCCTGTACGCAATATTCTGCTTGACCATCACCCAGCAACCAAGCGGTCAACGGTACCGTTTTAATTTCTCCGGTCAAACGACCATTTCCGAGATTAAAGGCATCACGTACTACTTCAGTGGCATACCAGTTAGGAGCCAGGAATGGCGCGGTTGGCCATTCGGCTGCGCCAACAGTACCAAGCTCGCATACACTGGTATCAGTCTGACACACAGTTTCATACTGAAGTGCAGCCCGCGTCCAAACAGCAAGAAGTGCTACTTTACGCCAAGTCTCAATGTACCAATTATCAATGAGCCTGACACCGAAAACGCGACCAAATGCTTTAAAAACGTCTTCGATTATGGAGATCAGAAGACACACGCCGATGGCACGTACTTAATTTTAGAGAAAATCGAAGACCAAACCACTGGCACGAAACAATTTGTGGCAAACTATCGCCGTCATTATAGTGCCACACATCCCACCTTCTTCATTGGCAGTATGCGGGAGGCTATATCAAAGTCCTGCCAATTACCCAGCCCAGACCGGAAAGTGCTCGCCATATATTTGCATCACGCCAACAGCAAGTTGACCAAAGACTTCTGCTGCAATTTGCTGTGCCACGAGTACATAATCGGCGCATTGTCCGAAAAGTTTCTTCTTTTCGGTTGGGACGTCACTCTAGAGCACAACAAGAGCATATTCTTGTCGCAACTGGCTGAAAACGTGGGCGACGATGCAGTCCAAAGTGTGTGCAATATACCGATTGACAAGTTTCCAGTGCTTCTATTAATTTGCAGCACTCCGAACTCCACAAAATGTGAATTATCGGCCACGATCACGGGCAACACCAGCATACACGATCTGTATTTCAAACTAATGAATACCTACGAGAACCACACCCCACAGTTGCTCACCGAGCTGCTGAAACAGGACATGTCAGTGATCATCTCTCAGTTCGAGACTAACAGGGAAATGCTGAAGAGACTCGCTGCACCACAGCCAGCTAAATAGACACAGCAACACGTTTTCGATACGAGAACGCAAAGGAGGCGTCGACGACCACCAAAAAGGGCATTTATGAGTAGAGTAGAGAAAATTCTAAATAAATTACCCTTTCGACTGCTATGAATTTCGATCATTTTTTGAAGCTACACACTACACGACTTTGCTCCACACAGCTCAATTGGAAGAGCACGGCGGTGTATGCGAGCTGACTGAGCTAAACTGCAATCAGAGACCATCATTTTGGAGCGACTCCGCCATTATTGTACTGTTAATGTTCGACCAAATTACTTCTGGAATATTCTCATAAGCTCATTCTAGAGATTTCCTACGGCACATCGTATAATAGAGTAATGAAGGGCGGGCAACCAGGCAAATTGCTAATGCCGGTCAAACGTTAACAGTGTGATATGGTCTGAAGCACTATTGATTTTGCATTAAACGCCAAAATTGCTCTGCCGACAGTTGCTAAATTATCGCTTTAGTTCAGCTCAGTTCAGTCAACGCGCACACACCCAAAGTCACCAAGAGAGTTGAGAGGAGAAGTTTTTGAGAAGTTCAGGTCGCTTGGAAGCATTGGTGTGATAAATATATCGTAGGTACAGTATTCAGTATCACACTCCTGCGTAGTCTCTGTGACCCGATCCAGCATTATCATTATGTGATTTTGGTATTAAACGCGAATATTCTCGTTGATATATCATATTCTGATTTCATTATGTTGCATTTCATGAAGGTGATCTTGGCTGTTTGGTAGGGTGGTTTCAGTACAAAAGTGCTTAGTACGGGTTCCCTGAGCAGTACGAGTTCCCGGTGTGTTTGGAAGGCTTTCATAATCTAAACCGTGCCAATAAAAAGAAAAGTTCCTCCTATATATCCAATAAGTAGGTACGACTGAATTTAACTATATTGTATGGTAATGTACTTGCTATACGGTATGGTAATGTACTTGCTATACGGTATGGTAATGTACTTGATATACGGCATGGTCATGTACTTGCTATACGGTATGGTAATGTACTTGATATACGGCCTATATTCATATTCAAATACATGTATAAGTGGCTGCACAAATTCTTCTCGTCGACTTATCAGATTTTTACTAACTGAAATATATAAAATGAACAATGCGTTTGATTGATTATGATTATGATCATGGCAGCTCTACGCCAACAGTTGAGAGATTTGGAACAAGGAAAGAGTGAAGATCTAGAAATGAGATATCTTATTATGTACGAGTATATTGTCTTTGGGCTTACATAGAAGGATATATTCAGGTAAGAGGAGAGCTTCCGGTGCTTATGAGATTTTCTTTCTAATCGCAAGAATAATAATAAGTCAGTTTTAATAGCTTGCCCCATGGTCGACAGTGCGACCTAAAATATATTTTGTGTCATACTACATTTTGTCATTAGTTATCCATGGGATCACAACTGTCCGATATACTATACCCTATTGGTTTAGTACCGGCATTTCGTCCGTGAAGCCATAGCATTTCGTCAGTTTGGTGATGTAAAAGCGTCACAATTAAACTGATCAGGTCCTCTTTTTACCTAGATGCTCCTTGTCTAAAGAAAGGAAGAGGTTGAAAGTCATTTTCTCTCATTATCTTTTCCGCTTTACGTATGAATTTGAGAATATCCATAATAAGAGCATTCTTTATTCCTTCCACAGCCAGCTGGTCGCGTTGGAATATGTTCATTCTAGTTCTTGCCAACGGAATGCAGTTGCATAGTATGTGCTCTGTGGTTCCTTATTCTCCTAGACAGAGCCAGCACTCCGTATCGTCAATAATGTGGATCGGGTGATAGTTCAGGTAGTAATGATCTGATAGAAAACCCACTAATTTTCTTATGTCTACTTTGCACATATTGCGCAGTTCTCTATTGTAAGTGAATGGCCTTACCAGTCTTTTGGCTGGGAACACAGAGAAAAGAAACTTAAACGTCACAAGCAAAGCAGCGAAATAAAACAGACGGACGTTGTGCACGAATCCATTCAGAATCGTGGTAAGTCCACTCAGAATCGTGTTGAGTCCACTCAGAATCGTGTTGAATCCACTCAAAGTCGTGGTGTGTCCGCTACGGACGCTGGCAGCGAAAATGACTTTCCTTTCTCTGTGTTCCCTTCTCTCCCTTTCCAGTGTGACATTCCTAAACTTTGTTCCCAGTTATCTACCCCAGATTTAGCCTCCGCGCAGTTGATACCATAGTATAGCTCTGAACCCTTGAGGCTTGCTGCGGAACCGGCCCTAGCCAGTTCGTTGGCAGTTTCATTGCCTACAATCCCCGAGTGACCCGGAACCCAGCAGATTGCCACCTTATTTGTTGCACCTAAAGATTGTAGGTTGTTGAAGCATTCTTCCACTAACTTCGATTCTAAACAATATGAAGCTAATGTCTGTAATGCAGCTTGACTAACTGAATAGATATCTATGTGTGCGCCCTTGATACCCGTTTTCAGATTTCGCCTCACACAGATTGAACTTGCTTGAACTTCAGCCTGGAAGGCTCTAGGCCACCTGCCCATTGGTTCTGAGATTTTGCTATGGAGACCATAGACTCCTGCACCGACTCCGGTGTTTGTTTTTGAACCGTCTGTGAACCATTCTAGACTTCTAGGGTCGACCCAAGGTCTTCCTTTATCCCATTCATCACGGTCTGAGATAGTAATCTCAAAATTGCGCTCAAACTGTCGTTTTGGGACCATATAATCCGTTATTGAGCAGATTATGTTTTGATCCGGTATGTTTTTGAAAATATTGAAATGACCATAGTCATGAGGGTCTGGTCTAGACAAGATGTTCATCTTCAATGCGCTTCTAGCAGTACAGTTTTTCACGAATGTATGTAGTGGGGATAGTCCTATTAGGGCCTCAATAGCAGCGGTTGGGCAGTTTCGCAGATCACCAGTGATTGCCTTTGAAAACTTGTCAGTATTTTCTTACCGGATTCTTGTGTGGTCTTGGGCTACCACACAGGAGATGTATAGGTAATGATTGGTCTAACCATCATTACATACATCCAGTGTATCACTTTTGAGTCTAGACAAAGACACTCCGACAGGCCCACATTGCTTTTGTGGCTTTGTTTATCAGCGAATTTAGGTGAGAGTCCCCATTTAGTAGCTTATCCACAACAACACCTAGATATAGGACCTCATCGGAATATTCGATATTGATTCCCTCAACAGTTATTGTACCAAGGTTCAATTTCAATCGATCGGTGAAAGGAACGAGAATGGTTTTGCTAGGATTAATGCATAACCCTTCTGCTCCACACCAATCTGAAATGAAGGTTAGAGCCTAGTTCATATTGTTGGATATTGTTCTGTCAAACTTTCCCCTGATAATGATGGCAATATCGTCAGCACATCCACTTGCCTCGAAGCCTAATCCTTGTAGTTTGACTAAGAAGTCGTCAATATCTAATTAGTAAAGAAGGGGTGACAACACACCGCTTTGGGGACAGCCTTTCATTGCCTTGACTGGTACGGATTCGTCTTCCAGAGATGAGCTAATTTCCCTACTTTTTAACATCATTTTAACCACGGCCACCAGTCGGTTTATCGATATTTTGGTAGAGCATAGAGGGGCTATAGAGCGGTAACCGCTATTATCAAAGGCGCCCTCGACATCTAAGAAGGCACATAAAGCAATTTCCTTGGAATTTTGAGCTTTTTCTATCTTTATTACAAGATCAGAGAACACAGAGTAGGGAAAGTCTTTTTCGCTGCCAGCGTCCGTAGCGGACACACCTCGATTTTAGTGGACTCACCACGATTCTGAGTGGATTCACCACGATTTTGAGTGGACTTACCACGATTCTGAGTGGATTCACCACGATTTTGAGTGGATTCGTGTACAACGTCTGACTGTTTTATTTCGCTGATTTGCCGTTTGACGTTTAAGTTTCTTTTCTCTGTGTTCTCTGTAGAAGATAAGGAAGCGCTCTCTCCCTGAATTTCCCTCTATTGTATGCAAACTGAGATTGCTGCAGAGGTGTTGTTCTGTCCAGCGTTTCTCTAATATGTAGATCCACCAATCTTTCCATAGTTTTTAGAAGAAACGACGTGAGACTGATAGGTCTGTAAGATTTAGGCAGTTCGTTGGACCTCTTGTCCAATTTTGGAATGAATACCACATTGACTGTACGCCTTATGGATGGTATGTACTCCCTGCTGAATCTGTTCCTAGAAATTGCAACAAGTAATTTAAGTGTTACATCTAGTCCTCTTATCAAGAGGGCTGGAAGATTTAGGCAGTTCGTTGGACCTCTTGTCCAATTTTGGAATGAATACCACATTGACTGTACGCCGTATGGATGGTATGTACTCCCTGCTGAATCTGTTCCTAGAAATTGCAACAAGTAATTTAAGTGTTACATCTAGTCCTCTTATCAAGAGGGCTGGAAAAATGTTATGTTCACCTGGTGTCTTGAATGGCTTGAACGATCTAACAGCCCATTTAGCTTTGCCTGGGGTGCATAGTACTCCACACAAACTCCAGGATCGGTCGCAAGACGGCTGATCCTAATCGTACCTGTCACATAATTTCTTAGTGCAACATTACCAAAGACTTTACAAGATCAAAAAGGTGCACTTTCCAAGGACCTTCTAGCGATAGCATTCTCGAGAGGAGTTTTTCGGTCGGTACATGTCGCAAGTCAATTATAGAACATCACGCTTTCTCTATTCCAAATAAAATTTTGTTCTGCTCATTTTTGCCTACGTCATAATCATCTCTAGGACTGTTTATCCTAACTGTTTCTTCAATCCACTGGTTCAAAATTTCTCCGCATAGAGAATTCTTTTCACTGCAAAGATCTTTGTCTACGTCATCAAAAACATGCTCAATGGGCAAATGGGTCTTGTATATGCAATTAGTGTTTGCACAGGTGTTTTGGAGGACTTCTTGCAGAGGAAGTCTGGTTTAGACACCTGCGCTCGCAAGGATATACTCGGGTACAAGGTCAAAACTTACCAGGACTGCTGTCACTGCCGCACATTCTGCCAGCTTTATTGCCACTGTTGAGTTTGCGAACTCTCCAATTCTATCATGGAATTCGATCTGAATATCAAGGCAGGAAGTCCACCACAATTTGGCCTCAGCTGAGGCTCGATACGGAGGGCTTTGCGTTGAGCTGCCGCCGCCCAAATCATTTCCCCTCCTAAAAAAAACACATGCACAAAATAATATTCTGCTGTTTTACATTTTTAATTTCGAAATTCCTTTGTTTTACTTGCATTCCACTGCAGTTGTTTATAATATTGAATACTTTGTTCACTTAAATATGAAACGCGTTTTGAGCTTGACACCGAGACGTGCACGCGCCTTTGCGCCTTTCAATGTGTTTGAAATGGAATCGTTTTATTTTTAGGTAGCGTGCTCCTCACTAGAAAATGTTCGTTAACTTTATATAAATAAACATTATATTTAGTTAATAATAATAAACTATTTGAAGATCATCAACAAATTTCTTCTGGCTCGAAGACGAGAAACTAAATTATTTATGTAAAGTTACAGAATCACCCCCATAACGTGGTGTGTCTCATGCCGATGAATAGCTGGCGATTGCCTAAATATCGTACTCGTGACGAAGGCGTCACTTGATGGAGAGAAGGCACTTGCTGAGGCTCACCATCCTTGTAATATTGCTGTTTATTAATGACGTCCAAAAGTGGCCAATGTTGCTATTCGATACTTTCATTGCGGCCAGCAACAGCAGCGAAGCGCCCATAGACAATTTAACCTTGTGACGATAAATCCAGTTGACGAATTGATTTTCTTCGGAGTTCGCATAGAATAGCAGATAGCGTACGCGCACCAAATCTCTCTGGAGCATCAACAGTGCATCGTAGGCCATGTCGCTGCCTTTTTTCTTTACTTGTATTGGCTGCACACATCCAGGATCGTTTACGTATTCACACAAAGCTACACAGGAGAGCTTGGAACGGTAGGAGAAAGCATCCCAGTTGGCGCCGCCCACACTGTTTTGCAAGCTTTCCTTAATGCTCGGTGTCAGGAGTACCTGTTCTCCCAGTGTCAATCCACGGTTCATTATGTAATAAAAGCAGTCCAATTTGTTGCCATAGAATGCAATTTTAGTTGGTGTATCCCTGCTAAAATCCTGGAAGTATTTCTCCGATCTTGACCTCAAAGGCTGACAAACCTCAAAAACATGAATTGGTCTTTGCAAGCCTTTAAAGTGAAACCAAGCGTCAACTTCTCGTTCTTTGACTCTGCGCAACCAGTGATCGTTGCCATCAACCAACACCCAGTACAGTAGTTCGAGCACTTCGTGATCGACGTCCTCGTATCTATACTCCTTAATAAGTCTCAGTACTGTGGTCAGGCTCGGCGTATCATTGATCACAGACATCAGACCATGAATATCGAGTCCATCTTGTTCCGAAGCAAAACGTGGTGGGAACGGTAGCAGGCGCGAATCATAGCGGTAGCTGCGAGCGGCTGCCACAAAGAGCGTCCAGGTGGCCTCGCACGCCATTTTGTCCCCTTCGATAGCAATCCGAAGCATAGAGCTCTTCTCAAAAGTATCTAATACATTTTCCGAAAACGCGGCTTCCTTACATCTGCCATCCATGATGTGAGATCAGATATCTTCGGTTGAGCACAGAAAATTTAATTGTTAACTTTTTTAAGAATTTTGAGGTTCAACAATGCTCTGAATCGGCACGATACAAAATTATTAAATTGAAAATTTTTTTTTTGGGACTTCAATGAAAATTGTTTGGACATTAATAAAAAACACGCTACTACGATCTGATTGCGGACTTGAATGAAGTTAATTCATGCAACAGGATAGCTGCGATCTGTAGCATGTGGAAGTGTTTCGTATACAGTGCATTTCATGTAAATTTAGCACTCTACTGAGCAGCTTACTGAGGGCTGGAATTTGAACTGACAACAACAGTGAAGCTGGAAACTAGACATTTCTCAATGCATACTGACTACGCCCGAGCAGAGCACTGACCTTCCAGTACCCCAGTGTACCGCGCAGGTACTTCGGACTGCCAGTATCCCACTGCCACTGCCAATCAGTGGGAAGTTGGAGGGTTGGAAGATTCATATTATCGAAACCACTTTCGCTAGACCACCTCTACATACCACATTCCACATACAAATGCTTCGAACCGGCATGCCGTTGGATTAGGTTAGGTTAGGTTAGGTTAGGTTATCGTGGTAGCCGGTCTACAGATCAATTCACTCAGATCACCATGGCTCCATTGTGATACCACCGCGTAACAACGCACCTCTGATTTACTCGTCAAACCATTTCGAAGCTCTGATAAAGCGCAGGATTTGTTTGACCTTCGCGCCAGCCACTTCTGTAAGAGAGTTAAAAGCGTATTTGCCTAAGAGCCCGCTCTGCTTCTAGTCAAAGCGAGGCAACTACAGAAGAGATGTTCCACAGTCTCTTCCTCCTCCTCATCTCCACAGCTTCTGCAATATTCATGAGAGAATACTCCCAGCCTGAGAGCGTGCCTGCCGAATACCAATGACCAGTTATACAAGCCACGACCTTGGAGATATCTTCTCTCGACAGGGCAAGCAAGTCTCTAGATTTTCTCCTATTAAACTCCGGCCAAATTAGCCTATTCGTTAAGCAAGTGCCCTCGTGTGCCCAAGACCCATTGGCCTCAGGCACGACCCTATCCTTCAGCATCAGTTTACAGGTGGCAATTGGTATTCCAACCTCGCGTCTGTCGGTGCATAAAGGAAGGTTGGTGCCCCGTCTGACTAACTCATCAACCCTACAGTTCCCCTCAATATCCCTATGTTCCGGAACCCATATTAGGCGTACCTTGATAATGGTACTGATATCATTTAGGGCTTCCCGGTAGTCCAGAGCAACCTCTGATTTCAGTGCCACCGAGTTCATTGAGTTGATGGCCGCCTGCCTATCCGAGTAGACATTTATAATATTCTTTGTTACAGTGTGTCTACTTAAGTAGACGGCTACATCCTCTATGGCTAGGACCTCTGCTTGATAAACACTGTAGTGGTCGGGGAGATGGAACGAAAGCTCCAGTCCCAGTTCTTTTGAGAAAACTCCAAAGCCGACTCTATCGTCAAGCTTGGATCCATCGGTGTAGAAATTCAGCTCCTCACTTCTCCATGGCATGAGTGCCACTCTCTTCTAGACGGAATATGTGTCTGGAAGTGCCTATCAAATTTGAGATTAGATATAGAGTGGTCAAAGTGTTGGATAAAACTACTCCAGGTATGAACAATAGTCGAGTGACCAGTCTGCCGATCGTGCCATAACGCCGTACACTTCAGCCTTAGCGCTGATGCGGCGGCCACTTGTTTCCCCAACAACTCTAATGTAGGTAGGCTGCGTATCACTTCTAACGCTTTAGTTAGAGTGGTCCTTGAAGCACCAGAAATGCACAGAAAAGCCGTTCCTTGGACCTTGCTCAGAAGTCACCATACCAGTAGTCCATATAGCAATATAGGTCTGACCACAGAAATGTATAGCTAGTCCATAATTCGTGGCTTTAGCACCCCCCCCCCCCCCCACCTGATTCCAACCGCTTTTTTACACGTGGACCAAGCAATATTGGCCTTTCTAACTCTTTCTTCTCCTTCATCGGAATTCGGTTTCCAGGTAAGCATCCTATTTAGTAAAATGGCTCAATTAGCAATAGTGCTGTGTAGTTTCCTATCTAATACTAGTCCCAAATATTTGACCGTCTCCTTCATCGGAATTTCCACACCAGCGGGGAGACCGTAGGAGATCTATTTTTCTTAGCGAAGAGAATTAATTCCATTTTATCGGGGTTTAACCCTAATCCCTTCTTTCCGTCCAACAAGTTACCGTGTCCGTGCTAGACCGCAAAATATCCATAAGAGTGTTTGGATATTTCCCTCTAATCACAACTGCCCAATCGTCAGCATAGGCAATGACGTAGCAACCCCCCTCCTCCTCTCTCCGGAGTAAGAAATTTACCGCCAAATTCCAGAGCAGGCGGGAGAGAACTCCTCCCTGAGGAGTACCATTGCATACCTGTCTGCTTAAAGTGTAGGTGCCTAAGCTGGCAGTTACCTTTCTGCTGACGAGCATTGTCTCAATCAGTGCAACCACCCTAGGATAACGCCCAGAGCTTCTAACGCTCCCGTAATGGCCTTCGCAGTTATATTGTTAAAAGCGCCTTCTATGGCAATGAAGGCCGCCAGTGCAAAATCTTTCTGGGGACGGCTTTTTTCACAGTACGTGTAACGCCGTCTCTGCCAATTTGCCCTTCGTATATGCATGATGTGCAAAGGAGATTCTACCAATTGGGTTAGGTTAGGTTAGCCAGGTAGCTTGCGAGGTTACGCAGGTTGCACTCGGAGGTCCATTGACCCATTGTGATACATGTTTTTAAGGGGCAAACCACTCCCCTCCCCCCCTCACGCAAAAAACCCTCACCTCCCGGTGATCTAACACCAGCCCGAAGCTTTTGTGAAGTTGAGAATACTAGTTAGTTTCAGCTCGGCCAATTATTGTGGTTCTCCAAAGAAGGTCGAGCCCATATACCTAGCTCGCCTCCTCTGAAGACCAGGGCAATCACAAAACAGATGTTCCACTGATTCCTCGTTCTCCTCATATCCACAACTCCTACAATAGTTCCTGAAAGGCACATAGTACCTGGCTTCAGCGGTTCCTCCTCATCTCCACAACTCCTACAATAATCTCTGAAAGGAGCACCGTACCTGACTGCCATTCGGCCTATGAGGCATTGCTTTGTCAGAAACCCCACGATAGTCCTGAGTTCTCCTCTACTGCGCCGAAGAAGTATGTCAGTCCTATTTTGGCCCAGTTTTGGCCACATGTATCGAGATGTTCGACAGTCGGCAGTTAAGTACCACCGTTCATTAGTTAATTCTTTTACAGTGGTTCCGATCTTGTTTTTGATCTCCACGAGAGGTGGAACGATGTCCTCCACCATCCTCTCTTCCTTTGAAAGGAGCAGCGTACCTGGCTGCCACTCGGCCTATGATGCAGTGCCTTGTCACATATAGTTACTCGTACATCATAAATCAGATTTGCACGATTACCCAATGCGCATGTTCGCTGAAAAACATGTGTTATGAGGACGTAGACAAGGATTCTTATAAAGGAAAAAATTCATTCTGAGAAATATAGAAAGTGTAAGTTGGTGAAGTTCTATTCAAATCAGACACTATAAAATGTTACTTCTCTTGCAATACAACATTCATTGACATTGTGCTGGAGGAGATTTAAGGACCAACTGACTGGCAGAATACTTCGACCTGTCTAATAAATATCTTATCTTGGTAAGCACTGTCTTGCGCTCGGCTTCTGGCGTTTACTCTGACCTCAGCCTAATGTGTTTCTTAAGAACGAGTGGGAATGATACCGTGAACCGCGGCGAATTAATTGGCGAAAGTAGAACGCAGCTCTTCGGTTTTCATCATATTTAACCAGCTACGAAGCTTGGGCTGGTCACCTTAGGAACACCTGTCAGAAGCAGAGTATACAGAGTAAAGAACTTAAACATCAAACGGCAAAGCAGCGAAATAAAGCAGACGGACGTTGTACATGAATCAACTCAAAATCATGTTGAATCTACGCAGAATCGTGCTGAATCCACTCAGAATCGTGGTGAATCCACTCAGAATCGTGCTGAATCCACTCATAATCGTGATGAATCCTCTCAAAATCGTGATGAATCCTCTCAAAATCGTGTTGAATCCACTCAGAATCGTGGTGAATCCACTGAAAATCGTGTTGAATCCACTCAGAATCGTGGTGAGTCCACTCAAAGTCGTGGTGTCTCCGCTACGGACGCTGGCAGCGAAAAAGAGTTTCGTTTCTCCGTGTTCTCTGGTCAGAAGCATCGCTCACGCAGATTATGTGCGTTTGCTCTCCAGACCGTGTGTTGAGTTTTCCATCGAAGACTGTGTTTTAAACACAATTAAATTGTGTGAAAACATACACTTAAATGTTTTTAACAATATATTACATTTATTTAAATAAATATAGAAATAAATCGTATATATAATATATAAATATATAATATATAAATATATTTATATATATATATATATATATATATATATATATATATATATATATATATATATATATATACATATATATATATATTTTTTTTTTTTTAAGGAAACATTTATATAAAGGGTTTTTCAAAAGAAACGCTACAAAAGTAAATCGACAGTGACAGCAAACGACGCCATATTTTTTCCCGCTCTTTTGACATTTCTCTTCAGTAAGGTTTGCCAATTCATCATGCAAAGTTATTCGAGCCAACAACGAGTCCAAATTAGTCGCCTCAACTTTAAGAGCGCTACGTCCAATTTATGATGAGGCTCATTTCTGGCTGAATGGCTTCGTCAATAAGCAAAATATGCGTTATTCGTTAGACAGCAATCCACACGTACTCCATGAGTCATCATTGCATCCCGAAAAAATTACGGTTTGGTGCGGTTTATGGGCCGGCGGCGTCATTGGGCCGTACTTCTTCCGTGATGATCAAGCCCGGCACATTACTGTGAATGCTAATCGCTACCGATCAATGATAACCGAATATTTTTGGCCCCAATTGGATAATATGGACTTGGAGGACATGTGGTTCCAACAGGACGGCGCCACAAGCCACACAGCGAATGCCACAATCAATTGACTGCAAACCAAGTTTGGTGAACGTGTTATCTCACGAAATGGCCCAGTCGATTGGCCGCCTCGGACATGCGATTTGACGCCGTTAGATTATTTCCTGTGGGGCTACGTCAAGCCTATGGTCTATGCCAACAAGCCAGCGACGATTGATGAACTTCGTACGAATATCGAACGTGAAATTGCAGCAGTATCGGCCGATTTATGCTTGAAAACCGTTGAAAATTGGGTTCAGCGTCTGGACTTCTGCAAGCGTGCCCGTGGTGGCCATGCCAAAGAAATCGAGTTCCATACATAATGGCATCGAACGTACTTTCACAGGAATAAAGAATTTCATTGATATCTAAAACCGGTTTGGTTTTATTTAAAAAAACTTTTGTAGGGCTCTTATTGAAAAACCCGATATAATAAAAATATAAATGTTTCATTGGAAGGGTTGCCTTTTCATGACAGCACTTTGAAGCGTTCCACTGACCATTCCGACTCCCTCAGAATAGTGTTCGACTAGTAATCGGGATGCAGGGCAACACTTTCAGAACTCTTTCTCCATATGCTAAGTTGTGTGTTCTACAACCATATCCGCCCTCTATCAGTATTGAATGCTTAGTGAATATTTCAAAAATATTTTGAAAATATGTTTCTTTAATTTCTCAAAGCAGAGTTTATGGACTTGCGGCCTTAACAAATGTCAGTCAAAGTAATTGTTACTAAACTAAATTTAAATTTATCTCTACAAATATGGGAATACTTAACTATTTACGCTCGTCACTTTGCCTAGCGTCCAGAAGCAATTAGAATTGCGTGGCACGAACCTGTTGGTCGGCCAACTCTTCGGGAGTGGGTTTGTTGCGTATGTACTCAATAGCTCTGAGTATGTAGTCTGGAATTGGTGGCGGAGTCGGGAGTACGTCTGATTCGGGCCGGAAGCCGTTCTCGTCAGCAGTGTAGACAACCTGCACGTGCTCTCCCTCAGGGGAATAGTATGCGTAAGATCCTTTCGCGTACTGGCCGCCTAAGCCGGTCTCCTTGATTTCAACGCCATTCGATTGCGCAATATCGTAGGCGTAGCTGCCATCGATGTCCGCTTGAGTAGCGAAACGCGTAATGGTCGCATCGATGTCGCCCATCACAAAGGCGACCATAGACAAAAGCATCAACTGAAAATTGATTGAGATTAATTTAATGATGTGCCAGTTATGCATCCTGCAGAAGATGACGGAAAAGTTATAAGAAATGATGAATATAATGAATGGTGACGTTGACCGCAAAGGCTGGCTTTAACTCCCTTTTACGGAAAGAGCGTTCCTAATGAAATTGCTACAATGTCCAAACACACAACGACATTTGCTATCCAAGTGGTCATAGCATTAGAACCAGAGAACACAGAGAAAGGAAAGTCTTTTTCGCTGCCAGCGTCCGTAGCGGACACACCACGATTTTGAGTGGACTCAACACGATTCTGAGTGGATTCACCACGATTTTGAGTGGATTCACCACGATTCTGAGTGGATTCATGTATAACATCAATCTGCTTTATTTCGCTGCTTTGTCGTTTGACGTTTAAGTTTCTTTTTCTGTGTTCTTTGATTAAAACGCATCTATCGAGTTCCTCGTAATTGAGTTAATCGCGTTGTCTCTGCGGGGAAGGGTGTGGCATTATAACTAAACTATCATGTGGGAATACGAGTATTCTTTTATGCTACTCGTACTTTTATATTGTGTCTCTGTGTACTTGTGTCCAGATGTCTTTCAGTGGTTTGAAAAGCTGTGGGACCGTAACTCGATGATCTCTCTTTCATTTGGAGCAGGCGTTCAATGACTAGGCGATTATCATGCCAACAAAAATGTGGTTAGAGGTCGAATTGTCAGCAAACCTATCCTATTAAGTGGGTCCTACCTGACTTTATAATCGAAAACATGAGCACCTTCCATCGTCAGCGAGTTATCATCTTACTATCAGCGAGTTATCATCTTACTACCAGCGAGTTATTATCTTACTACCAACGAGTTATCATCTTACTACCAGCGAGTTATCATCTTACCACCAACGAGTTATCATCTTACTACCAGCGAGTTATCATCTTACTACCAACGAGTTATCATCTTACTACCAGCGAGTTATCATCTTACCACCAACGAGTTATCATCTTACTACCAGCGAGTTATCTTCTTACTACCAGCGAGTTATCATCTTACTACCAGCGAGTTAACATCTTACTACCAACGAGCTATCTTCTTACTACCAGCGAGTTAACATCTTACTACCAGCGAGTTATCATCTTACTACCAGCGAGTTATCATCTTACTACCAGCGAGTTATCATCTTACCACCAACGAGTTATCATCTTACTACCAGCGAGTTATCATCTTACTACCAACGAGTTATCATCTTACTACCAGCGAGTTATCATCTTACCACCAACGAGTTATCACCTTACTACCAGCGAGTTATCTTCTTACTACCAGCGAGTTATCATCTTACTACCAGCGAGTTAACATCTTACTACCAACGAGCTATCTTCTTACTACCAGCGAGTTAACATCTTACTACCAGCGAGTTATCATCTTACTACCAGCGAGTTATCATCTTACCACCAACGAGTTAACATCTTACTACCAGCGAGTTATCATCTTACTACCAACGAGTTATCATCTTACTACCAGCGAGTTATCATCTTACCACCAACGAGTTATCATCTTACTACCAGCGAGTTATCATCTTACTACCAACGAGTTATCATCTTACTACCAGCGAGTTATCATCTTACCACCAACGAGTTATCATCTTACTACCAGCGAGTTATCATCTTACTACCAACGAGTTATCATCTTACTACCAGCCAGTTAACATCTTACTACCAACGAGCTATCTTCTTACTACCAGCGAGTTAACATCTTACTACCAGCGAGTTATCATCTTACTACCAGCGAGTTATCATCTTACTACAACAAGCGAGTTATCATCTTACTACCAACGAGTTATCATCTTACTACCAGCGAGTTATCATCTTACTACCAGCGAGTTATCATCTTACAACAACAAGCGAGTTATCATCTTACTACAAGCGAGTTATCATCTTACTACCAGCGAGTTATCATCTTACTACCAGCGAGTTAACATCTTACTACCAATGAGTTATCATCTTACTACCAGCGAGTTATCATCTTACTTCCAGCGAGTTATCATCTTACTACCAGCGAGTTATCATCTTACTACCAACGAGTCATCATCTTACTACCAGCGAGTTATCTTCTTACTACCAGCGAGTTATCATCTTACTACCAGCGAGTTAACATCTTACTACCAACGAGCTATCTTCTTACTACCAGCGAGTTAACATCATACTACCAGCGAGTTATCATCTTACTACCAGCGAGTTATCATCTTACTACAACAAGCGAGTTATCATCTTACTACCAACGAGTTATCATCTTACTACCAGCGAGTTATCATCTTACTACCAACGAGTTATCATCTTACTACCAGCGAGTTATCATGTTACTACCAGCGAGTTATCATCTTACAACAACAAGCGAGTTATCATCTTACTACCAGCGAGTTATCATCTTACTACCAGCGAGTTATCATCTTACTACCAGCGAGTTATCATCTTACAAGCCACTGCGTTAGGACGATATATTTATTATAGAGCCTGCCTTTATTTGACTGATATTGAGTGGTGAGCTTCCCTTGCCACTGTTACAGTAGCCTCAAACCCAAACTTGTTCTCTTCTCTTCTTTTAAATGTTCGCCGCTGTATAACACAATGAGCCATTGCTGGACGTCCGAACAATTTTCTCAATCTGACTGATTGAACTAATTAAACACTTACGAATTTAAACATTTTGTACAGTTAAACACAACGTGACCGGTGGACCCTACTGGAGTCGCTTTTGTAACTGAACTGAACTGAACTGGAGTGAACTGATGCCCTTAACATTGGCCGCTCACGTTTTTATACCAAAACGCAAATGACATTCAACAAATGAACGGGTGCCGACAAATCTTTTCTTATTCATAGATCTAGTATTGATAACAACAACAACAACAACAACAACAACAACCACAAATGTGAGAGAAATTAAGTCAACAACAAAAATTCGTCACAGCACATCAAACCAATCAACTCGTGAGCCAACCCAGCGGGGTTACAGACACAAAACTGCTAATGAGCAGAGCGAAAATTCCAGCTAATTCCAGTTGGGGTGTGTTGAAACAGCGGCGTGTGCGCCGTAACGCACACAGCGCTGCAAACCGCTTGCCATGAATATCAGCTTCAACTTCAATTTTTGGGGCACTGCCATAAAACTGCGGTGAAGCATTTGAAATTGGCGAACGTTGCCATTCAGCCCATGCAAATGTCGCAAAAGCCAACACGACGACTTGTTGCACAAAACCGCTTGCACGGCCGAGCGTTACTCAATTCAGTTTTGAATTCCCATTAGCGACGCACGACGGCTTAAATACCCGTATAATGGATCGAGAAAATCTCAAACACGCGCCACACTCAGCCGGGCACCAGTGCTGCTGAGCCGAGCAGCGGTGCGTGGAATGGAAAAATGATCCTTCCTATCTGCAATTAGACTCAAGTTGATGACTCTTCACGGCCAGCATGACCGGTCGTGAGAGGAGGAAGGTACTTGTGGAAAAAAATGTCACTGGACCAGCAGCACGGTGGAGTTGTACTGGAGCTGGTCTCTCACCGTTCTGTTTCCGTCGTAGTTGACCGGTTTCGGAAACCTATCAGAAACATCGCTTACTCTCCATAGCGTGTGTTGAGTACAACAACAACAAACAGTTTAAAAGATATGCATAAACAACATCACATACAGCATGTTTTTTAAATACATATTTCATTCACTATTATAAATAATATTAATACATATTAAAAACATCAAAGTTATGATTCTTAACTTGTGAGTATTTTTGTTGGCCGTGTTTCAACGTTCCACTAATCATGAATTCTCGCTCAGAATGGACGCCCCAACGACGCTCAACCGTACTTAGCGGGTAATTCAATTTTAAGTGTAGAATGCAATGATGAACATTTTGATACTGGATTCCACAGCTTTGCTCCACTGTGTTAATTCCACCTTAGTAAATTTTAATTTATTTGCGGATTGTCCTTTTTTTAATTAATTAATTACATGAGGTTAGGTTAGGTTAAACTGGCTGGCCGTGAAGGCCACACATAGACCTGCAAGGTCCTTTGCGGGGCCAGATGGATATCTATTTAAGAGCTGTAGTATGAATCGTTAAACAGAGAGACGCTCTTAGCAAATCTGAGGAGCGACACTGTCCCCAATTCTGAGATCTCTTCTAGTCCTTCAAACCAGGGGGCTCCCAGATATGTTAGGCGCGTTTTCGATATTGGAATAGTAGATGCTCCCAAGTTTTCCTTGTGCCCTGCTCCCCACATTTCCTACATTCATTGTTGTTTGCGAGTCCCATCCTTTTAGCGTATACAGCCGTTAGACAGTGGCCTGTGAGTATTCCTGCTATCGTTCTGCAATCCTTCCTCGGAAGTGCCTGTATCGATTTGGTCAGAGTGCCGTACGGTTTGCAGATGACCTTAGCGATCTTACATGTGGAAGTACTCCACTGTTCTTTCACCTTTCTCATCATGTCATCTTCAATACGACTATTGATCGTTCTTAGAGGCATCAGTACGTTACTTACTTGCTCGTTTGATAGTGAGATTCCGCTTTTTGCAACTCTCGTTTCCTTCTATGTTCTTATGCCCTGGCACCCAGTAGGTATGTAGCTTAGAGCAGACCAAAGTCATGTCTGAAACGGAAAGTAGATGGCGCCTCCGCTGTTTCCTAGCGATTTCGTAGACTCAATGAAGTAGAAACAGCAATAAATATATAGGATTTTCGATGAAGAGCAAGTCAAATAAGAATTTTCTTAATGGACATATTCCCAAATACTGTGCTGTCATTGCAAGTGCTGCTATATGATCACGAAGAGGTACAGAACGCCCAAAACGCCCTAGCACCCAGTAGATATGTAGCTTCCACTGCTGCCTTGAAGTTAGCTTGCAGCTTGAAGTTATAGCTTTGATCACAGCCTGGCTATGTATGTAGAAGTTTATAGTGGAGCTCGTAGTTTCTGCTATGCAGGCGAGCTCTGCGACTTTCCATACTGCAAAAACTTCCGCTTGAAAAATGCTGCAGTAGTTGGGTAGTCTGAGTGATAGATTAGGTTTGGTTATCGTGGTAGCCAGTCTACAGATCAATTCACTCAGATCACCATGGGTCCATTGTGATACCACCGCGTAACAACGCACCTCTGATTTACTCGTCAAACCATTTCGAAGCCCTAATAAAGCGCAGGATTTGTTTGACCTTCGCGCCAGCCACTTCTGTAAGAGAGTTAAAAGCGTATTTGCCTAAAGAGCCCGCTCTGCTTCTAGCCAGAGCGGGGCACCTACACAAGAGATGTCCCACAGTCTCCTCCTCCTCCTCTTCCCCACAGCTTCTGCAGTATTCATGAGAGAATACTCCCAGGCTGAGAGCATGCCTGCCGAATAGCCAATGACCAGTTATACAAGCCACGACCTTAGAGGTATATTCTCTCGACAGCGCAAGCAAGTCTCTACATTTTCTCCTTTTAAGCTCTGGCTAGTTATACAAGCCACTACCTTAGAGATAGTCTGAAAGGTTGTCTCATATCTAGTTCGGGGCAGTAGACACCTGCCCCGACACCGTCCTCCATTTTGGAGCCGTCAATTAACTTTAAAGGCGTCTTTAGCAGTTTTAAAAGACTTAAAGGATTATTAAATCTAACCACGCATTCGCAGGAACGCTTTCGCCTAATTTTGATAAATCCACTAAGAGCCGTGAGTGCGGCTAGGTAGTTAGGTAAGAGTGGCAGCTTAGTTTACCAAAAGCACACTTGAGCACACCTAATGGCCACTTGTGATACCACGGTGTGGCGCCGTTCAAGTACTGACTAAAATTCTCTTACTTAAAGATGGTGATAGTCAGCGCAAGGACAGCGCCGTGAAAGGCACGACTCCCCCATTATGTCGCAGGAAACCATCGTGATAATTTGATGAAATTTGCTCTGTCCCTAACATTGAAGGATGGCAACTATCTCAGACCTGTGAAAAGTGGGGCACCAAGGTGCGATTTCGTCTTCTAGCCAAGGATGGGCAGTGGCATAAGAGGTGGCGAGCCGTCGCCTCCTCCTTCTCGGAACATTATTTGAGGGTAGGTCCAGTCTCTCCGCAAGCTTTCCCAGTATGCAGTGACCGGTCAAGATGGACACAGTTGTCGACAGAGATATGCGATCAAGTCGAAGAAGTTGGTTGGTTCTGTGTTCGTCCATTCTTGCATTAATTGAATATAATTCGATTTAGATTTTAATGTAATTATATAGTACTATATTATAATTATGAGTACCGAATTGGGGGCTAAAAACTCCCCATTGGCATCATCGAACAGAAGCCCACCATTACACATCTCTTCTGCCAAGCTGACTATTCACTGCTGACTACTCCACACATTTACCATCAGATCTTTCGCAATAGCCATCAACTTATTACTTCGGATTATTACCAAAAAATCCCCTAAAATAAAGAAGGATATAATCGGACAGCAACCTGATTTGACTTGAACTGGTCCTGTTGCATTGGATCTGATTGGAAGTCATGTGCTAAATATTTACCAGTCAATAGTGACTGTGGTAGAATAGATCCATTAATTGATCCATTAAAGAAAAATCAACGAAAGTTCCTTGCTGTGAATTTCCATTAATTTATTTCTTTATACGAGGTGTGTTCAAAAAAAAGGGCGACTTTTTATTTTTCATCAATATATATTTATTCTCCTTCGAAGCGTAATCCCCCTCAGATATAGTAAACTTGTGCCAGCGCTTTTTCCAATCTTCGAAGTACTTCTGATATGCACTTTGTGGTGTGGCCTTGAGCTCTTCTAGCGATGTGGTTTTTAGCTCCTCAATCGTGGCAAAATTTCATGGGTCTTTTCAGTTTTGGAAAGAGGAAAAAGTCGCAGGAGGCCAAGTCCGGTGTACACGGTGGCTGAGGTATGAGTACGGTGTGGTTTTTGGCAAAAAAAAAACCACGAACTAGCAACGAAGTGTGAGCGGATGCATTATTGTGATACAAAAGCCTTGAATTGTTTTGCCACAAATCCGGGCGTGTTCCTCGTATTGCTTCACGCAAACGGCGCCTAAGTTGATAATATCCCTTATTGACCGTACGGCCTTTGGACAAGAACTCACGATGCACCACGCCATTGCAATCGAAGAAAACAGTAGGCATTCACATTTGACCGAACTTGGCGTGCTTTTTCGGTCTTGGCTGTTCTGGCCGCTTCCATTGGATTGATTGAGCTGAGGTTTCGACTTCATGTACCCATGTTTCGCTACCAGTTATGACCCTTTTGAACTGATCGGGATCGTCGTTGACGTCACTCAACAGCTCCTGGCCGAAGTTTGTGCGATAGTCCCTTTGGTCAAAGCTTAACAATTTCGGAACAAACTTCGCACGTTTCACACGCTTCATGCCAAAAGCATCCGAACAAATTGCCTGACATGAGCCCACCGATATGCCGACATCCTCAGCAACTTCTCTAATATTGATTCGACGATTCTCCATAACAATTTCATTCACTGTTTTAACGGTTTCATCGGTTGTTGACGTGAAATTGAGAATCGAATGTCGCCTTTTTTTGAACAAACCTCGTAATTCAGTATATATTCATTAATACCCAGAGGTGTAGATATAAACAGTATTGTTGGAATTTGAGATATCGCAGTCCCCTCCGAGCTCGTAGAATACTTTTCAATAAATGCTTAGAAAACCTATCATTATAGTATCCACACATTTGTACTTGCATATTCAAAATCTTTAGACCTAGAATTGGAACGAATAATGGGAGCTCATTTGTATAGTTATTTAATATTGATAGGACTCCGTGTCAAACTAAGTGAAAGTAGTGATTTTCCTAATAAAAGAAGTTCCATTTTAGTGAACAACTCTATCCAGACTAATGAGACTTTTTACTGGGGAAATGTGGTTTGTTTTGCTCGTTCGTGGGCAATCAGAAGTTGGTTTCTTCATTGTTGGTTGTGAAGGAGATCCATCTTGTACAGAGGATTAGGAGAAACAGGCTTCTCTGTATTCTCGGATGAGAAGATACCCAGCTCACTTGCCACCAAGGAAAACAAGCAAGGTAGGCATTTCCCACTTCTACAGGTATCTGCTCCTATTAGTATAGGAAAGTAATACCAAAGAGTATAGAAACACAGAGATAGAATCACTCAAAACAACAGATTGAATCACTTTGCAACAATAACTTCGTTCGTCATGAGAGCTCCATCTTTGTATACTCTTTGGTAATACATTTAAAATTTTCTCTTTTCAGACAGATTTTTTGCTATCTCCGAAGCGCCTCAGCAAAGAATGACATCTTCAAATTTAAGAGAGAAGTTCATACTCTGTCTCGCTCTTGAGTGGTTCACTAAGTAGAGTGGGTAACCCAAGTAAAAGACCAATAACAAATTGAACAATATCAAATGTTCCCTCCAGGCGCGTTATTGTCCTTATAAATAGTTAATCGGATGTGACGAGATAGGAATGAATGAAATAAATACTCGATAACTATTGTCAATGACTTTCTTCGATCTAACTTATTTCTACAACGAATCGAAACGAATCTCTCGAACGTGATGTATATTAAGAAGCCAAGTAAAACCACTGATTCACCAGGAAACACCAATCGAAGTATTGTCAGCTTGACAAAGATAGTCAAAATAAATTAATGTCACTGAAACCACAACTCTATGACATATGGAGTAGTTTCGTACACCTTTGAAGGATCAGACCCTTCGTTACAATAAGTTCGTTATTATTTGATGATGATCTCGTCTTCAAAATGATGCACTCAGAATATCCTGCCGAGCCTCTTCATACAAAATAAAAATGTCAGATCAAGTTTTCAATGTCAAAGACAGTCGCTAAGCAAACAACATTCCATTCCAACATTGTGGCAGACTGAAGAAAGGGATATCATTCTCTTGTCATCGTTTTGCTCGATTTTTCAGCTAATCAGCTTCTCCTCGCCCTTGAAGAACCTCTTAATTGATGGTTGATAACTTTCAGTAAATCCCATTTTCGTCCTCTGTCACGATATTGGTTGCTTTATTTAATTCTCATACTTTGAGTTTCCTCAGTATTTGGCTTCATCTCTAGGCCCCTTTTTTGTTTTTTGTCATCCAGTTATGAGGGATGCTTCGATAACATATTCTCTTGACACCCAACAATTCGTGAAGAATATTTTGCAATGAAGCCCGAATCCATTGGTATGTGATTCAGTTTTTGTCCTCGATCAACCTGCGCACAACATCGTTAATATTAACGATTACCGCAGTGATGGAACTACTTTTACGAGATACTGCTTCCACTTTTGAATAGTATCCAAGGCCAGTGCTTTCCAACCGACAACAGATCGGATTTGTCCCTGCCAGTGAGATGCTGGTTATGGCAGTTTCCGATCTTAACACATTATCACAAGGAAATTACTATTCGACTATTTCTTCTTTCATGCCATTCCATTCTCTCAAGAGAACCACTGATATATTGAGCTTGACTGGGTCATGTATTCCCATTGTCACGGGACTTTTGACTGGGCACTGTAGAATAATGAAACATGTGGTTGTCTGCAAATTTCAGTACGCAGCTGAACTGACCTTCCGGTAAATGAATTCCGCTTTTGTTAATCTTGTCTACTACCTTACTTCCCTCTATGCCTGGCAGTATATGTGTAGCCGCCGGTTTATGGACAGCTTATCCAATGCAGCCTTACACTGAAGAACATTTTTGGAAGATGATCATCATGAGACTATTGCCTTCATTGAAGCCTGACTGTCTATATAAGTTTATTGGATAATTGTTAGTGTATTGTGTAGAAGCTATCTCTGCTGATTTTCCAGAAGCGAACACCTCAACTTGAAAAGTACTGCAGTATTCGGGTAGTTTGAACGGCTGTCTGACATTTAGTTGAGGACAGCAGATCCCTGCAACCACAGCTTAAGCTATTTTAGACCCGTCTGTAAATATATATGGAAGGTTCTGCATCTGGATGCCATGCCTATGCGCCAACCTTCCTCTTTAAAAGTGGGCATTATCGCACTCCCAAAAGAGAGCAGCGGAGCCACATAGTCAGTGTCTGTTGTGAGACTCCTTCCTACAGAGCTATGTTCATGGCATCTTAGAATAAATTGACCACCGGCCAATTGTCAACCTGCAGCTCTAGCCGCGAAGCGCCCTGCAAAACGGCCCATTGGAGGTAAGTAGATTCAAGATTGTATCCAGCACGGTTGTTGGTGTAGTTAGGGGGGGAAAATAAGCTTCACAACAGAAGTTCAAATTTTCAATAATAGAAAATGGACTCTCCAAGCGAGCGTAGATATCTAGTACAACAAAATATATTCGCTAGATCCAGGGAAACTAGTTTTTTTTTGTCGGAACAACTAGTCGTATATAGTACTCAGATATAGTACACGTATATAGTACTCAGATCACATCCATTATACTATATTTGACGTTCCATATAAATTGTCTTTGAATCTACCAGATTTGTAAACAAACCTCAGTAGATCCTGTGTCCTTAAGCAGCCAAAGTTTGCACTACTTAGGATGCTACTGTCAAATACCTCGAACCTGATTCTAGCGATAGCAGGACATACGCACAGAAAGTGGTCAACCGTCTCATCTTCCTCTCTAGAAGCCTGGTGAAGTGCACCGTCTGCAATGCCTATCCTGTGCATATGCTTAGCCCAGGCAAAATGACCTGTCATCAATCCTACCAGAAGTCTGCAGTCTCTCCTACCAAGTTACAGAAGAAACCTTGACATTCTATCGGAATTAACAGGCAGCATGGCCTTTGCCCATCTACTGCCTCTTAAAGCCTCTTCGCGATTCTATGCACAGGCAACTCTATCACTAATAGTGGTCCTAATAGTAACAAAAGGTATGGGAAGAACAGGTTCCAGGCCAGTAAAACTGGTCTCATATCCTTTATTCGCTAGTTTATTCGCGACTTCATTCCCCATAACATCCATGTATTCTAGAACCCATGTTAGCATCAAACTATTGTGGAATTCGACATAATTCAATCCAGATTTCCACAACAGCACCAACTTGGAAGTGACAAGGGGGCTTAGTAAGGCCTTCAGTGCAGCCTGACTGTCACTGCTGACACAGATATTTCTGCCGCGCCATCTGCTTTAGACCACGTAGTCCATCGCCCTTATGCTGGCATAAACTTCCACCTGAAAGACAGAAGCATGACAATCAAAATTGTAATGGAGTTGGATACCGTTAAATTCCACGAAAACCCCAGAGCCCGATCCAATATATGTTTTGGAGCTAGCCCTGAAAATACGACAATACGAATGACTTCTATCGGGCTTGGTCGTACGATCAAACCACAAATGAACCTCTGAAATTTTTATGCGGTACCTCCTTTCAGTTATAGGATACGCGGGCATCTAATCAATGGGCATAGAAGGGATACCAACATCCAGGTCAGTGCCAACAATATCTTCAAGATTCCAACGCGCACCCTCCCACTGCCAATTGTGCGTTAACCTACAGATGGCCTCTACCTAACCTAGCCTCTTAGGGCCTCTCCTTCCATAAAAACATCTAGGGTGGGAAGATTCAACAGCGCTTCAAGAGCAGGGCCAGAAGTTTGCGGAAAGGCTCCACCAAATAGTTACACTTCTCTGTAGTCTAGATAGAGCAGATTTATCCCCCTTTAGAGACAATCTTTTCCCCCAGACCACAAATGCGTAGTATATTATGGGCGTGATCATTACCTTATAAATCCAAAGGAGTTTCGAAGGAGCCAGACCCCACGTCTTGCCAAAGATTCTCTTGCACTGCCAAAAGTCGAACGGTGCTTTCGCTACCTTTAGTTCAACTTTTTCCAACCCCAAGATATCTTACCTCACAGGATAACTGAATAGAGACCCCCTTTAGTGGTGGCTGAACAAAACCTTCGACTTTCCTCTTTGTGGTAAAAAGAACTAAAGTCGTTTTAGTTGGGTTTGCGAAAGTCCATTTGCCTCACACCATGTGCCAATCTTATTCAGAGTAAACTGCACTTTCCTGCAGCTGTGCACAAGAGAGCTTCCTGCAATTACGCAGGCTACTGAATCTGTATATACCTGAGCGTAGATATCAGAATCATTAAGTGAGACAAGTAAAGGGTCAATGACCATGCATCAGAGTAGTGCAGAGAGCACGCAACCCTGAGGGTAACCCTTCTTCATAACCGACGTTATCCACAGATCCTGCTCCCTCGCCACACAATGCCTCTGTTTGCTAGCATTGAACGAATCCAATTAACCAGCACATTATCTACACCATGTCGACGAGCAGAACTGCACATACTAGCAGAGGTAGCATTATCAACAGCACCCGCTGTGTCCACAAAGATACCCACAGCATACTTCCTCCTTTCGATGCTACTAACAAGACTATGCAACGCCGCCTTGCAGGATTTTCCGCTTTGATATGCTTGTGGAAATAGGGACAGAGGGTGTTGCTTTTCGCACGAAGTTCAGTCAATCGTTCCAGTCCTTTTAGTTGAAAAAACCTCATATTAATAGGTCTGTAATTCCTAGGATTATTACAGGGATTACAGGGAAACTAGTACTAAATTACTTCACAAACTATGATTATGTGAAATGAATGATGAACGAGCTCATGCGTTAAGCAGAATATTAAGAATCGTGAAAATCTCTTGGCGCTGAGTTCACCTTGAGACCGAAAACGAGATGAAAGCCACGAAATACTCACGTGCTACTAACATTTTTCTTCATGAGTATGAAAAGTGTACTTTCATTATATTATTTCTTTCCAAAGTCACGACAAGATCAGACGACGACGCTTTAATAAAAGAAAATCTCGCTGCTAGCGTAAATGAGTTTCTGTCAGATATTTAAGTGACCCACAAGTTCCAACGCCCCTTGCGTTAGGAAAGTGGGACCTATTATATTCGCTTTATATGATCACTCTTCGAGACTCTGAGATTATAATAGACAAATTTTGCAGGGAAAAAGTTCTTGAATCAATCCAGCAAACAAAAAAAGTCCACTTAAAGCCAACAGAAAACTGTGAATAGATTCTTTATTACTAGGAAACAAAAATATCCTCAGTTCGCAGAGTCAAACCTACCTATCCCTCCATACAGAAGCGTTCAACAATAACAACAACAACTTAGAATAAACCCCATACTCGTATCACACAGGACGTCGAGGATCAACGCTCCACTCAGAATTTACGAAATCTTGTTGGCTGCAAGTATTGCTTCTGCTGCTCGTCCTCCTGCGACGGATGCGTGCGTATGTACTCCAAAGCCCTCTGAATGGGTTCTGGAATGGGTGGCGGCGTTGGCAAGTGCTCGCCTTGCGGCTGGAAGCCGTTCTCGTCCGCGGTGTAACTGAGCTGAATCAGCTGACCCTCGGGCGTATAGAACTGCGAGGAGCCGGTCGCATAGGAACCGCCTACGCCAGACTCCTGGGCCGCAATCCCGTTCGAGGTGTCGAACTGATAATTATAACTGCCGTCCGGGTTGATCTCGTTCACCAAGGAGCGCACCTCCGCGTTGACATCGTTTGGGTTGCCGGCGGCGTGCGTGCTGCAGACGAACAGAGCGGCGGAGAGCAGAAACTGCAAAAAATATTAAAATCGAAAATTCAATAAAATTAAATTGTGCTTAGATCCAAATTTATATCTAAAATGGCAGTCATTAAAGGAAGGATTCGACAGACTGTGTACGAGTATGAAAAGTTAGTTACGTCATTCTCGGATACCCTCCTTGAATTCTTAAGACACTGATCAGTGGGATTTTGGTCGGATTTGATTTGGCAGTAATTTATGTCCTTTTTTATAGAATCCTTTCTTACAATTTTGAACATTTTGTGGCTGTCGTGAGCGCTGCTGGTGCGGATGCTGTTGCTGCTTAGAAGTCTGAAATGTTTTCACGACATGTGCCGGAAAAGTGTGCGCTTTTATATGCACGAAGAATGCACTTCGCAGTCGCTTCCCAAAATCTTTCAAACTGGAAATGGCTGCAATCGTGAATCCAAATCGAAGAAGTGCTGCTCACTTGAGTACCGTTTCGGCTCGCACGCACTGCGACACACTCCCCGCCACACTTGGATTAGAGTTAATAGCGTAGTTGATACCCTACATACAAGAATTCGAGGTTAGTTGGATCTACACTTGGAAGTGTGGTGTGTGAATGTGGAGATTCTTAATGTAACCATGGATTCGACTTGGATGCAAAGAGCGTTCCAGAACGAGTATTTACACAACTGAGTCAGCTCGCACTCTGGGCAAAGGCTGTGCTGCCTGTTAGTTCCGATAGAACTCAAGGTTTCTTCTGTTACTTAGTAAGAGAGACTGCAGACTTCTGGTAGGACCGATGACAGGTCATTTTGCCTGGGCTAAGCATATGCACAGGATACGCATTGCAGACAGTGCACTTTGCCAGGCTTGTGGAGAGGAAGATGAGACGGTTGACTAATTTCTGTGCGTATGCCTTGCTTTGGCTAGAATCAGGTTCGAGGTATTTGGCGCTAGCATCCTAAGTAGTGCACACTTTGGCTGCTTAGGGACACAGGATCTACTGAGGTTTGTTCACAAATCTGGTAGATTCAAAGAGAATTAAAATGGAACGTCAAATAAGTAGAAGTACTATATACGACTAGTTGTTCCGACATAACAAAGAAAAAAAGCTCGCATTCTAAGAAGTATGAAATCATGAATGTATATTACCGCATTCTTCTTAGTATGTTGCGACGTGGTGAGGGGGCTTAAGGAAGATCAAGGACCGTAGGAGCTAGTACAGCCCAGGTTCAACCTTGCTGGAACGATCCTTGGTGAGACTCTGAAAGCCAACCATCTACATTCCCAAGCCAAGTTGTTCTAGGAATCGTGCCGAGGGCTTAATGATGCAGGGAACTGAAACATGTGCATCGCTAATGGAGCTTCCCTTGGGATACCGAGCGTCCTCCCATAGTAAGTAGCCTTATGTTTGTATGGGAGCTCTGCAAACATTGACCTTCCCATTCTCACCCTTATGGATGAAATTAACAATGAAAATTAACAATTTTCCAACGGAGTCAGATGAAGAAACTTTTAAACTTTAATCAAATCTAGTCTGTTGTCATTCCCTGGAACGACATCAGTTTTTCAATAGAGCAAAAATATTCTCCTCTCCAATTCTGAAGTTAGCCCTTTGAACGAGATGATGGAACGCAGCAGTAAACGACCAACATCATCAGAGAGGATCGCCGATTTGGACAATATGTTGGAATAGATTGTGGGGGGTTTGGCACTGACGTACCTAAAGTCTTTAGAAGTCTTCAAAGTAATCTATATCAACACACATATTCCAGGAATTATCATTTCATTTCATTTGATCATCATCATTCTATCATTCAATCATTTTAGTGTAGTTAAGGCAAACAAATGCCTGCTTTGGAGTTGATTTTTTAAATCTAACTACAATATTACAAATCTAGCTCCATCTTTATCATAAAAAGGGGTCCAAAGGATCGCTTAAAAAGTGAACACAGGGGATAAAACTGTTCTATATGCATGGAAGATGCAAATTCCATAATATAGATCATGCAAAATGTGAGGAAAGAAGGTCAGAGTCAGACGAAAAAACTGCTAATCCCTACGAGAGCTCCTAAAGTCGCATGAGAAAGCTCTTCATGGTTTAATGGTTTATCTTCCAGAAGACTGTGGCGTCAGATACCATAGAAAAGAATTAAGTTCCGGGACTTCCTGTACAAATAAAATATTATAATCACTTTTAGCACGTAACATGGTCAAAGTCTGCGCTTTCTCTTTTCACGGACTTATCGCTGTAGAGCCCCCTGGAAGACAAAATTTGCATCTGTGTACAACTAAGACCTATGATACCCTCGTATGATTTTAAGGAGATTTCACAGCCATATCCAACTGATCGGCTGATAATGTGTACTGATGTACTTGACAGGGTAGTGTACTTCAGCTTCGACCAAGCCTGCACAACACATACTGCGTGAGCATCAAGAACACCTTTGCTTATTTATACCATGAATACCGAACTTGTCATTTGAAACTGAGTGGACTGGCAGCTTCACATTTTACGATTATGCACATTCAGATTCAATTATTAACGAGAGGCGACTTTATTTATTTATTAAAAGTTGAAAATAGTTGCGAAGCTAAGTGAAATCTAGGCAATCAAAATGGTTCAACGAACTGCGAGAGTTGTGAAACATGCAGTTCTGCAAGTCTTCTACACTGGCGTCTTTTTACACCGACACGAGAATGACGAAACACTCAGCAAGATGTCAATTCGGATGGGGCGGACTTAATACATGTTGAACATTCAAGAGTATGTGAGGCAAACTACTCATATGCAAATCTACCTGCCCTGCCAGAGGTGTGGCTGAGCCGCCAGAGCCATGGAATAAAGGTACATTATTGTGAAAGTCACATCCCCACTGGACGGAGGTCTATTGCTGCTGATAATAGTGACAAGTTTGGAGGTCTCGAGTAGGCAATTTTAGAGTTCCTTGCAAAGCAAACCATTTTGGGTTGCTGAAGTACTCTCGGAGAAAGTAAATAGTTGTACAATAACTCGGGATTTTAATAAAACTCCCGAACCGCACCCCCAGATCTTTATAGTGAGACGACTCATCCGCCAACAAGTATTTGAAAATTACGCCTCGAGTATCAAAATGACACTCAAGGGCGCGGCTGTGGCCAACTAACTATACTGCCACTCTATCCCAGTCAAGTAGGCGACCAATGCAGAGGAATATTGCAGCATCGCCTCAACCAGTTTGTTAGCGTATGAATTAGCGCAGACTTTTCCATACAGTATAGTATTCCCATACAGTATAGTATGGTTCCATAGTTCCCAAACGAGTAGAGGCAGGTGAGTCGAAGAGAACTTTTGTTTCAAGCAAACATTCGCCCAAAAGTGTCGCCCATTTTCTCACTGTGCACTCTTGGAACTAGTAATTCGAATGCTAATAAAATTTGTTGTTGCCGACCCGCCTACATGGAATGCGTTCAATAATATTGCTGATGCGATTTCATCCGATCTTCTGGCACATTTTTCATCACTAGGCTCGCACCGCCACTCATGCAAAAAAAGCCACTTTAAATCGCACCCAGAAATTTTCGCAGCAAATGTCAGAAGAGCGGAGGAGCAATAAACTGAAACTCGTTAAAAACTTCGCGCAGGTAACAAATTGCGAGATGCTAATTTGGAAAAAAAATGTATAATAAATGCTGTGGAATTAATTTAGCACATTATAAACTCAGATATGCGTAGTACCCGCAGCTTCGCTCTGCCTGCGGAGTCTATGGTGCGGAAGGTAACGCAGCAAACCAAATTCAATTGGCAAGCATTTTACCTTCAGTCTGTTACGTTCTGTCGCTTATAGCTGAGGTGCCAGCATGGGCACATACAGTGCTCTGTCCAGTGTCAATAGCGGAGGACTTTTGAATGAATAGTGGCAATGTCAGAGCGTTTAATGAAATTCAGGAATCCCATGGCCACGGATTCCTAGCTTCCAATTCCATATCCTAATGTTATTCGTGGACTCCAAGTCGACATTCTTCGTTTTCGAAAATAACAGTTCAATACATTCCGATTTCGTGACAAAATATAGCAAGCAAGGCTCATTTTTACTTTGGCGGAAATCTCATGGTAACCGCCTCGATAGTTCCAAAGAGTTGCAGTTCGGTCTTCAGTATTATTCGGTCTTCAGAATTATTCAAGTTGCTTTCTGCAGCGATCTTGGATAACAAGAATAATTTTTATCGTATGTTCAACATCAGATTGTAGTGCCAGCTAAGTAAGTAAGTAAGTAGACATCAGAGACTATTTAAAACAAGCCAAGTTGCTATAGACATAGCAAGTAAGCCTGCTAGACTCACACTCAGAGGGTCACAGGTTCAGCTGCTGCCCCGGGCTTGGTCTCAAACATGCCTCTTTCTAAAAAATCTCAGTAGCTAGTACTCATTCCCCAAACCCCCGGCAGCCACAATTAATTATGGTGCAGGTAGAGTCGAGAGAGGTCGCCAAAAGAGCGCTCTTAGGCCATCATTGACCCCTTATGATACCGCATGAGACACAAGTCCCAAACCCTTTCAAAGGTCCAGCCATTTGAAGCTTTTAATGAAGCTGTTAATGCAGCTTATCTTCTTGTTTGGTATGTCTCCCAAAGAGTCCAGAAAGTGATCAGCCAGGAGAGTGCACCTCCTTCTAGACAGTGCATACAAATATTTTCCACTTTCATGCACTCAGAACTCTGAATTCATTATTTTCAGATCTCAGTTATTAATTCTTTAAGCATTACTTCATCTAACATTTTTTGGCTTGTGTAGCTAGATCGGTAGGTATAGCGGTCGCCAGAAGGGCGCACTAAGGCCATAATTGACCCTTTGTGATACCGCGTTTAATGACGCAGTTGCATTTTCTTATTTGGAATGTCTCCCAAATAGTCCATAAAGTAGTCATCCAGGAAAGTGCGCCTCCTTGTGGACAACGCTGTATACGTCCATAACAGATGTCCAACGGACTCTTGCTCCTCCTCGTTGATGCAACTCCTGCAGAAGTCAAGCTATACCAAGCCTACTACCATGAGTACCCAGGGTCCAGTGTCCCGTTAGGACACTATAACAATGGACCTTAGAACAATTTAGTCTATTTAGAGACAATAAATCTCTTGAGATCTTGGCATTTATTTCAGGTCAGGTTTGTCTAGCTATTTGGCATCCTGTACCTTCAAACGTGCCCGTTGTGCCTAAGGATTGTATTTATTAACAGCTTACATGTGGCAACAGGAATGCCGAGGTTTGACCTACCTGGTTTAGTCGTACCCTCTCGGGCAAGTTCATCCTCTTTACAGGTCCCTGGAATATCCGGGAACTCAGCTCAGATACAGACGAGTCTGCTTAGCAATCTCGTCTAAAGATTTGCGGCAGCTCTTGGCGGCTTTTGAGGTGATAATAGCTGAATCCAGGGAGCGCCGCTTAACTGTCAGATAGAATGCAAATATCTTGTCCAGATATCTGTTTCTTAAGCCAAGACAGTGTTGCCTCTATAGCCGACAGCTCGACTGAAAAACGCATCCTAAAGAATATGTAATTGTCCAGCACATCTGCGAATACACCACCTCCCACCCTTCCCTGTAATGCCCGGATGAAACTTGCCCTTCACCTAAAAGGAGCAAGTAACAATATTGGCTCAACATTCCCTTATAACACTGCTATCTTATGTCACATGCAAACGATTAATGAGGGGCTTTCAAATTGCAGAATAAAAGTTAATGAACTCAAAAGTACTCACATTGCTTTTACTTATCCCAATGGAATTGCATCAACACCCTTAACAATGTAGCTATTCCCCACAAATATTAAGTTCCGTATGTTGGAGATCATTTTTAGAAAAGACCGGTCCAAACGCAAAGAAATTACGAAAACGCAAATGAAAGTCAAGACCCCCAAATTAACTTGGCGACTCTGTAGAACATCTCGGCTGCTTCTAGAATAGGCCCTGATATATAAAGCATCCATAAAGTCAATCTAGTCTAGGCTCCCCACAACTACTTAAGTTGATGTCTATTTCTCTGGGCGAACAGAGCACTGTTGTACGTATGTAGCAAAACGGTGGAGATGCGGTCGACAAATGCTCGGTCGCGATGGTCATTTCAAAAGATTTTGGGATCAACCTTTTATGTAATCGTTTTTCTTACCTGAAAAGGGCGACTTGTCTCTTACGCTGCTATTACCTGATCATTTAAAGCTTTATTTTTATGGTTTCTGCCCTACCTCCGCTGCAGTTACCACAATGAGGCGGGAAAGAAGGCAATCAACACTTGAGAACCAGACCGAAACGCAACATAATCACATGTGCGCTTGGACTATGCAGAGGTGTCAATACAATCACCTCCAACAGCCAAATCTTCATTAGAGCCACTGAAATAGTTCGTAATTTGAAAGCATCTGCGGATGTGTTTTGTGTTTGAAGCTGCCGTCTCTGAAGAGAGAAACTAAAAGATTTGAATCAAGTTTTAATTTATCGCTCCGCATGAGTTTAGCTAATTTGCATAATGAAAGGGGTCTGTGTCGTCACGAATGCAGCGTAATCATTTCACTGGACGCAAATAGGTCCACACACAGAAGGTACACTACAGTTTCTAAAAGACTTTCCAATAGAGGCGGTAGATCTTCGGATCTTCCTAATGGGTATATTGGCAAATATTTTGCTATCATTTTTTGACCTAAAGTCATTAAGAACGCGTGGAAAATTATCACGGAGTGGCAGCTTAGTTCCCCAAAAGCCCACTTTAGCACACATAAAGGCCCATTGTGATACTCCGGTGTGGCGCTGTTCAAGTACTGACTAAAATTCTCTTACTTAAATAAGGTGATAGTCAGCACACGGACAGCGTCGTGAAAGGCCCGACTCCCCCATTATGTCGCACGAAACCAAACTGATAATTTGATGAACCTTGCTCTGACCCTGACATTGAAGAAAGACAGTTCTGTCAAATTTGTGAGAAATAGCTAATACAGCAAAGAAGGAAGAGTTGCCGAACAAAGGAAAGGAATTGAATGTAAAGGAAACTCACATCGTTTTCCATTTGAATGTATAGAAGAAAAACTTACCACGTGGTGACTACGTCCAACGAAGTTCTCACTGAACTAAACATATAAACGGAGAGTTTTATTTTCCTGCTTGGGTTGTAATCAAACTAAAACCGTGAGATTTTCATGTATTTAAGGGGTATTAAAGGGGCAAATAGCAGAACAGATAAATTAAGACAGGAGGAAAAATCCAGAAGATCACGCGACTGAGACTCACTACCAAAACTTAGACAATCCAAGCTCATGATTGGGGACTACAACTCAAAACGTGCAGCTCTATGTCTACAGTGAAGCAAAAACAATTTAAGAACTCTGACAGATTACCTCACAGGCCACTGTCGTTTAAGAAGCCACCTCATGAAACTGGGACTCTCACCAGTAAACACGAGTAGGTTCTGCACGGGAACGCAATAAACACCAGAGCAGCTTCTAATGAACTGCGAAGCCTTAGTTGGCAGTAGAAAGAAATATCTGGGGCATTACTGGCCCGAGGGCAGAGACATTCGAGCAATGAACCCCAACTCAGTACTAAGCTTCCTTAAAGGTGTTGGACTAATAGAAGACCTTTAATAGGTACATGCAGGAGGAGTACAATAGATCAAATTGGGAACTGTTGGACTAATAGAAGACCTTTAATAGGTACATGCAGGAGGAGTACAATAGATCAAATTGGTCGAGATACATTTTCCTTCATTATTTCATTCATTCATTCTTTCAGTCATTCATGTATTTAGACTTTTTATGTATCCAGTATTGCCAACACCCAAAACCCAAATCTATCCGTCAGTCTTATTTTCTGGAGTTTATACACTTTAGTTGACCTGCGGTTTATGGGAAATCCGCACTTACACCTTAAACAAGTTTATTACAGTTTCCCCACAACGTTTGCCCACCATTGTCCTACTTGTCATGTTTCACATGTCAGTCAGGTAGTTCATCAGTAGTTCTCCCCACAAAAGTCTGGTGTTACTCTTAGTGTACAGTGAGATCGTCTCTCAGAGCCGCTGGTTTCCTTTAGAAAATCAGATGATGACAGTGGTGGCCTGCCGAGCGTTTTTCGACGTGAGTTTCATCGCGCCTCCAGTGACTTCACCTCTTACGTGATGTCACCCTGGAGTCACCATCAAACCGTTGGATATCCTTTTCCTCACAACTTAAACATGATTACAAGAGATCGAGTATAATAGAGATTATCTTCAGTAGTGATAAGCTGGCTTATTTTTGGCCTCTCTGTGAGCTCCAGCCATGTTTCTACACACTCCCTCATGCAATTGGCATTTAGATTCTTCTGGAAATCTTTCATGGCTTTTTTCTTCATCGTTCATCAGCGCTAAATGCGTTTTGTGGCTTTCTTCAGCTGCTTCCAAGTGGTCGTAGTGAACTTGAAAAACAGCCCCGCGCGGCGTCACAGTGGGCTGCACATGCGCAGACGCAAGCTTCCCGGTTTTTGGTGCAATAAAACGAAATGGACAAGAGCAGACATTATTTTCAATGAATATAATTAAACCGAAATGTGGCGGCGACCCACGTTGGTGCTAAAAAAAGGCATTTATGCATAAGTGAACGACCTTGCCACAATCTTTGAGCATGCCAATTTATGGGTCTTCCAAACATAGCATAAAAACACGCGCGCACACACACACACACGCGCGCGCGCACCGCGAAATGTGCGCAAACACGTTTTGGACAGGTGAAGTTGAACCACATTCGATATCGAAAGCAAAAGTGTCAGGTTTCTTGCTGTCGCTGCTTTTATAAGAGAAGCAGACGACTTGAGTAGGCTAATTCCTTTGCCGGCGCAAGAGAGACAATTCCATTAAAACGCCGATTTATCTGCGCTGCAAGAGATAAAAATAACTGATGCTGATGTTGATGTTGATGTTGATGCTGCTGCTGCAAGAGCCCCATGCGACTGACTGCTGAACAACTTGCCGCATGCTGCAACTATGCATGCTGCATGTTTTTAACCAAGTGACCTAAATTCGCACAACCAAACACACACACACACACACAGTCGCATACAATTCGCATGGGTGCAAAATCGAGAAACTACGAATGAGTAAAATGAATGTGGCTTCTTTCGCATACGCAGTGAGTCGCGCCAAACGTCTTGCCAAGGTTGCACACTCACGCTCAATTGGCGTCGTATCACTTCCACGAATTACGCCGGTGGATATCCGTAAATCCCTTGAATTATGCAAATTTATGAAACTCGCTGCTGCATTCGATGATTAACGGTCTACGAAACCGTCTTCCCATCTAAGTTTCCGACCGACTTCCGCTTGCGCTACTCCCATTGACATCGGTTCAGTAACACTCGCAAATTAGCAACTTTGTGTAGATCCCACATAAGTCAAACCCACTCTGGACATGGTGGTTGAAGAGCATTCCCAATTTCCGCCCGGTGAAATCTTCAGTTTTAAACATTCATATTTTTAATAACAAAGCTAAGCCAGCAACTTATAATAAATGTTTTTTATAAACAGTAAACATGTTTTGTATCGCATTCTGCTATTACAAGCCATCAATTCCAGACACTACATACTAGAGATCCTCCCGCTTCGTTCATCACGGAAGTATAGTTAATATATTTAAATGAAATCAATAAGGGGAGAGGCTCTTTTGTGATCGATGGAAAGGTGTGGCAGTTGAAATGAATGAGAATGACCAGTATTTTGTGTCTTTGAGGAGTTCCTGCTTGAATTATTTGGAACTAAGGTCATGTTTCAGACCACCGGCGATTTGCAGAAGTTCTGGAAGACCTCAAACCAAACCAGGCACAATGTTGCTAAAACTTCTGTTCCAATCCAAATGTGACTAATGCAAAGTTTGGCTCCATAATATCATAAAACCAGCAAATGATTCATTCCTTAATCGTAACAAAAAACAAGCAAAGGATTCCTTAATCGTAGCAAAGGATTCCTTAATCGTCACAAATTTTTCTTGTGCAACAGACTGAGGTCACATTGTGCAATATTGTCAACCAACAATTAGGAAATAGCGGCCTGCTTTCAGGTATTGTACTGAAACACTTCTCCCAGTGGCTCCAGAATATAGAAAAATCACTCTTTTAACCATGTATGCCACGATGGACATGTGATTTCTTCCAATCTCTTCTGTGAAGCCAAAGCAAAAATCAACGCAATGAATGGGTAAAAGTGTGAAACTATTGTTCGGCGTTTTCTTGACTTGGAACACTTCAAGCAGACTTATTTCCGCATTGACTACAAATTGAGGCTTCAACATTTTGTTGTTCAATGACAACAACACCATCTCGGAATACGCACTACCATCATCAACTTTTATGATCAGATAACTCTTGGTGGGTGAATTTCACAGTGAGCTCTTCCTCACTCGGCGCTGTCCTTGCGCTGACTATCACCATCCCAAGTAAGGGAACTTTTTAGTCAGTGCTTGAACGGCCCCACACCGTGGTATCACTAGTGGCCATTAGGTGTGGTCAAGTGTGCTTTTGACAAACTGGGCGGCCACTCCTACCTACCTACCTCTTCCTCACTCACAAAGATAATTGTAAAGATGACTTAATGATGACCAACCACTGTTCGAGAACTCACTCAACAGCTTGACCATATGATGATGACTGATGATTGTACTAATACCCGGCACCGAACTGAATCACCACATCTTCTGATCAAGTCCCATACACTTTTGTGTTTTAGAGCCCCAAAATTAGCGCTGAAGTGTCACATTCCAGATAAACATGAATTTACCGAACTGGATCACGGTCTAAACATGTGCTCTGCAGCCGTATGAGCACGATCCTGACACCCGCAGATATACGAGTACAAATACAAGTAAGGACTAAAAAATTAAAACAAAAAGAGGGTATTATTTCATCTAAACAAGGCCCAAATGCATTAAATGCAATAACACTCTGAACTTTTCAAATAACACGAAGAAAGTATAAAATATCACCTAGAAAGAGTGTTGGAAACAGGGTCAAACATTGAAACACAGACCCACATATAAATTGAATTGGATGTTCACACTCGAATACTCGTGTATAAAAAATTCCCAGGCCTTTGGGAATTTCTGTCTTAAAGCCCACTCCCCGAGTTCCGCCAAATACCTCCTTTGATTCCTGAGACATGCAAGACTATAGTCGTATACAAAGTGGGCGTACTTGTGTTCAGAACTTCACCCAAAACTGTACTCAACTGTGATCTACCGCATCTTCAGCGAATTTCAGGTCAATGTCGCGTCTTCCTTGCGGATTATGTTGGGTACAAGAAATGAGGACAGAGCACGGGATTTATATAGTATTGTTTTAATATAGTCCATACCTGCCACGCCACTATTTGAATGTTAGAAACCCAATATATACTGCAGTGTATAGCGTTTTAGAAAAATATCTTTAAATTGATATTCAAATTGTCACTTCTTCGAGAGTATTCCGCACCAAGATAAATCTTCTCAGTCCGATAGGATTTGACTATAGAATAAATATATATATTTCATTAACTTGTGTTAAAGAACGAACAAGTCCAAGATACAAGATACAAGATGTAAGTCAAATATCAACGAGGTCCGTTTAAGCCGCCAAAAGAGAATGTTGTACGACCGTGTTCGCGAACACATGCGTTAGAAAATTTAATAGAAAAGGACTTCGTGACCCTATTTTGTTTTGGCGATTAGTATACCTGGACTATATACGAGTATGGTCTGGAATAGAGCAGGCGCCCCTACTGTTCCCGGTTAAATGTAGAGTTATATATTGAGTATTACCCTATTTAGTTTTGGCGATTAGTACTCCAGGACTACATCCGATTATGGTCTGGAATAGAGCAGGCGCCCCTACTGTTCCCGGTTAAATGTAGAGTTATATATTGAGTATTACCCTATTTAGTTTTGGCGATTAGTATACCTGGACTATATACGAGTATGGTCTGTAATAGAACTTGCTCACCTACTGTTCTCACTTAAATGTTGAGGAGTTATATAGTACGAATCCAGTATATTACTAAACAACGATAATACCCATTGTAGCGCATTCATAAGTTTGTAATACCTTTTGTTTTTCTCACTAATTTAGAGTGGTTTTTGTTACGGCTACCATAGGAGTCTTATATGTACATGTATCATGGAGTCTCTGCGTCGTGGATTCTTCTGCTCGCTTTCGAATGCCCCAATAATAAATAAAGCAACCTACAAAAAACAAAACACTTTTTCTTTCTGCTGCTAGTCGCATTTATCAATGCTTGTTTGTGTTATAAGTCTGAACAGTTACAGCATTATCGGAGTGACCTACAAATTCAGCAGTCACGACGCACTTAAATCTTATCTGGATCATTAGAAAAAAACGAAGCAGCGAAGTTTGTGATCGAGAGACACACTCATCATAGTTCAATGCAGAGTAGCGATGGAAGATCTGATAACCCACTCGAATAGCGGAAAGTTCTAGAAAATCATTGCAGTCGTCGTGTCTGAGTTTCAATGCCAAAAAGATTTGGAAATATGGCTGAAAAGTTTCAAGAAGGCCTGGACATGGTTCCATACTCAGCGCACATGGTTTCATCCTCAGCGCCTTAAAACCTTCTAGGAAGTGTTAGTATAGATATGGAGTCTTCATAAATTCCCACACAAAATGGGTTCGTGGTTTATGAAAATTTCAAAAAAACAAGCCTGGTTTAATCGTCGTACAAACTGGTCGTCAACAAACTGGTAAAACTCATCGTGTTTCATTTAGCAAAGCATGATTAAGTGTAGGGTGTAAGCGTACGGCTTACGCCGCACATAACCGCGTGCAAGAGTATGCCCGCAACAGCGACGATTGTCAGGCAACATTATTCAAGAAATTACATACTCCACACCTGCCACAATTCTTTTTACGTGTTGCAAACTCAGTTCATCCACACATACTTATAACACTGCTACACTTATACCTAATACCCCTATATAGAGTCGCAACAGTCAGTATATTGAACGAAAAAATGTTCCCTGAGACGGGTTATAAATTGGGTACGATTATTGACTATCCAACTACAAATATATTCGCAGTGACATCCGACTAATGTAACAATCAATGAGAAGAATCATGCGGCGAGCTACCTCGACATCCACTTCAAAAGCACATACCTGAGAAGCTATATTTGGGAATGGGTGTAAGGACTACAACGAAGATACTGAAAATAAGAAATAAGTATCCAGCGTAGGAGAGAAGCGGTAAAAGGAGTCCAGTGGGGTTCAAAACTTGCACTTCATACTCAGAAGCAACAGTTTTAATATCGAATATGAGGCATCTTTACCATAAGGAATCTGTACATGTACAGATATGCACCATGGTCTCTTCCAAAATGCCTCGAAATAGTGTATTTTACTCTGAATTTTACCGTAGTTTATTCATTGAACACATTTAGAAAAATATACTAAAGAAGAATAAAGTCCGAACCCACTGTGATATACCATAGATCCTAAGCAGATCTGAGGGCAGAATATCTGGTCCCGGTGGTAATAACTTACGGGCCTGTCTTTGACTAATATTTTGACAATTTTGCAACCCAAGAAATCGGGGCCACCAGAAAAGTTCGAAACTCGAGAGAACCCTCTCTTCCCCCTTTCTCAATGAGGACCTGACATTAGGATATGTTACAAACTATTCCCAATATAAGTAAAATGTGATTGTGAGTTAAATAATCACGATATTGGCCAGAATTGCGGAATACATTCTTAGAACTTTCTAGTCATACTTCAGAGTTCTACAAGAAGATGTACGTGACAGTTTGGTACCTAAAAAGTTCAATCGAATTATGGATCTACCCCGCCTCCACAGCCGGCCAGTCTAGCCTAACCTATGCATCCACGGCATAGCAATGCACTTAGCCCGCCCATATTTAATTTAGTATTTTGCACTGCCAGTGTGATCTCCTCCAATCTTGTAAGATTGCCTTTATGGATGTTATACAGAATTTTAAGATTTGAATATGTGTGAATTGTAGGCGTGGCAATGTAAATATGTCGCACCTTCTTAGCACGCAGACTATTGTTGAGCCACTCTCAAAGAACTTTACTATCAAATATATGTTCTATATAATCAGTACATGTGGCTTACGAGTATATGGGAGGAAGGGGTTGTCCTTTATCTGATCAACCCAACTCCAGACCAAACACTCCTTAACACACAGACTATTGTTGAGCCACTCTCAGAGTACATTACTACCAAATATATGTTCTATATAATCAGTAAATGTGGCTTACGAGTATATGGGAGGAAGGGGTTGTCCTTTATCTGATCAACCCAACTCCAGACCAACCACTCCCCCTCTTCCCAAACTATGACATATAACTTGTTAGAGTCAATATTCTTTTAAAACCGAAATTCACCCTTCTCTTGTATAAGATTAAAGTTATGAGAATATACGAATAGGGTCGTGGAAGTTTATACATTCCGCCCCCCTATTTTGAATAGATTCTAGTATTGCCCACATATGCCAACGCATATACCAAAGATTGTCATGTTGCCGTCAATTAGTGCCATTTAATTATAAAGGATTAGGGCGTATACCTTCGCCAATTTGGCTCATGTAGTTGCCTGGTCTAGTCTCAAGGACTATGCTTACATAAAGTTTCGCTAAGGGAGCCAAAAATGTGGACCAAAGTCGGACCGATGAAGGGACACAACTAAATCGATTCTAAAAGCGACATTATTCAAGAATTTATATACTCCACACCTGCCACAATACTTTTTAAGTGGTGCAAACTCAGTTCATCCACACGTAATTATAACACCGCTATACTTATATCCAATACCCCTATATAGAGTCGAAACAGTCAGTATATTTAAAGGCGAACTGAACAAATTGGCATATACTCGTATTAACAGATTGGTGCCTAACTCGCCAATGTGTGAAACTATTGGATTGAATAAATTTAGATCTAAATATTCTTTATTGACAAATCCAAAATTAAAAACTCAGAAAGACCAACAGAAGAACTCTGAATAATAACTACCGATTATCGACCTTTCCTGTACGGATGACTTGATTCAATGGTATAACCTCGAGGTAAACTCCTGTGTACAACTTACTTTACCACCACATACTTTTCAATGACACCGCAGATGTTGGACACGAATAGGCCAGGAAGAGTGTCCAATGAGAAACACATTCTTCCAAACGAACGTAGCTTAAAACACAACGGAAGGCTCAACAACAGAAAAGATCCTTTCACTGCAAACCATGGACAAACCTTTCTACACTCCGACAAGGTAATATCCTACTTAGAGACTATGATCGAACCCTGGCAGCAGAAAACCACAAATTTAAAGAACTTCAAGAGACAAAGAGGCAAAGAACAAACATTTTATTTGTACATTACTGGATGACATGCGAAGAAATCTGGTCCATTGAACCACAATTTAATCTTGAACGCAGAAGATTATCGATGGAGTTCAACCGAAAACCAAGTGCTGGACAAATATTGAATGTAGGTGAATACTGATCATTAAAGCATTCTTCCCAGACTGTCCTAGCAGAAATCAGCTGGATCAGTATTGTGTCAATACTCCATGGACAACTCTGGTAGCGATCCTACTCTTTTTTTCTATAGTTAGCAAGGACTTGCACCAAGGTATCGGTACCAAAGACACTCCTGAGGGAGTTAAGGTATCGACACCGAGTAGTATCGGCCCAGAAAAGTGCCCACTTCTAAGAGTTAGAGAGATGTGTTATGGGAAACAGCTCTGGCTTTCAAGTCGAAGTTAAGGCATAACACAAATAAGCATTAGAAAATGTCGAGTCGAAAGGCACTCGTGAGGGAGTTAAGGTATCGACACCGAGTAGTCTCCGCCCAGAACACTGCCCACTTCTAAGAGTTAGAGAGATGCGTTATGGGAACCAGCTCTGGCTTTCAAGTCGAAGTTAAGGAATAACACAAAACACGACATAAGAAAATGTCGAGTCCAAAGGCACTCGTGAGGGAGTTAAGGTATCGACACCGAGTAGTCTCCGCCCAGAACACTGCCCACTTCTAAGAGTTAGAGAGATGCGTTATGGGAACCAGCTCTGGCTTTCAAGTCGAAGTTACGGAATAACACAAAACACGACATAAGAAAATGTCGAGTCGAAAGGCACTCGTGAGGGAGTTAAGGTACCGACACCGAGTAGTCTCCGCCCAGAAAAGTGCCCACTTCTAAGAGTTAGAGAGATGTGTTATGGGAAACAGCTCTGGCTTTCAAGTCGAAGTTAAGGCATAACACAAATAAGCATTAGAAAATGTCGAGTCGAAAGGCACTCGTGAGGGAGTTAAGGTATCGACACCGAATAGTCTCCGCCCAGAACACTGCCCACTTCTAAGAGTTAGAGAGATGCGTTATGGGAACCAGCTCTGGCTTTCAAATCGAAGTTACGGAATAACACAAATAAGCATAAGAAAATGTCGAGTCCAAAGGCACTCGTGAGGGAGTTAAGGTATCGACACCGAACAGTATCCGCCCAGAACACTGCCCACTTCTGACCTTGAGAGAGATGCGTCATTGGAACTCTTCTTTCGGCTTTCAAGTCGAAGTTAAGGAATAACACAAAACACGACATAAGAAAATGTCGAGTCCAAAGGCACTCGTGAGGGAGTTAAGGTATCGACACCGAGTAGTCTCCGCCCAGAACACTGCCCACTTCTAAGAGTTAGAGAGATGCGTTATGGGAACCAGCTCTGGCTTTCAAGTCGAAGTTACGGAATAACACAAAACACGACATAAGAAAATGTCGAGTCGAAAGGCACTCGTGAGGGAGTTAAGGTACCGACACCGAGTAGTCTCCGCCCAGAACACTGCCCACTTCTGACGTTGAGAGAGACGCGTCATTGGAACTCTTCTTTCGGCTTTCAAGTCGAAGTTAAGGAATAACACAAATAAGCATAAGAAAATGTCGAGTCCAAAGGCACTCGTGAGGGAGTTAAGGTATCGACACCGAGTAGTCTCCGCCCAGAACACTGCCCACTTCTAAGAGTTAGAGAGATGCGTTATGGGAACCAGCTCTGGCTTTCAAGTCGAAGTTACGGAATAACACAAAACACGACATAAGAAAATGTCGAGTCGAAAGGCACTCGTGAGGGAGTTAAGGTACCGACACCGAGTAGTCTCCGCCCAGAACACTGCCCACTTCTGACGTTGAGAGAGACGCGTCATTGGAACTCTTCTTTCGGCTTTCAAGTCGAAGTTAAGGAATAACACAAATAAGCATAAGAAAATGTCGAGTCCAAAGGCACTCGTGAGGGAGTTAAGGTATCGACACCGAGTAGTCTCCGCCCAGAACACTGCCCACTTCTAAGAGTTAGAGAGATGCGTTATGGGAACCAGCTCTGGCTTTCAAGTCGAAGTTACGGAATAACACAAAACACGACATAAGAAAATGTCGAGTCGAAAGGCACTCGTGAGGGAGTTAAGGTACCGACACCGAGTAGTCTCCGCCCAGAACACTGCCCACTTCTGACGTTGAGAGAGACGCGTCATTGGAACTCTTCTTTCGGCTTTCAAGTCGAAGTTAAGGAATAACACAAATAAGCATAAGAAAATGTCGAGTCCAAAGGCACTCGTGAGGGAGTTAAGGTATCGACACCGAGTAGTCTCCGCCCAGAACACTGCCCACTTCTAAGAGTTAGAGAGATGCGTTATGGGAACCAGCTCTGGCTTTCAAGTCGAAGTTACGGAATAACACAAAACACGACATAAGAAAATGTCGAGTCGAAAGGCACTCGTGAGGGAGTTAAGGTACCGACACCGAGTAGTCTCCGCCCAGAACACTGCCCACTTCTGACGTTGAGAGAGACGCGTCATTGGAACTCTTCTTTCGGCTTTCAAGTCGAAGTTAAGGAATAACACAAATAAGCATAAGAAAATGTCGAGTCCAAAGGCACTCGTGAGGGAGTTAAGGTATCGACACCGAGTAGTCTCCGCCCAGAACACTGCCCACTTCTAAGAGTTAGAGAGATGCGTTATGGAAAGCAGCTCTGGCTTTCAAGTCGAAGTTATGGAATAACACAAATAAGCATATCTTTGCTTAGACTTTCTCCACCCGACCAGGAACTTAGCCGAATGAAAAAGACAATATGACACTTCCTGACTGACTTTCAGGACCAGAAGATGAAGCATGTGCACTTTGTCCGTTACTATTACAGAAACTATTCGCAGCCTTTGAAATAAACACGACTTTTAATGCGCCAATATGTCGCTCTGCGTGTGAATCCATATAAAATGTCGACAAATCAAATGAAATATGCTAACAAAATTTCCAGAAATTAGCAGACAGCGAGACCACACGCTCATTTGCGTCATATTTGATGTTAATTGAAAAAGCCAACAAAATGTCTGCTCCGCGAAAATCATTATTGATGACATTACTCCCAATTTATTGTATGAGTTCAACATAAATGCATCCCCATTGATTTGACAGCGAAGATGCTAACAAGAAACACACAACAACGAGGCTGGAATCGAAATCCATTTCAACTGAGGTGGTTCGCATAGCAATAAAGTAATAAAACGAAAAAAATGTTTTGAAGACCACGCCGATGATGCATGGGAACGACTTCCACATGTTAAAGTAAATGGCTCGAAACAAAATGTTGTGAATTTTTTGTATTTTTTTGGGTTTCAAATTGAAAACGGAGGAAGCGCACAGATCCCCCAAAATGCTATAAATGCCCAGTCGCACTCTTTGGAGTACATTAATTCTTGTTCGGAACTTCAACGGAACACATCATCACCAACACAAAGCAACATGTACAAAATTGTAAGTCACACACACACACACACACACACACACACACACACTGCAAGAATCATAAACGCAACCAACAAACAAAACATCTACGAACAATGTTTCAGTGAAGAGTCATAAATTTGTATTTTGTTTTCTCATTATGCTCACAGCTGATCGCCATAGCCGTCGTACTTGTGTGTGCAGAGGCCCTTCCCAACGAATACGATGCCGCCGCGCAGACGCGCAGCTTCAAGAGCGAACAGAAAGAAGACGGCAGCTACAACTACCAGTACGACACGACGAACGGCATTGCGGCCCAGGAGTCCGGCGTTGGCGGTTACTATGCCAGCGGCTCGTCGGCGTACTACGCGCCCGACGGACAATTGGTGCAGTTGTCCTACACAGCCGACGAGAACGGCTTCCATCCCACCGGCGAGCATTTGCCCACACCGCCGCCCATTCCGGAAGCCATTCTGAAGGCTCTGGAATACATCCGCACGCATCCAAATCAGGAGCAGAGACAGGGCAGCGTCCAGGCACAACAAAAACTCCAATATCAGCAGCAGCGATATCAGCCAGCCAAATTCTAAACTATGCTCGTATCAGGCATTGCCGGTGGCCCAAATGCGCGACTGAGACAATGTGTGCCAATGTGAAAGTTTTTTTGTTTTTTTCTTTATTTTTTTCTTTTTTTAATGTTAAAAAAGAGTGAACGCATCTGTAGAATTGTTAATAATGTATTATAAAGTGAAAAGTTTATTTCCAATAATAAAAGAGTTTAATGATCACGGAATTAAGGCTCTGACTCCATATCGTTCGTGTAGCATGTGTGAAGAGCACACCCTGGCAGTAGCCCCCGTTCACATTCTTTGGCATAGAAGACATCAGAGATCTGCTATGAATGCAGACCCAGAAACTATGCTGCGCACTTCACATGCCAACTGTGCATCACTTGTATGTGTGTATTGGCATATAACGAGTAGCATATCTTCAGGAGCCACCACAAAGGCTCATTTATGCATTCGCAGCCTTGCTCTGTATCACCACAGGCGGATATAGCCTACTATTAGGATGCATGCTAAAGCAAGGTGCATAAATTGCTGAAACCTGTTCAAAATGCAACCGAATCACGGAATCTCTTTGATGCGAGCATGGAGGCTTCAGCTGCTGTGGGAACTTCAGCCAGGATTTCATAGACAAGTGTGTCATTTGAGCAACCTACTTCTTTTGATCCCACATGCACCAAGCAGCTAATCTCTTTAGATAGGTTTAGCTCTGTGGAAGCACTCCTGAGAGGGCACTGTCTGTTTGGCCGCCATGCCAACAGGCTGGGCCTCAACTTATGGGATAGATAGATAGATAGATAGAAGTGGGGTAGGCCGGAGAACCGCCGAGGAAGGAGGACTCGAAGCACTCTGGCATTGATGTCCATTGTACTATAGATGTAGATATATTTAAGGGTGTTATACACTGCGACCTGAACGATCCATTGTACTATAAGCCTGGAAATATTTGGGGGAACGGGGAGATAGAGAATTGTGACAGGCAAGTGATACCTCAATGTATGGGACTTCGGTTCGCAGTTGAGGATGAGGATGAAAAAGAGAGAGATAGTAGTCCACCAATAGCAAGTGTAAAACTCTAGGGTGCCCCCTCCTCAATGACCGGGACGAGGATCAAATCAGTCAATGTAAAAAACCTGTTGACAATCGTCCTGCTGTGAAGTAAGGCTCCCCACATATTCTCGAGAAATACACACATTTTCTTTAACTTGCGGTATCACAAAGCACCGCTATTATGACTGTGTCTTCTGGCCGATTATCTATGCCCTAGACATCCAGTTGAACCTCACTCCACGCCTACTTAATGCAACGATTGCAATTGCGAGCGCCATCAAAAATTGCGAACAATATCAACCTCGCTGTTCGCCGCTTTAGACATATTTCTCCTAATCTACAAATTTCCATCAAACCAGCTGCGATAAAGCCAAGCTCATATGCAGCCTGGATATCACCCTCATCCAGTGTCAATAAATAACTCCTAAACTACGCAAAACAAAATACAAACCCAGCAAATATTCAGGCAACATTTCTGAAAAATAAAAAATCAGACTAGAAAATCTCCAATGGAAATTTGTCCTTACTGACGGATCCAAAAACAGCGACTCGATTTATTTTGTACTTGTCACAGAGGGCGAAGTATTGGCAAGGGACCTATTAGCAAATTATGACTCTATTTATACGACTGCAGCTCTGCTCTAGCCATCTACGAAGCTATACTGCACTCAACAAACCGCGCCGGAAAATTCTACATATGCACCCCTTTAACATTTCTTCCAGCCGTGCCTCAGGGAAGGAAACATTTGACTGTTTTTGGGCACATGTTCCTTGGCCCTTACATCAACATCCACCGTATACCAGAAACATAAATGATGGAGGCATCCAACTACCTTTTAATGTTTCTTCCAGCCGTCCGCAGATAGGGAAACATTTTTCTGGACACATGTTCCTGGGCCCTTACATCAGCATCCACCGTATACCAGAGACATAAATTGTGGAGGCATCCAAAATGAGGACTCATGATCTGTTCTTTTCGGTCCATAAATGTACCTTGTTCTATTATTGAGTAATACATTTTACTTCCTGTTACTCGCTGCATCACAATTCACGGAAATTTCACAACCATTCAGCATAGTTGGGAGAAGATAGGCCTTAGCCAACGTTCTTAGTCGGGTGAAATATTGGGTTGACCATAGAGAACGCAGCATTCTGTAAACTTACTCCTTGATAGAGTACCATCAAAGTCAACTCCCAGTTTTTTTACCACATTCCTTACTATAGTAGGTAGGATTGTGGTTTCGAAGTGTGTTTTGTATGTCTCTAAACATTACCACTTCACTGGATTAAACCAAATTCCGATTTTGCTGGCCCATTTATGAGTATTACTTAGATCGTTATTCATTTTAGTGGCACAATTAGTAATTTCGCCCGTTTTGCAACTGATGGAGAGTTGAACGTGGTCGGCATACAAATGAATCCCACAATCATGCAAAGCAGTCGGTAGATCATTAATGTATACACAAAAAAGAAGCGGCCCCAATATGGAGCCCTGAGGTACACCTGGAACCACTGGTAGGAAATCTGAAGCCACATCATCATTAAACCGCTTGAAATCTTTCTGTAATGTACGATTTTATTAGTTCTTTTGCAGTGGAGGAGAAATTGAACATTATCAACAGATTTCTACATAAAACATTATGGTCAACACAGTCGAATGCCTTGGAATGATCCAAAAGTATCAAGAAAGACACCTTATTTGAGTCAAGAGACTCACAAATATGCTCTACTACATCGATCAGAGCCGATATGCAACTCCTCCTCGAGATAAGGCCAGGCTGTCTTTGAGATATAATATCATTGTCCGATAAATGCTTTTTCAATTGTTTCGCCATTACATCTACCATAAAAAAAGTATGGTAGAAAAGTGATTGGTCTACCGATCGTTGTCAGACTTTGGGGTAGGCATAATTTTAGCTGATTACCAACAATTACCAAATGTTGATGTGATTATTGGCGTATTAGAAATATGAGCTATGAATGGAAGAAGCTTAGGAAGTGCGGTCGTAACAAAGACAGGGTGAAATTCTTCATTACCACAAGCATTTCACTTCACACCCAAGAAAAACACTCCAACACATCTGAAAAACGGAACATATTTTCAGAGGACACCGAACTACAACAATCTACATAAGCATTCTTCTCTATTCTTTCAATTGGAGGATTGACAAAGTTCCTGTTTAGATAGTTACGGTCGCACTTGTAACATTTTCCCCACACCAATGCTCCGAACATATCTCCAAGTTTGTTTACTTTTTACCGCACTTCTCAATTTTTTCCCGAAATGTGAACATTCTGCAGCCTTCACTTCTTTCGTTATCGGTCTTCTACATGTTTTATATAGAGTAGAGAACGTATATCGTCTCCGTTTCTATGCAGCATCACGTAAGTTCATTAAATTCTTGACTTCATCGGTAGAGCCATGGCTGATCTTTATGCGCAACGTAGCGCACTTTCTTTGGGACAAACTCATCAACAAGAGATTTAATGCCTGAATGTAAATATTCCACTTTCTCATTTGAATGAATGAATGAATGAAATAAAGAAGGAAAATGTACCTTGACCAATTTGATCTATTGTACTCCTCCTGCATGTACCTATTAAAGGTCTTCTATTAGTCCAACACCTCTAAGGAAGCTTAGTACTGAGTTGGGGTTCATTGCTCGAATGTCTCTGCCCTCGGGCCAGATTTTCTTCCTACTGCCAACTAAGGCTTCGCAGTTCATTAGAAGCTGCTCTGGTGTTTCTTGCGTCCCCGTGCAGAACCTACACGTGTTTACTGGAGAGAGTCCCAGTTTCATGAGGTGGCTTCTTAAACGACAGTGGCCTGTGAGGTAATCTGTCAGAGTTCTTAAATTGTTTTTGCTTCACTATAGACATAGAGCTGCACGTTTTGAGTTGTAGTCCTTAATCATGAGCTTGGATTGTCTAAGTTTTGGTAGTGAGGCCCAGTAGCGTGATCTTCTGGATGTTTCCTCTGTCATTTACTGGAGTCATCAAATATATCGAGTTCCAATTAATACTGTCAAGTGTAGAGCAGAAATGTTGGTAGTCAATATTTTTAAAGTCACGGTAACTCAATTCACTGGCTGTCATATTAAGTGCAAAATGCATTGTCAGAAGGTCATGTTTAGAAAAACCAGGAGTTGTTCGTGCAGGCTAACTTTCTTCCTGTCATCAATAAAATATAAGTCCAAAAGTGACCTGTTACCCCCCTGTAAACTGTGAATGGAGAAGCTCCGAGAACACAACCAAGACCTCCACCACCTATTCATAGACTTCAAACAGCCCTTCGACTCTGTAAACAGAGACGCTCTATGCCACATGTTGTTGGCGTTTGGAATACCAACAAAGCTTATCAGCTATGTAAGAACATCCTTGTCAAACAGCGAAACTGCTTAGGACTACAAGGCGACATGTCAGAAGCCATGGACACAGCTACAGGTGTAAAACAGGGCCACCCTTTATCTTCAATGCTATTTGTCTTTGTTCTTGAAAAAGTAGCACGTTTGTCTGGCATAAGTCTCAGCAGGACATTAAACAACAAATCTACACAGCTTTTCGCATTTGCCGACGACATCGATATAGTCAGCCGAAACATCAACAGTTTAAAGGAAGATCTCCTGCGCTTAATGGAAGCTGCGTAACAAATGGAACTCCATCTCAACGAACAGAAAACTAAATCCATGGACACAAGTAACGCACACAGAAACAAGGATAAGTCCTTATTAATTGAACTGAATACGAATTCGAAAACGTATCATCCTTCATCATTCAACACTTGGGATCAACAGTAACCATCGAAGCTACCAGCGAAAGGATACAGGCAGGGAACAGGGAAATGCAAAATTAAAACCATACGAAACTATTCTACGCCCTTCTATTACCTAAGCGGCCGAAACGTGGGAGATACGAAGCAAAGACGAAGACTGACTGGAAGTCTTCCAAAGAAAGGTTCTGCAAAGAATACTCGGCGCCATTAGAGAAGATGACGGAACATACAGAGAACGATGCAACGAAGAATGCTGGCGCGAACTAAATGACACTCAAATTGTGGACTTCATCAAACTACAACTGATAAAATGGGCTGGTCACGTACTGCGAATGAGAGACTACGGGCCAGCAATTCATGAGATTATAAATTCACATGAGAATTTTCGGCCTCTGTGGTCTACGGGTAAGCTACGGCCATACAATCCTTAGGTTGTCGGTTCGATTCCTTAACAACGTTTTTTTTTGTATGTTAATTGTTAATCAGGTTTTAAAAAAACATTATTAGATTAGATTAGATTGTAATGAGAGCGGGAACTAGTCACCAAGTCACGGCGGCCAAATAGACCAAATAGACCTATTGTGACACACTCTATATTTACAATTACTCCCCAAGTCTAGTATTCATTACGAATTCAGAGATTTCTTTGGGAGTTTTGTCCGCAACATTTGACGGTTCTAGGAAATGGTTACCTAAGTAACGAATCCGGTTCCATAGTAGATCATTACAGTGGCAAAGCAGATGTTCAGCTGTCTCCTCGTTACATAATCTACAGCGGTCATTTTGAGTGATCCTTAGCTGTATAGGTGATTCATTACTCTACAGGTCCCAGTCAAAAGTCCCGTGACAATGGGAATAGCTGACCGGGTCAAGCTCAGTATCTCAGTGGATCTCTTGAGAGAATGGAATGGCATGAAAGAAGAAAAATATACAACCTTCGAATAGTAGTTTCCTTGTGATAAAGTTAAGATTGGAAACTGCCATAACCAGCAGGAACAAATCCAATGTGTTGTCGGTTGGAAAGTACTGGCCTTGAATACTATTCAAAAGTGGAAGCAGTATCTCGTAAAAGTAGTTCCATGACTGCGGTAATCGTTAATATTAACGATGTTGTGCGCAGGTTCATCGAGAACAAAAACTGAATCACATACCAATGGATTCGGGCTTCATTGCAAAATATTCTTCACGAATTGTTGGGTGTCAAGAGAATATGTTATCGAAGCATCCCTCATAACTGGATGACAAAAAACAAAAAAGGGGCCTAGAGATGAAGCCAAATACTGAGGAAACTCAAAGTATGAGAATTAAATAAAGCAACCAATATCGTGACAGAGGACGAAAATGGGATTTACTGAAAGTTATCAACCATCAATTAAGAGGTTCTTCAAGGGCGAGGAGAAGCTGATTAGCTGAAAAATCGAGCAAAACGATGACAAGACAATGATATCCTTTTTTCAGTCGGTCACAATGTTGGAATGGAATGTTGTTTGCTTAGCGACTGTCTTTGACATTGAAAACTCGATCTGACATTTTTATTTTGTATGAAGAGGCTCGGCAGGATATTCTGAGTGCATCATTTTGAAGACGAGATCATCATCAAATAATAACGAACTTATTGTAACGAAGGGTCTGATCCTTCAAAGGTGTACGAAACTACTCCATATGTCATAGAGTTGTGGTTTCAGTGACATTAATTTATTTTGACTATCTTTGTCAAGCTGACAATACTTCGATTGGTGTTTCCTGGTGAATCAGTGGTTTTACTTGGCTTCTTAATATACATACCGTTCGAGAGATTCGTTTCGATTCGTCGTAGAAATAAGTTAGATCGAAGAAAGTCATTGACAATAGTTATCGAGTATTTATTTCATTCATTCCTATCTCGTCACATCCGATTAACTATTTATAAGGACAATAACGCGCCTGGAGGGAACATTTGATATTGTTCAATTTGTTATTGGTCTTTTACTTGGGTTACCCACTCTACTTAGTGAACCACTCAAGAGCGAGACAGAGTATGAACTTCTCTCTTAAATTTGAAGATGTCATTCTTTGCTGAGGCGCTTCGGAGATAGCAAAAAATCTGTCTGAAAAGAGAAAATTTTAAATGTATTACCAAAGAGCATACAAAGATGGAGCTCTCATGACGAACGAAGTTATTGTTGCAAAGTGATTCAATCTGTTGTTTTGAGTGATTCTATCTCTGTGTTTCTATACTCTTTGGTATTACTTTCCTATACTAATAGGAGCAGATACCTGTAGAAGTGGGAAATGCCTACCTTGCTTGTTTTCCTTGGTGGCAAGTGAGCTGGGTATCTTCTCATCCGAGAATACAGAGAAACCTGTTTCTCCTAATCCTCTGTACAAGATGGATCTCCTTCACAACCAACAATGAAGAAACCAACTTCTGATTGCCCACGAACGAGCAAAACAAACCACATTTCCCAGTGAAAAGTCTCATTAGTCTGGATAGAGTTGTTCACTAAAATGGAGCTTCTTTTATTAGGAAAATCACTACTTTGACATAGTTTGACACGGAGTCCTATCAATGTTAAATAACTATACAAATGAGCTCCCATTATTCGTTCCAATTCTAGGTCGAAAGATTTTGAATATGCAAGTACAAATGTGTGGATATTATAATGATTGGTTTTCTAAGCATTTCTTCAAAGTAATCTACGAGCTCGGAGGGGACTTCGATATCTCAAATTCCAACAATACTGTTTATATCTACACCTCTTGGTATTAATGAATATATGAGGTGTGATCAAAAAAGAACCGTTATTGTGTGATCAAAAAATAAAGTAATGGTTGGTATTGCCAACATATATAAAAGACATGTGTACCAAAATAACAAAAAAAAAAAATGCGAACATCGAACATACGTAACTGACGAAAAGATGAAAATAACGGTTATCTTTTGATCACACCTCGTATACTGAATTATGAGGTTTGTTCAAAAAAAAGGCGACTTCTTGAATTTCGCCTGCGAAGGTCATTCGATTCTCGACTTTTTTTTTAATGTTCGCACACATGTTGATGTTGGTACACAGTATCTCAGTGGAATCCTAAGAGAATGGAATGCCATGAAAGTTTTAGCTACCCTAATATCTTTTGTTTCCATCCAATATTGGTGCGATTTTTTTCCAGCCACTCCTTAATTTCTTATTTTGTGGAGCTCCAAGGGAAACTGCAGAATGGGGTCCAGTAGCTCTACTGGACGCCCCCTTTTCTAAGTGCTAGCAACGCAGCCTTACTGTATGAGTGAATATAGATGTGGCAATTGGTGGTGTCACGTTCGTCTCTTAAGCAAAGTTCTATTGCATAAATTTCGGCCTGACACACTGAGTTCTCTTGTCCCATGCTGCTAAAAACGCATCTTCTGGATCTGTCACCAAATACTCCTACTCCTTCAACCATATTTGAACCATCTATACACCATACATGAGACATAGTTGCAAGGATAGGTGTATTCTGTTCCCAATTAACCCTATCAGGGAATGTGGCCTTGAAGTTGCGCTGGAAGTCATATCTGTTTAAACATATATACGAGGTGTGATCAAAAGATAACCGTTATTTTTATCTTTTCGTGAGTTACGTATGTTCGATGTTCGCATTTTTTTTTTATGTTGGTACACATGTCTGTTATATATGTTGGCAATACCAACCATTTTGGATTGTCAGTTTGTTTTTGACAGATAAAAAGGTTAGTCGTGTTTTGGTGTGCTCTTCGATTTTGTACTATTCGAAAAAAATGGATCAAAGAAACAGTATTCAGTTTTGTGTAAAAAATGAAATTAAATGCGCAAGGACATTTGAAATGTTGACTGTGGCCTTTGGCGAGTCTACTATGAGCAGAACACAAGTTCAATTGTGGTATAACCGGTTTAAGGAAGGCCGAGAAGATGTCAATGACGATGCTCGTCCTGGTCGCCCGAGCACGTCAACAACCGATGAAAACATTGACGCAGTGAAGAAAATGATTTTGGATAATCGTCGAATCACTATCAGAGAGGTTGCTGATGATGTTGGCATATCGTTCGGCTCATGCCAAGCAATTTTTACGGATGTTTTAGGCATGAAACGTGCGGCAGCGGAGATTGTTCCAAAATTGCTAAATTTTGAGCAAAAACAACGTCGCATGGACATCGCTCAGGAGCTGTTTTTGGCCAAAAACAAAACCGTTATCATGCCTCAACCACCGTATTCACCGGACTTGGCCCCCGCTGACTTTTTCCTCTTTCCAAAACTGAAGACACCGATGAAAGGAAAGCGTTTTGCTACGATTGAGGAGATAAAAGAAAAATCGAAACAGGAGCTGTTGGCGATACCAAAAAAAGCGTTTCAGAAGTGTTTCGAGGATTGAAAAAAACGCTGGCATGAGTGTATTGTATCTGAGGGGAATTACTTTGAAGGGGACAAGATAGTTGTTGATGAATAAATAAATACTTTATTTTTTTATCACACAATAACGGTTATTTTTTTATCACACCTCGTATCTGCATATATAATAAATATATTTCATTGTATTGTTATTGTTATGATTACCACTGTAATAATTGTCAGAAGGAGAATTATTGAAACATTTTGCCAGATCTTATAACAATTTCGGACCTGCACTTGTCCTCATCAGAGATCTTTCAATGAAAGGCAATTTTTTTCTTAATTACGTCTCAGAAATCAACAGCACACTAACTATGAAGCCTCCCAGGAATCGAGCCTGGACCTTCAGCTATTGTACTCTGTCCATCCAGGCAACTACGCCAAGAGCAGGTGGTGAACTCACTGATCAAATTCTGTCCATGTTCTGTCTCAGTCCACAGCACTCTAAACTACTGTGTCTGGACGAGGTTTCAGCTGGATATCCAACTGGCATCGCAACGGACCTTGCAGGTCTATGTATGGCCTATATAAATTAGTAAATAAATTAGACACTTCGAGTCATCCAGCTCGCTGAAACTCAGCCTGGAACTGACAGAAATGCACATAGGCACAAATTAGTAAGTTCTCAAAAATGGATCCCGGGAATTCTTTTACGCAAAATGTCGGCAATTGTGAGTGGGAACTTGAGCCGGATACCTATGACCTGAGGTCTCATTGACGAAAACCCTCATTGAAGACGGTTCGTTTTGTCGTGCGTGTGTTTGGTTTTTCACTTATTGCGATATCCTCAAGAAGGAATCTCACAATTTTGATAGTTGCGTTGGCGCTGTCCAATCCAAGCCGCGGAGGAGACTCGAGTGAGTGCGATAGGGACTCCAAAATTGACGACATGTCCACAGTTAATAAGTGGCTATGAACTTCTCGTTTTATGACACTTTCGTTTGAATGTAAATTGATTGTATGCGGAACTTCAGCAAATTTCAGTCTTAGCATACTACTCCATATCTAGCTGGACCTTTAATTGGGTACTTCCAAATTCCATTGCTGTAGTCTGAAGCATAATAGTGCATAATGTCGATGAGTGCTGTGCATAGGCTAATCTATTCAAAATTGAGCTTAATAAACACTTCCAGGGGCAATGAATTTATGTGCTGAATTGGGTTGTGCTATGGATTGTGTGTGACCGCGTACACTGTTTATATGCATATATCCTTTTGTGACTAATAACAAATTTAAAGCTGTACATTTTTATTGATTCAAAGCTGTATTGTATTGAAAGATGAATTGTTGAAATTCATATTGTAATGTTCTGTTTTTGTACTCTGTGAGCTATTGTATTTTATAGTATAAGTTTAAATTATGTCCGGATTATTGTACTAAATGTATCATTTCATGTTATTGGGACAATCTTACAAGGTTTTGCCTTAATGTCCCAAGGTGAAGTAAATTAATAATAAATAAATAAATAGGCCTTACTTCCTCATTGTAAGCTAATATTTGAGTGCCTGAAGACTGTCTACGAGTATCTTAACCCGAATCCGCGGCGGAAGTCTTCATCCATTTAGTTTCGTATGTAATTGCACAGCTCGTGCAGGGAAATCCTGTAGTTCTAAGACTCCACTGTTCACAGCATCTCGATTCACTTGAGCAGCGTTTTCTTTTCGTCCAAGAAACATCTCGAACAGCCCAACTTCTTTGTCTCTGTTTTCGCATTGATGACTTAATAAATTCACACATTATTCAAATATTCCGACGCTTATGTAAACACGCTTTTAGCCAGGTCTGCACACTATTTTTATTTATTTTGACTCTTTTCATTTTGAACTACTTTTATGTTTCAATCGGCAAACTGGATTTTTCGTGACTACGAAAAGTGATTCCTCCGAACCTCCTCTCTCGAGATTTATTATCGCGATGCGTTCGTCACTCGACTGCGATTTTTGGCGAATGTCTTAAAACGACTTCAAATTTATGCATATTGATGGCAAATAACAGCGACTGCACGACCGTTTGGAAAACCAATAAATTAACTCGGGCATTATCTGGCCACACAACAGGTCGGAGAGCAGGGCCCCTACACTTATTTAGGAAACAGAAGAGGAACCTTACCACTTAGATGCGGCCTGCCTGATAATGCCGGGTGTGTAAACAGGCGTTTTGTAACACTCAAGGCAGACATGCAAAGTCTACTCTGTGACTGATGCCAGTCGCACTCATGTGATCATACTCATTATGCATTAAGAGACTGACATCTTTCCACTGGAAACTATCCGTCGACATGGCAATTGAGCAGTTGTTTTGTCTTTGTCTTACAACTGCTCTCAGTAAGTTTTTGGAAATAAGTTTTTGGAAGCCAGTTTTTGGAAGCCAGTTTTTGGAAGTTAGGTTTCGGAAGTAAGTTTTTGTAAGTCAGTTTTTTTGAAGTAAGTTTTTTGAAGTAGGGTTTTGGAAGTAAGTTTTTGGAAGCAAGTTTTCGGAGGAAAATTTTTGGAAGTAATTTTTTGGAAGTAGGTTTTTGGAAGTAAGTTTTTTGAAGCAAGTTTTTTGAAGTAGATCGTTGGAAGTTAATTTTTTAAAGTAAGATTTTGGAAGTAAGTTTTTTGAAGTAAATTGTTTGAAAGTAAGTTTTTAGAAGTAAGGTCTTGGAAGTAAGTTTTTGGAAGTAGGTTGTTGGAAGCAAGTTTTTGTAAGTACTTTTTTTGGAAGTAAGTTTTCAGAAGTTACTTTTTGGAAGCAAGTTTTTTGAAGTAAGTTTTTGGAAGTAAGTTTTTTGGAAGCAAGCTTTTAGATATAAGTTCTTGGAATAAAGTTTTTGCACATAAATTCTTGGAAGTAAGTTTTTTGAAGAATGTTTTTTGGAAACAAGTCTTTGGAAGTCAGTTTTTTGGAAGCAAGTTTTTTGAAGTAACTTTTTTGAAGAAAGTTTTTTGGAAGTAAGTTTTTGGAAGTAAACTTTTGGAAGTAAGTTTTTGGAAGTAAGTTGTTTGGAAGTATGTCTTTGGAAGCAAATTTTTCGAAGTAAGTTTTTGGACATAAGTTCTTGGAAGTAAGTTATTTGGAAGTAGGTTGTTGGAAGCAAGTTTTTTGAAGTAAGTTTTTGTAAGTCAGTTTTTTGGAAGCAAGTTTTTGGAAGTAAGTTTTTTGAAGAAAGTATTTTGGAAGTAAGTTTTTGGACGTAAACGTTTGGAAGTAAGTTTTTGGAAGTTGTTTGGAAGTATGTCTTTGGAAGCAAGTTTTTCGAAGTAAGTTTTTGGACCTAAGTTCTTGGAATTAAGTTATTTGGAAGTAAGTCTTTGGAAGCAAGTTTTTTGAAGTAAGTTTTTGTAAGTCAGTTTTTTGGAAGCAAGTTTTTAGATATAAGTTCTTGGAATAAAGTTTTTGCACATAAATTCTTGGAAGTAAGTTTTTTGAAGAATGTTTTTTGGAAACAAGTCTTTGGAAGTCAGTTTTTTGGAAGCAAGCTTTTGGAAGTAAGTTTTTTGAAGAGTTTTTTGGAATTAAGGTTTTGGAAGAAAACTTTTGGAAGTAAGTTTTTGGAAGTAAGTTGTTTGGAAGTATGTCTTTGGAAGCAAATTTTTCGAAGTAAGTTTTTGGACATAAGTTCTTGGAAGTAAGTTATTTGGAAGTAAGTCTTTGGAAGCAAGTTTTTTGAAGTAAGTTTTTGTAAGTCAGTTTTTTGGAAGCAAGTTTTTGGAAGTAAGTTTTTTGAAGAAAGTATTTTGGAAGTAAGTTTTTGGAAGTAAACTTTTGGAAGTAAGTTTTTGGAAGTTGTTTGGAAGTATGTCTTTGGAAGCAAGTTTTTCGAAGTAAGTTTTTGGACCTAAGTTCTTGGAATTAAGTTATTTGGAAGTAAGTCTTTGGAAGCAAGTTTTTGAAAGCAAGTCTTTGGAAGTAAGTTTTTGGAAGCAAGTCTTTGGAAGTAAGTTTTTGGAAGTTAGTTTTTGGAAGTCAGTTTTCTTGAAGTGTAATTTTGGGTAAGTTTTTAAACGTACATTTTGGAAGTAAGTTCATGGAAGTAAGCGTGAAGCTTCCTTTGGAACTTTTGTGTTTCTAGCTATCAAAGCCACACAAAATAGGAAATGTTGAAAGCGAAAACGGACGCTTCATCCGCGCTTCTTCTGCGAGCACTATCATAAGAAACCATGTACTGGACAACGATCTGTAGACAGCCGTCACGATGAGTTTAGTTGATTTTCAATATTTGACAGATAAGACGGAAGCTGAGCGAATGCTAGTTGAGGGAGCACTTTCGGAGGTTCTTACCTCTTTAATGTCAACCGTGCCAGTCCATCCCAGCGAAGCTCACAAAAATAAGGGCAAGCATTAACAGCATCAAATACAACAATTGTAACAACATAAAACATCTTCTTAGAATCAACCAACAAAGAATGACAAAATCACTCAGAGATTGCGCTCGTTTGATGAAAAGAGAACTTGCAATCATTTACAAGCTTCGTGGTGGAAGAACAAACAAAAAGGATGTGACAAAAGGCACACAACTCCTCTTTTTCCTACTAACAAAGATTAAAGACGAGTTGAAGCAAACTTCTGAGTACAGGAGAGCACACAACCAGGAAATGGAAAGGAACGGTCATGTTGCGAATCTGAATTGCTATGATTTATTCATTGTTCTATGGTCTATGTTGTATTTTCAATTGAAACTTTTAAATATATCTATGTTACAATCATTTTAATATATAATTAAACTTGTACATTAAAAATTTAAACATTAAAAATGTTTTTATTAGCAGGGTTGCATTTTAACAACAAACCCATTCAAAGCATTCCACTAACACATGCATACGCACTCAGAAAGACGTTTGAGTTTCGTTACACTGGGAAGCCATGATTTGACGAAAGAACTCGTAAAGCCGGCCATAGACGGTCAATCATTTGACGTCAAATAATGCAGATGTATCAGTGAAAAATGTGTGTGTGCGTCGCATGGACACCAATTTTTGAATTTCCATCTATCTAAGTAAAGTGCGACGCATGCACACCTATTTCACTAATACTGCGACGTGATTGACGTCAAGTGATTGAGCGTCTAAGGTCCCCTTTAACACCGGTTTTGTTCATGTTTTAGGAACAAAATTTCTTGCACAGGGATGAGAAGTATATGGGAATAAATTGTAGATAACAATTTGTGCAGTTTTAGTGGCCTTTCAATATCTCGCTTATAGAATAACTTGAAAATATTTGTGGATGGCATATCATCTTTAAGAACGTGATCTTGGCAAATGTGAGGTTATGATAGCACTAATTAGTGTGTATAAAACAAAAATAGCAATCAACACAACACGAATGGAGTTTGACAATTGCCAGCTGTAGGGCATCGGACGTAATTTGATACGTTTGCGCTCATCCAAGTGATTTAAGTGGCTAGCAACAGAGCCGCACCTCTGCAAACATTTCGCGGACACTTTATGGTCGCCATTGTTTCGCCCATGGCACTGCCGCCTCGAACACTTCTGATGCGCTTTTTATTGATCAGGAAACTAGAAATAGTTGAGGACAAGTTTGCTCGACGATTGCTCTTTGCTGATCTCGATTCCATTAAATACAATAAAAGGTTAAATTGATTGAATTTGATTTGATTTGATTTGCTTTCAAAGTTGCACTTAAAAAGTTGATTTTTGGCAGTCTGGCTTGGGAAGTTGATTGAAGACTGACAGAGTGAAATTAGTATAAAAAAGCCAGCCAATTGGTGGATAGAGCATTAAATTAGTTTTGTGTTTCAAACAGTGCACACAGCTGAAGCAAGCAAATCAAACTATACAAAATGTTCAAATTTGTAAGCGAGAAATATTTGCAAAGTATCCGAGCTATCCTTCTAATAACATTTGCCTGCATTACAGATCCTCATCGCCACCCTCGTCTTCGCCTGCGCCCAGGCCGATAGCAACCCCAACGATGTGCACGCTGAGATCGTGCAGCAGGAGAGTGACATACACGAAGACGGCACCTACAAGTACTCGTATCAGACATCGAACGGCATTGCCGCACAGGAGGCCGGGCTTGGCGGTCACTCCGCCAATGGTGGCTACACGTTCTACTCCCCCGAAGGACAACTGATTCAAACGTCGTACACTGCTGACGAGAACGGCTTCCAGCCACAAGGCGATCACTTGCCAACTCCACCACCAATTCCAGTCGAGATCCTCAAATCGTTGGAATACATTCGTACTCATCCACAGTACGAGGAACCCCAACATCACCAATCCCAGTTCCACGGACAGAGACACTTCTAAGCTGCCTGTTTAATCTAACGAAAAACTGCTGAATGAGGGAATATTTAAGGAAACGGAAGCTGTTCAAATTTTATGCATATACATTTCACTGGTTTAGTGTCAGAATTGCACCAGATCGACGTAAAAGTGGAGTTAGATCGGCACAACCGTGAGCTGCTTTCTGCCCCCTTCCGACCCTAAACCAATTACATGTATATTGAGATTATTTTTAAGCTGTAGAATATTTCTGTATTGCCAACGGAAGCACTCCTGTACATACTTATTTGTTAAACTTTGAATCTGTGAATGTAAACTTAAAAACGATACTTGTCCGCCCCGGAACAGTACTCGTAAACGGTGAAGAATTAATAAAGACAAGTCAAAAAAGATAAGTTGCTTTCTGGGTCAATTTGGGTCTGTCCGCCTGTGGGCAGCTTTTTACTCACCATTCATCATCATTGGCGAACAACCATTGCCAACTTATCAGCGCTCGCTGACGCCAGTTGGAAACAGAGAGTGCAGCCGGGTCTTTCTGCACTTGGTCCTTCCATCGTAACAGTTGTGTTCTGCGCCGACCAGCCCGTGGCATCGATACAAGGACTTTCATCCATTCGCACGAGATGACCTACCAACGCATCCGCTCTTTTTAATGCATCAATGTTGGAATATAGCGCATACACCTCGTCGTTCCATCTGATTCGATACTCTCCGCTGATGCATATAGGCCTATAGATCTTTCGAAGCATTTTTCCCTCGAACACCGCAAATGCCTGCTCATCGCTGTTTGTCATCGTCCAGGCTTCGGCACCGAACAGCAGGACGGAAAGGACGAGGGAATTATGGAGCGTCGAGAGAGGGCTCTATTTTTCAATTGCCTACTGTACTGGCCCAAAGTAGCACCTGTTGGCAAGAGTAATTCTTCGCTGAATCTCCAAGCTGTTGATGGTGGTTCCCAGATAAACAAAGTGCTTTACAACTTCAAAATTGTAATCGCCAACAGTGATGTATCCAAGACCCTGGGACAGCACATACTTTGTTTTCTCCTCATTTAGCACTAAGCCAACTCGCCTTGCTTCTCTCTCGTAGCCGTGTTGACAGCAGGTACTTTGTTGTGTCTTCGTTTCCCGCTAAACCGATTCGCCTTGCTTCTCTCTCCAAACCGGGAAATGCAGCAGTCACAGCGTGGCTGTTGTGGACAATGACATCAATATCACCAGCATACGCTAGTAGCATGACACTCTTATGAAAGATAGTGCCTCTGCGATTTAACTCTGCTGCACGGACGATTTTTCCAGCATTATATAAGAAGTCATCTAATCCAAATGCTCGCTCAGTAATAAACGGATCGGACAGGTCCTTTTCGATCTTCACTAAACTGATGGTGTTACTTAGCGTCATTTTGCACAGCCGTAATAGCTCAGTAGGAACGCCAAAGTCAGACATAGCGGCCACATCATTAGGTATATCTTAATGAAACTTTGCAAAAGTGTACCCCGGACCTCATGATAGAACCAGATAGATACCTATATGAACCTATTGAGACAAAAACCATCCCTACCTCCCATTTAAGCAACTGTAGGCTCCTTTTTTTAAATGAATACTACTTCGGTCCAATTGATGGTATCGTGACATACATGATTATGTAGATGTGGGTCCTACTGAGTAAAATATGGGCGTTATATATTCAGTGCCACCTCCACTATAAAAACCTGTTCATAACTAACTTACTTACTTACTTTCGTAGCCTAATCGCAGAATCTGCGAAACAACCCGCCATCGGGCTACTAGCGCTCGCCAGCAGGCGCCTCTGCTTTGCGCGCGTCTTCTCCAATCTGTTATACCAAGCGTGGTTAGGGTTTCCTCGACTTGGTCCTTCCATCGGGGGCATGGTTGTCCCCTATGTCGTCCTCCAGCGGCGTCTGCTTCGAACACCTTTTTCGCTGGAGCTTCTTCATTCATACGCACGACATGTCCAAGCCAGTAACTTAATGGTCTTAAGTAATGATTTATGAAAGGTGGTTGTTTTCAATAAGCATGTTGACATTACAAAACTATATGCAAATAGGGTTGATAACATTAAAGACACGCCCACTTTCCATTCGGAACCTAAATTAGAATTAGCCAAGTTATTCTCATATGGATGATATATGAATAATGTACATTGGGTGCAAAATATGGGCAGCAACTATTACTGCCATGCCCCCAATTAACCAGTATTCATTAGTGGCCCCCCTATATAAAATTTACCCACGAAATTTCACACAAGGATTCACAGTGTTAGTATAAAACATCCAACAAATAATGGGCAGGTTATTTTCAGAGTCATGCCCACTATTGAGACACAAAATTTTTAGACGAAATATATTGACACTATAAGGCTATAAACAAGAATTTGGGTCGATCATATAAAGGTCAAGCATTCCTTCCATACAAACAACTCCGGGGCCCCCACTGAAAATGACCCAAGCTATGGTCCTAATGAACATATATGAATAAAATTTGGTAGTATTGTAGTCTTTGTATAGAAAATCTGCAGCATGCTTATACTGCCACGCCCACAATTCACACATTTTCATTACCCGACTATATAAGACTCATGTACGAAATTACACAAGATTGATCACCAGTTGTCAGAGGGCCAGACTCTTCCGTCAAGACCGTCGCTGTCAGCTGAAAAAAATGACGTGTATTGTAGGGACCGTTTCCTTTACTCTTCGCCTGTAATTATCTCACGTGTCCATTTCGTTTCTGAGGAGAAACTGCTAGCAAAGAATATTTAGTACGACTCTCCCACTCGTTCACGACCACAGCGTTGACCATCATCGCTAGCTCTTTGGCTTAGGTAGGTAGGTAAAGCGGCCACCCGAAAAGGGCGCACTTAGGCCAACATTGACCCTTTGTGATACCGCATGGGACAGCAGGTCCCGACCCTTTCAAAGGTCCAGCCATTTGGAGCTTTTAATGAAGCTGTTGATGGAGCTAATCTTTTTTTTTGAGATATCTCCCAAGGAGTCCAAAAAGTAGTCGCCTGGGAAAGTGCGCCTCCTTCTGGACAAAGCTGGACACGTGCACAACAGGTGAGCAGTAGACTCTTCCTCCTCCTCGTCCATGCAACTCCTGCAGAAGTCATTAGAGGCGATCCCCAGCCTACACCCGTGTGTGCCTAGAGTCCAGTGTCCCGTTAAGACGCTAATCACAGGACCTATGCTTTGTCTATTTAGAGCCAGTAGGTCCTTAGAGCGCTTGGCATTTATCTCTGGCCAGGTTTGTCTAGCTATTTTACTTCCTGAAAGTTCAGACCAGCGCCTGCCCGCTGTTCCTAAGGATATTGTATTTACTAAGAGCTTACATGTGGCAATAGGAATACCGAATTGCGACCTATCTGGTTCCATCGGTATGGTAGTACCCTCACGGGCAAGTTCATCCGCCTTGCCGTTCCCTGGAATATCTCTGTGACCGGGAACCTAGCACAGATGCAGACGGGTCTGCTTAGCTATCTCGTCTAAAGATTTGCGGCAGCTCTTGACGGCTTTTGAGGTGATAATAACCGAATCCAGGGAGCGCAAAGCAGCTTGGCTGTCGGACAGAATGCAAATATCAAGTCCAGATATCTTCTTCTTCCTTAGCCAAGACAGTGCTGCCTCTATAGCCGCGACTTCTGCCTGAAAAACACTGCAGTGGTCGGGCATCCTAAAGGACATGTTAATATCCAAATCTTCTGAGAATACACCACCCCCCACCCTACTCTGTAGTTTGGATCCATCTGTGTAGATGTGAACCCCTTCTACATGAGTGGGGATGCCATCCTTCCATTCGTCCCTGGAGGGAATGGAGATCTTGCACATACCATTGAAGGCGTACATTGGTGTGATGTAGTCGAAAGAGTCAGGAATACCCTCAAAATGTCTTAAAATGGACGCATGACCTATATTCCTGGCATTCCATTGATGCGTAGCTTTTAGTCTGACAGGCAGCAGATTGAGCATAATATCCAATGCTGCCGTTGGAGTCGTTCTAATGGCACTACTTATGAATACCTCTGCCGTTCTTTGTACCTTTGTCATCAGCCTATTGTATGTGGACTTACTTAGGGCTGTCCACCAAGCAAGCACCCCATAGAAAAGGACTGGTCGTACCACAGCTGTATATATCCAATAGGCTACCTTAGGCTGTAACCCCCATTTTTTGCCTATGACTCTTTTGCAAGAGTACAGAGCTACCTGAGCCTTCCTAATGCGCTCGCTTTTATTGGCCTTCCAATTCAGCTTCCTATCTAGGATCACGCCCAGATATTTAGCCTCCTCGACAAGGTCAATATCTACACCCATTAGTTTTGGAGCAATAAATTGAGGAATTTTATACTTCCTAGTGAAGAGTACCAGCTTAGTCTTGGTCGGATTAACCCCCAACCCATAGTCAGTAGTCCATTTAGAGAGAATGTTCAGCATGTTTTGCATCAAGTCCCTCAAAGTAGATATATATTTACCCGAGATACTAATAGCAACATCATCCGCATACGCAACCACCTTGCACCCTTCTCTCTCCAGTCGAACAAGCAGCTGATTTACCGCAAGATTCCAGAGTAGGGTGAAAGAACTCCACCTTGAGGTGTGCCTCTGCACACGGACTTCTTGGCCGACGCCGCCCCCAGCTGTGAATTGATTATCCTGCTACTAAGCATGTTTTCAATCCACCTGCTAATGGCGGGTTCCACCTCCAAGTCTCGCATCGCACCGATTATTGCGTCTGATTTGATATTGTTAAAAGCTCCCTCAATGTCCAGGAAAGCCACTAGGGAGAACTCCTTGTTGTGCAGGGAGCACTCAATCCTAGAGACTAAGGAGTGTAAAGCGGTCTCCACCGATTTACCCTTAACATAGACATGCTGGGAGACTGACAGCTTCTGTCTGTCTATAGTGAGCCTCAGATGAATATCTAACAACCTTTCCAGGATTTTTAGACAGAAGGAGGACAGACTAATGGGTCTTAAGTCCCCTGGAGCTGTGTGCGAGCTTTTGCCGGCCTTGGGTATAAAAATTACCCTCACATGCTTCCATGAGTCTGGAATATACGCTAATTCAAGACAACTATTATAGATCTTTAACAGCCACTCTATTATAAGATTCTCTGACTGCTGAATTTCAATTGGAGCTACACCATCTGGACCAGATGCTTTAAATGGTTTGAAGCTATGGATAGCCCATTGCAATTTTGGCTTCGTGACTATGTCTGAGTTGACTTCAACTACATTCCCGCTGGGATTCGTTCTCCGCGGAATGGTACTCGAGCAACCAGGGAAGTGAGTCTCCAGAAGAAGCTCTAGAGTCTCATTACTATTAGAAGTCCAGGATCCATCCTCCCTCCTCAGGTAACCAGGTACCATTGGAGCAGTTGATAGGATCTTCCTCAACCTGGACGTCTCAGAGATATCTTCTAAGTCACCGCAAAAGTTCCTCCACGATTCTCTCTGTGCTTTCCTAAGCTTACTTTTGAAGGCTCTAGAGTGCTGCCTTATATAAAGCCCAGTCTGCACTATCTCTAGACTTCTTTGCGCTGTTGAAAAGTCTCCTACAGTTGTGTCTGAGTCCCCTAATTTCCTCCCCCCACCATGTGGGTTTTTGTTTCCCCCTGGGTCTACTGAGGGGGCAAGAGATCAATAGAGCCTTATTAAGAGCACCCGTTAGAACCTCCACAGACCTATCAATTTCGTCACACGTGCTTGTGCTTGTGGGGTTCTGAGGCAGTAGTCTAGCTACAGTCACCTTGTAGAGGTCCCAGTTTACTTTCCTGACATTTCTAAAAGCCTTAGGGCTAGGTAGACTATCTAGAAGATCAAACTGAATTAACCTATGATCCGAAAAGGAATGTTCCTCTAGAACTCTCCAATTTGAGATCCGATCAAAAATTGATTCGGAGGCAAGGGTTAAGTCTAGGACTTCTTGCCTATTAGCAGTAATAAAAGTGGGTTCTGACCCCTTATTGCATACAGAAAGGTTAGTCGTTACAATATATTCATATAATGACGCACCTCGTTCATTGACATCCGTGCTTCCCCAGATATCATGGTGCGCATTGGCATCGCATCCAATAATAACAGCCACCCGTTGAGCCTTTGCATCCACAACAAGCTTCTGTAGGTTGGCTTCTGGAAGCATCTCATGGTCATGCGCCATATAGGCCGAGACCAACCAGTACCGTCCCTTGCCAGTTTCCAGGCAGACGGCCGTTAAATCCTTGTTGCTGTAATTGGGGAGAATAAATGACATTATACCTAATGAGGATACAAGACCTAGGTCTTCCTTCACTTACGGTATACAGCAAGCTATAATTTTCAGTCCTGAGACCACATACCAAGTCCCAGTGTGTCCAGGGTTCTTGGATCAGGACAACGTCTACTCCGCCTTTTGCAAGACGGAGCTGAAGGCTGGCAGACGCCGCCTTCGAGTGATGGAGGTTAATCTGCACTATTCGTAGCATATCTGCTACTTGTAGCGCTGGTCACCTCCACCACCATGACATCAGCCTCAGACTCCGAGTCTGACTCCAGAAGGACTTCCTCCTCACTGAGTGTGGTTGTCCCTAGGAGACTCTCCAAACCGCCCACAGTTGACATAGAGTCACTGCGTTTCGGGTGCATGGCGGAGTCCTCAGCAACAGCAGGATCAGCAGTTACCCCTGAGGGATTCAATACCGCTTGATCCGTGTAAGACGGTTGCTCTCCTTTTTGTAGACCTTAAGGTTTGTGGATGAGAAGCCATAGCCCACGACCCAATTGGATTTCGCTAGAGTAGCCAGAGATTCGGCGTTCACCACAAGGGTTATTGACCGGTAATCCCCTCTTGGTTCCTCTACCTTAGTAACCTTCCAATTATTAGTCGGGAGCTGCTGGTTGCTCAACCTAAAAATCTCCAGGATAGCCTCAGGGTCAGACGGTTCGGCTGGGATCCACGCGCGCGCTCTAGGTCTACTAGGGATCAACTCCCTAGGTACGACTTCGAGCCTTGGCTCTTTGGCTTAATCTAGTAACATATATCATAAGAGTGTCTAAGAAACTAACGGTGGATTACTGTGACTGAATTGCAATGTGTTTATAGCTGTATTCCATTGGGTCTGGGATACACTCCCAAGTAGATGCTGCAGCCACCAACTACACATGCTGCTGACTTCGTAACGTGTACCCCGGCTTACTCAGAATGTACCCCGAAACCGACTGCTGAGAAACACATTAAAAATTGCAATTCTCTGCAGAGGTGCGATTCTTCTAATCCGCCCCCAGTCTAAGCGCTTCCGATATTGTTTCTTTCATCTATCGAAAAATGTCAGCTGCAAAAGCACACACAAAGCCCATGGCAAAGCGTGACTCGTTACTGTGCCGGCAAGAAATTCGCCATGACATAAACGCTCCGTTCACCAGTAAATATACTTCGAAGTTCACAATTTATGCCTGAAAAATGTATATTCATTATTTGCCACTAATTATGCATAAATGAATTTAGAAATCCATAACAAAAACTGTTTTGTTGTCTTTGAATTGAAGTCAAAATATAGGAACCAATAAATTGACCCCGCATTCACTTGTGACAGCGCTTGATTTATACGTATTTACCTTTTATGCCTGCACTCTACATCCGGCAGTTTTCGAAATTCACAATCCCAAGTCTAATGGTTGTCGCAGGCTATGTCACTTAATCACAATACTGAAATTAAGTGACATAGCCAAAGAACCCGTCCAGGCGTACAATTCTAGAAATGGTCCAGATCGTTCTCATCAGTGTGAAAAGAATGCCAAAGAAACGTTGATACAACCGGTGTAGGAGCGTGCACTATGTCTCTACCAAGTTCGATCAAACACTGCAAGTGACTAAAAACAAGCAATTGCAGGCTTAGTACAATCCGATACAAAGTATTCTGGACAAAGGGACAATATTGGGCTCATTTGTGCAGGCTGAGAGTTCATGTACAATGCAAACTGAGCTTGGTACCAGCTATAAAACCAACATGATACCTATGACCTATATTGGCCATCGTATATACATATACGACTACGTTCTCATGCGTGTATGAACCTCTCACTGAAGTAGCACCCGTCCTTATCCATTTATTAATAATAATAATAATGTGGTTACAGTAGTTTGCCCCACTGCTACCTAAAACATATTTTGTGTCATTCTACATTTTGTCATTAGTTATCCTTGTGAATACAACTGTCCGACATACTACTACAACTATAACCAATTGGTTTACCACCGATATTTTTCAGTAATGCCATAGCAATTCGTCCGTTTGGTGATGTCAAAGCATCTCAATTAAAGTCATCAGAGCCTTTTTACGTAGATGTTGCTTGTCTAAAGAAATTAAGTGGTTGAAAGTCATGTTCTTTCATTATCTTTTCCGCTTTATGTATAAATTAGAGAATATCCATAATAGAAGCATTCTTTATTTCTTCCAGTCGCGGTGGAATATGTTCATTCTAGTTCTTGCCAACGGAATGCAGTTGCATAGTATGTGCTCTGTGGTTCCTTCTTCTTCTAGACAGAGCGGGCACTCCGTATCGTCAAGAATGTGGATTTTAGTCAGATATTTCAGGTAGTAATATCTGATAAAAAAAACCCACTAATTTTCTTATGTCTACTTTGCACATATTGCTCAGTTCTCTATTGTAGGTGAAAGGCCTTAAGAGTCTTTGGCTGGGCGAAGTCTCTCTAGCCCTTTCCAGTCTGAAATTATGATCCCAGTTATCTACCCTAGATTTAGCCTCCGCGCAGTTGATACCATAGTATAACTCTGGACCTATGAGGCTTGCTGCGGAACCGGCCCTAGCCAGTTCGTCGGCAATTTCGTTGTCTTCAATTCCGGAATGACCCGGGACCCAGCAAAGTGCCACCTTATTTGTTGCACCTAAAGATTGTAGGTTATTGAACCATTCTTCCACTAGTCGATTCTAAAGAATATGAAGTTAGTGCCTGAAATGCAGTTTGACTATCTAAATAGATACCTATGTGCGCGCCCTTGATACTTGTTTTCAGATGTATCCTTACGCAGATTGAACTTGCTTGAACTTCAGCCTGGAAGGCGCTGGGCCACCTTACCTTAGACCCCTGCATTGACTCCGGTGTTCCATGTGTATCCATGTATTAATAGAAGCTTTCTTTAGCCACTGATTAAAATTAAAATTAATTATATATACATCAAATTATGCAAATCACCGGGAGTTTCCCTCGCATTTCATCCTTTACCTTTACAGAAGTTTTATAAGCATATTCATCCACATTCCCGAATGAAAATTCCCCCTAACTGCGCGAACTCATTGCTCCTTATAAATACAGTGCTCGAGTATGTCATATGGAAACTTGTTTTCTATGTCAACCTCTCCTTTGTATGTGATGGTACTCCCCCCCAGCAAATGGTCTTCCATATATGTGCACTCCTCCCTCGCTCCTTGCCAAAACTTCAACCTTTGGACGTCGCAACCGTTTGCCCAAAGCCAATATATACTGCCAAGTGTGTGTAGAGCACAAAATCAAGCATGGCAATGTAGCAACACAATTGCAGCGTTCCTTCGATGGTTGATCTAAGCCGCAGCGCAATCCTACAGTACGGAAACGCAGCAAATGTGAACCTAGTGCTAGAAGAAATTCAATTCCATGGCTCAATTTGAGACCAATTAATCATCTTTATTTTAATATTTACTGACCTTTCCAACGGCTTTGAATATGGCTCTAGATTATTCCACAGAGTTCGTCGCTTTGCAATGCAAGTTAGCACAGTCTTAAAGCGCCCACATTCTCAACTCTACTAAATACTTTGATTGAGAATTCTAAATTTGAATTATTGTTTCATTAATTACAGTCGAACTGCATCGTGCGATAAGAAAAAAGAGTGGCACTCGTTTGTGTCGTTGTGTGTGTGTGAGATGGGTAGCGAGAGGTCACCGTAGCCCCGAAACGCGGTTTGATAAATTTTTAGCTATTTGCAAATTTGCGAAATTGATTTCATTACGCATTGAACGGATTTTGGACGCACCGATGTACGAGTATAAAAACAGGCGACGTCTTCAGAAATCAAACAGTAGCAAAAGTGCAATATTCAGCAGAAGCATTTCAGACAAACACTGCAGCAATGTTCAAAATTGTAAGTATTGTACAAGGAGAGCAATTGTTGGTTATACTTGTATTCTACGAACCCATTTTTCTATTCGTTTACAGCTTCTTTTCGTCTCTGCATTTATTGCCATTGCCTACGCCGACAGTAATCCTGAAGATGTTGAAGCTACAATACTGACAAACGAATACGCAATCAATCCTGATGGCAGGTATAGTTACGAGTATCTTACCTCGAACGGCATTCAGGCGCAGGAGAGTGGGCTCAGCGGTTCGTATGCCACAGGTTCATTCTCATACAGCTCTCCAGAAGGCGAGGCCATTCAGTTGGAATACACCGCCGATGAAAATGGTTTCCAACCGAGAGGCGAACATTTGCCTACACCGCCACCAATTCCAGACTATATCCTGAGGGCTTTGGAATATATTGAGTCGCATCCATACACCAGCGAGGAGTTCACAAAGAAGTAAGCAAGGCAGCACTGCTGCTCCTAGTGGGAGTCTCTTACTAGACTACTGAGAGTATCTTGCTTGGCTAGTAAAAGTTTCTTACTAGGTAATCCCAGAATGAATTCGGTTTAGAACTTTAGCAAAATGTTTATAATTAAGCGTAGTTAATTAGTTAATAAAATTGTAGCAATAATGCAGAACAAAAAACACCTCACAAGTTTTCTAGTGCTGGTTAAATGCGCGCTGATCGCACCCACACTCTCGAACTATCTGCAATCATGTAGGGTGTGCCTCGATATCTTCAATTATTACCGTTTATTTCAATCCTACCACAAATAAATTAACAACTGAGAAATTGTTATTGAATGGTTTCAAATTAAATTGGTGGTCATTATGTTGAAAATTAATTAAAAGCATAAATTTAGTCTGATAATATATTCTATTGTTTGGAAGGATAATCTGTGAAATGTTGAGAGAGCAGGACTAAATTTCACTAAGCAGGAGTGAACCGATTTCGACCATTATCTTAAGATAAATTATCACACCACACCCTTGGGCGTGTGGGTTGAACTATGGCAATAAGGGATCCATGCATCTTAATACTAAGCATCACTATTTATAGGAGCGTTTTTCATTTCGTTAAAGAAGGACCATTGGAAGTATTTTATATCGTAACTGCCACACACAAAGAAAATAGCCCCAGAACTCCTGAAACAATAGCAATCGTTGAGTAGGTGAAATAGGAAAAAGTATAAATATTTGCAGTATACTTTCTATATATTGTAGCAAGTTTTCCAATAAAAAATATATAGTAAAACTTTTTCAACCGTGGCTTCAAGTTATTTAAGTGGTTATTACCAGTTACTCAGTGCATCCTGGAGTTCCAGCAACGGAATATATTTTCGGCTTCCTGTGGCAAAGTAAACTTAAGCGTGCTTGCCACGCATCGTTGTTGCACACCTCTTCTATTATTTGCTGTTTGTGTCGTTTTTTAATACTATTTAATTCATTGTAAATAAAAGAATCATTTATTTATTAATGGACTTGTTTGCATTCAAACTTTAATTTGAGAAATGAAGGGAACAAAATGCTTGCACTACTTACTCATAGATGGCAGTTTTCAAGCGTTGCCATATTTACCATTTTCTTATTTGATACAATCAGTACAAAATGTTAACAAATAAAAAGTTCAAAATTGAAAATTGTGATTTTACTGTTTACACTGTGATTTTTAGTTTACATTTAAAAAATAATTTATTTAAATTACACAATTACTCAAATTTTTCAAAAGCTATTTAGTTATTACCCAATAGATTTAAAAATAATTCCCACCGCACCCACGTAAGCACCAGCCTCAAAATATTATTTTTATAAATATTAATTGAAAAACAATAACTTATTATTTTACAATGTCGGGGGGAGCTGTAGCTGAATACAATTCAATATATTACAGCCACATATTTCAGCTTTAGCTTCAAAATAAATTCATTGTGATTAGCGAAACTGACTTTTAAACCTGATTACCTTTCGTAAATCGTTGCAAAACCCTTCCGAATCCATTGTTGAATTATTGGCTTGTTAAAAGTCTTTAACTTAGTTGAATTGGCTTAACGCTCTAGAAACCTGTAATTAAATAAAGAAACTCCTGTGAAATAAACTATGGCACCTCTATGAATCTTGAATCAAACGATTGGAATCAAATTAAAAAACTATTATGAGCCGAATTATGGAAGACATTGAAGCTAGTGACGAGAGATCACAAAAAGAAGAAAATATTTTGCGCTGCCAGCGTCCGTAGCGGACACACCGCGATTTTGAGTGGATTCATCACAATTCTGAGTGGATTTATGTACAACGTCCGTCTGCTTTATTTCGCTGCTTTGCCGTTTGACGTTTAAGTTTCTTTACTCTGTATATTATTGACGAACAAAAAATTGTCAATTGAAGAAGTGGCTAATGCCAAAAGAGTAGAATATTCATAGTGATTAGTGTAAATACAAGACAATTATTGTCAGAAGTGCATACTATTATTTCTAACAGTATATTCTGGTTAGTATATACTTGTACATATACAAGTAAACGAAATTTGGTGACGGGTTTCATTCCTTATTCATTACAAAGGTAATAGCGTTAGATAACAGATTATTATATGAGATTTTAGATTACTATTAAAATCGCATCCTTAATTGCATGCCACTTTTACAAATACTTCAGAATTTCCTTTGCTCTCACGCATTTATTTTAACTGCCCTGTAAATTTTATTGTGCTAGTTCTAAATCGAATTTGCGTCTGATACAAAACTATGTTACTTTCACAACATTTTTCTAGAAAGATTCTATCGAAATTATGTAGAAATCTAATTTAAAAAACATTTAAAAATGGTGAGCTGTAGAAAAAATACCAGCAGAGTTGTATTTTGTCCAGTCAATATCTAATTTAGCTTTTAATTTTAGTTTTGTTTCGTTGTAAATTAATGCCGAAATTCCGTTTCATTCACCAAATCCATATAAAAATTTAAACGAATAGCAAAAACAATATATTTCATTTTAGTTTCAGTGTTGATTTAAAACGATTTGGAGATTTGTGGAGAGTTATCACACCATATATTTCCTAAAAAAAAATCAACATTTTATAATGTAATATAATTTTATTACTAATATCATTATAATAATTACTATTATTATTATTAATGGTAACGTTTAATAACCTCACAATAAACTAATTGAAAACTTTACAGCTTATTTTCTCAATTATGCATTTTTTAAGGTCGTTTTTGTAACAGAACTGTTTATAATTTCAACTGGATATATTTATTAAAATATTGCTAATGCGTTCTCCGATTTCTTTTTGCGCGCAAAATCTTTCAATTAAACTAATAAACCTTGCTATTTTTATATTTCACAGTAATTTTCCAATTTCTATTCCCAAAATATATACTAGTTTGACAGTTCGCTTTCACAGCCAATATGCTGTGACGTAAATACGCACAATGAAAAATTTTTGTGTTCTGATGTGCGCGAACTCTGTTTCTATCATTCTTGAAATATGTCATGAATTATTGAATGTATACGAGTATGGCATGTTCAAGGTGAATTTACTTACATGGCTGCAAGGTGAATTTCGTATCTCCGGAATTGTCAAACATAAGCAATGTGCGATAAAAATAAACGAAATTGGGAGGAGTGGAGGAATACATAAGAGCTGCTTAAAAAGATATATTCACTCAAATCTAAACTCTATTTGCAATTGTTTGCATATTTGTTTTGATCGCATTTTTCTATAATTTCAATTTTGACAGCTATATCGGAAAAATTGGTTCTTGCAGTCACCATGTAAGTAAATTCACCTTGATGAAAACGCAAATAAGACCATGGTGAATTTGATTCACACTATTCAGAGAATTAATTCCACAGCACACAGAACAAAATTTTCTAACACTGCGGCCACACGATCAATTTGTTGCCCATCAAGGTGTCACATGTATTGTCTGTCAAAACATGTTCAAGTTGCGTTTGTGAATTAGGCTGCATTCTACTTGATGGACAAGATGGTATTCAATTTATTTTCAAAATGCCGTCGTCACATATGTATGTATAATAAAATATTTTATTTATCTATATTTTTATTTTATTGCATGTATTTTAAAAAAAGGTTGATACATTTTTTTTAATTTAATCTGGGTTTTCCTTTATTACTCAGTACCCACACAGATAATTGAAGGCCGAATAGATTCTCGCCTTGAAGCATAAATTGATAATCAGGTCGACGATCAATTATTAAAAATATATATGTGTTTGTAAAAAGTATGAGTGTATTGCGACTTGATGGTCAAGAAATTGATCGAGTGGCCGCAGTGTAAGAAAAGCTTTACTTGAAATTTGGTTTATTCTACTTTTGACAGGTTAGGCGAGCACGCTTCGTTTCTCGTTGTCTCCGCAGATTAAATTAATGATGAATGCAGCAGGGAAGAGCGAAAAATCTTTACACAGACCTCAATACAGCAAATAAAATGTGCATTTTTTATTGGTTTTGTGCCTCAAGCAAAAATTTAAAACGGTTTCTTCTGCAGTTTTGTATAACTCTACGTTGATTTGGTTTGCGCTCAACGCTATCTTCATGTATCAACGTATAGTAAAAATGTCGACAATATCAAATATGAATTATCAAAACAAAAGGAAACCGTGAGAAGCAGTTGATTTAATTATATGGAACTTGCAAAAAACGGTATTGAAATAGTTCGTTGCATTCTCAATTAAAGTAAATTTACTTTACAAAAAACCGAACAAACGAATACGAATATTGGTGGCAACGCTGTTATAGCTACGCATGGAACTGTCAATTTATTTTTTTGAGAGGAACATTATTTTATAAGTGGCGTTGCACGGAGAGCCAAATTACTTTTTTGTGTTCGTATTTTACTGAATTTTTAAAATATATAAATTTAAAAAAAATCCGCATGCATAAAGTTCATTTCAAATACACCAAAGTGTCAATTCTACATCATTACAAATTCGCTATAATATTTGTTCGCGAAGCAATCCTTTAATCAAGTGCGGTTAAGTACGAGATACAAATTTAAATTGTTTGACTAGTAAAATTTTAGAGTTCAAATTTATAATTTTACATTTGTGATTCACGGTGAGTGTAAAATAAATCACTGCTGTTAATCTAGTATAAAACGCAGGTGAGTTCTTAATTACAATGTTATTGTTGTTTACAATGTTTAACACTTTATAAAAAGGCAGGCTCTTGAAATTTAAAATCCATGTGGCGCGCAGTTTACATATTTACATCGCATGCATCTGCTATTGCAAGACCCAGGCCGGTTTTCTTTTGAATTCGTACTTAATGAGCGTACACATGCATCCATAAGATTTTCAAAGTTAAAATAATTTTAAATACAAAAAATATGCTATTTTATACGTGATTCAGTTGATACAATAATATAATATTAATTTTTTCTTGTATTGGTGTTTATCCTTTTATCAATGAATGGTTATGTAAAAGCATTTTATCTGATATATAAATATAACTATGCATTTATTTTGTTCTATACTTGGCTTAAAGTTCAAATTATCGTCAGTTGATCGCGTATGTCGATCATAAACACACTTGGTTCAGTGTTCTTGCTGCCCAAACATCATCCAACTTTATTGTTGTTCAAAGTCAGTTACGCTTTTCAAATTAATCTGCACAAATTTCGCTTTAACACCACAAAACTAAGAATGGCGCCATAATCTAACATTTATATTCACCCCAACTGTAAATTTATACAGGAAAGCATTAATGCACTTTCCAACCCTAGATGGCATTTTACAAAATTGCGGTTACATTGCCATATTGTTCAGAATTTTCATATATAGTACATCGCTTATAAATTCAGATATATTGTTAGGACTTATAAACTGAAAATTAATGTTTAAAGAAAAAATCACTGAATAATTGTAGCAGATTTGTCAAATTAATTAAAAAGAACCCATAAAATGCACTTCCCTTTAGGCATTCGTCAATTTGAGCTACTTGACCAAACACATGAAACTTACGTATTCTGGTGGCAACACCGTGTCAGCAACGCAACGAGCTGTCACTTTGTTAAACGTTTTGTGGAGAGGGAATATTATTTTTAATGTGGAATCGAAGTCAACAACGCGTAGGGAGACAAATTGTTTTTTCGTTTTTCGTGTTTTTCAAAATTTGGCAGCTTTGCGAATTAAATAAAAAGTTTCAGACATAAATTCTTAAGTTTGTTGAAAATTGCAAATCATTGATTAAATAATTTTAAAGTTTCACTTTAAATATTCAATTGCGGCGCACTCTAAACGAGCTGAGCTAAGCTGGGCTACTCTCTCGGTCTGCAAGGCACACATTTAAATTGTGCACTTAATGTAAATAAAATTCTTGCCTTAATAAATCTATATACATAATTGTGATTCACCGTGGAGTGTACAATAAATCACGGCCGTTATTTGGGGATATAAGCGCAGGTGAGTCGCAATGCAAAACGTTGTTATTGTTTCTTAAACTCTATTTGTTTTGACAAGGGCCAAGCATTTTGAATTTACAACTCCATGTGGCACGAAATTCATATCTTCGCTCCATAACGCAGTTGGCCTATTCCGGAAGAATCTTAGGTGTTTTTATTACGGCTTCACGTTATAAGATACAACACAACATTAAGTCTTAAACTTAAGTACGATCTTTTATTTGTATGTACATTGGCGCACTCTGTGAACACACACAATTTACTCATCGTACTCGATTATATTTAATTTTCAGTTCTGTTCTTTTCTTTGCTACCAGTTTCATTCCAACTTTGGGCTTCGCGTGGTTCTCTGCCGCCTTCTATCTCAATTTTGTGTTATCTAGAAGTGATTAAGCAAATATAAGTACATATTTGTTTTATTTTCTACTCGTCGCTTTAAAGTTTTATGAATTGTCGCCAACGATTAACGTATATTCCACAATACATTCCATTTAGCCTTCCTGCTGCCCAATCAGCATCAAATGTTTTTGTTGTTGTTCAAAGTCAGTCTCGTTTTTTAAATTATTTTGTTCGAGTATTAAGGTTTCTGGTTTTAACGTTGCGATCGTACGTTAAGTTATATTTAGTAGTTACCCTACACTGGGCGGGGAAGCATCTTAGGTGTGAAAATAAGTAATGAAGAAGCTGCCTCCGCAGTTACTAACATTACCAAATAATGCTTCCAGCACGAAACTACGATTGACCAGCACATCAGAATCGACTTGGTGAAAACGCAAGTGCTACGCATTTTCATGTCTCCAAATTTCGGCGATTAATTTTTGTAAATTTCAACAACGTCTGCAAGCTCCAAAAGAATACTAACTAATTAAGGTGGTAAGCATGCTAGATTCACATTCAGAGGGTCGCAGGTACAAAGTCTGCCGCGGGCTTAGACTCAAAAATGCTTCTTTCTAATTTGTCTTCGAGTCGAAGAGTTAGTACTCATTGCCCTAAGCCCTTGGAGTCATAATTAACTATGTTGTAAGATATAAAATAATAATAAAAAATAATTTAGAATTAACTTTTAACTCTAATTAACCGATACAGTTATATCGAAAGAAGTTCTAGTCTATAAGTTTAGCTTGCCATATGCCACATACTCTGGTTATTCTGGCCTCTCAGTCAAAGATCACGTCGCAAATTATATCTTTATTTGGCACATACGACTTCATGTGATCACAATCTGTTCAGCCGCCACCGTACTTCCATTTGACGGTTGGATGAAAGTTTTCCCTTACTAGTTTCTATTGGTCTTAAACTGTACTGAAAGCACTCGTTAGTTATGTTGTGTATGTATGGGTTCTTCATACTCTTTAACATGAAACGTCACCTTTAACTAGATTGAACGGAACGTCATGTGGAAATCCAATTTAAATCGATTCTGTTGTTTGCATTATAACCAGTTATGGGCGATTTGTGTTTAACAGATTAAAACTAAGGCTCCGTAGGCAAATCATAATTACTGAGATGCTTGCAACAGGCAGTTTTCCCACGCCTACTTATAACATATTAATATCGAGTATACTTCCAATTCCTTTACTCATTTTAAAGATCGAAAAACATTATTAAACAGTATTGTCCCTCGGTCTTCCTAGTTTGAAGTTGAGTTGAGTTGACCTATCATTGCAACGAATACATTTCTGGCATTGTTGATCTTGTAGAAGTATACTCGGCGAGTGTTAGTGAGATCATTTGAATGGAGCTGCTAAAAGTAACATGCCCATAAACGGATCATAATCGTATTTGCCACTCAGCGGGCACGTGCATCGTTAGGTGTAGGATAATGGAGTTATCGTCATCACAGCGATTCAAACTTATAATATTTTATGTGCAAACACCAAAATTTTACTGTAAACCAGTGGAATATGAACCTAACTTCAATACGCTTACACAGAAGTTACAAATATTTACCATGCACGCCAGCGCGTGTCTGCTCTGGCGCAGTCGAAGTAGAATCAATGTCACACAGTCTCCTCAGTTTTGCAGCACTTTCTCGGTTCTACTATCGCGTATTATTGTTTGCACTTCCGAAGTTATTCGTAGCTGGGCTCTAAATTTAGCCAAGGTAAATATTGTTTGTACCTATTTTGGTAGTGACAACAAAAGTTAATAAAAAAGAAAGAGATGCATTTTTGCGCCGAATCGGGGTGTCTGGCATAGTGAAAGAGTACAGAACGTGTAGTCCGTACAAAGCTGCAAAAGGTCATGGTACATTCCTATTCTTAGTCTTATGTTTCCATGTGTAGTTTAATTTTAATCATTAATCTATAATAGCCAACGGCAGCATGTTGACAATAGGTCAATAACCACAACCGTCCCACGCTTTGGACAAATATTAAAAGGCGACTCTTTGCCCCAAATAGCTGTCGTCCACCTGTTACGTTTATGTGTGCATATGTATACAGCTCTGTACACATTTGCGGCTAATATACTCACGCTGAGTGCGATTTTTTGCAACAGACCGGAACTTTGGTGATATTTGGATGAACTGGCTGCTATCCTCAAGGCAATTTACCTGTGCAGCACTTGTCAGTGGTGTAAGTTGAAGAACCAAACTGTTTTTCAAATAGAAATAGATAATGATATACTATCATAGCGTACAGCGAATCGGCATACGCGTATAGTCTTGAAAAAATGTGCTGATATATTAGTAAAATTTGTTGTCGAGTCGCTGGCGCCCTGGTTGTACATTTTGTATTAAAATTATTTGTGTTATCGTTCTATTCTGCCCACAAATTCCATTATATAATAGAAATATCTATTATGCATTGAGTTTAGGCGGCTTGATTTCCATATAAACTACAAGTAATTTAGCCAAAAGCTCTTTTAAAGGCACAACAAATTAGCATAATTTTTGCTCATTAGTTGTTTGGTTCTAATAAAACACACACATACACAAACACACGGCACACGTTTCAGTTACAATATCTGCGCACTGTGGGCAAAGGCTCTATTTTTATACATACCCTACAACCTTTGGGTGAGTCATACACATTAACGCTAAAACATCTGTAACGCTCACACACTGGCGTGTCGGCCGTGAATACATTGGGTCACCTCCTAAACCTAAACGGCTGAATCTATATCAATTCAATTGTTTTCAACATTGGTAGAACTCATTTGTCATGTGAATCTCAACGGTTTACGCAAACTAAGCTCCCACAGTGTGCCCGTGGTGGAATACCTTTCGTCCGATAACATTACTGTCAAATTCCAACACACAAATGAGAGAGTCAAGTAAATGCGTTGGGGGAGCCACAGCCTGATGGGAATTGAAATGTTGTAGCCTAAAATGCGTGTTGACACTAACACAACACAGGAAATTGAGAACAGCACACTACGTCATGCGACCATTGTTACACTGGGTGAACACCCACAGAAAAGAGGTGGCAAGAGGTGGTTATGCAACAATCAATACAACGCTCAGATTTAAAAGAGTAGTTGTGTTCCCAGCAAAACAAAACATGAATGCGGTTATATAAGAGGAGGATTTGACAGCATTCAATTGTGTTACATGATACCACCGGCAGTGGTGAAGAGTTGAGAGCTTAATCTCAACACAGTCCGCATGGCACTAGGCGAAGTTAATTGTATTTTTGGTTAGTTCTGCACTACAATAGAGCATTCAAAACGGATTTCGTGTGCACACATGTCTGAATAAAGTACTCAAAATGGAACATAAACATAAAAAACGGAAACAGCATGCAATTAAATCAGTTACGGAACTTAGTCCGTTTGACAAACCTGTCAGAAATATGTTATTCGCCGTGTGTGCAACCAACTGTGTGGCGAGTTTCTTAGTCACAGGTCAGGTGTGCATTTTCGCCGCCAACTTGTAATTGTAAATACAACTTCGATTAAGCAAATGTTTTATTTAATGTATTCTTAAAAATGTGTAAAATTTATTGAAATCAATAATATAAAATATATATTTACAATATTTAATTTGTAGAAAGGGATCAAAAGCACTTTCGAAGCGTGTCATTAACACATCCACATTCCCTCATAAAGACATTTAAGCTTCGTAACTGGTTAACTGGGCCACGGTTAGCAGTCAAAATTATCCATCTCAGTTTCCACTACAATAAAACTGGTTGATAGAGCAAACGATCTGTGTGAATGTACTGTAAGTTGAAGTTTGCTCATTTTTTATCTAGTTCTGTGCCGCAAGCAGGGTGAATTAGTGTTAATAAATGAATAAATAAATTCACCTTGGCTTGACCAGGTTTCTTGTGACGTCGTTCCATTCAATTTTCTATCGTAGGAAAGCGACAGTACTTTGCGCGTACGGGCAACCGTGGTAGCTTTCTTCCGGATGCTCCTACAAATTAAAACTATTTCAATTAGCTTGCCGGAAATTTATCGATGACTATTTTTGAGGGAGCCGACACTCATCACGTGAGCCCGGCCACACATTTAAACATATTTATAAAAATGCCTTACATTATATTCAAGGGGGTTGGGTTGTAGGGTGTCTCGTTGCTGGTCTTAACCGCCCATTTTTCACTTGTTATTAAATTTTACACTTATGTACCAAATGTGCATAGGGCTTCCTGAATGGTTCACATTTTTATATGTATTTCGTATTGCTTTATATTTATAACCTTTTCAAATCGCCGTCTACACACTGCACGCATACTATTCCGTGTGTGCGTGTGTGTGAGCGAGAGGGAAGCAAGTGTGTGGTGCGTACGCAAACAGAAATAATAAAACAAAAGCTAATTAATTAAAGCAATGTTCTAGACAACTTAGAAATTGTCCAATTAATGTAAGCAATATTGCATATTTTTTTAAATTCGATATTTCTGACACACAATTGTAAATTTGCTTCATCATTCCACGCCACCACGCACTCATCTTGCAATTTATGTTCCTAGACAACATCAAAATGTTCCCAAAGTTGAATCATTCAAGACTCAACGAAAAATTAAAAAACTTCTTGACAAACTGAGAATAGTTCAGTTCCGATACTTCACCGTCTCTTAAAACTGCTTGTTACACCAATTTAAATTGGGAATATTGAGCCAATTTCGTTAAAAAAGGATTGTCCTAAAAATGTTTCCCTCATCGAAGCGAACCACCTCGTTTATAAGTTGATTTCCAGTGATCAATCTCCACGTAGTAATGAACTAACTTTGCACATTTCCATTGATGGAAAGGTTCAAAATATACCGTGGGTAAAGAACTCTCCAAAAAAGCAAAATATACCGTGGGTAAAGAACTCTCCAAAAAAGCAAAATATATCGTGGGTAAAGAACGCTCCAAAAAAGCACAATTTGGACTGGATATAGTATCGTTTTTTAAAGAAAAGTAAAGTATTAGTTTATTCTTTACTTTCTAGATTAAATAGATATTTCAAGTCGTTGTGGATTGTGGAAAAGAAGACAAACCGTCAAGGGGAGTGGTCTTGGACCCGAAAACTACCAGCTCGCTGTTCCGCAAATGTTTAACTGACTGGTTCGTTGATTTTTCGGATTGGTGGTAACGTCAGACATACCATGGTCTAATTTAATGATGAATATTTTCCAAGCTGGAAACAAGTACTTTGAGAGTGATAGACCTACTCACAGTACCACTTGGATGGGAATGGGATAAAAACGTCCAGCACACAGTATGAATGTATGTTTATAAATGCACTGCATATGAATCATGCAGAGAGCACAATGCAGTGCATGTATTATTCTTACTCATATATTTACAAACGCTTGAATCCATGCAAGATTCAAAATAGTGAGTGTGAGTCATGTGGTGCACTTTTCCGAGAGTACTTAAGTGGTTTTCGGATATTTCTCGTTCATACGTATATAATGGCTTCAATTAAATACTCTACATTAAAAAAAACCCTCAACTTGTTAACAATGAAACAACATCTGTGGAAGCATATAGTCGGGGGGCCTGTTGCATGTACTGATTGGGCGAAGAGTCTTTATTGAATATACAAGAGTAGCAGGGACATGGGTGAATTTGTAACTTGGTTGAATGTGAAACCGCCCACCTTTGTCCGCAGCTGCTCTTGAAAAACGTTAGAACGGAGCGTTATCCATAAATGATTCCTAACTTGCAACTGAAGAAAATGTGTCTTGGCCAACATATTCACAATGACGCTGTCGCTGTGAACGTTTCTGAAGTGGATCAAGAAAAATGCCAATATCGTTTGGCCGCTGCAAAGTTAAGGACTTAAATCACAACCGTTTTCTTTCAATCCAACCGAAGCAATTTCTTCTTGACACCAGTCAGGAAATCTGCAACTGAATTTGAAAACTGAAAACATACCAAACTGCTTAAGAAAATATATTTGGTAGTCGTTGAATTACGGCTATAGACGAAAATATAACTCACCTGTATCCACTAAACGGCATTAGCTCCAGGTTAGGTATCCATAATTCGTTCCGAAATCGGTCAAATTGTTTAGATCTGGTTATTACACAGCACAATAGATCTCTAAGATCGGAGTGCAAGATATCCACCCCTTAATAATAGGTCATATTTTCTCGAATATAAAACGAGTAATTGTATAAGCATATATATATATATATATATATATATATATATATATATATATATATATATATATATATATATATATGCATATATATATATATATATATATATATATATATATATATATATATATATATATATATGCATATATATATATATATATATATATATATATATATATATATATATGCATATATGCATATATATATATATATATATATATATATATATATATATCTACTGGTCTCAAAAGAAAACGCCAATATTTCTCTTACTCCAAATAAATATATTGTTGACTCAGTATTTAAATAACTTTAACTTGTGTATAATTTAATTTGGAGCGATATTTTAAATTTAAATGGTCGTAAATATTAATCTAATTTGTTTTTTCTCTAAATACAATAATTTTGTTTAGTTTTCTTCCTCGATCAAGAAATGGAACTTATCTTGAGTGCTCTTTAAACATTTCTAATACGACAGATAATGGCAGTTTCAAGTATACACTTCGCTCGAATTTTACGCAATTAGATATCTCCAAAATACAATGGTTTGTTTTATATTCTTCACATTTGAATGCTTATTAACAAAGAGAAACAATTTTTCTTTCACCAATAGTAAAGATTTTGTTTTTTCATTTCAATTTTTCTTAAATCCAATCTTAGATGTAATAATGCTTCTGTGAGCAGGACGAAACTGGCCCAAACACTACATAACTGCTAATCTATCCACAAAAAAAACGGGGTTCAGCATTTTTCGCGAACTTTTCGGCATTTTTCGAGAACTTTTCAGTTTTTAACTGAGCCTTGAGCAGAGTTGTCTGATCAAGTCACTGAACACTCATCTCAGACTATAATCAGAGCGTTTTGAGGGATTTTTAAAACGAATTTAACATACATTTTCAAAACACCTGACACAAAGTTTTCAGCTGTCGAGAGTGAATTTTATTTGAACTATTTTTATAGCGAGAACGAGAAAACCCACGACCACGTTTTGCCCAATGCACTTCTCAGCTGTCAGAATCGGTTCCGCTGTGAAATTTGCAGGCTCGGATGTAGAAAAGAGCCTGAATATGCGATTATGCAAACATAACATAACAGAGTGATCTGTAGATTTAAGATCTGTTGAATAGGACAAACGCGTGTGTTTGATTAAAGAACACTTAACATTACATAAACTTAACATTACATAAACTTAACATTACATAAACTTAACATAAAAATGTATTGATATTTGTTCCAAGGTTAGAGCCCTAAACACTCATGTCCCAGCTTAAACTGTTTTCGTTGTGTCAATACTCAAGACTTTGATTTCTTGACCAAATTAATCAGCTGTTTTTGGACTTTCGTTTGCCGTAGCGAATCCAGTTTCAATAGGTTGGCAAGTCATGAAACTTGACATAAAGTCGTGCATACTCGTGCATACTCATATGTGTGATCGTAACAGCTGATTGATGAAACTGAATCTTTCAAGTCAAAAGTCATGGGTGTTTATGGCTTAAGTGACTTTTCCCAAACCGTTTATTGCTGTTTGATATCAACTGCGGAGTTGACTTTCAGTGAGTGGTGGAAAATGTAATATTTGTATGTATTTATTTTTTATTTCTATAATGATATACAAAAATTAATTAATTAATGATGTAATTCATAAATTTTCCAATCGTGCGATGTTTTGTTATGCTGTGTCGTCAATTTGACATAAACATACCAATTGCAGCGTTTATTTATGTATTTTAAACGTTTAGAGTACATTTTACTGTTGCTTAAAAGAGTATGAGAGAATATTAAATTTTAGCCGCGTTCAACTCGCTAAATGGCACTTATATTGGCACTCAAACGAGTTGGGGCTTAGATCCATTTTATGGCTGCCAATGGACATTACCGACTTTGTAGGTTTTTTTTTCGACTAGTGAGTAACTCGGAGGGTGACTCAAAACACGTTTTTTAATTAATTGGTAATTTAACAATAACATTTAAGTGGGCCATCCATATATGTAGGACGAAACAGTTGTTGGGAACGTTGTTAACCATACTTGTGGTTCTTCAGTTGGTACCCGACCGTAGTTATCAGTTCTGCGGCATCTTAAACATATTTTTGGATAGACTTATGGTTATATTATTTAGTTTTTACTTCTAATTGTTACGAAAATGAAACTTAGCTTGAATCACTGGATTGGGCCAAGTAAAACAGACCCCTTTGTTTTATTATTTAGCTTTAATAAAAGTAATTTAAATAAGCAACGATTCATATATTTAACAGATTTTATATTAATACAATAGTTCGCAGGTTCATTATTACTTCTTATCACTGCTTCATTCAACTCAAAACTGGTTGACTATGCTCGTTTTAAAATGAGTTTCTGATTCCAGAATGTTTTGGGTCCATACGAGTTAGTTAGTGCAAACGAGATAGCAACCTCAGTCATGACTCATAGCATGACAGAAGTAGATAACAGCATTAATGACTCATTGCTTATGCAAATGGCATGAGAGAGAACGAGATAGCAATAGTAGCACGTAATCAATTGTTTTGGACACAATTTGAATAAAGTTTATGTGAGTTTATCATGTCTATTCATGGCATTGTGATTTCGTCACAGTGTGTATAGATATGAAGCTATGGACGGACTCAGCGTGTTTTATGGTCTTCTCCCAAAATGCACGAACACGTCCACAAGCGTAGGGACGACGTTTTAACGCACCTTGTTCTACACGCTGCAATTTCTGGCTTGTTTTGTTTCTTCTTCCTTATCATTTTGCGGGTTTTCACTTTTGTGAAATTTATGCGTACATCGCCGTTTAAAAATAGACTCACTCAAATGCTTTCGTATTTAAATGGAAACAAGAATTGCACGCAGTCTAACGCTTAATCACAATCGCATTCTTGTTGCGTGTTTAATTTTTATTTTTATTCATCTTTTATATTTACTCTGCGTAAGATCGAAATTAAATTCCTCATTCTGCATGCGATCTGTCTGTCTGACAGTCACTTGTGAGTTCCTCTGGCGGCACCAGCAGACGTCCACAGTCACCCGAAATCTGACGTTTGTTTGAGCATCATCATAAACTCACTGGCTGATATGAGAAATGGATCTTTCGAGTTGGTGCTGTGAGACCACTCGTGCAGTAACACTGAGTTCCTTTTAAATATGCAAAAAACATAAATCCAATTAAGTATTGAACCTAGAAAGAAATAACCTTAGATCGCTAACAGGAACAATCGCTGGACCGCAGACCCTAGCAACTGGTAGATTTAATATTTCAGGGAGTACTTGCACCGCGACCCACAAGAACCTATTGTGCTAACCCCTAAGTTTCACTCTAACCTTAGGCTTTTTACGAATTGCAGCACTTTGGAAGGTTGAAGTTTCCAAATTGTGGGAGGGTCTGTGAAGAACTCCCTCAAAAATTGTAATATCTTACTTTTGATCGTTGGACGCTCACATAAAATGTGTTCTGATGTTTCAGATTTGTGTCCACAGAATCTGTAGTCAGAAACGTCCGACAGGCGTATCTTATTAAGGTGATACCTTAGGCAGCAGTGTCCGTTCAGATATCCCACTAGGGACCTAAGACTTTCACGGTTCAAAGTTAGTATCCTTTTGGCGATACTACGGTTGGCGGTAAGAAATCCCTTTGGCAAGAAAAATGCTGCCATTGAGTAGCTATCTGAGTTTCTAGAACTCATTTTATTATTGAAAAGCAGAGATTCATCTACAATTTTCACTTATTATTAATAAATAATTATTGGTTATTTGTCGAGTGGAGCGGGCAACAGATTTTCTTTGATTGTGAACTAAGCTGAGAGTACAAAGATACCGCATTACACATTTTAACTGTTTGTATAGCCCACTTGTACGTCAGAAAGAGAGTAATTGCAAGATAATATGAGTGCTTCCTCGGAACAATCTACTAACCCGGAAAGATTAGGAGGCCCATCACAGGAAACTCGGATAAAATTGACAGCGAAAGAATACTTGCAAGAAAATATGAGTACTTCCTCTGAACAATCCATTAACCGGGGGAGGTTACGAGGTCGACTAGAGGGAACTTCGATAAAATCAATTGGGAATTCAAAATCCCGTATCGAGATTGTGCGAGGAATTACAAAAGCACACAAGAGATTCAGCTAAGTGCGCTTTCATAGCCAACTCCAGGCATTTAGTATGACCTCTTCATGTTCCACATTAGCGTCTACTATATTTAAATGGGGTCCAGCAAGGATTTCGACTCCGCTACATAGGATGCCGCTGTCTGTCTTTAGGTCGTCCTTGCAACCATCAAATCGTATCTTTGGAGCTCCGAACTATAACGCTAATTGATGACAATTTTGGTTCTACTTGTGAAACCATAATTCAGTTTTACCCATGTTTGCCTTCTGTCTGTCTGCTCCCAACTGGTATTCCATTTTCCCGCTGCCTTGCCTCCAGCTCACATTTTGTCAATAGACAGATTAGTAGCGAGACACATCTCAGCATTTGTGGTCTGGTTGGGTCGTGTGTGATGCCGCCAGACTGGACCTGATGTGGTTGCAGCCATCTTAATTGCAACTTCAAAGTCTCGCACGCAACATGCGTGCAAGCGCGTCTATAATTAAAGCGAGGAGGCCTGAAATAGTTCCTTAATCATTTGTACCGTGTATATTTAGATTTGAAGTAAGAAATTTAAATTTAGAAGCAAGTTTCTTTTGTTTGCTTGTGTTTGTACACTTTTCACATTGTTACTGTGCAAATTCTAATTTGATGGAGGTTTGGCGTTTAATTACATGGATTTATATCCAAAAATTGCAGAATTTAAGCATCATCAATTATGTGGAAAGATGGAGGGATGACGGAGTCTTAGTCATTGGGCGTATTATGAACACGCGCCTCCTTATGTACATTTTGAACATGAGATTAATGCTAGTCAGAAATCTGGTGATGAGGGAGAGAGCTATTTGAAAGGTATTATATGCCCAACTAGGAAGATATTACGAGTAGTTGTAGAGGGTCTCCAAATCCTCCAAGTTTTTACATTTTTCCAGACAAATTGAATTCTGAACTAAAGTGGAGCATAGTGTAAGGTTAAAACCTTCCTGCCCGAACTATCTCTCAAGAGACCAACAGAGATACTTAGTATCAGCCGTGTAGGCATTCGCATAATCACAGACTGGTCATTGGCAGAGTATTGAAACACTTGCATTAAGTGCGAATCAGACACGCTGAATATTGTAGATGGTATAGCGAGGACGAGGAAACAGCAGAGCATTTGCTATGCCACTGCAACGAGCTAATATGGACCCGACTATGATACTTAGGTTCTCACTACCTAGAACCGCCAGAAATTGCGGACAAATTTTCCAAGAAGTTCTTTGAATACTAGACTCTCTATTGAATACTAGACTCTCAGAGGATTTTATTGAATACTAGACTCTCAGAGGATTCTATTTAATACCAGACTCTCAGAGGATTATAACTTCTTGAGTGTGTCACAATAGGCTCATTTGAGGTCGCAGTGACTAGGTAACTAGATCCCGCTCCTCTTTTAATCGCTGTCTAAGGTGCCTCCAACAGTGCTCCTGTATGCAATCCTGAAGAATTCTTGGCATACACATATTGTGACGAAAATTAGCCTCTTGCTAATAGATCAATCAATCACTGGATATTTTTCAGTTAAGAAAATCACTTGAAGCTTTAATAAAACTGGCCTAATTAACAGCAATGCCAGTTTAATTTAGCACAGAAGACGCACTCACTTAACTTTTATTGATAATTCACTCATCAATGGGCCTTTCACGTCAAAACTAGACTGAACCCAATCAAACCATCGGTCCACAGCTGCTTTCCGAAATAATTGGAACGTGGTTGATCGCCCGAAAGAGCGTTTATGCTACGTAGTTGGCCAAAAGGGTCAACATCACATATGTCTTATAGCGTATTAGCAGGGACGGCATGGCAACAGCCGCAGTTATCGGATGTTCTATTGAACAATATCAATTGAAACAATTAACAACTTCACTCATGAGATCACTGCGGCTGTTCCTAACAACGCAGGCCATTCTGAAAGTCCAATTCTCCACCAAATGTCTAGAAATTACGGCACAGTGCTTGCTGGCTGGCGATAATTGTTGCATGAATGGATGACTTCACATATCCCTCGAGGAAATAAGCAAGTTATCATTCACGTTCGCGAGATCTTGGAGGTCAATGTACACAGAACCTTTTCTCGCAATCATCATAGTGCCAAATACCTGAGTCCTTTAAGCGCTCGGAGACAGCACTGCGAAGAACCACATTTTGAAAATGAGTGTTTTGGGACATATTTATGCGAAATGACAAAGTGAGAAGTAGTCGAGACTCTTTTATGTATGTTAGCGACTACTTTTATCGGGAATATGCTGTTCGACACGATAAGTAATCATGATATAATATAATACTGTGTCCTAGCTGAAATCCTGCAAGTTGTGGTTAAGCTCGCACTCCATTTAGGAGCATTATGCAAGGAATTGAGGAGGAGGGAGGGAGGGATTTTGAACTTGCCATTTAAGACGGCACTGGAATTACTAGCGCAGACTTTGGAAACACATTCTGGCTTTACAAAGGGTTTTCTTTATTAAAATTTACCCTGATTTAAAGCAAAGTCCTCATATTTCTATGTGGAATTATGTTCAAGAACATTCCAATCAGTTACGGAACTCTTACTTTATTGTCTGTTCCCCTTTCTGTTGCTTTGAGCATTTAGAGTTAGATTGCTATTGATTAGAATAAATAGAGAAAAAATAGCCCATGCCCACTTTGCGTATGATAAGGGCGTTTGTTGTGTTGATCTGAAGGGTATTGAGTGAAGTACGCTCAAAGTTCGGGACCTGGATGGTATCCAATTCGATAGGCGTCGTATTAGACAGGCGTGCTTAGTTTGTCTTGGAATGCTGCACGATAAACGTGTGGAATGGTTTAAGAGTTACCACCAAAATTAGTACTCCAACAATTAGCACTCGGACAATTTTTGGAGTACTAATTTACATCAATCCAGAATGGGTGCTCCAGCAACCTGCGTTCCAAATGCACCCCACTCACTTATTTCACATGGTTGAGTGGTATCAAATTAAAGAGTGAGAAAAAGTTATCTAATTGTGTTATTACAAATATAAATATATATATATATATATATATATATATATATATATATATATATATATATATATATATATAATATATATAATATATATTATATATATATATATATAATATATATATAATATATATTATATATATATATATATATATATATATATATATATATATATAATATATAATATATATTATATATATATATATATATATATATATATAATATATATATAATATATATAATATATATTATATATATATATATATATATATATATATATATATATATATATATATATATATAATATATATTATATACATATATATATATATATATATATATATATATAATATATATTATATACATATATATATATATATATATATATATATATATATATATATATATATATAATATATATTATATACATATATATATATATATATATATATATATATATATATATATAATATATATATTATATATATATATATATATATATATATATATATATAATATATATAATATATATTATATATATATATATATATATATATATATATATATATATATATATATATATATATATATTATATACATATATATATATATATAATATATATTATATATATATATATATATATATATATATATATATATATATATATATATTTAATATATATTATATATATATATATATATTTATATATATATATATATATACATATATATATATATATATATATATATATATATATATATATATATATATAATATATATAATATATATTATATATAATATATAATATATATATTATATATATATATATATATATATATATATATATATATATATATATATATATATATATATATATATATAATATAT